>JAGVSN010000013.1:0-1396262 GCA_022651745.1 Parapsyche elsis | reverse complement strand
CGCGTTTCGGAGCTTTCGGCGGAAATCTTTTAAGCTGGCGACAAAAGCTGCCAAACGACGCCTGGCTACAGGCATTTCATCGCATTCGCACACAGACACACGTCATCGTATAAGTGTATTATTACATACATATACAAACGATTTTTCGTCTCAATTTTTTCAACCCCATCCCTTGCTAGTATCCCACCGGTCGGTGATGTATGTACGTATGTAGTTTGGACGTGGCGTCTCGCAGTTTGAGAGCCCCTGTGAAATATTGTGAAGACGTGCCGAGAGACCGAGCCGATACGTGACTCTTGCGCACGTGTTGATTACACCGACACACCTAGTAGTATACGTATATTATATCAATATACATAATATATCGTCTCACATGTTCAGTGTTGAATTTAAACATTCGATTTGGAGAGATTGGGCGTTTGTAATTTGACCAGATTCGAAAAAAGGCTGTACACTTCCCACTGCAAGAGTATGTGTGTACAACATTAGGGTGGAGCGACGATGCATGGAACTTATTCGTTTTTAAATAGTTATTAAAAGTTGCCTCTACATCATACCTCTTCTGCCTAAAAAAAATCTGCTTAATTAAAAAAGTTTTTCTGGTCTCTACCAGCACTTTTACTTGTATGAAAATTTCCAATTGATTGTTTCCAATCTTTATAAATAGCAATTTTAATTGGAAAATTAGTATTTATTTTTACTATACATACGTATATACTTATATTTACTCGTATGCCTCCCTCCACCGCGCTCACAAATTCACACCTATTTGAATGATTCAAGGAATACGTAAATAAATTAGATTTTTACAAAATGTACTTGTAATATTCAATAAAGTTAGGGTAGTTTTATGAGGATGTTATCTAAAATTAATCGGCAAATTTTCATTTTTCACCTTCGGGTAGAGGCCTGAAGACATATTCATAGATTTTTTTCAGTATTTTTACGAGAATGATATAACGAAACTTTTGGTAGGTATTACAATGCCGATTTTTAATTTTTGCTATGTCGCTCCACCCTAGTGTATGTACATAAATACATATGTACATACATACATATGTACATAGTGTAAAATGAAATACTTACTTTGCTCATTTGGGTTTGCTTCTATAACTGTTAGGGTTATATGTACATACATACATAGTTCTGTCGAACGTAAAACAGAGGTAATATCAGAAGCACGTATATTATTTGTATGTAGACTGTGCTTTTTAGCTTTTTCCGGTGAGCTGGAGGATTCGATCTACATACATACCTTGTGCTACAATATTTCTGATGAACGAAATAGTTGTATAGAATTGAGCGTAGGTATGTCGCTCTTTGATTTTCATACAGATTACGATACATAGGTGGCATTCGTGTGTAAAAATTTGTACCCAAGCGATTGAGAATACGCGTGTTTGCGGATATCAATTTGTACGTGTCGACCGGTTATGCGTGTATGTGCGTTATAAAAGGGGCTGCCGCCCCTGGGGGCCGACGGGCGAGGGGTAGGAGAGGGGTAAGGGATGAGGGGAGGACCCCAGGGGGAAGGAAAGAGGGGGAGCGAGGGGGAGATCGAGAGGGGGGCGAAGCCCCGGGGGCTGAGGTGTCCGCGGGGGCAGAACAAAGGCAGTCGAAGCGGTCGCCATGGCAACTACCTCCCGCGCAGCATCCGACAGTCCACAGAATAAATTTCTTTTTAATGAATTGTTCCAGCACATTCTTCAAGGTGATCGTGTGCCGCAAACGAAGCGGTACGTTAAAAGCTCTCCCCCCACCCCCATCCCCCCCTCATCCCTCCCCGCTTTCTGTACTTCCGTCGTTATTATTTGGTTTGTTTAGGTAGGGTAGTCTAGATGCGAGTCGAATGTTTCCATACCGATTTATCTCGCAAGCTACTGGTAAATGTCACAGAATGATGTATTTATAATTATTTTCCCCTCAAACGGGGCCACTTTAGGATTTTACCGTAGAAAATTTTCTTTTCAGAAAAATATGTTATTTTTGTTACATTTTTAAAATAAAATTACCCGATTCTCTTCTTGCACGGGGGGGGGGGGTACGTTCCAGGGACTACCGTGCATAAAAAAATATTCTCGAATTAAAAAATAAATCGAATTTATTTTTTATTTATTAGTTTCATATATGTACATAATGAAGCAATAAATTGACATTGTCGCCACTTGACAATAAACGTGCCCCGTTTACTGCTGTTTTTCTTTTTTATTTTTCGTAACCGTTTTAAAATAAATAAAAATCGGTGTAAAAAAAAAGTAATTGGTCCGTTTTCCTGGACCGTGCGAAAAGAGAATCGGTTGTACTTTGTGCAAAAATGCACCGCAGGTGAAATATTTTCTTGCGTAAGAAAATTTTGGATGTTAAGTATTTTAAATTTCACGAGGAAATTAATTTATTTATGTATGACGTTACGGATGTTTCATCCATATATACATATATTACATACTTAAAATTAGAGGGGCAACTTTTTTGCCAGGTTGAAATTTATTCAAAAGAGACTCGATAATATGACAAAAAATTCATAAATTTTTTTGCACCAAATAAATTAATCTCAACAGGAAAAAAAAACGAGGCCAAACTCAATCCCCTTCCCTCACAAACTGAAACTACAGATAAAGTAATTATTATTTTAATCATTATTACATTACCGAAATCACTAGATTGTACAAAAGTAAAAAAATGCGAGGCGAGATTTTTTTTCCAAAACATAACCCTTCGTTTATAAAATTTAGCAAATTTACTGAATAAAGATGATTGTACCCTTTTTTTTTTTACATTCGACTGGGACAAAATTACAATCCGGCCAGTACGCCAGGACTAGACTTTCAAGCTGGGATGAATCGTAAGTATAATGGATAAATGTTATTGCATTTTTTGATGAAAGTTAGTAGGTATATACATATATATATGTATATGTATGTACATTAGGGTGGAGCGGTCTTGTATGAAAAAATTTTTTTTTTCGTAATATTAAAAAGCTTGGGTGCGGGATTAATGCTCTATCACATACCCATAATAACTGCAAAATATCTCCTAAAAATATTAATGTTTAGTACTGCCCCAAGCTGCTGAATATTGGGAAAAAATATAAAATCTATGTACCTATGGGTTAGTAGGTAGAGTGAAATTTTTTTTTTTGAAAATCGAAATGGTTGGGCTAGGGAAAGTTGCTCCATGGGTATACAAAACAAACTGTATAATTATTTTTTGATATTTTAATTCTTTATACTCCCCCAATAGAGTTAAAAATTTAGAAGAAATGTCTTTTTAGCTAAAAGGGGAAGGTTCATATAGCGGTATTAAAACGCGGATAAAATACATTTTTTGTCGTTTATTTGATTCGTGACAATGCAAACAAGTAATACACATGTTTCAGTTACTAATTAAAAACAAAAATATATCATACCAGCATCCCACAAGAAAAACTTAAAAATAACCTAAATACTAGGGGAAATAATATTTTTTTTTTGTTGAAAATAAGCATTATTTTTCGTTATTTGAATCTTGTTCTTATGAAACCATCTCGCCTTATGGGTCCACAAACAGTAGCGGAGACTTCTGTCACTATTTTCACTATGTAGCTTGAGTGTGCCAAGGAAAAATCTTTTTCTGAGGTAAAATGATTATTTATTACTTTTTGATCGGCAATAGCATTAGTAATCGGCTAGTAAACTAAAACTAGTAATCGGCAATAGCATTTCATTGATGAGTAACATTTAATTTAATTTAGAATATATAATTCGAAAATAATATGTTGTGGCCCCCCAAAACTTACCAATTTTACAAGGTTTTCCCTAGCTTGGCTCTTAGCTCGAAAAAGGCTCCCGACCACTGATTTAAATAAACGCTCACTCAGAAATGCATCATTTACATAAAATGCTTTCATTTGAAAGTGGAAAAACTTTTTACATTTACTTTTTTTTTTTTATAGGTGTTTCGTTCAGAATTCAACGGATTGTTTTTGTCACGGATGGACAAGCGCTGCTTTCAGACATGGGGGTGGGTTGAGAGGTGTCGACCAAGCTCGATTTGCCTCCGGGCTGTGGATGTGGCGGTAAGTGAAAAAGATGAGGTGATACCACCCCGCATCTTGGACGTAAATGTTGTTCAACGAAACGAGCTCGGCAAACAGAGGGGTGGCCACTGGGCGCTCACACCTGATGGACACTAAGTGGCCATCAAACGAGACATTTACCTGCCGGCTCAACACCATCACTCTCCTTCCTCGATGACACCATCATGCCAAGTGGTAGAAAGCCTCCCAAACCATGCAATATTTTTCATCAAATTTAAAAACGACTAGGTATACTAATGTAAAATTCTAAGCTAGCTAATGATGAAACGAAAGAGATGGAGGTGGGTGGGTTTCCTTCTGATACATCCCTCGAAGGGAAATGCTTTGACCTTCTCGAGAGGAGGGTTCCTTGTTAGGCTGCTTGGTCAACGGTAGGCGGGAGTGCTTTTACTCGGAAATTAATTAAATTGAGGGTTATTCTGATTAAAACGCTCGGTGTCCGAATTTCAAATCATCTACGCGCAGGAATACGCTCTTCTAACTGGACCTTCCATTACTTACATGAACAAGAACAACAGTTGGTTAAAATACTTTTTGCTTAATATTGTATTAATTATAGAGAAGATCGTGTCGTACGCAGTTGTACATATCTCTATGTGTGTGTGTGTTTCAGTTTCAAAATGGCCGCCCGCGACCCGTCGCTTTTGCGGATTTATTTCGTCCGTTTCGCCACACTTTACGGTGTGGCGGCCATTAAATATGATTTGTAAGGCTGTCGGAAGAAGATGGCGCTACTGTCGGAACAATTCCGGAAACAGACGTCTCTCAGATCGTAACCTTTGAACCGGGGCGTGATTCGTATTGCGTCGCGTTTTAATTTCGGAATAAGTCCCCGTGTGAACTTTACGATTTATCACAGCGTCGTGTCACCGCGAACGTGCTCCAATGTATCGTACAAAAATCTTGTATATAGTAAAGTAAAAAGATCTTCCTTTGGCGGTATGTTTATATGAGGATCATGTTTGATGATAAAAGGTTAAATATACTTGCAGGTAGACATACTTTATTATAGAGGGGACGTATTTTATGAAATAAGGAGGCTCGGTATTCGTTTTGCATAAGCTTAATGTAATTATACCAATTTCGTATAACGTGGAAGTGAATATAATGGAAGTAATACACAAAGCCTTCTTTACAAAAGATGAGTAAATTTTCCATGTACTCAGATATATGTATGTACATACTTATTATACCTACATACAGATTAGCGGGACAAAAATGGTTTTCTCTTTTGCTCCGGTCTGCATTTCTATTTCCATAAATTTCCCTCTTTCCTATATAGTGCGGGTGCAGGAAGAGAACAGGGGAAGTCAGGGGAGAAGTGGGTGGGGGGCACTTAAGCTCTGGCTTCCTCCCTCATCTTCATACATAATGGTATGCTAAACTTTAAGTCGTGTGGTTGTTAAAAGTATACCTCTCGTGGAAATTCGAGCACCACTAAAACTACATACATACATACATACATACACACACTGCATATAATATTTTCCTATAACTAAGAATTTTAACCACTGGAGTTTGGCCCAACAACAAAAAGATGCTTTACGTTAAATTCTCATACTTAATTGAATATTTTATAACACTAAACCTATCAACTAGTATTGAATTTCTAAATCAGTGGTTGGAAACCGGCGGCTCCGGAGCCGCATGCGGCTCTTTGTATGAAAACCTGCGGCTCTCGCTGTCATCCAATGTTTTGCGTGAAACACAAAACTTTTACACACAATTTACACAAAATCAAAATGAATCCTATTTCCATAACTTGATGACTATAAAAAGCTTTAAGATCGTTTTTCAGATTAGACTGTATAATACTTTTTAGTAATAAACTGTCGAACGCTAACAAATATCACGAAGATAACTTATTTTTTACAGCTATCGATTGCATTGATGAGTAAAATTTAATTTCATTTTGAATATATAATTCGATGCGGCTCCCAAACTTACCAATTTTACAAGGTTTTCCCTAGTTTGGCTCTTAGTTCGAAAAAGGTTCCCGACCACTGATCTAAATAGTCAATTATAGTATCAATCAACTATATTTGTTATACATAGTTATAGATCATACGATCATTCTACATATGTATGTACATATTCTAAGCTTTCCGATACGGATGATTTACTTTATCGATACACTACTGGGATAAGTTTGACAAAAGCTGACGCAATCGCACAGTTTGTATAAACATTCGCGAGTGGGAAACTAGGTAGTATCGTAGCGACGCGATAATTCGTAGAACGTGCGCGGTCACAATTTCTTAATCCACCTCTGGTTGTAAAACGCCGTTTCACAGTCGAGGGTTGCTTCATATATAATTTATTTCTGTGAGGGGGTACTCTGGAGATAATCCGTTTTTATCTGGAGACGGCCGAAGGGGTCCTGGGGGCACCGCCCCCGTCGAGTCAGAGCGGGACCCCTAATCGCCTCTCCATGGGGGCCCTGTCGTTAGCCCCAACGAGCGAATATAGGTTAATCATGTAAGCATGCCGATACCAGTAATCAGGAATCGATAAGCCGCCCCTACGACGAAATCATACGTACTTTGATCTTGAATTTCACGCTGATTTATTATCAACGTATATGTACATATGTGTTTGCAATTGTCTTTCTTTGTTTGTAATTTTCGCAATGCTGTTACATAATATGTTATATTTTAGTATATGTATGTATGTAGGTAATCTAATTTTAAACTTCGTCTATTGTAACTTTTGATAAAATCGAACAACGCGTGTGGATAATTGTGCTTCGTTTGGCGTGTAATGAAGTTTTAGTTTGTTTCCATTTTAACATTTTAATTAATCAATTTGTGCGGAGTGAAAAAAGTAACATTTCAGGTTTTAAACAGTTTGCTAAAATTTACATTTTTCATCAAATTTTGAGTGCATAGTTTGAATTTTATCGTAACTGACAAATTTGTGTGAAATTAGATTCATTTTATTTATTATATCTTTATTAGTGATTAAAGATTTTTTTTTGAACAAGCCCAGTCAAAAAGTGTTGAATTTAAGATAAATTTTTGATTCATGCTTTGTATGTATGGAATGCGTATCTATCGGTAGAAAATTTTTATAATAAAGTTTTATAATAATATCGGTAAAAAGCACTTTACACTTTTTAAAACAAGGTAATTTAAAATTTTAACTTTAACGAAAACAATGATTAAACAAGAAACATAAATCTGTATGTAAAATAATGCCGTGCTTACAACATTTTTTATCCTTTAAAAATATGCGTTGGTGAAAATAAAATTACAATTTTTACACGAGGCGAGCGAATTTACAAAGCAAATTAACGTTTTTAACCTTTTTAAATATAAGTTGATGAATAAAAATGGACAAAAAACTTAAGCGGATTCTTATTTTTTCTAACAAACTGAAGTTTAATCTCAGTAATACGTAATCCATATTCTTCGAATTAAGTCTGCCGAAAAAAATTACTTGATTAAATGAGAATTCGCACTGTGAAAGATTCGAATTAAAAAAATAATAAAAAGAGCACGCCGCGTAAGCGTAACCAGACGCAATTGTGTTCGAAACGAAGGGGGTTGTTTTAACCCCAACCCTGCGCTGTGGACAAATCAAAGAGCGACTCGCTAATGTAATATTGGACGAGGGTCTGCACCGTTACCATGTTGCGTTTGAAAGCCACGGGTTTTCAACTATTGGACGTCGAAACCATATTTATTATTGATGCCATAAATGGTTTGACGAGCAACAACACGTGCATCACATTTAAGAAACAATGAGTTAATTATCAACACAGTATACCTATATACAATTAACTGTTAATACTTCATTTGATTTTCCATCTTAAATTAGATTATTAACAATAGTGAAATTATATACATAATATAGTAACCAATGTGTAAAATGTACCATCGAGTTGAATGTGTATGAAATGAAAAATAAATTATATTCCCATCTTTCCACTGCACTGTCATAGATTGTATGTACATACATACATACATACATATATGCGGGAGCACGTATGAGCTTTGATTCAGTAAACTCTGAATGGAACGAGAGCTTTGCATCATCGCTGAAACATTTCCAACGGTTTTGTTGCCGTTAATGAAGAGAGCACCGGTCTGGCTAGACCGGTTCAAAATACATTACAAATAGGCTTTCACGAACAGGCATGACCTTATACAAGTACATCGTACATACACATTAAAGCCGTAATGAATGCTGTCGAATCGATCGCCAATTTCCACGTTAAACTTTTCTAATATAGAGTTATATTGGTATGTATGCACATTTACAAAGAAGTATAGACGTTATTATACATATGTACATACATATATTTATTTTATTTTATTTTTTGTTTCAGATGAATTCGAAGTGGAAAGCGTACGAAGAGAGTCTCTCTCCCGACGGGAACAGGTCTTGGTACGAGTTTCACAAAGGCTTTGATAAGGTGAGCTGAACTGGCGACACGGAAATATCGGGTTCGTTCGCACGGAAACATCCCATTTTCATTTCCATCCTCCATTATCGTGCTCGTTCGGTTCCCGCCAATTTTCACAGTGTTTCCATTTTTTTCCAGTTCGCACCCCTCGTTTTCGAACAGTGCATTCATTTTTCCAATATATACACCGATACCTATGTAAAGTGAGTACAACATCCGGCTTGCGTCACCTTTTAATTGTATTTGCATTTTTGTATGATCAAATAATATGTACATATGTATATGTAAGTATATTAAATTAGTTGGATTTACTCAAAACCCTATAATAAAGGTTGCCTCTTAAAGAATTCTCTACAAAATCGAATTTCTTTAAATTTTTATTTTAATAATAACAAAAAAACTTTTCTTTGGAACGTTGTCGTCTCAATTTCGTATCTTAAAAGGCCATTACCTGGAAACATTGTCTGTTTGAAGATTAAATGGACCGAAACGTATCTGGTTATCGCAAAATTAGATTCATTACGGGGGTTTAAGTCGATTTTACGTATATTGTATTTATAATTTAATTTAAAAGAACGCATTCGGAATATTCATTATAATACTTTCATCGGCGCATAATATTACTAAACTTTTTATAACTTTAATTCAATATTTGCCTTTTGCTTATTCAGAGACATGACAATATTTTACGCGATTTTAAAATTAGATAAATATTGTTCACAAGCCTTAAATTACTTTCATGTATTCATGTACACATCAATATATTATATTTCGAATTTTATACACTTTCAATTATAAGTTGCGTAAAATTTTCATTGATTTATCATCAATTATATAGTCGTTGTATACCTCGCGGATTTCAATAGCATTAAAGCTGAAATCGTTTCAAAACCAAATTCCCGCTAATGTCGGAAAATTCAATATCGCCTCGATTCGAATTCGAGCAATTTCATCGCATAAAAAGTCCATTTGCAAATTCGAACCCGTCGGCTTTAAACCCCCACGCTCCGGTGTTAAATATTGAACGACGCCAAACAATTTCCACATGCCTCTAACTGTCACAAATTCGATTATAATAATTATTTAAGCTCACCGAATTCGTCTGCGTTGAACGTTGCTTGTTTGCACATATACATACATGTACATACAGAATTTACATACATAAATCGTCAATATATAATTAGTATTTGCGATGACGCATCAACCACTGTGTATAATTAATTGCATTGAGCGGAAGTAAGCGACTTGGATTGGCGTTAAATCGCGATTATTCCATACATTAAGCAATTATGTTATTGCAGAGTGCGTCTCCTTTGATTAACCAATTCGCGACGGATTACGCGATTTCGGATTAACGCCCGGTTCCCCTCCGTATCGTCGACGTGTGTTTATTTGTAATATGATAATGGTCACAGTGAACTTTTACCGCTCGCTGTGCGAAAAAACAGCATAAAAATATAGATAAGATGGGATAAATCGTAGTTTGGCGTAGAAATACTACAGACGGGTGAATAGTGATCGCATCTGGCTTACCCCGTAGTATTCCGTCCAAGTTAAGACATTGTCTTCCAATGTTTATTACTTTAATACCGACTGCATGTGCAGCACCATTTATATCGCCGATGGCTCTTCTGAGTACTCGTTCGAAGTGTTAATATAATATAATATGAGAACACTGAAGATTTCGATACGTTTTCAATTTCAAGAGAGTGATTTATCAATTTAATTAAAAAATGTTAAAACGGTGAACATAATGTAGGCGAACATGTAGTAGCTTCAACGTAACAAGCTTTTGTTCGATGTTGCCACGTGCACATCGTACAAGTTTAACTTTCATCTCATTCCCAAATTCTTATAAATAACTTGATTAATCTTGAAACGAATTTATGCAACGTTAGAGTGTCCGATGTTGCTCAAGTTGTATGTATGTTTATGTTACAGCGAAAGCATATTTCAAGTGAAAATATATTTTCACTGGCGTTTCGGTGAAATCATATCCATGCATATTTTCACCAGTAGATATATATTTCTACTAGTGAAAATATATGTTCACAGATACTCACTGGCGAAATTATATTCGTTTCCGAACTGTCAAACTAAAAAACTAAATTTGTCAGTTGTAAAATGACCAATCGAATCATATAATCTGCTGAAATATTCAATCCTAGTTATTTTATCGCTTCTTCTTCTTATCGTGCCGTGTCCGTGTTCAGGCGTAGACTTTTACTGGTTAGTACCAATTATAGTTCACAATGATTCTTTGTCGATTTTGAGTGAAACTTTACAAAAAATTCAACATCAACAAGTCACAAACACATACGTTTACTTTAAATATACTTTCACCGATACTGAGCAGTAAAACTGTAAATTCATTGTTTGATACATTTTCACTGTCTGAATTCGTAAAAATATATTTTCACTTGAAATATGCTTTCGCTGTAACATATACTCGTACATACAACATACAAATTATTACAACGGAACTTAATTTTTTATTTGAAATTTGCCTCTTTTAAGTCTAATGCATAAACGTGAATCTAATTTAAACACTGTTAAGCCTGACACCACAGAAGTCATCGTTCATTTTATATATCGCGTTCGTCAATCGTAATATATTGTAGGTACAAGCACGTTCAGATGTAGTTGAAGCTTGAAGTGTAATTTTTGTTGTGTATGTGAATGTTTTCTATTTTTGGCTAGCTACCCCTCCGTCATATTTCCCATCCGGATCTCGTTTCCACCTGTGTCTATGGCTACGATACGCGATAGCATTCATTATAAAACTTGTCTAATTGGATTCGAATCGCATGGCGGAGGCCCGGGGTCTGGCAGACCCCGGGCAACAAATGGGGCGTCGTCGGCCCGGGCTTTTCCATCCCTGAGGGGTAATGGGGGGTGAGGTAGAGCTTTGGGGTTCCGGGGGCACGACCGCATTACAGACCTTTCGGTAAACATAATAAGGCTTTATTGCGTCGCGAGTTACATATTTGTATTAATGGCGGTTCAGAGTCATCTCGCAGTCTGTACCAGAATTTCGGTGACATTTGGCAAGTCATTTCGACTTAAATGAGCTTAAACAAACAATAACTGTAGCGGAAAATAGTTCTGAAATTTATTTGTCGAGTTTTAAAATCGATGTTGTATATTGATATCAAGCATCACGTTCTAAGCTGATTTTTAAATCGCAAAATAATTTAGTTTCCGAAGTAAGTTGTTTGATTTTATCGGGGCTTCGAATCGAACCCTAAATCGTGACTCAGTGCTTTTAAATTTCTCAGAGATACGAATAGTTCGTTCCGAACTTATCTCGCGTTGAAAGTTTGTTGCAATTCAATAGAAAATTTTCTTGTGCACAGATTAAAATTTATAACCGAAAGGCTTATTAAGAGCTTAACTTCGCAATAGTATTAAATTTTAAAACTATTCTACATAAATATCAAAAAACAAAATCTCGTAATTTAAAACAATATATATTCTGAGGGAGTTTACCACATTGCCATCAATATGTATTTTCAATTGAAATTATCATTGTTAGATTTATAGTTCATCATCATCATTTTCAGCCGTTCACCATCCACCGCTGGACGAAGGCCTCTCCACTCCTCTTTCATTCCTGTCTGTCTTGAGCAAATCTGAATCCACTTGACTGGACACATTCATCTCAATTCATCAGCCCATCGTCCACTCGGTCCACCTCGCTTTCTTTCACATCCTCTCGGATATCATTCCAGTATTTCTCGCTATGTGTCCACTTCAAATTTTTCACACTTTGGCCATGCTTCTTACCCATGTATTCCCCTTGCGATATATTCTTGTTATACCGAGCATACGTATTTCCACGCTTCTCTGTGTGCACTGGAATCATGAGAAACATTCTTGAATTTAGCATCCACGTTTCACATACACACGTCATAACTGGTGGTACGCATCGGTGCCTTATTTTTTAAGCATAGCGGAACGTTGGATTTGAAAACTATATTCATTCTTCCGAAAGTCCTCCATCCTAGTTTCATTCTTTGACGAAACATTCTTGAATTTAGCATCCACGTTTCACATCCATACGTCATACGAAGACAATTTATCTGAAAACCTATACATAAACTACATATGTACATATATTTGCTTTGTGGTATTTGTTCGATTATCTGAGAAAGTGACTTTGATCGCAAACGGTATTTGTGATGGTATTGGTCATTCAGTAGGTTTGTTTTACGTTAGAAACCTTTCAGACCACACTATCGTCAGAGTGGAAAAACCAAGCAGCTAAATTTTGTATCCAAATTTAAGCTTGTTTAAAAATAATACATTGTTGAGACGTGAGAACGACTTTTTTTGCGTTGATGGATAAATTGTGATCTGAAATATAAAACATCGTCTGAAAATTCTAATTTGGAATCGCTTGCATTTTCATCGAATAGCGTGATGATAGAAGTAGACACTTGAGTGTATGTATGTGTGTGCGAATTTCCAGAAGGCAGTCGATCTGTATAGGTATATTTGCGCGTAAGCGGCACCAGAAGGGGGCGTTGCCCGAAGTGAGGGGGCCTCGGTCGTGCCCGGGCTACGGAGGCTGTATTGATCCGGTCGCCTGGCAACCGACTGGGTCCCCCAGCCTCCTACCAGCGTTCCACCACCCCTTTCTCACCCCCACACGAGCATCAGTCGCAGTCGGACGTACGTGCTCGCACACTATTTACTCATTATCCGCGCACCTCGCACAGAGCAGAACCCAGGGGGAGGGGAGGGGGAGGCTGAGGGGAGTTAGGGGGAGACTTAGAGGGTGGGCGAAGGGGGTGGATAGAATCAACCCCACCTTCGAAATCCGTCACGCGGGTGCATGTCTCATGACCCGCTTATCGTCTATACCATTCACTGTAGTTTGCATATTCGTTTCCATTGCTATGAACTATGTAGGTATGCAGGGCTGGAATCTTTCATGGAAAATAAATTATGCGAGGCTAATAAAGGATGCATCAAATAAATAGGTTTAAATTTTTAATGTACATATACAAAGATGGCAAAATTAATTCTACACCAAAAAAGTCGAATGACGTACATACATACATACAGTCAAAGCCGGTGTTTCTCAACGTGGGGCGCAATGAGAGGGGGCAATGAGTAATTCATTAATATTTGTTACATTTTTTACTTTATCCTAATCGGATAAAGTATTGTGATCGTGCGAAAATTCGATCTCGAGATTTTGACTGATTTGTATCAAGTATCATCCCCTGATAACGTTTTCATGATTTCTGGAAAATGTTTGTATGCCTGTGTGTCTGTGTACTTGTGTGTGTGTCTGTCTGTGTGTGTTCTCCTATCAAGTTGAAATTTAATATGTATTATTTTTGTTAAAAAATCGCATTTGTCGAAAATATTTTTCGTTTCATATATTTCGTTATTATAGTTCCTAGCCCCCATGCGTAAAATGAGTAGTGAAAGCGAGAAAAAAGTTCGTCAGTATTCAGATGATTATTTGAATTTAGGTTTCATACCAGCTATGTATTCGTGAGCGAATCTATGAAAAAAGGTCGTCTTGAAACGCATTTTAAGACGAAACATAGCACTTGTGTAAACTATGATTTGAGCCAGTTTAATAATATAAAGGAGACATTTGAAAAAAGACCAACAATAAATTTATATTTATCGTTCTCTGCACGAAATGCTAACAAAAGTCGTACTATTGAAGCTAGTTATGAAATTTCTCTGCTCATAGCTAAATCTTGAAAAAAATTATACTGTATGTAGTATAGAGGATTTAGTTCGGATCATGGTTAACTATAAAATTATGATAGGGGGCTTGAAGATTTTTGAAGCATTGAAGTGGGGCATGGCACAAATAAGGTTGAGAAACACTGGTCTTAACTATTGAGATTATGAGTTCCAAGTATGCTCGAGTGTGTAAGTTTCATTTAATCATACCATAGGGGAAATGGAAATGTTATAGTTCTAGAATTCAGATATACATATGTACATACATAGGTACATGAGATTGAATATTTCACGCCCAAATCTAAAGTTTTGACCTTTTCATTTAAGTCGCCTAAAATATGAAAATTATCTGCTAATATAATCTAGTGCTTATCTGACAAGTAATTCAAGATGGTCACTAATTAAGAATAATTTGAGTGTACTGATGTTTGGATTATGAACGAATTACTCTTCAGCGCTCTATCCAAACTGAGATAGTTCATTTAATTAGAGCACACATGCATCCGAAATTGCTTTTGCAAAACAAACGTTATATTGAGCCACCGCAATACCATTGCGAATGGATTCGAAACGAAACTCGCAGACGGAAAATTTATGACGGCAATAAATTCAAATTCGATCGAAGACATTGCAACACTCCAGTACCCACGTGTCTGGCGCGTTTCGGTACATATTGTGTGGCATTTTTGCACTGCAAAATTTATTTCAATATAAATGTCGTCCTCAAATTCTTCTTCTTCTCTGTTTTCATTTGTGTAGACATCATTTTAAATATGGCGATGGTGTTTCCCGCTCTTTTTGCGAATCGTGTTTTAAATAGCAAAATGGGAGTCTGGCACTCCTACCATCTCCTTTCACCCCCCCCTGTACCATTGTCACCCCCTCGCGGTTGGGCGTGCGCCCCCCGATAATGATTTTGACAGCTGAGTTTGACAGCTGTCAAATTTCGCCCCGCTCCCTGATGACGGGGCGACCGACGCCATCTTGTGCTAAACACTTTTGATTGGTTGTGCGCAAATAATGAAAGCGTGATTATATATTATATGCGACAAACAATGCTCGAATACGTCATTCGGTATTGTGTCAATACGTTAAAATTTAAATTGGCACGCACTCATTGGGATAAAATCAATTCCCGAAAAGGAAAATCATATTGAATCGAAATTCAATGTAAGTATGTTTACGTTGCTTTACACATCACGCATAATTTTTCACTTGTCTTATATTTTCATATATTACGCGATTAGGGATAATATGATTTTGGATAACTCGAAATCCCCGAGGAAATTATCCTTTGTGGAAAATTTTCAAATGCGAGCATTTTATACAGTAATCGATCTTGACGCGTTGCGAATTTGTAATGAAAATTTAATAATCTTTTTTGTGGATACCTACGTTTTTATTTCACCATATTGTTTTGCTCCTTACTTTCAAAACGCCATAAACTGAAATTACTAAAAGACAAATCGAACAAAATTGTCAGAGACTCTTCTTTTCAAATAGAGTGGTCGAAGTTTGGAACCGTCTGCCAAATCAGCTAGTAACTTCCGAAAATACAAATATATTTAAAAATCATCTCGATAAGTTTTTGAACATAAATGGATTTTTGTAATCCTTCAAATATAAATAATTAAGAATTGTATGTACAAGTTATGTCAGACCCCTGTGCTCCATCGGCTATGCCGCCTCCCAATGTATTTTAAATAAATAAATAAATTTTTTTAAGCTAAATTGCATTGAGAATTAAAAAAAAAACAGAATTGCAATTAAAATCGTTTTATGGTGTATTTATTACACATATAGATAAAGTATAGGATACGATGAAAAAGTTGACAGAATTATTTTCTGCACATAAAAATTAAATTAAATTTTAAGTAACACGCGCGAAATAATGTCTGAAGCGATTCGTATCTTGCTTTAATATCTAATTTAAAAAAAAAAATTTTGTTGACTGAGTACCTACTCGTATTGTAATATTTCTGTTACGTTGTAAGGTTTTTTCCTGTTGAATTCCTGTAAGGGGATATGCCGTACCACAGTCGTCTTTTTTTTTGCTATTTCACATCAATTTATATTTGTTTCGTCTGTCAAAGGAAGAGCGTGAAGCTGGTTCGGAACGCGGTGGCACCGTGGGGTGGTGAGGAGGAGAGTGAGCTGGAGGATACCCCCCCATACAATATTCATTAAATTTTGATTTCCACCATAGCAACAGTCCCTGGGCGTACAGTGGGCGTGGCAGGTGTGACGTCAGGTCGTCATAGCGACCGTCAGAGCGGACTCGAGTTGGTTTCCCCTGGTGATGCAAGTAACCGGGTTACGGGCCTCTAATGCAACAGCCCTGACGGCTACTTACCTTCCCACTTAACGACAGGACTCATCCGCTTCCATCGACTCGATATATGTACATACATATGTTCATTGACTCTCAACTCGAGACATACACACAGAGACTATACAAATGCACCGTCTATGTTGCTTTTTAATTAAATTCATTAGTTATGTAAGTGCTTTTGAGGCTTTTATTGAAAACAATTATATGCATAAGTATATGTGTGTACATACCACATCCATTTTGTATTCAGAATGGTAACAAATTTTCGTTTGTGAAAATTTACATTTTCCTGCTATCAAAAGCCATTAAGATCCATGCTGATTTTTGATACGTTGTAAACCACTGAAGGTTTCAGTGAATATATTCACTTTATTGTTATCGTGCGAAAATTCGGCCTTGAAATTTTGACTGATTTGTATCGGGTACCATCCGCCGATGGCGTTTTTGTAATTTCTGGAAAATATCTGTGTGTAGAATAGCTATAACTCAAAGACCGTTTATCCCTATTACACACTTGAAACTTTCTATTATTAAGTTTGGTGCCGGCCATTACAGTTGTTCCGTTGACCGGAAGCGGTACTTGTAAGTCACCTCATTTTGACTTTTCGTTGAAATTTTTTTCCTCCATAACCGTCAAATGAATTAAACTGAAATTTAATAACAATAGTAAAATTATAATTAGTTTTCATGTAAGATTTAATATTTAATATAATTTTTGTCAAAATCGCAAAACGCAATTTTGTTTTTTTTTCGGGCTTTTAAATATATTTTGTTGCATCTTCATAATATTATAATGTTTTAATCCATGTAGTAATATCGAATTATAAAAAAAATAAATCATCAAAATCGGTTAGCCGAAAGTGGGACTTTTGTAAGCAAGCCATATTTCCTAAAATACTAAGCCCAACAATCTGAAAATTCATATTTATAGTTTTCATGTAAAATTTAAGAATTGATAAGGCTTTGGTCAAAATCCGCCATCCGGAAGTGGTAGTTTACTCTTGTACGTCTACTCAGAGTCTAACCTTTATCGCTTGGCTGAATTATTACAAATATGAACATTGGGGTTGTTTTTTTATTTATTTAAAATGAGCATCCTCTTTTCTTAATTTTTATAATTTTTTCCCCGGGAAAATGTTGACTTTATGTTGAAATGTTGAAATGAGAATAATATATTTACAAACTTGTTTTAAAAAAATGGATTTAACACCATATAGGTACATAATATTTCTGTAGAGTTGTCTACTATATCGCTATATAGACTGAGCTGAGTGTTGGACTTAACAGCAATGTAAAGGTTTCGCACGGGGTAAAACACTTCGTCGGTTTTGCTGACAAAACATTGAAAGCACACCTGCTCGAAACGCTCTTGGCTACCACTGTCACTCCCCATTTCCGCCTACTTCCGGTCGCCGCATTTTGGCCCAGGGGCGATCGTTTCTCGTCCCCGGGCGAGGGACGCCTAATCGCATTATCCGACCCATCGCTCGCACCATCGCCGATGACTGGAAATGAATTTCATAATTGGAAATATCGAAATTAGCATTTTGCGTAAATTTTAATCCCGCCAATTTGCGCAAAACTGACCGATCAATCGAACGGGCTCGTTTCACACACCGACAACTTTGCACCGATGATGCTGCTGCACCGCTTTTGTCAGAAGGTTTAATTGAATATCGCGCTTGCACGCTAATTGATTTCCGACGTGAAAATTAATCAAACTATGTATAACTAGTGATCGTTGTTTTGTAGCGCTGTATTATTGCGACGATAGGCATTGTTCGGGTTGTTGCATTTTCAATTTAAGGGCCTCTCCAATTATATATTCGGTGGTGACATCTAAGGCTTTATGTGGAATAATGTTGTTAGGTTCATATTATATTGTATACATCAAAGTTTGGATTTTATTATTTAGGACCGCTCTAAAACTAGACTAGATTACGAACAATAGCAACGGCTATGCTTTGTTTGAGCGACGAGCATTCCAGTTATTCTCGAATGTATTGAATGACTGGTTCAGGGTAGGGGTAGTTTAGGCACAATGTATAAATTCGGATAGGCAAAGGAGGGTTGTTAGTAAAATGTGTTTAAAAGTACGGCAATAAATCAAAATATCTTCGGTTTATGATAGTCTAATAATTTCTTAATAGTTTATTGAGTAACTTTGAACTTTATCTGAGATAAAATGTCCAATTCATGATTTGGAGTTTGTCCAAAATGTGGACGTGCAACTAAGCCGCCAAAGTGACCAACCCTAAGGAATTTTTTTGCAAAATCCAACTCATATCGAGCGTCTTCCTTTTTTTTTTTTTTTTTTTTCAATTTATTATTGTCGTGTCGCAGTAGTGGATTTTTTTCTCATTTTCCAATACAGAAGTCACAAAGGAATATTTTGCATTCGATTTGTTCATCGATTGCTTGTTTTTTTTTTCTATCAAAAATTTTTCCTTTCATGTTCTCACATTGCCAATATGCCGGGGAATAGTGAAGTTTTGTAGGTTGTATAGGTTTTCGCGCGGTTTAGCCACTTTTTTTCATCGCGCATGAAAATGGCGAAAAATGTAATATTGTCGGTGATTGATTAGTGCCTTTAGGGGCGCGTTCATAAGGAACACAATCAATCACATTTACGGATACTTTGGGATGTTGCGAAAACAGGGCCAAATCTGGCGTAAAAAATGCTCCGAAAAATCGGGCGGGAAATGATCCGATTCTGAATAATTTATCATACGCTTCTTGCCGAGCGCATATAACGCTTTAATAGCTTCACGATTTCATTATGACGGATAAGAGTATGATCAATTATACATTAGCCGTTGTCCAATTATGTAGGTGCTAATATGAATATTTTTGTACCTGGGGTAAACAAAATGACTAATTGACAAAATGTATTTTAGTTACATCGGTATATAATACGTAAACAGGTGGAATAATACTCACATTATTTTGTTGTCATAATAAAAATAAAAAATAATACTTCTTCAATATAGGAATGTTATATAAATATGGTTCTTTTACTAATTTGTTTTCTTTACAAGTGTCCTTTACTTCTGTCAACCGGAATAAACAGCACGTTGAATACGAAAAATAATAAAAATAAAAACGCTGACCGTAATGGGATTCGGTGGAAATCTTCTGGCATTGACTTCCGAATCACAAAGAAAAGCACCATGGTAACATTCTGTAGAAAAGCAAACTCAAAAAGATTAGCTGCGTAATCTCCCCGGGGAGCTTTTTTTGGCCAAACAACTTTTGCAATTTGATCCTTTCCTTTTCGGCGAGACCGGAGAGCTCGCACAGTCGATAGATCAAATGCGTACCGCGTATTAATCACAAAGTCACAACAAACACGCACGTATAAACACACGCAGTAGATAGTACACATATACATATATATTGAAACAAAAAGGGAAAGTGCCTATTATGCGCAAAATGGAGCACTTTGATAATGTGTAATTGCGCTGTTAACCCTTGAGGGTGACCCGACTGCCACCTTGTAAGTCATTGTCCTTTTAATTGTGTCACCCTTTCGCATATTTAGCCAAAACTCATATACACGCACACGTAGCATAACTACTAAAATCAAAAAGTGAACGAAATGCATAATTTTATTTACATTCAGCACATGAGCTTTGGTCAACATACATATGTACATATGTATGTATGTAGATGCTACATATATGCTCAAAAGCTTTATAGATGTTGGGTTTTGTTTTAAAAGTCGGCAAACCTTTCCAATTTGTCTGGTGCACAATCCTCAAGTTCTTCTTGAGCGGAAATTGTGTGTACCGAGTCAACTTAGAAGTCCCAGGCAGCATCCTCGGCTTGTACCTACCAACGTCATGCTTTATTTGCCGGTGGCTAAAGTTATTAATTTACTCTGAATCTTTCGATAATTTACCGGAAGCTATGCGAACTTGGTTGAGACTGTTGTGAAAATGTAAATTTAACCAACTGATTCGGATGATGTTTTTCTTTTCACTTTATTCATATACCTACATACGTAGTATAATACTACATACAATAGTTTATTCATTATTTTGATCGTGCAAAAATTCGATCTCGAGATTTTGACTGATATGTATCAGGTATTGTCCCCTGATCACGTTTGTGTGATTTCTGGAAGATTTTTGTATGTGGTGTCTGTGTGTTGGACGGAATCGCTATATCTCAAGAACTGTTATCCTATTACACTGAAAACTCATGTTTTTTTTATATGACTATTTGAGAAATAGCCTGAAAAATTTATTAAATAGCATGAAATATCTATAATGTCATGCAGGGCTTTATGTCTTGAAATAAAATAAATTAATGAACTTAGCCTAGGTTTACAATAATTCAATGATAAAATATTTAGTAGTTGATAATACGTTAGATTTTAAATTACACGGAGAGATGATTATTAAAAAAGTAGCGAAAATGTTCGATTATTGTGTAGAATGTAGATTAAGAAATACAAAAGTATTATTTTATTGTTGTTCCTCATTTTATATACTGTGGTTCATTTTTAAATTTAGTAAATATGGTAATTAAAAATAGAGTTATGCGGAGTATTTTAAATGTCAATATTTTAACTAGTATATGAGAGTTGAATTGGATGAATGTAAACGAAACCTCAAAAGTGTTAGTATATATTTTTAAATTAAATAAAAATGTATTACCAAAGTATTTCAATAAGTATTTAAGAAGAGGGTGTACTATACATAATCGTAATACTGGGGGTAAGAATAAGTTTAAAGGATTTAAAATGCAAGTAGATCTACATAGAAGTATCTTGTGCAGGGGTGTTGTTGAATATAATGGCCTGCCAGAAAAATTACAGAAATATAAATAAAATTGATAGATTCCCGGCAGCCTTAAAACAACACCTATGTATGTACAAGTGCTAATGGATGATAAGTTTATTTTGTAATTTTAGCTTTAATTTAGCTTTAGTTTTGTAATTTTAGCTAATTACAAACTAACATTAAAATGTTAGTTTGTAATTAGCTTTTTAAGCTACAACCTTAAATAAATAAATAAGTGTAACATCAGTTTTTTTCAAAAGCACGTTCTTGCATGTACATATGTATGTACTAGGGATTCCAAAATTACTGACATTTGCAAAAACCGGTATTAACGAAAAAATCTCACCGGCGGTAAAAAACCGGTTTATATCGGTTTTTTTTATAAAAAAAAAAAATATTAATTAAAAATTCACCTTTTACACAAACAAATGTTGGAACTTTGATGTATTTCGTGATGAATTATGTATGTATAATAACACTGAAACCGAGTCCTTCTATGCTGCGCAAATTACCGACCAGCGAGGACGTCAAAAGGAAAGTAAATACATTTTTGTGTACTTTTTGATCTAAGAATTTTTGTGTGGAAGGGATGGTTTTAGAATTTCAGTTGAATTCCGAGAAAAAAATCGGCAGATGGGTAAGTTCAAAATCGACGACATACTTGTAAATCATTATATGTATTCAAAAATAGTCTTAGGACTAAGTACGATATTTTCCACGTAATTTATCTTTGCTTTCAAGATTATAAATTTATGGTACCTACACTTGAAGGCTCGTTTGAAAAACAGTTCGAAAAAGGGGCCGAATGTCGAAAAAGTGCCAATTGTTTTTTGATATGCTAGTCAAACGAACCGGCAAACTAGCCGTTAAAATGTTGTTTTACGAATTCAAAACAATTCAGTGTAAGTAGATACTAATCTAGGGCTGAAAATAAAAAAAAAATATATAAATTTGAACAAAATTAATATATTTAGGTAATTACCGGTAGTCTATTTTGTAATCCCGGTAATACCGAAGGCCCTATTTGTGCTAAAAACGGTAATACCTGTTTCGGTATTACCGGTAATGGAATCCCTAGTATGTACGTACTGGGTATAAACCCAGGTTTTCAATTTTCTTTACCTATCGTTTAATTTTATTTTTTGCAGATTAATTTACCTGTGTTATATGTATATACCTACGTATGTATGTACATATGTAGGTAGACGTACATATGTACGCGTATTATATTTATGTGTGGTATGCGCGGGTTTAGTGCGTTCGCGCTCGCGTGGTCCGGGCCTCCGGTTGCCAGGCAACCGTTCGCCATCCTCCCTTCCCCGGAGTGCCTCCTCTCTTTCGGTTCCCGGCCCGGTGCTCCTGGTGCTCCTCTCTCCCAGGAGGGCTGGGCCCCTCTCTCCCCCTTCCTGGGTCCAGGCAGCCTCCGGTACAGCTGGGGCCCGAATTTTATCGATCACTACCAACAAGCCGGCAGCTACGAGCGGCCCCCGTATTGAGTTAAGGTAGATTAACTGGGCGCCAGTTCTGTTACCACCGGCTTTCACCCTCGCAATATCAACCACCGCTCGTTTGCTGTACCCAGACGATCTCTTTTTTATTCGCTCGACTACTTGTTTGCACTTATTGATTTGAACAATGGCGGAATCGACGGCTAGATTCATGCCTGACGGAGTTACCGCTCGTTGAAATGGTAGAGTGGCTTTTGATTCACCTATCCATACCAGCCAATCAATATAATCTAACAAAAAGTCAATATGGCGTTACATTCGTGAACAATTGATGCTTGAAATCAAGCGCGCCAAGTATGAGTGATCTGCTATAAGTAGCTGTAATTTTACCGTATAAAACAATTAGGAAGCAATTTACGTTAAAAAGGCTCCATTCAAATAACTTATGAAAAGAAACAGCCGGCCTGTAAGAAATTGCTCGCAAATTTATTTTTGCCAAAATCGATTAATCATTTCCGCTGAAAGGTTTCGAAAGAGGACCGTTGTTGGAACCTCGGTAGGAAGGATAGCGAAAGCTAGAAATTAGCTCACGCTTGCTCAGCATCTTAATGGATATTTTGTTTCAAAATTAAAATGAATATAACGACGAAAGGGCACAATTCCCAATGTGTATTTATCTATGATCAAATTTATATATTTCTCGTTCTGTTCCATTGTTTGAATTGGTAAAGGTGGGGAAAGTTGAGTTGCACAAGGACAAAGCTCGCAATCAAGCCACCCAGGAGGGATGTAGTCATCAAAGGATATGGCTCCACGTTAAGTTGACAAGCAATGTACAACTTGAAAACGGGCCAAACTTCAGGGGGAGTGTTGGGGTGGATGGCGATCGTCGGCAGTACGGGTAGAACAGTTTCCTACGGTCACTTTTCTAGAAACGAGGGATCTTTGGACCGAAGTAACCATGAAACTTTCCCCGCAAACTTTCGTTATAGTCCACCGCGAAATCTTGGTTTGGTCTCGTGCTCTAGCTCACTCCCTCCACACTCTCTCGTTCTCCTTTTGTAATTCCCCACCCGTCGAAGCATGTAAGGGTAACTAATGACAAACTACTGCGAGCTGAAGAAATTCGGTTAAAAGTTTTTCATAGCAAACTTTTACGAGGCGTATATGGTGGGGGGGGGAGGAATTGCAAGGGTGACAATGTTCTATGACACGTGAAAATATGACATATTTTTGGTATATTGTGTAAATTTCGAAATAAATAGTCCGTGTGATGACAATGTGGTTGTTTTTTATGACAGGAAGATTTACATATACATATGTATGTATGTACATATATCCGTATATCATTACATTATTAGGAATTCGAAAGAAGAAAACCTGTTAACGGTTTATGGCAAGCTTAGTCTTCGGATAGGTTAATAAAATATGCAATAATTCTACTAAAAAGATATTGAATTCCATTTCGATTCTTATTGAAATATATATATTGCATCCTTTCGCGTGAAATCGGATCGTTTATATTCGGTTCGAAGAGGGTTAAAAGTCCACAAAAGCGTTACTTTTCGATAGCCTACTGAATATAAATATATCTTATTATATTGTCTTTCAACTTGCAAACCGCGTCGTCGTAACTTTCACTTATGTTATGTTGTTTTGAAATATTTACTGCGTAGCGAATTATGTACATATTTATTCAGAAATAATATGTGTCCACGTGGAGTAGATGTTATATAAATTTGTCGTATTTAAAGACTTATGCGTTATATGCGAATGGTCTGGCAGGCTATTATTACCTACACAATTGCTCTTCAAAGTGTTATTCGTGAAACGTCTGTGTATTTCAGAAATACATAACAAAATAAAGTAAAAAAAACATTCACGAAAATAAATGCCACCAAACGAAAAATATGATGACTCATAATTGCGATTAAATTAAATTTAATATATAATCTTAGTATTTTAAGTCGTCTGAGAAACTCTGACCTATACACGTGAGTGCTAGCTGTTATATGCTAACGGTGAGACTTTTTCTTCCGTGAAAGCCTCCTACTGTGGAGCTTTTACTGGCATTTGGCCAGCAGCTGGAGCTTTCAGGTGGGCTCGTAACGTTCTCTCTCGATAAATAGACCAAACGTTGCGAAACGAATTTACGTCGTGATAATTGAGAGTAAATTCTCCGACGACGAAACACGCCAAATACGAACATACTGTCTGGCTTTGTTCGAGCCAAAAACACGCGTCCCGTATCCTACCTACAAATTTGATCAAATTCGCGACGAAAAAATAAATAAATATGCAACTACTTATTTCGGCTCGTTACTGCAACGCCCGCACAAATTAAACCGAATAAAATAATAGGAGACATTTAAATTACACATTTGGAACGTTACGCCCGTTAATTGTTTTCGCCGGCCAAAATTTTAAACGTTAAAATTATGCGAACGTCGAGGGTGAATTAAATTAAACGAAATAAAGCAAAAGAAGCGAAAAATTTGCGCACGCTCAAAAAAACACACAAATTAGCCAAATTTCTCTTCCTCTTCGGCTTTAACGACCCGTTTCGTCTTATCAACGTCTAATGTGTCGGCACGTACTCGCTTCGCCGGGATTGAAAGCCCCGATTGTTCACCGTTGATAATAATTTTTGCTATACATAGATAACATAACAGGGTACGATAATAAAATGCTCACGCTCGTCTTACACATTTTAATGAATAATAAAACACACTGCGAATCTGAGGGTAGCTTTTGAAGCGCTTCTAAAGAGGCCGTGTTGTTTCCGCGATACGATTCGTTAGCGATTACGTCCTTTCGTGATTGTTACGGCCCGGCTGCAATTTAATTAAGGCTTTGCATTATAGATGTCGACAAAAGCGAGGCAACCCCGGCAGACCAGCTCGTCGAGGATAGCTAGTAATAGAATAATAACGGCATGGGGTGGTTGAAGGGGGATGCGCGCGAAACGTAGTGCCGTGGTTACCATGGTGCCGTGGCAACGGCAGATGGCTCAGCAAACTAAATACTCACTTAATTATTCGCTAATGTCTGTTTCTTGTTGTCCCATCCAAGACGCTTTGGCAAGGCAACTCCTATTCATGTGCCCGAAGAGACAATAGTTGCCGTACCAATGTGGTAATTGGGTATGTACAACTGGCGTGGTTTCTGTGCGCTAACAATTTATTATACTGCTAATTTACAACAATGGTGATAAATGGAACTTTGACTGAACTATGTGCATAATGGGACCTAGGATATATTCTTTCAATTTATTAAATTGTGAATTAATTATTTTGAAACTAGCTATACATGGAATATATCATACAATTCATAAGAAACACTAGTACCTTTTAAGTATTTATTTCACTGTATACTTGAACGATAAAAGCAATACTTAGAATGAGGATCTAAAAGTAAAAGTATTATTATACATAAAAGGCGTCTATATTGTGTTTGATGTAGAAATTACAATGTTGTTGTTCTCTTATACTACATACATATGTATGTTTGTATATATTGTAGTATTGAAGGATATTCTACGAATGTTTCATCAATGATGCTCAACACGTATTTAAGTATCACAGAAAACCGATTGAAACGTTATTTGAAAGGATAAAACACATCAATAGTCCCCGGCGTTGGCATTTTCAGGAATAAAGGATCTCAGTACCAGATTACGAAGGAAGGTCTGTAAAGGGATAATTGTATATACGCGGAAACTTAAGTCGGGTGTGTACCTACGTAAAATAAAATAAAAAGTATTCCACGTGATAAATTTTAGGGTGTACAAAGTTTCGAGTTTCATTTAGTATGTCGAGTTTTTTTTAGTACGAATAATGTATACGAAAATTCTGTTGGGTTGCATTTTGCCTTGAAAAAATACAGGGAACCACCGGACCAGATAAATAAATAAAAGTGTGGAGAGCTTCCCGCCATCCTGCGGCCATCTAGGGGTTGGAAAATTCGCGTGAAAAGCGTCATATTTTGTCGGCGCACATGTGTGCACTTTCAAAAAGGGTTTGATAAATAAACATTTCGTACATGTGTTTTTTCTAAGAACTGTCTCGAATAAACTTTCCCTCGATTTATGTTGCCTCATTTATTATTTGTCGTTCGAGAAAGAAAAAAATAACATTCTTGAACAAATCGAAAATGAACGATGGAGAATTTGTTATTCTGAATTAATTAAAGCGGTTCAAAAACTGTAAAATATTACGTATTCATGTGCAATAAACGCCGGAGAATTGAAAACGCTAAAGGTTAAGTAAATTAAATTAAAAAGAAATCAATCAAGACAACAAACAAAGTATTGCATTACTTTACTTCTTATTTTTTATGTTCCGTAAGTTTATATAAGTTATGAATTCATTTTTATTATCCGTTTGTCTGTTTTATCGTCGCCAAAGAAGTGTCGTCGACTGGAATAATTCCTGCAAATTTGTGAAACTTTTAATGATCAAAGTTCTTGCGAATTACTCGAGCCACTGGTCAAAGAAAGTAATTACCGTAGTTTTTTTTTTGCCATCGACTACCAAAGGGATTCGAGATTGCATTTTATTGAAGCTAGTCGCTTTATTTTGGGGAGAAGTCTTGAAAGTAATATTTGGGGGAAATGTTGCACTTGCATTATAGCCATTTTAGGAATACAAAAAGAATTCTTTGATTTTAATCTCAAAACAAATTGAAAATTCACATTCATAGCTTAAAAAAAATTTCAATTTGCTTTTCTGTATAATGTTTATATTACCTTGCTATTTTTGTTTTTAAACTCATTATGAAATGTTTATATTGTGTATATCAATTGACTACACAGTTTGGCACAATGCGTACAAAAGAACCTATGAAAACTTGTATTGGGGAGCTTTTCATGCTATTTTGGCATCGGACTACATACAACCACCTTGAATAACGAACGTTAATAAAGCCTCCGATATTATCTTCGGTTCCAAAAACCGATTGGTTGCCGGTTCATGGCGTAGCCGACGAATCTGAAAGGGAGATCGGTGGCTCGCAATGCAAAAGGGGATCCAATATTTCGAATTAGGTTCGAGCGCTAAGCTAAAAGCTTCTCCTAAATACAATTTCGCACAGAGCCGTGTCTAAAAATTCGACTTAAATGGTAATACGATTTCTTAGAAACGGATTCCGTCCTCAAAATGCTGAATCCAAGTTATTTAAACGTTAAACATAGTAATCGCTTATCTGAAAAAATGGCGTAAGTGCACATAAAACTGGGAGGAAAAATTAACCGATATTTCGCATGATAAGTTTCGAATGTCAGTTCAGTGCGCAAATGTAACACTTTGTGGGTAGAACTTATACAGCCGAACCGATGCAAGAAGATTTCATTTCATAACACTCGCACAAAAGGAAAAGTTGACGTCCATACAAGTTTAGCTGAATGTATCACACAGCTGGAAACACGAAACGATGGAGAAACTTTACAGTGCCACTAAACTCCGGTATTTCTATGGGTGTAGTAAGCTTTCTACGGGATCTGTACAGGATAAACCAAAACGTACATCGATTTTGATTATATTTTTTTTTGCCTCTGGTTCTTTGTATCTAAAAAATAAAACTATCAAAGGAATATAATCAATTTGTAAATGTATCCATTATTTATTGTTTTAACCCATTGTCATCCGACAAAACACACCACTTTTTATTAAATTAAATTATTCAGCTTCAAACAACTACTATTTATTATATTAAAATTCTTTTAGTTACGTAAAGAGGCATTCCATGAATTTCATATCCATATTTGCAATAAACTTCCACTCGCTTATTAAAAATTCATACTAAACCTTAACTGCAATTAACTATTCAAATAATGAGTTTGCGATATTCAATGCAGAACCACTTTCCAGGAAATGTTCGGGGCTAAATCGACATTCGTAGAGTTAAATTAAGATACACACACATTCACGTAATCGAACAGTTAAATGTTCGACCACAACAACACAAACAAATTCGTTAACTTTAAAGGGGCTCATGATTAATCTTCCACGTTTACTTAAACGATATATGTATGTATATTCATAAATAGAGAAGAAGTTTATAGTAAAATGCTGACGTTACAGCAACGCCCGTCTAGAAACCTGTTCAAAATTTAATATTACATCAAACGAAATGTATATTAAATTATATTTATATTTAGAACAGCACTTTTATTTCAGGTATTCTAAAAAAAACCTTCGAGCAGTTCCCGGGCGACGGTCCAGAGAGGGTCGTGACGTAAAAGGAAAAAAAAAACGAAAGCACAACGGAGTTGGCAGTTCCTCATTGTTGGCGGTCGAAAAGGTGAAAGGAAAATTTATTTTCTTTGTGAGCTGTGCCAAAGTTGATAATCCTCATTTGTTATATTGTCCGCGTCTGCCTTAAATTTTCCCTCGACGCTGTGAATGAGGGAAAAGGACGACCGCTTTGACCTCAACGTGAGGAAAACTCGTTTTCTTTCTCATCGGATAAAATCGAATTGACAATACGCCTCGACGTACACACAAAGTAAATCTTACGTGTATATATTAACCAGTCTACGCCGATATAACAAAATCGGCAAAATAGTAGCGAGTAGTCAACGTTTTTGAATATATGAATAGAGCATTTTTTTATTATCTCCCTATTTATTTCTCCACGCTCCTATGAATGTATGTGTAGTATATTACTCGATCTCGCTTCATGGGTAATTCGTTACGCGCGGTAAGTAGACAATTCATTTTTAAAATAGTACGTTGGCTGCAAAATGGGGGGAAATGGGGTGGTAGTGGGCGACGGGTGTTTGTATCGAATGGGGTGAGTCTCGCCATATAATCTCCATGGAGAGAGTGGGGTAGGGTGACCACCCTTTTGCTCTCACGGACAACGCCTGGACGAGTATCTAAATGCAGCATCTGGCCGTGTCGATGTTGTATAAGAAATTCACTAGGCGGTTATACCTAAAACATTCTACATATTCAATTCAATTTTCACTATTTTGACGTGAATACGTCTATACGTCCAGTGTGGGGTACCAGTACGGAAACGGCGGTGTTACGTTTGGGGTGGGCATACATTCCGACACTATATTTCGTTACTATTTCGTTATTCGCTCGGGTATACGTCTACGATACATTTATGACTTTCAATTGGCAACGTGCATGTGCGAGACGCGGAGGAGGGGGCGTATCTTCCAACGGCTTTTTTGGACGTTTTTGGAAATTTCAAAGCAGTATATCTCGCGACTCTGACGTACTAGTCCAATAATTTTGCTGCTAAATGAAATATCTCTTTAAGATCTGTTGATTTAAGCCATAAAAAGTGAACGTTGTAAATTATTTGTTGGTGAAAAATCAAAAACAAGTCGAAAAAAAATCTAAAACTTCACAATGTCGGCCCATACTCGGCGAAACGCTAATAAGAAATACAACAAACGTATATCATCAGAAAGAGAGTCTAATCATCTATCGATCAGTACCAAAATGTTTGTGACAGTACGAGTGAGACGGTATCGGGAACATCTGAAAGTCGTCGCGGTACGAGCACCTCGACGGCCACTGTTTAACACAGGCCATTGATAAATAAAACTGCAATCGATTACTAGTTAAGACTTTATTCGTTATGCTAAATAAAAATATATCAATGTATCCAATTCGATGCTTTCATTTCATTCTCATATTGCAAATATAATATTTTAACCGCTAACGCAGACGTATTCACGGAAAACCCACGGCCGTGCTCGACACAGTCACACCCCGAATTTTTTTTTGAATATGCATATCACTATTTATGCTTACAATGGTTATACTATTCCGTTTCACCATTCATTCATCAAAATACAATTATTCACATACATATATGTAAGTACAATGAGTGATTCGATAGGACGATTCGTATGCAAATTTCGGTTTTCGTACGACCAGTTTTAATCTGTGTATCATTACTATGGTATGGCCACCCTCGACGGAGACCAGCGGCTACTGCTGTCTTCCCCTCCTTTTTCTACCCCCTCTCACCCCCCCGATCCTCTCGATCCTGTTCGACCCTTTTATTAGTGTGTGTGTGCTTTTGACGTGTATGTATGTGCGCAGCTACCATAGGCATAGCCCCGATTGTGCGGGACACCCCAAAGCAGGGGTGAGTCCACGATGGAAATTTTGCCTTTAGAGTATCAGCGATAGAGCACTGTGTGTTCTCTCGATTAAATATAAAATATAAAATATAATTTAATTTTACAATTTGAAATTCCATTTTCTATAACGTTGAGTATTTTGTAATTTTAGTTAAAAGGCAATCGAGTATTTGAAATACGTTATGGCCGACTGTAGGTGAAGATTTTCTTGTTTGTTATAACCACAATTAAATTATCCACTGTGTTTAACTGTTTAATGTCATGTTTAAGTTAAAGATAGTAAAACAATAATTCAATTTAGATCTAAAATACGAGTGTAAATTGTTGGCGACGTATGGCCTGTGTGGTTATTAGCTATGAGGGATTGTTGCCAGGACAACATTCGCTATAAAAATATAATACGTTAAACTTCGCTAATGTGCGAATTCGTACGAATTGCATTGTTGCAAAACGTTACGTGTGGGTTTATATGCAGCGACAATTTAATTATTAATAAAAAAGTTAAACCACTATAGTAGTTTAATATAAAATTTTCGTAGTAAAGTTGTGCTTGAGTAATTTTTGCGTGGTACGTTGTAGTGAAATTCGCTCTCCTATCCTTTTTGTTGGGTCGTTAAGCTTTATTGTTTCTTTCTAATACGGTACGCAATCGTGTGGTCTAGTTAAACGTTTTACAGGGTGACATTATTGCCTTTTCCCTTCGTTGTACATTAGCGTTGGGTCTCATTGCCGTATTCCTAAATGCAATGTGATATTAGTGTATTTTTGATTTATTTCTTATTGGACTATTGCACTATTATTGTTCTGTGCAAAATCGTTTTGAATTTATCTCAGACTCGTACGCCACTTGGGGAATACGTAGGTGCGGGTCGAAAATGGTCAAAAAGAGAGCAAAAAAGGTTTAAAGGTCGAAATGTTATTTAAATTGAACTAGTTTGTTGTCTCCCTGGGGACGAAACAAATTTGCAGAATACGCATTATTTTCTCAATATAACCTACAATATGTAGAATTTAGATATTATATACATATCTATTCATAGTCATTTCAACTGTGTATTAGAAAAGTACAGAATCCATTTCGAAAACAAAAATGCAACGTTTCAAATCGAATAGAAAGGTTAACTTAGCTTAGATTACTATTATTATTTAATAGCGAATTGTCCGTTTAACAATCAAACGGAAATTTCTTCAAAACATTTTCCAAATTCAATAATTTCCACGAACATTACAGGAAAACGACAAACAGCGACCAAACCGTTTATGTGTATAATAATAATGACTATTCCAATATACCTGTAATTGAACGATTTATTTTTAAACATTAAAAAATAAACAATTTTGCCAACCATGCACGTTTAGGCACATTAATACCTGCCCATTAAACTTTGACTAACGGCGTCTAGCCAATATTGTGCCTCGGCCAAAATTAGTCATAATAACAGCGAGCCATACTACATACTCGTATACATAATAGAGCAAAATCTATCCGTCTGCCCAATTGGGTGGTTGAGGTTACGCTAGCATTGCCAACATAACAAACAAACAAAAAAAATTTGTGGTGTTTTCCAAACAAACCGCCATCTATGTATGTACATATGTATGTATAAAATACAGTATGAAAAAATTACGTATGTGCTATACATACATACATACATAGGTACAATAATTATAATTGACATAATTGTGTCAACTCGGTGCACAAAAGTTGAAACTAGTAAAACACGTTTTTGTTATGCTGAGCAGTGTCTAGTGGTAAAATAAAGTGTCAACTAAAATCGATATTTTTTTTTATATGTAGGTTTAACCAGGAGCTAGAAGAATTTGGAGGTAACACACAGGGTCAGGTCATGAAACAAAACACACTTTTTGCTTTTGTGCCATTTTCGATTTTTTCCGTTTTTCTTTATTTTCCTATGGAAACTTGCTAGTGGCCATATTGTTATTATTTGCACCCTGGCAATTCGCTGTAAGTTTTCTTGAGAAATAAATCTGTCACAGCTGGTTCGAGTCGACAAAGCTTAATAAATAACACGTGTAATAAATATACGTGGATCGGTTTGACGAAAAATTTCCACAGAATAATGCTTTCCAAAAAATTTTCTCCAACAAAAAGTCACAAGTCGAAATCTAGCAGCGAATTTTTCACATTTTCGAATTTTTTTAACAGAATCTAAGCTTTGAATAAAAAACCAAACCGTCATTCAAACGTTTTTGAATCTCTGATTTAAAAAAAAATAACTCCCGAGCTCGTACAGCCCATCACTTTCAGAACGACGAACAAGGAAACTAGTGTTGTAAGTCGAGAATATTCTGAGAATATTCTCCAAAGATTATTCTCCGAGAATATTCGATAATTTTCTTTTTTCTTGGTTATAAAACATCTCTAGATAGTTTAATAGCTTTTTAAAGGGTTCTAGGATATTTTCAGAACCTAATAGGAGTAATAGGACTTTCTAGAGTGTCTGAGAGCATTTTGAATGACATTTTTTCATTCTGACGACACTGAATGTGTCATTTCGTCATTTTAACACACGCACTACTAACATGAACGTTTTCCGCGAAATTCTCACAGGAATACGCTACTTATTAACTCTGGAAGCAATAAATTATGTATACACATTTTTTAACTTATATTATTCGTGGAATCCGTATCACCAAGTATTAACCCGGATTGGAGGGAGTTTACTGTATATTTAAGTAAATACAGTTTATTTATTTAAAATATATGGTGGCCGATGGAGCCCGGGGTACATTGCATTATGTATGTATGTACATACAATTTTAAACAGAAAATTCTCGATTTGGAGAATATTCTACAAAAGATTATTCTCGAGAATTTTACACCACTAAAGGGAACAACTCGTTGTTTCAGAAGCGACTCGCGCGCTCACCGAGCTGAAAATTCATATTTAGTCATTGGCCGGTCGGTCGCTCACAGGTAGACAGACAGATAGTATACAGACAGATAGGTATACCGATACACATTCGCCCATAGGTAGACTTTGCGAGAGAACGTCGCGTAGTAATTATTCGGATTGAATCGGAGCAGAGCAGAGCGCAGGGGCGGACGACGGGAACGAGGAGTGAGGCGAGAGGGGCGGCTGGACCCAGGGATGGGGAGAGGGGAGTTTTGGGGTTGTTGAGAAGTGAAGGGATGAGGATGGGGATGAAAAAGGGGGCGGCGCACCCCGTGGCCGTCGTTCGCCACCAGTAGACAGTCGGGCACCGGTCGCGTCGCACGGCGCGCGCTCCTGCACCTCTAAAAGGGGCGAACTCTTCGTTCCTCACGTGTCAAGTAACACGTCGGTTCACGTGTTAAACGAATGGTGCACAACCCCATTGCTACTGCCGACACTGTCCAGCCGCCGCTGCCAACACGTAAGTTTTTCCGATGACACCTCTGCTTCATGCCGTTCATTTTCATCACCACCCCCATAGTACGAGTGAATTTTCCACCCCCACCCCCCGCACCTCAATTTTCACGCTCAATTTTCGTACATTTTTCCCGGTCGTGTGTTGATTACTCTGCGGTCGGAAAATTGGCGAATTTTCACCCCGGTGCTAGGAAATTTTCCGCGCAAGTGAAAAAGTATTTTGTGATTTACTCGTGCTATGTATTTTCATTTGCCGTCGATTGTATGTATAGTATCGAAAATGTGTGCGTTTTGTTTGAATTTTTTTCTATCGTCGTTACGGTAAATTATATTTTGAATGTGCGTCTGTTTAAATTCACTAATGTGAACCGGTATGGCCCGCGAAGGGCTCGAAAGGTTGAAATTAATTTATTTTTCGGGTACTGTATGGTGGATGAATGTTTTGTAGCTCTGTTTTTTTTTTTTTTTTTTTTTTTTTTTAATCGAATGTGAAGCCTTCCCAATAATATTGTATTACTTTTGAAATACGTCAACAAACCAATATGCGATCAAATACGATCGTATGCAATTCGTAAAACTTTCATATAGTGAAAGTAAAAGTTAACCTAACCTAAGATTTGATTTTTTGATTATTTTTTTGTTGTTTTTGAGCTGTGTCACTGTTGCAGCCGGTGATAGTTACAATCGGTCATATATGTATGTACATACTAGATATCTGTCTCACTCAGACGCGCGCACGCGCTCTGACAACTTTCTCCCCTCCCACCCCCTCATCTATCCAACTTTCATTGTAAAAATTTAAACGCCTAAACTATTTACCTTATATGTATGTATAAAATTGTTTTGATTTTGACAGATCCTAAGTACGCTATTATGTACAAGCCAGACGTACTCACAGAGGAAATCGGAGACAGTTTTTGGAATTTTTTTTTTTTTTTCAAATGCTGTGAAACTGACTATACGCACCGAGGAGAGGGGTGAATAGATGCGCGCGCATCTTGCGCATGCGCATAAAATCCTCGCACAATCTAATTCAATTTAATCTCATAACTCTACTGATGATAGTGTATGAACACTCTCTGGTTTTTATTATTTTCACGTCAAATTAAAAATACTTTATATTTACATCATTCAACGGGTAAAGCGTTTGTGTGTACAGTACTTTATGCGCTATCGAACTTTATCAGTTATGTTTATGACCGTTTTTTTCTGACAGCATTATTGTTCATTTCGAGATAAGGAAAATCGATAAATTTACGATCCAGAGTATATTTTAGCAAGCGTAAGGACCTACTAGTATGTAAATTCGTTCAATTTTGTTTTATCCAAAGTATTAAAAGATAAAGCAATTTTTTTATTATTCATTCGTACTCGCACCGTTGTAGATTATTTCAGGGATGTTGGTAGGGGAGGAAAAGGGTTGAAAACTTTCACTTTTACGATGTCGAGTGGAGAAGAACCACTTGTGTGGGTCGTCGCGATAGACCACGTGGATTCGTGACCGGCACAATGTGGCAGCTCGTTTTGAGTAGTACTTGCTACCGACACGAGATGTGTGCCCATGGGGTCGGCCATACCCCGTATTGATCGTCCCTATAATATATCCAAGTATGCTGTGTATAAATAAACAACACAAAAATGGTAGGGGCCAGAGGAGTCGTGTCAATACCGCGATTATTGGGCAATTGCAGCCGGACGGTATTGACTGGGTCTGATTATTAATATTTCGATAACGTATCAGCTGTACTGTACACCTTCCTGTGTAACTCTTGCCATGTTTCATTTAATGAAAATTTAATTAATTAGCTTTATAGATACATTTTAGGCATATGGTAGTCGATCATGTGTTACACAGAAATCCGTAGTTTTTAAATAAAATGTATCGTGAGGTACTCAAGCGTCCTAAGAAAGAATGCAGTATGATGTATGTATTTACAAATACATACATAAAGAAATTGTTTGTCCCAGTTGTTTTACAGAACAATTTTCATATACTGTAAAAGGTAATGGTTTTACTGCAGTCGTTTATATATTTGATTGGAATAATTTTAAGTCTACTTTCTTTGGAATAATACTAGTTCCCTAGTTCACATTTTGTTCAGCGAGGTTTTTTTGTATCGATTGAGTCAAATTAATTAGGACAATTTCAAGGATAGGAAAATATATAGAGACGTTTTATGATGAAATTTTTTGAGCTCTCCGATTTAATCGGATTTACAATTGTAATAAGTATGATATCTTCTTTAGCGTTATGTCCCAAGAAAATCTCTTACAAATTGTATCTAATTCTATTCAGTAGCTTTTCCGCCAATAATAAAATGAGCTCAACAGTTCAACATATGTACATGTAACTATTTTTGTTATATTTGCATTTGTGTATTTATAGCAGCGTTTTGATCATTGATTTTGAATCCTTAATTGCAAGCCCCATAAAAATAATTGTTCATTCTTATTCACCGACCCAATTAACTCTAGTTTCATTTTGTCGTTTCGTCCGAATCAATATATTTTAAGGCCGCTGTAGCTCAACGTGGAAAGAGTTAGGGTTGTCGGTTGAAAGGTCTCCATGTCAACATTGACAAAACTAAAGACTGCCGCCGACTATTGCCAAATTGTTTAGCCAAAACATTCGGCACACAGAAAGCTCTCCTCACACCCTCGCATTGACGCATTACGCACACATGCATACAGTCGAATAAAATTAACACATTTTTGGCGTAGTTAGTTACGCACAAATATCAATACTAATCGCGGCACCTACATAGAAAATTTTCACGAAACTTATCTATCACCGGAATCTTTTCACACAATGGCCTCGCCTACGGAATGAACTCGTACGAACGGATGACGTATTAAAACTATGGGTTTTTTTTTCCCTTTTACATAATCGTCGTAGTAAAAACACCCTTGTCGCCCACTTGAGTCCATAAATTAGGCTTCGTCTATAGTAAATATTGAATTACGTATAAACACACACACACACTCGCCCACTTTCATCAAACCACTGAGGGATTTGAATTGTTGGGCGGCAACGTTTATGAATTTTTCATTCGTTATTCGTGCAGTCGCCAGTAGAATTTTCCTCTCGGATTACCGGCTCGGCATTCGTGTCGATAATGACAAGCATCGATTATAATTATTAATCTAGTGAATTGTACCGGCTTTGACTATAAATTATTTAACAGAGGTCAGTGGATACCACTACCCCTTTTTATCATTGAATAGTAAATTGCGAATTGATTAGCTCAATCAATGCCTTGTACTATAAATGAAATAAAATCGGAAGGATCAACACACGTGATCGTATTACATATATATATATATATGTATATATTAACGCAATCGTCTGCCTGCATGGATCATTGCGGTCACGCTAGCATTGCCAACATAACAAACAACTTATTTTTAGCGGTGTGCTAGCAACAAGCTGGCTCGAGTCGACAACGCGTTTTTACCCATTCAATCAACGGTACACTATACAATTTATTGTTTCACGTATTTTTAAACGGGCTGGGGGCTGCACTACTATTTTACAAACCAGCACATGGGTGGGGGTTGGGACTAGAATTTTATAGATACCTACTACTACTAATACTACTACTACTACATACTACTACTACTACTGACAGTTACAGATTGTTCCTCGGAAACCGGAACTCACTCGCCTATTGGTTAAGGCGCAAGCCTATCGCGTTAATCATTAGTCGGACAACATCAACAGTTCATTTGACTTAAAATCGATAGTTTTAAAATAAATTCCAGTGCGATTATTTGATTCCATAAAACACATAATTTCTTATAAAACAGTGATGAATGGATGTGGATATATTTTTATAGCTACCGTACTTATAACGTTAAAAGTATCCAAAGGAATGTTTTTTAATGAATTATTTATAGTATTGGTTTTGAATATAACTTTTTTTTGTGCCTAGGTCGTATTTTTTTCTGGCATTGCGTCATCGGCATCGACAAGGTGTATTGTTCTCCAGCAGGGTGGGGAATATTTATTTGTCCGTCGGCCGGCGAGGGGTTAAAAGCGCGTGGGGTCGATTGCAGCTGTCACCGATTGACTGGATTTATCAAATTTATATCAAACTCACTAACGGTCGTATATGGATAAACGGATATACTGCACATATGTAGGTACAAACTACATATATACATACATATGTATGTCCTCGATTTAATATTTTAAACAATAAACAAACGGTATTTATAATTATTTATTATGAAATCACAGAACAAACGTTGTGAAATTACACACATACAGTTACATATATATGTATGTATGTATGTATGTACATACATACGCGGGTGGGTGATGTATGTAAATCGGCTTTTTGTTAAAAAATCGATGAACTAGTTTCACAATCAATCACTATATACATACATACATACATATATGTATGTGTGTAACCTTTTTTAAACTTGACCCGATTCTGCCGACTCGACAATAGTTCGTCGTTCGGCGTCGGCGAAACCCCACACAGTTAAACCCCCCCCAACCCTCTGTCGGTTTCGCATTATGCACGCAAAAATGCGCATATTTTTCACGGGCTAGCCGCGCCATATCGCTTTGCATATTTTTGAATATATTTTCGGCAGTTTGAGGGTTGACGCGGTGCCCCGGAGCACGCTTAATTGGAGCGCGCGTTAAGGGTTGAAAGTCGATGTTGGTTGTTGCGAAACTTGTGCGAGTTCGTTGAAAATTTCATTCAAAATTTTATTTAGCACGCCATAATCAATGGTGTTCAAACTTTTGTTTCTGTGCTTCTTATTAGTGAATTGTGATTTGTACATTGAATATCACACCTCTAAATAATATATGAAAATGGTTTAAGTCCAATTAAAAAAAAAAATTGAGTTAATGGTAGTTTCTATTACAAACAGATATGGTATATTTATTTTTAAAGAATTCACAGTCAAGTTAAAAAATAGACTTAAACCAATTTCGTTTATAACAGCTCATAAATATGTAAACCGACAGAATTTCATGATTGCCTTGTCAAAATATAAATGATTTTTTTTTGATTATCAATCGTACAATGTGTGAATAAAAATCTAAGGTTTTTATACTAATGAAGTTGTTCACTGTTGAAGTAGTTTTTTTTTAACCATTATAGATTCACTTGATTGGAGTGTTTTTGAGTAGAACATATTGTGGTACGATACTTTTAAACAACTTATATTATTTTATTATATACGAGACCATTGATACATATATTGGAAAATAGCTTTTTAACAAAAATATTAACTGCAACAAATTATAATCAATTCAATTGAATTATAATTTTTAATCCTATTCAATTGAACTGCTAACCAGTTACCGTATCTAATAATAAAATGTGACATATTTAGCTGTAGCTTTCTTGTTCTGTTTTGTGCAATGTGCATACATTTATTTCGCAGTGTACTTTACTCAAACTTATTTATTTTTCGCATACCTCAAACTAAACAGATGAATTGTAGAGTATTGAAATTATTCAGTAATTAAAGATAATATTCAAAATTAAGTCTCGAAAAAGCATGCGTGTTGCTAACGACAATGTACATATGTGTAGTCTGTTGCTTTGCGTGTTCGAATTCACCCTTCGTTTTCCCGACGTGGGCGATTCGATCACCGACACAATACGTCATACCCACTTCACTCTCGTTCGAGATCCACGGTCAAACTCCGACGGGTACGAAGTCTTCGTCGTCGACGATGTGTTAAATCTAAAGGCTCGTCTCGATCAAATCGGATGGAAAATCAAAGCCGCAGCTGAAAATAGTCCGGTCGTTTCGCACCCCCGCCTACCCCACGATTATAATTAATCGTATCGTCCATATTTAGATGCGATCTTTAGTCGAAGCGGTATACATATACACATTCGACTGTCGTTTTAATTATAAATTCGTTACGAAATTCTTCCACATGGGGCTAATGCGCATTTTAGTGTTTGTTTGCGTGTCTGCGACTAAGCGCGTATCGAACCGCACTCTAATTTCTTTCATCAAAACTTGGTAGATCATAATTACGATTCAGTTGTGTATGAAATGTGTACCGATTGTACGCGATCGTGGCAAGCTTCTGCTTTTACAGTTTTCAATTGCGAAATTTCAATGTGGCGGAATTGTCTACGTACGTCAAAGCACATGATGTATTATCGCATTTTGATTTATGTACATATGTACATATTCTTGCACCAAAAGTTACTTGTACACATGTTGTTCGGTTTGCGTTATACGAAATAACAAATATGCCATATGTGCCATGATACTGCAAAATTTAAAATTTCAAAAGAGTAAATTATAATATTTAAACGAAATTAGGTTCATTGTAAGCAACACAGTTCACCTAATTTTCATATGCGTGTAAATTAAATTTAACATTAGAAAGTAAATTTGCAGATGTAATCATATTTTTATTTAAATTGCCTACTTTTTGCAATTACCGTAGGTATGTAGGTACAAAAAAATGTGATATGTGTGTATGAATTTCAGTGTCATGTTCCGTATAGTGGCCTATCATCCGACTAAAATTAGTTTGTAAATTGAATTTTGATCGTCCCCAAGCATTTCAGATGAATTCCCCATATTTACATGAACAATGAAACTGAGGTAATTTTTTTCATTGCAATTCCGTTTTGAGTGTGAATATGCAATAAATAAATTGTTAATATGCAAACCTACGCGTGTGTGCGGATAAAATGTAGGCACACGTGCATATTTGTATGCATATATGTGCGTACGAAAAGATTAATTACGCACACACTATGCAAAAGAGTTGCGAGTCAGCTGGAGTTGATCCCCCTGCCTACGGAAATTATTTCGTTTTTTTTTTTTTTTTCGTATTCAGGGGGGGTTCCCCCAAAAATTGGGGTGTACTAGACGGGTCAATAACCCGTCGACGACGGGCAACCCTCACTTGCATAGTATGGGGGAGGGGGGGGTGAGGTGTGAGGGCATATGCTATTGTGCTGCACATTGCGAATCCAGATCCGGACAACAATGTTTTTACGCAGGGGTGCATACATTGTGCATTTCGTGCATCGGGTGCAACAAACGCGATCGGACACGACGATAAAACCGGCCACACCGAAAGCCGTATTATATTATATTGTGCGTAATATTACATTTTATTAGGTGCCTTGTAATTATTTTGTGGTTTTTTTTTGTATCGTAAAGAATGTTGAATTCTTGAATTGATTGTTTTGGTTCGCGAGTGACTTCAATGTCAAAAAGGTTGCGTAATGTTTTCTTTCGTTGTATTGTGATGTATGTATGTATTGTCGCGTGCTTGGGATTTGAGTACGTTCGACACAACACGCTCGACCATTACGCATTAATCCGATGATAAATTTAATTTTCTAAATTCAAAAGTGAATTTTGCGTATGATAGGTACCTACATACATACATACATAGTATGCTTCGTTTGGATTTTATCAGTGGCGTAACTAATAAGGGAGCTGTACGTTGCCTGTGGCTACAAACGTAATATTTGGAATGGGGTGCAAAGCTGTGCGCGTATAATTGAATTTATATGTATGTAGCTGTACATAGTTTGTAAACAATGAATTAATTAAATTATCATTTTTTTACGGTGACCTCTTTCTGTGAATAAATACAGCCAATTGTCGTTATATCTACGAGTGTACTTAGAGGAATGGTACTGCTGTTACTAGTATGCCAAATTTAGTCCACTCATTACTTATATGCTTCAATTTTAGCACAACAACATGCTAATGATTGTTGTGTATGTAAAAGTGATACAGCTTATTACTCTACGTTTTTATTATAAATTGAATATAGTATTTTTGCCAACTGAAAAAAAGTATGTCGGTTCTAGTTAATATTACATACAATACGCGTTCCATATATTATCTAGGATTGCGCAAGGGTTTTTGACACCCCATCCATTCCATCGAAACTAGTCCACCCTCTCATCAGATCGACGTTTCCCATGGGTGCTAGATCCGTCAGTATGCACTAGGACTAGGGGGAGAGAAGCGAAAAGAAGAGACTGGGGTCGAGAGTGCATCCTTTATTGCGTAGCGTATGATTAAGTGCATTGTACACATTTCTCTCACCCTATTGTGCATTGTATCGTGCTCGCACACACATACATACATTCTCTCGACAAACTTTGATCGGCAAACTTTCACAAAGACGAAACGTGCTTTTTATTATATATATTTCCCCGCTCGTGCTGAAAACGGTAACAAGTGTGTGCTTTGCAACGTGTGAATTCATTCGGAATTTGAGTCATTCGGGGTGTGTCGTGACACGGGGAAAACGGGGGATGACGCACGTGACGGGCTTTTCACAAATCCGATATACCCACTAAGCGTATTTTTGATAATGTTCATACTTTCGTATAATGGTAATTAATGTACGTACGCGACTAAGATGGTTCCCTTTGACGTTTCGTACGCAATGTGAATATTCAATAATTTACTACTGACGTATGTACATATGTATGTACATACGCTCTGTATACCTACTTGCGTACACGTATGATTCAACGTTGACTTGGTAAGAAAATTAAAATTTTATATGACGTTTACGGGGAAATTTGAGTCGATAGTTCCGTGATTGTAGACTAGGTTAGGAAAAGCTACAATTGAACTAGAATATTATAGTACATAAATTAAGGCACGGTTTTTCCACCTAACTATTTTACAAAGTTGTTTAAGTATATAAGTGCATGCAATCAAATATTTATTGGTTACAGATATGAACATATACCTATATGGGTATATAAATGTATATACGTACGAAAAAATAGTGGCAATTTTTTTATTTTTAGAGTATAGTTTCTAAAGTTTGTATTTGTCAAATTGGTACGTGAACTAGATTTTTCGCGTGGACTATAAACGTTTCACTTAGCTTTTTTTATTATATATGTATACATTTCGTAATACTGTTTCGTTAACCGTAATTTTGATTAGTTTTCGTCTGTATGAAAAACTGTATGTAAAAAATATAATTAATATGCAAACACACAACATGAGGTTGAAGTGCAATATATGGCATTTAAAAACATTATAATATGAAATATTAAAAATTCTCCTCGCGGTCAATAGAAGCGCTCATTTCAGAGGTCATACTATGAGACTCCTTAAAAGACATTTCAGACAAAATTTTCAGAGACTCATTCTTTTCGAATAGAGTGGTTGAAGTTTGTAACCGCCTCCCAAATCAGCTAGTAACTTTAGAAAATATAAATCTCTTTAAAAATCATGTCGTTTTGAATATAAATGGATTTTTGTATGTACAAATTAGAACAGACCCCTGGGCTCCATCGGCTATGCCGCCTGTCCATGTATTTTAAATAAATAAAAAATATATTCATATACGAGTACGTAGTAGGTATTGCGATCGTGCGAAAATTCGACCTCAAGATTTTCAATGATACGTTTTCATGATTTTTTTGATCGCTCATCCTATATCACACACTGGAACTTCATATTTATAAGTTTGGTACCAACCATTACAACCTATAAAATTTTCAACATTTTATTTGATCAAAACTCACCACGTGCCAATTAATTACATTAGTTTTATACGCATATGTTCGCATTGCGTCAGTGTTCTTTGAGTTCGTTTCAAAGGGTACTACAGTGCAAATTGGAATGACGTAAATGGCGACAGCGTGTCTCCCTGAAGGACGCCCATCATGGTTCTTCTCCCCCACCCAGTGAATTTACTAACCTTCCCCAACACTGAAGGGCCATTCTATCATAAAAAGCTCACGGGAAAGGCACGCGCACCCTCACCGCAACAACTCTCTCCCTCTCGACAAAGCCAACGCGCGCTACTGCACATTTGATCAATTTATATACATGTAATTGTCGAAATTTTTCAGTGCCTACGTGAAAAACAGTGACGGGCTGCTTATTGTAATTGTCTAAACGAGACGGGGCACAGCCGCGGTACGAGGGAGACCGCATATACGTAAGACCATCGGAGCGAGCGAGAAGCGCTATCTGGCCATGTATGCGTGCGGTCGCGTGTAGCGATCAACGGAATCCTGGCGGCTGTGCCCCGTCTCGTTTAGACAATTCCAATAAGCTGACGGGCTGGTTCGTTAGTCTATTTTAGTGCCGTGTCTCATACGAGCGGGTAGTGTGACGCATCGGCAATAATGACAGGTAAGTGGGTTGATTGACTCGGCGCCGTGTTTATTTTAGCTTTGGACTACTGTCTACAATGGCGACGGATGCAAATCGATCGATATAGTTTTTTTTTTTTTACCTCTGAATCATCATCGAAATTTTGATTGGGAATTTCAATCTTTGTATATGTACATACATACTATTATGTATGTGTCTTTTTATTCAAATAATGCATTAAAAGTTTGGTAACATGTCGCTCATAGGCTACAATAGTGGCAAAACTCGTTTTTACATATATGTATGTACATAAATGGGTTAAAAGTTTTTGAAAAAATATTGAAACATTTTAAAGCATGCTAATGAATGGTGGTCCAATATTGAATTGACAGATGTACATGTACTAACTACAAAATCGTATTTTTTGATATGCGCTGCAATATAATTGTGTGTAGTTAAAATCAATTTTTTATATACGTCAATTGTTTAAAATACATATGTATATACGGAATTAAGATCAATCACAAACTTCATGTATTGCAATCTTTCTTTTGATAGTAGTATTATACGTATTATGTATACATATAAGTGTTTTGCTGGGGGGAAAGTTAACCAATATGTCTAAAAATGCAAGGATAATGAAAGGATGAAAAAAAATAACAGGTTTAACACAGGAATAATGGATTGGAGGTGTTAATTTTTGTTGGCACCGTCTCACAACTAATTTGGATAAATTGGCAAAGTCTAACAGGAGACGGCCAATCTGAATTTAGTTATCTACAGATTTTGCCAATGAGAATAATTAAAATAGATAAATAGTAGAGACTAACGAAAGATCGAAAAAAGTGACAAAAATCGTATTTGGCGGTGGTGGCAATATTTGTATGACAGTTGTGACGTGCATATGATAAATTGAATTTAAATTTGCAGCGCACGTTGAGAGCCACTGGGGTAGTAGCTGTGCGCATGCCCAGTGAAAGGGACCACTCACTCTTGTTTCAGGTCTGAAAAACAGCCCTTAACGAGCAGTCATAGAATAGCGCGCGCGGAGCCGGTGCGCTCACTCACCCCCTTCACACACATGCGGATAGCGACAGTGCTAATTATTATTTATCAACGGAAAAGTGCATATCGAACTACGTACATCAATCACATTTTGTAAGGAAAGTGTAACGTGTGTTGTAGTGCGATTGGACATCTCGAGAGTCAACGAGGGGCGAGACCACGCCCACTTCTCCTCCACGTTTTCAAGTTCAAGGTGATCATTTTAACACTTGTGTGTTGTATCCATGCATGTTTTACTTTTTTTTTTTTTTTTTTTTTTGTAATCGTTTGGTAGTTGGTGTTTCGTTTGTGTTTTCATTTCGATGATTTCGTCATCGGTTTTTACGTATTACTTTATTTTTATGGTGATTGTTTGGTGTTCGTTGCTGATTGTGAATATTGTGAACGCGTGCACGTTTTCCTCCCTCTTACGTGCTTCCGCACTTAAAAATGGCTAAATGGGGGTAGTTTCGAGCGTGACGTCATATTACACGTGATTTTACAACTGATAGTTATGTAGTTGCCTTCTTGCACGATACTCCACGAAAAAATGTTACCGTAAATATGCATAAATTTATAAAGATACAATAATTCGCAAAGAGGCAGTGCGTTTTTACGATAAAATTTTATTACAATTCAAACGACACACGTTGTTTAAACTGATGCGTGAACGATTTTCAGTAAATATTGCATGTTTCATTTTACAAACTTGGTCACATTTTGTTGTTTTATCAAAGCTTACTTTACATTTTTTCTAAAACAATTCAACATTAACATTAAACGCTAGATTGCAAAGATACACGTATATTATTGGGGTTTAATACATACAATATTGTATTGGTCTTTATTTATCATTATACTTGATGATATACATACAGTATGAATCTAGAAAACTTCTACACTCTTTTATCTTTCAAGCCTTAAATATTTGAACTGCTGCCTTTCATATTCTTTAAGATTTATTATTACAGTGAAAGCTTTAGTGTAGATTGTATAAACAGTTATTTTTATGCGCTGTTAGAAGTTTCAATAGATACATTCATACATAGATAAGTCACCGTTGAAAACTGTTGGTATTTGAGGCAATCGTTCGATTTCGCCCGACCACCCCTAAATTCGCTATTACTGTCGAAATGACAAAGCGACAGACACGCAAATATCACCTAGAATTTAGGTTTATTGCACCACGGCGACGCAAACAGCCCCATTAACCAAAAAAAGTTGTTGTTTTTCACGTGTACAGTGTATTAATTATCATTTTCAACTCGGCCACCGTGTACGTGGTTGTCTACACTTTCCGGTTATATGCAAAGTCTCGTACCGAGGAAATGAAAGGTCAGCTCAGCACAAATTCAACTCAACTCACGTGAAATATCACGCGATGTTTGCCATCATTATTTCACGGTTTAAATCTCGGCAATGTTATGCCGAAGTATTCTAATATTTAGAAGCGAATGTATAAAGTTCGTATTGTCATAGGACTGTTTATGTGACTTTTATTCGAGGTGAGTTTTCTTGGGTCTACGCTAAACCGTAGACACGCGACCGTAACAGGTGATTCTGCTCTACAATAAAACGGGCACGCTCGTTTGCTAGCTGTAATCCAATACTGGTTATATTTATATATGTATATTATTTTCCATCGTTAGATGCTCGATATGAAGCGGTTTCTTTTGAATTTCGACACGATGCGTGTATGAATTGACGTTTCGTCTTTATTTTATGTAACATGTCTTAAAAATATTCAATAAAACTAAAAATAAATATGCAGTGATGTAAAAAATAAAACATAAAAAAGTGTAAAATGAATGCAAGAAGAAGAAAAACCTCCCAAGAAGAAAAACACAAAAAGAAAATGACGAGTCTTTCTCCTCGTGTTCACTGGTGGCGCCATTATGTTACCTTTTTTATCATAAGGCACGCGGTGAATGCCAAGAGCAGACTTTAGACAACATTCTTCTGTGAAAATAATACCGACGTTACATAATATTTTTCGCCAGACGTTGGAAAAGCGTCACAAGAAAACATTTCAAGACTTTCATGCTAAAATACGCAGTGGAAAAATTCTCGTAGCGGTGGAAATTTCAAAGCATTGTTATATCTTTATTATGCATTATGTCTTATGTATGTATGTACATATGTAGGTACTTGTTGAATATACATATTTTTGTTATATTTTATATTAATTAGATTGATTTTGACGATTTGCAGAGTTCTTCGGTCAATATACTATTAATGTACGGTAAATTACTATTTATTTATTTAATATTAGGTAACAAATACATACATACATATAAATGAAAGTTAAAAAAACGAATTCACAGATAACACTATAAAATGCTCAACTGTTTTTATTTAGATTGTTTGTATATTTGTTATTTGAAATAATTGAGTGCTATATTTAACAATGTTGTTATATTATACAATAATTGACGATAGTTATATCTATGTAATTAACAATTCAATCTCTCATCACATACAATAAATATCGCAAAAAATAGTCCCATACTAAAATTTAATCAATTTATTGACGATAAAACGATATACGCACTAAGAAAGTTTTACACTAATGACAACGACTCGTTAGAATTATTAAAAACAATAATCAAGAAGATAATTTCGTTTTATTCAGTTATTATATAAATTTGAACCAGTTTTATAGTAGGTTATTTATATTCTGTTTTCAGGTGTTTGATTAAGATGCCAATTCATCACTTCAAATTGCATTGAATGTATGCTCATTTTTTGTATCCACTTTCTAATAGGGTCGTAAAAATTCTTATAAAACGGAATTATAACTCAAATGTACTACCTATATAATATACATATAACTAAGCATTCAGGCGGAAAATTATCCCAATACACATGAAATATAAATATTTTGTAGCCGGTGACGATATTAGATCCCCTAAGGGAATTGAAGTCAAATAATCCCCTCCCACTCACCCCCTTACCGTAAGGGGCTGTTATGCTGATTGCACATCCCAGTAGCACTTGCATCGCGCGCACAGCTCATTTGCATATTTGATTGCATCGCGTTGGCTTATTTGTACAGCCAAGTATACATACATATACATACATATATATGTATGTATGTATGTAGATACCTGGTACACAGAGGGAAGCGCTGCTTTTAAGCTCGCGGGGGTTTCGCCGGAAGCTTTCAAATTTATTCCCGGCCATGATTCATGCGCCAACCCCTAAAATCACGACAGAAACAAAGCTCCACTCTCGCAACATCCTCCTGAAGTAATGTTTAATTTCATTCGAAGACCCTAATGCACTCCTCGAGAGAAGAGGGAGCGAGGACCCGAGCCGAACTTCAACTGTTTCAGTTATATACATATGTACTTGTATTGTTGTCTCTGAATTCATTATACAGAGGACTTACTTACCGATTACAACAGTACTTGGTGAACGTGTATTTTATGCAATATTTAATTTATCCTATTGTCTTATTTAGCATCCAAAGTGAATTGAATTTAAACAATGAGAGGTGGCTTATGAAAGAAAATAAGACTCATAGTTAAATCGTGAATATTTAACCAATTATAATGGTCAGTAATAAGTCACAGTATCTAATACAGATTAGTTGAAATCTATAGTTTGATTTTGCAGAACTACTTGTGACTTGTGTCTAAACTAAATACATATAAGAAAATCTATAATATCGATTGATATAGTTGAAAAAAACATTTTTCCAAAGTCTTCAGTAGTCAATAGATTTTAGGTGAATATACATATGTAAATAAGACAAGTTAATTGTATCAAAAACGTTTATTTTTTTGTAAAATAAAATTGCTAAATTATTTTTCATGAGGTAAATAAATCGTGGGCAAATTACCCTTACCCTTGAGATTTCATGAGCAATGATCGAAAGGATATGTCGGTGTACCAGCGTGTCCTGACGTCCATCTCCCAGTGGGCGGTTCGGTCCTTGAAGGGCGGGTCCTGTCCTGTCCAAATGCGAATCCGCCCCTGACAGGGGTTCCCAACCATTGATCACGGCATAATGTCAAAGCAAACAGTGCCAGACCTATACATACTTGACATTCTCTACTTACAAACTTTAATTTATTTTATACTAATAATAATAATAATTTCTTCACAGACAATTATTTTTATGACAAATATAAAATTAATTGTTTGTTAATTTATATTATCTTTCATTTTGTGAGATAAGAATTTAAAAAAAAGACAATATATAAAATAAACTATTGTAAGATCATCTGAGACATGTGGAACGCATTTCGCTCACTTATTGAACATTGGAAAACTAGCATTTTTCCGTACAAATACAGATATAATGACCTAAGTAGAAGATGGCACCTAAAACAATTGATTTAATTGCTCCAGTATTTCCAGACTTTCCGTGTTAACTGAGTACCTCCTGTAAATGATTCCACTGATACATACATACATATGTACAGATATTACAAAAAGCTTATTTTGAGAATACTTTGTTCAATTTCGATGAATTACCATATATGTAGATGATATATATGTATTTTATGTAAATGTAAAGACATTTCTCAGCAGAAAAGTGCAATCAATCCAATGGGAAATTTCGAATTGATATTTTTAGATTGACTTTGACGATGTGTACTTTTTAGATTGCCTCATAAAAAAATAATATTCAATCTCTCTATTGGTTTACGCGAGTGCTATCAAACCAGACTGCGTCGATAAAACTTTTTAAAACGCGAAATCGCTTTTCCACAACGACTGCGACAGTAAAAAGATTCTACACAAACATAAAAGAATACAAGATAATTTCAACATTTCGTTTGCATTCAAATTTCACATTAAAGTTTCGAAAGAAAGTTACGAGAAACAAACGAGTTTTCCATGGAAAGAATACTTTGACTAGAAATCAAGCGCACACACACACACAGCTGAACTGAAAGTTTCGCAAGATCTGTTTGCATACTGATGCGAACCATTTCACGAATTTCCCACGAAAGGATTCGCTCTCTCGAAATACATGTTTGCGTCGACGTAAGTTGCTTTATTTATAAAACCAATCATATAATTTTACATAAGGCGCCCTTTGAAACAACAACGCCGCAGAAATACATCCCACGCAATGATGAAACGTTATGAGCGAAAACTGATTGAAAACAATTTTAATCATAGGTACTCTTATCTAAGTCAATCGATCACTCGACAATGTCGACGACATTGCAAGCTGCATAATTAAAAATGCAATTTTGCCGTCAATACTTTATTGACAAACGAAGCTACACGCAATGTACGTATTATAGGGTGAGCTTTCAAACCGCGAAGTTCGCCGCTGTGTCACTGTCGACGAAAGCTCAACCAGAATGATTGATTACGTTTCGCTACCGCGAATGAATAATGTGGCGAACATTCGCCTTCGGTAATTTTGATTGACATAAAAGAGAATCTGTCCCAATCCAACGGAAGTGAAGATTCCACTTCGATGTCTAGAATAATGAAAATTGACAAATTTCTGCACCGGCCATTTTGTATTACTTACGCTTAGTGTTGTAAGTCGAGAATATTCTCCAAAAGATTATTCTCCGAGAATATTCGAGAATTTTCTTTTTTCTTGGTTATAAAACATCTCTAGATAATTTAATAGCTTTTTAGAGGGTTCTAGGATATTTTCAGAACCTAATAGGAGTAATATGACTTTCTAGAGTGTCTTTCATTCTGACGACACTGAATGTGTCTTTTCGTCATTTTAACATACGCACTACTAACATGAAAGTTTTCCGCGAAATTCTAACAGGAATACAATGCTTATTAACTCTGGAAGCAATAAATTATGTATAAATATTTTTATTGCTTTGGTTATGATATTCCAGTGAAATTGTTCCAACTTATGATATAATCATTCATTTAAACTTAACACAAAAGACCGAAATTTTTTTGTCATATTCACGCCCCATCAAATTTAGTTTTTGTCACGAATACTAAACTAATATTATTCGTGTAATCCGTATCACCTCTCCTAAGTATTAGCCCGGATTAGAGGGAGTTTACTGTATATTTAAGCAAATTAGTATTTATTTATTTAAAATACGTTGTGTTTTACAATACAATTTTTTCCATCAGATACTCTAAAACAGAAAATTCTCGGTTTGGAGATTATTCTCCAAAAGATTATTCCCGAGAATTTTACAACACTACTTACGCTACGACGACTGACAATTTCGCATGGAAAAAATGTCTTTCAAAGTCTCATCGGATATAACATATCTACATTATATTTCGGAAAAAAAATTGTATCGTAGTATTCCTATGTATGTATGTATGTATAAAAACAAACATACGTTATTTTCTATTCGATTTGTGTTTTTGTATTGGATATATTATGTATGTATCATACGAGAAAAAAAATAAAATACACTTGTAAACAACGTATCTTTGGTGTATTATTGAATCTGTTCAAAAGCAAATTGAAGCATTATTTTTTCTCGTATTTTTACAAGAGACGAGCGACGTCTGGAAAAGCGGAGATAGGCAACCGGAATATTACACATCAAAGGAGAAAAATCTCATTGATTTTTCGCATACACATGACGAATAAACCAAATGCGCTTCGCTTTGCACGTGATTCGTATAAATGTTTGAATCCCGTAGTGCGTCTTGAACGAATGCTGTGAAGCAAACGTATCGAGTATATTTACAAAGTGGCCCTTTTGAAACGAATCGACGCGTGTCGTTCGACGAATGAATGCACTGATGGTTTAATGTAAATTTTTCTCCAGAGCAGTGTGTGGTTTGAGGTTAAAAACAAAATTCGCATATCCCCTATGATTCGCAACGATCAAATAGATTCGGGAAAATAATATGATGCCATATTTTTACATTACGGCTATCGTATACGTGCGATTTTCCGCTTGCCGATTCAATTTATTGCCGAATTCAACGAGCATTCGACCGTAGCCATTTTTGTAAATATTTATTCGGCCATTGGAGTGCATTTCACATAGCGTTTTATATGGAAATTTTATTGGTTTTTTTTTCTCTTTTATTTTACCCTTTCCCTCTTTTCTCTCTCTGCCAGAAAAGGTATAGATTTTTTATTCGGTAACGCAGTATCCTCAAAGTGAAATACACCTGGGGAAAATGTACGCTTCATTACGCCATTAAGAGTTTTCGCATAAATTCAACTCGCCGGGAAATTTTCCGCTTTCGAACATTTATCATCATCAAACGGCTTTAATTGCGTGCAAAAACATTTGCATTTGTAAATCTTCAATTTAAACGGTATAATAAACGATTTTACATAAAATTAACAAGCAATTACTTACATACTTATATTAAATCAAGTGCTTAAACCACACTCCAAGTGAAACATTGCCTCAAAGAGGAGAATGAATAAATTTATATTACGCAGTTCTTTGAGATGAGTTTCCAGAAATAACAAAAGAATTTGTTCATTTGTGCTAGTATATTCAGATTATGAAGCAGGTATTGTTTTTTAGTATTTGACGGTAATTAATTAAATAAGTAGTCGTAGTTCATAAACGAAGACTTGAAATGCAATACAGACAAAAAATCGTTTCAGCAAAAAGAGCGTAATATAATCAAAGACTAAAATTAATTTGTGAGCTAATATTAAAAAATATTTTTCATAAAAAAAAAAGCACCTACACCAATTTTCCTCGCAGTAAATTGCCATTGCCGTTCGCGCTGCCAAATTTTTTTAATATTCATCAACGTTGCAACTTTTCCTTTGAGCATTAGAACATAAACGTAATAATAATTGTCGACCACTTACAACAGTGGCTGCTGACGAATTAATAAACTTTTTCGCTGACTTGCATTGGGTGAGCTTTTCCGCATTACTCCTCGAGACTAGACGATGACGCTGTGGATAAATGATATCAGCCAAATGACGGTAGTGAATAAATAGCCACCGAGCAATAACGCGAAGGCGGTCTCGTAAAAAAATGTTACGGCACATAAAATCACGTTTAGTGTACGCTCCAGTGGCTCTCAAAGCGCGTTCCCATGTCACCTTGTCAACCTCGTATACATGTATTCGTACGTAGGTATATATAGAAATGGCTTTAGCTGGAATTCCGGATATTGCCAGCGATCTCGGCGAGAAAAGCTCTCGCTAAAACCTATTAGGTACACACACTGAACGTAAAAGTTACACTACACGACACGAGCTCTCGATATTGTATATCTACGTGTATATTTTCAGAATATGATACATTTTTTATAGTTCGTCTTGATACTATGTATACAGGATACATAGTATGCATGTCTAGTGGAGAACAATGGAGGAGTGCGTGACGCTAATATGTCGCAATTGACAGGGGGTTTTTTTACGTTTGTAAATAACTAAAGCCGGCTCTGTGTGAGGCAAACTAGCGAAATAACAAGAAGCCATCGCAGGAGCTTTCCGCGTGTAGTCAATTTAAAATTCGCTACTTTTGCCATCATAAAAATTTGTTCAATGCGCGGCGCGACTTTCTATTACACCGTTCACGACGACTTGACGTAACTAATTGGTTTCTGTACGTATTATAAAACCAGCGGCTTACAAACTGCGGCGGAATTCTGAGGTTACAGAGGAGGGCTTTTGAAGATTTCTGCTAATGTTTAATTTAAATTCGCAAACTGTGGTAAAATCTGCGGTTTTGTTAAAATTAAGATAATACCTACTTAAAATTGTACGCAGCCTTAGTTTTTTTGTTTGACTTCTACGTTTCTATTTTTGTTAAATTCCTCTCGTTTATTACAAACTTTGTATGCATACGCGTAAAATAAAACAATGACCTAATAGGCACCTACAATAAATTAATATAATACGTTAGTTTTCTTTTCGTCCTCAAGTGACATATGTATGTACATATTTGATGTCAAGTATTTCGTTCAATTTTTTGAATACGTTTTATTTTCTGTCACAGAGAATAAAAAAGGGCTTAAAGATACTGTAGTTTTCCATTGACCATTAAAAGAAAAGAATAAAGGAACAATGAATTTGGTAGATAAGAATAATTTTGAATTAGATAGGTTAGGTTAGATTAGGATGTGAATATATTAGGTTATGTTAAATTAGGAATAAGAATGGAACCGTCTCAAATACCAAGTCAGATAAAATTGGCAAATTCTGCTTTACTTAATATCCAAATCTTGCCGATGGCAATCGCAGCAGTCGAAAGCCCTCGAGGAAATCTTTCGACCATATCGAGAATCCAACCGCAAACCGTCGATGGTGAGTCGTTGGCAAACAGCAAATACACCTGATTTTCATTTTGCACGGGGGATACGTTCCAGGTACTACCGTGCAAAAAAAAGATATGTATTTTATGGATAAAATCACAGGTGGCCACACCCGAATTTTGTGAGTTCAACCGCTTCGATGCCCATTTTGAAAGTGAGCGGATTCTTGGCTTCCTGTCAGGTGGTAAGTCGCCCGCAAAGTCGCTCGCAAGTCTCCCGAGTAAATCGCACGAGGGACCACGGTCTCCGACAACTCGTCAACTGGTCTGCAGACTCGTGAGCGATCAGTTTGAGCGACCAGAGCGACCAGACCAAATGTATGCAGTTACATATATGGGGCATGCCACACCTGGTCTCCGCGAAGTCTGCTGACCAATTAAATAATTTCATACATTTGGTCTTGTCGCTCACGAGACTGCTGACCAGAGTCGCCTAGTGTGTCCTGGCTCTTAGGCGGGCCCTGGACGCAACTGAATTACGGCGCAGTTTTGCCTACGGCAGCCCCTACACATTAATGTACGAATGCGCCGTATAGCTCAGTTGGCGGGAATACGCATGCGCAGTATAGCTCAGCATATGTATAGGTCGCGCAGCCAGAGTTGAGGCGAACCACACATTTAAACATATGCATTTTTAGTATACAGGCTGATGCAATTTTTTTTTTTTAATACTTAATTTTAACTTTACCCTTAATAATACCCCACAGTAATTCTATAGGGTTTAGTTCTGGGTGGTAGGGTGGTAGGCGCAGTACATTATGTCCGTGATCTTCCAGGGTTTTGTCAAGTACCTACAAATTTTTGGTAATTGGACTTATTCTTTAGTATTACGTCATATAAAATGGGTTTTGTGTTTTTCTCTGGATACGGTATATTCTAACTTAACTCCAACTACTCTAACTAAACCAACAAACGATATAAAAATCGAAGACTGAATGATTGGACTGAAGGAACATGCTGTATTTTACAAAACAATAGTGTCTCTGTTACACTCGTAACGTGTACGCGCGCGAAAGAGACAGAGCGTTTTTATTGTTGCATTTAGTGAAAATTCATATTATTCACCTATTCACAGACACACAATTTGTGTGTGTGTGTGTGTGTGGTTCACCTGTACTGCCGTCCTAATCCCACTTAACGTAACTGACAAAACAACAATATCGAGATAAATGGATTTGAAAGTTTTATTCTAAATTTGTGTTTTTCTTCATATATTAATGATTTATTTAAACTTTTTTTTTGCGCATGAGGTTATTTTCTATTGTGTTTTGATAATTCTGACGAAAAATTAAAAAAAAAATGATTACTTTAGTAGTTACGTCACTTCATTATTCATTATTAATATATACATATGACTATTCCAAACTTCAACCACTCTATTTTAAAATAATTAATCTCTAACAATCTTATTTGATTTTTCTTTTCGCAGTCTAAGAGTATGACCTCACATGACATTTCACATGAATAATGATTATTTATTATTTTGAATACTTCAATTAAATCACCTCTTAATCTCCTCGTCTCCAATGTGGAGAGATTTAGTCTTTTCAATCTTTCATGATAAGGTAGTGACCGAAGTAAATATTGGATACGTTATTTTCGCTGAGTATTGGTGATACTATTTCTCTACGCATGCAGATACGTTAGATTTAATAGCTTAATAGATTTAAAAGTCACTTTTGGATGAAGATACAATAATTTTCTTATGAAAAATCGCAAGAATACACTTCCATAAATTAAAACTAAAACACATCTAACTCATTTTCGTAATTTTTGTCAGTTACGTTAAGTGGGCTTAGGACGGCAGTGTATGTATGCACTGTTTTCGACAGTTCTGCGCACAAAACGGTGCAGTAATCGCCAAAAATGACTTGTTTTCCGTCTTGCGCTGAAATCGTCGCAGTAATCGAAAACTGTGCAGCCTTTCCACCAACACGCTCCGTTTTTACTGCACAGTACACACAACGCACCGCAATTCAGTTGCGTTACATCAATTTTCACGACGTTTACGAGAGGTTACGTCAATAAATCATCGACTAGGAGCACGAACAGAACTGTAATGGATTTGGTCGCACAGTTTGAAAAGCAGTGGTTGTCATCCGTAGACGGTGTATGTTGGATGTAGGTAGGTGGGTGGTTAGGTAAGAGGGTGGGTGAATGGTGGTGTGAGTGTCGCTGCCGGGAGAGGATCGATCCAGTCGCCATAGCAACCCTCTCTCACCCTTACAGGATTCTCCCGCCGGAGGCTGAACCACCCACCACGGACGGCGCGTTGCTTTTTTAACATCTATCCATTATATTTAAAAACATAACCATATTTTTAATTCAGGCGGGTGCAAAATTTCACTCCTTTTTATATACCCCATGCTTTGAAAAGGACTTGTTTATAATATGTACATATGTATGTATATATTGTAATAATCTAGTAATGACTGGTGTGTGTAAACCGTTCGTTTCAATCGACAGGGATAGTTTCAAGCATATTATTACATCATAATCTGCCTTTAAATAGGATTCGATTGAATTTTCGCATCACGCTTCAAGTCACACTGCATAGTTTGAATTTGTAGCATGGTCGATGATTGTATTATATATATATATTTTAATATTATTGGATCGTGTGCCTCCTTTTGCATCCGTAGCGTGGATGGGGCGGCGGAAAAGTTTCCTCTCCAGATAAAATATGTGAGTATAACTCAAGTCTCTCCTTCAAACATGACATTCGCAACGGGCTTACGTCACAAGGGCGCTGGGGCAAACACGATTTGAATTAAATTACTCTATTTTTATCAGTCGCACACCAATCAGATGGCTGATCATTTATTGTTGTGTACTAGTCGTTTTATACATTTTTGCGATACGGTTAAGTCTAGTGTGTGCTATGCTCGAATGTGTATAATTTTAAACGAGCTCGGTGCACAAGTGTGCATCGCAAGCAGAAGTAACAGGAAAACTTTAAATTGAATTTCAGGAAATGAATATTCATTCCTTTTACGCTTCAAACTATAAACGTTCGACGTAATGTTGCCATAACCGTAGATTTTCGCGCTGAAACGCTAGGAAATTTGTCTGCAGAAATGTCTTCGCTATTGATATTGGTAAATAAAATGTAATAATATTTATACAAATTCATCATGTCTTGTAAATAACCCTTTACTGTATTATTTGATAGGCGTTATTAAATTTTGGTACAAGTTTCATTTTACTCTTTAGCATTTTGATTTAATTTGTTCTATTTCAATATGAATATAAAATATTTTTTCACTTCGTATATGTACGCACAAACTGTTGCGTTGCTTTTGAAATTTCAAGCTGTATCTCGCGAGAGCAGAATCTGAAGAATTTTTAATATAAAAGCGCGCTTGTATCTCCTCGGGCGACAAAACATGATAAAATTTCTTCCGTGAACACAGTTTTCAAAGGGTATAAGTGTATTTATACTTGCACGTGTGCTTTAATGCAAAGCATTTTTCAATATTAGATATAAATTCAGTTAAGTTCTCATACTTAATAATATAATTTAAATTTCTTACAATTGTCACGATTTTAGAGACTGTTACGAATGTGCAAAGCCAACATTCGGAACAGCCCATTTCTCAAGTCGCGTCCTTTACAACTCCTGACGGTTGTATCGAATCGTTTAAATTTCCGCCGAAATTGATAGCGAACGTTATAAAGCAAACGACAAAATCATTAATTCCACGAAAATCCTTACGCTTTTTGGTATTGTTTGAATTGAAGGCAACAAATCATTCTCTAATATAAACATGGCTCACAACGAATAAACCAAATAACCGGTACATTTCCCGGTATTTCAGACCGGGTGGTGTTATTTTTACATTATCGACATTTAGTTGCCAAGACCGAAACGGTTGCCTGGTTACTTGGAGCTCTCCGTATCCAATCTCAAAGGTGTGTTTATCAGAATTCTTCATATATCTATGAGTATATTTATATAATACATCTTATGTATATATAATATTATTGTGTACAGGTAAAGCTGCGTGCGCAATTCGACACCAACAGAGTTACCCTGGCAAACTCTATGCTCAGGTAATGTGAACGTACCCCAAAAGAACGACGCATAAATCACCCGGGAGAAGATGCCGGATAATAAGTGCCAAAAGGTTTTTGCCGCAACATTGATGAATTGGGGCTTTTGCTAGCGGTAATTATTGGCTGTGGATGAAAAAAAATACATCCAATTCCCAACGAACGCGATGTGCGAAATTGAACTATAAATATGGAGAGGTGTATGCGTTGTAACTTGCAAGTCAGCAGGGATGAGTGTGAATGAAGGGGGATAGATTCAAAAAGCTCTTTGATGAAAATTTCATACAAAAGTCAATATTACTTTTTAATATAGCAGTACGAAATTGATAATGTATTCGTATGGAGATTTGAAATGACATTACAGTGAGAGGAGCTCAGAAGGCGCTCACTTATGTTTGTTCTTTTTCGTGATAGGTAGACTTGCAAAGTTTAATATTACAATATGTAAGAAACTATATACATGTGGGAAAACTGCGAAAATTCGCGTCGTTCCTGTTTTCTTCGGTAGCACTTTGAGCGGGATCCCTGCCATTTGGCTCAAAGTTTGCATGCATGTTTTGAGTTTAAAGTGAACGAGACCGGAAGCTGCCACCAACGTGGTGAACGACCAATTTGAGAGGATCATAATGGTGCCGTGCTCTATTCGGGACGCATCCCCCAGGAAAAATTCTTCGAACGAATGGGATTTTCCGACGCTCGACTCTGAGGCTGGGGGAAAATTTCTGCTTTCGTTTACATTTGAATACACGTATACAGGTGGATGGGCGTTTTTATTTTCTTTTACTTTTGCACATCTTTTGATGTGTGATGCTTATTTTCTTAATATTTTTAGTGCACGCCCATTTTCCGACATTTGTGCGCAGCGCAATATCGACGCGTAAACTATACATGTACTTACATATTTGTTGTTAGTATCTTGTTGAAAATTGAATTTGCTTTGTACTCATTTCAAAGTATATTTGGTGCTCAAATTAAATTTGACCGAAATGCTAAATAATGAAGATTTTCCATTTGCCGCATTTAATTTAATTATTTCTTTTCAGATTTGTCGTTCGTTTCCGAGCAAAAGCGGAAAGGAGGCATGAAAGCTTTCCTTTTGAGTGTATGTATTAATATTAAATCTCAGACCGATTTCCTCATTTTAATATCGCCAGCGTGAAGAGAAACTCCACGTCGGCATTAGAGCCTTATTTAACTTTTTCCCATGTCTTTAAAAGAAGAAAGCTTATTATATTTCATTTTTTTTGCGTCAGTGTCAAAAGCATTTACGTTTCGCTATATACGCAAACATCAAAGGTCCACAGAAAAAAAATTCTCAATCCGGATCAAATTAAATACAATTTCCCCGGGAACAAGAGCGTACGCTTATTACGGAAATAAAATCTTCAATAAGCATTTCGTATCGTTCAATTTTTTTACTCAATTAAAAATCGGCGCGTATGCCAATTTCTTTGATGAAAATGAAAATAATAATATTACGAGAGGTATATAATTTTTTTTAAATACGGTTTTATTGTTAAATTAGGTTGATTTACGGACGTCTTTTTTCGAACATTGTGAAATCCAAATTTTTTTGTCGACCGCGAAAAAAAGCCGACTTTCCCGTGAAGATAGGATTACTCGGACATTTTGATTTATGTTTCAGAACGAAATCTCTTTTTTTTTTTTAAAAAATTTAAGCAACGTTGCGCATTTCAATTTAGCCAATTTATAAAAATCATATTTATTTTTCATTAATAATATACAATTTACCACACACAAAAACAACGAAATTCAATCCCATTGTATGTATATATACATACATATATGTATGTATATATCTTTTCAAGCGTGACATTGAATTTTCACATCTTGTCTTCTATAATCTATATTATCGAATTACACGTAATACTAGCCGTTTTGGCCGTTATATGACGGTGGATTTTTACTGGTTTGTACAATAACAATACAGCTTCTGGTCCGTTTGATACTACGTGAAACAATTGTATAGTGTACCGTTGATTGAATATAAGATCGCGTTATCGACTCGAACCACCTTGTTACGAACACAGCGCTAAACAGATTTCACGTTATTACATTGCGTCCTCGGAGCACAAAGGTGACATGTCCAAGATTTGGCAAAAATGCGTTATGAATGCAACCGTGTTCCTCTTAAAGTATTCTATCAAGACAGTCGAGCGACATATCCGAATGACATCACAATTATTTTGGCATCACAAAGTACAAAAGTTATGTCCTTTTAACAAAATATTCTTGGAGCACACGTGACAAGTCCGGACTCGTCACCAATGAAAATTTTAAAAATTTACTTGAAAGTTCAATAACAATGAAATTGCACCTAAAAACAATAATTGTACAATTATCATTTTTATATAAAGTCCCCTGATTTATGATGACCATTTCAAACATTTCAAACTTACTGTGACGACGAGAGATTACCATACTAATTATATTTCAATAAGTATTTAATAAGGGGATATAATATACATAGTCATAATACTAGGAGTAAGAATATGTTAACAGTTGAGAATTTAAAATTAAGTATATCTTGGAGAAGTATCTTACAGTACAATAGCCTGCCAGAAGATATCACAAATATGTATAAAAAAAAATTGATAGATTCCTGGCAGCCTTAAAACAGCACCTCTGTATATCACCTCACCACAGCACAGCTGATAGATACAATTAAGTTTAATTTAGTATTTTTACCTTTAAGTGACTGTTTGTATTGTAATTCGCTTCTTAATCTATGTATGTATCTTAAATAAATAAATTATAACAATGTAGACAGACTACATACTCGTATATCGTCGTTGTCGTGGAAAAAGTCACCAACCACACGTTTTTGCACATTTGAACTAATACGGTGAATGTTCATGTATTGCAGAAGTCCGTTTTTTTCCAAATATAACTAATAACGAAGCATTGCGCATCTTGTTCATGAATTTTAATATAAAAAATAAACTTTAAACATTATTGTAACATTGTAACAAACAACATTATCTCTACCAGGTGTTTTATGCACACATATATGTACATTTGGGTGGAGCGACGATGTATGGAACTTTTTTATGGGGATATTCGTTTTGAAATAGTTCTAAAAAGTTGCCTCTACATCATACCTCTTCTATCCAAAAAAATCTGCTTAATTAAAAAAGTTTTTCTGGTCTCTACTGGCACTTTTATCTCAAATTTCCAATTGGTTGTTTCCAATCTCTATAAATAGCAATTTTAATTGGAAAATTAGTATTTATTTTTACTATACATACATATATATATACTCGTATATACTTATATTTACTCGTATGCCTCCCTCCACCGCGCTCAAAAAAATCACACTTATTTGAATAATTCAAGGAATACGTAAAAAAAATTAGATTTTTACAAAGACGTACTTATAATATTCAATAAATTTAGGGTAATTTTATGAGCACGTTATCCAAAATTTTGTATTCTGTGTTCAAATTTCGAAATTAATAGGCAATTTTTCATTTTTCGCCTTCAGGTAGAGGCCTGACGACATATTCACAGATTTTTTTCAGTATTTTTACGAGAATACGGATGATACAACGAAACTTTTGGTAGGTATTGCAATGCCAATTTTTAATTTTTGCAATGTCGCTCCACCCTAATGTACATACATATGTACAAATTTACATACGTAGTTAGTGACTTTTTCCACGACAATATTTTAATAACGTCCATAACGTAACACGTAGCTTAAAATTCCAAATATGAACGATCAACGTCCACCAATCAATTAATCAGCGTTCATTTACGAGTGTATATGTATATGTATGTACATATGTATGTATACCTCGAAGGTTCCCTTGAATTTCAATAAACTATGGAACAGCTGAGATCGGCCTGGGGACTCGTAGCTCACGCTCGGAACCCGAAACCTTCGCGCTCCGAACAACGCGAAGAGCGATGATACGACGAGGAGCGCACCTACGCTACGCTACGCTTAAGACACGCATTGATTTTTAATTAGCAATTTTGCGGAGTGCGTAATTAAATTGCGGGAAGGGTGTACGCCGCGGACCGGCTGATCTCGGGGGCGTGAACTTTTTGCCGGGAAGAATGAAAAATAAATGCGAGAGCGTAAAGCCGGAGGGGTGGGGACGGTTATGGGGATGGGGGGAGGGTCTCTGCTGGGGGGACGGAGTAGAGGGGGATTTGGGGTTTTTGGCGAGGGGGTAGAGAGGGGTGAGCGGTGGCGGGGGAGGGTTTTGCGCCTCCAGAGTTCAGGGTTACCCGGGAGCGGGGGCAGATCAATATCTGACGGCTGTTGCCATGGCGACGCCGGCTGCTGCGCTCACCAGACCGAGTGCCTCCGTACACCGGAGGAAACCGACTTCCGCTACATTTTCACCATTTTCCTTAGGGAAATTCGATATGTGGATGGTCGTGGAGTTGTGGCGCGTGGCAGCGAGGAAAATTTTACCAATGATGGTACATCTGAAGCAGCACGATTCCCGATTCAGAATTAAGGCTCTCACACACAGCTGCGAAATCGTGTATGAAAACCTAGCGAATTTCGCTAGGAAAATCTAGAAAATTTCGCAAGTCTACCGGCCTGTGCAAGCACCGGTTTCTGTCACTCTGACATAGCCTATCAAACTACCATCTGTCACCTCGCTTTCGGAACGTTTGTATTTCACTCACGATTCTGACATGGACTCGAGTCCTTTAGTTATTTACATACAACATATTAACTTTTCCACAAACGTCATCGAAGTCCGCGAATCGCGGAATTCGGCGGAAAATCCTTCTTGGTGTAGACGCGTATTCGGTTATTCTATTCAAGCCTTACTGCCACCCATGCGCATCTAACATTATTTATTGCAAATTTGTTTCAATTCTGTTAATAATCAATTGTTTTTGCACTATTTTACGTAATATATCTATTATAACAGCTAACAAATATATAATGGACTTAAATAATCGCCCCCGCCACCCCCTATGCCCGTTTCAATGCAAACTAAAGTTTTCACCACGTGGTTATGCCCGAATATTTTGTGGTTAAAGCCGACTTTGCTGTCATACGCTCTTTGCTCTTTACCTAGCGAAAATCGCTAGGTTTGCCGCGTTAGGTTTTCATACGCGATTTCGCAGCTGTGTGTGAGAGCCTTTAAGGCGCTATTACACAGGACTAGTTTAGTCACTACCATCTAGCTGGTTTACAGACCCGCACATAGTGCTAATATTCGAGTAGCTAGTAAACCTATTACACGTGTCAAGTTTACTCGCTAAATGTTGCCGCTTGCTGCCGCTAGAGGCGCTCGTCATCAACTTGAGTTGTCAACGTGACAGCGCGCGCTTTGCGCCCACCGTCAAAATGAAGTGGAATTGTGAGCATATATCGCCAAATTCCCGACGATATACAGCGAAAATACAGAAAATAATACAAAATACTAAAAATATAGCTCTGAACCTCAAAACCGTGACTGTGGAATGGCTCCAACGCCGAGCGAGTGCGAGTTCGAACTTCACTCGCCCAGCCGAAAAAGCCTGCGAGTTTACTAACTTCACCTATTTATTACACGTGGCTTTTTACTCGCAAACCACCAAACCAGCTAGATCGTAGTGAGTATACCCCCATTTAGGGTCGATTAAATCGATAGCCGACAGGTCAGATCGGACTTCGGACTTGGATCGGTTTAAACTCACGGCCTGCTCTTTATCAGACGTTTCTTCATTCACACGCACCTCTTATTGTTTTCATCATCGTCATTTGCAGCCGTTCACCATCCACTGCTGGATGAAGACCTCTCCAATCCTCTTCCATTCCTGTCTGTCTTGAGTAATCTGCATCCACTTGACTCCACACATTCTTCTTAATTCATCAGCCTATCGTCCACTCGGTCTACCCTGCTTTCTTTGACATCTTCTCGGATACCAGCATACCATTCCAGCATTTCTTGCGTCCATCTACCATCCATTCTTCACACGTTCCGCTATATCTGTCACTTTGGTCATGCTTCTCACCCATGTATTCCTCTTGCGATCTCTTCTTGTTATACCGAGCATACATTTTTTCCATGCTTCACGGTGTGGACTGGATCTTAACGTAACATTCTTGAATTTAGCAGTCATAACTTGCAGTGCGCATTCCTGGTATGCCTCCTTTTATAAGTTTAAGCATCCTAATTTCATGCTTCGTTTTATTTCTTCTTCTGACTGGATGTAAAGAAGATAAAATTAGTTATCCTAAATATAACATAGGGCTGCCCTACATATGTAGGCTTGCCCGGACAAACTTTTCTGTGCTAAGTTTGCGCACATTCTCGCTGTGTCCAGCCCATTGCCACTTCAACTTTTTCACACGTTCGGGCTTTGTTTTAAGAGTCAGCAAACCTTTCAAATCTGTCATAGTGCTAGAAATTCTTAATGAAACACTGGTACGGATGATTATCGAATTTTCTTCTATTATATGGAACTCTTGTGATAAGGCATAAGGCCCGTAACGCACTAGGCAGCCATGGAACGATGAGAAAGATGCTCACAAATGGACAGCGATAACATTGTAGATACAACATATTTTTTGGCTGATGCAATATTTAATGCATATGGACGCTACCCCTGGTTATATCGAAGTGCTTTCCTACTGGAGGTACTAGGCTTCTTCTCTCCTGAATCGAGGCGAAAGCTCTACTTGGGCAAGCATTTTTTCAAAATGCTGGTTGGCTTGGTGCACAACCCCCAAGTTCTTACTGAGCTAAAATTATGGGTCCGGAGCCAATTCAGAGGTGCTAGGCAACAACCTCCGGTGGCACGCACCAATATGATGCTCAACCCGCCGGTGGCTAGAACTATCAACCTGCTCAACCAAATTATAAATTGTATTTATTATTGTGTTATAATTTTATATATGTTTGTATAATGTTTGACCTGCATGACGGTCTGGATGAAAAATTTGTAATATCATGCAGGGCGATCAGGTAAATAAATAATATAGTGCGTGCGGTTTTGGTCCATCTGTCAAAAACGGCCGGATTTTTAATTGACAGATTTTGCTCGAGGTGCTCAGCACCAGACCAGCCCAAGTCACAAAAGTAAAAAATATGTGAGGTAGGCTATCGTCTTTAACAAAGCACTATTTATCAGGACCAACTCATTCTATATTAAAATTGTCATTATTACGGCACTGCCATCATCGTAAAGTTAAGTAACTCCAACCAAAGTGTTCCTGGACTAATTACTTTGAATCACATTTACTCAAAACAACACGAGTTGGGCCGATCTGGCGCTGAGCCCTTTATGTCGATGAAAATATATGTACGTCTATAAATTCAGTAATAAACGATATATTTTTGTAATTTCGGTATGTTGAAAATTTGTCAACACTGTTGACGCGGTTTGTGATCAAGTTTGTATCAAAAAACGAAATTGAGTGGCGTTTAAATTTTGAAAATCAGTTCAGTAGAAGTTGAGATATTGTAATCGTGTCGGGACGTTCGTTACTTGTACTGACAAAATTTTGTACCGGTGCGGGTGTTAAAATTGTGTCGGGTATTGCGTTACATGAGCATGCAAAAATGTTGATGTCGCAATCTTGCTGCCTAACTGTCCATATACATCCACAAGGCTTAAGACCACCTTTTCTGTTATAATGTACATAGCCAATTTCTCTGAATGCTATTTTAAAAGATTATCAATCTAAATTTTATCTTAAATATTGAAAAGGAACACACATACACGTTCAATACTATTCAGAGTGTGAAATCATCAGTACACCGTCGCATTCAGTAAATATATTCAATGTTATATTAAAGGTGTGTGGGGGGGGGGGGGGGCGAATACCTGGGTCAAAGCCTGCAATGCGCTCAACGGAGAAACATTACTCGAAAGTGCAATACACATTTTTCAACATTGTAAGTGCTCCATTGTGCTGTTTGCCCAAGAGATTTTACGTACTTCTACGGCGGAATGCTATTTGGTTGTATTCATGGGACGTAGATTCCTAGATGCAACTTTCGGTGAACACACATTTATTTTGAGAATAGATATACATACATAATATGGCGTGCTAAAACTTTATATTTCATTCTTCAACACTCAAACGAGACTGTAGTTAGCGAAAAGCTTCAAATAAAAAATAAAACGCCAGCTTTTACGACTGACGACCACTTTGCGCTCCAATACTGACGATCCCATCGATGTCGCCAAATTAAATTATATTTTTGTTGTTACATATTTTTTCCTCCCCGTCTAATGAAAGGGGAGGAGGGAGACAGGTTGGTGGAGTACTTCATTTAAATGTTTCACCTAAGCAAACCTGGCCGTACTTAATTTTCCGCAAAAGAAAATCCCCGGGAAGACGATGTTTTCCCGGGGACGAGGAGACGGAAGGGGAAGGGGATGGGTGGGTAGGGGTTTAGGGTTTACTCCACCACCCGTCGCTCCGTCAATATTTGCGCAAAATCTCATCGTATTATGGCCTCCGATGAACCTTTCATAGATCACAGGATCGCACCGCGCACCGTGCGAGTCTGCTCAAGTAAACATTTGGCCACGCAAATATCAGCTCCACAGTGCACACTAATGCTCTCCAACCACATTTTCTTTGTAAAGCGCGATTCAATTGCGGTGGTTCACTAGATTTGAAAATAAAACTAGTTGAATAGACACGGCGCTAACAACCCTTTTAAGGTAGGAGCACATTGTGAGCTTTGACTGATCGCGGTACATACATATGTATATTGATATTTTTATACTGGGCTGAACAATTAAGTGGAATAAAAATTCACTCAAGCACATTTTATTACAATTTATCACTCAATACAAATATAAATTTAATAAACATTCCAAAAATACATTGTTTATTAATACTTTAATTTATCAAGAATATTTTAATCTGACTATGAATAAATATATGTATATACATATATATAATATTTAATATGGGAGCTGTGTTAGAAGTGCGACTCCGCGAACAACCCAATGATCAGGATCCTCCACTGTGGGCAATTTAATACACAATACATAATTAGTGGAGTGTCCCGTAGTGGAGAGAGTCCCCCGGCGATCTGCAGTCTTATACAATGGACAATCGTACAACAAACTCTCGTCAGAATTAGTCTTCTTGTTGGGAATAAGCCATATCTGCGAGACACAAAAAAACACAACAACTTAATTTCTACGAACGTAAACAAGCTATTATTTGTAAAATCCACATTCTCACCACTGGAAACGTGTCGTATAAAATTTTAGGTAGAGCTTCGTCCACGATACTCTTATCAAAATTCCAACGAGCACCTTCCATGAATAGTCCCGTAATGTAAGCGCCGTCTTTTGGACCACTCTCAAAATCTTTTCTAGATTGTACCTGAAACATATAAACTGTAATGAATAAAATACTTGAAATTAAAATTCATTTCAATATTAAAAATTACCTCGAAGTCGAATGTTAGCTGATCAATTGGTATGCTGTATTTTCGAGCAAAAGTTTGCTGCGTTGCCGTTAAAAAAGCTTGTGGAAAATAAAATCCAGACATCCAGTAAACGTTCGGTGCACCTCCCGTGTACCAATCCTAAAATTTCATTTTGTGAATATTTTTATATGTATTGAATTTATTTTTGATTTCAACTATACCTGTAAAAATTTAAGCCTATCCAAGAAATCATTTATATAACTGGAAAACGATTTGAGTGATGGATAGCTTTTACTCGACCACGATGCTGGTATTGTTCCACGTATCATACATGATAAGACATTTTCGGTAACATCTGTCAGTATGCTTAAGCCTGATTAAAAATATACCATAAGGATTAATTCCACGTTTAAAATAAACAACTTTGTAACAACTGAATAATAGAGTGTATACCTTTAACAGCTTCAATAACAGCTTTCAAACTGGTTGTTATGATAATCAACAATTGTGAGTAGCGAGCTCCTTCTTGTATCAGAACTATTGACGTGGGTGACATTTTTGCTATTTCCTCGTCAGATTCGTGAGGAATTCCACTAAAAACTGTTGCGGGAAGACGAGTCAAAACTTCTTCGGCCATACGTTTAGCTTCTTCCTCTGGAGACATTCCCGCTACACCCATCAGCATAGATGACTTTATTTGAAATTTGGAAATTTAAATACAACTCTCAACTAACATAAAAAACATTTCATTTTATACAAACAAAAATGAATTCAAAATAAACTCACCAAATGCTTTTTCAGTAGGTCCTCGATACAGAAAGTTTACAAATGAAATATTAATATGAAAATGATTTAGAAACACATAAAAACAAATATAACTATTTGAAATTCATAAACATGCACTTAGTATATTTATTTTCAAATGGTATTAGATATGCTTTTAAGATACTTACGGTGCGATCCTTGATATGATAATGAGCATGAAATTGAAAATATTTTTTTAAATTCAAAAGTTCATACATGAAGATGATTGAATGTATGTGTACCTATATAATAATATCACCTGAGTGAGGAGAGTCGTGTTCAAAATCATATTCGATTCCTGTAAGTGCTTCGTAATGTCTGCGTTATCATTCATTCCGAACACGCCCGGCATCGCCGTGGTGGGAAGGTCTTTAATGAAAGATGTAAACTCTGAATGTTCTCCCAGTTCAGGCACAGAATAAGTTCCTAGAATCACAATTCGTATGTTTAAGACATTACTTTCAATTGAAGCAATTAAATTACACCATTAAAATAAAACCTGTTGATTCAAAGTAATATGGTGATACTGTTATCACACTAGAATTGCAGAAACGTCTTAAAATTGTTCGAAGACATCTTCGATCCCAATCGTCAGTCACTCTGCCGCCATAGTTGCATTCACCTATCAGATATTGTAGTGCAACATACTGTATGTCCTACAAATAGAAACATGCATTTTTAATATACCTATATGTACTGTATATGTAAGTATTTCTTGTATTGTATAATATAATATTTTTAAATGTACCTCATATTCATCCAAAAACATAAACAATTGCTTCATACTAATTTTTAAATCTGTTTCATTAAATTCGTAAGGAATGTTCCATCCGAGTGGACCGAACTGTCTCCTTTCTTGGACGACAGCGTGGAAGAAGCACAATGAGTATACCATTTTTTTGAAATGTGCTGATTGATTGTTGGACTCAAACCATTGACTATTGGTCATAGGATCTGATTGATAGGATCGCAAAATATTTTCTCTGATTCCTGTAATAGAATTAGGTGATGAAAATACATATGTATGATATATGAAAATATGTAAATCATTGTGAATACTTGTGAAACTTTTGTCTATTTATGTGATATATGTAATACCTTGCGGTGGTTCATTTATCATCTTAACTGAATTTTGTAAAACGTAAATTGGAAAAGCAGCATCTGGATAGGAAGTCAACCAGAGACGAAAATCGGGATGAGTAGTCTCCGGCAGAAGATTTTCACATATCTAAAAAATATTCTCATAATGTACCTATACAAAATCAAAATATTTTTTTTTAGGAAGGAGAGTCATTACTTTCTCAAGCATTGGCATCCAACTCCTTGCCAAGTGACAGTTTTGTAAAACCACCCATGAACCAGTTCGAATCGCTTCGTCAATCAATTTTACAGCTATCGGTCCTTGTCCTTGACCGAGAGAAAGCGAAGACAGCCTTGCTCCAAAGCCCTAATAAAAAATTCTAATCAGGCTGTCTCAAAGATAATTTCAGTACAACATATAAGGAAAAAAAAGTAAACCTGTTCGTCAGAAAAATTATATAAACCACCCATCGGATCTGAGCCAGGGGTCAAAATGAAAACTAAGGGCATGCAACAATTAGAATCACCATATGATAGTTCCAAATTGAAAAGTGGTGGTTCTACAAACTTCACTCCAATACTGTCTATAATTTAACAAATACATACATATTTATAAGAAATAAAGTTTGCTATTATTATTTATTGCATATTATTGCTATTTGTAAAAACAAAATTCTACTCACTTTTAACAAATAATTGCACAGCTGGAACTATTTTATCATGCCTAATAGATTTTATTACCATTAATTTTTGAAATAACGTTAATTTGGTATCCCATGGTTTTGGCAGAGAATGATTTTGAAGTTCAGGTTGATTATTATAACTTTCCCAGGCTTCTTGCTGATTGTCAATTGATTCTAAAATTCCCTCAAATGCACTGAATTCGTTTAACCTGAAAACATTAAGAAATCATCAACGAAATTCAAAAATATACCCATTCAATAACCATTTTATATAATCAAATATATGTATGTATATGTATGTACTTATTAAGATTCGCCCAACAAGCTTCAGAAAGAAATTTCACTGGGCATTGCGCAATTGTTTTCGGTTCACCACTAATGAGCAAAAATTTGAATTCTGTCATATCAAACTCATTTTCATGAAGCAAAATGTTAACAGTTAATAACAATGAAAACACAAGCTTATCCTGAAAACATAAATAAAAATTCAATATGACAATTACGTTACTGTACAACACAAAAATTGTTATGAAATAATCTAACCTTTTCAAACAAGCTCCTACAAACATTCAAATAAAAAGAATAAGTAAAATGATCTCGTAAATCCTTTAAACGTTGATTTAAATCATCAACCCTGTCTGTGTTGTCTATTGTTGCACCATAAAGTGATTCAAACCATTCCAGTGAATATTGATACATTGGGTCAATACTAGAAAGGCCATCTGAAATAGTCATAATGAAATAATCTTTTTGCAAATATTCTCAGTGTGAAAAATTAAAAATAAGTAAAAACTAACCAACTAGGAAAAATAATACAGTTGCATATAACGCAATAGGCTCGTATTGTTTTCTAGCTTTGTCTATTTGAATTTCAGTTTCGGCAGCTACAACTTGTTTGTCATTTATTTCATTTGCTGTTGCTTTTGATGTATTCAAAATCTAATCAATAATCAAAATTTATATAAACATACAAGAAATACACGAGAATGAAAATATTTCAATTTTACCTCTACGGCAGCTTCATCTTCTAATAATGTTTGAGATGTAGATAAAACCTTAATAGGTAAAAAAATTCAATTATTTTTATAACAGTATTTCTAAAATTTTTAGGTGAATTTCATAAATTTATTTAGGTTACATTTAATATTTTTTCCTCAATTTCCTTTAGTATTTTCTTGTGCTCTGCATTTTGAGTTGTCAAATCAGTTTTAGCTTGTTGTAATTCAGGTCTTTCCTGCGCTACAACTTTAACCAACAATTGACTTGACAGACCTTCTGTTCCCAACATAAAATTGACCAAAGTTACCCGAACACTAATAGATGGCATATAATGTGGATTCCGTAGTTTTGTACTAATGTAAAATCTGTCAAATACAAAATTAACGATTTTTATTTTTGAATATATGTATGTAGTGAGTGTTATCTGTAAGTATATCAAAATTTTGATTACCTAAAGTTTTTATTATACTCGATTACACTATCGCCAAGTTTTATATACATAGCGCCTCCTTGCTTGAACGTTTGCTGCTGCAAAAGAGGTTCCAGCATCGGATCCAAATCTTCACCGACATTTTCAAGAATCACCTAAAACATTCCATTTGAAAAGCATATTCATAAACCGATCGCGTTACAGCACAAGTAATTTCTAACCGGTTGTCCAAATTGAATGGCATTCTCTAACACTCTTGTAAAATCGGCTTGAGTCATCCTCACTATGTTTAGATGGAAAGACTTTTCCATGTTTTTAATCCAGCGATTAGCTTGACCCTGAGGATCTATCATAAGAGGCCAACGCCTGGATGATCTGCCGACATACAATTAATTAATATACGGTTGTATTTTTTTTTTTATATTAACAAAAAATGAGTGTACTTAATAATAATTGCGCTTTCAATACTGAAATCATCAGCAGGTAGTCCGTCCAAATTCCATTGTTGAATACTGACAGGTTCTCCCAAAATATTGCACAATTTGAATTGTTTAGAACACGGCAATCCAATTTCGATACAGCTTTTGACCCAATTGTCGATGCACGGCTGACGGAAAGTCATAGTGAACGGTCCTAGGTACGCTATAATTCCAGCGCATATTAATGTATCACCTACAACAAGCAACCATTTTCAATATTATAAAAACATTCAAGCATATCCCACAAATCTTGTTTGTGTACCGGTCAACGAAGGATAAGAATTTCGTAGAGCTATCGCCGCTTCTGTCCATCTAGTCTTTTCTCCTCCCAATCCTTTAAGTATCTGTTCGGCTCTTGTCAATTTATTATTACACATTTCAACTTCATCTTCCAGAAGTTTTTGCTGATTTTGAAAATCTTCTAACGACTGTTCAAGAGCTGCCAATTTATCACGAACCTTTAAAAAAATCATTCAAAAATAAATAGTACAATAAACTGTTGAGAGGTATATACATATGTATGTATATTCAAAAAAAAATATTTTAAATTTATGCACCTCTTTTAACTGAGCTTGTTTCAATGCTAAGGTAGCCATGGCTTCATTGAGCACAGCTTGAGCTTCAGCCAAGGCTTCTTTCTTAGGTGCAATTATTTTAATAACCGCATCATATTTTATAATAGCAATAACCCACCTACATAAACCTAAATTCAAATAATTCAGTTTATTTTATAGTCAAATAAATTTGAAATATTGTTACATAATTAGATCAATATTATGTACTTTCTGCTGCTACAGAAGCTTGTTTCATTTTTTCTGGGACAAACAATTCATCTTGCAATACAGTGGCTTGCAATCTGCTTATAATATTGGGAGGAATGTTATCTTTATCAAATAATATAAGACTTTCTAAAAACTTTAAATCATTTAGTAACTTTTGCGAAGGCGCCCAAAAATCATCAGTCATTCCTATTCCAGAAGCATTTGCTATTCTATTCGGTTTCACTCCCTATTGAAAGAATTTATACATTTACTCCAAATCTTACTTTTGATTATTTATTATTGAAATTTGTAATTGTGCTTTAAATTACCCTCAAGATACACACTGCTTCCATAACAAGTCTAATACCCTTTGGGGGAGCTTTCATTGTTTTCATGAAAGTTATATCGGATGGAGTGAGAATATTGAGAGCTCCTAACGCTGCTTCCATAATTGGCATTGCTTCTGATAAATCCGCATCGCATTCATCTTTGATACCCTGTGCCACTTTTGCCTGTATAAACATTGCAATAAAATTTATACATTTGACTTGATATTGAGTAATAAAAATAAATAAAATAAGTAAAAAAATATATTTAAACCTGTTCGTCTGCAACTTCTTGGTCTGCAAGAACAATTTCTTCAACTTGTGCGACACTCTCTTTTTTTTGAGTTACTTGGGCACTGGTTGCTGCTACCGCAGCAACATTTTCAGCCAGCTTCGGTTGCAAATCCTCAAGATTTATTTGGAGAACGCCTACTGACTGCGACGCTTTTTCAAGCTGTTGTATTCCTACCAAATAACGTTTTTCACCGTTGACGACTTCACTACAAATTATAACCAATTTTCAATTTCAATTTTAGATTAATATTTCGACCTATTGAAACTTTAATTATCATACGCTCGCTTTGCAGTCAACAAATGCTTGAACAAGTAAATTAATTCAAGATACGCCGTTGGTGTGACATAATTATGACGCTTCAGTCTGATATAATATTCAGTAGATAGCTCTCCAACATCTGTGTGATATTGCTGACACATTTGGGTAGCTATATTTCGTTCAGCATCCGTTAAATCCATATCCTTGAGGAAGTGAGTGGCCACGGCTAATAATGCATCAGAAGGCCATTCCTTTAAAATTATATTTAAATTATATTATATCTATTAAATTATAGAATTAGTTAGGCAAACCAGTGAATTCTTACTTGAAACCAATCAATTGTACAACAATTGACAATTGCGGGGAATTTTCTAATTCTTGTTCTCAACAGTGTACCCGCTGGGCTCATCGCCAATGCAACATGCAATTGCTCTCTAACTATGTTTACAAATAATCCATGCAGTGCGACAGGTGTTCCATCAGTTTGTAATGATTTATCCTGTTGTTTATCTACCTATATAGTTTATAAATAACCTGTTATTTAATATAACTGTACTTCAACTTTTTATACAATACATAGCATATTGATAAAAACTAACCACTCTCATACGTTCGCATATTTCTGCTTTTTCTTCGGCGTTAAATAAATTGGGAACTTCTCCGGAATTCAAAATACTGTTGATATCTTCCAAAAATATTTCTTCTTTTATCTACATATAATTTTATAAAATAATTTCATTACAGTTTAAGATTTAAATTAATATAATGCTGATGGTAACCTGTGATTCATTGAATAAAAATGTAACATGTTGATCAGGCGAACTTGCTTTCTTGAACAAATTTTTCAAATCTTCTCTCCAGTCAGAGTAACTGTACAGCTTACTCATTTCAACCTTTAAGTACACAAAATAATCTGTTTTATAATTTTTTATATATTTTATTTGTATAAATTTATAGTAAATTACCTGAAACATCTCATGGTCATTAATATGTGCTGCTAGTCTGGTTAACGATTGTCTTCCAGATCCACCAAGACCAATTAACAACACGTGTGACCGAGGTTGTCCAATGATACGACAAATTCGTGCCACATGCTCGACAGCAAATCTTCAATGCATAATAATTATAAAATTATATGTAAAATAAAGTATATCCTAGCAATTTATTGAACCGACATGCAAGTACCTGAATAATACTAAATTCATAGGTTTTTTTGTCATATTATTAAATTCAAATAAGAATGAATCAACGGTATTCGTTAAGTGGTCCATTTCAGACATCTCCATATAATGTCTTGTATCAGCTTTCGGATTGGCAAAATCACAGTAAATCAATTTTCTAAGATCTTCTTCAGTAACCTAAAATTTTAGAATATTTTCCATTGAGTAATCGAATAAAAAAATGAACAGTATTTCCAACCATTGTGAATTTTAGATTAGAAAATTACCTTTTTGTTGGGTTTTTCCAGCAATCGCTCAAGCAAATGATCAAAATCTATATGCAAATATTTTGATGTAGCAACTCTTAAAGTTTCAATGAACCAGTCTTTGTCATCTGTGTCTATAAGACGATCTGCAAATACTCTCATACATTCATGAATCCACAATCGTTTCATTGATTGAAGATCCTCTATGACTTCAGGAACGGATAAAAGGACACCCTGAAAAATATTTCATATTATCTATTGATATTACATACATACATATCGTCGGTCGGCATGCAATACCGCGAATATTGTATGCCGGTATTGTAGAACTTTCGCGGTATTGCATGCCGACCGACGATATCTATTTCATATTTTCTATTGAACTTAAATTATTTTATTAAAATTATTTTATTTCAATGAATAGAGTGAGCTAAATAATCATTGAAGAATATCATACTTGAATAACTCTAGAAAAATCTCTCAAATTGAACATGTAATGTGACTTTGATGGCGTCGGTAGAAGATTAAATTTACATTTCTTGTAAATATCCAAAGTTGCCGATACAAGCTCTTCTATGCAAGGATCAAACTCTTTAGCGAATCCCCTAAAAGATTTTAGATATAAATATGAGAAATTTTACATGTTGATTCAAAACATTATTTTATTAAAATAAATTAGACAAACCTTGTATCTAAATGCCAAAGCATGATTTTGCTAAAAATCACCATCAAAGTTGGATCATCGAACTCATCGATGCAAAGAAATCCAAAATGTCGTGCGAAGCGTGGAGTGATAGGTTTAGACCCCGGAATAGGTTTGCTCATAGCACACATAAACTACAAATTGAACAAAATCAAAATTTTCCATCAAATTCACTTTTCACTCAGTTTTTTACTTTATCCATAAACGTAGTATACATATGTAGTTAAAGTATTGTTTAATATTTGTACCTGTATATCAGTGAGTTTCATCGCGACATTGTCTTTTCTATCGTACCACTGCTTTTGGTCAAGTGCTTGCCGTAAAATTTCTAAGGGTGGTTGTGCTCCATATGCTTCGAATTGTGGCATCGATACGTCATCGACAAAAACTACACACTGGGTTCCAATAGTTGGACCAAATACTCCTATAAACACAATGCGATCATCACACGTAATAGATAAAACCATAAAATAATTTTAAGTCTGAGTTTATTAGCCACATTACCTTTTTTTCGTTTGTCCAACTTTGCCATTATAATATCTTGAGTTTGTGTAGCCGATGTTTGAGCAGAAAATCCCATAATAAGAGATTTATAAATTTTGGTATCGATTTTTTTCATCAAAAAATCCTATAATTATATACCAGAAAGTTTTAAACTTACTTGTGTACACTTAAATAGTTTTCATTGTTGATTTTTAAACATACTTACCACAATGTACGATGATTTTCCTGTTCCAGTTGGTCCTACCATCATAACTGCTTTTTTATGAGTAACCAACAACTTTAATAGTGCCACATATCGTATGGTATCTAGTGTCGGTACAATTATACTATGAACTGCTACGTCCCGTGGTATCGGAGGAGCTGATATCAAATCATCACTCCATGGTTTCCATTTACCTTTTCCCTATAACATTTTTTTTTGTAAAAGGTAGCATAATCAAATTCATAATGTTTGAAACAATTTAAAACATTCTTACTTCTTTTATATATCGGTAATCGTACACCAATCCATCTTTCGGTATTGTAAATATATAGTTTTTCTCAGGTTTACTAATTTGATATGGGTAACCCAATTTTTGTATAGTTGTTTGGGGAAATTCTTTTTCTAACAGTCCACGGAACATAATATCAAACTTTGGACGACTGGATACCTCTAAAGTGGCTCCGAGAGACCATATGACAGAAAAGAAAAAGATTCCCTATAAAACATTATAAATTTTTTTAATCAACGATAAACTTTTTTTGAAGAATAATCACAGTATGTTCTTCATCGATATTAACCGTACCTCAATTTGAGCTCTAATGTCGAGATCTGCGTGAGAACTCATATATTTTTCATCGGAGAAATCATCGGTAAATGTATCGAACAGGTTGGTTGCCGACCAAACCAAGTTAGAATTTGATGTTTTATACATTTCCTGGTGATTGTAAAGTTTCATCATTAAGATAAAAATAGTCATAACGTAAGCAGATTTTAATACACATATGTATGTACATACATGAACTCCACCTTCTTTTACTAGCCACAAAAGAGGAGGACAAAATCTGGTGAATAGTTGCTTGATAATTTGAATATTAGAACTATTCAAACTAGACGGTAAAGTATTTAACCACGAATCTACTATGGGATCCCATCCCAAAGCACTCGGTTCCATATATATCATTCCACATCGTGAAACCTGATGAAATTATCTTATTATTAAAGTAAATATAATATTTTATCTTATACTTAATATAAATACTAAACAGTAGCTGGTGAAGCTGCTTCTAAATCCATTGGTTCGAAAATTAGATTAGTCGTTGGTGCCAACTGAATAATTTCACCACTCATCAAACACAACTTTTTATTATCATCAAGTACTGTGTTGAGATTTTCTATCCATACAGCATCTATTGGTCCATCAAATATCATCCATTTCCTAGAGATTAAAAAATATCATAGTTTTATACAATTTTACTTACATGTGTTTTTAAAAATTGATCATTTATTTTATTTAAAAATACCTATCTGGTGTTGAAGATGTAGCAAATGCCCTATATGTAACAGCTAAAATCCCATCAGACCACTCGTGTGACACAGCATCGAAACTCCCATATAGTTGTGTAATCGGAATCGATTTTGGATTAATAACTGAATACTGTACTTTATTTTCGTTCATTAATCCCTAAAAAAATATATATTTAATTTAGATTGTGAGGAATATAATATGTGCAAAAATGTGTAACTACAATAACTGAAGTCACCTTTTCATGTGTAATTGCTAAAGCTTTAGCTAAAGCTCGATACACTGATGATTTTCCGGAGAATGGGTGTCCTACAATCATAAGGCCATGCCTTATTAGTATCATTTCATAGACTTGGAGAGCTTTTTCTATCACAAACGGTGTGCTTTGAAGGTTCATAAGTTTGCATGCCTCATGCAAGCTCTCAGTGAGATCAGGAAGATTTGGTTCCGGTATCGGAATACCGGGAAATAAATCGGAAACAATTCCCTTAAATTAATATTTACATTTTATTTTAAAATGTAATTTTGTTGAAATTAAATTTTATTTTATCTTTTTATAATCTTACTGTGCAAGTAAAAAATCATATGTCTTTACCATGAAAAGTGAAACATCTTGATCAAGAAACTTTGCTAAATTTACATCCTTTATTGACCTAAGAATAATTATTTCTTCAGATTCATTTTGATATTTCAATTTCAGTGCAGCTGCAGCTCTCAATACTGATTTTACAGCTCTCATTCCTTAAATTTAATAAAGACAATAACAATGTTTAATATTGAAAATGTGATATATTTACATACATATTTACTATAATAATTTTACATCTTGGTATTCATCAAAATAATATAAAATATTCCAAAAAAATTTACCATAATCATAATGGGGTTGTGTGGATAATTGCTCTGAGCACAATCTGTATGTAGCAACAATTTTCATAGCTAAAGGTTTTGCATTCAAATAACCAGATGCATACAGTTCAATTTCCGATATTAACACATAATCTGGTACCATCATTGCGACTGGACGAAAAAGTGCCTAGATATTAGAATAAATAAAAATTAGAAGAACAGTTTCTTAATTTTTCACATGAAAAATATTAAGTAAAAATGTTGCCTTCAAATTGTCAGGCAGTTCAGAACGTCCAGCATATCCTGGATTCATTGTTATAAATACTGCACAAGTATTATTTAACTGTAATGTTGTTCCTTCAAACACAAATTGTGTCACTCTTGCTAGGAGTCCTCGTTGAATTGTCATTATTTGTTGAGCAACAACAGATAAAACTTCTAAATCAATTCGATTAAATTCATCAAAACATGACCACGCGCCACAAGAAGCCAAGCCCTATAAATTAATTATATCAATACACATTTCAAAACTTTCACTAAAATATTTCCATGCTCAATTTAGTACCTTGAAAAACTTTCCAAGTGCAATATAATCTAACCCATCTGAACAATTGAAAACTACACATTGTTTTGCTATAGACTTTGCTAGATCTTTTGTTGTTTCTGTTTTACCTGTACCTGCTGGACCTTCCGGAGCTCCACCTTATAACAAAAAAACAATATTAAAATTCACATTAACTTTAATTATAAAATCCGATATGTTTTCTTTTACCTAAATACAAATGTAGTGCTCCAAATAATGTTCGAAAACATCTATCAGTCAATGGCGTTATTACTAAACGGGTTGCATTTCCCAAATATTCATATCCGTACATTAATTTTGAATTGATCATTCTAGCACACATTTTCATTTCAGAATCCTCCTCAGACTCATCCTGAGGCTAAAACTCAATTTATGTAAATTTTCAATAAAATAACCATATATCTATTTGTTATGTAAATATTAATAATACCTCGAAATAATATCGCATTTGACAAAGCCAATTAAAGTCTTCCTTTGAACAAATTTTTAATGAAATAAGATCGGAAAGAACATCTCTCGCATGTACATCTAACACTACTAAGGCTCCTGAAAATTTAAGCTTATTTATAAAAGTCCTAAATAGATAATTTTTTGATTTTGAAACGCTATCTTACCAAGGGTTATACGATTTTGAATTGTTAATTCTCCTCTCACTAATTCTACAATATCTGAAATTTGATTATTACAAACAGTCAAATAATTCTGCATCTTTTCTATTCCTTCATCAATAGCTAAAGATACTTCAGCAGTCCAATAAGCCATCGCTATGCATTGTACCTATAAAATTGAATATTACTTAAATACATTAATAAATAATTAAAGCCTTATTATTGTTTTATATCATTAAAATTTCTATAATAACGTACAGTTTGTCCAGCCCAATCCAATACCCACTGATCTCGTTTTGTTGTCGTATATGCTTCATTAGCCAAAAGTAGAGTTTTTTCAACGGACATTTTCATAGAGCCTTCTAAATCTAAAAGCCATTTTTCAACCTAGAAATTCAAAATGCTTATATTAATATAAATAAAATAATATGAAATTTTACATCATTTTAGAATAAATAATAAAACATCCTTAATTACCTGTCCTCTGGCGATGACGGTATTTACTATCACTGCTAATGGAACAACTTCACCATCAGAAGACTTCATATGTGTAATGAAAAGATCTTCTGTAAACTCTAATAGTGCTATTCCTTCAAAGCATTTTTTCAAATGGGGTTGCACTCTGAATTTTTTTTTAACAAAATCATACATAAATTCAATATAATATTTTTAATAAGAGTTAAATAAGCAAACTTACCTAGTAGGATCTTTTGTTTCTGACAGTATTTCTAAAAGTTCATCATTTGATAGGAAAAAGAATCTGAAAAAAGATTCATATACAATATAGAATATGTTCATGTATTTAAAGTTCTTATTGTATATGTACCTTGGAAAATATAATCGTTTCTTTTCTAAATAAGCATTCAAACCATGTTGAATGATTTCTAGTAAGCTATTTGACTTTTTCAACCTTTCCAATAGTTTTTCAATTTCAATTACATCTAAAACTCTAGGTTCAGCAAACACAGTTTTCATGATTTCACGCCACATCTTAAATTAAATTAAAATATTTATATGAAGTTCTAACTTGTAATATTCATTGGATAAAAAAATATATTACTTTATCGACAGCGCTAAATCTCCTCCCTTCCTCAGGCATTTGCATTTGAATATCAGGAGATGAAAATATTGGCTCTAAATACATCCAAGTAGATTGCACATGCAACCACTCATCCATAATTTCTTGCAAAAGTTGAAGTTTAGCCTCCCATGCACTGAAATTTTATGATATTATTTGAAAATAATATTTATAAATCAAATTCGTAAAAAAAAAAAAAAAATAAGTTTAATAAATTACAGAATAGTATCTTCAAACGGCTTTATATAAGGTGAATTTTTCATAGTTTGAGTTTTGACAATGTGATCATCGAGAAGAAGTTGAATTTCATCAACCCCAGAAAGAATATAAGTTCCTGTATCACTTAAAATACACAATACACATTGCACATATTATGTTTATCTAACGTAAATATTTATTTTGGTGAGTTTTTAGCTAATCATAATTCATATATGTATGTACATTGTACATGTACACATGTGTTATTACCGATAGATTTGTATTTCAAATATTAGTTCTTCCCATTCACTCATCATTTTATCAAGATTTTGTTCTAGGCTGTTCTCTTTAGTGGCTGCTTCAGAAATAGTTTCAAATTTGGGTAAATATTCAGTTAAACCATAATCGATTATCTTTTCGAGAGTTAGGCTCTCGTCGATAGTAATGGGAAATCCAACTATTTCAGATATTTTCTCCCAATGCCTTACTTTCATTCCCGGATTCCCTAAAGTTTGAACGACTGGTAAATGTTCTCTAAACTCTTCAATTTTCAGTCTGAAATTAATTATTAATTAACAGCTTACTTAAAATAATTTTATATTTGTACAATAATTGAAATAAAAAAAAAAAAAAATCACCTGACATCGTTTGCTAAATGATAAGGGTCAGGTACATCACCGAATATTTTCTCTAATTTATAAACTGTCTTATAATAATATCCAACATCAGAATCTATTGTTTCAGGATTATGTGAACCAACCTAAAAAATTACAGCATTTACATAGATCACATTTACACTCTAAGTACAGGAGTGCCCAATTATCGTAAAATTTCACCTTAGAAGTCATCCAATCAACGTTTTTCGTTAAATATTCATAAGCGCTATCATACAATTGCTTATACGGCCTAAGCTTATCACTGATTTGTTTACGCAATGGATATTGAGATAGTTCCCATCCAAACGATTCTTCCTCTTCATTAAACTGATCAATATGTGTAAGTGCTATATCAAGCCTTTTACAAAAAGAGCACTATTAGTATTTATATAGAAAAATAATTTAAAAAATATAAGCAATAATAAATAAAATACTTTTCACTGAGGGCACCCGCACGAGTTACATATTTTTGGAGCTGTTCAATGTCACCCCAGTACTTAAGTTCTTCTACTTGTTTGGCCCTCCTTGCCAAATCATTTATAAATCTACTGATTCGCACCTTAAGTGCTTCTTGGTATTCTAAGGTTTTTGTATCACATATTTGACGACACTCTTCGAGAACGTTGGGCATGCGAGCATACCTAAAAATTCACATAGGATTCCTTATTGAAAATACTTAATCATAATTCATTGATATCGTTGAAATAATTACCACTGGAAAGTATTATTATTGGCCTTCATTTCTAATGGAGTAAAGGTTGTATAGTCCGATAAAAATGTGATATAGTTCATAACGTATTTTAGCCTTCCTTCCATTTCAACGAGAATTTTTTCTTCAACATCAATGCTATATTGCTTGAGTTCCATTAGAGCAGCGGTATTTAAAGGTGGTGTCAATAAAGTATTCGAAATTTGTAGATATTCTTCTCCAAAACTAAAGTTTACATTATACAAAACCTTACTTATATTTAGATAATCAATCAACATTAATACACGTTATAAAATTTAGCGTTACAATCGAATTGAAAATATGTTAATGTACATATGGATTATAATAAACACATACTCTTTTATCAGAGTCTGATAATCTGTCGTCATTCTGCCGAGTAATTGGTCAGCGAATAATGTCGCAGAATTCTGTAAAGCATCTATTAAATTTTTCCTTTCAATTTTATAAAGTCCTACAACAACTACCCTTTGCAATTTCATTGGAATATCAGATGCCAATTCGACGAATCTCACAGCAAAATCACAGTATTCATTAAATTCTTTGACAGGTTCAGCTTCCAGAAAATTGTCAACTTCGATGGTCATCTATAATGTAATTTCATAAAAAGTGGTTAAAATACTATTAAACTTATTACTTATATTATTACTTCTATCTACTATTCTACTTATTAAACAAATTACTTCTCCGTTGATCAAGCTGATATAGTCATCAAAGTCTTGAACGCGTAGTTCCGGACCAATGCGTTGATCTTCAAGCAGATCGTGGACTTTGCATTTACATTTTTCAATATATTCCATATCGATCACAGGCTATGTAAAATTTAAAAAAATTCAATTATTATAATAAATAAGTAGTGGAATAGGAACTGCATTTTAACTTACTTTTAAATATCCAATTTCACCGTCATAATCCTGATAGAGTTGAGTTTCCAATCTTGGTATTGCTATGCAAGCATTAACTAGAGATGCGTAAGTATTCAAAAGAACCTCTTTGATCTTTTTTAAATGGGGATCAAAGGATATTATGGAATTTTCAAATATTACGTTTATATAAAATCCTTGATTGGATCCCTGTATAAATGTATTAAAAATTTAACAAAATACTTATAATTAATGTAAGATAATTAATAACCAAAAAATATATACCCCAATATCCAAAATGTAATTTGTGTAAGCATCAATTGACTTTAAACATAGAGTTTGCAAATTATACGTCATTATACAAGAGAGGCAGTCATAAAATCTTTTCATTTTCTTAGGTTGATTTGGACATGGAATCAGTTTCCTTTTGCTACCCTTGATGATATAAAAATTGTATTAAAATCTTAATTTAGTAAATAATTGTTTGTAAATTTGTTAATGAGATATGTAGTTCTCAAGCAAAAAATTTACTTGTAAAAAAATGTTTTGTATTGTTGGTAACCACTGAGAATTCAAAATGTTTATCGTATTATCAATGTATTTCTTGCATGATATTTGAAAATCTAAAACATCGTAGGCTACTTTTTGATCGATAATTTCTTCTAAATTTATCAGTCTCAAGTCACTGTAATCAAATTTAAATTCTCACAAAACATTAAATACCTTAACAATTACTTTACACTGTATGTTTTAAAAAATGTACTTGAATTGCTTCCACCAAATGTTTAAAACTTGCGCAATGCAAGGATTGACACTGTGTAAATTTTTTTCCCAAAATAATCTCGCCTTTTGAACACGACTATTCCACATTTCATCTCGGCTTTTTAGTTCCAATCTATCAGACGTTGGATTGACTTCCGGCGATTCGATCTACATAAACAGTTTTGATGAAGAATTATTACATAATTTAATAATGATTTTTTGAATTTTTAGATATTCAAGAGTACATATGTATATTACCATATCTGGATCTCGCAAAACAAAATCAACAATAGCTTTCTTCATACTCATCATAAAGTCTTCTTTCATATCTTCCGTTTCTCGTTTCAATATCTTGTTCCATTGTTTAAGTTTTGGTGATAGTAAATTATGTACTCTGATAAAATATAAATTGGATTTATTATAAAACTTTATGCCTTAAAAAGTAATAAAACTGAATAATTTATTATTACCTAATAATTATATTTTTATCCAATGGAGCAACATGTACAGTTTCAATTCCATGCTTTAAATAATAATGGTATCGAAGAATCTTTCTTTCGTATGCAGAAGGAATATCATCTTCGTTTCCGGATGATCGATCTTGAACGATTAATCGCAAAAGCTTTTCTCGAAAGTTTTCCCTTGCTTTCCTCAACTCGGTGTACGATTGCATCACTAAAACCAACAATGCACTTCAACAATAAGTATTATGAAAATAATTCGTTTGGAATTACATAAATAAATCAATTATTATTACACTTATCGTGTCTTTTAACATTTCGCTTCTTAAAAGTGTTACTACTCTTTCCAGTAGTTGATTCGAAAGACAAATGAAGAAGCTCTTTCGGAAGAGTAAATAAAGGATCTTTTAGCGAAGGCAATCCATTTTTCAATTCATGTCTCGGCAACTTGGGGACATGTTTAGAGTTATCAGTCTTCGAGGCACGTTTCTTTAGTGGTATTTTATTAAACTTTCCCGTGTGAAACATCGTCAAAAGCTATAATACATTTAAAAATATAATAACAATTTCCCACATATGTAAGTAATAGTGCTGCATTCTTCACCAGTAAGTGGATAAGTTATATTATAAATCAATTCAACAATTTGAATTCAGTCAAAGTTTTAATCGCCATTTACATATTAATCTTTTTATTTGAAAGAGGAACTTTCTCTTTTCTTAATATATTTAATTTTATATGGCTATCATGATGAAACTAACAACTACCCGTTAACAGTGTCATCGGGTGGTTGTCATTTCACACTTCCCGTGTCGTGAGTGTTTGTGTGTGTTGGTGAGGTTATGTAGCGTGAGCGCTTTGCGCAAAATCCGCATCGTGTGTGTGCGTGACTGAGTGAGCGTATGTGTACGTCCCGTTGCTTGGTATGCGAGCGTTCCGCGGCTATGCTACGCAAACAGTCAGTTGACCGGTCTAGCAGATTCCTGCTTTATATATGTAGATAAATCTAGTAATATTAGTTCTATAAAAAAATATTGAATTTTCATATAATTTACTGTCCAGTATTTAATTTATGGACACTCGGTGAACCAATGGGTTGGGGTTGGCATCACTGTCTCCCTGACGGTTGGCTACCCTAGTATCGGCGACTGAGTATTACATAGTTCATACCCATTCGATATCCGTCGCTCACATAATAAAGACTACCAAAATGTCCACTGCCTGTTTCTCTTCAGCCTTTCCCCTCGCACTCCACAAGTTCAATTTTGAAAATTCATTTTGCTATAAAATATTTTTAGATAAAGGCTTGTTTTCGCAAGTGGCCGCGGCCTGGCCGACTTGGCTGTTGTGGCGGCGGCTACTTTCCAGGTAGGTATCAAATTCTATGCAAAAAAACCAAATGTCTTGGCCGTTGTGCCAGGCTGCGGCGACTATCGAAACCACGCCTTAACTGAGCGTTTACAAAAAGTACTTGACATTTACCATTTATACTAAACAGCTTTTATTTTTTTTTACCGAGTAAAAATGCTTGGCAAATTAATAAAATACTGTGCGAAGTATTTAATTACGTTTTCAGTTAATACAAACATTAGAGTTATCGAGGTTTTATCGTGCACTTAATTGCATCATACAAGTGCTATGGCCGCTATTGGTCGTGTTTATAAGTTTATCACACGGTTTTTGAGTGTGCGCGAATCGTTATCTGGCTGCAACTTATAACCCTAACCAAGGTAAGGAACCTTTGCTAGTGGTTATCTGACAGATTTGGTGATTCTATTGATTGCATGTTGTCAATATTTGTGTTCACTCACCGGTGATCGTCATCTGGTACAGAAAACCCTCGTACTTCCAGTGGAATAATCACCAGAAACCCAAACTGGCCACTTGGGTACGTTTCCGGCTACTTGACTCACCAAACAGCGAAGGTTTCCGTGGAGACCAATGAATGTCAAGAAATGGAAGACTTTTTCATTGATATTTTATAACCTTAAAAACTTGTTCTGGTTGCTAGGCACCTGTCAAATGTTAAATTTTATGATTGTGCAACAAATTGGTATTTCATAGGTTAAATTTGTTCTGTCAAATGCGTTTTTGGGAGACAAGGTTTGCTCAATATTTTTATAAAATTAACCACAAACACTTCCTTTGAAGGTTATCATTTCATGTATTGATTCTTGGTTTACATTGTGGATTGATTATTCCTAGTATTTGTTTGATGGGACATTAGTTCAATTAAGCTTTCCATATTGTTTTTCTCTCGAACCGAAACACTGATGATTTTACTTGAAATGTTTTTTCAGTTTTTCTTGTACATACAATGTTTATGCGAAAATACGCCGCTAGCTAAATACATTTTGCATGTAAAATATTTTTAAAACGAATTTAGCATCCACGTTTCACAGCCGTAACTGGCAGCACCCATTGGTCGTATGCCTTATTTTATAAGCATAGTGGAATGTTGGATTTAAAAACTATGTTCATACTTCCAAAAGCGCTCCATCTTAGTTTCATTCTTCTTTACTTCCAGTCATTTTCACCAATTATCCTAGATATACATTTTTGCTTGCTTGGTTGTGTTAATCTATTCTGTAAACCTACCGAGTCGCATGCAATAAATACAGGCCTTAAATTAGTACGTACAGTAAGCTTATGTAAAATGTTTAATTTATTCTTATTGATCTTATTGTTGCAGATGTTCATAAAATTCATTCGCAATTTCCACACTAGTCGGATTTTCTGGTCGGCAGAAACGTCCCCCTTAGCGAAACTACGAAAAAAGACTGGATACACATTTTCAAATTGTAAAAAAGCCTTAGAAATGCACGGCAACGATTTGGCAAAAGTATTTGAATACTTCTTTTCACTCTATACCTAATATTAGCTTCCTATACTAATTTCTCATATTATCTTAGGCTGAAGAATGGCTGCATCAGCAAGCGCAATCGTTGGGTTGGTCAAAGGCTAACAAACTCGCCGGCAGAAAGACGACACAAGGATTGGTCGCTCTGAAGTACGATTCAGTTCATGCGGCTATGGTGGAAATAAATTGCGAAACCGATTTCGTATCTCGCAATGAAAAATTTCACACCATGGCCGAAGAGGCGGCCAATGCTTGTTTCAAATTCGCCCACTCTGCCGCTCAAGCAAAAGGACCCATAACAAAGGTTCGTAAAATAAACATCAATCAAAGGGTTACCCGTTGGTTTCCGATAATTTTCATTCAAAAGCTAATCATATTATAATACTTTCAGATGTGTTTGGATACGGAGCGCCTGGGAAGTCTTCATACAAGTAATGGAAAAACTCTGGCCGAACAACTTGTTTTGATGATTGGTTTACTCGGAGAGAATGCAACTCTTCGTCGTGCCGAATGTTGGAAAGCCTCGCCGGGAATTTCGCTTACAGGCTACACTCATCCCGCTTCGAGTGTGATATCTCCGATTTCACTTGGAAGGTATGGAGGAATTCTAGCTTATACGTGTGAAGATAAAGCAAGCGATCCGAGCGTTACCAGCAGAAAAGTGTGCCAACACATCGTAGGAATGAATCCGTCTACAATTGGCAAAGAGGGTACCGATAAGCCCGCCGCTGAAAACTCCGACGATGAAAACCGTTTGATATATCAAGAATATTTATTAGACTCTAACCTGACCGTAGGCGAAGTATTGAAAGAGAACAAATTGAAAGTTTTAGATTTTGTGAGGTTCGAGTGCGGACAGAGCTTAGAACCTCAAACTGAGGAAATTCACGGTCAACCGTTGGAGAATGTTCAGACGTGTCAGTAATTCTTCGCTAAATAACTTACTACAATCCTGTAAATATAAAAATGTTACGTTTCATATTCAATGCAATGTGAACGTATTATGTGTAGATTTATTTTATTTGTGTGAATGTGAATATTACGTATCTAAACTGCAAGTAGTCATATTCGATATGTATTTATTGAATTAAAAATTGATATCAAAGCTATTGTTTGACTTTTTTTTCTATTTATATTATATAGTGTGCCTATCTACATATACATATATTCGGTTTGCGGATTATAAGGATAATCCACAAACCGAACTTTTTCATGCAAGGGAATGAAAAAGTTTCAATTTTTTTTAAATGAAATTTATCACTCCATTGTTCGCGCACTAGAGGCTTGTAAAAATAAACCTTCGATGATTGGAAAATCAAAAAAGCTAAGGTTACATATTTAAGGAACTGAAAGCGGAAATTTTCCTGTTGATTATTACGACAAGAAAGGAGCGTGGGTAGACATTCTAAATGTCATGGCTTAATCAACCCTTTGGCCGATGAGTTATTTCATTAATAAAACGAAATTGTCTTCTTAAAGGCCGTGCTAATGAAGATAATGATTTGATAGACTTGTAAAAAAATTAACGATACTGGGTGTTATACATGAGTAACTCGGGCATTGTTCCAGAAATAAAACTGATAGCGCTCGTTCGATTTGGAGGAAAATCCTTCCCAATGTAGGAAATTATGCATTAAAAGTCTAATGAACCTGAGGCGAGTGTAATTAATATGTGAACTAATAGAAAATTTCGATATGGAAAGCATATGTGCATGGATTATGATTTGTATGTATGGCGTAGATACACATTTGCAACACCCCACGACACATCACAATTCATAGCAACGGCGTCACGCCGCGCAATCACATCACGTGAGGTGTGGTAAGTGTGTGTGAGCCTTTCGCGCGTGTTGCATCTCGCTCTATCGTATGGTGTTCGAGCGAGATGCGCTTCTCCCTTCTAGCTGCAGCGTGCACCTTAGCAGGGTGCAGAACGCTCGAAACCAAGCCTTAAGGGTTTCAATATTGTATAAGTGATGATGAAGTTTTATCAACTGCTTCAGTCACAACACAGCATTATCATTATCTCGAGTGTTGATAATTTTACATATTATTTGAACCAATGAACATTTTAATACGACAATCGATAGGACAATTGGTGAATGTGAAGAAGAAGAAATTAAACTAAGATGGACCAATGCGTATTGCCACTTATGAAGTACAGAAAAACATGGAAAGAAGAGATCGCAAGAGGAGTAGATGGGTAGGAAGAATGACCAAAGTGGCAAATATAGCGGAACGTGTGAAAAAGTTGAGGTGGCAATGGGCTGGACAGCGAGAAATACTGGAATTGTATTCGAGAGGATGTGAAAGAAACCAAGGTAGAACGAGTGCATGACAGGCTGATGAATTGAGAAGAATGTGTGGAGTCAAGTGGATGCAGATTGCTCAAATGGGAATGGAAGAGGATTGGAGAGGCCTTCTTTCAGCAGTGGGTGGTGAACAGCTGAACATGATGATGAATGTACATAAATCTTTTTTAACATAGATAAGTTGTACTACGTCAAAAAAGCATAAAAACAAATATTGCGGATTCACTGATGTTTTTCGATTATCCGTGTGCCCTCCATTAGGCCCGGATAATCGGAAGTACACCGTACATGCTATAAATTTATTTCTAGAATTTTCGTTGATTGCTGTTACGTCACATTGTCGATGGACGAGATGATACTGATGATGTTACATTAGTAATTGCAAGTCTGTCTTCGTGTTTCCGTCGGATTTGACGTATTTTCTCTTCGAACCTGATTCACTCAAACGGCATTCATTGCTGCGAAGCCAGAATCACGACTTTTGAGTTTTCTCCACGTTCTCCGTCATTTTTTCGATAATTTCACTCGTAGCGCTCTGTAAATCCATTCGCGAGAGATAAATGCTTTGCAGGTCAAGCTCGAGAGTTCGCGTCTGAAATCGCGGTCATCAGAACGCATTCGATCATTCCACTGCATCTGCATGCATTCGCATAAAAGAGTAAAAGCGGTAAATTAAACAGTGGCACTCAATACAGTTGGCGATTCGATTGTAAAACCGGAAATGATTAAATTCGCTACACGCACTCTGTCGAAATATAAAAATTAGTAAATGTAAAAAAAAAAACGAAGTACCTACTGTTAACAATTACCGTGTACGTGCAATTTGCGTTAATGAATGTCAATCCGAAGTAATGAGTTACTAAAGCTCCATATATGTATGTATGAACTTATTATTCTTAACCAATAATAAACTCACCGGAAATTGGTTAATTTTCCACTGTTCAATTCATTCCTTACAAGTGAAAAGAACTCCCAAATTTTGTAAGCATTTCCTCTATTCAATCATTTTAGCCCAAAATTTAACTATTTTTATTAAATGTACATACATATGTACTCGGTACGTAAAACTGTTGTATTCGGAGAATCGTTGTGTAATTTAGGCGTGTTTTCTGTTTTAATCAGCTGTTCTTAACCTTTTTTTTTTTTTTTTTTAGTCGAACATTACACAAATATAACGACTAAATTTTAACCAATATTTATTTTGTTCTTTCTTATACATATGTACATACATATGTATATACATATGTAGTTCGTTACTCCATCGAAAAAAAAAGTTAACAAAACGGATCGAATTCGCGTGATAATGCATTCAAGAATCTTAAGCCTAATACTTAGAGAGGCCTGTATTTATTGGGTCAGTAACTTTTCCGATTTTCGGTCAGTTATTTTAAAATGGTGAGATTTTAATAAATGGTCAATAAGTTTTTTATATATCGTTACGATATATTTGTGAAAAAGTTACTGACCATTTTCTAAATATAACACTAACCTACATATATACATATATCTAACTAACTAAATATAAAAATAACAAAAATTTGACTTTATCGCAGGTTTCTGAATTAAATACTGATGCCTTTCTTCCAGCAACGTGTTTTTCATAGGTGGACACATCGTTTCGACATAACTATTGTTATGACCCGTTTTTTTTTTTTTTTTCCGGGGAAGTTAACCAAATGGGTCGAAGAATACGAGGATCCAGACCCGATAACAGATTGACATAGGAATAATGGATAGGAGGTGCCAATTTTTGGTGGAACCGTCTCACAACTAAGATAGATTGGCAAATTCTAACAGGAGATGGTCGATCTGGATTTAGCAATGTCCAAATTTTGCCAATGACGATAATTAAGTTACTTTATCGAGCGCCATAATTTGTATTTTATTTTATCATTATCATTATCTATTTATTTTTCTTCATCTCCATTATTATTTTATTAACAAATTTATTCTCTCTTATTTAATTAATTAATTATTATTATTATTTCATTCATCATCATCATTTTCAGCCGTTCACCATCCACTGCTGGATGAAGGCCTCTCTAATCCCCTTGCATTCCTGTCTGTCTTGAGCAATCTGCACCCACTTGACTCCACACATTCTTCTCAATTTATCAGCCCATCGCCCACTCGGTCTACCTTGCTTTCTCTACATCCTCTCGGATACCATTCCAGTATTTCTCGCGTCCATCTGCCATCCATTCTTCTCGCTATTTGTCCAGCCCATTATTTTATTATTATTATCTATAAATGTATACGGACGGTAAGAATTGCACTACCCTCCATGCCGTCTCAAATAAACAATTATTAAATACTATTATTATTATTATTAAGAGATCGAACCCCGGACCTTCGCTCAAGAGATCAAATATGGAGAGTATCGCCCGACTTAACTCTTCTTGTTATGAGTCGGGAGTTTAGGATGTCTAGATTCTTATCTACGAGGGTGTAGCCGTCTTAGTTTAGCAGTTCCTGTAACACATTTGTTAAATGGTTGGCAATCGCCATTACTGGGACAGCGTAGTAGTGTCCCCGCTATCTGTGGACCATCGTCGAATGTGCAAGGCGCATTGTTAGACACAAAGGGTTCGTAAACAACAATGGCCCCGACAGGCGCCGTAGAGCGTGTATCCGCGTCATTAACAAAAATCGGTTCATTTTCTATTTTGAAAATGGAAAAGTGACCAGTTATGCGGGCGCCCCTTTAGCGACGGACGCCACGAGCATCGCGCACTGCAACCGAACGATACATAAACTTAATAATATGCAAAGTAACCGCGATGCACCGTAATTGCAGGCGATCGGTGAGTAGCAGTTAAGTACGTGCCGCACTTTCCCCGCGCTCTCTTCTCCGAGCTCATAGAAAAATAAGCGAGAAATGAATTTTAAAAAAAAAAAGAAGATCGAATCGCTCCCCTCGGTGTGCGCAAGAAAATGGGAAAAACGAGCACGGAAAATAAATATAAAAAAAAAGCGCACATACAGAGCGAAAATATTTTAATTTTCTCTCAGTGTAAATTTTGCGATTCGAATCTCGTCTCTAGATAGATACGCTCGCGTTGTTCGCCTATTTATATTTATTTTTCGTTATTGTTATTTTGTGTCGAATCACTTCGCCGATAAATTTCTCGACGATTTAATTAGCCACGGTGCCATGTCTGAGCGTTCTCAATCTGATCCAGATATCTTTTAACGTCTTTTTTTTTTACCAGTTTCGATTAACGATAGCAATTATTCACTCCGCTTGCGGAAGTACTCTATGTATGTATACAAAATTTCAACGCACATTGTACATTTTGATCTTATGGTCCATTGTATAAGTTTACTATTTTCATCACACGAACGGTTGAATCCGCTATTTTGTTAACTCAGTCAATGGTTAACCGCAACTGTCGCTTTTCGATATCAGTTTAATATCAATTCCATAAATCTTCAATGTGTTAAGTTTCCTTTTACATCACTTTCTTCTAATTCTTGAATATAATCACAATTAAATATATTGTCAGAAACAGTTTAATCAATTTAGCACTATCACTATTACTAAACCTTCACCTACTCAATAATTCAGTTACATTACTTTGTTATGATCACTCAATTAAATCTACTCGTTTTAATCGAGCACTAACTTTCTCAATACACTGATCCAATAGACGAGAGATTGACAGGCGATCTATGTATGTAATAGAAGTGTATAAAATAATAAATAATCAATATAAATGTTCAATGAAAAACCTGCTGCGATTCAATAAAAAGAGGTCATATACTCTGAGACTTCTAAAAGACAAATCAAACAAAATCGTCAGTGGCTCATTCTTTTCAAATAGAGTGGTCGAAGTTTGGAACCGCTTAAAAAATCATCTCGACAAGTTTTTGAATATAAATGGATTTTTGTAGTCCTTCTACTTAATAATAAATAACGAATTGTATGTACAAAATGCTCCATTGGCTATCCCGCCTACCCTTGTATTTATAATAAATAAATAAATATCAATAACTTTCTTACTGTTTTGTGTCTTCATCTACCGGTGTGACAATTCTACCTTTATAAACTCTTGAATTTGATTGGTTTATGTGATTATATTTGACAAGACAGGTCTCTGGGACTGTTTCCAATGCGCCGAAGTATCTTTGGCTAGACAAAAAAGGTTGATTGCCGCTGTTTCGTTGAATCATCCATGCAGATTATTATTTTGTTCCGCGAGTGGTTCAATCACCCGTCGCGAGAACGCTCCTCCTCGAACAAAAGTAAATTGCGGAACACAACAAAAGCCGAACGAAAAATGTGTTGCACAACAAATCCGACGACAAAGTCGTGAGTTTGAAGCTCGCCATTGTCGCCGATGATGGGCAACGGAGACATTAACGGATTAACGGCATTTCGACCGATCGTTAGCACGTTATCGTCTTGAACGAAAAGCCGACATTTCGATTTTCTCCTCAGATCGCGCGCGCGCCGCATTTTTCCACAATCTGCGTACTATATTTTTTCATTTTTGAAAAGTGTAGGAGAAAACAGCTGATACTTTTTATGATTGTTTGCAAAAGAAATTGCAAATTAAGTCAAATCACGTCTTAATTTAATGAATATGATAATAATCGATGATTGATCTGGAAAATCTCTTATGCATGAAAGATGAAATTCTTCGTTTTCATAGCCACACGCTTTCTACGTATGCATTCGAAGCGATGGGATGATGTGTTGTTCGCAACGTTTGAATGATTGTGGTACGGCTGCTGCCATAATAACACTCGGGTACCAAAAGATACAGAGATACAGCACGCAACATTATCAATGACCAACACAATAAGATTCAGGCTTCGTCAACGAACAAATAATTTCAATATAAGACCATTGCGAGTTGATTGAAAACTGAATGAACAATTTCATATTCATATTATACAACCTAAAAGCTATTACGGTATTCGAATTACAATGATTGCCGTGTCGAACGAGCAACGGTCGAGAAGATTTTGAAATTTCGCCGATTCGTTTCCGTCAATTCCGACGGAAGCTCGTCGACCGTGTCATATTTTGCCGTCAAATCGAAAACTTTTGTTGTTTTCACGCATGCACGCCCTCACTTTTGCGACACTTCCTCTCCACAATCGGCATCGATCAGCAAAACGATGCTATTCTACCGTCGAGTCGCAATTCAAAAAAATCGCAAATGACCCCAAAAACAAGAAGAGACGAAGCAACAAAGACATTTTTAATAATACAATACGTACAAAGCGAAAAAAAGATCGAAGCGTTTTTAGTTTCGCTCGTTGCGTTGCGAAAACGCTCTTAAATTTTCAACGTTACACTATCGATACATGTCATCGTTACAAATTTCCAAATAATATACGACGGCATACATTTGCGCGCTTATAATTTTAAACAAATCGTGAGCGTTAATGCGGAATGATTTATGTGAATATGATGTATAAAATTGTGCACTAATTTTCACGAGGAATCTTTGAAACGTGAAAATTGATAAGGAGATAATTTTAAAAGCATTTTTCATTCGTATAGCAAGAAAGTGAAACGTTAGACAAACCTACCTATCTGGGTTTTCAAGGTAAAGGGGCTAAAGTCGCAACTTTTGCAAAAATCGTTTATAAAACATGCTCTACAACAAAAGTCCTAATCAGTTTAGGACTGCCCTGTGTATTTTTGCTTTTAACCCTCATAAAAGTTACGCAAAATTACTATATATATTAGTGAAAGTGTATGCCTGCCGGTCTGGGTCGCTGAGTCACGCTCGCATTGCCAACATAACTACCAGGAGCAACTACTTGTTTTCTAAACCTAAGCCTGCAACAAACTATATTAATTATTCTACAATACTCAGAATTTATAACCTGGGTAATGAAAATGATTTTTTCAATAATTCTAAGCTATCCTTTAAAAAATGTTTACTCATTTTTTAAATTCTTACATACCTACCCATATGTTCATTGTATTTCTATTTTCTTTTTTCTTCAAATATATTTTTTTTTTTTATCTACTTTATTATCAAATGTGATATAAAATTGTATTTTTTAAAGACCGTATATGTATCATAGCTTCAGCTTTCAGCTGTTCACCACCCACTGCTAAAAGAAGGCCTCTCCAATCCTCTTCCATTCCTGTCTGTCTTGAGCAATGTGCATCAACTTGTCTCACACATTCTTCTCAACTCATCAGCCCGGTCGTCCACTCGGTCTACCTTGCTTTCTTTCACATCCTCTCGGATACCATTCCAGTATTTCTCGCGTCCATCTGCCATCCATTCTTTTGGCTGTGCGTCCAGCCCATTGCCACTTCAACTTTTTTCACACGTTCCGCTATATCTGCCACTTTGATCATTCTTCCTACCCATCCATTCCTCTTACGATCTCTTCATTGGATCTTGCATATCATTTTTGAATTTAAAATCCACGTTTCACATCCATACGTCATAACTGGCAATACGCATTGGTCGTATGCTTTCTTTTTTAAGCATTAAGGAATATTGGATTAAAAAATATATTCATTCTTCAAACAATTTTAACAAATTCAAACACATTTTAATTCATTGGCTATCTGTAGCTGTAGCTGGTTCAAGTCGATACACCCATTCAATCAACGGTCGACTATACAACTGTTTCATCTACATACTGTTGTACAAACCAGCGCGTGCGGGTGAGATTAAAATCCACCGTCATATGACGGACAAACCAGCTAGTGGTTATAAACGATGCAATTTTTATATGAAAAAGTATATTATTTAGTATTTGACTGGCTTTGGCACTAAAACTTAGTATGTAGGTGGTGACCCAAAGTTTATCGCCCTAACAATGGTCGAATCGCATTTAAATGAGCGCCATTATGCAAAGGGGATCGTGTAGAATTGGTTCCCCCTGCAATTGCGGCATATGATGTATGAACGACGATAAAAAAGCGTGAACAAAAATATGACTTTGCACACGAACACGGCGCGTTTTACAAAATTAGTGTTGCGGGGCGTGAGCCACGTTACCAGCTGAGATACCCAGTTCCAGTTGCTTCAGTGTTAGCACAACTCTCCAATCGACCGGTGGTGTTCATCTCGAGCTGGTTATCCATTGTCGTCTCCGCAGGAGCCTTAGTGGATCCTGACGAGAAAGTGCTGTTATCGCAGACTATGAACTAATAGTGCTTGTGCCTAGTGTTTGTTGTGTCCACATACTCTTCAGTCATCAGTCAACATGCACATCCTGGAGATTGGATTTTCAGACTACGTAATAGTCATTATACTGTAGATTAAAAGACTTTGTCGAATATAGGTCCTTTGAAGTACATATCTGAGAATACTATAGGTAGTGATACCACAAAGGGTTAAAAAACGACCGAGGATCCTGAAGTAGTTGAAGCTTGCACTGAAATGAGGTGTTTCGGTATTCTGTGGTGTAAAAAGTACCATGGAATATAATAAGCTTTTGAGCTGTTATCTAAAAGTTTGCGTGTGCTTTTAGGGCTAGTTCAAACGGCCAATAAATAGCACGCAACGATGTTTTACTTTTTGTATAGTTTTTATACAAAATGTCTCGCATTGGTGCATTACGTTACGTGTTGTTGCATGCGCGTATGTATGTTCGCCTTTTTTGCACGATGATATAAATTTGCATAGCAAAATGATATTTTGTAATTCTATCAAAGTACATTTTGACAGAATTTCGTTGCATTTGTAGTATTCCATTAAATATGTAAATTTACGAAAAAAAGTTTATAATAAGCTTATTAACTTGTCAGTAGATTTGATATACGGAGTTGATAAAAATAAACATAAATTTCTATTAAAATTAATCGATTTCAGTTTTTTGTTATTTTATAAGCTAACCCAATTTACACGTACATTTTCACTCAACAATTACAATATTAACAGCGAAATCAGATCGTTGCATTCGCTGAATATTTAGATCGTAGCAAATGCAGCGTCACAGCTACGAACGAGTGAAATTGTTAAGCGATTAATTTTAAAATAAAAAGTCGATTGCAGTCGAATCGATTGGACAGTTCATTTCCACCGCGATTCGCTAATTATTATTGTTAATTATTATCGACCATTGGGACAGTCGAAACAATTAAAATTCCAACGTAAACAGTTATATTTTTTGCCAGCCCATAGTACGATAACAGATCTCAATTTTGTACATTTTCGTTTTTTTGCGTAAGTAACGTTTTGTTTCGACTTTTTTGCTGCAGGATGACACCGATGATGGCCTCCAAGGAATCATCGATCCCATGTTCAGAACAGTTCCAAAGGAAAACACAACATTTCTCATATGGAGAGTAGAGGTTTGATTTTTTTTTCTCAATATCGCACTTGCTTTACGGTATCGTCTGAAAGATCCGAGACTGTAAATCATAGTCTTGTCATCGGATCGAACGTTGCGGTAATGATGGCTTTGCGAGTTCTTCGCGCGTGTAATTGCAATTCGATCGTGTATTTTGCGAGAACAATGGGATGTTGTAGATTTACTTCCTTTACAATTCTTCATTGTATTCCAATGCAATATATTATATTTGACATTTTAAGGCGATGAAAACATCGTTCTCACACACATTATTCATATTTTCAGCGACAAATTAATGATTCACTGTTTACATTCTGAAGTACGTTTAATGATACTATTGTCCAAGTCAAAAATTGTCTTGAGAACGAATAATGAAACCAATTAAAGAAAAAAAAACACCAATTTGTCTATACTGACGTAATAAATGATACTATGTATGTTCGACTAATCATTTATAAATTCTATTAAACAGTCATCACATTTTCAATGAAATTTTAACGGGTTTGGAATTTAGCCGCTCGTTCAATTCTCACGTGCATTTTCTTTTCAGAATTCTTCCATCGTTCTTCTGCCAAAATCGCAATATGGAACATTTTACGATGGAGATTGCTACATTATTTATGCCTCGTCAATTTATGGACATCCAGCTGGACCCAACGTCATCGTAAGATTTGCTTTAACATCGAAAATTGCACACCAACAAAATTTCATTACTTACACTTCTACTACAATTTTTAGAAGAGGGATGTTAAAAATGCGAAAATGGAATCGCACATTCACTTCTGGTTGGGTGCAAAGGCCACTCCAGACAGCACCGGAGCAGCTGCATACAAAGCAGTAGAACTTGATGCTCACTTAGGCGGATCTTCAGTACAACACAGAGAAGTTCAGGGGCACGAAAGTGCCAGACTCAAGTCCTACTTCAAAGATGGCATCAAGTAAGTACACAAACACTTTCACGCTACATTATCGCTATCGAATGTATAACATCGTTGTTTTCCCGAAGGTTGTTCAAAAGCAACGGTGCCGATTCAAAAGTGAGGTTGTACCGAATATACGGAAGATGTCCCGTCTTCAGCGAATTAGACGATGTGTCTTGGCAACACTTTTGCAGCAGCGGTGTCTTCATGCTTGAAACTCCAGACACGATATTCATATGGGTGGGTAGAGCTGCAAACACCGTGGAAAAACTACACGGCACTAAGATCGCGCTGAAGATGGGCAAGGCGACCAGCAAGGGTCAAATCGAACGCCCGATCGTGTTCTTGAACGACGGATACGAGCAAACGTTAAGAAACGACAAGAAGCTATTGTTTCAAAAGTATCTAAACTTGCAACACAGACACGTGAAGACGACCGAGGAGGAAGTCAACGGTAAAGAGAAAGGAGAGTCGAAACATTCTATAAGGTTGTACAAATGTTGGCACACCGCTACTAAGTACAGAATTGAAGAAATCAAACCAGGACCTTTGCTGCAAACAGATTTAAACTCGAATGTAAGTACATAGGACTTGAATAACTTGCATAGAACGTTTATGCTTATTTGGTACATGTTTCATGTTTATGGAACCGTAATGAGACTTTATTAAGTTGATTTAAATTTTAGGATGTTTACATATTGGACAATGGCGTTTACGGAATATGGATTTGGGTGGGTAGGAAAGTGTCTTTGAAAGAACGAGCCGAAGCAATAAGAAACGCTCGAGGATTCGTCAAGAAAAAGCACTATCCGTCGTACACTCCCGTTATTAGAGTACCAGAAGATAATGCACCATTGGAGTTCAAAACTTTGTTCAAATCTTGGAAAAATTCTGACGTACAAGCTGAAGCGAACGGTAAGTGTAACATACATATATAATATGTTTCAATTTCACTATAAACTGTTTGAAAGTGAAGCTTTTCCTTTTACAGCTCGCGTCGCTAAAGCGGCTACTACTAGATTCGACGCTCAAACGTTGCACCATGCCACTTGGTTGTCAGCTCAGACCCAATTGGTAGATGATGGAACTGGTGTAATCAAAATATGGCGTGTCACTACTACCGGACTGGTTGAAATCCTTTCATCGGTCCTCGGAATCTTCTTCAATGCAGATTGCTATGTCGTGTTTTACACGTACCATCATCCGGAAGGCGAGTCTAGCATTATTTACTACTGGATCGTAAGTATCAGCTGTAATACTGTATTGTTGTTAATTTTTGAAAACGATTGTTCTATGTGTGTGCGTCGTGCTTTTTAGGGAAGTTGTTCTACTCCAGAGTTGAGAAAAATCGCAGAAAAGGGAGCTAGGGAAATGCACGTTAAACTTGACCGAATTCCGATGAACGTAAGAAAAAATCTATAATAAACAATATTGATAAAAATACGATTTTTATTGATTTTAATGTTTATAGGTGCGCGTAATCCAAGGAAAAGAGCCAGCACACTTCTTACAAATATTCAAAGGACGTATGATAACGTTCGTCGGAAAGGCGACAGATTGCGATTGTAAGTTAACTTTGGATCAGTGTTATTCACAAGTGCCCAGAGGCTAATCGAGCGTATACACACAGACTTTAGGACTGCCTTTTGTGTGAATAGTTGAAATATTCTATTTTCAAAGTAACTACACTAATACGATCTGGGCGCTTATGAATGAAACCGTTTGAGATAGTGAAACTTATTCCGTAACCAATTTCTTAATTTGTAGCGAGCGGAATGATACTTCGATCTCCATCTCACTATCTGGTGCGCGTTTCCGGAAAATTCACTAGGGAAGCCCGTGGAACGGAAGTCGTTGGAGATGGCAGGGAGAAAAAGTTGGATCATCGTGGTGTTTGTTATATTTTACGAAGTGGTGCCCGTTGCTGGGTTTGGTGTGCTACAAGTGCCACTGGTGATGAAAGGGAAGTTGCCAAGCAGATGGCCTCAACAGAGCATGTGCTCATCATGCAAAGTAAGACTAATACAATACCAAATGTTACACTATCAACATTAAAAAGCATTCAATAATTATTTGTTTTAAACATTACAGGCAAAGAAAAAGCAGACTTTTGGGATGCTCTCGGCAACAAAAGAACTATACTTACGGCAGATCCTCAACGAGAGACCGAAGATATTCTACCAGCGAGATTGTTTTATGTGTCTATGGGCTCACCAGGATACTGTAAGTACACCGTTGACTGATCTGAAACAACCTTTGTAGCTTTGCTCCCCATGACTCAATGAGTAATATAAAAGTATAAATTTGTCCAAAATAACAATTCCATCGAAATTCTTCATAGAATTTACAAGTGCCGGTATAAATAAAATATTATTACCATTGTTACAGTCGAAGAAATCGTCTCCTTTAGCCAGGCAGATTTATCTCCGGAGTACATTGTAGTTTTGGACGCTCACTGCTGTGTATATGTGTGGACAGGAGCGTACAGCTGTACAGCGGGGAAAGACAGTGCAATAAATATAGCCCTTAAATATTTGAGATCAGGTATTACAAATAATATAAATTATATCAAAAAAAAAATAAACAGTACAATTTAAATATAACCGATTGACACTTTCCATTAGATCCTTCGGGTAGAGACGATAGTATACCGATAATGGTTTTATCGCAAGGAAGTGAAACGCCTACTTATACCGGATTTTTTCCTACATGGGATAAAACTTTATGGACTGTAAGTAATGTATTGTAATTCAGTAATTGTCCATACATATGTAAATGTTTGAAATGTTGGTTTTACTTTGTAAATGTTGATTTATAGGGTCACAAATCTTATGAACGTGTTCGTCGGGAGATAGAAGGTAAATTTGACAGTGATGGAATGACGGTGAACAATAATGTCGAGACATCTTTGTTTGATCAATACGATAAATATCCTCTATCGGTTCTACGCGGACCTTCCGATAAGCTACCCACTTCGATTGATCCACTTCTTAAAGAGGTAGCTTTATTTTGAAACTGATATACATATATAACATAATATTATGGATAAATAAACAATATGGATTCAATACAATGTACTTTTTTTTAATTTCAGTTATATCTAACTCACGATGACTTTGTTTCAACGTTTGGAGTCCCTTACAATCAATTCAAAACGTTACCAATTTGGAAACAAAAGGATTTCAAAAAAGGAGCAGGCTTATTTTAAAAAGTGTGATAAAACATTTTATATAAGATGTATTCAAACAAGTTGTTATAAGTGCAAAAAAACATGTACTCTAATTTGCTGTGCACTTAAATCTAATTTATAAAAGTGTTGATTTTGTTACATTTTTATTAATCAAGTTATTTTATACATTAAAATATACTGTACGATTATTTTTAAGATGTGAAATTTGTATTAAAATACTTTCTCACCTAACTGTTGAGTTATTTCATTCAAAAAATCAAGGCTTTATCAATCACTTTCTATTTTCCAATAAAAACAAGAAAAATGAGAAAAAAAACAATAAGGAGTAAATTGTGAAAAAACAATAGTAATAGTTTTTAACTTGTTATTTATTAATGTTTACTTCGTCTAAAACTAAAATACACTTTCATCATTATTTTTAAATTTATACAATATACAAAATGTAAAATTAATAAAATAATATTCAAAATTTAGTTTTTACTTAAGCATCTATTATTTATCAAACATTGGATCATGGAGATCGAAATAGAATACACTTAAAGGTTTTAATAGGATTATCACAGGAGGTGTTCTCCTGTAAGTAACACAGCGATGAAGTACAAATTGGAAGGAACAAGTTAAATATAATTATTGTACAAAAAATGAGGTTTACTTTATTTAGATTTCATCATCGACTAAACGCCGAAATTTGATATTATTTCTTCATTACAAAAAATCAAGATGAAAACTTCACAACACTGTAAGGCACTATGAAATCATCAATGTAAAAATTGAGACTCAATCAGTTAAAATACCAAATATCTAGTGATTAATGCGAACAAATGGCAGACACGTGTGACTAAACGTTTCTTAAAGCATTTTATTGCGTGCCAACTGCTACAAAGAGTATTTAAAGAAATAACAATTTTAAAAAGTCGCGTATACTCAATGTCTCAAAAATTTACAGCGGTCAATTAGGTAATAAATCTATTAAAATAATTCTTGGCATGTCATTGGCATTTAAAAATATATATTATTAATATATAATTATCGTTTCAAATACCCCTATTTATCAACAACAAAAGAAATCAAAGAATAATAAAAGAAGGAAAAATCTTATAAAATAAGTTCGAGGAAGCTTCATTGTTTGTTGATTATGAGTAAATATAGATGAAGAAGCTCTCCACATCACAATTAAAATGGCCACATACTTGTTAGCGTCATAAAAATGAACTGATACATTCGTTAAGCATAATATCTATTTTTGGCAATATTATTTGAAACACTAAAATAAGCTAAATCATAAATATGAAATGCACAAAAAAATTACACAAAAAATTAATTCGTATATATAATATATACTATATAGGATGTCTCAAAAATAGGGCTTGCTATAAAATGTTCAGAAGAAGGAATGTAAAAGAAAAAATATCCAATAGCTGTACTCGTAGCCAACAACATACAATAACAAAAAATATATGTATATTATAAATACTATAGACTAAAATGGGTAGACTTAAAGTAGCACCAGTCTACTATAATAAGGATCATCTGTTGTAATAAGTTGAAACACTGGCAACCTATTTAAACACTAATAAGTTAAAATGAAGCTGCAAATGGCAGACCCTGCTAGTTAAGTATTAGCCTTGTTAATCAGAAGGCATTTTTACACGTGAGCTTATTTACATGTCATCGATTAATCAGGAGCGTAAACGTTATTACATCAGGTATATCGTCTTTACAATACAAACAAGAACAGAAATTAAAATTTTACATTTTGTCTTTTTTATTTCTTTCTCTTTTTAAGATATGTAAGAGTATTTTCTTAATAAATATAAAAAGTATTATAAAAACAAAAATATGTATGATAAGCCACATCTACAGTATCTTGAGCGAATTCTTCAATTTTCTACATGCAATGAACGTCTCGATCCATGTTTTAATAGTTTATTCTGAAAATACGAATTATCTTAAAATGCAAAAATGTTATGATAAAATACATATGTACGTTAAATAGATTAATCTCATTTTGTAGTACAAACGATTCCATGCAAATATTTTTTTATATCTATATTTGTATTATATGTACGTAAATTTTATACAATAAATAGTACAACTGTATGATCTGAAAACCCACAATTAACAAATTAATAACGTGTTAGATAAACAAAATCTATCCAAATTGTAATTTAGACTTGAATTGAATTGTTACATACTTACATATGTACACATTTGGTTAAACTACTTAAATATATAACCAAAATAAAATGTAAAAATACTCTAATCAATCAGTTCAGAATATCAAAGCTGCACTATAATGTGATAAGCTCAAATTTTTATTTATCATAATAGTAAAATTTCTAGAATGTATTACACTAATAATAAGAAAAAATTAGATAAAACAATAGGATAAAACAATTTAAATTTTGATCAATAACATAACCATTACCAAAACGTTTCGAGCACAATACAAAAGTATGACCATGTTCAAATTACAAAACGAGTCCATTGCTTTCAAATTATTGTAAATTTCTCATCAGGTATATAAAAAAACACTAATACTATTTTTTTAAGTATTAAGTATACGATTGTTAAAAAAATATATTAAAATGCATATTAAGTTTCACACCAAACCATGAACAGAATAGAATATGTTGTAGAATTTTTATAGGTAAATTAGTTACGCCGACACCACCATTGATATAAATATGTACATAGTATATCAACAACGCAAAATCAAATAAACTGCATGAATATGTAAATTAGGCTAAAATATTACATTCACATTTCCACCATCACCTTTGGCAATAAAAAAGTAATAAGAAATATAACCATTCGTCTTCCGTAAGAAAGTTCAAATAAAAATCGATTACTCTCAATTAAACTAAATATATAATATATTTCCATAAGCACAGCCAAACCAAAACAAAAACAATTTAAGCAACACAGAATAGTAAAATATAGAAAAATGTAAAATAAGAAGTTTATCTATACAGTTATAAATACATAATTTGATTCTCTATGAGTTTTAGTCCTCATTGTGTATATTGACTACTTGAGCAAACAGGAGGAGCTACTTGAAAAATTCAAAGTAATTATTCTATTATTGAATAAAAAATGAGCTTGTTTATAAAATTTTAATTAATGACTTTAATTTAAACAAATATTCTTATTTTACTAAATATGAAACAATATTTAGTAATAGCCTCACTAAAAAAATATATAAAATTTAAAATAGACTAGACATTGAAAATATCTCGATGTATACGATCAATAAACAGAAAATCATAAGGGATTAGGATGAATATATGAGAATATATAAAAAATAAATTCGAATGGGAAGAAGTTTAATTCTCTACTGTCTACTACACTAAATATGAACTCACGTCATCTTTTAAAAATATTGCAACATACAAACATTAGAGAAATTTTTCATACAAAGTGGAGAAAATTGTCGTATGAAAAAATTATTTTTATTCACCATATGTAATTTTCGATCCCACTACGTATGTACAATATGTATAAAATAATTAAATGTTATGATATTAAATATAAATAGAAGAAAAAACTATTTTCGTTACTTCGGACTGACACGGTGGTGTTTCCAGGGTCATTTGTTAACAAGAGAGGCATTTGCAGGTAGAGTGGCTGACCGCTGAGATATGTTCATATAAGCTTTCAGGGAAGATCTCGTGGATTCTCTGTTAGATTGGATTTTAGTTCATCAATAAAATAATTAAATATATGTAGACAAAAACATACAACTATGTAACTTATATGAATATTAAATAACATAAACCAGTTGAAAATTGATTGCATGAATCCACTTGATATTCCCAACACCTATGTTGATAATTTTACTACATGACAAAAACAATCAATTAATGTTGGTCAATTCAAAATTATTATTGCAAATATTGATGATTTATATTACTTTCATTTTATTTTAGAAAAATCAACAAATCTGAATAAATAAAAAGTTAAAATTTAACATTCATCAGCTCTAACTATAATATAACATTCTCGGATTGGTAAATTGCACAATTAGAAGCAGTGCTAAGTTGCAAATTTTTAATCAAACGAATACTGGCTAGGGCAGGACACAAATACTGGAGAGTTAGTTACTATTGTATGTACTAAAAAAAAAAATTAGTAAGACGATGGTGTGCAAAATAACAGGAAAAACGCAGTGACATTAACTACAAAAGTAAACATTTAGTAAACGTGTACATTTCTAAAAATAAATGTGGGGCATTTAATACTTATGTGAGGTTTCTACAGGTTTTACATTTGGAAATATAATATTTAAGGTAAGCATTCATACAGAAAATTTTATGCTCTACTCAAAGTAGCTAAAAGACATAGTGGATATGTATAAATAATAAAGCGACTAAAATGTTACATACATATTATAAATCTATGTATAGAATAAAATTTGTCAGTTCCAACTCGGGACAGGAAAAGCATTGGTTATAATAAAAAAAATTCGGGTGTGGCCAACCCATGACTTTATCCATATATTTGAGGAATACAAACAGTAACGAAATTAAGTTTTTAAGTACGCAAGTAAATAAAACGCATGCACAGCACCACATCAACCAACATACATATCATGAAATCACTGTGTTGAGTGCGCGCGCGTATGTAAAATACGATCTTCGGCATATATTCAAATTAGAAAAACTGCCACTTCCAGTCGTCAGATGTTGACCAAAATCACAGTATCTCTTACAGCTAACGTAAAAACTATAGATATGAAATTTCGACTTGATTGCCATGGCAGTTTCGGAAATATTCTGTGGTAAACTTGTCGACAAAAAAAAAAAACCCTACTTTCGGTTGACTGATTTTAATGATTTATTTTTTGGTAACTAGCAATTTCTCTCAGAAGTACAACATTACAATATTGTGACGATACTACATATTTAAAAGGTCGAAAAAAATAAAAAAAAAAAAATCGTTCAAGAGTAAACTGCCATTTTCGCTCGTCAGAAGTTGACTAAAATCACAGTATCTCTTACGGCTAACGTGAAAACTATAGATATGAAATTTCGACAAAATTCCCGGAGCCGTTTCGGAAATATTATGTGGTAAAAGAATTTTAGAATTTTCTACAAGAAAAAACCCTACTTCCGGTTGACTGATGTTGACCAAATTCCTTATGGCTCTTACACCTTACGTGAAAATAATAGATATGAAATTTCAGCTTGATAGACTTGATAGTTTCGGAGAAAACACACATACAGACACACACACGCATAAGTACACAGACACACAGACATACAGACATTTTTTAGAAATCATGAAAACGTGATCAGTGGATGATACTCGATACAAATCAGTCAAAATCTCGAGGTCGAATTTTCGCACGATCACAATACTTTATCCGATTAGGATAAAGTAAAAATGATTCATAATAATGAACGTGCAATGTTAGGATTTCAGGTAATAGCGTTTTATGTCATAATGGGAAGAATTTTTATCATGCAATGGATTCAAGACATTTTATAAAAGCAAACAAGCATATTAGGAGAAGACAACAAAAACAATTACCTGGGTGAAACTTTAACGCTATCGTGTGACGCCTGAGCTTTGTATCCAAACTTCTGCACTTTCCTCGAGAGTCTGGCAACCCAATGCCTCTGCTCATCCGGAGTATCGGCCAAAATGAGCAATTCCCGTGCGTACGTTGGATCGTAGTGCAATTTACATGGAGCTATTGACTCTTCACCACGTCTATCCAAATGCTCAGCGTGCACTTTAATATGGCACCCTAATAATAATGCAAAAAATATATATATTTTGATACAAAATTGATTTATAAATTACACAAGGTATCGATCAGTGTATGACGTACTTTTACATTCTAATGCAGGCGGTGGTCTGAACATGTTCCACAAAGGTTTAGTACACACTTCACACGTCGTCGGCATGTGGTATGTAATTTGAAGGAAGTCATGGCCTTTACGAGATATGGTACCCGGCTTTTCGTCTGCGTCAGATGTTGTATTGTCACCGCCTTGTACATTAGCTTCACCAAAGTCTCCCGGACGGCGTGCTTCTCCTTCGCCTCCATACAACAGTTGAAATATCCTTGGAATATCTTTAGCATCGGCACGTATAACGTCACCTTGTGTCACAGATCGAACATGGAATACTTTGCTGTTGACAAAATAAATTTAATTAAATGAAAAGTTCAAACTCGTGTACGTTACAGATCACAAGCAACTGAACTTACTTGAGGTCTAATATTAATGCGGGGTCGGTGTTCTGTTTGTCACTTTCAGAATTGTAAAAAATTATTTTTCTAGAACTAACTACGACATATTGCTTTTTCCAACCGTGACGGCGTATGTTTTGTTTGAATGGAACGTTGAGCCACCCTTCTAAAATTGATTCTTGGCCACCGTCTTCTGCTTCGGCATCGGCGGAGGATTGCGATGCTGTTTCGCTACTTAATGCAACTATTTTCTCTTTGAGCTGTTCTATTTCCGCATCTTTTCCGTCAATCTAAAAAGACATTCACAAATCATAATCAATTTTCGACAAAAATTCAATACTAAAACAATGATTTAAAAAAAGGTAAAAGGTACCTCCATTTGAAGCCTCAATTTTCCTTGAGATTCTTCAGAAAGAGATTGTTGCAATTCTTGCAACTCCCTATGTTGTTTGGCAACCATTTGATCGTATTTTTTTTTTTCTCGTGTCAATTCTTGTTGTAATTTTCTATAATCCTTATCCTTTCGAGCTGAAACTTTGCTCTTAGTTTTGCCGGTAGTATTCATGTCTTTTCTGTTGATTAAAAAAAATCGTGAAATAATATTTAATTCGGTGAAATTAGCATAAGGAATTTTAAGATTAAAATAATTGCACAAACCTATTCATAATTTCGGCTAGTTTATTTACAGCTTGTAATTTTAACATTGTTTCAGACTGGAATTTTTTTGTCAATTTTTCAAGTTCATCTTGAGTCGCCGTAGATGTGCTTAGTTTATCTTGTAAAATTGCAACTGATCTGCGATAATTCTCTGCTTCCTGGAAAACGACAAAAGTAATTTTATTGTAAATTCATAAAATGTAAATGATACATTTTTTTACATGAAAAAAAAAAAACAAAATACCTTCCGGTGATGTTCTACAGCAGCACTAGCTTCTTGCTCTCTTTCACGCAATGACTGAATTGTATTTTCTTTTACGGACATATCATTACGGTGCTTAGTCATTATATCTTTATATTCCAACTCTTTCATAGTCTTTTCTTTTTCGAGATCAGCAACTGTTTCTTCGGCAATCAATCTACAATTTAATAAAATATTGCATTACACCCGAGTTCGACTATTAAATAAAAACAACAATTATGAAAAGAAAAAGGAAATAAATTACTTTGCCAGCGCTTCCGAGTCGCCCCGAGTGATAGCAATTTGTAACTGATGCATTAAAGATTTGCGTTCATCTTCCAACTCCTGCGTATTACGATTACGTTCCTCAACTTCCTCTCGCAATTCAGCTAATTGTTGTTTGTACAAGGTTGTAAAGTACTGCTCTGAATCCAGTTGCTCTTTCAATTCATTTAGCTGAAACAATAATTAAGATGATTCTCAAGTACACTTATGTGTAGATAATAAAAACTAAAAAAAACTGAAATTAAACCTGTGCTTCTTCGAAGGACCTGGCCGAATTTAATGAAATGATTTCATTGCGGACAACTGATAAGGAAGTTTTTAGATCTGTTATTTCTTTCTCTTTCATTTCTTTGTAAGATCTCAAAGAAATCGTTTCGGCCTGAGCGGATGAAAGATCTGCCGCCAAAGATTTGCGTTTGTGTTGTTCTTGATCTAAAGCAGCTTGTAAGCCTTGAACCTATGTAAGTGTGAAATATTTCATATATTCTCTGTATAAATAAAAATATATTCGTTATTTTGATATTTAAATCACCTTTTCGCTTTCTTGACGATGTTCACCTTCAAGTTTTTGCAGACGTTGCTGAATTTGTCGATAATCCACATTCAACATAGACATTTGCCGTTCTTTCTCTTGGGAACTAAGTTCGGCCTTCTGACGAACAGTTTTTTCTTCGTTCAACTTAGCTTGAAGGGCTATAAAAATTAAGCAAACGTTAAAATATATTAATATTGTTACGAAGCAATAAAAATGAAACGTAAGCTATTTAGATAAATAAACACCTGTTCATATAGTGCTAATAAAGTATAACTACCTCGAAAAATTTTATCCATTCGACCTTTGGTGCATGCAAATAAAATTTTCAACTATGATAAATATAAAATTACTAATGAAATCAAAATGATCAACTGAATAAAAACAAAATGAAACTATTGTTATGATAGAATGAAAAACGTTCAAATAAAGTACCTTTAACGACTTCAAGATTGGCTTCGTCTTTAGATAGTGATTGTGAATGTTGAGTTTGGTGATGGGCTTGGACTTCTTGCATAAGCCGATGCTGTGCAGCTTTCAATTCCAAATCTAGCGTAGCCGTTTGCTTTTCTTGATTGGCTAGCCGCTCCGCTAGTTGCCTTTCCGTGTTTTCGGCATGAGCCAGACGATTTCCAACACGGCTCAGCTCAGAGTGAGCGGCCGTTAAAAGTGCGTTTACTTCTTGGGCTGCAGCATTAGCTTGGTTCCGAGCCCGCCGTTCAACTTCTAAATTCTCAATTATACGCATTCTTTCTCTCTCCAATGCATCCTTATCTGCTTGCAAGTTGGAAACCAGCCCGGAGTTGGACTGTTCGGCAGCGTGGCGTGCCACCTGCAACTCGGCAGCCTGCATTCGCAAACGTGCCGATATTTCAGTTTCGCATTTTAATTTCTCTTGTATATCGGATAATTGTTTTTCTAACGTATTAATTCTATCATTATTCTGTTGATTATTATTCATTTCTTTTGTTCTTTTAGCTTGCTCTTCTTCCAATCGACGATTCGTTTCGTTGAGCAAAGTTTCAATTTTTCGTCGCAATTCACCCTCAACGTCCATCTTGCGTTGAATCTCCTTAAGATTATACTTAACGCGCGCCAATTCTTTCTCCGCCGATGCCATTTTGTCTTTTGATTCATTCTCACATTCTGACATTGCTTGAATTTGAATTAAAAGTTGAGTGTTTGCCTCTTCCACTTTTTCTTTAGCTGCTATTTCTTTATCTAATAACTTTTCAAGTTGTTGCCAAGCGTCGGAACCCTGAACTGAACTATTGACATGATTAGACGATATTGTGTCTACAACATCATATTTTTCAGCTCCGCGAGAGCAAAGTTGATAATCTCTGTTGTACGTGAATCCTACAAAAGGTAGATGATTTCCAGCAAAAGTCTTTGGATCGGGAAAACTCTCATCTAATGCATCAGACTTTTCGATATCGTCAAAATTGCGTGCATCATCGTCGCTCGATAGCTCAGGTACAACTGGGGGCGCAGCATCTCGCAAATTTTCAAAACTCCATTGATCGTTTTTGAAAAACGGATGATCTTTTATTTCGTTAACGTTACTTCTTCCCAAACGTTTAGTCCTGTCTGTCAGGAAACCTCGTATAAGAGACTTGGCATCTCTTGAAATTTCAACGTCTTCAGGAAACGATAAAGTATTCCTATGATCCATGATTTTACCGTAAGTTCCGACCAAGCTGTCTGCGTAGAAGGGTGGATCTCCAATCAACATTTCATATAAAAATATTCCAACCGCCCACCAATCGCACTCCCTTCCGTACACACCCTCGCCATTCTGTGATTGCAATACTTCCGGCGAAATATAGTCAGGAGTTCCGACTGCATTGCTGGCACGAACTAATCCATCGGGACCCATACGCATACAAGTTCCGAAGTCCGCCAATTTAAGATGTCCATATTTATCAATGAGCATATTGTCGGGTTTCACATCCCTATGTACAAAGCCCATTCCGTGAATGACGTCTAAAGCTAATACGATTTCCATAGTATAAAATTTAGCCCACTTCTCGGGTATATCGTAATTCGACATTAAACTAACTAAATCGCCCCCCGGCATATAATCCATCACCATATACAAATACTTTTGGTCCTGGAAGGCAAAGTGCAACTTTAGAATCCACTCCGAATTGGCGTGAGCCATGATGTGTCTCTCTTCCCAAAAGAACGTCGAGTCGGATCTTTTGATCATTTCAACTTTGCTCAGCAGCTTCATGGCGTACACTTGACGTGAAAATTTATGTCTAACTAATTGAACTTCTCCAAAAGCGCCTCTTCCTATTACTTTGACGAAATCATAATCCGACGCTTTCATGCGCAAATCACAGATACTGGAAGCCAACGATTCATCTGAAATCCACAAAAAAAACATGAATAAGAATCTTTACTATTTCCACGGCAATTGTGAATTTTAAATACTGGTGTCTTACGTTCAAACAAGGTTTTGATACCTAATTGTGTTGTCGAGTTGGGGGTAAAATTCAAAATTGAAACTGAATGTTCTATAAAATACAACCGTACAAAGTTAACAAAATGTGAAGAATTCTAAAGTGAACTTTAGAATGTAACTAATGATTATCATTTCAATGAATTATACGGACGTATTACGAAACTATGTATCTACTTATGAACAAAAATGAAATATTTTGATAGCAATTATTGAATATGTATTGCAAATGATGATCTCATAGTTTATTGCCATTATGAGTGACTAGCACATTGTTCTTCCGATGACTAGGGTTTGCAGGATCATTTTTTCAGCCAATTATCGTTTTGCTTTACCAGAAAGAAGTACATACATAATCGCATCCTCAGAGCACGAAGATGACATGTTCACGATTTTGCCAAAATGAGTTGTGAATGTAACTTTATTCCTCTTTAATTATTCTATCAGGGCAGTCAAGCGGCACATCCAAAAGATTTCTACTAGTATTCTCAGAGCACACAAGTGACAAGTCCGGACTTTTTGCATGCAAGTTCCCCCGATTTACGATAACCAGTTCTTACTTAAAAACCGTCATCCTGAACAATTCACCATTTTGGACATATCACCTTTGTTCTCTGAGGACGCGACATGTTTAGCTGTTACAAGTACTTCTATTCACCAGATCAGAAATTGTCACAATGTTAACCAACCAGAATATAAAATTGGTGGTGTATGCAAATATATGGATATACATACATATGTATATGTACTTAAGAAACATCCTAGAATCGATCTGCGCAGATTACCTGGGTCTAAACTGATGAGCTTTGTTACCGACTCGCTACTTTATTGGAATAAACATTTACGATAAACAATTAAAATCGTAAATCTCGGACAGCCACAACCCACTTTTTTTTAAGTTGCACAACAAGGTGCTTCTTAAGTTAGACAGAGTATAGGATTAGCACAATTTGAATTATGTATGTCACGTATTAGAATTGCCAACACTGTCATTTTGATCACCACCCAAATACTTCAGGTTTGACGATCAATTTTCGGGCTTCGGGGTTTCAATAAATGTCTTCTGGGGCAACTAATTTTATTTATTTAACGAAGAAACACACAGTATTTGCACTACAAAAAATATAGTAAAAGAAAATGTGACATGTACTAAAATAGTTTCTATAATTAATGGTGTATCACAATAAAAATAGGATGGTGGAGAAGGTAGGATGAAAGGACGATGAATTTAAGGACTTTGTAGGTATTTCGGGACAGAGATATTGCAAGTTGAAAGATTAGAGGAAAAAATATCAATCGAACCAGGAATATTGTTTAAGGTATAAGATGATTGGTAAAAAAAATGAGCCTCGGGAGAAATTTGTAAATGAGGATTTGATATGGAATAATTTTTTATGTAATCATCATCATTTTCAGCCGTTCACCATCTATTGTTAAATTAAAGCCTCTCCAATCCCCTTCCATTTCTGTCTCGAGCAATCTGCATCCAGTTGATTCCACACATTCTTCTCAATTCATCAGCCCATCGTCGTTTTCTTCCACATCCTCTTGGATACCACTCCAGTATTTCCTGGGTCCATCTACCATTCATTCTTCTTGCTACATATATGCCACTTCAATTTTTTTACACATTCCGTTATATCTGCCACTTTGGTCATGCTTGTTACCCATGTAAGAATTTTTTTCGATTATACCTAGGACAATTGGTGAATATGACTGGATGTAAAGAAGAAGAAATGAAACTAGGATGGAGCGCCTTTGGAAGAATGAACAAATTTTAAATCCAACATTCCACTACCCTTAAAAAGAAGGCATACAACTGATGTGTACCACCAGTTTAGATGTATGGATGAGTGGATGCTAAGTTCGAGAATGTTACTTAAGATTCAGTGCACACAGAGAAGCGTGGAAAGATGTATGCTCGGTATAACGAGAAGTGATCGTAGGAGGAATAGATGTGGAAGAAGCGTGACCAAAGTCGACACATAGTGAGAAAAATGGATGGATGTGAGAAATACTGGAATAGTATCCGAGAGGATGTGAAAGAAAGCAAGGTAGACCGAGTGGATGATGGGTTGATGAATTGAGAAGAACATGTGGAGTCGAGTGGACCCAGAGTTGTCAAGAATGCAGAAGAAGAATGATTATAGAGGCCTTCATCCGGCAGAGGACGGTGAACGGCGGGAAATGATTGTTAAACAATAGATATTAATATAATTGTTATTCATTTCATCCCCCCCCCCCCTTTCCTTTGCCTTTTCAATCGTCGGTAAATTATTTTTCTTAGGGTTGGCATCGGAACAATGCTGGCAACCCTGCCGCCCGAATTGTTATTTGAGGCGAGTCGGTAAAGTATAACCTCAAAATTGTGACAGTATCGTCGCGTCGTATTTGACAGTTGGCAACAGTGTCGAGGCGATGGGAACGTACGAAGTGACGTTTGCTAGGGGAATGTGTCAGGTGTCAGGTGTCAGGATACTCACATCTGGCGGCGAAGGCGTCGATGTTCTTCGTCTTGCGAATGTTTGGATGTAGCGTGTCGTGAACGAGAGCCGTGACGGCGTCGAGCAGACAATCGACATTTGCTGGCGAGCGCGCGTCGGTCAGCTGAGACTCCAACGCCTGCAGACGCCGACGACGCTCTTCGCCCACTTCCTCCATCGCGGCTCTCACTCTTGTTGACGACGGCGATGGCGATGAAGATGACGATGACGATGACGATAACGATAACGATAATGATAACGATGACGATAAGGATGACGTTGAGGCGCGGCCGCGGCCACTGCCGGCCCGACAGCGACAGCGACACGCCCGCGCCCCTCACTCTTCACTCCTCGCTCCTCACCCCCGCTCACGCACACTCACGCACACACACACACACACTCGCACACAACAAACAAACACGCACGCCCACTGTCGCACTCGCACACCATACGTGTGTGCGCTCGTGACGCTGCTTTCTACGGCCATTGTCGCCTTGTACGATCATCGTCGGGTTTTTGTTTTTTTTTTTTTTTTGGTTTTGGTTTGAATTGCGGCATCGATAGTGTAGGAATCTCGACTTTCGTCGATACACGTATTATTGCAAATGCGGGTCGTTTTCGACGCGACACCATTCGCCCTTCTTGAACAAATCTAGAGCAGAAACATTAAAAATGCGTAACGTCAAAAATCATAGCACGAGCCCATCGGAAACAGAGGAATCGAGTGCGACCTCTTTGCACACAACACACTAAAGGTGAGGTGAAAGAACTGCGTGAACCCATAACTCACACGCAGAGCCGCCGAGAGCGAACTCGGACCCCGGGAAAAATAATAATTCCGGGCCCCGATGACAATCCAAAAACCCTGCAATAATTTTATATACATATCTATACAATATTTTTTTAAACATTGTGAAAAATCTTTTAGAATTTTTTTACATAATCTATTAAGTAAATATTAGACCCAATATTAATAGGTACGAGAAGACCGAAACGTCTGCTGCATGTTTAACTCAACCCTTCCCCTCGCACTTCACATTATAATAACTATGTCATGTCGTAGTAATGTGAAAGCAGCACGAATGCCATAAACAAACGCTGGTGGGTGTTAACTCCAAGAAGTGAGAATTATTGAAATTGGAGCCAATGCTAGTTTCAAAAGTTCTAGAATGGCAAATAATAAAGTTTTAATAATGAAAATGTTTGCGAATGTGATTTTATTTTAGTGTGCTGATACAGAGACGCGAATCTAATTTTATTGCGTTTCTTTTGAAATAAAATGAGTCAATATTGAAAATTGTCATGCGCGTAAAAGTGTGCGCTATGGCGTGGGCGGCAGATGGCGATGGCGACTTGGCGAGTGCATAACAACACCAATAACGGGCATTGGCGATTGACGTAGCTGACGGAAATAACCAAATAACAACAGGAACAGGAAGTGACAATTGTAGATTTCGGCGGGCGCTACGCCTCCTCGTCGCCCCCAACTACACTTTGCTCACAATCCAAGCAAGTTTCCATCCAATTTCTAATATATGTATATGCATACATACATCCATTGCGACGATTAAATTCATTATTTATTACCAGCAGCTGTTGTCAAACAAATAACAATAGTTGTATTATTTTTGTGAATGCCCGTCGACAGTGTAATCAGGTTGTTAGAATGGGTGAGTGTATGTGTACGTGCCTTGTACGCGATCGTTCCGCGGCTATCCGTTTGTGAGGTTATGTAGCGTGACCACTTCGCGCAACCCCTGTCGTGCGAGTGAGCGTACGCGTCAGGCAGATTCCTGCCCTACTATCATGATCATCATTTTCAGCCGTTTACCATCCACCGCTGGATAAAGGCCTCCAATCCTCTTTCATTCCTGTCTGTCTTGAGCAATCTGCATACACTTGACTCCACACATTCTTCTCAATTCATCAGCCCATCGTTGATTTCTTCTACATCCTCCTGGATACCATTCCAGTATTTCTCGCGTTTATCCACCATTCATTCTCCTCGCTATATGCCACGTCAATTTTTTCACACGTTCTGCTATATCTGCCACTTTGGCCTCTTACCCATGTATTCCTCTTACGATCTCTTCTTTTTATACCAACCATACATATTTCGATCTTTCTCTGTGTGCACTAGATCTTACGTAACATTCTTGAATTCAGCATCCACACGTCATAACTGGTGGTACGCATCGGTTGTGTGCCTTCTTTTTTAAGCATAGCGGAACGTTGGATTTGAAAACTATATTCATTCTTCCAAAAGTGCTCCACCCTAGTTTCATTCTTTGTTTTTATATATGTATAATATATAAAAACATTAATACCATTAGTTGTACTAATTTTCTGTATGACTGACTGAATTTTAAACTGTTTTGTACGGTTTAATCTAAACATCAAATTTAATTTCTCTTTTTCAGATGGCTCACATTACACACGATTGGCAAATATCGTGTAAAAATTTGACCGAGAGAGGAAAGCATTTACTACAAACGAGGCAATGGATCGACTGCACATTCTTAGTTGGCACCGAACAGAGTCAAATCGTAGTCAAAGGTCACAAATTACTTCTAGCCATGGCTTCTCCCGTCTTCGAAGCAATGTTTTACGGCGGAATACCAGAAATCAACGATCCAATACCCATACTAGATGTACAACCGGAGGCATTCAAAGCATTACTCGAGTAATTTTACACTACAAACCAATTTACCTTTGTCGTTGAATCAAAATTAACGCTGTGTTTGTTTCAGGTATATATACTCGGATTACATCAATATCAATTCCTTTGATAAGGCGTGCGAGTTGTGCTACGCCGCTAAAAAGTATATGTTGCCGCATTTGGTGCAAGAGTGCACCAAGTATATGTGGTCTGATCTCAATCCGAAGAACGCATGTCGAGCGTACGAGTTTGCAAAGCTCTTCGAGGAACCCATATTGATGGAACGATGCCTTCAAGTATACTTCGACTTCAAACTTCCTATAAATGCCGACTGCGTGTACTTAATTTGTATTTTTTCAGATCATTTGTACCCAAACTGTGGATGTACTATCGGAGAACAGTTTCGAAGATGTCGAATTGGCAACTATGATCAAAATATTCGAACAGGATAATCTCAACATTGATAGCGAATTGGAATTATTTAATGCGGCGTTGAGATATGCAAATGCACAGATCAGTAGTCAAAACGTGATGACTCTTCAGCGTCCGTGTAGAGTCAGTGTACAACCCGTGATCCCGCCTTTACAATCCAGTGAATCCACAGCATCCGTTACCGAAAACCAAGAGGACGGCAGTTTGCACAATGAAATGAATGAATCATCGTCGGACATTCCGGCGACATCGAATGACGTTGCAAAGACATCACTTACAGGTTTTACTCAATGAATAAAATATGAAAGTGTATTAACGAAATACGTTTTTTTAACAATGCAAACTTTACGTGCAGATACCGAACACCTGGTATCGTCTAGGTCGCTTTCAATGCGAAACGCTATTCAGAAAATCAGATTTTTGACTCTAACGCCGCAAGAGTTTGCTGAAGGGCCCGCTCACTCCATTCTGTTGAGTCAATCGGAAGCGTTTGCGATCCTCATGAATATATCATCATCTCGTAGTGAATTTTCAATGCCGGAAGGGTTCACATCGTCGACACACCGTAGAAATAAGGTACTTATTAATTTAAACTTACGGCTTCCCGAGTATCAAAATTTTTGGCTGTTTTAAATCCTTATCTGATTTTGTCATAATTCAAAGACAAATTTTAGATTCCAGTCGTCAAGTGGCCACCAGAATGTCACATGCTGCAAGAAAGCGGTCATAGACACGACTCTAATGCGTCCAACTCGAAACGACATCTATTCGATCCGCTTCGACAATTAGGTGGATATCCTATTGAAAATAGCAATAGGGAAGCTAATAAATATTATTGTCAAAGGTCTATAGTACACGGAACTGATTGTTTGAACACGAGCGATCTTGAATGTTCCGTCACATTCACAGTAGACAAAAACATATGTGTGATCGGAGTACAGGTAAATTGTAGCTCGGCATTTACTAATTCACACCTTACTATTTTAGCAGGATGACGCTATTGAGAATTACAGTAGAACTTCGATTATCTATCTGGATTGTACAAAGCAAATAATTTTAACAGACAAAAATAGCGGATTATACGTATTTGTTGCATAATACGTGATAGTATACGGCTACTGACTCATGGCAGCTACAAGTGCATATTTGCACTTGTAGCTGCTATGAGTCAGTAGCCGTTTAGATTCAGGACAGGGTTGTTGTCTTATGTAGGAGAAAGCGTAAAGTTAAAAAAAATCACGAAATGAAGAAGTCGAAGTGTATTTTCATGTGGTTTATTCGAAAGCGATCTACTGGACAACCAATATCTGGTCCATTATTACAAGAAAAAGCGATATTTTTTAACACAAAATTGAATGAGATCCAAACGGCGACATGGTCTGACTTACTCTCAAGAACAAGACTAAGAAGACAAGGAGGAGATTGTCGATGGGGAGAATATTGATCCTACACATTCTGAAGCTTTTCAATGCTTACATATGTAGATGTTGCTATGAAGTGGTTTGAGAGACAAGAAGAGTGTGACAACTTATGTATGTATATGTCTGAAAACTATACATACGTAATTTGGCGGCACCAAAAAGGACAGCTAACCTTAAAGCAAAAATCATTAATTGAATTTCTCGCAAAACAATAATTTTCTGTGAAAATTTTATTTAATTTTTCTGTATTTACATGTATTATCTAAAGCTATATATTTAAATTAAAAATATTCATACTAGATGTATGAATTTTTCGCCTTTCGATTATCTGGACCATCTTAATCCCAGTTTCGTCCGGATAATCGAGGTTCTACTGTATAGTATCTATGTACGTGGCTGTATTTCAGCCACCATAGTATAATCACTTCCAAACTAGTTTGGTTATTGCCTGAACCATTTTCCTCTTATGTATGTACATATATGTGATGCTACAATTTATAACTATCTTCGACATTTATGTAAATGTTTAGATTCCAACGCAAGTATTGGGCGAAGACCCATCTTTAGTGCCGTCGGCTGTTACTTATTCTGAACTATTATACGCACACCTCTTGGATGCCGACGGTTCTCGCTTGACATACACTCACTACACATCTCGTGTTCCTTACAGTTCGTTAGTAGATATAATTTACAATAGACCGTTCTACATTCAGCGTAACAAGGTATGATAATCGTCTTATTAAAAAAATACTGTTTCACATGGATATGTCGATAAATTGATTCTTTCGATTACAGGTTTATAAAGTTGCAGTAGTGTTCAATAAATTGGGCTGGTATCCTATGGGTGATTCGCGCACCGAAAGAGTTGTGCACGATAATGTTTGTTTTAGTTTTGGTGTTGGTCCTACGAGTGACTCGGTCAGGGATGGCCTCATAAGATCTTTAATATATACCTATTAAAAAAAATGATATAATTTATTTAATTGTCTGTATATAAATTATGTATCTTTATGAATTTGTAGAAATTTAATTATATTTATTGACAATTGTATAGTTAGTTACCTATGTATATAAATCAGATCAGAAATAAATGCTTATACGTTTTAAAATGTGTCTCATTTGTTGAAAAGTTGAGGATTAACAAATGTAATACAAAAAGCACTATTAAACATTAATTTATTCGATAACATGATGTAAAACATTCCATTTATTAAAATACATACATGATTCATAAATGATATATACAAGAGCGTAATGTGAAATTTTAAATTTTAGTTAAAAAATTGATCTCACACTTAAATAAAATATTAAAAATTTATGAGATTAACTTCATAGTACATATATAGTTAATTTCAACACGATATCTTATGAATATTTTGTGTTTTTTTTTTTAAATAATACTGCTATCCATTTCTTTTTAAATGTCTGGGAATAAGTCAAGTTAAAATTGGTCGCCTGGCCATATAGGCAGTGTCTTAACTATCATAAACAAATAAACACTACTGAAGTGCTCAGTATTTCATGAGATAAATATTTACACGCATTCATTATACAAGTGAACATATAATATCAAATTCTCAAGATTATATTATATAATGCATACGGCATTGAATGAGAAAGTGGTTGATACTCATTATTTTAAATTTTAATATTCGTTACAAAAGTTTGTCAAATATTTTTCCAGTCAAATAATTGTATTTGTACTGAAAACAATATATATTATATATAGTATTTCATTGGCAGTATATATGATATAGGTATAGAAGAATATATTATGAGTTCATCAACTTTGCAGCACTCAGTCGTAAAATGCGAAAAGCCTTGGTCCAAAACCAAAATACGTTCAGTGAAGATATGAAATATCAATAGGATAGAAAATGTGATGATTTATGATATATCTTTTTCGATTAATATGTAATACATATAACTACGTACATAAAATTTTAAAGTTTTAAATAAATTTCAAATGAAACAATTCAGTTGCACAGTAATCACAAATATGTACAATGTATCAACATAATATTATACACACTACATCAAATTATTTTAATTTAATTATCTATGTAATGTAGACTCACGAGTCTTTAATAACTTTTGTATTTAACCAAACCATTAAATTTGATTCACTATTGAACTTAACAAATTCATATCCTTGGCGAAATACTTTATTTTGTGAATCATTGTTTAACTCACTCGTCGTATAATCTTAACTCTATCGTTTGTGATGATTTTATAGAAAAATTCACTTGTCGGCAAAGGTTGAATAAAAAATCAATAACGAGTGATACAAACATCTCAAAAAAGTTTTAACTGTCATAAATGTATGTATGTATGTGCAAATTCATAAATTGTTTTGGCATATCGTTGATATAATTTGTACTAGAAAAATAATATACTTAATATTATAATGTTTTATACTTTAATTAAGATTATAACTTTTCCAAAATGATGGCAATGATAAATGGCATTCATTTTTCAATCGATCTACATGTGTACATCATTCATTAGAACTAAACGGCGATGAGATTCCTTAAGATTCATTCGTTGTTATCAGTTCAAACTGAAAAGAAAAAAAAAACAACATAGAAAATTTATATCAACGTTCAATTGAATTGGATTTAAACATCAATTAACTAAATATTATACCTTGGTCGAAACAACTTGGATTGATGTAGCTAAGTAATTCGTTGTCGCTTATTGACGTTAATTCTCTAATGGGAGCTGACCCAGATGTTTTTATTTCTTGGTTAACAACTTGACTGACCACTTGATTAAAGGTCACAGTTTGAGAGACAGCCTGAGCAACGGTTTGATTCATGGCAGTAGTCGCAGTGTCTTCTTTCATTTGCGATACAAAATTACCTACTGCATTGTCGATGATCGCTTGTGAAGAATACTGCTCTGTGGACACTTGTGGGGAGAACGGCAAATTTGTAGAATATTGAGAAGTTGAACCTCCAAGAGTCCGTTGATTAGTTTGCTGTTGCAGTTCACTCATAGATCTCGGCGATGTTTGAGTGCACATTAGCGACGGTTGACTTTGCACATTCTCGGTAGTTAAAATATTCGCAGACTTCATTGCCGACGATACTAAAGCACTGATTGCAGTCTCATTGAAAAACATGCATTCAACAGTAGACGGTGGTGTCTTTACAGTGGGATTTATTAAATGTTGGGACGACATCAGTGACATGTTTTCTGATTGATTCGTTTGCTCGTTTGCCATGATAATCAAATTGTTTGTATTATTTTCATTTAGATTATGAGTATTGGGTAAAAGTTGCTGAGATATTGTGGAGCTCAACGACTGTGAATTGAGTAATGTACCGTCTTGAGAACACATCAATGTCGGTGAAACTTGCGGATTGAGAATTATTTCCGGTGATAGTGCATTTGTATTATGCGAATGTATTAAATCTTGATTGACTGGAGACATTTGGGGTGCGTTATTGCTGATGACGATATCAGGACTGGAGTGAGCTGAGAGAATTATATCGTGACTCGAAGGTGAATGTCGAGGAGACGATTCCGAATGCGTTGGGCTACGACGATTTTCCACCGAAGAATTAATCAGTGAATTCAGTTTAGACGTCGAGGATGTTGGTGATGCTATAATATTTGCATGCATAGCTGGCACTAATACTTCCATTCCGGCTATTTGACTGTCCATCAATGATTGGTGTGAAATTTGACCATTGTTGGATATTTTTTTACTTACAATATTCACGTGGTTGCATGCCGAGTTATAAATGTCGGATTTGGTACATGAATTGTCAAGAGATCCAGACATAATATTGGTAGGTATACTCATCATGGTATTTTGCATTTGCTTTGATACAATTAGTTGTTCCATGGGCGTTACCGTTGGCAAAACTACTTGTTGCACAGATGATTGCGTCGGATATAAATTTCTACTATTTGGTTGTGAGTTAGATTGAAATATGGCAGCGGCAACGGATTCCAGAACTTTGTCCGTTTGCAATGCGAATTGTTGAGAAAAGGTGGTCAAAGGTGGTTTATCAATATTTTGGGACAATGCTTTGTTATCAATATTTGATAAATAATTTTCGACACTTTGTGCAGTTTGTGTTGGTAGTTTGTTGCGCGTATCCACAAACTGATGAATGGTTGCAAGTGAAGGATTGTCATTTTCTGATACGAAATTTTCTGGTTTCATTCTCAAATCCATTACTTTAAGTTCATTCGGTGACATGTGTCTAGTCGTATTCATAAGATCACAGGCGACAGTCGTTCCATTGATTATTTGGGATTGATTTTTTATATCACCCATAAGTTGAGATGTTACAATTAGCGGTGACATAATGGCAGTTTGAGAGTAAGAATTCACATTGTTTTCTTTCACCCCAGGTAAATTTGTAGAATTGTTGTGACGAATGAGCATTTCCACATTATTATCATTCAAGCATACAGGCGTTTCTGATTCACCAATTCTCATAATATCTCCGGTGCTTTCGTTCACGATTAATGTTACATTTGATTTGATACACATATTTGCGTCGCGTGAAACTGTATCAGCCGGTAATTGCTGGGTTCGCATATGATCATTGTCAATACTGTTATCGCTAATATCCATTGAGTTTTCGTTGTGAATTTTAAAATGACCGCTTCGTAAATGCCTCGAAATAATTTCACTATTTTCACTTTCCATCATTGTTGTTTGATTGGAATCTTCGACTTCTGTCTTGAAATTATTCAACGGCGGAGAATGAGGATCAGGTAAAATAAGGGAAGGTCGACGTAGAGGTGCTTTAGGGGGGAGCATCATACCCACGTCAGTTCCAGAGTCCCACAGAACAGGCTTGGATTCTTCTGTTGTCTCAACACTTGAATATTGGCCATTCATCATCCCTCCTGTGTATAAACAAAATATATTAATAAAATACTGACGGACAAAGAGTATCTATAAATGTACTGAAGCTGAAAAACAATATTTTTCCATAAGATCTACTCTACATATTTCTACAATAATTGCATTTAAAGCTTACATATTCATATGTTTGATGTCTATTTTTAGAGAATGAACAAAAATACTATTGAAAATTATTTTATATCTCATTGAAAAGGGATCACAGCAGTGTTTAACTGAGATATATCTTAATAATTTTATTATTTTGGAATGTCTTATATTACGTTACACTAAATTTAAAAAATATATATTTTCTCTCAATATATGAACTTTAATGCAATTCGAATTTCGTATGAAGATAATACACGCTCTGGAACTTTCAGATCTGAAAAGAAATAAAAAATTATATCTGCTTTGCTGCAATCGTGAAAATAAAAAGTTCACCTGAAATACTAGAAAAAATAGTGCATGTAGTAATATAATCATATAAAATAAATAATATGATTAAAATTAACAAGATTGATAATAATGTGATCAAAAATGAAATGAAAAGTAAAATCTTAATACTAAAGATTTAAAATAAAAATTGTAATAGTTTAGTATGATGAGTTAATTAAAGTGTTTAATGGCTAAATGATAGAAAAAATAATATGAAATGAAAATGTATGAAAAGTTGATACATCTGCTTCAGTGTAATCCTGCATGTGATATGTCAATATAGTGTATTACGGTTCGAGGCTGTCGTAATTAAATTTATTGTTTGAACGAGATAACAAGATAGGTATGTATTAAAATTAAAATTGAACCCAAATTATAAGTAAGTCAGAATAAGAAGACAGTCCTTAAACGAATTTAAAATGGATTAAATTGGTAAAAAAAATCAAGCCCGATGAATTGTAATGAAACACTATGACTGAGACACAATCCTTGACGTGTATGTAGCGAAGGTACAAGTATAATATGTAAGTTTGTGTTGTGTGGTTATGTTGGGTGTAGCTAGTACCAGCTCGTGGCGCAGATGGACGCGAAGCATGTGCTGCAGCCGTTCGCCGTTGGACCACCATAGCAGCTCTTCATAACATAAACCCATTAACCTATTGACCTACCTGTAAGGACAAACGAAAAGAAAGCAGAACCGTTTCTCATCAGTGTCAATACAAGAGCACATATATAATGAAATAAACAAAAAAAGTTTTGCGTAATTTAAATAATTAGTGTTAATAATGAATGTCTGTTTAGTAAGTCAAGAGTAACCGTAATAAGAGTATTACGAATATTGTCATATAATCATCCTTGAAAAATGTTTAGCAAATTGTGATAATGTCAAATTTTAGAATATCATTTTTATTATGAAGCCAGTGGTATCAACAGTCGATTGGAATGAAAATGAAATTATTCTGAAAACAGTACCTATTGTTGAAAACAAGTGTTAGGTATAGTAATATTTCAGCAATTTGTATTTATTACAAAAAGGCACTTAAATTATTTTATAATATGCATACATTTGCACACATTATATAATTATGTATACATATTTTATATTCCATATGGGTACGTAAAATATTTGTGTAAATTTTGATTGAAATCAATTTACATACTAAATATATATGTCATTAAAATTCTTATCAACATTTGCTTTGCATTAAAATTTGAATAAATACAATAACATAAATTGATTTCAGGAATGCTCCAACAATAAAACTGAGTGGTTTTATGTAAAAATCAAACACCATCTCAATGGATCCGCTTCCATTTCACAGTAGTGTACATACATGAGATACTGTGATCTCATTGATGCCAAATTTACACAAATATCGGTGGAATATGGTTAATATTTTAAAAGTAAGGGTTAACTTAAACAGTAAAAAGTAATGAAAAATGAATTTAAATTAACAAATACTTTCAAGCCAATTTATAAAGAATGGTTAAAATCATCAGTACGAGTGTATTTTATTCAATATAATAAAACATTACACTGATATTTTATCAAATTAGTTTAATGTGTTTAATTATAAATAACCATAAACCACATTTACGTGCGTACATATTAATATACATATACATAATATACTCAAACTGTAATACCAATAACTTAACAACACGGCATCCTGGATCACTGTAAACCCTAAGAAAATTATGTTAACGCTAAAATAATGACATTATCAAAATTTGTGTTTCCTTTTATATTAAAATAAAAGTTAGCAAAAAAAAAGGCTATGAACTGACAAAAAGTGGAAAATACTAATTGTAAGTACAAAATTAGTTCAATAGCCTGAATAATTCTTTTGGAATTTAAATTACTTTAGTTAAATTTGAAAATAAATTAATTGGATTTTATATTTTAAGTTAACTATAATTGAATTATGATAATTTTCATATTACAAATTTTTGAAGTGCATAGATATTATTTATATCTTATAATGAAATGGAAAATTCTGAATTTTTCCAAACAAACCATATTAAATAACCAAAAACATAATGAAATTCTACGAAAATTTAATTTATGCACTTAAAAATAGGCAATACGAAATCTGAAAATATATGATTTTAATAAAAGGAATATTAAAAAATATACCTAGGGCACTGTGGTGCATCGTTGCATGTGGGGGAGTGGAACTCTTGCTAATAGGCGTGTAAAAGAATTCATGTGATTCAGATGCCTTGTCACCAGATACAACAAAGAGTTTTACTGCTAATGGTTCGCTAATATTCAAATGAATAAAAGGAGGCACACCACATACCAGGTGATTCTGTTAAAATAAAGAATACATTTGAGTACAATTTTCAACCCATCCCATTAAGCGAAACTTTGCAATCCACTAACTGAGAATTTAGGATAACAATATTGTACATTTAAATCGAAGTGCATTATTCATGTATGAATTAGAGAAATAAAAGACTCAAAACCTGTTGTAAAAACTCTTTATCGGGTAGTACACATTCTTCCCACGTAGGTTGTGGCGGTTTACTTTCATCGGTTGTTTGAAATACAACTTTTGTGTCTTTCAGGAAATTTTTACCAAGAAGAAATAATTCCAATCCACCACTAGCTGGACATGATACGAGTGATTTTCTGCATATTTCAGGAACACCCGGCGGTTGTGCTGTAATAAGTTAACAATATATAAATTATAATACATGTAATTGTAAGAATTGATATGTACATACATACATATGTATGTAGGACAAGATGTAACAAGAAAACTAGTACATATTACAGTGAGTGCAAAATACTAAGAAGCCATTAATTTTTATGTATGGACAAGAACTGCCTACTCTTGAACAATAGTTAAGACATGATATAAAATAATACTAACTGCAGACAATTTGTTGTGAACAAACTTGTATTGTTTCCATAACTCCCTCAGAATTTATAAGTTGAGTTCGAAATACCATTCGACATCTAGTCGATTTCTTTTTGCCCCTTTCTCCAGTCTGATCTCCAAATCTATGTTCAACGTCTACATTGCGTTCCTATGATCAAATAATAGCATTATTGTTTCTACAAATAGCAATAGTTGCAAGAATATTGAATATAAACATTTAAAAAAGTCAAACCTTTAATATTCCTACGCAATCACACGTGACCTGCCAATTTTTTTGTGGGTCAAAGTCTATATCTATAAGTATGGTACCATCTTCTTTTACTTCTGTGCAAGGTGTAGAGTTTTTTCCGAAAACTCTACAAGCTTGATAGAACATGTGTGGTGTAACACGTCCAACATCGGTACCGATGAATACCTAAAATTTGAAAACAAAATAAGAAACTCTAAAACTAAAGAGTAATGCATTATCTATGTAATTTAAAATCAAAGTTAAGAACCTGCAATGTAGCAGGCTTATCGTATCCGACCAATTTAACTATAGGAAATCCATTACCGGACCTGTCTTTTACAGCTCCCCTACTCCCTTCAGTTTGGTATCTGAAAAAAAAAAGGATTATGAAAATGGATTTTCATTGAATTGTAAAAATATTAAGAAAATAAATAAATACCTGGCTCTGTGCTGTTGTTCCGGTTGACAAACTATTTGTAAATAAACGCGTCCATCTCTAGAATGTGAAGGTAGTTGTGAACAAAGGTTTATGGGTTCGAGAGGATGGGGTTGCGGTATAACTGCTTTCCGTCGAGATACTGATGGGGTGGTTGATTTTCCGTTGCTAATAACATTACGATATCTATAAAAATAATTAATGACATTTACAGACCTGTTTTGTAAATAGAAACAATACTTAATCTATACTACGCATATGGATAAAGTAAAAATCGTATGATAATAATAGCCCATGAACGTACTAATGCATGCTTGAACAAATATATTGTTTTGGGGAGCACATTAATTTCTTAGAAATAAATAAATACTTATATGGGAACATTTTATTAACAATTAGTCATTAAGAAAAGATTACATGCCAAATGAAAAATGAATGATAGTATGATATTCAAAAGATGTATAACGGCATTAATATGTGACAACTAAATAATTACAAAAAAATTAATTCTTTAGTTTCAAACAGTGAAATAATAGAAATTGGAGTATCTAATCAAAATAATTTTGTATTAAGTTTAAATAAAGAGAAAACACATACGTAGTTGTAGAACATAGCTGTTTTGGTGAACGAGTAGCTGTCTCGTGAAAATTAAAATTATCGTTTGCATCGTCTGAATCAAATTTTAGATCCGATTTACAATTTTTAAGTTGTTGAGTATCTTCTCTCCATGAAGTTTCCAAGTGCTCTGAGAATCTGTGACAAAATCCAAATCAATAAAATAAGATTTCATCCATACATTTGCTTCGTAAATAAATATTGTATAAAATATTCCAAGTAAATTAATATGCGCGGAGAACTCACAACTTCATCGCAAATCGAACTTGCGGCGAACATGTTAAATTACTGAATCATCATAGAAAATGAACCGACAGAATGAAAAAAAAAAAGTGATAAATAGAAGATGACATTTTGATTCATGCTAAGAAAGGAACACGTAAAAGTTTCAAAATGGACGAATCAAATTAAAATGATCCGATAGAGAAACAACATACACACATATGAAGCATACGAATATTTAGAATTTTGTATACCTTAAACAATTATTATTTCTTGGCGTAATGTTCATTTCCATGTGATCAAAACCCAGTCCACTGTCGTTGCTGTTATCGCATGAGTCTACGGGCCGAGTGAGAGATGGAACTCGAGACAACATTTTACCCCGTGATGTCATAATTTTTCCTGCATTTTGCATCTGTTGATGATATTGATGCTGGTGTCCCAAGATTGATTTTGCAGGCAAAGCTTTGCCCGGTTGACGCTTAACAGCGTGCAGTTTACCAGGATGCAGTTTTCCCGGATGCAACTTGGACGCTGTGCGTATCACTTTACGATGAATCCGAGGAGTCATTGTGGATCCAGTTGACATTGTCATTTTCATACCTGAAATAATAAAAATGGGATGTTAAAAACTTCATTGTAACAGACATAGAATGTTTTGAAATCAACGCGATAAGAATTTATAATTTTAGCACAGACATGTATAATCGACGATTGATCAGAGTAGAATGAAGTTAATTGCATTAGAAATAGTATGATGTGTCAGCGTCATCAAGTCGTATCCAGCCACAAGGACAAGTAAAGTAAAACTAATAGGAAATCCTGTGAATCAAAGAGCAACCTACGCCATACATAAAATGCAGTGGCGTGCATTGCAGTTCTAAACTAGGCGAGCAAAGGTTTAATTAAAATACATACATAAACATTATAAACTAAGAAGGAAAATTAAACATGATTTCTTTGTAATTGTACAATAATAGTGACACTAATATTAAGGTGACAATACATGCTTGAAAAATACTGGAATGGTATCCGAGAGGATGTGAAAGAAAGCAATGTAGACAAAGTGGACTGATGACTTGAGAACAATATGTGGAGTCAGGTGGATGCAAATTGCTCAGGACAGACAGGAATGGAAGAGGATTGGAGAGGCCTTCATCCAGCAGTGGATGGTAAACGGCTGAAAATGATGATGATGATGTGCTTGAAAATCAAATGTCTTTTAAATTGTACAGACTGTGTATGGCACTGTACTTAATCGATTCCCGTTGCATGACTAACTGCAATAAGCCATGCACTTTTTTGTCACCTTTTCTTCAACGCACTTTGATTGCGAGGAAACGAGATAAAAATTATGCAATTTCACCATATAACTTATATCTGTACACAAATATAAATGACAACACTTTTATATTTTGCTATATTTTTTACATCTATAAAAGACATTTGCAATAGAAAATACTCAATTACTGCATATTGTAACGATCCTGAATCCAACGATTGATCAGATTTATTGCATATATGCAGCAGATAAAACAACTTTTCCTCGAAGTAACAAGTATTGATTAATTTTCTGCCAGTCACTATGTTTGCGGTGCCCAATGGGTTTTTACCCATTTAATTACGTGAATCATTAATAAGTAGTGTGCGTGTGACGAACCGAACGAAATTATTTCTTGATTGGTTTTTGTTCTAATTTAAGTGAAATTTTGCGAGAAAAATGAAAAATAAATATATGTACATTGACTTACACATACTAACTAGCCTTTTAATATTATTATATACACAAAGACAAATATTAACCAATTATTTTTTAACCTTGAAGCGAATTTGTACTATTTATTACGAGGCAGATAAGTTGTGCTCACATCAGTAAGATTCGAATTTAAGATATCCGCAGCTCAAATACCAAGACCTTACCAACTAACATGTGCTACAAATTACATATTCGAAAGTTTCGATAACATCCAGACAATGCAATGTGCACACACGTTTGGTGCATTTAGTGCAGTGCGCGGTAGCAAAATACCTAGATCATGTAGAGCCGCTTCTGAACAAACAACACTGCAATTAAGGTAATGCAAACTAATGGTGCAAGTAATTAACGACAAGTCTCAAACACGATGTCCGAGTGTGCATTTAACGCGCAACCGGTACATTGCGTTAAAATATATAATAAAACGAAACGAAAATTTAGCAATGTAGTACATACATATGTATTTCCGAATGGTATCAATGCAAATTTTTCGTTTAAAAAATTAATTATTTTTTATCAAAAGTATTAAAAACGACTGGTAGATATGGAATTGACCGTGGGCGTACGTAATAAGTTCGCGTAAATAGTATACATAATTTTAATGTGTAGCTGATAAATTTGCGTAATTTTTGTACTGAGCATAATACTGTTATGCGAGAGATGGCATAAAATAACTGTTTTGTAGAACATCTAGTAAATTGCGCTGTATTAATCTAAAGGTCACCATTCATGTTGCGTTTTTTCGAACGATTCCGGTTCCGACTAGTGATTCTGAAGTGAAATTGATAAGTGTGTGTGCAAAATCTAATCCAATCGGCGAGATCAGACAAGTCGGGCACTGCACAACTTTCGTACAATTTTAATATGGAAGCTAAAATCGTTATGTGTGTTGGTAAATGTACTGTTCATGTTGCGATCTGAGGAGTATATCATGTACAACAATAATTGTCTTCTGGGTACGAAAATTCGTCATTCATGACCAACATCGTGAAGATAATGGATAAAACTGTGATTTATTTAAAAATCGTTTCAGATTTAGGAGAAATCGAAACGGAGTAAAAATTTGAAAGTTTGTTGGCACGATATGACACGAATCGATTTATTTTACTGTTGGAAAAATCATATCGTACAAATATGTACAGTAGCAAAAAACGCAATGTGAATGGGGCTCTTTAGAATCTTTAGATCAAAGAACGATTCCTGTCAATTTCAATTACAGTTTAATTGCGATGGAACTATTAAAGTGTTTATAAGTAAATCAGACCGGTGTTAGAGGTATGTATGTATATTATAGTGGACGCCACCACAGTAAAAAAATCCATATAAATCTTATTACTTGTGTCATATGAAAAAAAAATTATCTTTCTACAAATGAGGTTTAATTGTTTTTAGTATTCGTATCGAAGGTTTGAAATAAAACGACTTTGAAATTGAAACATAAATAAATAAAGTAATACACGTGATTGTACACATAGGCATTCATATATGTATGTATAGGTAGTGTCATAAAAAATAATAAGTTTTCCGGTACGATCGTGTAGACAAATTACAGCACGACTCCAAAGGTTGTTTTGGTAGTTGACGTTGTGTACGGAGAGCGAATAAACAAACCATCAACCCCCCAGACATTCATGGAAAATCGATAAATTTTCTATGAATTTTCCGGACTATGTTCGACTGACTGTGGCCTCAAAGAAAATATACACAAATGTATGTACGAAGACAAATATTATAACAAAACCACCCAAGTCGAAAATACGAAGTGTCAAATTTTAATATTATATTTTAAGGTGATGAAATTGGCAATTCATAGGATTGTCGTCAACTTTGAGGACTTGCGTGCGACTCGTCGAACGAAAGGCTTAATTTGAGTCTTCGATCCAATGAAAAACTCGTGTAAATTAAACCGAAAACCAAGCACACCATCGAACAAAACGAAATAAATCAAAATAAAATAAAAACGGAATACACAATTGGCGCAGTGTCAAAATCGATTCAATTAAGACTACAGTATGAAAAGTAGGCGTGAAAACAAATATATACATATGTACATATACACACGTTTATAAATACATCTGAAATACGTTCTATATCCGTCTTATACGCAGACTATCTGCCTATATTCGTTCGTGTGCATTTTGAAACTCATCGGTGTATTTTCGTTAAGGTAGATTTACACTAATGGTAATTTTATATTTTATATCAAGCTGAATTATCTTTTGGAACCGTAACGCATTGAAACTGATTCAATGCTATCAAAATAGTGTTAATAAATCAATCAAACGCAGGAAACGTGAAAAATATGTTTACAGAAGATCAGGAAACTGTCTTTTATAGTAGATTTTACACAGCGTTTTTTTTTGAATTTCACGAAAATAGTTCAGTGGTTAGAGCAGTATTTCTCAACCTTATTTGTGCCATGGCTCACTTCAACGCTTCAAAAATCTCCATACTCCCTATCATAATTTTATAGTTAACCAAATTCTGGAAAAAAAAAAAATTGAGGGCTGCTACAAATAAAAGAAATACACATAGTCAAAACTATTTTTAATTTGACTTTCATTAGTAAATATGTATGTTATCTTACATGTATAACTTTTTCCAGAACTTTTTTTTAAAAAACTAATATAGCTGGTTTAATTAAATCCTCCCCTACATTATGATTTTTTCCAGATTTAGCTATGAGAAGAGAAATTTAATAACTAGCTTCAATAGTACGACTTTTGTTAGTATTTCGTGCCGAGAACGATGAATTTATTGTTGATCTTTTTTCAAATTTCTCCTTTATATTCTTAAATTGGTTCAAATCATAGTTCACACAAGTGCTATGTTTCGTCTTCAAATACGCTTCAAGACGACCTTTTTTCATAGATTCGCTGGTCAAACAGTGTTCGCACAACAGACAGAATGGTAAACGAACATCATGAGTAGCTGGTATGAATCCGAAATTCAAATAATCATCTGAATACTGAAGAACTTTTTTCTTGCTTTCACTATATGAAACGAAAAATATTTTAGACAAATGCAATTTTTTAATCAAAAAAAAAAAACAAATATTAATGAATTGCTCATTGCCCCCTCTCTAAAACATTCAAATTGCTCTTCGTTGAGAAACACTGGCTTAGACTGTATGTACATATGTACGCCATTCGACATTTTTGGTGTAGAATTAATTTTGCTATCTATGTACGTATGTATATGTATATATGTACATTCAACAGCACTTCACATTCGGCGAGCGCTGACGAGTAATCCCGAGGGTCCGTGTGTTCGCGTTTAGCAACGCACTAAAAAAATGGTAAAATGCGAAACCAAGCATAATGGTGGACCTCCCCCCCTCCACATTCAGTCACTTCCATGCGCATGCTCGTCAGCATTCGACGACGTCAACTAAGGCCAATGGTTGGCGAACATTCGCGCGAATGTGAAGTATAACCGGCATAACAAATATTAATGATTTGCTCATTGCCCCCCCCAAATTCAAATTGCCTCCCGGTGGGGCGTGCAACCCACGTTGAGAAACACTGGGTTAGAGCATTAGTCTCTTGAGCGAAGGTGCGGGGTTCGATCTTCGTATGTTGAAATGATTTTCTCGGCCTTAATTATCGTCATTGACAAGATTTGGACATTAAGGCCCGTAACGCACTAGGCAGCCAGAAAACCCAGTGTACCCAGTTCAAGCAGCCAAAATGGCAGCCAGAACGATGAGAACACACTCACATATGGTCAGCGATAACATTGTAGATATGTACAACATATTTTCAATGCAATATTTGATTCGTAATCTCGGATCTCAAATCCTTTTGTACTGTATGTACATATGTATGTAGATGCAAATAATTTGTTGAAAATAGTTTCATATAAATTGTTTCCAGCGCGCAACATTGGTGAGATTTTTTTTTTTAATATTTTGATCTTATCTGGCTGCTAGTGCGTGCATCACACAGGCAGCCACATACATTTGCTTTGCCAAATACATCTCGTGTTGGCCGCGGTAGCCAGTGGCTGCATGTCTGGCTGCTGCGTATCGGAGCCCGTACTTGTGGCTGTGCAGCCAGAGTTTCCTGGCTGCCTAGTGCGTTATCAAACACGCAGCCACATACATTTTCTAACATCATTGTGGCAGCCAAGGCTGCCTAGTGCGTTACGGGCCTAATACATCCAAATCGGCCGTCTCCTGTTAGAATTTGCTAATTTATCTAACTTGGTTGTGACGGTTCCACCAAAAGTTGGCACTTCCTATCCGTTATTACTATGTTAACCTATTATTGAGTCTGGATGCTTGTTTTCTTAGACCGGTTGGTTAACTTCCTCCCCCCAACAAAATCAAAAACGTCATAATTTTATTTTTAGCAATAAATCCGTAATTGTAGGTGCTGAAAATAGACGCGACGTTTAAACGCTACAACGTTGATTCGTGAAAATAAAACGGCATAACGAGTGCAAACAGAACGTGGTAGAAGCGGTTCGACGGCTTGATTATAGCAAATAATGGGGTGGAATCGTTGTGATTATACACTCGCATCCCGGACAAATGACCAACAGAGGGGTGAGAATGGCGCCGTTGGATCTGAGAGCCAGAAAATAAAATAACTGTAATACATCCGATATGCAAATATTAAGGGGGAAACAATGATAGGTGACGACACTGATTTCAAACGAGACACACAAAATGTGAATGACCCATCCTGGAGTGTTGAGACCACTTCAGATGGTACCCAGCATCCAACAGTGTGCATATAAATTAAGACTGGATCAACATTGAAAAAAAATTGACCATTACTGATTGCAAATTTGAATATTATACATTTGTATAAATATTTAAATTAGTATAAAAGACAAATGAGGAGACAAAACATCGTAAAAATAAAAATAAATAAAGTACAGACTGCAAAGTAAAATATGCTGAATAACAAGCGTTGTTTGATCGAACGGTTGCCTAATAAGAAAAACACGAATGTGACCTAGCTACTGTATTCGGAAAATATACTCAAATATCAAACAAACGAGTATTTTCGATTTAGACGAATAAAAAAATATTATACTAACAGTTTCATAAGATACATTGTTTCAAAACCTTCAAAGCATTGCGCATTTTAGGGGTTGAATAATCGATTTTTCATTTCTCATAAATTTTACGAAATATTAAATATTATAAGTACATATATGTATGTTAATTTAAACATGCCTATGCATGTAAATTTCATAGTTATTTAATAATCGTGCTCATTAGCATATTATTGTCGTTAAGTTTTGAAAATCGAAATATATTATATTATAATCTTTTTTACTGATTAATGAATTTATCGAAACGGCGCTTTCGCGGTATGGGACATAATTTTTCGTATAATCAAAAGCGCACATTTTTATTTCGGAAACGCGATCTGTAGTAGTATGGGAATACAAAATGATAATGTGTGCAATACGAGTTTTTAATATAAAATCGTGTATGACTATTTTTCATAAAATAATATTAATTTTTACGACTTGAAACGTTTGACCTTTATATGGAAAACAAGTAACTGGTAAAATCTCGATCCTAATTTCAAAAAAATATAAAATACCTACGTGTATTATGTATGTATATTGCATATATTATACAAATTAAAAAATCTTCATTTACATGTGCAACTGGAAATGGGGAAAGCTTTAAAACGAAATTTTAACGAAGAACTTCTGATTAACATCACAATAATAAAAAGCAAAAGTTTAAACAAGAAACGAACCCATAAATAAGAAGTACATGGTTAAGCATATTGTAATACATTGTAATAGTAAAAGCTCATCGAAAAGAGTCAATATTTACGACGTTGACTTTTAACTTTACGACTATACTGATAACAGTGATAATATATTAATTTGTTAACATTCAAAAACGAATGTATTGACGATGATTGCAACAGGAGCAGATGGTTTGTAATATTGTGTACAAAACTCTAAAAAGGAAAATTCACGATGATGCGGAATATATGTATGTACATACATAATATGTATTTAAAATGTAAGACACATTTAATAATAAATCAGAATATAAGCCAGAATTCAATCCGATATGATCTTATCATAAGAAAAACCGAAAATCCATTTGAAATTTTGGTCAAATCGCACTATCAGCAAATTTCAATCCGTCCCTGATTTTAATAGCTTAGAAAAGAAGCGCACGCAAACCAAATAAATTCATCTGAGTGTAGTTTAATATTTCAAAGGGCAAAAAGTTTGACTCCTATTCAAATATATTAATAAACGATGTGTTGTCACGCGAATTTCCGTTCAATAAACGTACAGGAATAAAAATTAAACGAATCAAGACCAATACAACGTGCAAAAAAGAGTTTGGATCTAAAAATTCGGTTTTGATTTTATTTTTCCGATAATATCCCAATATATATTATGATTTATGCGAGTGAAAATCAACATTCTCACAAATTACAAAATTAAATTTGCATTTATTCATTACCTATGTTCCTGTAATATCCGTGAGGATTCCGAGCCTGATAAGGATTAGCAAATCTCATGTTGCCTCTCGATATCCTTCCAACGACAAAAACACAAAAATTCACACCATTATCAGAGAGCGTTAGAGTGCATCAATTGACAAGATCACAATAACCGAGAAACGTTTGTTGAAATATCCGTATTTTCACTGAAACTTGTAAAGAATTAACTTCCATTTACGCAAACAGCGCAACGGGATCACCATATATTTCCCAGGAAATTTTCAATTAAACTTTAATCTTCTTCAAAATCACTAGACACACAAATATACAGTATCGGAAAAAATCTCGATACGTATGATACGCAATAGAAGCGTCTTGGGCGACTATCAACTAACAACTGAGCTGTCCGCACAATACAAATCTTCAAATTACGCGCGTCCACGTATGTATGTACGCAAGCGCGATATTAACACCATAAATTACATCGAAAGAATTGAAGCAAATTTTTGTGAAGAGGTTGCTTTGGTCGTTTGTTTGACTATTTTCGCGTAATCCTCAACTACATAATCCGCTGCTATAGTTTTTGTTTTTCAAAGGTCGACAAACACGATAGGGTTAATATTTGATTAGCTTATCAACCTTTTAATGAGTTCTTTCGTTTACCGCGCGCGGAAAGCTCGATAGATATTTTTCTAGTCAATAACAGTTTTTCAAAATTAGATCATTAACAAAATGCATCTCAAAGCCGACACGTTGAAGGAATCAGATCGAATGTTGTTGGTGAATTCCCGTATCTGCGAAAACTTAAAATGTAGACCATCTAACCCAAATTACCATAAAACCAATTTAAACATACAACAGAAGTGGGATTTGTTACAGTGCCAAAACAAATTTACGAATTTATTTAAACTAACTAATGGGTGTAGCCGACCCATTACTTTATCCATAGGTATATTTATTTGAGAAATGTAAAGAGTAACGAAAAAAAATTTTAAACTGAAAAACGTAAAAAGAAAATTTTGCTTATCGGTGCATCCAATCCGAAACCATGCGCGCATTGTACCTATAGTATGTTTATACGTACAAAGGATGCGCAACATTTTCGACGCATATTCAGACACGGCGTAAGAGTAAACAACCACTCCCAGTTGACTGATGATTTTTTGTGTAACTCAGTAGTACTACTTTCAGTTAGCGGATTTTCACCAAAATCGTATCATCTCTTGCATCTTGCATGAAAACTATAGATATGAAATTTCAGCTGGATAGATAACATGGTTTCGGAGAAAAGCTGAAAAACGTCGAAAACCAAGAGTAAAAGACACAGATACACACAGATATTGTCCAAAAATCGTTAAAACGTGCTGAGGGGACGATACCCCGATACACATCAGTCAAAATCTTGAGGTTGAATTTTTGCACTACAACAATACGTTATCTATACGTATTGATCAAGTATAAAAATAGATGCCTACATAATACCTTCCAGGTTGCTCGTTGGAACAAGAACAATATTTGTGAAAATTTTATATTGTAGGTACGAGAAGCATACAAATCTTGTTTTCGGTCATATAATACATACTACCTATGTACATATACAAACGAAATAAAATTAACTGTGTTTACATAATTATAATTCAGTCGTATTTTTCAAAGGTTGTTTGTCAGTAAAAGCTACATAAAAAACGAGGATATGAAATATTATAATTTGTTCATAATTAAATCATCTTTGTATGTATAAGCAAAGTGGTCAGCTCAGACAGTATATTAGAACTGAGGATTTTCAGATTTCAGCTTTTGAATGTATCTTTATTACGTGCGAACTAAAATATCAATACATACACAAGTTTCTTGAAATTTGAATTCCATACTTAATTTACTTAATTAGGATATTGTAAATTTTTTTTAACAAATTCGTTCATTCAAATATGTAGCATAAGCATAAATGACAAAATATACACGTTACTGTTGTTTCGTAATGAGTCTTATCAGTTACAATTTTTATGCAATCAAAAAAAAACCCCATGTTTTTACAAACTTTACGTTAAGAATTTAAGATGAGATTGTGATAAAAAATATTCATTTAAATTTCAATAGATACTTGGAAATTCAAATTTAAAAAAAATTATGGCAAGTGTATATTCCGCAGTCGTCGTGGTGGCAAACAGATGTGTTTATCAACATGCTTGATTGCAAGCCAAAATAATAGTAAATTAGATCCCCTGCGTGATGTAAAACAGGTGACTACGACATAGTGTTTTTAAACAATACTTATGATTAGGTAAACTAATTCGGATAACTTGGATAATCCAATCGAAGTTTTCAGACAAGGGATCAGTTAGCCCAAAAGTTAAAATGACTTCGGAAATTGGCGCATTGTCGCATTGCATTGCACATTGTGCAAAAACATTTGTTTGATTGGTAAAATTGAATAAATAGTCGCATTCTGCTCTTTACACTAACTCGATAATGTAATTTGCAAACTGGTAAATACTTGGTAACTTGCTAACTTGTTTTTCGTTCCGTCTAAAGCACGCACGTATCGCGACACGAAACAGACAACTGAATCGTATCCGAATTTTTATACAAACTTTTTTTGTTATTTTAGAAAACGAAGGTGTGCCAAGTACAACCGACCGCAATTAAAGAATGAAAAGTCAAAAAATGACGATATAGGAAGTCTGAACTAATTAAAGAATGTGTACGCAAATGATGGAAGAGCATAGGTGATACAATTCGAGGAAAAAGAGCGTGGGCTAGCTCGAAGTTTGGCTCGGTGCCGTGTCGGTTTGTTTATTCTACTTGCAAATTGTATAATATTAAAAACCTTACTATTGAATTATTTATGTTGAGTAAGATTGAAATCCTTATGAGTATCTTCAATATCGAAAAGTAAATGAGTATTCTAAGTACCTACTAAAAGAATGTTAATTTCAAATGTAAACAACCTAATTAGACTATTAACTGTTGATCAGTTGATATTTGTACATGACTTTATTGTGTACCTACTCGCCTTTTGAATTGTTTCTTTTAATTGTTCCAGCAGTTAAGGAATATTGTCAAATTACGGTGCCTCGAGGAGTTATATACATTTGACGTAAATAAAAGTGTGTCGAACCCACTTATAAATCAATAAATAATTAAAGCAGTAGCCATGATAGAATATACGAGAATCACAAGTACGACACGTGTTTGAAACTACAATTCATCATGAGCCATTTTACTAGTAGGTATGTACATACATACGTATAAGTTTTCACCCACTATCGGATAGTTTTGATTTGTATACTTAAATTTTACAATAAATTGAGCAGATCCGTTTAAGAAAAGAAAACAAGAGCACACGTTCGATCAACAAGTAAATCGACGACGCACGTTACCAATTCTACGAATAATCCTTAGATAAACATTCCAAATTGCTGGGTAATTAGGCGAGTTTTCTTGGTATGTTTGGGGCCAGAAGCCGGTCAGTGCCACCGACACTTCTCATCAACTCAATTTATTGTCTTGAAAGAAAGACAACGCCACTTTGAAATAACGAGATACGATAAAATTGAGCAAAATATCTTGTAGTGTGTAAGGAAATACTATTAAAATGTCTGTAACACTGAAGAGTTCATGGATACTGACAATACGTCAGACAAGTACGAGAGAACAATTTAAATGATGATCTGAGATAGTTGGGTCTGATCAATGCAAATACCTACTGCTAAACAGTTTGATATCTCATCCGGCTAAAGTTCTAATTTTTGATTCACAAGATTCCGTACACATTTAATTCACGTCAAACGTCATACATGCCTCGAGGCTCCCCAAATTGACAAAAATTTAGATAGACAAGCAATGAATCGAGAGAAAAGGCACGTACGCTTGTTATAATGGAGGGAGATAATGATCTAATGGTTGTGTGGTCTGTTTTAAAACTAACGTCATAAAATTAATTAAAAACCTGTGCAAAATTTTGGATTAGTTGCAAACGATCGAAGACCGATTTAGATGCGAGAAAATAGCTCGTTACGATTACTGTGTTTATTTAAGCAGTAGTATTCAAGTACAATATAAAACTAAACAGTGATAACAAGCAGACGTAACATAACACATTCATGGCAATTCTAGATTACGACTGCAGTCTAGCAGAAAAATCAATTTCAGTACTACTTCAGTCTACTTTCACGGCAAAATTGAATACCAATTACGTTCGATTTACGTTATTTTTGGACCGAGTTTAACTACATATGTATATGTAGATTATATAGAAACGTATTGAGCTTTTATATAAAAGGTCGGTTGAACGATCAAGGCACAAACGAATATCATTAACGTATACAAATATTATTAATATTTTGCATTAATAACTGGAATAACCGCATTGGTGACATCGTACAAATAAAAAATGATAATAACCGAAGAATCGAATATGATATTAATATTTATATTAAGTCAGAATTTAAATTGCTTTTTTACCATTCAAACAAATCATTTCGAGTTCGGTGTTTAGCTTACATAATAAAAAGTAAAAGATCGTTTTATTCAATATTATATTGTAGATAAAATGCGCGAAGCATGTGTTGAAACGTGCAACCGTTCATAGTGCGATGCATATCTTATCAATGGTGTTTGTTTCCTAATCTCTCGCTATTTGAATAGAGCAATGTTTGGGGTCGTCTATTCTCCGCGAGCCTGAGAGCTTGAAGATCTTGGAAGTATGAATTTCAAAAGAGATATCAAAACAATTTATTGTCGTCGCGTGTAACTAACAAATTACGCACAAAATAAAAATATACGACTTGACATACAATGCGGTTTAGTGACGCGTTTTAATTAGGCATTTGAGATTTTCAATGATTGTTCAACGAACAAACTGAAAGATTTCGGAGGTCAGTTTGTTGTGATTGTCATTAGCTAATTATGGAGCAGGAAGCACTTTATTGATACAACTAGCATTTAGTAATAAGATCCTAAGAATATGCAACTATCTTTGTAGCATTCGGCTCAGTAAGCGAAAACAATCGATTGAGTATACAGGGGCGGATCCAGAGGGGAGGAGGCGATCATCCCCCGTAGAGCTTAAGTATATGATTTTTTTTTGATAAATTACATCACCTTATCAAAAACAGTTAAAATTTCATATTACCAACACCTTACACTTATACATACAATCAAGGGAATACGGGAGCATTTTTTTCATATCGTCAGAAAAATATAAAAAAGTTATAGATATACATGTCAAGTGCTGTATTTCATGGACTTTTGGTGGAAAATAGGTAAGCTTACTTTCATAAAATTTTCGGTTGCTTAAAAATTTCACCTGTGGGCCTAGGGTTACCATATGGTATCCAAAAGGAGGACATGTCCTCCACCCACCTGAAAATGTCCTCCTTTTTACTTTATTTGGTTTAAGATGCTAAAACTATACGACCAATTTTGCAACCTGATTTCATTCCTCAAATCCGAAAAGATAGGGTTTAAGGTCTTCGAAGATCGTAGGCATCATGAACAATGGAGAGTTTTTTTTTTTATATCTTCCTCCAATATCGATTGCTTTTCGAAACTACACATGTACTTAAAATATGTGAATTTTATTTTTGTATTTCTCCTCATAAAGGCCTGAGCACACCAAAGAGAAATAGCGCGCGAAAATTTTCGCGCCCTATCGTCGTTGATTCGCACCAATGCGAATTATATCGGTGCGAGTGGGACGACGATTTCGATTTTCGAGGGGCGAAAAATTTCGCGCGCGATTTCGCTTGGGAGTGTTCACGCCTTTATGCAAAAGTTGAGGGGGTTTTTCGCTGATAAACCAAGAAGCCGAATCAGTGTCAGTCAAGCCGAATATACCGAATGTCAGTGAGGGCCATAATATTCACACAAAACAAAAAATGGTTTTTTTGCACGGTAGTTCTTTGGAACGTATCCTCCGTGCAAAAAGAGATTCGGGTGTAAATCGTAATTTTTATGACTTTGTACCTAAACAGATTATATATAATTGAAAAAACTATACCTACACAATACATATATAATTTACCAAAATCGTCCCCTGCAGAAAAAGGATCCGCTACTGGGCAAGGCTAACAAACAAGTTTAAATCGAACGACTATCGTACAAACAAAGACGTTGTCATGAAGTTGTTTTTTGAGGTTCATATCGTATTCCCTAGACCAGCGGTCGCCAACCTTTCGGACCTCACGGACCACTAAACCCAAAATCTCGAATCCGCAGGATTCGAGATTGAGAAATATGAGTGGAGTCAAGTGGATGCAGATTGCTCAAGACAGATAGGAATGAAAGAGGATCAGAGAGGCCTTTATCCAGCAGTGGATGGTGAACGGCTGAATATCATGATGATGATTATAAAAAATGCGGACCACCGGTTGGCGACCGCTGCCCTAGACGGGTAAGCTTTATTCCCTGAAAGGAGTGAGGAACTTCCTCAAAAGATGTATGTACATGTACATACACCTGGCTGAGCTAAGTATCAAATATAATATAAGATTGAGGCACTTAAGGCTGATATTATGTACATTGAGCAACAAAACGGAACACCAGGTTTTTTTTGAACCTCAGCGACCAGATAGATATACAGGTTCCAATGGTAAGTATTACGATGTATTAGACGATGCGATTCTGAGTTGCTTGAAAATGTCTTGGAAGTCAATGTTCGCCGAAAAAAATCTTCACCAAAAACCCTTTTCTGACCTTTTTTTGCATCGTCGTACTCAATTGTCAACGCAACGCAACGCAACGTCAACGCAATTGTTTCGAAAACAATGAAATTCAGAAAGAAATACGAGAGGTTGAATTTTATATATTTTCTACGTCTACATAGAGTACCTAGTTTCCTAGACCTATTTTTTTTTGTATGAAGATTATGAGATGAGCAGGTAGCTTGGTGAGTGAAAAGTGGTGCAATGAAATAAGATGCTCGCCACCGCCAAAAAAAAAATGGTGCTGGTGTTGTTGCCCAATGTAATATCGCTCTTACACAGAAACAGAACGCACTGCGGTTAGGACTTGAGTTGCTACATTTATCTTTCGAGAAAGTGTCGGGACAGCGCGTACGCAGTCCCGGCTATCAAAAATTTCGCGTCCGAGTTGCCCGCATTAGGGGCAATCGCAAGGGTCAGCTCAACCGAAGTGCAATGGAAGAGCCTCGCCCTGGGGGAACCGCCTTCATGATCACGGTGTCCCCTACGCCAGGTAAGTATGCTTCAATTTTTTTTTTATTCCCCTTTAAGCTTTTGAAGGGCATAAACACAATTATGAAGTTCGATCACCTAGCGCCACCTAGCAAACACCACCTACAACTACGACAATAATAATGCCGGGGCTCCACCGCGAACGGAGAGAAGTCATTTCTAGGTCAGCTTAGCGCCGCTCGACTCGCAACGGGTAATTTGTATAGAGCCGGCTCCACCGCGAAAGAGGCGAGCGGAACGAGGTGAGCGAGGCAAAAGAGTCCATAGCAACCTCGCTGTGTCGCTCAATCGGTTACTAGTTTCGAGCGGTTCGAACATATGTACATTGTTAGTACGGTTCCATGACAAAAGAGAACGTGACAAAACAGAACAGCGAAGAACAGAACCGTGACAAAACAGAACAGTGGAAAATTAAAATATTTATTTTTGTCGTATCTATTTATTAATTAAATACATATGGCTCGACATTACATAAGCATTTTATATTTAACATTTTATGTGGTTAAAGAAACATAGAAACAACATGCACATAAATAAAAGAAATGCAGGATGCTTTTTGCAGGATGCATTTCTAGCTCCGCTCTCGCTTTTGCGGTGGAGCCCCGGCATAAGTTTTTTTTATTTATTTATATAAATGCATATCCATCTAGGAGTGTTTAAAATTATTATTTTATTACATTTAATTTTTTGAAATGTTACTAATTTTTTTCATTCTATTATATCTACTATTTGAGTCTACTAGATGCTAGATGCATAAAAGAAAAAGGCGGATAATCTATTCTGAAATCAATTGAAATGGAGAACTTTTCAAAATTATTTAGGCATACTTTTCGAAACTGCCAATTTGTTCTTCGTTTCTCAACAGATAACTATAAAAATCCATGCACATCACATCCTTAAAATTGTATTGTGTGAGTATTATGACTGACTCCACATTAAGTCTATTCCGCTCCATGGTCCACGGAGCATTTATCAGCGAAAAAACCCTCTTAACATTTGCATTATGAGCAGAAAAACAACAAAAAAATTCACATATTTTAAGTACATATGTATGTATGCATGTAGTTCCGAAAAGCAAACGATAATGGAGCAAGATTTGAAATTACTCTCCATTATTCATGAATCCTATGATTTTCGAAGAACTTAATCCCTATCTTTTCGGATTTGAGGAATTAAATCAAGGTTGCAAAATTGGTCATATAGTTTTACGTCATCGATGATATGTTGATAGCACCTCTTTTAACATCCTGACCACGGTCCGCGGGTGAGATCTGAGTTGTGTGTGTGTGAGGCAGTGTAAGCCAAAAAATGAGGACGTTATATTTCAATAAATTGAAAAAGGACATTTCCTCCTTTGGATACCATTTACTAACCCTAGTAGTAACTGATAGGATACATGTATTATAGAAGGAGCACCAAACGGACATACGATGGGCTGACGAATTAAGAAGAATGTGTCAAATTAATGCAGATTGTTCAAGGCAAGGAAGATGGAAGAGGCCTTCATCCAGCAGTGGACGGTGAACGGCTGAAAATGATGACCACTATTAAAGTGTTTTTACTTTATCCATATCGGATAAAGTATTGTGATCGTGCAAATATTCGACCTCAAGATTTCTACTGATTTGTATCAGGTATCATCCTCTGATCTGGCTTTAAAATTTTTTCGTAAACCGGAGGTGGTATATCTCTTGGAAAGTCACCAAATTTTTTTTTAATGACAATTGGGCAACAAGTTAATAATTATGTCAATCATCTGGCAATATTAGGTGGATCAGGCATGTCCAACCTGCGGCCCAATTGAAGATTTTTTGCGGTCCAATTGAAGTTTTCAGCTTTCTATATTTTGCATTTTCGTATACATATGTATCATTTTTTGAAAATCAAATAATTAAGTCATCATGACTTGAAGCAGAATTGAAAAGAAAACTTGAAAATGAGAATAGAAGGTTCCAGAGTGAATGGGAAAATTTGTACTTTTTCACTATAATAAAATGCTGTATGATTGATTTGTCGTGATTCCATTTCAATTTTAAAATTCAAATGATTTTGAAATGTTCATTTGCCATTGCTTTCTGCACCTCGAGAACCAATGTGCACAAGTATTGAATATGTCGCATGTGATGTCAGTTGTTGTCAAGATAATTAATTCAAGTAAAAATAATTCAGTTTCAAGAATATCTTCACGAACTCGAATCCGAATACGGTGATGCCAAAATAGTCTGAGTCGTGGAAACTGCTTATTAAGATTTTGAAAATAGAGAGAAGAAATTCGGATTTTTATGAACGAAAGTGGCAATAATATATCTGAATTTTACGATGATCAATGACTTCTAGATTTATGTTTTCTTACAGATATAACAATGAAATTAAATTAATTAAATCAGTAGCTACATGGTGAAAATAAATAAATTGCAGAATGTTAACAAGATATAAAATCTTTTGTAACAAAACTCAAGCTTTATGAAAATCAATTACGGTCAAATAATGCAATTAAACGACTTTAATAGTGACCTTTAAGATTTTTTTAAATATTCGAATGAAGTCACAAAATTAATTAAAGAATTCGACACCAGATTCTGATATATGCAAAAAAATTTCAAAATAATCCTAACTCCATGCAACGTGGAGGTGGAATCAGCGCCATCAAATTTATAAATTGAGCTAATAGACCTGTAATCAAGCCTGGAGTTAAAATGCATATTCGAAGGGAATAGGCGTGAGTTTTATCAGAAATATATCGAATATAAATTTCCAAAATTAAAACAGCTAGCAATGTGCATTACAGCTGAAATTAAATATAGTAAAAACGAAGTGTCGCAGCAGGTTGACTGATGAAAACACGACCAATCAACTGCGATGCGCGTCGACTAAATTGTTAGTTAATATGAAAAAATCAAATAATATACAAAAAGAAGTGTCATATTAATTATAGGTAATAAAATATTTTCAATAAGTTCATTGTTTCTTTTATACATATGTATGTGTCACCTAAGCTCAATAATATATTTTTTTTGGCCCACCAAACGATTTGGGTTGGATACCCCTGATCTTGATAGACCTACCTCCCGAATAAATAAAAAAAACATGATTGATTAAAACAGTGTTGATCAGAATTTTTCAGGTTGAAAGGTGGTTCAGGAAAATCATAGTGGAATTATTTAAAACATCCTCCTCAAAAGTTATTAATTAAAATTATTTCATCGTACTCCATTGCATGGTTTTTCCGTTTGCGGCCATTTTAAGGACAGTATAGTTGAGTTGAGGCGATAACTCTGTCCGCCCACTACTAGTACTTTACTTTTGTACTTTAGTCCATATAGTCATAAAAGCCGCAAGCATTTACGCAAATGAAGAGTGATGAACGTCATCGTGAAACTCTAGCACAGGTGGGTGTATCGTTTTATGATGGAAGTCCAAGAGTGCTAACCGGTCTAGTACAGAAAATACTACTGATAGTGGCCTTCAGGTGATAGCAGACGACTGGGTAGGGCGTCGACTCTTGGACAAACATTTATAGGGCGATGTTACTGCAAAATTGAGTTTAAATTGCAAGCATCGTGACAATTTTGAATCCATCGAGAATATGGCATAATATTGTTATCTCTTAAAGATCATGAGTCCACAAGATGATTGTCTTGATTATTTTACCTGAATCTAATGAAAATTTTACACTAGACAACAAGTGCGTATATCTGTGAAACGGATACACGTGTTTCGAATTCGGCCTTCTGAGATAATTTGTATGTTTAGTACAATATATGTATACATAGGTACGTATTCGTCTGCAAATGAAGTCAAAAACATGTCGATTTAAAGACGACTTGTTTTCAACGCGTAGCGCAAGTTTGTATAATTCAAATTAACGACGCCGTTTAATTCCGCATGTTTGAACATAAATAGTAATCAAGTTGAAAAATTACACAAATCATCGAATGTATTCGAAAAAAATATTTAATAAAATATGCAAATTTATATGATAATCATACTCATTATATATGTAGGTGCATAAGCACCGTCGGTCGGGATGAATCTCAAAGTAGAAAGTCAATTTTTTTTATAAGCATGTAATAAAATCGTTGACAGTTTGAGAAACTTCGTGTCCAGTTGATGGCACCGATCATTACTGAAGCAAATTTTGGTTCACCACGAAAGCTTTCACGTATAAACGATAATAGATTCGAATAAAAGAGCCCTTCGTGCATCAACATGATTACTGGATTGTTTGTTTGGATCTAAATTAACTATATTTTCAGCAACCAAACATTAGTGACTAATGTGATTACTTGATTAAATTTTGCAGTTGCATTTTCAAAAAATAAGCCGATAAGCCGGTTTCCCCCACTAGTAGTCTAGAGCAGAGCTGTCCAAACAGCGGCCCGCCACCTAGGTTGTGATTTTCACGCGTGAAAAAATAAAATAATAATTTAAATCGAACGCGTATTAGAAATTTAAGTTCCATAACTAATCGATAATCTCAATATTTGTAATTTTATTTGGTGTGTCAAAAAAGCGTTCTTATTATTCTGGATGCGGCCCGCGGATAAAACTTTTTTCTTAATGCGGCCCTAGGGTTACCGAAAGTTGGATACCCCTGGTCTAGATGATAGTGTTACTAATTCTCGAGCTCTATAATATATATCATCATCATAATTTTCTGCCGTTCACCATCCGCTGGTGGATGAAGGTCTCTCCAATCCTCTTCCATTCTTGTCCGCCTTGAACAATCTGCATCCACTTGACTCCACACATTCTTCATAATTCATCAGCTCATCTTCCACTCGGTCTACCTTGCTTTCTTTCACATCCTCTCGGATACCATTCCAGTATTTCTCGCGTCCACCTGCCATCTATACTTCAACTTTGTCACACGTTCCGCTATATCTACCACTTTGGTCATGCTTCTACCCATGTATTCCTCTTACGACTTCTTGTTATACCAAGCATACATCTTTCCATGCTTCTCCGTGTGCTCTGGATCTTACGTAACATTCTCGAATTTAGCATCCACACATCCATACGTCATAACTGGCAGTACGCATCGGTCGTATGCCTTTTTTTTTAAACATGGCGGAATGTTGGATTTAAAAACTATGTCCATTCTATAATGTAATCGTTTCAGCTATTGAACATGGAGAATGAAGGACCATCGTGCAACTTAGCAAATAGACAAAAATAAAATTGAGCGTATTCAACAAATAATTTTATTATTCAAAATGGTTCTTTTTTTTCAACTCGACTGTTTTCACAACTGCGAAAGAGAAAATTTAAAAATAAATTCATTGGTTTTACATTGAAATACAATAAAATAAAAACATTTGCGAACGCGCACCGCGTTCGCGAGCGAACGCACTCTGACAGGCACGCGTTCGCGATCCCCCGTATCGTTTGTAAACACACAACGTAAGACGCACACGCACGCGCACACACAGACACACACATACACATACACATACAACAAACACACACAAACAAACATGACGGAATGTCAACAATGGTACACACTACATAACTAATATGAGAGGTCTTTTAAGTATTGATTGTCGGTTCTGATACTGACCGGTACTCCTGGCCGATTGGGTTTTGGCAGTGGGGCCCTCGATTTTCATGATTCCAGGGGGCGCAGCCCTAAACGGGGCGATTCTCGTATTGTAAGGGAGGTTCGCCGGGGGCGCAGGTGCCCAAACGGCTGACGGCAGCCAATCACCTCTCGGCCCATTCACGATTCACGATTCACGTTCACAGCTCGAATGATGCGATTGGTCGAGAGGTGTGTGACGTCACGCCCCGCTTGTTGCGCCCCAGGGCTGTCCAACCGCATTCCGCTGACCGCCACTCGTTTGAATAAATCATAAATATATAAAAAAAGTCTTTTTCCAACTTCAAAATATGTACATGGCTCAGAAGTGTACTGCCGTTTGAATTGAATCGTCTGGGTATTTTTTTCGAATGTTCATAAAGGCGTTCACACACCGAAGCGGATTATTATTCGCTCGGCGTCTAGAGCGAATGAATCGGTGGTATGTGGTGGGGGTAGTGACGCATTGCTTAGCCTTTAAAGCGCGGAATGAAGATAACAAACAAAAAAAATGCCTTTCAAGGTTATATTTGCCACCCCTTTTCATCAAAAAACTTCAACTATTCAACTACATATCGCGTCCTCGGAACACAAATGTGACATGTCCAAGATTTTGCGAAAATGAGTTGTGAATGCAACTTTGTTCCTCTTTGATTATTTATTCTATCAAAGTAGTCATGTGGCACATCCGAATGACATGACATTTTTTTTGGCATTACAAAGTAGAAAAGTTCTACTATATAATATTCTTGGAGCACACTAGTGATAAGTCCGGACTTCTTGCATGCAATTTTGAAAATTTTACTTGTGTAAATTCAATAACAATGATGTAGCTGATAGCATCTAAAAATCTAGAGTACAATTACCATTTTTATATAAAGTCTCCCATTTCAAACCTATAAACATGTGTGTATTAGGAAAATGCATATTCTAATTTTGAGACAATTTGTACCATTGAAAACTGATTTTTTTTAATTTGATTTTGTAAATAAAAATGAATTTAATAATAGTGAAATCAAAGCGATAAATTATTTTTGATTGAAGTATAAATAATATTTTAAGATGTCAGTCACTGAGACTTGATAAGTATCCCTAATGCGTTTCAAAGGAAGACTTTAAATTTAACTATCTACATATGAATTAGTCAAAGCCACATAAATATGTAATTTGATAAAAATTGTTCGGTTTAGTCAAGTCGTCTTAATTTAAAATTTTCATCACTATCATAAGTTAGCATTGTATGTATGTACGTACATAATTCCATATATTGTCTTCCTGGACATGAACTCACTTCTCACCTTTTCTTATCTGAATGAACCAAATGTAATAATAATAAAAGATAAAACAATTCGAAGTTTGTATTGTAGTAAATACATAGATGAAAATTCTATTGAATATAAATTTAAAATTCATAGAATATTATTTCATTGGATATAGTGTAAAAAAATATGCTGTTAATATGATACATTACCCATCGGTGTCATTTTTATTCTCATGAAGTTAATGGATTCAAAAGTACATACTGCAATATTTTACCTGAGACAATATTGGTAAAATATACAGTATGCAATGGAAAAAGGAAAAGGCAGATAAAATAAATCAAAAGAAATAAAATTGAGAAAATATCAATAAAATGAATTGTATGATACATTCCCCATTTGATTTCTTAATAGAATTTTTTTACGAATTATTTATTTTGAATAACCATCAATCTACATATTATCGCTGCACTCGGGACTAAATAAGTCCAAGTAATTGATGAACTCAAGCACACGTATAAAAATAATGATAAAATTAAAGGAACACAAATATATAATATATTGAGAACAGCGATGACTAAAATATGCAAAAATAGAAATTTTCAGAAAAGCTACTCACTGTAACGCTATACATATTCATTACAACAGTGACTATACTAAAATGCTACACAATAATATCGAAGGCAAATTGGTCGAATGAGGATTTGTATTTAAGTGAACAAGCTAAAAATATACATATTACTTAACCTAATTTGTTACGCTGCACCATCCCATTGATATTTTTTAGCTAACTCAATTACCATAAAGCCAATTTTTATCACTTGTGTCATGATTATACAGTTGAAATTTAATCTAAAACTTAGAATGAAATGGCACGATTTGGGTGCGAAAAATGACAATAGAATATATGATAATTATATTACAAACTAGATTAGTAATTCCAGTAGAGCACAATTCAGATATGAAGGAGCTTCACACGAGTAGATTTGTGTTTGTGCGTGGCATCGCCTCTAGAAATAATAGGACAAATAACTTTAGAATTCACTTTTATCAAAGTCCATCACATTCTTTTTGATACAAATCTTAAAATTCTTATATAAATAAAAGAGTACCTAGCTCTTACCAATTAACATTTATTTCAATACTTTTTCGGCGAATTTTAAATGAAATTTATCTTATTTTGCCTATATTTTAAAATTCTCATTCATAAGAAGGCATTTTCATTCTTAATATCAATCATGAAAAAATTTATAATAACCATATTAACAATAACATTTCTCCATCATATTGCGTATGGTTATAATTAATAATAAAATATCAATTTAGCAATATTCATAATAACCCATGCAGAACATGTATCTGCACACAAAGCAATCGCAATTATTTAACAACTAGTACAATAGCTTATACTGCTGCCACTAAAACAACACATTTTTCAGGCGATACAAAAAATAAGTGAAACGTCACACTTTTTAACGATGGGAAAAATGATACACACTTTTTTAAAAAGTCGAAAACGGAATAATTGCAATATGTATTACACTATTAGACTAGTATTATCATTGATAAAATGAAAATTGTACAATGTATTGTATTTTAAGTTATAAAAATTATTAAGAGTAAATTATATTCATTTAAGAGTATTTTAATGATTGTTGAATAGCAGCTTCCACTTGCCGCCAAGTTCTTTTTATTTTTTAATATTTTATAATTAATAAAAGTGAATTTTTTTATTTAATGTCATAATGCTGCAATAAATGAATGCAATCATTAACAGCTTTGGTATCAAACAAGGGCAGAGACATTTTAAGAGTAAATATGAAGCCTGACAGCATCTAGTGCCTGTAAGTAAGGCAAAGGTTGTGGAAATTTAACCAGATGAGGCAGTCACAGCTTCGTCCCCATTTTGTTCAGCTAAAGCTGCTTTGTTTTGCCTCACCAACTCAGCGCGACGCTCCTGCAACATAATCATTTAAATAAGCTACTAAAACTAAATACAAAAAATTGCTACTACTATAGATTACTATTATGAAAGTCTAAATTAGATTATTTTATAATACTGGACTTAGAAAAAAAAGATTTTTTGTATCTTATAATCCAAAACATATTCACGAAAACATCAACAAGTCAGCATTATAAAAAATGAAACAAATTATTGATAAATACATTATGAATAGTCAAATTAAAATTACATATACATACATATGTATGATGCAAAAACAATTACATTAATAAATATGATTAAATATTTTACAAAAAAGTTTATAATAAATAATCATATTTACGATACCATGCATAAAGCAAAATAAAAATACTCTATTGAGACCATAATAAATTATTTAAATATACTTTACTTGTTTTTTAACATTCTCAATCCTTTTTTGGATTTCTTTTTCGCGGTTTTGTTCGGCAATGGTCAATTTATTTTCCATTTCTTTGGACAATTCTGTATTTTTATTTGTGACCAACTGTGCAGCCAAATTTCTAACTTCTGCTGTTTTAACTTGGTTCTAATGAGGGTGAATAAAAAAATAATTATGCATGAACTTTTAAATGGAAAGATAAAACATGCATTAAATGAATTTAAATGAAATGAATAAGGAAAACAATGAAAGTGATGATTGAAAATTTTGTTATATGAATCCATGCAAAATTATTTGGATTTGGTATGCAATGGTTAGAAAATAATTGTATTGATTTTGTAAATCAAAGACAGAGGAAAATTCCTTAGACGGAATTTTTCAAGCACCATAAAATTATCGTAAGTTAAATAAGTTAATAAGGAATAGAAAGAAGTATAGTAAAAAAAAAAAATTATTTATTTGCATTGCATAACATGAGCAACCAGTAAAATTAATTATAAAATAAAAAAAAAGCACACAAAAAAAAAACGAAGGTACATACTTCAACAAAATGATCGAGCATAAATATAATTTATAAAATTACGTTTTCCAAGCCTGTATAATTTTTCTTGTAATATGTACTTACATAATTGCGTAATTTTTCTTTTTGTTCCAATTCCAATTGAGCGCGACGCAGAGCGGCCAGTTCGAGTTTTTCCTGAATAGATACTTCAAGATGATGGAATTTTTCAGCATTGCTTGTGCGAACTTTTTGGACTTGCTCCTCCTTTTATATTTCAATAGTGTGAATAAATAAAGTGCAACAAGACAATTTTACGAGTGAAATTTTGTGAAATTGAAATCTAACACTCAACGATTGATACGATGAAATTTTTGAATTTAATTTCACATAAATAATGAATGAAATATTTCTGATTCTACAAGAAATTAAATAAAATGAATGATCGATTGATTGATGAAAAGCAAAAAAGTGCGAAAAGTACACTTTGTCACAAATTTTCTAATATAAAATCTATCAAGAATAATTTATATATGTATGTATGATAAATAATTGGAAAAATGTAATCACGCAAAAAACGCTACATATAAAATACATAAAGTTGATATAAAATACTAACGTGTTCCTTGAGCCTATCTAACATTTTTTTCATATTTTCATCTCTTTGAGCAGCCGCCGTATTCATTTTGCCTTCAATTGCTTTCCAAACTTCTCCAGTTTGTTGCTCAATTGTCAACCTAAAGTAGTCAATAATATATTTTATCCATATCGTAATAGAATATTTACACAATAAATTGGGTAAAAGTCAATACCTAGTTTTTTCAACTCCTTCTAGATGATCCTTCACCTTGGCACGCAAATCGCTAATGTAGGCTTCCCTTTTACCAACGTGAATTTCCATTTTGGCGTCTAGCGCTTCTTTGGTTGTTGTAATGAAATTATTGGTTTGTTCGTCTTTTTTGCGAGACGCTTCCTCTATCTTTGCCATTTTAACAGCGAGAGCAGCCATTTTAGACGCCTCCAAAGACTGAATTGACAAAAAAATCAAATTAAATTTTGCTATTTTTGAAATTCACTGCATAAAATTATTATTATTAATAAATTTCACCAATCTCCTTTCTTCGGCCGCCTTGAGCTTTTCTTCAATTTCTTCAGCAGATGGAGTTTTGGTACCGGGTGACAACGGTCTTTTTGGTACCACAGGTGTACCGACAGGCTCGGCAAGAATTACTTCGTATGCCAAACCACCTTTTGACATCTCTTGGCATCGAATTTCGGTTGCTATCATTCAAAATATTTAAAATTTATGGACGATTTTCATACATACATACATACATATGTAGGTATACAATTTCTCAAAAAAATATAATAATTAAACAACAGTTTTGCCACACGTTTTCAATCGACCGAAAATAATATCAACAATCAACATACAAAACGGTTAACGGTTAACCGGTTAACGAAATGGAAAGCCAATGCGCCCGTATTTCGTAGTTGTTTTGTCACAAGTATCACTTAGGATACGCAACAAGTGAAAAGGGGATTTATACTAATCGTAATCTCGGGGGGTGAGAACGCAATCTCTGTGTGAAAGTGCCTTTGATTACGAATACAGAATTAATCATTCGCTCTTAGTTAAAATACCGACAGAAACTTCACACTCGACCTCCATCGACATGAAGCGGGCATGAATCGGATAGTCTTTCGCATTGTAGAATTGGCAAGGGGTGGAAAATGATGGGGTTGGGGTGTTTACGAGAAGGAGAAAGGGGAGGGTGATGTCGCGGCGCCGCGACGGCTGTTAGCGGCGGCCGACGCCCCAGTGACGTCACGGGAACAACCATAAGCGACGTGGATTACGTACAAGTGGAACAGACATGAATAAAAGACTTTCATTAGACATCGAATTCGATTTTTAGACTTAATTAGGAGGCGCTAGAGCGCGCGGTGCGCTAAAAGCATTCGAAGCTTTCAACTCCGGGTTTGTCAGAGCGATTCAACTTCCGGTTTTGTACTAGATTCACAGTACGTGTAGGTACATACTGATGTATCATACTGTACAGCCATATATGTATGTATGACAATGGAAAAAAATAAACGTTGTGTCGTTAAAAAGCAATAACGCTCAATATTGATGAGACACAAATATGAAATGTCTTTCTGCGAGACTCGACAAATTGCCGGACTATTCGATGTTGACCTTAGTTAAACTTTTATTTGCACGCGACTACACGGCAATTGCATACAAATTACAAAGCGGAACTTTTAATATGAAGTAAATTAAGAAAAATAGCAATCACAATTGAAAAGCAAACATGAAATAAATAATCATAATATGAATATTTACAACTAATTTTACATACAACAAACTAACGATTCGAAATACCTCAAATACAGTTAACAATATAGCCTCCCCCTTTCCGATATTATCTATACGCAACTATCAACCCCTGTATTTCGATGTCGTATGTCTGGGCCGTCTTGTATGAAAAACAAATGAACTTGAAAATAAGATTGCAACTCAATCGTATGCAATTTCTCGTACGTTATCATCTACTTAAGATTACCGCAATGGAATTCGATCATTTGCATATATGTATGTACATAGTTGCAGACATTTGAAACCTAAGTGTGTCGCAAAAAATCGACTACAACCCCATCCATGTAACACGTAGACAGGATTTCCGGAAAATACATACCAAATACGAGCGAATCCGGTGTCAAGGTTAATTACACGTTACATTAATTTTAACGGTGTCTCGCTCGACAATCCACTGGGGTAAAATTGAGGCGCGGTCGGTCAAGTGTGGGTAAAAGCTAGTCTTCTCCATTCATTGCGCGCTTTCATTCACTAGCTAACTTGCATAATACATTATGGGGGTGTGAGAAATTAACACCACAATAATATAATACTACTTACTGATGAATTTAACCTTCTTCGGCTGTTTCGTGCGCGGTTTGTTGCCGCCGACTTTTTGCTTCTTGAACGGTGCCGTCCGCCGGTTGGCTAGACGAAATAAAATAAAAAGGGGTTGTTCTTGTGTAACATCGACATTATATATTTTATGGTTCCGATTGCGGTTGAGTCTGCACATTTCAGTTCAGCATCCGGTGTGGTGATGAGGGGAGGGTGCACGCATACGTGGAAAATGCAACGGAACCGGATGAGTCACGGTCGGTTTTTCCTCCCCCTCAACCCCGGTGAGACAAAGAAGTATCAGTGACATTAAAAGGGTACTCGCGAATCGATATGGGCAGGTGTAAAGTACGTGCGTGTACATACATGTGTCTGTGCAGATCGGAGGGCGAGTTCAAGGCGAAGAGGGCACGGTGTCTGCTAAGATCATATTACGCTCGTGATCGTATCACTAGTCTATCCGAAAATAAAAAAATTTAGACGTACATACTTGGAAAAGTTCATGTACAAACATATATATACATATATATATTGTATTGAACATCAAAAATATTCAGATTATAACAAAATTTATTATTACAGAAGTAAAGCAAATTTTATGCAAGGTAGGTACATATCGATTTATTTTCGAAAGATTCTGCACTTTCAGCGATGACGAATGCGGGAAAACGATCGATCCAATCAAATTGATTGATATTTCGACTCGGCGTTTGAGTAAGGGTAGAGAAACTTGTGGGCTCTTTTTGTATCCGACAAATATTGATCCGACGTGTATGAAAAAACTGCTTTTTTATTTGCTCGGGGGATTGGAAAACTCAGCAGAAAAATTATGAATATTTCTCATTAATAAGTAAAAACATTAATTTTTACCTATAAAAGTTAGTTTTTTTTATACATACGACATATGTAGTATGGAATCGCTTCAACAATTGGATTCCTATTCATCTGTATTCTGCCATTGATCTAAATCTAAGATTACGATTACATACGTATGTATCTAGATTTTAACCGCAGAACTCATCGAGAGCATTCGCTACATACCTACGTACGTACGTAGATCCAAAGAAAAACGAATAGGTAAAAAAAATCGATTGAATCCAATATACTTCCACGGTACTTTTCCGTATTCAAAGTTGAATTTGTTAGTACTTGGGTACATACGTAAAAATAAAAAGTAAAAAAAAAAACTACTCGTACTGCCGTATAGCGTGTCACGCAACATTAGCCCGATCGACTTAACTTGGTTGGAAACCTTGAGTGAAAAACCGCGATGCGGTAAGTGTGTCGCGGCGAAACATATCCGCATTTACACTGGCTACATTTTAGGCACCCGATTAACATCGCGAGGATATGAGACTCAGCCGCAATGGGGGTGTGTGATGTTGATTCGATAAGGGGGACACCCCGGAAGCTGTAGCCATGTGTCGTCACTAGACTTGAGTTTGCGTTTTACCTGCGGGCAGAATGGGCGCCCTGCACGTGTGGCAGAAGCATTGCAGTACCGAATCTCGCACAAGTCCGATGAGCATGTTTGCTTGGTGGGTGGTGGGTGATGGGTAATGGGTGGTGGGTTGTGAACGGGTGCCTTTGCCGGTGTCCAGCGTGGCACTGTTAAAGGGGCGCCGAAGCCAGAAGTGCCTTGGGGGTGGAGTCGAAGAACGCGCCTGCGCCCCAACTAGGGGTCGATACTAGACGCGACACCGACACACATTCGCACATTTCAACCATCCAACCACCCAACTACCCCCACGACTCGGAGAGAGGTACCGGCTTTTCCGGATAAATACCGGCACAAACAAATGGACGTTTTGAATCATTCATACGGTAGCCTGCACACACACACTGTCTAAGGCCGGTTTCACAGGGCACGGTTTATCCAGGCTCCTGCTCCTTTGTTGGCGCCTGTTGTACGGCGCGGTTGACAAAGGAGCCGCGACAAACCGTGCCGTAAAACCGGCCTAAGGCCGGATTCACAGGGCACGGTTTTACGGCACGGTTTGTCCAGGCTCCTTTGTCGGCGCCTGTTGTACGGCGCGGTTGACAAAGGAGCCGCGATAAACCGTGCCCTGTGAAACCGTTCTAAGAGCGGTTTTACGGCACGGTTTATCCAGGCTCCTTTGTTGGCGCCTGTTGTACGGCGCGGTTGACAAAGAAGCCTGGACAAACCGAGCTGTAAAACCGTGCCCTGTGAAACCGCTCTAACATGTCCGCACGACGTTTCTCTATGATTATGATCTGAAGCTGGCATAGACGGGGAAACTTTGGGGTGTATGCGATGAAAGGTGCGAATTGAGATACTCTGAGATAGAATCTTGGTTTGAAAATTTTACTCGTTTATCCGTGTCAATGGACAAACTGCACGGTGAAAATGAACTATGTAGCTACATATGTAGAAAACACCTTATCGCTACCCTGCCAGGACACTTGTGAACATTGAGAATCTCGGATGTTTCATACGTAACTGTAACCGGAAGTAGGGTTTTTTTTTTGTAGAAAATTCTAAAATTCTTTTATCACATAATATTTCCGAATTATCGAAATTTCATATCTATAGTTTTCACGTTAGCCGTAAGAGATACTGTGATTTAAGTCAACTTTTGACGAGCGAAAGTGGCAGTTTGCTCTTGAACGATTTTTTTTGTTTTATTTTTTTTTTTTTTTTTTTTCGACCTTTTAAATATGTAGTATCGTCACAATATTGTAATGTTGTAATTCTGAGAGAAATTGCTATTTATTTTTCTTTACAAACCGACGGAAAACCACTAGATTATCTTTCCCGGGAAGGACGAAACTATGTACCTATTCATACATACATACATACCTATGTACACTATGAGTGACTATGACAGGCTATAAAATTTTGCAATAACTTAAAAATTGTATATACACGTGTATGTATGTACATATCTACATACATATGTACTTGCATACACTGGCGAGGATTTATTCGAAAATTTTAGACGACCATTTTAAAAAAATTAGAAAATTGATATAAGATATATGTATACATATGTATATATGTATGTAATTGTTATGATTTGACACACATATAAGGTGTTGTAAATATTTGTAAATTGAAACCGATAATCTCAAATATTGTAATAATAAATGAAAACCACCTGATTGTGAAAAATTGCATTTCTACGTCTGCCTATTCAGTAAAATGCGAGGTTTAGAAATATCTCTAACGACTTAAAAGATGGCCCGCAGTTAAGGAGATATTAATGTACCTACATATATGTACGTACATATGTACAAATGTGGTATTGCAATGACAATTTTTAATCGTTCATATGATACTTAAAATAAATATAAAAATATAAAAAGGCTTAAAAAAAGAGCTATAGGTATAAAAACAGAATATAAAAATCTAATATGAATAAGTGTGGTAATTATAAGGGTAGGGGCGCCCCGATGGCTGGCGCCGCGGCGTTCGGGGTGATTCGTAATAGGCAGGCGCCATACCAGGTGCACGCGAGCCTTTTGCGACACCCCAAAAACCTGAAACTGATATCAACTGTAACGCCAAAGCTGAAAGAAAAAAAAAAACCCAACAGTTTAACGTTCTAGCCGAGCGTACAATTCATCACCCTGTAATTACTAAAGTCATAATTGTAAGCGAAATCCACGCACCGACCACAAAGCGGAAATCTTTTGTTCTATCGAAACAATCAATCAATCTGAAAGATTTCACTCCAGTGATTACAATCGAACAATTCGAGCCTTACGATCGCTAAAAAGGCTTCTGTATATATGTATGTACATGGATAGTTGACCAACGAAATTCAGCATCTACATCAATGCTATGAAATGCAATTAAAAATGTCTGCAACGTACAACGACGCTTGGGGACATCGCCGAACACTGCGTCGATAAAGCCTAATATACATTTTTGTACAGAAAATCGATGGAATTGATTTGTACACGAGCGGATTTGCGGCATAACATTGAAACGGATCGATAGCAACACCACCGCGGATATATTGTACAACCAACATACATACATATGTACATTTTCTACACGCTGCGAATCCATACAAAATGCAATGTCAGTGATACGACAGATTGTAGCCATTGTGTGTAATGTGTACTTAGATGCCAAGGTTGTGTAAAAGCAAATAGTAGCGATTGAATGTAAACCATGATTTTATTTTTCATGTTCGAAGTAAACCGGCGATCAAATATTTACGAGCCCGTTCATGTCAAATTGGTGCGATCGATGCAAATTTAAAAAGCTTTAAATAAAAGCTATTTAAGAGTGGCGCAGAAGTCGCAATTATATTTTTTCGTGGGGTGCAGTCTACTATGTTGAGAGAGCCGACGCCAATGGACCACCGTAGTATTGGACTTTCAGCACACCTTCGCAACCTCCCCTTTCAACCGGCATACAACACAAAGTTTCATGAAATATTAACTGATGAGAAGTTACGACAGGTTTGGGCGACGCCTGCGTAATAAAACTCACAAACACACACAAAAGCGCGTGTGCGAATTATTTCAAATTCAATTTAAACGCGCATTGTAAATAAGAAATAATGTTAAATAAAACGAACGAAAACGCAAAGCCAGGCGACACGAAATTTGACGGAACTAAATAGTGTTTGCTACATTTTCACGTGTGTGCCGATTCGACGAATAATGTACACAGAGAGCTTTCCGGAGCGGATTTCGGAACTTTTATTTTGTACAAGTGTGTGCCTGATACCGCTATTAGGAGAACGCTTTGCCGACTTAAACTTTAATTAAAATACAACGATAGTAAACGCTAGCGAAATATTTAATATTCAGCGAAAGCCTTTCGGTGAAACATGTTCGTAAATTAATTGTAATTAATTTCATTAAAAATCTTGAATGCTTGACTTTATCAAGCGCCGCATTGCGCACATTTGTTGTTTTACGTAAAAAAAAAATATAATTTAGTATGAAAATGGCGAAGAGCGAAAAATTCAATACCAAAGGAGGCATGCCACCAAGTACTGTTTCATCAGCGAAGTCGAGTTAATTTTGTTTAGCTTTCGAGGACACTTCCGCCTACCTCGTCAAAAGCATCTCTCTTTAGAGCCCACCCACTTTTCCAACCCTAGCTCTTGCCCCCTGTTTTCCTGTGAGAAAAAAAAAAGAAAAATTCTCACTCGAGCTTAAATTAAAAACGAGCTTTCGCGAAAAGCAACATTAAATTTCAACATAAAGTGTAAATCAATAGAGCAAACAAAACTTTCAACGCAATTACATACATTGCAATTAAAAGAAAGTAAAATTACTTATTGCAGACATACATACATACATACATATATGGATAAAAGATGAAAATGTCTACATAGAAATTTACACTGTTTTTCTAATCCAGTTTATGAAGAACGAGAATACCAGGTTTGAAACTACATACATATATGTACATATGTATGTATGTATTATATATAAAAATTGATCCAGTGGGAAAGTGCCCATCGAAAATTTTCGGTCGTTGAAAATGAACTCGCATACCATTTTCCACTATAAAACCATTAGCGACCCAAGTTCGGGGGCGAATTAAAAAAAATACACATTTTTTTGTACGGAACATTAAAAAAAAAAACAATCGATAGATATATGTATGTATGTATGTAGCTCGACACGGTGTATACATATGTGTAATAGTGTGCAGCCAAGTATTCAACACGCATTCGAGGATTTTCACCGCAAAATTTCGAAATGCACTTTCGACGATATCGAGGATTTGACAAAACGAAACGGTCAGACTATAGCCGAGGGCGGCCAGGTCGATAAGTGCAGTAGAGGGCGGCGTGCACGTGTCCGTCAATATTATCCGTCGCGTCGTGTATGTACATACATACATAGTATGTAGTAAGGCTGATATTACACTTGACCACTCCACCAACACCCGATTTACTCTATGTAGTTTAGTGTAAAAAAACCTGCAAGACGATTTTCAGCTAATTATCATCGTTTTCGAAACCATTTTGGTTATAAAAAATGGGTCCGAAAACACATCTATCACGCAGCACGCGTTCTCGAAACAATTGCATTCGAGTAGGACGACGCAAAAAAGGGTCGAAAAGGGATTTGGTGTCGATTTGTACTGCAAACCTTAGACTTCCAAGAAATTTTTAGACACCAGTGAATCGCTCAGTGTAATACGTGCCATCTAAACATGGATCTGTCTGGTAGTTGAGGTTCAAAATAAATTTGGTGTTGGTGGAGTGGTCAAGTGTAATATCAGCCTTAGGTTCAGAGCAATAAAATGGTCCATGCGCAGTAGGGGCGCGGCAAAGCAAGCAACTCGGTGCAACGCCCTAACTGCACGGTCACGGCCGCCACTGCATACACTTTAATGCATTTCGTCATACAGTACACGTACAAAATCGAACCGTGTACTAATGCAGTTGCTAGTCGGATTGCACCTAGTCGATACGTTACGCGACTCAACTTCAAAAAGACAATCCAGATTTCAAATTGTACAAGTAGATACACGGCGACAATGTATCAACTGACTCAATTTCATTAAATGCGATACAAGCCAAGACACAATTCTCACATTGTACATATGTATGTATATCTTATACCCAAAAAGAAGTTTTATGAAATCGTATAAAAATCGATTTGATTAATTACACGCATATTCAAATTTTAAAAGTAGCGATAGGGGTAGGGATTAGGTATAAGTACACACACAGACACAGACACATACGCGGTAGTAAAAACCACTGCACTGAAGGCCAAATCGTCCCCTAAATTGGGTCAAGAAGCTAAACTACGAGGGCTTTTTTGTACCTACAAGAGCAACAGGTGATAAAAGGGAGTCAAATATTATCAACTATCACCCCAACCCTCTCACGAAATGGGGAAAATATTACATTCAGAATTTCATTGACAATATGAGCAATTCAACATCATCGAAATAATCAACTGCCATATCGCGTCAGAGCACAATGGTGACATGTCCAAAATAGTAAATTGTTCAGGGCGGCAGTTTTAAATTTTGAAATGGTATCATAAATCAGGGCAACTTCATATAAAAATGGTAATTACACATGTTGTACACTAGATTTTTGGATGGAATTTCATTGTTATTGGAATATACATACATATACATATATGTATGTATGTACATAGGTACACAAGTAAATTTTTCAAATTGCAGGCAAAAAGTCCAGACTTGTCACTCGTGTGCTCCAAGAATATTAGAACTTTTGTACTCTGTGATGCTAAAAAAAAATTGTGACGTCATTCGGATGTGCCACTTGACTGTCCTGATAGAATAATTAAAGAGGAACAAAGTTGCATTCATTACTCATTTTCGCAAAATCTTAGACATGTCACCTTTGTACCCCGAGGACGCGATATGTATAAGCAGCACATCGTTTCAGAAGCAATGCTTCAAGCAGAGTTCCAATCTGTTTGAGATTGTGCATTTGAATTGCTTATTAAATTTACAGAAGAGTAACAATAGCGCGGAGGGTCAAAATTTTGATATTTCAGAGGCAGGCTGAAATTTTCAGGTATTCGTTCGGTCGTTTGAAGCAAAACCGTTGTTTCAATAAGTCTACATATGTATGTACATCTACAAAATAAAGTAAAAATCAATCGGATGTGTACTCACGAGTCATGTCTTGAGCTTCAGCCATGGTGTCTGGTACAGCGAGTGGACGGCAACGGTGATACAGCAACTGTAACAGAGGACAACGGTACAGTGGTGTGTGACACGTGCCAGGGAAGACCCTCAAGCATCGGTTAGGTGCAATTGCAGTTCACCTGAGTGCAGTACCGTCAGGTTGCGGACTTTCAGCCGATTGGCACTGGACTGGGACTGGACTTGCCTGTTCGGGGTGGGAGTGCCAAGTGGGCGGACCAAAACCCTCGACGACTTTTTCGAATATTTGTAATACGTATCAGTCGTTATTCTTGTGTGATAATCGAGGGCAAACGAGCACACCTTTATTTTACCGCCGACCGTGTGTATTTTTTATATACATACATATGTATATGTATACCGTTGCGTGCTCAGCTCTATTCTCCAGCGATTGTTTCAATTATTAAATTAATTTTGTATATGGATACTTGTACGGTTGTGTTCATTTACGATGTAAAAATTCCATCCAAATAAAGTTGAACTCGGTTAGAATTTCTGCCATGGAAAGCTTTTTCTTTGTTTGGTTGTGACTCGAAATTGAGTAACTCCACTTGACACTTCATATTCTATTTCGGACACACGGAGTGATGCTTGGACGAGATTTGAATCCTCGTGAACAAAGGGAAGAACAAGGAAAACAAGGGAATGATTCACATTGCTCGATTTAACAATGGTGAAAAGGATAACGACAGCATCGTTTATAACAATGTTAAAAATATTTATCGTGGCGTTTAGAAATTACATACATAGTACATACATATGTATGTACATATATCGTGCGATTATCTGCTTAGTTTAGTTGTCTCCACTACCAAGTAAAATATGAAATGAAATAATACTAAAATTATTTTTTGAGGCCATACATTTCGGAGTTGAAACTACAAGTGCACGGTGGGAGGCAGAAATCAGGTCGACGAGTAGTACACGAACGTACCGAAAGCTGCAGGGCAAAAAAGAGGAAACGGCAAATGCACTTACTGAAAGGCATTGCAGTGGGCGTCGCGCCAGACGTAGAGCGCACGCTGCACCCAAACACTGACATAGGCTTTGGATTCATTTTTAACTAAAGATTTGGTTGAAACAGTGCCTAAGCCAAAACTGCCAGACAGTTTGTCTGTAAAAATGCGCTAAAAATCCAAAAAAGTTCACAAGAGAAACGTGTTCAGTTATTTTCAGAGCGTATGTTGTATGTACGATGTCTTTTTAAACGGGACTTATTCTTGTAATATAAAAAGATCATTAAAATTATCAAAACAGATGGATGGATGGGAATCTTCTAAAGACAAATATATGAATGCATGAGACATTCAAATTAACTTTAAAGAAAAAGCCAATACCAAATAAATGTGAATTATCTGCAAAATTGAACAAAATGCTTCAAGTGCGATATTTTATACGCACAATGAAACAATGTATACAATCGTAAGTTGAACGTTTCATTATCGGGGTTATTGAACTGATGTGACTTTATTTAAAAATTATCAAGTTTCGTAATGACGGCGATATTGTTTCTCATTCATCATGTATTAATTAGCTTATTAATTTTTTGCTTATTATGATTTTTAAGTCAAACTAGGAAAATATAAAATAAAAATAGACAGCGAATACATAAATTAATATAATTATGTACAATGAACTCGTTTGCGGATTCAATGCACTCAAAACAGACGCCTTCAGCGATAAATCATTCAATTATGTACATACATATATATGTATCTACTACGCAATAATTTAAATTGAATAAAAAAATCTTTTTTCCACTGTAAATTTATTTTTTCAATGGGACGACTGCAACTGCAACACAGCTGTATCATTCTTTACGAAGATAGAAATTGTAGTTGCTGAATAGTGCTTATTACTATATATAATGGCGCAAGAGTTTCCCTGGCTGGGTAGCCGCGGAACGCTCGCATACACTCACGGCACGTACACGTACACTCATGGCACGTGTAGCGTGAATCGCTCGCATTTTTGAACTACCTATTACATTTTTAACTACTAAATACACTATAGAGGGTATAGGCATATACAAAAATGATAACCACCGATGACACTTTCAACGGGCATTGATTAGTTTACCGTAATTTTCGCATGAGAGATTCGTTATAAAAATAAAAGGCAAGCAAAATAATAAGAGCAATGTCGAAATTGTAATTATTTTGGACGGCGGCATTACTTTGAAATAATATTAACATTGGAAGCACAACTTCTAAGGTAATATTCTACGCTTATGAGATAATGTTAAATATTGAAAGCCCGAACAGCGGCGAGGCGGTGCTACGCATCGGGAATTTTAATAAGCCCGTTCACACAAAGCGGTAGACCAGTACATAATATATGTATGTACTATACGATGTACATACTTGTATACTGAAATGTAATAAGAAATAAAAATAAGTTGATATTTGAGAAATTGTCGTTTGGGAACCAGCTGGTGGAGGTGCGTGACATCTGCTCTGAGGAGCTTTGAGACTTTCTTTTATAATACATATATGTACATACATACATTACATTTATGTATGTACAATATGTACGTATGTACGAATGTAACCTTCAACTGGACCGACGACCGTTAACTTTATAACTTATCAGTTATCACACCTGAATACGGAATGTATTAAAATAATTTATAATTTAAACTCAGATCTATAAGGATTAGTGATTCTGTCTCAATTCTCGTCTCTAGAATTCTTGGGATCAATCACTTGGGACTAAAAATTTTGGAGGATTTTTCTAAGCTTAGTTGAAATTCTGTTTTAATAATAATTTGCGCACAAAAACGACATTCTGCTTTAACGGTAAGTATTTCTCTGCTAGAATTTTCCGGGAAATGGAAAAGTCTCCGGAAACAGAATCATTACTTGTGCCACAAAGACGAACGTTTCGAATATGTAGGTATCTGATTATTTTTTGTAAAGTAGGGAACAATTCGTTTTGTTGGTATATGGGTGGTATTTAACTTGCCAAAATTACCTGTTTAGTAAGACAATCAATTTGTATAAACAAAGTTGACAATCGAAACACAAAAATCAATATGATAAAAGCCAAAAAAATGCATTCAACAAAGGGATGTGATGAATAATTTCCCGTTATTTTCAAAGTACAAATTTGAAGCGGTCATTGAAAATTGGGATACAAATAAAATTTATTATTTGTAATGCGAAATTATTTCAAATAATGCGCACTTAAACGAAATTTAGAGCAATTTTAAGTTTATTTCTGAAATACACCCGTCTATAGAAACCAGGGGAGAACAACACTCCCTGATTACTGTTAAATCTATAATTAAACTTGTTTTTTTTTTTTTTTTTAGTCATCACTTTGTGAATTTCTTCATATTGGATATATAAATAGTAACAATAGATAATCATATTGTAGATATACATATGTAGTTGATAGTTATTTATACCTAAGGCAATTGGTGAATATGACTGGATGTAAAGAAGAAGAATGAAACTAGGATGGAGCGCTTTTGGAAGAATGAATATAGTTTTTTAATCTAACATTCCGCTATGCTTAAAAAAAAAAACATACGATAAATGCGTACTGCCAGTTATGACGTATGTATGTGAAACGTGGATGTTAAATTGAAGAATGCTACGTAAGATCCAGTACACACAAAGAAGCATGGAAAGAAGAGATCGTAAGAGGAGTAGATGGGTAGGAAGAATGACCAAAGTGACAGATATAGCGGAACGTGTGAAAAAGTTGAAATGGCAGTGGGCGGACACATTGCGAGAAGAATGGATGGCGGATGAACGCGAGAAATACATACTTGAATGGTATCCAAGAGGATGTGGAAGAAAGTAAGGGAGGCCAAGCGGATGCAGATTGCTCAAGACAGACAAGAATGGAAGAGGATTGGAGAGGCCTTTATCCAGCAGTGGATGGCGAACGGCTGAAAATGATGATGATGATGATGATCATATATATAAATATTTTTTAGCTCTTAAATCTAACCACATTTAACGTTGTAGTCGATATTTATCATTATATTTTTCAGTTTTCTAACAACTTGAATAACTAGGCTCAAATTCTTGGCAGTAATAAATGTGGCACTTTGAAAAATCGCGCATATCGAGGGACGTGTGTAGTAATTTTGGTTCAAAAATTAGTAAAAACTTAAATTGCGAAATCGGCCACACAAAATTAGGTACATTTCAATAAATCTTTGTGTTTTGCTAGTATTACGAAAGCCACAACGACCCAACCCAAAATTGACACAATAACGAACAAAGAAATTGATGCGAAAGTGCAAATTGAAAATATTACAATAATAAATTAAGCCATACACGAAATAATATTACCAACTGCATACTGTTTTCAACATGTACATAATTATGTGAATGGCTTCCTTGTTCCTTTATACACCCACACAAAGAGATCCGCGGTGAGAAAGAAGCTGAGGGGTAGCTACGCAGCTGACATCAATCGATGCACCGTTATTCGCAAAATCATTGTGAAACCTCATTTTACACAATAAAAACATTAAATGTATGAATTTGAGATTCGACAAATCACATGTCAAATAATATTTAGTACAGGTGGGTATGATGAAAAAAAAAAAATAATAACAATAACAGAACGAAGCTGCAAGTACATACATACATACACAGTCATTGTGCACAATGAATTTTGTGCAATAATGTAGTCAATTAATTTGTAGTAAAGAATGCGTTTCACTTACAGTTTAAGGATTTGATTCTGGTGGATTGGTAGGGTGTGGTCCTCTTCTCAGAAGATTCACAGGCTGGTCGACAATGCAGCTGCAACGGTCGACGCGCACTTTATATCTGGGAGAAGCGCACGCGACGCTCACCAATACTGACGATCTCTGCGCTCTGATTGGTCGGCACGATTGCCGTGGACCAATCGCATGTCTCTATTTCGAATCGCAGACGACCGCAACGGCGCAACCGTTCAAACCGGATTCGTTCTATTATTTGCAATTTATTTAAGTTAACTTTTTTGGCGAAGAAAATATGGATCTGAGTGGTTTTACTTTTGTTTTTTTCTTCTGTTAATAAAAACAATTTATTGAATGTAAATAATTTGAAAATAATAAATATAATTTATCTGCGAAGTGATTCAAAATTAATAAAAAAAAAACTTTTCAATAAATAGATGATAACAGTAGATAGAGATATTGTAGAGTTAGTTATTGGTTATTTATACCTAGGGCAATTGGTGAATATGACTGGATGTAAAGAAGAAGAATTAAACTAGGATGGAGCGGTTAGATAGAATTAGATAGGATGGATTTTGGAAGAATGAACATAGTTTTTAAATCCAACATTCCGCTATGCTTAAAAGAAAGGCATACGACCGATGCGTACTGCTAGTTATGACGCGTGGATGCTAAATTCGAGAATGTTACCTAAGATCCAGTGCACACAAAGAAGCATGGAAAGATGTATGCTTGGTATGACAAAATGGATGCACAAAAGTAACAATTAAACCAAGTGCATCTCATAAAGCGAGGGAAATGCATGCTCAATTTCTTTGAAGAAATATAATTTTCCTGACTGAATTATTAGAATTATATAATAGCGCAAGGGTCTGGCTGGGTGGGTAGCCGTGGAACGCTCGCATACACTCACAGCACGGGTAGCGCCAAGCGCTCGCATTTATCAACTACCTACTGCATTTTTGATATATTTTGAACTACTAAATACACTACATATATGTATGTAGGTAGGCTTACCATATAGGCTATAGGTAGACTTACCATATTAATTTTCTCTCACTTCCGTCAGACCGCCTCACTTTAGGATTTTGTTCGATGACAATTTTTTGACCAAAAATGCAACGCAAACTCGGAAGAATATTGTTCATTGTTCACGCGATCAACATATCCACACACTTTTTTCAGAAAGGGATATTCTTTCTTTAATGCATCCGTAAATGCCAAATGTCAAAATGACAAACCAGCCAGGAAGTCCGGAGGCGCCTTCAAACCGGGACGTATTGTAAGGCTAACTATAAGTATATTACATAAATGATAACCACCCGATGACACTGTCAATGGGCAGTTACTAGCTAAAAATGTTGTTCAACTATTAACTAGTTTTGAAATGATGGCATTGAAAAGTATTTTTGTAATTAATTTTGAATTGTCTTCTTTTGAATTGAATTGAATTGATAATTTTGAATTGAATCTTGTTGAAATACAATGAATTTAATTATGATTTTTTTTACGAAACTTAAATTTTGAAAATAATTCAATATGAAAAATTCCAAAAACTTAAATACTATTTTAACTGTAAACAATTGCTATTAATCAGTTATCTCATTATTTAAAAATATTATTTTGAACGGACACCCAAGATTATGCACATAGTAACGAAATGTTAGAAGCCACATGAGTGTGATAAAATATTCAACGAATTTTAAATGACCGTATAATTTATGTGTGTCCAAATGAGTTAATAAAAACTGTGATAACTTTAAGGCAATGTTTTGATGAATTCCAGCAATAAATTAAAAAATAAATAAGTACGTATACGTGCATCATTTGACGGTAAAGTATATTCATGAATCACTTGTATCACCTAAAAAGGGTTTCACATTTGAGTGGGCGAAAATCCGTTGCCGGAGAGTGTCGTATATGGAGAGACAACTTTTTAGCCGTTAAAAAATTTACTATAAATGTAGGTATATGTGTGGAATGGTTTCGTGTGAACTTTTTCCTTATTTGTAGGTAATTTTATAACAATATAAATATTGAACTACCTAAGTAAATTGTCAAGTTGTTGAAAAGTAATGTTACAAAAAGAAAGAGTTTTAAAATTTTAGACTTTCGTATATATGTATGTGGGAGTGTTCTTGTAATGGAAAGAATTATTTCCGCTTTGATTTTGGTTGAGGCTGCATTATTGCATTATGCATATTTTTTGAGTAGCTTTTTATTGTCCGTTGAAGCAACCATGTGAAAAAGTGGTTGAGCTTGTTCGTTAGTGAGTCATCCTTCCAATGCCAACAGACTAGACTCAGTAACGGATTCATTGTCCAGACGAACCAGACAAATCACTTAATGACCACTGCTATGCGGTAAGATTATGATTGATCATAAACGGTTTCAACGGTTTTCACATTGTTGCCAGTTAGTAAATTTTCACAAATGCGTAATAGGAAATGAGAAATTTCATTGTCAATGTCGACATAGCAAACCTATTTAACCTTTGATAAAGAATTTTAAATTATTGCATTCAAGCTAATCAAACTAAATTTAAGTATGTATATACATTTCTCTGGTTGCATATTAAGACTACAATTTTGATTACAAAGAATAAAAGGATAATAAAAATACATATTGATTGGCTTGTAAAGTATATTGAAATTAAGTAATAGTTCACTGCCCATTACAAAGAAACTCAATTTTCAAGCGTAGTATATAACAATAAACCTCGTTTATTACAAATCGACAAGGTTGTGCTACATAACATTGGACTTATTGTCCGATCAAAAACAAGAATGAATAATTTTAACAAATGCACAGTATTTAATTTTATTACATTCAAAATTTATTATACTATATTTGCAGATTGAATTACAAAATTGTCTAGAATTGATTTATTCATCATTTCATGATGCTTGCTTGGCAATCAGTTTTAAAATGTATTTAGAGAAATAATACATTATATGAATATTTTACATGCAATTTTAAAATTGATAACATAATATGTACAAATTTTATTAAATTGTAGGGGATAACATTAAGAGACGAGTATTATTTAGCATACAACCTTTTAAATACAGTTAAATGTATCAGCAAACTAGTGTTTTACTTTATCCATATTGGATGAAGTATTGTTTTTAATTTCGATGAAATATATGTACATAGATTTCAAAAGCACAATGAAAAATTATATATATGTATACATACATATATCAAATTTTTTTCTGTGATTGATGTCACAATCATAACGAGTTTTTAATGGAATAATTTCACCTAATTCAAGAAAGGCATTTTATATACGAGATGGTTAAGACAATTCATAAAATAAATCTCATTTTCCAAAAATAACCATTTCCAAGAGAAACAAAAATCAGTCACAATATAATCAATGGTCAAACTTTCTAATAGTGTATGCTGTAGATTTTTGTTGAAATGAGTTATAAATTATTAAATTTAACACTTTTCAAAGATAGGCTAACTATGTAGATGTGTGGAAAATTTTTCATCAGACAGTTAAAATGTCAAAAACTCAAATATGAAATACAATATATTAAATATGTCATACAAATGTAGAAAGAGGAAGCTTTCAGGAGTAGTCAAAAACTATCCAAGTCTTTAAGATTACATTATAACATTTTTGACTAAAAATGTTGAATATTTTATTTGTACAAGATAGAAAATACTATGTATGCATGTTAACAAATAATCTTTTTTTTTACAAGGTAGACGTACATACATGTTAGCACATGTATAGTGTATACGTAAGTAAAGCGCAAATATGCTGAATGGAAAGAAATCAAAACCCATGTAGATCATCAATCTATCAATTTTTATATAATATTAACTAAGCCTCGAAAGACTCATATTTGTATTTTCAATAATACATTTAACAATTTAAAATATAACTGAGAATATGTGTGCATTTTAGTGCACTAGTACAATTCCCCGATAATAAATTAACTACAATTTTCATAATGCTCGTATGGACTATATTTAAATTTAAATATTTGTAAAAAATTACAAGATGAAAGTGAATTGTAATATTTTAATTACAATCATGTATTATTGGACACTGGATAAACATGATAATATTAAAAATAAAATATGCCCGATTCCAAGTACATATTACACAAATGGTATTATGCTACAGTATCACATATGAGCAACACAATATCAATTAGTTAATTGATATCCACTCGTCAAAATGTGAGAATGTCTTAGATTATTTTGTCATATGCCAAGATATGAGCATAAAGTGAATGTACAAAATAGGACAAATACTATAAGTATCATGGCTACCCAAGCTGGACAACTCCCTGAAAAAAAAAAGAGAAAATAGTATATGTACATGACAAATTAGTAAATATTATAGATATGTTTTTTCAATGACCGAGGATGCTTACTTCTATGAGGCAAACTGTGAATGCAAACTCTATTATCTACAGATATTGAAACAACTGCAGCCTCCGACCGACTAGTGATTGCAGGACCATCACCACTAACTGGTAAAAATTCTAACCCTGTTATGAACATTGAATGTGCTCCGTGAATATTCAATACTCTCTAAAATATTACATAAAAAATTATAAATAAATATAAATGTTGAATATGAATTTCATAAGTACATAATAGTAGGTAAATCAAAGACTAGCGGCCTCGCTTTCATGAGAGGCCTCGTTTATCTTTTTTTTTTTTTTTTTTGCATGCAATTTTTCTGGTTGATAAAAACTTTGGATGGGTAGACCTCAAAAATTAAAATGGTCCAGGCTTATCTCATACTCTGAAAATACCTGTATAATATAGCAATAAAAAATATAAAATTTTGTACCTGTAAACTAAATGCGACATATATGGACACAGATCCACTGAACATAGTACCGACAGCTATAAATCTGCCATCGTCTCTAACTGCCAAAGCGGATAAGCTTTCTTCAATTGTTATACTTCTTATGAGTGTGCCATCATTGGGTTTCCAACTTTGAATTAATCCTTTTTGTTTACCGCTACGACCTAAAGGATTGGCAAGAGTGAAAAGTCGACAAGCATCCTTATCATCTTCAACACGTCCAAATCTAAAAACAAAATTGAGGGGATTTTTTTACATATATCTAATTAATAAAAATATATAAAGCAGTCAATAAAATGTTTACCTAGAACGTTTATAAAGATATTTAACACCATTTGGCGGTTGGCAGACAAGTTTGACCACCTTCTTTCCGTTATGTGTTGACCAAATAATAGCGAAACCATCTTTCGCTATACTGACGAGAAATTCATCGTTTGGGCTGAAGTCTAAATCATCCAGCTGAAATTTTAGTAAAACTTTAGATTGCAATAAATAAAACTAGTAAGTTCAAAGTAAACTACAAAATTAAAAATACCTCTTTGACATGCCCTGCAATGTCAAATTTCTTTATCAATTGTGGAAATTGCCAAACTCTGACGTGACCATCGGTTCCACCTGTGGCCATTAGTTTTCCATTGTGACTAATACGAACTACTCTTTGGACGGCCTCATTCCTGAAATAAATGCGTGAACGAGTTACAGAGCTATTGTAATGCTTTAAATGTCCACTATAACTTGATTACGCAAAAACATGTATAACTACCCAAAATCAGTTTGAATGCTATCAGCGGCACGTATTTCAAAATTGATTCTTTTCTCCGAATAGTGATTACTATTGGAATCTTTTTTACTAGAGTCATCTTCTCTATCTTTACTATTCGTATTTCTACGTTTCCGTAAAAAATTATTAACACTGTCGGCTTTCACGCTGCCTCTTCGCAATTCGGATGCATTAACTAATTTTAAATTCACGTTATACAATTGGCAATGTGTTTCTTGACCGGCGACCAGGTATAAATGCTTATTTAAATTAACCGCTGAACAGTTCATCACCACACTCGGTCCAGTTTCGTGTCTAATGATTTCTTCAGCTATGAATCGTTCACTGTCGTGCGACAACTCAAAGATTTCCTAAAACAAAAAATGCAAATTATTAATTTTGCTCTAAATTAGCACACAGAAGAGTAACTTATAAAATTTAACATGGCATTATAGTGCAACGGTAGATATATGTACATCGGAACCGAGCCGCTACAATATGCATAATTAAATGAAAATTGACGTACACCCTTGTAAATAAAACGTTGAATAAAATCAATAAGTTAGTCTTTTGATGCGGCCAAAAGGAAAGTCGACAATTGAATAAACACTTTGCTTATTTGTTTATTATACACATATTTTACATGACAGACCATGTGCTTATAAACACACATACCAGAATAATGAAAAAATGCGAAAGATTTTTGGTTCATTTATTGTGTATTTTACATTTGCTAACTTAAACTTCAGTAAACAAACTACATTCAGTTCATTATAAACTGTCAACGATAAAACTTCAAAAAGGTCAAGACCTACATATAATGAATAGTGTGTGATATGAAATATTCAAATGATACGTCTGTCATTCCAAATTATACATATACGGTTCAACGAATTCGTTAGAAAGTCATTGAAATTAATAAATAAATAGTGAAAGCAAGATGAAATGATAATATTGTTCCACAAAGAATCGAATTCCGCTATATAGGAATCAGATATACTATATGTATGAAAAGAAGCGTTAATTTTGTACGTCTACCTTTTTACCGGGAACGCCCGGACACACTTATTTTGTTTTCATTATAAAATTTGAATAATTATTATAATATACATATTTGTTTTCTTCTCCATAAACTATGGTGACCGCTATCGTTAGTCCACTCATACTATATTAATATTAATGTGGAGTTATCAAATGCCTGTATTCTTCATTAGTATTGTTGAAGCTTTATGAGCCGTGTGAGCATTTATAAACATATTGAAATGCTTGAAAGGGTACAGAAGAAATTTTTCAGCAATTAATATCTCAAGATGTATGGTTACTACCCATACTGGTACCCTAGTAAATTTATTCTGGGCATGGTCGGCACGCACTTGAGATTAGAAGAAATGTGTTATTATTACGTCACATGTTTCTTTTACATTCATTAGTTCATTAGGAATCCTCAAGTGCTGGAGAGGTTTGGTTTATTTGCGCCGAATAATTACATACGTTTACCTACTCAGTGAGCCGTCAGTTAGGTGTAATGTATCGACAGTTTCTCCCGTTACTAAAGCTTAACATATCTTAATTTAGCTAGGATACTAAGCGGGGATGGATATGGTATTTTCATTTATGTATCTAATTGAATTTATTTGTTTGTAAGTAAAGTAAATATACATAAACATCTACGGTCTGTCCGTCAGGAATCCGTACCACAGTTACCGATATTGTGAGCCCATACATTTGTCAATAGTTAACAAGCGTTGATCTTTTAATTGAAAATATAATTTTTTTTCCTGTAACTCATAGCTACCGCTATTGCTAGCAAACTTAACAGTAGCTCTGGATATATATTTTATATACGTAATAGCCTGGTCTGTCTGTTAGTTTGCTTACCGGTCAAGAATGTTCGAATGCCTCTTGTTTGCATTGAAAGTTTGATTCATTCTTATAAATCTCATAGTGACTGTTATTATAAGCCCGCTAATTACTATATGTAATAGCGCAGGAATCTGCCTGACTGACAGACTGGGTAGCCTAGTCGCGGAACGCTCGCATACCACGATACGTACACATACAACACTGGTTGGTAACCACCTGATGACTTACTAGTTACTAAATATAGTAGTGCAGGAATCTGCCTAACCAACCGACCGGCTGGGTACATACGCTCGCACACCCGAGACGGCACGTACACATACGCTCACTCACTCACACGATGCTGGTTGCGCGAAGCGCTCACGCTACATAACCTCACTAACTCACACAAATTGTCACCGATGACACTGTCAGTATATGAATCATAGTAAATATCCGTTGATCAACAACAGGGGAATGCATTAGCATTAGTGGCTAAGGACTTACAGAGACTATTTGCTTTGGATTGATATATCTTGAAAAGTTTCAATATGGCATACGAGGGTTAGCCTTGTTAAATTCGGGTACGCTAATTAAATTGGCCCTCGAGGTTGTAAGTATTGAATACCACTGCATTAGGTAATGCCATAGAGAAATCGTGTTCGGAATGCATACACATACTAAACTAGCGAGGTCAACGAGTGCGTGTCAACTAATTAAAAGTGCACTGGATCAAGTAATACTGGGAATATCTTACAAATCCATTGGCAACCCCTGTCTTGGAGGAGCCTCCACCACCAGCGACCAGGACATGTCTGCTGGTGATCATCTGAAGGGTGTAGAGTGGGAAATTGACACGAGCCAGCAGGCCATCGCTTCGACGGTTTGGTGCCATCCTGTCACTTTCGCGGAATGTTCGTTGACACTTCCTGAATGTCCTGGCGCTGGTCACGACAGCATCTGACCAGGAGTTGATCCTCGAAGGTGTTGTGAATGTTGTTCTGTCTTCACCGGCAGTTCTGACGGCGCCCTTCCAACATGACAACTGTGTCAGATGCCAGTATGGTTGACAGCGATCGTCAACATTAGGCGTGGACACGTGTCACCGTAGAGTCGTAGACAATATGTACAGCGAACTGTACGTCACCAGACATTTTTGTTTTTACAATTCTAATTCTAAAATAATTGTACACGATTTTGATTGTTTCATATGTTAGTTTTATTTACTTGAATGTAATTTTTTTTTAGTGAAAAGTTTAAGGTACCGTTGACTGCTTATGCATGTACAAATAAATGCTCAAGTAGATCATAAAATGCATATAAACTAATACGTAAGAGTTCTCTCCTCTCGTGTTATTCAATAAGGCATTATCCCTAGACGCAGGGTGGAGGGAGGGCCGTTAAATATCAGCGCATCCTATTGTTCGCCAGTATTCGTACCATTTTCGCTCACATAGCCTTCTTCTTAAATAAATAGAATAGACAATGTAAAAGTCGTCAAAATAAGGTATAGATAATAGATCCCACACGATGACACAGTACTGACGTTAGGATTGGAATCTGCTATGATCAATTCTTAACTAAAATCATAAAAAAGAAAGAGGAAAACACGAAGAAGTCGTATAATGGAATGTTTGGATTCTATATGGCCACTGGTATAACTTTACAAACGGCAAAGGCGTGATATAAAAGTCCCCGTAGGAGTTCTCTCCTGTACTCTACAAAATGGCAACATTGCGCAGCATCTAGCGCGCATTGTTGTTCCTTAGCATTCTATTCCATCTTCGCACATACAGACATCTTTCTCAATTTATATTATACTTTGTAAAATATTTTTACATAACATAATAACAGATTTACAATGTGAAAGTCGTCAAAATAAAATACCCAACTGTGAATATCACAACACGACACGATCTACTTGTCAACATCGTCTTCTCCACCAACTTTCCCCACCATAGCTTTCAAACTTTGTTTTGTGAGAAAAATTCCACCTAATTTTATATTTGTCAAAAATGTTAAAAATATTGAAGGCAGTACGCGGTAATGAGAAGTTCAATACTACGTTATATTGCCATTTTATTGTCAAGATATACTATATCAACTATGATGTGATGAAGAGAAAGGCAGCTCACTGAAAAAGTTGGCAAAAGTAATAATAATAATTATGATATTTATAAGGATGTAATCCTTAAATACTCAAGAAGTAGATTCGCAACAGTGCAAAGCAAGTTCGGTCAATTTTCGCGCACTTGGTAAAATTGTTGGAAAAAGGTTGATACACTCTGGCGTTTCCCTAGCGGTACGATTCGAAACTACAATCGCTAACTACACGTCATTCTTTGGAGTCGATAAGTATGCGGACTGTTTTATCGACAACGTTCGTATTTTAGTTCGCGGTATTTTCATTTATGAAATCATCTCTGCGAAATAAACGAAATGATTTTAGCGCAAAGTTTTCCGATCATGCAATTAATTACCAGTTGAAATGTAATAAAAAAAATGTAAATCCTTCCTACCTCCATAATTAATCGTTTTTATTTAAATATAAATATTTTCTTATTAGACTTTTTTTTGTATATGCTTGAATTATTTATGTTTTGGCCAAATTTGTTCAAAATTACGTTTACAGAATGTGAGCAGCAGCAGAATGGTTGTCGTGGTTATCGTCAATGCGATACAACTTTTCAAGGGGTTTTCCAGGTAATTGATATTACATACATAAGTATTCAACAAAAACAAACATAATCTGAAATCATTTTTAAATTATCTTCAATATTTAATTTTGTCTACAATAAATGAGTGTCAATTAAAAATATATAAGATAGACCAGAAATATTTTCACGTAAACATGGGCGCGCACGTGATTTGATAGTTTTTTTGTGTATCACAAATAAAATTACTTACATAAATATTTGAATATGATATTTATTCATTCGTCGGCATTTATAGAAAATGTAACATTACTAACGGCCTCATAGGACTTGGACCCTCAATTTGAATCATCACTCGTACCAACAGCGATCTTCAACTCATCGGCTACAATTACATCGGTAAATAATCATGCACATAAATATTCCATTCATTGAAATAGATCACGATCAATCTTTGCCACATTCTACAAGTAAGAAGGTACTTCCTTGCTACCGTATTGTGATACCGTGAGTATTTCACATTCAATGAACTTTTAATAAAAAATCGAAGGCGAAGAGTTCTTTTACTGTATGTATTATAGATGCATATTGCTTTGTTTCATTATATTATCGCAAATTACATTGACATTGTCGTAGATAATAACACTCATTTCAATTCAACTGACAGGCGAAGAACGCAAGTCACACGATGTATAATCGACATACGTTGTTGGAATAGTGTTGAATTGTGGATGGCTTATCGCATTGAGTCAGTTCTAATCCAACGGTTTTCGCATTTTCCGAATTTTCCGAAGATAGTGGAAAGTTGGCGCTTCGCCGCATCAAAAGGCGCCTCCTACGGACCATTCAGTCATCATCAGGCGTCCGTCGGCAACGCCAGTGTCTGCAGACGATGGCCACAATGAAGAGTGCGGTATGTAAATGTAACTATTTAGTGTAATGTAATTTTTTTTCGCGTGTAAATTAGCGCTAATTGTGTTTGTATACGCCGGCATACCGATAACGTAAGCAATAGTTAAAGTTAATAGTTAAGGAAGTTTCATATCGAGTAGTCAAACGTGTTAAACCAGATAGATCGCGATTCGGTTGTATTGTATGGTCTTATAATTATGTTAAATAATGTTCGCCATTATTCGTAGTTAACACTTATGTGCGTTTTACTATCAAAAAAGTGTCGTTAAAATATACTGCTAGTTTAAGTATAAATAGGATTGTTAGCTATCTATGTATACTAAACTAGCTCATGGCAGTAATTAAACTTCGTGATCGTTATTTCATGTGAATCGGTATCGTTAACGAGAAAGGTGGTATTCTAAGTGGAATGCACACCACAGATATTAACGATTTCAATTAAAATCGAAACCTTTCGATACAGTACCGTGAAGAAATGATTTTGATGCGGTCCGAGGTAGTTAAAATAAATAAAATGAATCGACGCTTATTTTTCTGGGGAATCGATGTGAAAGTTACTCTTTATTGCTGTTCGGATAGATTTATAGAATTTCAATACCGTGGATAATGATGTGATTATATTTTACGATCTAAGAATCTAATGCTTTCTATTCTCTGGCTTCATTTGTTGCACTGTCTTTGACTGGTTTGAAGAAAATAATTCTTGAGTTAATTAAAATTTGTCAAGGACAAGTCAAGACCGTCGATTTACGCGGTTTTACAAAATGCACATTTTTTTTAAATTTATCGCGCCACATTTATTACTGTTAAGAATTTGAGCGAAGTTATTCTAGTAGCTAGAAAACTGGACAATATGGTGATGAATATTGACCCCAACGTTGAATGTGCTAAATTCAAGAGCTAAAAAAAAATTTACATACATACATACATATCTATATGCAATATGAAGAAATTCACAAAGAGATGATTACAATTAAAAAATCCAAAGTATAGTTATTAATGACCAGGGGGAATTCTTCTCCAAATTAACCAGAAATTCCGAATCAAATGATTCATTTTTTTTTTATTATATTTTGTACTTTTATTATATTTTTTTGTACATACATACATATATTGTGTATACAGTATATATTTTGTGTATACAATACATAAATTATTTTTTGCACGGTTTTTTTGGAATATATCCCCCAATTTTATGAGTTATACCGAATACGTTGTTTTTATATTCCATGATTTTGTATGAGTACCATGTCTTTTTTTACGCGGTTTTTTTTTGCGGAAATCACGTAAAACGAGGCACGTATGGATAAAGACAACGAGTGTAGGTATGTACATACTTCAAAATAACTGTGAACGTGCAGTGAAAAGTAGTGAAAGTTTGTACAGAGTTGAGAATGCATACAAACAAGCCTTTTACGTTTTTTTAGTTTCAAATCTTAGCTGTGACTTTTACTCAATTATTTGAAAATAATATTACGAATAAACAATTGTTTGAAATGAATAAACAACAAGCTTACATACATACAAATATAGAAACAAGTTTCGTAATGCTTGATATTTAATCACGGTCCATACTTCTGAGCAACTTTTTCGATATGGTTGAAATTTTAAATCATACTTTTTGCGCGATAAGAATTGAAAAATCGAGTAATAACATTCAGAGTGGGTATTTTTTTGCGTAATACTGTCACAACGTGATGCAATTAGCAATGCATGTCGTATGTACAATGTAATCTGATTGCATGTGTTCAAAATAAATTACGTGAGCGAAACAGAATACACGACTACACCAGTCATATATTTTTGAAGAAAACCCTCTTAGCCCTCTTAAACAGGTTAATACTAAAAGCTGCACTGTGAAAGTTTCTCATGTATGTATGTACATACATACATATATATAAATAAAATCCTCTTACTTTTCACGAGAAACCGTTTATATAAGGAGTATAAGGAATTGTACAAATTGTCGAGTACTTACTTATTGATGAGTGAAATCAATACGTATTTAAATTTAAATAATAATTTTTTGCGATCTCGGATAAGATAACAGTGCCCAAATACACTGTTAAAATACGATCATTTTCGTACTGTTCAAATAATATGACTTTTATCTGCGTGCGATTGAGATAAGCAAATATTTATTTGATCATTGCGGCGCGGCGGCGGCGAAACGAGTTCTAGCTCACTTTGAAATAAATGACATACACCAGTAGTTTATATAACAGTGATAAATCTTAAATTGTTTATAATATCTTACTTACATATATAGGTTATAAAATTAAGGTTTTTAAAAAAATATACAATGTACATAATAATAGAATATGTGTCTATTATAATATGTATGTATGTACTTAAATAAAGGTAGGTAGATGTTATGTAAATTCAATGTAAATGGTAAACACAATAACTTATATGCACACAATACACCTAAAGTGAAAATCTTCGTAGATGAACTTTTTGTCAGTCTCTACAAACTTTTTTTTGTCGCAACACTAGCGCACGCTTCTTTTGTGTCCAGAACTAGTTTTTTATTCATTTTTTTGAAATTTTCGACAACGGCAATGAACTTCGAAAGTGAATTTTGCATCCACGATTTCGAGTTTTATAAATGGGGACAGGTATACCCGCTATTGTACCGGTAATTTATTTACGCCATATTTCACATTGACCTAGGCGAAGCAATCTATTATAAATACAATTCAGCAGGTGTGTGCATTGTCCTGAATTGAAATCTTGTTTTATCGCTCAAATCGACCGCAAATTCGTCGAACAAAACCACAACGATGCAATTGAACGGTTAATACATTATGTACTATCAAGATATTGTACCCATTTACTTGCTTGATATACATAATAATAATGTATACATCTCAAGCATAGAAAACTGTATCTCTGGGCTAATTTGTTTGGTGCCTATGATTACAATTTAGTATATATTGTGTTCGAAAGAAAATTTAAAACGCGTATCATCTTTTAATTCTGAGGATTATCGGTGTTTATTTGGAATACGGATCAGAGATTTAGTAAATTTAAAAAATAAATAAATTAAAACTGCTTGTCACTGAATTATTTAATAGTGGTAAAAACTATTTATTAATGGCCAATAAACTATTTTCGTACTTTATTGTGCCACGTTTAAGTGTTGATACTTAATCACTGACCGTGCTTTTCTAGAAAAATGTTTTTTCATTGAAACGTGATTGTTTTTGCACTCGATTGGTTTGCAAATAGAGCAACGTTTGAATATGTCGAAGGTTGATACCGATATCGAAAAAGCGTAAGTTCACAAGTTAATATTTAATATCATTGAAATTTGCATAGAATACGCGTTGCGTTTGTGTTAATGTTACATTTTATTTATTGTTTGATGGACGAGTTTAAAGTGTGTTTTGTGTGGGGAAATTAGCATGATATTACACTTTGCATATCATTTGCACGTAAAATTTCACTTCATTAACTAATTAAACACGTTGTGCACAATGTTCGCGCGTTTGCATTTTCGTCAGTGTTCTCGTTGAATTTTTATGCTTTTTATGACGTGTCTGTTTGTAGAATAAGAATTTATCGAAACAATACATGGATTTATTTTATCGGCTTATGTAGAATTACTCATTACAGATTAAGGGTTTTATTGACCGTATTGGGCTAAAATTGATAACTTTTTTTCATTATTTTTCAGGCTCTGTGTATGCTATTGTTTATGATTGTTCAAATCGACGGAAAAACCATCGTAAAAAATGGAAAAGATAAGAAATATTTCAATTTGGAAGAACTAATGCCTCCTACGTCTAGGCTTTCCCAACGCATGTTCAATGGAACTTGGATATCAGGTCATTGACGTTCTAACATGGTTTTTTTTAAATTCAGATAGTTTGATTGTCATGAGAAAATTAAAATAAATGAATAATTGTACAATATTTTTAATAAAAAATGCTTCTTAAAGTCAAAATTCGTGTAATATAATTATGAAGTTTATTACAGACAAGGAAATATTATATTCGAAAGCAGGACAAGAAGGATTGTACGTATTCGATTTAGAAAAAGGAAATTCGAGCATTTTTATCACTAAAGAATTGCTTGTAAGTAAAATATAAAATTGATATAATATGTACCCAGTAGTTTAAATCCACTTCAATGACACGTTTCTTTGTGATATTTTTTAGGACCAATTGAATACAACAGACGTTGAATTGTCACCCGATAGAAAATTTTTACTTGCTCGATCAGATCCGCTGACTGTATGTATCAATTTGGATTATGTTGTAGATTTATGTAGATAGAGCTGTGTGTATGTAAAATTGTAAATAAATTAATGACCATGGTTTTTTTTAGGGATTTCGTTATTCGTCATCGGCTCGCTATGCGCTTCATGAAATTGCTACCAAGTAAGTCACATGGTCATTGAATAAATAAGGTTACAAACTATCTTAATGTAAACAGAGGTGTGTTAGATCAGACGCATCAAAATAAATAAAAATTAGAACGAGTGTATGTTTAAACGATTCAGTTTATACTAATGAATTCACTGCAAAGTTACGAGGCCAATAATTGTGTTGACTTCTATCAAAATGAATCTAATTATGTAATTACAATACAATGAGAATATTTTTTTCAGATACTAATGGTAACCGTTTGATCATTTCAGTGTGACAACTCAAATCGCCGATCACAAGCGATTGCAATTCTGCGATTTCGGTGGAGAAGGTCACTCTGTCGGCTATGTTCTTGAGAACGACGTGTATTATTTGGAAGACGTTATCCTTGGATCGTCTGCCGTGAGATTGACTGATGACGGCATTCCAGGAGTCATATACAATGGAGTCGCCGACTGGGTGTACGAAGGTTGTACAAAATGAGTAAAGCTTCAATGTATTGTGGTGCAAAATCGTTTCAATCAAACTAATTAAGTGTGCGATATTAGAGGAAGTGCTCAGTTCTGGATCAGCCATGTGGTTCTCGCCGAAGGGTTCAAGAATGGCCGTAGCTTCTTTCAACGACACTGAGGTCGACATTGCAGTTTATATGTATTACGGAATACCTGGTTCAATCGAAAACCAATATCCTAATTTGGAACTTCTCAGATATCCAAAGGTATCAATTGTCATGTGATTTTATCTAATACAAAGCGAATCTTTTCTTATGCTTGGTTTGTTTAGGCTGGCAGGAGAAATCCCGACGTTTCATTGAAAGTGACAAGTTTGGCTGGAGGTGTCAAATGGGTCAAGATAGAACCACCCATTGATGAAGTGTCCGAAGATTATGTTTTAGGAACTGTGACGTGGGCTTCTGAAGATGAAGTCGCAGTACTTTGGTTGAACCGTCGACAGAATAAAACCGTATTGGTCATCTGCAATGCCGACAGTGGCAATTGCAAAAAGGAAGTCATTCGTGAAGAGCCTAACGGTTGGATTGAAGTAACGACCCCTGAATTCCAAGGAGACGAATTCGTCGATATAATTTCAACGTCTCAAGGTGCTGAAAATGGCGATGAGTGGTACCACGTGGTCAAGTACACCAGGAATCTGGCGAGTCCATTAGCCATATCAGAAGGAAATCGAACTGCTGTTTCAATTATGAATTGGAAGCCTGAACAAAATAAGATGTTAGAATATTACTTCATTTAATTTGATATGTGAAAATTTAAATATTTTACTGATAATATGAATATTTAGATATTATATGAGCACACTGTCTGATGGACCTTGGCAAAGGCACTTATGGCTCGGTGGAAATCAATCTAAGTGTATCACATGTGATGTAGAATTACCTGATGGGGAAAAGTGCAGGATAGCAAGTGCGACATTTAGTCCCGGTGGAAACTATTATGCGTTGTCTTGCCAAGGAAAAGGACCAGCCGTTGTTACGATCAACAGTGCTAAGGTGATTCAATGTTAAATTAAGTTGCTGAATGGTTAATTGTAAATAAATACAAGTCGTTATGAATAAGTTGCTTTTGTTTACAGGACGATTCTGTGGTAATGACGTGGCAGGACAATTCAGCTCTTCGCGAAATACTTAATGAATATTGGCAACCACAACAGAAAAACTTGTTGGTTACAGTGCCAGGAGGATTCAAAGGGGCTGTGAAGATGCTAATACCACCTGAAGTAGATTTATCGAATCCCACTGGATCGTATCCGATGGTTGTTAACATTTACACTGGACCAAATTCTGTAAGAGTTGCTGATGGATTCGGCCTAGGTAGATACCCTAGTTCGACAATAATTTAGTATGTACATATGTATATAATGAGTAAAAATGATTTTTATTTGAAACTAATATTTTTAAGGATATCATACTTACATGTCAACAAACAGAAGCATAATATACTGCTATGTAGAAGGTCGTGGTTCAGGATTGAAAGGAAAAAATACTCTTTTCAGTGTCAACAATAGATTGGGAACGTACGAAGTCGAGGATGTTATCAATATTACACGGTATATAATTGTTAAATATAATATTTTTGAAATGCAATATAATTTTTTAATTAAAGTAAATTTAAGGGCGTTGACTTCGATGTATCCCTGGATTGACAAGACTAGGATTGGCTTATGGGGTTGGAGTTATGGTGGATATGCTACCGCTATGGCTCTTACTAAAGATTCGTCCAACGTATTTGCATGCGGGGTTTCTGTTGCTCCAGTGACATCTTGGCTGTATTATGGTAAGTTTGAAGTAATGTGTTTGTGATAGTACTGTGATTAATTAATTAATGAGATTTGCGTTTTAAGATTCTATTTACACTGAGAGATATATGGGTTTACCGACGAAAGAAGATAACGCTGTTGGATACGACGAAGCAGATGTGACGAAAAGAGCTACATTACTCAGAGGAAAACACTTTTTGCTTTTGCATGGAAATGCCGACGATAATGTACATTATCAAAATGCTATGGCATTATCGCGAGTGCTGCAAGAGTCTGATATACCCTTTGAGCAAATGGTTAGTTTATGATTTTGATTGCGAAATTTTTTGTTCGCGGAAATTGAATACCAAATAATTTTCGAATTTATTCACAGAGTTATCCCGATGAAGCCCACGGCCTTTCTGGTGTTACGAGGCATGTCTATCATACGATTGATGATTATTGGACTAGATGTTTTACAACATTCAATAAAAGTGAAAACTTTGCTGGATACAATTAATAATTTATTTTTAGCTAATAAAATATTACCAAAACAAAAGCATTATATTTACATTACTTTTTTTAATACATAATAATAGATAACAATAAAATATCGCAGTTTTTTTTTTCAACAAAATACAAAAATGTTAATCGGATATAAAAACGTAAGTAATCCAATGCGATCGATAATTTCTGACGATATATTTCCGAAGCTCTTCGAAAACAATACTAAATATGGCGAACGGAATTGATGGCAGGATACATTGTAATGGAACTGGTCGTGTATAAAAAATGGAATTGCATATTGGTGCATATATTAAAACCATCGTTACAGTCACAGTAGCGCATATACCTATCAACGTCGCATGGTTGTCGATGTCATGTTTAAAAAGTGAAATCACTCTTGTTCTGCAGACAAATAGATTCCACAATTGCATGATCACAACAGCGATAAAGAACGCGCTTTGACCTATACGCTCAAGATCTAGTCTCTCGTCAAACGTCCAATCTTGTCCAAACGAATCTTCGTAATCGTCGAACGATTCCAAATACCAAAGTTCTTTGCTAAAAAACAGTGTTTGGGGAGGAAAACCGTACATAGACATGATGTTAAAGTAAATAGCGAATCCAGCAGCGGCTTGAATGACTCCTGTATGTCCCAGAGCGATGAAAACCATTGTGGAGATCTTTATATTTTTGTATAAACCTTTCATTAAGTTAATTTCTGATTTTTCAAAGGCCAAGCTCACCGCTGGAACTATATTTGTCACTGTGTTGATTACGACAATCAGTGGTATGGACAAAGGCAACGGTAAACCTAGGACCCCGTGGGCGAAGAATGGCAATAGTTGGGCAGCCAACGGGGTGATACTGTAAAAAACTACTTTGTTCAAGTTTTCAGTGATTATACGTGCCTTCTCCATACCCATAATTAGTGAAATCAAACTGTCATTAGCCAAAAGGACATCTGCGATTTCTTTCGCTATATTTGCACCGGAGTCGTTTAGTACAATGCCTAAGTCTGAGCCTTGTAACGCTGGAATATCGTTTACGCTGTTTCCGAAGACGGCTACGATGTGTCCCGCTTCTTGGCAAGCTTCTACGATCATCAGCTTTTGCTGGGGTGATACTCTTGCGAATACTAATTCTTCTGCATCTTTGACCACTTGCACCACTGTGGAAAATTTCATGTCCCTCAAATGCTGACCGGTTATGACCGCAGCTTTTGACATCAAGTTACCTTCGATTACGTTCTTAAGGACATCGTCCTGATCGAAGGACATTGGATAGTCATAAATGGTTTCGTTTTCTATTGACACAATCCCAACCTCTCTAGCGACCGCCAATGCTGTTATCGGAAGATCACCCGTGATCATCATTATTTTTACTCCAGCTTCACGCAAGGCAGTCATCGTATTTTTGGCAAACGAACGCAGTGGATCTTTTAAGGATATGAGACCTAAAAATCTCAAAAATTTCGGCGGAAAATCAACATCGTCTCCAAATTTGTAATTTCGAGGATATTCTTTCAGCGGCAATACGCAATCGCAGAATGCGATGACTCGTTCTCCATTGCCGCTCATTTGAACGTATGCATTCTTGATATGTATTTTAATTTCAGCATCTAGCGGTATTTCACCATTTTTTGTTACGATCGTAGAACAAAACTTTAGAACAAGTTCCGGTGCTCCTTTCATTACTAGGAGATATCTCTCGTCCAACACTTGCGTATGCACCAAAACATGATACTTATCAACGGAATTGAAAGGTATTTCGAATATTTTTGATTTTTTATTCCCAACATATCTGTCTAGAAAGTTTTCTTTTAAAAATTCAACAACAGCAGCATCTGTAGCATTTCCAAACTTTTTAGCAGTGTCAATATCCAAATATGACGAATCGAGGCAAAGACAAGCTGCGTGAATCAAAGCTTTGAATTGGTAACCGTTTTTCGCTGCAATATTGTTGTGACTCGCCACTTTGTTGAAATAGTATAGATTGGAGACTATCATATTGTTTTTGGTGATGGTTCCCGCTTTGTCTACACAAAGTACGGATAGGGAACCCAAAAGTCTCACAGCGCGAATTCTTCTACATATGCAGTTCCTGCTGGCTAGCATTTTTATGGAAAATGCAAGGCACACGACTAAAGTAATAGGAATACCAGCTGGGATGATGGCGAATACAAAGCCGTATGTGTAGTAAAAAGCATTGCTGTATTCGTAACCTAAAGAAACAAACGTCACGAAGACCATGGATCCAAGAATGAAGTTGGTGCAAATGAGCAGTTCGGCACAAGCGTCAGCACGCTTTTGGAATGTTGATTTTTTAAATTTTATTGTTGCAGCCAAACCAGCCGTTCTTCCAACGAAAGTGTCCATGCCTGTTGCTATTACTATGCCCCTTCCAGTACCTTCAACAACACCACACGAAAGGAATGCTAAATTTTGCGATTCTATAGGATTGTAGCCGGTGCAATCTACACATCTCGAGCGTGGTAAGGTTTCACTGCTTATTGAAGAAAGATCTATCCTCAAATTATCCGATTTTACTATTCGAATATCAGCTGGAACTATTTCGCCAGCACGCAATTCGATCAGATCTCCAATGATGAGATTTTCTGCTAATATAATCGTTATTTTTCCATTGCGAATCACGCGTGCATACGTAGGAACAATGTCAAGTAAAGACTTACTTGTTGGATAGGTCTTGTAACGGTTATGGAACGAGTAAAAGGTCGAAATTAGACCCCCGACGAACAAATTTAAAGCAACGTATATGTTTTCGTAGGTCATCTCGTGTTCATGTTCGTCAGATCGGTATACAAAGAGTGCCGATAGCGCACTGATCCAAACAAGTATATGTAACGATTCTAAGAAGCTTTGCATTAATAATTTAAAATATGGTGGACGATGCGACATCTTCAATTTGTTTGGTCCGCTCTCGTTCAAAATTTGAGCAGCTGTATTTTCTGTGAGTCCATTCTCTAGGTCCGTTTGAAAGATGACTTCTAAATGATGCAAGGTTTCGTAGTGAGTGTCTGCGCTGTATTCGCTTTTCAGATCAGCAATTCTTTCTTCTTTGGATGAGATATTAATTTGAGATATCTTCGAATTTCTAAGCCTCTGATCCACGTACATCTTAACAGTGGCTTTTATAAATAGCACAATATTATATCACCAAGGTAATAATAATAATTGAATGATTTTTTTAGTTTAAAAATTAATTAATTAAAAAAAACAAAATAAATTTAAAAGTAAATTTCCTATTACTAAAATTGCGTCGGTAGTTTATTATATAATAAATATTTTTCTTGTGCTATTTTTTGAGATCCTATGCCAAGTTTCAGCTCCAAATTCAATTATCGCGTTTAAAGATAACTGCTCGAAGTCGTTATTTCTCGGAAAATGGAACAAAACGTTTATAGCAAAACAGAAAACGTTTTTAATGCGACGACATACATAAGTTTCACAAATTTAGAACGTTGTCTCAATGATATCGAAATGTTATTTAAAAAGGTATCTCAGATATAAATATTATTTTTAAATTAATTAATATACATACATTGTACATGTGTATGTACCTTATTTTACTTTCTGCGTAAAAATGAACTATGTAATTTCAATAATGTTTTACTTTGTGATAATTTTTATATTGCATATTTAACGATTTTATCTGATTCTTTAAAAATATTGAATCGCTACTGAACAAGTTACATGTAATTATAAAAGTTGTATCGAAGTCGTCGTTTTGTTGATCTCTCAAAGTGAACAACAGTGAATGTTGACTTGTAAACTAAACGCGAATTACAAATACATCGAACGTCAGACCATGTACAAGGAAAACGAATTTGACCACAAATTATAGCGTTTCAGAATCTTAAGGCGCAAACGATTTAAGCTGTATATTATTAAATTTGATTTTATTTTTTAAAGGTGCCTATTTTCACATTAAAGTACATTTACACGAGTCGGAAAATGCACAAGCACTCATTTAACGTAATAAAATTATAAAAAAAAACACGTGTGATTTAGTGTGTCGATACGATACTGCTAATTCGATTTAGAATTTTCTTTTTTTTTCTATTTTATTTTAACCTTGTGTTGTAAGATTTTATGTTCTTTTATCATGCGATAAGAGTGAAAGCCGTTATTTTTATTTTTTTTATTGCGATTGCACTTTTGATAAGAGTTTGAAACTGTCGCAGGATAAAATTTTTACAGACCAAATCACAGTTGAATTTTATCATTGTTTTTCATTGGAAAGTCTTTGTATTTTAATTTGATTGTAAATATTATTTGGTGATATATGTATGTACCTACTAGAATTTATTTTAAGCATAAAAATACATATTCCGAGCAGTTGTAAGAAAATATGGTGGATATATTTTGTCGTTCCTTTGAAAATTATTACAAATGATATAAAATAACGGAAGTACTTTTGACGTTGGGGCTTCGTGCAAATTACAACTGCGGAAATGTCTCTTGGGGCACGATGCAAGGTGTGTTTGTTGGTTGTTTGATAACGTTGATAAAGTGCCCCATTCCAGGATAATAGGGTTAGGGCAATTTTTCAAGTGTTGTTCGCATGTCAAGGCGCCTTTACGGATCGAACTGTTGAAAGGCGCCTCTCGCTCTTTCTCTCTTCTTCTGAGACGAATTTAATTCTCTCGAAAAGACCGATCAAAAGATCGAGACCAACCCCTCGTTATGCCACTCGCTGAAAGGGCTTTGTCTGAAATGAAGCGATCCAGTATGGAGATTTTGTATGTGTGGGGTAAATTGCGGCTTGCCGACAGCAGATGCGCTCTCAGCAAACTGCTAAAAGCCTGCGAAAGACGAGGCACTAGTCAAAGCATTACGGTTGCATGTGCATTGTTTGCATGCGGTGCATTCAATTGAACGCGCGTCGGTAACGAGAGTGCAAGCCATCTCTCTATAAGTCTATACCAGTGGTCGGGAACCCTTTTCAAGCTAAGAGCCAAATTAGGGAAAACCTTGTAAAATTGTTAAGTTTGGGAACCGCAACAATTAAATTAATCATTTTTGAAATGTAGGAAATAAGTTATCCTCATGATATTTCTTAACGTTCAACAGTTTATTACTAAAAAGTATTATAAAGTTTAATCTGAAAAACGATCTCAAAGCTTTTTATAGTCATGACGTTGTGGAAATGGGATTCATTTTGATCTTGTGTAAACTGTGTGTCAACATTTTGTATTTCACGCACAACGTTAGCCGCTGATTCCCGACCACTGGTCTATACCATGGAGGTTTTGTACTGGAGATTTTGTTCGAACGACTGTAAATAAATGTTCTGTGTGACTTTAATGACCCAAACGATCTACGAAGATATCCTCTATGAAAATTGCATACATATGTATGTATTATACACAATACTGATTTCGTATGCCTATACAGTACCTACGTGAGACAAAATGGGATTATTTAAAAATCACATGTCGTATACCTTGTTTACCTTATTGTCGTTTACCTTGTTTAATGGTGTGACCGAATTGTATAATAATTTAACACTCTTGGACGGTGTTGGATATTTAATACATTTCATAAGTCCGGACTTGTCACCAATGAAAATTTACTTGAAATAGCATCTAAAAATCAAGAGTACAATATGTACAATTGTACATATCGTCGGTCGGCATGCAATACCGCGAATATGGCAAATGAGTAATTTTACAGCGGTTATACGTAAAATGTGGGGGTATGTAACATTCGCTGTTCTGCATATATTGATATACAAAATCAATTGGAACACATTTTTGGTCACATTTTCAATGCAGAATAGCGTATTTGATGATTTTATACAAATTGGTAGAAAAAAAATATTTTTGGTTAAATGACACTTTCGCGGTATTGCATGCCGACCGACGACATGTACATATGTATTGTACCCATGATATACTCTTGTACAATCATTTTCATATAAAGTTCCCCTGATTTAAGATGACCACTTAAACATTAAAACTGCTACACTGAGCAATTTACTATTTCGAACATATCACCTTTGTGCTCCGAGGACGCGATATAATAACTTTAAGTCTGTCTGTCCGTCAAGAGCGCTCGACACACTTATTTTGATTAATTTTTATCTTTACTTTATTCCCACAGTCCATAGTTACCGATATTATAACTCCATCTATAGTATGTCAATAATAAACACTCGTTGAACGTCAACTGTTTAGTTGTTAATAAAATTAAATGAAAAGTAAACGTCGATAATATCATTGACTTGATACAATTACACAATTTTCTGCTTATAATATGTATGTATAGTTTTTATCTTTTGTAAGATTAAGCAGTTTCTTTATCACATCCCATTTTGAATATTAAAAGTACATATAGAACAAGTACGTGTCTGTAACATTTTATATACAATAATAAACGGTATCCGAAAAATGATTCACGAAATTAGCCAGAAATAGATACTTAATCATGAACAAAAAAATATTGATAAATACTTTATTAGAAGAACCCCATTAGTGTACAACTTTTTAACGTCGTTTTTGTCAAAAGCATGCCTTTGCAATAATTTTTTTTTTCAACTTGTTTGTTAAGTTGAAGCTTTGCATTTTCGTTTTCATTCATACGATCACGTGTAGTTTTCAGGGTTGTGCGAAGAGGTTTACGTGCTACGCAGTGGCGCACGTGCCGCGTACTGCGGTGCGAGCGTGCGCGCGCCCCTGCCCGGGACACTGCGTGCCACATTTACACATATACACACACTTGTACACACAGATTCTCAAACAGTGGCACGCGCAAATACATATACCGTTACCCCCCTTACCACCCTTTAAATGCGCGAGCTTTTCGCTGAAACAATCGGACGAAATTCAACGACGATTCGACTTAATCTCTCGAACCATCTGGATCGGATAATTTCAGCAGGTTTTTTTTCCGGTATATAATACGTATTAATTTTGAAAAAAATGTTTGCCGATTTGTCGATAACACTATCGAGATGAAAATATGGTAAATTGTTTGATGGCATGATAAAAATAGCGTGGTTGAATGTTGTTTTCGATTTATAGTTCATGGAAATTTGCCATTGTTCGGAGTTTGGTTGATAATCTTGTGAATCATTCAATATTTCAACTATAAATTTTTAATGTAAAATTTTTATGATGATATGTACAATATTTATAAAATTTGAAAATGAAGGTTTCTTTCTTATTGGTAAAAATAATGGTTGGAATTTTCCGGAGTTCGATCACAGTAACTAATGTGTAAGAAAATACTAGTCGAACGTGCGGCCAAAAAAAATTAATTATACAGATTGTAAATGCGTATTGTAATATTGCATTTCTAAATGTGTTATTATATTTCAAAATTGAAAAAAATTCAAAGTATTTCAAAGTAGAAATGGGCCTTTCGCCAAATAAGCGAAAACGTAATTGATTTCTATCATGCAATAGCAACGTATTTTATTGTTGGAGAAAATCTTAATTAGACGTGTACAAAAAGTTTGAATTGCTTTTCCTTTTTATTTCACTGGCCGGTTCGGCTTTGGGAAACAATATAATATCACAAACTAGACATTATCGACGAAGTTATACTTGATACAATAGCACTCAAGATGAACAAACAGAACAGCGACATTCGACAGTCAATATTATCCTTATTCATAAAATAAGAAATTGATATTCTATCTGTATTATATAAATCGCATCGATACCTAGACGCGTACATATGTATATTGTATTTTTTATTTTGTTCGTATAGAAAACGTTGCTTATAATAAAGCTCCAACTTTTGCTTCCAAGTCACGCCTTACAAATTCACAATGTTGTTTACCCAACGTGTCCTTTCTTTTCTTTTTCGCCTTTGAGCTTTTTTTTTCGCCTTTGAGTTTGTTTGAAAATATTGTGAGATATTTGTTTTGTCATAATGTGTCGGTTTGAATTAATATTTTTGACTGAAATTGTTACAAAAATTAAATACATTGAAATCTGAGAGATTGCTTGCAGTTGTACTCATGAAATTCGTTCTGTTTAAGAAAAGCAAAAAAGTTTTGGAAAATGCATTGTTTGTACTATATTCACGTGCAGAGTGTATATGGGTGTGGAAATTCACATGGTCCTCATTTTAAGCCAGCTAAACGTTGACTTGTCACGTGGACGCGCCCTAATATATGTATGTATGTACTAATAAAGCTTTGGTGAATTTTTAAGTAAAGCTTATACGGATTTTTAGATTTATGCTATCTAGTATACAGGTATAATGAATTTGATTGATAGTGCTTCCTGTTATTTCATGTGAGAAAAAAAATTACCAAAAATAATAGTAAAAAAATGTATGTATGTATGTACATATGTAGAGTATGACATAGGAATATGAATGACTTTTATTTGTGTAAATAGGAAATAGTAAGTTAAGTAATTGCTAGGTTTGGTTTTGTAGATTAGATTAGGCCAGTTTAGGTTACGTTGCGTTAGGTTACGTTACGTTATATTAGGTTACGTTACGTTACGTCACGGCAGGTTACGTTACGCTACTTTATGTTACGTTAAGTTAGGTTACGTTACGTTAGGTTACTTTTTGTTACGTTACATTACTTTAGGTTACGTTACTTTAGGTTACGTTACGTTAGGTTACGTTACGTTCTCTCTTTCTGGAGGTGTAACCCTTCCAGCGATAATGTCAAATTGCTTTGTAGCCTGTCAATTCTTGAACAGATCTCGACATTTATTCGCTAAACATACATTAAAACCTGTAATTAAACAGCGTAAAACAGTCCAACAACGACGGAGGCATCGCCCGCACCAAAGCGAAACATTCGTCTTGCACTGCAACGACGACGACGGGTCAAAGATCGCAATTTGCACGTGCGCCCACCGCGACATTTCGCGCACCGTCGTGACGTACGCGCCAACGCCCAGGGTCAAAGCCCGCAATATGCACGATGTAATTGGTGACAGTCGAACCACCGCGGAACATCTGAAACTACATACGTATAAACACGCTTTCAGACGACGACGACGACGACGACGACATACTGATGGACGACGTTTCGACAACACCCCGTCAATTTGGCGCACACGTTCGTGCCGCAGATTCTGCATCTGTGTTACGGGACAAGGGGGACGAGGGGGACGAAGGGGGCGAGAGGACTAGGATAGGATGGAGGGGCGTCGTGTTTTATTATTTGCCAGGGGGTGAAAGGGGGTTGAAGGTTTAGGCGGGCGCCGGTGCGTCAGGGGGAGGCATGAGGCGCCTTTCGCTTCGCGCCTGGAGCGCCCCGGCCGCAGCCAGTCGAGAGCTGGCCGCCGCCCGCGCACCACAGGTTGTGCGCCACTGACTACCACTGACACTACTAGCATCCCCCTCTCACCACCCCTATTCTCAACGCGAGCTATCGCTCCTCGCGAATCTCTCGACCGTGCACACGATCCTCCGTGCGTTTGTTCGATTTTGATTTTCTTTTTTTTTCTATTGTTTTTTTTTATTTATTTTTTAAAATTTTTGTATTTTTTTTCATTTTTGACGGTGTCGTAAATATTTGCAGTGCTTTCGGAGGTCGTCGTCGTGGTATAATGCGGGGATCGTAACGTGTCAGTGACCGGTCGCGGATCGTGCGAGAGGATGTTTTTATCCAGAGCAGCGGTCGCGCGTTGAAATCGAAAGTGAAAATTTCCGCCACGCTGTCTCGCCTATTTTCGCCGGAAAAGTCACCGTCGTACAGTGAAATTTTCCGCTAATTAACAATTACACGTAAAATTCAAAATTCAATCAACGATTCAATCGTGATTCAAAATTGGTCGAACTTTGTAGTTTTAACACCGTTTTTAAAACTGTACGATTGTAGGTTGTTTTTTTAGTACCGCACCGTATCCACGTCGAGGATATTGTTACGTATATTTTATTATTTGAACAAACAGAAAAGTTGCCGTTGATACGTGCACATATAATTGAAACAATTTCATTCGAAAATATTACCCCAACCTACATATGTACATACATATCGATGGGTTAGTGCATAGATATTGTATGTCCAGTTTTTAAAAAAATTGAATTATCATACACAAAACGTCCACCAAACCTTCACGTTTGATGCAGATATTGCCTTATTCAAATACATACATACATATATATCCATTTCGTCCATAGTTTTCATGCAAAAGAGATGTATGTATGTATGTCACTTACAATATTTTAAAACAAAACTTGACATTCAATATCTGTGCACTGACCCATCGATATGTATGTATGTACATATCGTCACTGTACAGGCCAATTGCCATTATCCCTCACTTTTCACCGAAGTGACATTTTGATGGAATTGAATTTATTATATAGATAGCATATCCTTACATGAACTGGCCGAGCATCATAAATCCCAAAAACTTTTTCGTACCAAAATAATTCAAAAATAGTTTTTAAGCCAAGAAAAATACTGTAATTACTCTTGCTTAGCGTAACTCTCATTTTTTTAAATGAAAAACATTAATAGTTAAATATTTACTCATCTCATTGCGAAATTTTTAACAGAGTTTTAAAGTCCGTTTTCAATCAAATATGATTGATAATTTTGATTAATATTAAAATAAATCCAATGCCTACAGTTTTTTTCACTTCCTGAACAATTTGATATTTGGCCTGTACAGTGACGATATACATATTACATATATGTACATACAAAATAACATGAAATGTAATAAGATTTAAAATAACACTTTAATCTTGTTTAATACAAACTAGTAATTAATAACAGCGTATTTCAAAGTATATTGCGATAGTAAACATAAAAAATTGATTCAATCTACATTGTATGTATACCGTGCCGTAAATGTCATTTCATATTATTTCGATTGTGTGATTAAATCGAATAGGTACAGTATGTAGATAGTTGCACGTTCACTGAGTTGCATTCAGACATCGTTCGAAAGATAACATTCGCGTGCTATCGTCGAAGAACGTCAAAACCAGTCATTTTTAACGGATGATATGTATGTACGATGGTCGTGTGCGCTGTGTGCATTTTCCACATTAATGCAGTATTTTTCGCAATAAAATCGATAGATAAAAATGTCACATGTTGGAGGGGGGGGATACAAAGTGTTTTGTGATCTGTATGTGTGATTATTATCGAGCATAATAGGCGACGTGTCGGGCATTTAATAGTTGTTAAATATTATGCCAGTATTGCATGCTAACGTCTACTATACATATATTACCATTGGAGTGATCGCTTGTTAATATATTGCGATAAAATTAATTCGCATATAGTCCTATACTTTTGTAAGTAGCTGGGTCGTTTTAGCTTACGCTTTGATGGAGGTTAAAAATTCACTGCAGATGGTCAAGTGAGAATTTTTATTTTCGACGTTGTCTTATAATAATGACCTTTTGTGTATTTCGTTTTTGTCTTTGAGTCAAGAGAGATTCCTTTTGTACGTTTTGAGTTCTTGATTTTAATTAAAAACTCGCCCGTTCCTCGATTTTTCTCTATCTGAGAATTTATACTATGTACTTATGTACATATGTATGTATTTTTTTTGTTGGACAATCTCGTTTTTTATAGCTGCAATGAAAATTTTTAATCATCTTGATTTATTTAAGGCTTCTGTAATTTAACATGTATTTTTGGCTTTATATTTAAAGCGATATAAATTATAACTCTACATACATTATATAAAAACACGAAAACAAACCAAAAAAATTCGGGTGTGGCCAACCCATGACTTTATCCATATATTTGAGTAATACAAACAGTAACGAAATTAATTTTTTAAGTACGCAAGTAAATAAAACGCATGCACAGCACCACACCAACCAACATACATACACACATACATACATATCATGAAATCACTGTGTTGAGTGCGCGCGCGTATGTAAAATACGATCTTCGGCATATATTCAAATTAGAAAAACTGCCACTTCCGGTCGTCAGATGTTGACCAAAATCACAGTATCTCTTACAGCTAACGCAAAAACTATAGATATGAAATTTCGACTTGATCGCCACGGCAGTTTCGGAAATATTCTGTGGTAAACTTTTCGACAAAAAAAAAACTCTACTTCCGGTTGACTGATTTTAATGATTTATTTTTTCGTAACTAGCAATTTCTCTCAACATTACAATATTGTGACGATACTACATATTTAAAAGGCCGAAAAAATAAAAAAAAAAAAAAATCGTTCAAGAGTAAACTGCACTTTCGCTCGTCAGAAGTTGACTAAAATCACAGTATCTCTTAAGGCTAACGTAAAAACTATAGATATAAAATTTCGACAAAATTCCCGGAGCCGTTTCGGAAATATTCTGTGGTAAAAGAATTTTAGAATTTTCTACAAGAAAAAAACCCTACTTCCGGTTGACTGATGTTGACCAAATTCCTTATGGCTCTTACACCTTACGTGAAAATAATAGATATGAAATTTCAGCTTGATAGCCTTTATAGTTTCGGAGAAAACACACAGACAGCCAGTACACAGGCATACAGAAATCAAATTTTTGTATGAATTTTTTAGAAATCATGAAAACGTGATCAGGGGATGATACCTGATACAAATCAGTCAAAATCTCGAGGTCGAATTTTCGCACGATCACAATACTTTATCCGATTAGGATAAAGTAATAACAACTTATTTTATTTTTGACCACTTTTCAGAATTTTCAGTAATTGATAACGAATATGTATGTACATATGTATGTACATATATTTATGAAAATTATATTTGTAATTTTTCTAAAAATCAGTCAATCATTTACGTTTGTAGTAATATTTTCAATCTTAAATTAATTACAAATAGCTTATTTAAATTATGTACAGCATATTATATGGCATTGCTCCTTTTTATAGTGATTTCAGTGAAAGATAAATCAAATTCAATCAACCGGAAGTACAGTTTTTTCTCATGTTGAATTTATTTTATACATTAATATAAGTCGCGCATAGGAAAGCCATGGTAAGATTGGAATTTTATTTCATTGAAAATCTATTTTTTTGGTATTGGCAATGTATAAAAAATAAATGTGTACATACACGCACAGTATCGAGAGCGTTTCGATAAGCCCTCTTCGAGATTTTCCCGTAAATAAACAGAGTGAGAGTTTCCTGTGTTTATGATGGAAGATTGATTGCCCTTCAAGTGCCGGTAACGTTTTACGGATTCAAAGATAACCACTCACACTCACACACACACGCACATACACAAATATTTATAATCTATTTTTCTTCGGTATTAAGGATGATTAATGTTTGTTCGAATATTTGAGTAAATCGTTTTTCCAGTTTAACGCCCACGGGAAAAGTCACCCGGGGAAGCCTTCGATACGTTTAATTAAATTTTGAAATACGTTCGTTTCGGTTGTCAAAAGCAACAATTTCGCAATAGCGAATCTAGAGGAAGCTCACATTCCAATTCAAATATGTAAATTTTGTTTTGTGTGTATTTATATAATTTATATTGTGCATAAAATGCGACTTGTCGAGGTCGAGCTTACCTTATCTCGTTTTCTATATCGTTTAGATTTCGGCCACGGGTCAGACCCCGGATCTTGATGACCTCTGGCTGAGCAGTTTGTTAAGCCTCGTATTTTAATGGCGTCTTCAGATCTTAATCTCACCACCACCCCCCGCTAGGCAATTTATATAGGTGTTAAGAATAGATATGGCACGGGGTGACCATTAATACAAACACGGATTTCGTTATGGCTCTGTACAGTAAAATAAAATAAAAAGAAACGGTTAAAAAGGACGTAACTTTCTAAGATCTTCGGGCGCGCTTGAATATTAAATTTTTTTAATCAAATCTTGATGGAGTTCAAATTTTAGTTCAACACTTGAAAACGGTCGATATTGCTAATTTGATTATGGAGATAAATCTTCGAAAGAAAATTTTATGAACGGTACTTATGTATACATACATAGGGTGTGGCCGAGATACGGGCGCTTATACAATTTTAATTACTTTTTTAAATGTTTTTTTTTTACTATACCTTCTTAAAAATTAAATTAGTATGCTTAATCTTAGTCCTCTAAAAATACTATTACATGTAAGGGGGGAAATATTGGTAAATATAGTTTAAGGTTGACTAATCAGTTTTATTGGAGATACGCATTTACAAATACCAACATAAGAAGAGTTCAGGCTAATCTGTATCCCAATAGCTCCAGGTTCTTTCTCGACGAAACTTAGCCAATGACCAACTGCGTCCCAATAGCTCCAGGTCTCCCCTCAATGTGACGTCACACACCTCGAAACTCCTCTTTTATATACGAAGTTGTCTTCTTCACGTCGTTCCTGCACGACGCGAACTGCTATCCAAGCTCTTTTTAACGGACTATTATCTGTTTTCTATGCCACCACAATATCTGTGTTTTCTTTTCAAGCTCAAGATGACTATTTTTTGTCCCTTGTTTATATTGACTACTGTTCTCGGCCTTACCAACCTGAAGTGATCGACTCTTGTTTAGCCATAATACTACTGCTAGCGCTATTCATTACAATACTTAAATTTACATTTTGTGATACATGACAATTTTATTTAAATTTCCTGCAGAATCTTTTATTTAAATATAGATACATTCTTAAACTGTTAAACTGTATTAAAATTGTATCGATACTGTTCAGTTTGTTTAATTAAAATCACCTTTTCCGAACGTACCGCATGTACACTGTCGTACGAAACGTGCACGCGACAATTTTGTATCGGTCGGTTTTAGTTAACTCTTAGTCTGCGCGCGGTCAGCTTTCATTAATCAACCTCGACTGTTCAATCGTGCAGACGAGTTTGAATTAATTTTCAGTTTTAAATATGAACGTTTCTAATTAATTCGGCAGCGAAAACCCTTCCCCTTACTCGCTAATCTGAAGCGACAGCTCTGCAGCAGCAGGGTGGAAGGGCGTATATTTGTTACTTGCCCGTCTTTCTCCGCGTGCAAACTCGCTGGCCATTCTCGTCGGCTGTGGCTTAATTAAGCGGATTGGCAGAGCACAGGGCCGTCTCGTTAATGTTTTATTCCGGAAAGGGGAGAGGGGAATTATTGTTTTAATAGGCGGAGTAACTTGGGCCGTTCTGTGTAAGAGACGGGCTTCGGCCGCTACTTAAGGACCTGCCTATATATTTGAGCAACCTTCATTATTTACGGTGGACTGGGGATTAAACCATCTTCCTTTTGGTCCAAGGTGGTCCTCCAGAACCTCTACTGGACGCTTGCCTTCGATGAAGATCCTAGAATGTGGATCCTGTACAGTTTCGACCGCCGCACGATATGTTAGTACTATTGCATCATTAGAGGCAGATTAAATACATTTGTACGTACAACATAGGATTTTTAGTATGTGTAGTTATTTGATCGAAACGGAGCGTATAAAATAACAGAACCCAAGGGACAGGATGATTTAAATAATGCATGTTGTTTTTTGGTTGTAATAAAATAATGTATTTTCATTAAAATTTCAGACACTCAGTTAGTCTTTTAAAATACACTTAAAAACAACAAAACGTGTACTAATGATGCACGAGTGAATAATCGAAACACCATCGACGAGTTCTACGAATTTAAATAATTACATTAAATATGTTTGTGTTTTCAAGTGCCTAAATAAGTATAATTAATTATGTCCCGTTCGATTTATAATAACAATAATAATAACATTAAATTTAATTTTCGCTTATTGAAATATGATGTTTGTCTATGAGAGCAAAATCGCTTGATTTGTAGTGTATCGCGCGCGGAGCCTTTGCTTTTTGAGAAATCTAAAAATCAATTGTGACTGAACTCTCTTTTGAAAAGTGGACTTTTTTTATTATTTCGATTTGATAAATTGTGGCACCGAGATATGGCTGTGTGGCAGATGAAGAAATGGTGAACCTGTAATTACAGTGGCTGAAGGGATTCACCAGCGAAATACATGTCGTCCACAAAAATAGGATGATTTGAAGGGTGGAGATGTCGGCGGGGGAGACTTCCTGCAAAACAGGATAATCCAACTCCCCCACCACCCACCACCACCCCCTCATCTTTTAGCCTCATACCTAACACGTTTTGGAGACGAAGGAGCCGGCTAAGCAGCGAGAGGAGTCCCGAAGAGGCGGCTATGTGGACTGCGGGATTACGGAAGCCATTGTGATTAATCCAGGTATGTAAGACGAATATGGAAATTCTCATTACGAATTTTGTTCCTCAGACATTTAATATAAATAAACTTGAACGGTGGCCCTTAAATTACTTGCTCGATATACATACACATTGAATCTTTTATTTTATCTTACGTACAATGCCATTTGATAGTAGATGTGAAATGAACCATAGTAACAGATACAAGTTTTAAATATATTTCTTAAAATATTTATACGTATTTATATGTGTTGAGCGTACGTGTGAGAAGGGAAAGGGTTAAAGGTGAGAAGGGGTTAGGTCGCCGAAAGAAAAATACGAGATTCGTTGTAACGATTTACGCCTTAACGTTGACACAATTTATTTGGTTCCCAAACCCATCGAAGAGCTTTTCCTCCGACTCGAATTTATAACTAAACACCCCAATTTTCGATTTAAAAAATAAAACTAAACTATTGGAGGTAGAGTTTCGCGTGAAATTGCGTTTTCCGTTCGCGCGCGTTAACCCTCTAAAGTCCGACAGTACAACCGAAAACTATTGGTCGAATGATTAAATTGAAACATTCGATACCGCGTGCGTCTATATGGAAATATTGTAAAATGGAATTCGTTTGTAGGATAATACAAAGTATCTACCCGAGGAGAGCTTTTGACAAAGTTGACAAGGGTTTATAATCAAAGAGTGGTTCAATTGGATAGATCAAAGCTACAGCGAATTCGAGGACGGTTAATTATATACTCAATCTATTCGACCCTTTGATAATACAGTAAGGAATTCTACACGGCTTGGGTCATTATCTGGGTAAATTTAATTCTATCATAGATCTTCTAAGGTTTATGCGAAAACTTTTCCGAAACGGAACAAACTAAGTTGCAGGTATTTTTAACGCAATTTGAATTTGCACGGTTGACTCGCTTGCTCCTTTATTGAACAATGACGCGCCGAATTGCGCTTATCTGTCAAAGGACAAATGATAGGTTGGCGAGATTGCAATCTGCGAACACAATATACACGAACAATAGAATTGAAACCCTCTTGGGCAACACCGTCGAAACTGGGTGGTCATCCAGCATCAACACACGTCCGAATGAGAATAACAAACTATCCCGAATGGACTTCGCTATCGTCGATTCAACAATGATACGTTTAATGAATACGCAAAATAAACGAAATTTCAGCAACAATAATACATTACATACGACTGATTGATATTATGAATTTCAAAATAAGGAAAAGTCACATGATAGTATTATATATTTGAAACAAGTATTCGCCGTCGGAAACAAATGGAGATACGCGCGTCCCTTATGCAACATTTCCATTTTGAATTCGAAGAAGTGCTTATGCGGGACTGTTTGTTATTCCATGTTTTTTCCTTTACGCATAAATATGTGTGTTTGTGTGTATATTATATTACTACATATGTATATCTATTTTGTAGACCGCATCGATTGGTCAAAGGCCTTTTCTCGTAGCTTATGAGACCTTTATTTGTCGGAAAAGGCTCAGCGAGAGAATACATTCTGTCCAAAATGTCATTCTTTTGGACGTTTCGTCGCAATGTTGAGAGGAAAAAGCGGGCAAAATATTTTTAATGTATCGACATTCGGAGATTATGCAACTCGAATTGGGTACAGTTTGTTTTTATTTGTTCGACCTAAATTTTGTTGATTTTAGAAAATGCTACGATACCTAAGGGTAATTATTCCGATAGACGAAGTCAAAATAAGCACGCCTTTCACACACAAAATAAAAATACTATCGATACCAACATACAATAGTTAAACTTTCAATGCCGAATATTATTAATTTTGAATGTTTCTATGTAAAATTTTATTGGGATAAGTGTGCTAATCTCCAGCACTATTTCACTCTAGGCAAACACGAGTGGTAACTGTAACGAATTAGTAGTACTTGCGGGATTCAAATTCGAATAATGTGTGTGTGTGTGTGTGTTTTGATAACTATCGTATAATACTAGCATGTATTCACATGTGCGACAAAACCAATATTGTATGTGCATTTGCACATTTATCTCGTTAGGTTCACTCGGTCCACATGTGGAGATGGACCAAAGCCTTGTGGTGAATAAACGGATTAATAGGGTAGTCCTTTCAGAGGCAGAATAGTAGTAGGTGGATGTGGTGAAGTCCAAAATGACCTTAATATTATACGAATAGGTACATAAAAATCTAACTTAATGCTCAAGCTAGAACCATATTTTTTATGTATCATATGTGTAAAATTTGAATGAATTTATACGTAAGATATGCTTCTTTTTAAAATTTGAGCTATAATTGATTTAAATTTGGGTATGGGGTAAGTTTACAACAAATTTTCTATGCAGTAGCGTGTAGGAAATGCGAGGAAAACTTGATTATATAAAAGCTTGCGTTAGTTCGTAGATAAAGGCTTAACGACTCCGTAGAGACACAAAGCCGCAGTTCTTCAATTTACAACTACTAAATTTATAATGGTATAATTCTATAGGTAGTACAAAAAGGAAACCATAGGTATATATGTACATACATACATACATATACATATGTAAAAAGAAAAAGCATTTAAAATGTAAATTAAAAAATGTCATCGCTGGTTTGATTTTTCCATTTACACACTGTTTTCCTCGTTTTTTATTAGAGAGGGGTTCACTATTATCGTTTTTCCAATCTCTGTTAAATTTCCGGATTTGGAAATAAACTCGCCAGGGTAGATTTTGACACACGGCCACCGGTTATTTTAGTTGCGTACGAAAGCGTGATATATGGCCGCGTTGTTTCCACAGCATTTTATTATTACTTTGGCGGAATTGAATAATCTAGTGAGGCGATAATAATAAACGGGACGAGAGGCCAAAACAAAGAGGGTGAAACAAAACAAAGTGAAAAAATTGCGAATTTAATATCGTTCGATATTTTTGTTATTGAATTTAATGGCGCGTATACGCGCGGCTTTGACGACAGAATATCGGTGTTTAATAAAAGAACATTTTTCAAACGAGTTTGCCCCTCCTCGCAGACGATCTATCTTATTAATTGATACGCAGAATGCGTACGCGAGAATTCGAATTGTTTGTAAACGCTATCAACATTGAGATTATTTATTGTTTTCATATCGATAATTAATAAATAGTGAGAGGGATAATTAAACGGGGCGCGTCGGTGCGAAGCGGGCCATACATGTATCATTTCAATTATGTCTCGTCAGAATGATAAATACACGAGATTTTCTCCTCCCATCATAAATATGTATACGCACAATGTATGTATATATGTATATAATAACATTATATGTAGTATAGAGACTCCGATGGAATATAATGTTTATTTGCGGCAAAAGAGAGTTTTCCTTTCATCGTAGAAACATGGGGTTTCGTTGTTCGCTTGACCCGAGGCTACGAAACGGGGAAAAATCTGAGAATGTTCACAAGAATTACACACTGCATATTCACAAGAATAATATTAACCTCATAAAAAAAAAGAAAACAAGATTTGGCGTGTTTTTATTTTTCCATATTTTGGTGAAAGTAATATTGAACTAGTTAATAATTTCAAATATTTGCGTATAATATTGGATGATAAGTTAGATTTTAAGTTACACGGTCAATTTTTAAAAAAAAAAGTAGCTAAAAAAGTAGAAATATTATGTCAGCTAAGAAAATTATTATCTAAAGAAACTAAAATAATAATTTATAATGTAATTTTCAGACCTCATTTTTGTGTACATATTGTGGTTCATTATTAAATATGTTAGATGTTAGATAAGTCAACTAGAGATAGATTACAAATATTACAAAATAGAGGTATGAGATGTATTTTAAATGCGGATAGGTAGGTATACTAGTATAAAAAAGATGATGATTGAATTATATTGGTTGAATGTGAATGATACTTTGAGGATTTGTATGTTCGTATTTATATTTAAGTTAGATAATAATATGTTACCATCATATTTTATGTAGTAAATTTATTGTGAGAGGAATGGATGTATGTGAATATAATTTAAGGAATAAAAATAATTTAATTACAAAAAATGTTAAAATAAATAGAAATAGGAGAAGCATCTTGTACAGAGGTGTTTTGGAGTATAATAGACTGCCGGATGGAATTAAAAATTCCAAAACTATTGAAAAATTCCTGGCAGTATTAAAAAAACATCTCTGTACAGGTGCTTAGTTAAGGATTATAATTAATTAGCTTAAGGTACTGTATTATATAAATAAATAAATATAAATAGGACGGTAAATCATACAATTTACAATAAATAAATTCGAATGACTCGAATGTTTGGGTGTTCGATACGTTTCAATGAAACTACAATACAATAACAATTTTTTGAAAAATTTTATTTTATTTTTGTGTTCATATATGTACCTACATACTTTGTATTGTTCATAGACTTTATTAATTTCAGCTGAAATTCCTTTCATTACAATATATAACTAAAATTGCTTTATATTGGTTTATGATATCGATAACAAGGAAAGGGTGTCATATAAACCCCGATCTCAAGGCCATTTCAACTGTCAGTGATAGACTTCTATTTTGACATAAGCCCACGGTATTACATACGTTCGACTTTTGATGATCGATCAGTTTTATATATGTATGTATGTACATACATATGTAGCCATTTTGCATAGTTACGTAAATATATAGTTATAATATTTATATAATACGTATATTAACTTTGGGTAAGCATTTGATAATAAAATTGCCATTATTGTTGTAATATATATATAAAGTTCCGAAGGAACTTCTATTGAACAACAAAAGCACGTACAATTGGGATGACAAAAGGCGAAATCGTGATCTTCAATACAAGAAGAAAATTTTAAGTTACATAAACACATTAAGATATTCTGGACAAAGGACAACCGCGTCCATTTACTTTTACATCCAATAATAAACATACTCAAGTTTTGAATATGTAAAATTACTCATACAAATTCGAACGAAATGATAGCGATCACGTTATTTTCTGTTCGAATATTTCTAAATGTAATTTTAAACATGTTTTTACATATTACTGCTTTTTATTTATATTCACTCTCCTTCTGTCTCTCGGGAAAAAGAAAAGTGTATACGTAGAGCTGTCTACGTTAAAATTCAAATGGTGTTACAAATTAAATTTCCTGTTGTGTCAATCAACGGTCAGACAATATAATGGGTTTCGTTCGGAACATTTGCTGCAAAAATTCATTAATTCACCCATCCACATTCGTTTATAAAACACTATCATTTCTCATCGCAATGTTGATCTTCGACTCGAATGCTCTCAGTTTGATTGCAACACATTTTCCCCACACCCCGATAATTAAGAGTGCGCCATTGGATTATCGCGGTCTATCTATACTTCGTTTCCCGGCCATCTTATCGGAATTTATGTGTACCTACTATGCGTATCCAGGTGAGTATTTATTGCATGCGGCGCACCCACAAATCCACTCTCACCGAGGAATTTCTCAGTTTAGGGCCGCCCGTCAATTTTACCGGTTGCCCGATTCGGTCAGCGAAACCCTAATTTGCCAAATTAACGCTATTTCGCGGTCGGAACCCTCAGGAAGGGAAAAAAGAAAGCCAAAAAGGGGTCTTACGATACATTAACGTACGTTTTTTCGAACTGTTTGGTTCAGAATCGATAGCGGGCTGTGCAACACCCCATAGAATTTCGGTAGGGCAGAATCGCCGGTGTGTTCTGTCCAAATATTGAGGTAAGAAATTGCTGTCGAAATTCGTACGGGTCGCTTGCGAAATAAAAACGAAGGTTATCTATTTCTGGTGTGAGCTATTTCCCCTACGCAAACAGTTGATTATAGTAGTAACTCACTGGAAATAGACACTATTGGTAAAATGTCGTTTTTTAAATATCTATAAAGTCGACCGCTGTTCCTCAATTTTCAAAGAAACATAAATTTTATTCCTGAATAATACGAGCTTGTTGTTGACACACGGAAGCGCAACTTGCTTTTGACTGGTATAACTTGTGCAACATATGCATTTCTAACGGAAATATATGTACTTCATATTCGAATAGTGTGTATATTTGTTAGTATCATAAATAATACATTTGTAAGTATGTATATTCACATAATGCAATTGCGAAATAGTTGAATATTAAACTTGAAAGGTACATACATATGTACATATGTACATGCGAGTTTCAGGGTATTGAATATTGCAATAGAAGAATATGTATAAGTATGTGCTGTATTCAAAATATGAACTACAATTTGAATATAATTTCATTAAATTTTGAAAGGCATATAAAGTAAAAAGAAAATTTTAAACTAGTGTACGGTAATTAATTTATGAAAAATTCAATGCTGTTACAATAACAGAAAGTAGAACAAGAATTATAAAAATCAATTATGGTAATAATTTTCGGGTAAAAAGCTAGTTCAATAATAAACTGCAACAGTTTGCAAAAAAAAAAAAATACAATTCACCGTAGAATTTCAAAATAGTTTTGTGTAAATTTAATTTATCGCAGCGTGCATAGTGAACTACATTTGTACTTTTATTATTACTATTTTTTTTATTTATAAAACTGCATCACGCCATTGCACCGTGAAATCAGAAGCAGAATCCATAAAGACGTATTTATGGCCCACAAAAGTAATATGAAACACGGTTTGAAACTCAACTATATTGTTTTGATAATTATATGTACCATAACGAGGCTCCTTGTTATAAATTGCGATTATAACGAGCAACTCGCTGGAAGAATAGTAAATACTGACATAAAATAGTAATGAGATGCAAGCCGTCTGTTTCGTTTCGTACACTTATTATGACACGAGGTTGAAACGAGCGAAAGTGGAAAAACTAAGGAAGAATAAAAATACGAAACACGAGAAAAGTTCTGAATATATAATAAGCCACCAACTCATCGTGTGGAAAACCTCTAACGCGTTTTCATTTATTCAGGATGCGAAGTTATCCTTAAATCAGGACTTTTATCGGTCAGATTCGATACGAAAGCATCGGGAACGTGACTTGCGCTTGTCGTTAATTTTTCATGTGTTTCGTAAAGGATTCCACTAGATAAATTGAATTGAAATATTAAATAAAAATCTTGGACGGGCAACAACATAAGAATGTGTATATAATTTTCAAATAAGGTATATCGAATATTGAAAGCTTTTAGGAGACAACCCCGTTTCATTTTGTAAGGTATTATTATTCGTCGTATCGAAGTTCAAGCAAAAAATGAAAATAAATAAATAATTTCGCGGACACGAAAAGGAAAATCGACCGAAATAGCTTAATTTTCGATCTAATCAAACGGAAAAATACGGTCATTATATCGAATCGTATTTTAACAGTTGAGTTATTTCAGTTCTGTTTCCGGTGTTCACGCAAACCCGCTTATGAAAATGAAAAGTTTTCACTCACAATCTCGCTGTCAGTCAACCGACACGATTTTCGTTTTGGTTTTTTTTGGTTTCATTGAAAATTCGCAGTTTTCACAAACGACAGCTAATCTTCACGTCGACACAACAGCTGTGTTTTTCGTTTAGTTCAAAATTGAAATTCCAAAATTCATACTGCACACATATGTATGTACATATGTACATATGTACATACATACATACATACATAGTACAATATTCATTTTATTAAAAATATACAGCCATACTGATGTACTATTGCATATCATTTTCCAATATAATTGGTAATGTGTGGCAAATAGCGTATACGGTGTGATTTAAAGGGGCACTTACAAGTAAAAGGATAGCTTTGTTCGATGAAATGGTACCTTTTAAGTCAGGATTTGCCCTTTTCGATGATGGGAGGGAGGGATATGGATTAGATAGGACTCTGACAAAGACTTTTATGGTGCAGTTTTTGCGGAGTGCTCTCGAAACCATCCATTGCCAAGTTCATTCCAAATAACGATTTCGAACCGGGTTTTTAAAGGCACGGCTTTCAGCCTGGCAACCTTTTTACATTATCCAAATACGATGTACGCACTGATAATAATAATAAATGTAGATAACGTATTACGGGCTCAGATGAAAAACAAAAATGATTCTTTCGGTTCATCTACATATATCTAGTATCGTTTCCTGAACACGTTTTTACCATTCCCCAGTGATATCTGTCATACAACCCTGTCGATCGAAATATTTGTAGATTTTCTTCAGTTCCATTAAACTTTCAGTCAAAGAATAATTAACAGTATAAACCCTTGTAGTAGTTGAACAAGTTAATGTGACACTTAAACTAGTAATATCTTACAACGAGTGTTTCTGCGGAGACGCTCAAAGTCTCAGAAACAAGTGTACCATATTTCCGAGTACGGGCTATCAACGTTTTAAACGCCGTCCACTGTATATTATAATATAATGTATATGTTCGCATAAATCTTATTAGCAATTCCGGTTCAAAACTTTCGCCGACTAATACGCAACGCTGTTTTGAATAATTTCGATGAATATTCATTCATAATCAGCGGCGTAAGACCGGTGGCCCTTAGCACGTCAGAGTCCCTTAATTTTTGCGTAGCCAGGTGAACTCGAATCGGCACCAGTTCGTTGCAAATAATGGCTATGTAAAGGTCACAGACCGAACACATAGACGCTCAGTACCTATAGATTACTTAATATAACCGAAGGGGGATACTACGGCTGTGGATAAAAGGACCCCGGAAAAAACTACTAAGGGAGATGGAAAATTTCGAGTACCGGGATCGTGGGGCAGATATAACGACGGCAGATTACAGCTAGCTCCCAGAACTAATTTTAGAATGAAATTTTGCTTATTTAAGAAGTTAATGTTAAATACAAAGTGACACTCGATTGAAACAAATGCACGGAACAGTTAATGTATTCGCAATGGGTGGTTGTGCAGTGTTAACATCGTTCCCATCCTTTACCCATTCTCTCGTACAATATTCCTGTTCCATTATGGCAGGCACGTATACGCCTGATAACTTCGTTAACCATCGCCACCGCGAAAATTGGTTCCTCGATCATAATCAATTTATCCTGGTAGACTTTCACGGGATAAATGCGATTGATCTCGCCACATGTAAAATGCATAATCACGCCCGGTATTACGTTATAATATGTATGTACGTACATACATACATATGTATGTGCGTTCTTACACGGGGTTATTTACAGTTTTTGGTATAAGAATAGTGATTCTACACTCATGGTACACACTGAAGTGTGAAGGGAGTTAGTTTGTAACAAGGAACTCGTATATGAAGACAGAGACTATTCAATCAATTTACATATGATTACAATTACATACAATTTACAATACAATTTACAATTTTTCATATACGTAGTATAGATAAATCATTGAACCTAAGAATATTCTCTTTGAGCCGCAAATCATGGCCAGACAATAGCTCAGTGGTTGGGGCGTTAGTCTCTTGAGTAAAGATCCGGGGTTCGATCGTATAAATGATTTTATTAGCAGTTTCTAGATCCGGCCGTCTCTTGTTAGAATTTTCCAATTTATCTAACTTAGTTGTCAAATGGTCCCAACAAAAATTGTCACCTCCTATCCATTATTCCAATGTTAACCTGTTATCGGGTCTGCATCCTTGTGTTCTTTAACTTTTATCCCAACAAAAAAAAAAAATCGTTCTTTATTTTGAGAGTTAACAATGCTTACAATTTTCATTCTCTCTTTCGACTCTTGGTACATATGTACATACATTAGTTTGTACTAAGGCAAGTGTGTTCAACATTTTTTTACTACATTTTCAAATAATTACTTGTCTCAAAATAATCATCATCAGTCAAACGTGTCCGCATTGCTGAATGCAGTCGTTTAAATATAGTTTCTCATAAGAACACAACACAGTAGATGTTTAAAGGTTCAAAAAGCCACCTTGACTTATTTTGACAAATTAGCTAGTGTATGTATAGGTACTTACCTGAGAAAGTGAGAACCAGTGATTAAACAAACGATACCACAAAAAAATAGCGGTCCCTTCCTTTGACCATAATCCTTTTCGTTAACAGATAAGCACGAGCACAGGAAAAGCGTTTTGTCATTGTCCGGGACTTAGTAAACAAAATTGAACCTTTGTAGAAAATTCGAAAAACGGAAAGTAATATTCATTTCTCAATTCACAAAGCAAAATCGTATTCGGGATCGATTAAATTTTGCTTCACGATCGACCGAGCACCAATACACTAAGGGTGGAAATGGATTATTTAAAACTTGACCCATTATCCACTTGCAGTATTATATAGATTTTCTTGTACAGCCTATAGATTCGGGGAATGAAATGTCGAAAATGTTCGTCAGATTATGTTCAAATAATTTTCTTTACGATAATGTAGTGTGAGCCGTGAATCACTCTGTATATTACCGTCGGCATCGTTCACTTGAATGACGATTTCCACAAACGTCTAAATAAGTAAAGGCGGTCGAACAAACGACTCCGATGGGATGCTTTTGCGATAATATTTGAAAATGTTCACGAGCGATAACAAAAGCGCTTAGGTATGAAAAGCGTGCGCGTCATTCACTATTCTTCAGGGTACTATAGTTAGGAAATTCTACCGAGAATTCCTAACCCATAGCGCGCGGCCGCCGTCTTCATTACGCTTTTTGTACAACACACACACACACACACACATTCCCCGCTATACTAACATACGCAAGTGCACATTTTCACAGGCGAATATTTTAAATTCCGGTACTAAACAATGCGACGTGGCGAGTGCAGTTCGCGCGAGGTGCGAATACGGCGATGCAGCGACGGCGAACCTTTTACGTTTTATAATATTTTTTTATTTTATTTTATTTCGTCCTCTTTTCCCGTCTGCCGGATTTTGAACCCGTGACCCAACTGGTGCGATGGCTGCTGTTCGTTCGATCCAAGTGCATTTTCACAACCCCCAGTCGTGTTTAATTCACGAACATGTGCAACGTGGGAAGCGGTAACACGTGGTTATCGACAATTGAATGGCCAATTAGTCGACAATGGGCGATTCGAATTCACGGCAGTTAATACGTTATTTGCTTTCGAGGATTCGCACTATCACGGAAACCATGATTTCCATGGTGCGATTTGTTTTATACGAGTACAATACGGGAACATTCACTGTATACTTGATAGTGTGGTGAAAAAAGTTACATTAGAGATTAGATACTATGTATGTATCATCATTATCATCATTTTCAGCCATTCACCATCCACCGCTGGATGAAGGCCTCTCCAATCCTCTTCCATTCATGTCTGTCTTGAGCAATCTGCATCCACTTGACTCCATAAATTCTTCTCAATTCGTCCACTCGGTTTACCTTGCTTTCTTTCACATCCTCTCGGATACCATTCCTGTATTTCTCGCGTCATCTGCCATCTTCAACGTTTTCACACGTTCCGCTATATCTACCACTTTGGTCATGCTTCTACTCATGTATTCCTCTTATGATCTCTTCTTGTTTTACCAAGCATATATCTTTCCATGTGCACTGGACTCTATGTGCACTGGATCTTACCTGACATTATTGAATTCAGCATCCACGTTTCACATCCATACGTCATAGCTGGCAGTACGCATTGATCGTATGCATTCTTTTTTAAGCATAGCGGGATGTTGGATTTAAAAACTATGTTCATTCTTCCAAAAGAGCTCCATCCAAGTTTCATTCTTCGTTTTATTTCTTCTTCTTCTTCCATCCAGTCATGTTCACCAATTGTACTAGGTATAAATAGCTATCAACTACATATCTCTACAATGTGATTATCTACTGTGACTACGTTTTTGCGTGCACGATTCATTAAACATAATTTTAGTTTTATTAAAATTAATTTTTAAACCCACTTTCATACTTTTGTTGCTGAATTGTGTTGATTTATTTTGTAAATCTTATATTATGGTATAATTTACCTACAAAACTATGTAAAAGTTTATATTATTTTTTATCTCAAAATAGCCCCTCATAACTCATTACAATATGTACAATGTTTTATCTTGTATAATCACAAATTATCGTGTATGTACGTACATACATACATACATGAATTGCTTGTAATCCACATCGATCATCGTTCAATCAAAAAGGCAACTTCAGAACATTCTCGCGAACACTTTCAGAAGTTTCAAAAGCCACACATATATACTAGGTACATATGCTAACGATATTTTCTTATTCCCTTCGTGGAATGTTTTATGGATATCCGTGCTCACACGCCATATAAGAAAGAGCAACACGTTGTACATAGGTACACGTTCAGGAAATGCCACGTTTAGTACACGCCGATACGCGAAACTGAAGAAAGTACGTATTGTTTCAATATCGTCGATGATATTATACATACATACATACAATTGTGCGTTTATGCCGGCCATACGTTCGAGCCAATTTAGGTCATTGAATGCCCAATGATAACTTTTTTAATAACCAGCATATAAGTAATTATTCAAGTTTTAGGGTATTAAATGCAAATTTTGAGTGCACGAATTAGTGGTTTATTCGTTCTAGTTTCCGTTCCCGTTGGTCGGCTTTACCGCCTTATTGCGAATTGAGTTAGTGCTGGGCCGTGCAAGGGACCCGAGGGCAGAAAGGTGCGTGCAGCCAACCACACCTCTCTGATTTATGGCTGGATTTCGACTATTAACACCAACCCACACCTGCTGAATAAAAAAAAAAAAAAAGGAAAATACCCTGCCTCCAACTCCTTGACTTCCTGATACCGCGCGTAATTGCCGAAACGCACAACATCCACAGGTTATGTATTTCGACATAGCTTCATCAATTGGATGGGTTATTTAATGCTTTAATAAGTTAAACTGTTTACGCCAAACACGAAATTCCCCTCCTATAGTATTTATCCATCATTAACCGTGAATCAAACTGTATAAAGCCAGTTAATAGCCAAACGATCGCTCAGTGGTTAGAGCGTTAGTCTCTTGAGCGAAGGTTCGGGATTTGATCGGCTTATGTCGAAATAATTTTCTCAACGGTTTTTTCGACCTTAATTATCGTCATTGGTACATAAGGTCTGGACATTACTAAATCCAGATACGGCCGTCTCTTGCTCGAATTTTCCAATTGATCTAACTTAGTTGTGAAATGGTTCAACCAAACATTGGTACCTGCTTATCCATGTTAATAACCTGTTATTGGGTCTGGATCCTTGTGTGCTTATTAGACCCGTTGGTTAAATTTCCTCCGAAAATAAAATGAATGAAATGAATATATATTAATTAGTTAAATATACAGGTTGATTCATGGCTTATATTAGGTACATAAAAAACGAAATAAAATCTTAAATTTTTATGTTATATATGTATGTAGGTACATATATATGTACATACATAGATAATGTATCCGAAAATTAAAATATAATCAGATAGATGTACTTATTCAGTCGAAGGTATTTTCAATTTAGTTTTTGACCACTCATTACACTGAGCAACAAAAAAAATACCCAGAGCGGAGATTAGTCAATCTTTACTAAGTTTGACCCACTAAATTCGAATCCGATAATAATTTTTGTTGATATACTCTCGTTTATGAGATATTTGCGATTTAAATAATATAAAAAAATATCCGTTTTTTTGGCTTTTGTGGTCTATAACTCAAAATATAGTATTGCTGTGTTCAAAGTGAGTATTGAAATCAATAGCCAGATATTTTTCCTATTGATTGTGATTTTTTATTGCTTTGAAATAATTATAATTAATTATCTAGCCTATTTTTAAGGTAAAAAATATATATATTTTTTTACACATTTTTTTCCTGTGCTATTTGGCAAGTTTTTTATTTCACCACGTTTATAAGGATTGGTTTTCTATTTTAATATTTTTTTATTTTATCTAAACGTACTAATTCGAACGGAAAATGATTTTGTGATGAAAATGATTCTGTATGTATGTACATACATATATACATATGTATGTAGACCTGGTCAACCTCATATATTCTCGTATAAGCCAAAGTCTGATTAATATTTTCCATATTGAACTAACCGCGACCTATGGGTGCGTACATACATAATGCACAACTTGCAAATAATAAAGTAGGCTTTCATCGGTCGTCGGACAGAGAGGCTTTTAAACGAACGAAGCGAACAAAAGGCTTTCATGCACGCAGCCTCAACCACCCCCTCACATTCTGAGGTGGGTTAGCAGTGAATGAGGATCGGTAGGGGTAGGGGGGGGGGGGATTTTGTGTATTGTTTTAAAAATGTTGTCTTCCCCGCAGATACGAACCGGGAAAACAACGTCGAGGAATGTATGTATGTATGTAGAATCCGAGTAGGCTTTGAGCATCCTCCACGATCCATTGTTCTGGGTCGCGCAAATGCCTGTTTACTCGCGCACGCGAACAGGTAGTTGTGCATGGTAGCGGTCGGTTTTGTCGGAAAAACAGATAAGCGACAGAGTAACGGGACGCCCGGATGCAAAAGGTAAATGGAGACAACCCGGAAAATGCAAAATTCCGTATAACGGATCGTCGTCGCCGTGGACCGAGAAATTTTCAATTAAGCTCGCAAACAAAGCTTATAAGCGGAAATTTTTCCTCGAGAAAATGAAAAAAGTAGGAGTAAAACATCCAACAATTATATCAACTTCCAACATTGTTTCAAGTTAAAATAGAAAACTATTTCCTGTTATTATAAAACTACTCACTGCCCGTTGAAAGTGTCATCGGGTGGTTACCATCTATGTATCTATAGCGTATTTACATAAATCTAAGTAAATATGTATATGTATGTGTGAGTGAGTCTATGTGCCGTGAGCGAGTGTATGTGTACGTGCCGTGAGTGTGTGTGAGCGTTCCGCAGCTGACCAACCGGCCGGCCAGGCCGACCTTCGCGCTACTATTTATAGTAATAAAGAAAAAATATGTATACGATTCATATCCAAGAGGAAGAACACGAAAGATTTGTAATAAATTAATTATTATTTATTCGTGAAATTCGAAATATTGTAGACTTCAGTGCTTTTTTTCTATTCTCTGTTATGCAATGAAATTTTACAAGTTATTTTATTATTCATGTGAATTGGCTTTCGTTGCAAAATTCTCTATTGGAAAAATAATTTTCCTCAATTATGCAAATTTTGGGGAAATTCCGCATTGTGTTCTGAAAATGTGCCAAAAGCAAAAAAATACAAATATGTCTATATTCAAGTCACTAAAGTAGTACGATTATATTGAATTCGCATTGTCATAGAATTCAATAAATAAATTTATTTGTATTTTACATTTTCACTATTTAATTTCGAAACATCAATTTGATCTGATAACCGACCTTATAAAACATTCATACAGTTATTTATTTTACATTTCTGCCATTGAGAATTGACAGGTTGCCCCAATACGTCCTAAATACAGAAAATATCAAGAAGACAAGTAAAATTTTGATACACATTTTTAAGTTTGATAAGAATTTATTACAATAAGTATTTAATAAGGGGATATAATATACATAGTCATAATACTAGGTGTAAGAATAAGTTAATAGTTAAGAATTTAAAATTAAGTAGATCTAGGAGAAGTACAGGGGTGTTGTTGAATAAAATAGACTGCAGAAGGTCTTAGAAATATAAAAAAAATTGATAGATTCCTGGCAGCCTTAAAACAGCACCTCTGTATACATATGTACGTATGTAAGTGCTAATACATAGATAATTAAGTTTATTTTGTATTTTTTGCTTTCAGTTACTTTTTGTTTGTAATTAGCTTCTTAAGCTATTTTAATTATCAAAGAAAATGTAAATTTTAACGCAGTTTGGATAATCTTAGCTTTAACGCTCGCTTGTATTCTATTTGCGTGACGAAATGCATACATTGAAAATACTGTACGGTTTCTCGGTTCGTCTTTTCAGTTTAATTAAAACGCAAACGTAATCCGGATTACGTTCAGCCTCGTCTCTGTACTGCTACCGGGATTAGTTTTTTTCCATCAGTGTAAAAAAATTCACGCTGAAAAGAGTCGGTGCATTTCGCACAAATGAAACGTCTCCGCGAATATGAAGATGCATGTCTCTCTGGGCTTTCTTTCAGTGGCAAAAGAGCACAAAAAAAATAAAATGCGACATGTACATATGTATATATGTAGGTATAACACAACGGCGAAATATATACATACATATTAAATGTGTATGTATGTATGTACATATATGTATGCGTTCTTCCATTTAACATGCATAAAGGTGAGATTATCCGGCTCTGGTAGTCGTGTCGGCTGGAATTCGTATGCGGTAATGGGGGATTTTCATATTCGCGATAATGTAGCTACGTGTTGCTCGTAGCCGAAGTGCTCCACGAGGTAGATCCGTATACTAGTGAGCGACAGTATTAAAACTGAATTTGTATTAATGGCACAACGTTTGAATCACTATTGAAACATACGAAAGATTGATGATAGTTTTATGTCGTGAAAAAATTTTACTAAACTTTTTTTGATTATTAATCTGTTCATAGTTAGAACAACTCTAAATACGAAAATAAAGATAAATAAAATAAAGTATAAGTTTAGTTGGCCAGCATAATTTACTTGTATTTCTATTAAATTTCAAACTTTAGGGAATATTATATAGATATCTTCAAATATTTAATTTTTAAAAATACGATTTTCAACCTGTTCAAATTCCCGTAAAGATAAGGAGTTGGAAAAGATTCCTAGTTTGAATTCATAATGAGCTACTTTAGATTGCAGAATCTGATATGAATTTGTTAAAAGGGAATTCTTTATCTTATTTTTTTGCCCCTCACTCTCTTCAACACCGTGCTCATATTCAAAATAGTTGTTTTTAATATTTTAAAGTTTTCCATGTCAGAATTTTCCGGGCGCGTCTTCCGAACAAACGCCAGTGAAAGACAAAGTTTCATAATGCGTCGAAAGTGAATTGAACTATTCAAGTCAAAAACTTGGAACACAAGTCTTGGTCAATAAATTCAACCGAGGCTCGCTCCACCATAGGCTACGGATAAAATAACCAAAGTAATCAACGATTTAATAATATAACGAAGTTATTTCGAGGATATAGAAGTATTGAGTTATAAATATGAAACGTTATCAAATTAAGCTAAATTGATCTCATCTACATATATGTAAGAAGGAAATTTATGTATTTCAATTCTACCTAGTCTCACGTATACTCTGTTACTTTTACGGGATTTTGATCAGTGTGTGTGTGTGTGTGTGTGTGTAAGAGGGTCTTTTTTCTAAGAAAATGTCAAACTTCCGTCGGCCATAACCGAGCATGCCCGGTTCAAATAATTTATGTTACATTTTGCCTCCAAATGGGAAGCAATAAAAGCCCGAAACTATGAAACTACATTAAATATTTTGATCTATGGCATAATCGTGATGTTATATATGAAAACGCTGCTCGGAAAGCTGTAATCTTCTGTGAAAACTTATTCCACCCTCGACTCAGGAGGCGTAATTTACCGAAAAACTTTCGTGGCACGAAAAAAATATATAAAAGCATCCGCTTTTGGCCTTCGATCGACATATGTAAAAATTGATAATGAACGAACGATGCAAGCATAAGATTATATTTATATGAAAAGGGTATAACAGACCGAACGAACGGTGAAAAATTAACTGGTGTGCTACTGTATGTATGTACATACCTATATATAAAGAGTCACTTGATTTCCGGTTTGAGGTCGCAGTAATCCTCTTTCCTAACGTTTCAACAAATTCTCCGGTTCTCTAATCTGAAAAAATGGCGCGGATTAATAGTGACACAGGGTCGGATGGGGTGAGTAATTTGCGCAGGTGAAGAGAAAGGGATTTCGACCCCATTCCCTACAAATCCTCGGAGAAAAAAATATATTATATTACACGAGCTGTAAATACCCAACGGTGCCAAGGCGCATTTTTAAATTTAACTTTGACTTACTAACTACGCACAGTACAATATACATAATAGTTAAAATAATTAAAATGATTGTATGTTTTCTGGCTAGGTATAAATTCACTAACATCATCTCTAATAAACGCGATTTAGGCTAATTCAACAGTGCAGCGTGTAATACCGCACAATTTTAGCATTTCCGGTTATAAATCGTACGAAACTAATTAGCGCAAATGTTCAGTGGTAATCAACATATTGACATTATAGATTGATCATTTATATGTATAACTTGGGGAATTCTAAGTCTACAGTTGTTTACTAGTAAGTAAGGTTATATGTCGATGGGTTAGTGCACAGATATTGCATGTCCAGTTTTGTTTTAAAATATTGTAAGTGACATACATACATACATCACTTTTGGTGGTTTGATGCAGATGGAAGTTTTGTGTATGATAACAATATCTGTGCACTAACCCATTGATGTATGCAAGTACAATTGAAAAAAATGTTCACGTAAATAAACTCAAATAATAATTATGCATTGAATACTGCTTCAGATTAAGTGTTTTCAAACAGAAGTTATGTTCCTATTTTCTGTCATTGTGATTCACTGTAGCAATAACGAATGCTTGTTTGTATCGTACGTCACAATTGACTTGTGCTACTTTTCATAATGGAATTGAACTATTATAGCAAATTAGATGTACGTGAAGACGTGAAAGAGGAGAGATGGAGAGCGAATCGTCTGAGGGTAGCATAAATAACAGTTTAGCGTTCATAATAAATATGGGGGAGGAGATGTGGGTTGAGAGGCAGGTGAGGGTTGTTTACCTGCCGACGACGGTGATTGATGTCCTCCTCAACACTTCTTGCAAACAGTTTTTAATAGTGTTTACAAGGTATGGCCGATGCAATTTACGTAAAAGGAGAAACAGAGAGAGAGAAAGCTCGCGAAAACATAAGTACTTTTCCGCTTGCAACAAACTACAGCAAATACAGTGGAAATTTAACCCCTATCAATTAATAATATGTGCTTTGCATATTCGTGTTTGATTGTGTAGCTTTTCAGGCGTCAGTTTAATTACATACAGTTAACTACGCAGCGAGTGCAAGTGCTCGTATAATAGGCGACGAGTAGAAAACGAAATTAAACGAATTAGCGCGCGGGCAAAGGGTTAAAAGCACGCTTTCGAAATTCACGTTTCAAACATATACCGTAATTGATTCATTTCAGGCGTAAATATCGTGTTTTATCGCACGTGTGTGTAAATAGTATAAAATAAAATTTGTGAGATTTCTAATGAACGCTTTCGATTATACTACCATTATTTTATATATAATGTTTTTTTCATGTCTCGCCATAGTGACGAATTGGGGCAACCTGTTATGTCACTATGGTATAATTTGTAAATAAATAAATAAATATGGAATGGACTCTAACCTAACCTAACGCAACTTTACCCAAACTAACCCAATTGTACGTATTCAGTCATCGGAAAACGGTCGAATGCAATGAAAGTAGTCAAAATTCAAATCAGTACTACATAGATCTCGTGCTGATGCACACCACTTATTTATCTCACGGGTACGATTAATCTAAATGAAATGCCATTCGTGTGTAGTGGCCCTTATTTTTGCGGTGCGCTCGGTATGTGTTTGCTCTCACTACATACTTCAACGATTCATCTCGATACTGAAACGAGTTGTTAGCGGGCGGTACGTATGTATATATTTATATACGTATTTGTAATTAAAATGTTACGAATGATGTGGGGGTATTTGAAATCCTGAAAGATTAATTCGAAAGAGTCCGAAATAGATTTATTGCGACTTTAAGATTTTTCGCTAATTTCCTTGTCGGGGTTGTCGAGATGAAAACGACGACGCTTTCCGTCTTCTGACAGTCGGCTCTCAAACCTTTGACGTTTGCCCTCTTCCTCCTCTCGCTCCCCTCTCATCGAATAATTAATCTCCGTCACATTGTTTGGATTTGCGAGGAGGGCAGGGATCGACAACGATCGACACACCGACGACATTGCAAACGACACATTTGTCGCTGTCGATCAAGTGTCGGCCGATCGGTGTCTCTGCTGATCGCTCTGACGACACTAGGACCGATTGAATTCGATGGGAAAATAAAATAAATAAATAAACAGCACAAGTGGATACTAATTTTTCCAAATTGAAAAACACTATGTTCGACACTGAGGAAAATTCATACGTATGTACTTATAATACATCTCAATTAAGACGCTTCGAAAAAATAATATCTATCGAAAAGAACGGCATATATATATGTATGTATCGATCGATTCATGTTAATTTTATATTTTACAACTATTAAAATACGACGCAGAATTGAGGAGTGAAGAATTTGCATTGATTTTGCAGTACAATATCTTCTCGAGTCTTCAAGTAGGTACATATACAAAAGAGAAATAGTTGTATTAACCGACTAAAATTAATCATCACTACTTAGCTTTTTAGAATGCTTTTAGCCGCTTTAAACCGCCGAGTTATGTTGAGAACGCTCAAATATAATACAAATATGCTTATTTGCTTAGATAAAAAATTTATTGTTTAAACGGCGAATTAATGCCACGTCTGTTCATTTTGATCGTACAATTTTCTTAATCGAGTCAACTATATTTAAGAATCAATAGTCGATTGTATGCGATTTGAAAATGAATAATAAGGATATTATTCGTGTGATTTTACCCGAACAGAATCCGGTCAATTAATTTCAAACGGAGAGCACGGTTAGTTATGAATCGCGCGGCGTTCCCCATGGTTTAAATATATTTAATATCGGACAAAAGCTAAGCTCCCGTTTTAACTGGGATTTGAACTCAGGATTTGGCCCGCGCGATGTGACGTTAATCCAGTTAAACGAGAGAGAGATAGGTTAGAGCTCTCTCTTTTGAGCCGTTCGCACTCTAATCAATTATTTATGAGGTGCGTAAGCGAAATTAAACATAAACATAAATAATATAATACTTATCCGTAATATTCACCTGCACTAAAAAAGACGCCACCGCATTCACAATATACACACTTCACTGATAAATATATTTAAACTAGTTGGTTTACCCGTCATGTTACGGTGAACTATGTACATATAACCCCAACCCCCACCATGTGCGCTGGTTTGTACAATAACAGTACAACTCCTAGCCCATTTGACACTACGTGAAACAATTCTAGTGTTACGTTGATTGAATGGGCGTATGGCCATAAAATTTCACTGTCAGATAGCGGCTTGTTGTCAACATACCGCTACAAAATTTTTGTTCGTCATGTCGGCAATGCCAGGGTGACCGCAACGACTCAAACAGACAGGCAGAGGCCTCCGCTAATATATGTTTATACTAGAATATACATATGTACATACTGGTATATGTACCTACAGAGAAAGTAAAAATGATTATTGCCTTCGTTTTTTACTCACTGAATGAGCGCTTTTCTTTGACTTTTTTTTTTCGAGACAAAAGCACACGTCGCTTTCAGTGCTTTAAAGCTCAAAAGAGCCGTCTTAATTGTCCGCACAAGATGGCGAAAGCGAAAACGAATGTGCTGGGTTGGACCCCGCGCGACAAATTGTCCACAGGCCCTAATTGCGCCCGTCTGCTACTTCATCCTCCTCTCTCCCCTCCTTCCAGGCCCTTATTTATTCTGTTAATGCGATAAAACCGACCCTGCGGGACCCCTAATTGTCACAGATATGACACCCCCCCCCTGGAAAATAATTAGAAGCGTATCTTGCGGTCGAATCTGGCCCAAAACAATATGCGCCGATAAACGAATGTCATTAAAACATCGATTACGCCGCTTGAAAGTTCATTGGATTCATTAGTATGTACAAATATACATACATATGTATGTAGATACTAAATGCATTTTTTTTAGATTGAAAATTGAATTCACCGTGAATCTAATTTTAAACGGGTATAAATTGAGCAAAGCGAACGAGTGAGACAGTCGCGATTCGTATCTAAAATACAAATCCATACAAACTAGTACAAAGGAAGACGTCTCATTTAACTTTTATTATACATAAAAGGTTATGAACGTCGTTATTTGAACAAAAATAGTAACAAATCAGTATTCCTTACCAACAGGAATGATTTATTTTATTTTATTATGTATCTAATACTTACGGGGATGCAAGTTAAAGCTCGTTTAAAAAAGTTCATCGTTCCATTTTCTGTACTTGGTAGATACATTAAGGAAGTAGTTTCGGATGTTTATAAATTGAAGTTGGTTCATTTATTTTTTTTATACATATTACGAGTCACATATTATACATACAAGCGCCCATATTGTAGGTACATACATGTATATTTTTTATGCTTAGCTATTTTACTGCCAATTATATGTTTAATGTTCGTTTTCGCTTATTGTAAATACCTGGGTGTTACGTGTGGCATTTATGGTGATATTCTTAAGAGTTTATCTATTCGCGGTGGTCGATTTAGAATTTATCGTTTGCATTTTACGGCACTTTTACATTCACGAATCGTTCGTAGGGAAATCCATTCGACCGAAAAGTCGTCAAATACAATTTTAGTACAATTAACGATTTAGTTAAACAACAGCATTATTATCGCCGTATTAAATGTCGTGTACTTTTAGATCGAAAGTCGAGCCGGTAATCAAATAAATATTAAAGCGAAGTGAACGAGGGACTAAAGGGACAAGTCCTGTGACGTCATTATCAGTCATTGCCGACTAACGGTCGTCGTACGTCAACGTAACGGGAACGGAAAACGGAATTAAGTGCAAGCGCGTTAATTTTAACGATACCAATAAAAGCAGAGGGACTCACGAGACTTTATTGAAATGGGAAAAGGGTGGGTCTCCCCATTCCCTTGCTCTTCTCACCCTATCAGTGAGTATTGTGAGAAAGTCTCGGGGTGTGCGTCTTATATCAGGCCTCGAGAGCCTTTCGAATTACCGAGATGATAAGACTTTAATTGCGCAATTATTTCCAAACAATCTGTTATGAACTGTTCGAAAGGAATTCTCACCATAAGTCACATCAGCTGGTACACAATCGTACCTAACTGTAATTTATATGGCGATTGTTTGTTTTTATGTTTTTAATATTTGAACAGTGCAATTCGGTCTGTTTAGGTTTCATTTGTTTACGTGCTTACTAGCGTAGTACCAAGTTTTGTCATTTATATTGAAACGTTAAACTGTTTTGATGTGTATCTTATTTTTATGATTGGAAATTGATTAGACACATCATCTCTCTCTGCAAAGTTTGGTCCCGATTACTTGTAAGTTGGGTTAATGCATGAGGAATAGACAGATGGACGGAGAAGAATTCAATTTTATATAAAGATAAATATTGCTCGTATATATCACTTTGATCGGATGCTTTGTCTAATTTGTACAAAGCAACTTGCGCCATAGTGATTGAGAAATATTGAATCGGAGTGAATTTATGTTTTGTTTACGCTCGTGATGAAACTGATCAATACACTTCAAGCAATCAGTTATAGGTACTACGTCGACCAGATTTACATCACGTTCTCCTTTCTCTCCGTATGCTCGCGTGTAACGCAATCAATTCGCAACAGAGAATATTCGCCGAAAGGAGAATGCGTAAAATTGAGTTTTTGGACTTTTTTAGGCAGCCGGATTTATAATATTAAAATTTATATACCTATATAATTTTTTTTTATTATAAAACGCGATTTTTCCCTTCCGTTGGAAATAGGGAAAAATCGCGCTTCAATCTCAATTTTCGCTGAAGCCGACAATTTCGTCCGCGACGTCGACGGAGATATTTCGCTCGTCGCAATTCTTGATAGCAATTCGCACTTTGCGTAATGAACACATTTTTGCCAAGCTGGATTTAATATTTTGAGTGCATGAGCGGTTGCAAAATTGAAAAGTAACGTCGGAATTTAAACTGCAGCGATTATTAAAACACAGAATGCGCATCACTTAGCGTGATAAATTCAGTCGCTGAACTATTTCAACGGATCTGAAACTGAATTGGCTGAACTTAAGTGTGACTGTTCGGGCCAAGTTTGATATTGAAGAAAATTAAACGTGGGCACTTATGCCTCACCGAAATTCAAACAGTGAACGTTGTTAATTTGATACGAATACTAATTTCAATGGTACGTTCGCTTAATACACTTTGACCGAGGAATCTAACTTGAAATTGAAAATTCACCGTCGGACGATGAAATAATCATTGAAAATGTTCGATTATGGATCATGTGCACTATAAATATTTATTAGTGCGACGATAGGTTTTGATGTGAGTATCCCTTAAGAGTTGAATGAAAATATAGACAGTGTGTGGCGGCTCATTTCTGCGCGTGAGCGGAAGACAATTGCCCCCAAAGAGGCCCTGCGAATCCGGTAGTAAGCAGGGGAAGGGGGAGGCTGCGAGGGGCTTCTGGGGGCCCTCAGGGGTTGAGGGTGGGGCCCCCATTCTCCAAACCTTCCCGGTGGGTCGTCGAGCGAAAGAATCTGGGGGACATTTATAGCCGGGATGAAAGGTTTTTGCGCGGGACTCTCGTCGGAATATTGAGCTCTGTTTGCGTAGTCGCTTTGTGTAGACGATTTGTGCAATTTGAAATTTGGCTGGACTACTAATCGCTACGGAATCGCTACGACATCTTTATGGACCCGCTTTTAATCGACGATGTATTGCAGTTCTTTATATTTGTCGAAATACTAGCTGTAGTATAGGTCGCGCAGCGAGAGTTGAGGCGAACCACACACACACACACACACACATATGCATTTCTAGTATGCAGGCTCATGCAATTTTTTTTAAATATTTTAACTTATATATTAATTATATTATTATTAATTATACCCCACAGTAACTCTATAGGGTTTAGTTCTGGGTGGTAGGGTGGTAGTCGCAGTACACTATGTCCGTGATCTTTCAGGATTTTGTCAAGTACCTACAGATTTTTGGTAATTTGGCTTATTCTTTAGTATTATGTCACATAAAATGGGTTTTGTGCTTTTCTAAATTCTGTAAATTCTAACTAAACTACTGTACTAACTACCCTAACTAAACCAACAAACGATATAAAAATCGATGACTGAATCGAACCACAAAACAAAAATATACAAAACAATAGTGTCTCTGTTACACTCGTAACGTGTACGCGCGCGAAAGAGACAGAGCGTTTTTATTGTTGCATTTAGTGAAAATTCGTATTATTCACCTATTCACAGACACACAATTTGTCTGTGTGGGTGGTTCGCCTCAACTCTGGCTGCGCGACCTGTACAGGTTGCGTAGCAGCCACACACACACACACACACACACACACACACACACACACACACACACACACACACATACACACACACACACACACACATTGCGCGTGTTTAGTGTCTGTAAATTGAATAATATGAATTTTCACTACATGCAACAATAACTTTCGCGCGTGTACACGTTACGATTGTTTTGATTGATTGATTGTTACGATTTGATTTGATTTTGATTTTATTATTACTATTGTTTTGTATATTTTTGTTTTGTGAAATACAGCATGTTCCTTCAGTCCAATCATTATCAAAATACATATGTGTGTTTGTGGCTCACACACACACACACACACACACACACATTCTTTCACATTCACATCTGCATTCCTTCTTGTACATTGCACTTGATTTAAATTGCAAAGAAGTTTTACATACTTCTATAGTGAATAGCGGCTACACACTGCGATTTTATTTCCTAGTTGGAAATGCTCCACTTGTCATTTATCTACATATATGGGTACTATTAATCAAGTGTTAGTTATACTTAATACGTTTGACTAAACAAACATTGTGTTTGATTAATACTCTTACAATAGATGAGCGAAATCTACTACAATAGAGTGTGGCAGTAATAATAATGATTGATGGTTTATCGTTGAATTTTGCTTCACTTCCGTCATTTTTCGATACGTCGAATTAAAAATATTAAATTTTGATCGGCAAAAAGTCTGTCACCTCTTCTTATCTTCTTTACAGTGTGACACTTTTGCGAAGATATATATCTTTTATAGACATTCGTGAGTAGAGAGCTTTTACTCCCATCGCGGAACATTATCAGCTTTTGTTTGCGAAAGTATTCAATCATTTTTCACTCGCTTTTGTTACGCGAAATAGTTTGTGTGTATTTTTCTCGCTAAACTTTATGCTCACCCCTTAGAAGTCGATTTTTTGTTAAATTGAAGTCCACCATTGTAATAAATCATATCTAAAATAAATACATATATATATGTACATACATATGTATGTATGTATACATACACACACAAAGTTGTCAAAAAAATGACAAAAAACCTTTTACGTATTTTGTAAAAGATAGTATACACGAGCTTTAGTGTCATTGATTTATTAAATGAAAAGCCCGTCGCATATTCAATCGGTGAATGTTAAGTCTGTTTTATTTAAAAATATAGATGAATTTTATATTTTATGCTCCGAAAAGGAGATAAAATAAATTGAATTAAAGGTGAATGATCTGCGTTTAGTCCTCGAAAAATGGGCATCCGGAAATCGTAAGTTATTTTTCCGGTCCGGCGTGAATGTTAAGTGACAAGCTCGTGAATAATGAATTGAGAAACAGATAGAGTATCCATTTGGGGACCATAGGAACAGTGAGTGACGTCCCCCAGACAATATATTCTGGCGGTCGTTCGGCAACAAATGATCTGAAAATATCCTCGAAAAAAAAAAAGAAACATGCAAAAAAATTGGCGCGGAATTTTCACAAGTATCCTCGCCACATACACAAACACATAGGTACGTACGCATAAATCAAGACAACTTCAAGGTGTCGCACGCGTTTTTCAAACGTCGCAAATCGATCCGCATTCCTAAGTAAAGCTTCGATATATTTATAGAAATTCGTCGTTCGTTCTTTTGGCGGCAAATCGGCTTTCGACGATTTTCAATTGGCGAAATAATTCGACCGGATCGATCGATCTCTGGGAGAAATTGGATCAGTCGACGACCGGATGATGGTAGACGACATTCATAACGAATTCGATCCACAAAAGAAATTTAAAACGGGGAAAATGGGACGGGAAAACGAGATCGCCGCGCGCCATAGAGCAATATGTTCGGAAAATGCTCATCCCTTATCTGTGATTGCCGCGCCCTAGGGGTGAGAGCCCACAGAACGTACTTTTATTGCTCTAAATTGAAAAAAAATCTATTTTTCATATATAACGCATTACATTTTAACATTTTATATACATATTGACTTTTTGCATACGCTATCGATATAGAGATGGATCAAAGAAATCAATTTGAAATAACATCCGTTTTTTTCCAAGACATAATAGCTTTTGATTTGATACTTAAAAAGTAATTTTAAACAGTAATACAAATAAATGGTCAATTTTATTATCGATCGGTTTAGTTGTATATACGATTGAAATAAACAGACGGCTTAAAGTGCGGTTTTTTTTATTGAATAATAAAAATATACAGTTGCCGTTGTCAAAATGCAAAAAGTAAAAGTTCCGTACGAAGAAAAGTGATTAAGACGATCATTTAACTAATTAGAGCAAAACAGGAATTTCACCAAAGTGACTTATTTTTCCTGTTGTACATTATTCGACGACCGGAATAAGTTTTTGCCTCGCACTCGCTCCACTCTCTGTCTCTCTGCGAAAATTCGAGGTTTTTCCTTTTGCTTTTTTGCCCTTCCATTTGACGTACAGACGAACGAGGGGAGGTTTCTCATCTTGTTCTCGTGACGCTTGTCTCTGCAAAACACATTACCGGCCAATATAAACAACAAGTCGCTTAAACGGAAAACTTTTCACATGTTTCGATGACGGATCCCTTCACTTTGCACTGCCTTCTTGTTTCACTGTCTCAATTCGTCGCGAAAATTAGAGGACACGTGTTTTTTCGACTCAAAACTTACAAAGACAACATGATTATGATTAAACCTCAGAATTTCGGATTATCTAACCTTTTGCCGCAGGTATATGTATTCGGGTGTGCCGTTACCCACCTGAATTTTAGTACGAGACAATAAATATTATTTATTTATTTAATAAATTGTATATGCACGTTGTACGCATTTACATACATATGTATATGTATAAATTTTTTTATATATTTAGCTTAATACCTATATAATAATAAAACGTTCAAGTTAATAGAATAAAAACCGTCATATCTCAGACAGACCGCATTTTGCAGAATTTGCCATATTTCGTAATTGGTAGGAATATTAGAAAAAAATACACCAAGAGCATTTTCTCACCAACACTATAACCTTATTATTTGTGGGTATGTAAAAAGCATACAAATAATATTGAGTAATTATACGTATTTAAGTTATATATTATAGATACATAGGTTAAAATATGTTATCATAAGTAATTCTGTACAGGATGAAAATAATATGTTAATGGTCTACCATTACGAACGTGTGTTTGGATAGGTAACGGAATATCCTAAGAAGCGTTTGGGGTCCAAAGGTCGCACCTTATCAAAAGCATCCATCTGTCCGCCGTCTAATTATGATTTGTTTTATACGCAGTACTGACGTGGAGTAGTTAAATATATTTCTCGAAATGAAATTCTGTACAATTTCCAAGTAGGCTAAAACTGATGTCTCGTAGTATTTACTTAGTGGCACAATCGCCTCACTAAAGCCATTTCCGCCACAAAAAAAAAAAAGAAAATATACGAAGCGTCTACGAGTCTACGGCGTAGCGCCTATCTGACCTGCTAGGTTACGTAAAAAAATATTCCAACGACAAATACAATTGAACAAACGACTGTAAAATTGCTCGCCACATGCAGATGTTCGAGTTTGTTGCGGATAAATTCTCCGAAAACGTTCATGGGGGAATTTACGTGTACATGCGAGATTGTGACGTAATTTAAAATGTCGTATTGACGTTTTCGGTTTGGGAGTTCGAGTTCGGGTTCGGAACCGAAACGTAATACCCCACCGTGGCAAATTGGGATTTATACGCGCATTTGTTTTACGATCGCATTTTATGTGTTCGGACGTAGAGCCCACCCCTCTGCCAGGACCCACAGTTGAGGAACCGATGGATTCGATCTCGCCACACCCCTACACGGAGCGAAATCAATCCGTTAGAGACGAATAACAATAAAACTAAGCTGGTGTTTGCTTGTAAATTTTCGCATTTTATCTGAATGCAATCTGAATTTAATCTATCTTAAATAAAAATCTATTTAATTTATTAGCTAAAGTTTAATTAGATTTTATCCACCCCCCAATTATAGATACTATGTCACAACATCGAAAAGTACACTGAAATTGTGTAAGATAAATGATCGACTTTTTTTTATCGTGAATATCGTGCAAAAAATTTACCTCGAGATTTTGACTGATTTTTATCAGGTATCGTTCCCTGATTTTTGTGATTTCTGGAAAATGTCTGTATACGTGTGTCTGTGTTGTGCGAATGTGTGTAGAATCACAATAGCTTAAAAACCGTTTATCCTATTACACTGAAACTTTTATGTACATATGTATGTTGTGTAATTTTATATGTGTAGGTTTCACGTAAGATGTAAGAGATTTTTTTAATATACATTTTTGTATTAGCCTTGTACATTGTACACATTGCACCCTTACTTCAAAAGTGAAACAAATCAAAAAATGCAATTTTCGAGTTATTACCATGAATGTGTTAAATCAAAAGTGAACCAACTTTATATCTACATATAATTTTTAGCAAAGTTGAAAGACTTATGATAATTTCAATATGACATAACTAGAAGGTTTACCGGACGCGTCCAACTCCACCTCTCAACTCTCGCCCGTGTGAGAGTTGAACAATAACAGTACAGCCCATAGCCCGTTTGACAGTATGCGACACAATTGCACAGTGTACCGTTGATTGAATGGTTGTGCGGCCTTAAAATCGCGTTTTCACCAAATACACCATCAAACACAATACGCTCTCCGCTGTGTATAAAGTAAAAATGTTGGGCGGGGTGACCGCAATGACCCAGATGGGCAGACTTTACGCTATTACATATAGTAATAATGTCACTGCGGAAACACTAACTACCTCTCGATCGTTTTCCCGGACTATCAAAGGTCAAAAGTGGCGACTTTGACCTTAGCAATTAGTAATAATGCGGAAGAGCCGCATCGCGGAGTATCATCACCCCTCTTTCCCGCCCCTCCTATCCGCTTCCACTTAGGGCGGAAGCCCCTCTAGAGAACCCCTCGCCCCTCTCATTCCAGCGAGCTTTCATCCACTCGTGTCTTGAGTGGAGCATTTAAGCTCGCCGACTTCTCCGGCACATCGTTAATTGTCCGACCGGACTCGAGGTTTTGCATACATGCCGAAATTAATATATAAGTTATTCACGCTCTTCGATATATCCTTTCGTAAAACCACCGGATATGAATAAAATTACTGTAGTGAGATTCGGCAGAGTACGGTACGTGCCATGTTAAATTTTCCGCGTTTCTTCACATAAAACCATCTGCCAAATGAAATGAAACTTTGCATCGGACACAGTTGTTCGCGATGCGCGAAACCTTTTCCCGATCCTATCGAACTCCCCGCCGATCCCGTATGATTTTCCGACAGGCGAACGTAACGTTTTCCCGTACGTGATGTTATTTCGTTTTGCGTCATGCGTACATCTGCCCGTTTGAATTAATTATAACCGTTTAAAAATAATTTAAAAGTGTACACTATACACGAATGAAATTCAGCTTAAACAGTTTCCGAAACGCTTTCGCGCGGAAGCGACGAATCTCGGCGCTCGTTATGCAAGTTGTCCCTGTTAAAAAAAAAATCCCACAAAGCGCAAGGAAAGTTTCCGTTCAAGCTAATATGCTTAAATTTTTCATTTTGTATACATTTTTATTTTCCTTGTTTATTAAATGCAAGCAATTGACTGTTGTTTGTGGGTGAGGAATAGATTTTATCGAAAGCACATTGTAATGCAAAATCATCATTTTCGTAACATCAATATGGTGCTATTATAATCATAGAGCACTTGCAACGGCCATGTGTGGAATGGCGTAAGTCAGTTGGGGTCGTGTTGAATGAAAAGTGGTCTTGTCTCCATTAGCCACCGTTGGGTGACCCATGAATCACAAAACAAACCCCATTACTCGAGCCATACAACGCGACAATAAAACTATTATGAGGCCTTACACTGCGCGGCTTCGAGGCTTTCGTCTTCCTTTTGCGCCTTTAGTGAGCGCGGAAGCGGATAAAAAATCTTTTTCTGACTCGTTTCGCGCGAAAACTTGCCTAAGAGGGCATTTAAATAATCCGAGAGGATTTTGGCAGCTCTCAAATAAATATAAACGCGTCTTCTTCATTCAGTCTTAATAGCGCCGAATTTTAAAACGGAAACTCGTAACCTTTGTATACCGCATTAAAGCTACTGTTAGCAGTGGTTTTTAGAACACTCTGTATACAGTCTCAATCTCATGTTAATTTATCGCCGTCTCGTATGGTTTATGATACGATGTAAATCTGTGACGGTGCGCGCTACAAGAAAATGATCAATGGAGCGCTTTGTAAAGCCGTCCTCTGCGACTTTTTGCACCCCGGGAAATAATCGCTTTTCCGAGTGTGTTGTCTGCTTTTCTTTTTTCGTCAACCTTCTGCCCGACACACACGCTCGACACTTTCAGCGGCGGGAAAACGAGCGGATAAAAAGTCTCCATCTTTTCGCGACGTTTATTATTCAAACGCCGTGGCGGCTAACGACACTCGTTACGGTGCGTTTCACTTCTCGCCGGAAACTTTTGCCCTTTTCCGGTTTATTTTTGTGTTTTTTTTTCGCTTTGAGCGCTAGCTTCTACCCCCATCTTTCTTTTTAACCGAAAATTATTTTATTTGCGCGAGCTCGGACTAGGGGTAGGACCCAATTTGGGCGAAGTGGTGGTGTCGGACCGCTCACCCTCCACGCACGCAACGGTTCGTTCCTGTTTAGTTTCGGTGCAGAAATCCGGTTGCGACCTCATATAATTTCATTAGGGACGACCGTTTTTATCCTATTACTTATACGACGGACATTTTGCCTCGGATGCCTTCAGTCAATTGTATTATATTTTGAGCACGAGCGTAAGAAACAATGCAAAACGACATGTACATTGTAAATATGTACTGTGCTGAAAATTGAAATTGCCGTCTGTTTTTTTATTATTTATTCAATACTGAAAATTGTCTATATTTATCATTTGATTTGCGCATGAATGTTTTTTATATTTAATACCCGTTGGGAATGTAATAAGAGGCATCTTCTCTTTAGCAATGTTGTTCACAGTAGTAGCCGCTAGCAATGCACTTACCGCGACCGCAGCAAAGACAATACGACCAGCTAAGCATTTCGTATCTATTTCCGCTTTTTTTCCCTTTGTGGGATTTATCGGATTAGTTCTTGCGGTCTTGTAAAGCCAGGTCAAATTGCAGACCAAAAAAGTTTCCCGTCGGAACGTTTCATTTATCCGGTGTTCAAACGAATTTTTCGTTCAAGGCGAAATTTCTAATTAACACGAGTCTTATTTTAATAGCAAAAAAAAACGATAGAATTTGTCAATTTATGTATTTATTGTTAACGAGAGAATCATTATTGTTTTTAATTTATTCTGAAACTATGAGCACACCCACATAACATTACTTTTGTTTATCAAAAATTTTGTCCATATGAATATTTAATAATATTGTGTGTGAGTGAGTGTGTTTCCCTCGTCAAAAATTTAATATAAATTTTAAACTACATTGTCGACGAGGAAATTTAATAATCTATTTAGTTAGACATTCATTTTACATCTCAACCTAGTTTCGCGCAAAACAGAAATATTATCAATTTAATTTTGTTCACGACATAAACACTGCATTAAAAATTAATTTTATGATATTTTTGTTAACTCAAATCTAATGTATGTATGTATAGTAAAAATCAGATATTAATATTGTTTTTATCTTACAAATATCTTTTTCACAGGGGTGTATTAATTTATAATGCCCTCCCTGAGTGCGTCAAGTCTTCTAAGACCATAGATGCATTCTTGCAAAGTGTGAGGAGACACCTGTGTGAGAGATAGTAGTTATGTATAAGTATAGTGTATAATGTGTAATAGATTTATGTAGTTGTTATAAATATGTAATAGATATAAGTTAAATTAGCTAATTAGCTAATATTATATATATAAAAAAAAATCCGCTTTGAATATATGTATGTATGTAGTATCAAAATAATTTATACAATATAAATCATTTAATTTTCGTGCATCATAAATAATTTTGACATATTGAAGAATGCTATCGCGACTTTTTAATGCTTTTAATTAAAAAATAAAGTTTTCAACTAACTGAGAGCATATTGTTTGATGTTGTAATTTGTTCTCCTTACTCAAAAAGAACTCTCATCTCGAGTTACTTTATAAATACGTAATCGCATGCGCGACTTTGGGGAATCGCTGCCCACTTCTAGAGCAACGGAAGTCGAGAAAAACTCGAGAAATAGATTACGGAGCTTTTGCCTCCTTCTCCTCATCCCCCCGGGCCGCCCCCATTCTCTCTTCACCGACATATTTTAATCTTCTTAAAAGCCCTAAACGGCCGAATGAAAATTGTTATTTTCTCGGTCGGGGTTAACCAGGCTCTCGAACAACTGGGCGGATCGCTCTCAGATAGAAAGATGAAGAACAAAAAAAAAAAAACAACTACAATAAACGTTTTCGACAACTGCGTAGTCGTTATAAAAGACAACGTTTAATACTATACGAGTGCGATTCAGAATTCTTTCGGTTCGAACCGGTTCCTCGGTCGCATTCATCTCCCGACCGGTTAAAATGAAGCGTTCGCCAGTAAACGTCGCATTCTATTGGCAATAAAGGCGAATATGGCGGGTCGTTTGTCACGTGCTCCACAAACACACAGTGCTACATCGTAGACTATCGTAGAGGTTTCTGAATTTAAAGAAATTAAACTCGTTAAACATTTAAGTTGGTATGATACATGAGATGATTGTATAAGTGATGAGGAACAGTTTAAACGAACTAGATAAAAATATGGCCTCTCTATATTTATACAAATTATTTATTGCTTGTCTGTGTGTTCCTTATACATACATTGCGTCACTCTTTGACTAACTAAACTGCGCAGTTTTTCTTCTATAGCTGTATTTCCATCTTGCATAAATATCAATTTGGTACGTGTTCATTTTCTCGCGGCGAATATCGGCCCCAACTTGTCAAAATGGTAAAATGTCGAATCGTAAACATGTCGTTTGAAAGCGAATTCAATTTCGAAAATACGTTCCCACAACTGCATTCAGCTCCTCCCTTCCTCTCCAGGGGTACATAGATAAGGCTTGCATTTTCATATTTTCCGATGCAGACGGTGTCCCCGCCATTTGTTAGCGGCCTGGTGCCGGAAAACGTGGACGTCTCCTGCCGGAAAAGCTCCAACTTCGACCACACATAAATAAACTTTATCAAAAAATATTTTTCCGCACATTATAATAACAATTTCAGTCGAATGTTTCAATTTAAGTTGAACGTTTAAATTCGCGACGCGGTTTGGGACGAGAGCCAGCCATTTAGACGTAAATCAAATGGCGCAACAACCTTCGCAGATACGGATACGTACGTACCTGGTTGGATTTAAGTTTCAGAATCTGTAGCTAACTAGTTTTTTAACTAGTTTCTCCTATCTCTCACTATCTTCATACCGAACATTGACATCACGTAGCGAACGTAAAATAAAAAGCATTCTATTATAAAGAAACTGGAAAACTTCAATTTGGATTCCTCGACAAACTTATTATATTTACGTATATTTTATATATACGTATATTTTATGAAGCGATTTTATTTACTCTACTTCTATTTCAGAGATTGATTTATATTATAGTTAATTCTTCAAAATTTATAATTTTGACTAGAAAATAAATACTATTTCCAAGCTGAAAAATTTCATATTTTACAAGAAAATGTTTGAATAAATTCCATTTCATGAAATTCACATGGGAAAACCTTTGCAACACAATGAAATTGTATACTGTTATTCTGGTGGTTGAATTTGCAATGTGAACGTTTGCTTTGGTTTAAAATTTCATTGAGAGCTTTTGAGCTAGATTTTTTTTAAAAAAATGTTATAGAATTAGATCCAAAACATATATGTACATATATCGATGGGTTAGTGCACAGACATTGTATGTCTAGTTTTGTTTTAAAATATTGTAAGTGACACACATCTCTTTTGCATGATAACTATGGACGAAATGGACATACTATATATTTGAATAAGGCAATATCTTCTCAAATATACTATTTGGACATACAATACTTTTTAAACGTGAAGGTTTGATGTAGATCAGGGGTCCCCAACCTTTTTGGGAAATGGGCCGGTTCAGAATTTTGAAATGTATAGAGGGCCGGATGAAAAAAAATCTTATTGGAATCAAACTCAAACCAATTTGCATATATTTTTTATATATGTATGTAAAAAAAATTCCATATTTTTTGATTTAATATACATATTTCATTTTGGAAAACGTCTGTTCGCTTATGTATGTGCTACCAAAATTTTATACAATTATTTTAGCAAATGCTTTTATTTTTGGATAAAATCAGACTCCTCCAATGTAGCATAAAATTTAATTAACGCTTTATTTTTAAATATTGACTTCAAACAATCATTCGCTTGAAGATCGATTAATTCTAATTGAAAATCTTCTTCAATATCGTTGATATCGATATCAAATGGATTTTGGAAAAATTTAAACACTTTTAAATTACTCTCAAAATCTATAAATCGATCTTCAAACGCTATCTGTAATAATTTAATATTGTGCATACTGTTTTCGATTGGAAAATTCTGAATAGGTATATTTTTAGACAAATTATCACAGGGAAAATGAGTAAAATTATTTTGCACAAGGTCATTTTTAAATAACTCCAGTTTTGTTTCAAACGATTTAACATGATACTAGAAGTCGTTAACAAGTTTAGCTCGCCCCTGTAGCTACATATTTAAAACATTGAGATGTTCACAGATATCATTTAAAAAGACGATAAAACAAAAATTTCACAAATATCGACGAAAAAATATATACGTCGATCGAAAACTGAATTCAAGCCATCCTGTACCAAACCTAATTTGGCGAAAACTGGACATTTTTCATAAATATCGACGAAAAAATGCGTCAAACGAAAACTAAATTTAAGTCATGATGTACCCAACCTAACTTCGCTAAAAGTAGACTTTTTTTACAAATATCGATGAAAAAATGCGTCAATTGAAAAATGAAATTAAGCCACCCTATACCTAACCTAACTTCGATAAAAGTAGACTTTTTTCACAAATATCGACGAAAAAATGCGTCAAACGAAAACTAAATTAAAGCCATCATGTACCCAACCTAACTTCGCTAAAAGTAGACTTTTTTCACAAATATCGACGAATAAATGCGTCAATTTAAAACTTAAATCAATCCATCCTGTACCCAACCTAACTTTACGAAAAGTAGACTTTTTTCAGAAATATCGACGAAAAAATGCGTCAATCGGAAACTGAATTCAAGCCATGATGTACTCAACCTAACATCGCTAAAAGAAGACTTTTTTCATAAATATCGACGAAAAAATGCGTCAATCGAAAACTGAATTCAAGCCATACCTAACCTAAAACTCGCGAAAAAAGTTCAAAATATCGACGAAAAAATGCGTCAATTTAAAACTGAATTCAAGCCATCCTGTACCCAACCTAACTTCGCTAAAAGTAGACTTTTTTCATAAATATCGACGAAAAAATGCGTCAATTGAAAACTGAATTAAAGCCATCCTGTACCCAACCTAACTTCGCTAAAAGTAGACTTTTTTCACAAATATCGACGAATAAATGCGTCAATTTAAAACTGAAATCAAGCCATCCTGTACCCAACCTAACTTCGCGAAAAGTAGACTTTTTTCAGAAATATCGACGAAAAAATGCGTCAATCGAAAACTGAATTCAATCCTGTACCCAACCTAACATCGCTAAAAGAAGACTTTTTTTCACAAATATCGACGAAAAAATGCGTCAATCGAAAACTGAATTCAAGCCATCCTGTACCCAACCTAACTTCGCTAAAAGTAGACTTTTTCACAAAATATCGACGAAAAAATGCGTCAATCGAAAAAACTGAAATTTAAGCCATCCCTGTACCCAACCTAACTTCGCTAAAAGACTTTTTTTTCACAAATATCGACGAAAAATGCGTCAATCGAAAACTGAATTCAAGCCATCCTGTACCCAACCTAACTTCGCTAAAAGTAGACTTTTTTCACAAATATCGACGAAAAAATGCGTCAATCGTTCAAGCCATCCTGTACCCAACCTAACTTCGCGAAAAGTAGACTTTTTTTCAAAATATCGACGAAAAAATGCGTCAATCAAAAACTGAATTCAAGCCATCCTGTACCCAACCTAACTTCGCTAAAAAAAGACTTTTTTCACAAATATCGACGAAAAAATGCGTCAATCGAAAACTGAATTCAAGCCATCCTGTACCCAACCTAACTTCGCTAAAAGTAGACTTTTTTTTCACAAATATCGACGAAAAATGCGTCAATCGAAAACTGAATTAAAGCCATCCTGTACCCAACCTAACATCGCTAAAAGAGACTTTTTTTTTTTCATAAATATCGACGAAAAAAAATGCGTCAATCGAAAACTGAATTCAAGCCATCCTGTACCTAACCTAACTTCGCGAAAAGTAGACTTTTTTTCACAAATATCGACGAAAAAATGCGTCAATCGAAAACTGAAATCAAGCCATCCTGTACCAAACCTAACTTCGCTAAAAGTAGACTTTTTTTTCACAAATATCGACGAAAAAAATGCGTCAATCGAAAACTGAATTAAAGCCATCCTGTACCCAACCCTAACATCGCTAAAGAAGACTTTTTTTCATAAATATCGACGAAAAAATGCGTCAATCGAAAACTCGAATTTAAATGCCATGACGAAAAATGCGTCAATCGGAAACTGAATTCAAGCCATCATGTACCCAACCTAACGTCGCAAAAAGAAGACTTTTCACAAATATCGACGAATAAATGCGTCAATTTAAAACTGAAATCAAGCCATCCTGTACCCAACCTAACTTCGCTAAAAGTAGACTTTTTTCACAAATATTGACGAAAAAATGCGTCAATCGAAAACTGAATTAAAGCCATGATGTACCCAACCTAACATCGCTAAAAGAAGACTTTTTTTCACAAATATCGACGAAAAATGCGTCAATCGAAAACTGAATTCAAGCCATCCCTGTACCTAACCTAACTTCGCGAAAAGTAAACTTTTTTCAAAAAATATCGACGAAAAAATGCGTCAATTTAAAACTGAAATCAAGCCATCCTGTACCCAACCTAACTTCGCTAAAAGTAGACTTTTTTCACAAATATCGACGAAAAAATGCGTCAATCGAAAACTGAATTAAAGCCATCCTGTACCCAACCTAACTTCGCTAAAAGTAGACTTTTTTTTTCACAAATATCGACGAAAAAATGCGTCAATCGAAAACTGAATTTAAAGCCATCCTGTACCCAACCTAACTTCGCTAAAAGTAGACTTTTTTTTTCACAAATATCGACGAAAAAAATGCGTCAATCGAAAACTGAATTTAAAGCCATCCTGTACCCAACCTAACTTCGCTAAAAGTAGACTTTTTTTCACAAATATCGACGAAAAAAAAATGCGTCAATCGAAAACTGAATTCAAGCCATCCTGTACCCAACCTAACTTCGCTAAAAGTAGACTTTTTTTCACAAATATCGACGAAAAAATGCGTCAATCGAAAACTGAATTCAAGCCATCCTGTACCCAACCTAACTTCGCTAAAAGTAGACTTTTTTCACAAATATCGACGAAAAATGCGTCAATCGAAAACTGAATTCAAGCCATCCTGTACCCAACCTAACTTCGCGAAAAGAAGACTTTTTTCACAAATATCGACGAAAAAATGCGTCAATCGGAAACTGAATTCAAGCCATCCTGTACCCAACCTAACGTCGCAAAAAGAAGACTTTTTTTCACAAATATCGACGAATAAATGCGTCAATTTAAAACTGAAATCAAGCCATCCTGTACCCAACCTAACTTCGCTAAAAGTAGACTTTTTTTCACAAATATCGACGAAAAAATGCGTCAATCGAAAACTGAATTAAAGCCATCCTGTACCAACCTAACATCGCTAAAAGTAGACTTTTTTTCAAAATATCGACGAAAAATGCGTCAATCGGAAACTGAATTCAAGCCATCCTGTACCCAACCTAACCTCGTGAAAAGAAAACTTTTTTCAAAAATATCGACGAAAAATGCGTCAATTTAAAACTGAATTCAAGCCATCCTGTACCCACCTAACTTCGCGCTAAAAGTAGACTTTTTTCACAAATATCGACGAAAAAATGCGTCAATCGAAAACTGAATTCAAGCCATCCTGTACCCAACCTAACGTCGCTAAAAGTAGACTTTTTTCACAAATATCGACGAAAAATGCGTCAATCGAAAACTGAATTCAAAACCATCCTGTACCCAACCTAACTTCGCTAAAAGTAGACTTTTTTTTCATAAATATCGACGAAAAAAATGCGTCAATCGAAAACTGAATTCAAGCCATGATGTACCCAACCTAACATCGCTAAAAGTAGACTTTTTTTCACAAATATCGACGAAAAAATGCGTCAATCGAAAACTGAAATTCAAGCCATCCTGTACCTAACCTAACCTCGCGAAAAGTAGACTTTTTTTCAAAAATATCGACGAAAAAATGCGTCAATCGAAAACTGAATTCAAGCCATCCTGTACCCAACCTAACTTCGCTAAAAGTAGACTTTTTTCACAAATATCGACGAAAAAATGCGTCAATCGAAAACTGAATTAAAGCCATCCTGTACCCAACCTAACATCGCTAAAAGAAGACTTTTTTTCATAAATATCGACGAAAAATGCGTCAAACGAAAACTGAATTTAAGCCATCCTGTACCCAACCTAACTTCGCTAAAAGTAGACTTTTTTCACAAATATCGACGAAAAAATGCGTCAATTGAAAAATGAAATCAAGCCATCCTATACCTAACCTAACTTCGATAAAAGTAGACTTTTTTCACAAATATCGACGAAAAAATGCGTCAATCGAAAACTGAATTAAAGCCATCATGTACCCAACCTAACGTCGCTAAAAGAAGACTTTTTTCATAAATATCGACGAAAAAATGCGTCAATCGGAAACTGTATTCAAGCCATCCTGTACCTAACCCAACCTCGTGAAAAGTAAACTTTTTTCACAAATATCGACGAATAAATGCGTCAATTTAAAACTGAAATCAAGCCATCCTGTACCCAACCTAACTTTACGAAAAGTAGACTTTTTTCAGAAATATCGACGAAAAAATGCGTCAATCGGAAACTGAATTCAAGCCATCATGTACCCAACCTAACGTCGCAAAAAGAAGACTTTTCACAAATATCGACGAATAAATGCGTCAATTTAAAACTGAAATCAAGCCATCCTTTACCCAACCTAACTTCGCTAAAAGTAGACTTTTTTCACAAATATTGACGAAAAAATGCGTCAATCGAAAACTGAATTAAAGCCATGATGTACTCAACCTAACATCGCTAAAAGAAGACTTTTTTCATAAATATCGACGAAAAAATGCGTCAATCGGAAACTGTATTCAAGCCATCCTGTACCTAACCCAACCTCGTGAAAAGTAAACTTTTTTCAAAAATATCGACGAATAAATGCGTCAATTTAAAACTGAAATCAAGCCATCCTGTACCCAACCTAACTTCGCTAAAAGTAGACTTTTTTCATAAATATTGACGAAAAAATGCGTCAATTGAAAACTGAATTAAAGCCATCATGTACCCAACATAACGTCGCTAAAAGTAGACTTTTTTCACAAATATCGACGAAAAAATGCGTCAATCGAAAACTGAATTAAAGCCATGATGTACTCAACCTAACATCGCTAAAAGAAGACTTTTTTCATAAATATCGACGAAAAAATTCGTCAAACGAAAACTAAATTTAAGCCATGATGTACCCAACCTAACTTCGCTAAAAGTAGACTTTTTTCACAAATATCGATGAAAAAATGCGTCAATTGAAAAATGAAATCAAGCCACCCTATACCTAACCTAACTTCGATAAAAGTAGACTTTTTTCACAAATATCGACGAAAAAATGCGTCAAACGAAAACTAAATTAAAGCCATCATGTACCCAACCTAACTTCGCTAAAAGTAGACTTTTTTCAGAAATATTGACGAAAAAATGCGTCAATCGGAAACTGGATTCAAGCCATCCTGTACCCAACCCAACTTCGCGAAAAGAAGACTTTTTTCATAAATATCGACGAAAAAATGCGTCAATCGGAAACTGTATTCAAGCCATCCTGTACCTAACCCAACCTCGTGAAAAGTAAACTTTTTTCAAAAATATCGACGAATAAATGCGTCAATTTAAAACTGAAATCAAGCCATCCTGTACCCAACCTAACTTCGCTAAAAGTAGACTTTTTTCATAAATATTGACGAAAAAATGCGTCAATTGAAAACTGAATTAAAGCCATCATGTACCCAACATAACGTCGCTAAAAGTAGACTTTTTTTACAAATATCGACGAAAAAATGCGTCAATCGAAAACTGAATTAAAGCCATGATGTACTCAACCTAACATCGCTAAAAGAAGACTTTTTTCATAAATATCGACGAAAAAATTCGTCAAACGAAAACTAAATTTAAGCCATGATGTACCCAACCTAACTTCGCTAAAAGTAGACTTTTTTCACAAATATCGATGAAAAAATGCGTCAATTGAAAAATGAAATCAAGCCACCCTATACCTAACCTAACTTCGATAAAAGTAGACTTTTTTCACAAATATCGACGAAAAAATGCGTCAAACGAAAACTAAATTAAAGCCATCATGTACCCAACCTAACTTCGCTAAAAGTAGACTTTTTTCAGAAATATTGACGAAAAAATGCGTCAATCGGAAACTGGATTCAAGCCATCCTGTACCCAACCCAACTTCGCGAAAAGAAGACTTTTTTCACAAATATCGACGAAAAAATGCGTCAATCGGAAACTGAATTCAAGCCACCCTATACCTACTCTAACTTCGTATTCGTATATCTACTAACTTATATAAAAAATCAATAAACTATTTACTATAAAGATATGTACTTTAATACATGTAACAACTAGTGTTCCTGCCAACTTCTGTTGGGAGATTGATGTAATGAGTGACGATTTGTCCGAAAACTTGCATCTTCAGGATATACACATGCAAGAGATTAACTATGCCACTTATCAAGAAAGTGTTTTTTTTTTGTTTAAAATACGGGAATCCCGAACGTCGTCAAACAAATGACGAACGGTCGTCAAATAAAAGACGAACGGAAAGTTGCTTTTTGCATTTCATTTGGGTCTTAACTATCTGGAAACCATACCTAAATAGAAATTGTGAAGTGATTTGACCTTTTTTTCTTGTATAAAATATCACGATCAGGTCAAAAATTTTAAATTTTAAATTAATTTTAAAAAATCAAGTCAATATTTTCCTTGGGCCGGATGAAAATCTCTCGCGGGCCGTAGGTTGGTGACCGCTGATGTAGGTGGACGTTTTGTGTATGATAATTCAATTTTTTTTAAAAATGGACATACAATATCTGTGCACTAACCCATCGATATACATATGTATGTATGTACAAATCAAAAATTTTAAAGCTCAAGATCACATATTCAATATCCTTATATGTCTGTGAATCAAAGTTTCATACTGCTTATGACGTTTCCCTTGCGGAAGCAGTAATAAATTTGACATATTTTTGGCAGAAATATAATGCTAAAAAAAATAGCTCATTCTTATAAAAGTCGATTCGGTCTATTACTTCGTAAATCTTCACGCAGTTTATACGTAAAATATAATGTGGGTATTATATAATTTAAGGCAAATATATGGACGTTAATGGCGTGTGTCTCCTGCGGTTCAATGATATGTGACAGAAGAGGCCCAATGAATACCGGGATTTACGAGATATTGTTCTAGTGGGAAATCCAGAGGTTGATGAAATACTTTGGGGTGGGTAGGAGGAGGGGTTTGGCGTGGAAAAGGGTGGGTCTCACACCACTTTTAACACCTTCCGGCATCAGGAGGCGGATGCAGGCTTCAGACGCTTCTTTCCCTCCTATTTGCCGAAGGCTTCCGTCTACAACAACAATGTAGCGAATTCCAGACGACCGGAACTTTTCAATTTTTAAACTGTGCGTTCTTTCTTTATTTAAGTACTTATTTAATATTTAAAACACGTTTGCATACATACCTAGTGGCGTTCCACTACATTAGGAATAACGGTGCATTTAATTATTTCCATTGCTTTCATTTTACCCGGAAAATGTGCAGTGTAAGTGGATTGTCTGCGTGAAAAGTCATTCGACGAACAAACAACTTTGTTCGGAGAAGCTCAAACGCGCAATTAGAAAAACAATAAAATTTAATTAACAACGGTCGATTACAACTGTAGCACGATATATTTGAATTGAAAGAATTTTTCGCTCGAATTCAATTTAGACATTGAACGGGTTAACGTTCGATGAAAGTATCGAAGAAAAATTAAGATTAATTCCATCGTAAATTATAGGATAATGATAACGCGATCTTGTTGGCCCAATTCCAAAAAAAAAAATATATAGAAAATAACAGCAAAATATACAATGTAATACTTCAATTTATACAAGTGCACGGTATATAAACGACTTTGCGCTGACAATAAAAGATGGTCTAATTATATCAATTTTTGAAAATTTATCGCCTTTCGTAAAAACTATCGAGTATATTGTTCGGAAGCCATCGATGAAATTTCATACGGTCGTTTGTGAAGCTTTTCAACTGTGAAACTCGAGGAAAGCTCGACGCTATATTGTATGTCTTATCTAACAATAAGCAACGTTGGCACTCTAGTCGATGATCTTTCGCTGGAAGATAAATTCTAGGCAATATTACATAGAACAAAGTGCAGTCAGTCAATATCGTTTGGCTTAGTTAGTCCCAAAAGGCTCACTTTATTGCCGTCTGAATCCACCGAAAGGCAACCGTAATATACCTGAGTAGAAACTCAATCGGAAATCGGATTGTTAAATACGATATATATACATATATACTTTATTACGAGCTTTAAGTGAGATTTTAACTGGTGGATTTATTGCTGTTATTTTGCATAACTATACTGCGGGATAATTTTCAACATTAAATATATTAATTGCTTCCACTGAACGATCTCGATTTTACGTGAATTATTTCCAGCTTGGAATTGATACATCATGCCGTTAATTCGGCTCGCGTACACTTAGGCGGTGTATTAAGGGTGTCGGCGAAGTCACGCAACGTATTTTTATATTGGACAAAGTTACTACATCCGGCTGCTGTAAATTCGACGTCATTTTCCGAAAGCTACTCGGCGCTAACACACCGGCTATGGGCGGATTTCACCGTGCATACTGATAAGGCATCTAAAATGTAATAATAAAAAAAATAAACTCAAAATGAAAATGTCAAACGAAAATACAGCGCGGCACAGAAGAGCGGTGACTTTGTGATGTGAGTCGATAAGCCATAAGGTCTGATGTGATGGGGATCGGTATGTGGTTCTTTGACATTTTCCCGCTTGACCAGCGTTTTGCAAATTTCATACTCGAACGGTTCGACTCGAGCGTGGTCAATAAGTTATAGGAATAGATTTTTAAAAATTCATTCATTACTTATGTTGCTTTCTTTTTGGGTGGGAAAAATCACAATTGTGTAATTCTACTTCAATTTAATGTTTAATTTTAAATATGTAGCGTATTATATATATGTATATATACATACATATGTGCAATGGGTCCTGTAGGAATCCATTAATTTAAATTATGCAATGTATCATAATATATGTACATAAGTTACGTTTTGACCAACGGGATTTAAATGGCTGGCGATTGTTCGAATGTTCGCACGGTGACTAAAATAGTCTACTATGTATTTAGTACTAACAGTAAACAACTACTAGATTGCGTAGCGGCTGAGAAAATAGAAAACAGTTGACGGGAGTGGAGATAAACTTGAAGAAGAGGAGGCTCGAGTCGTGTGACGTCACCTTGCGGAAGATCTGGAGCTGTTGGGTTTACAGTTGGACATTTATTTTCAAATTGTATAAGTTATCTCCAATCAAGTTTATTTTAGTCAAACAAACTATATATAATGGCGTAAAATATTTGTCTGCATGTGTGGGTCGTTGCGGTAACGCTGGCACTGCCAACAGCAAACAATTTATTTAAGCGGGGCTTCAGCAACAAGCCGCTACCAAAGCTGGTTCGAGTTGACAACGCGATTTTATGACCATACACCTATTCAATCAACGGTACACTATACAAACGGGCTAGGGACTGTACTGTCATTATAAAAATCAGCGCGCATGGGTGGGGTTAGAATCCGTCGTATGTTTAAGCATGTAAAAATACAAATGTAGTTGGGTGTGCAATAATTCAATAGCCTACGAGTCAATTACGTACATTAATCTGTTTGAAAAATATTATATTTTCTATGATGTATAAAATTTCGTACAAATTACCTATAATTATAGCGCATTTAACCACATATGTATGTACATATAATATTGATTCATATTTCATTTGCTTTAATATTAAAATTAAATTTTTCCTTTGTTGCAGGTATGCCATATGTATGTACTTACATATGTACTTATCACTGAAACTTCACGTGAGTTTTTTTATTATTTTTTTAACTATTACATTTTGCATTATAATTTATGGTTCAATATATTATTATCGCGAACTATTTCGACATTTGTCGCGCGAGAAATAATATCGTAAATGTTTTTATTGGACGAGCGATGGAAGGTGAATTTGACCCCGTTTCGTTCGCAAATAAACTTTGCGAAAAACACTAAAAGAGGGAGAACAAAAAAATAAAAGAAACTTCGATCGACGAGTAAACAACACCGTTTTTCATCGACGGCAATATTGATTGGAAATGAGGGAACGGGGATGCAATTTCACGCGAATGTTGAGGATCGGTGCAAAAGTGATATTGTAAATCGTCGGTCGCGGTCGGTCTAAAAATAAAAACCGTTTAAAATTCGATATCGAACGAATGCCGCCCTTTTGATTATCCGCTCCGAAGGGCACGGAAAGGAATCCGCTGAAAATAATCCGCACGAATTATAAGCGCTGAAGGAGGAAAGGTTTGGGGTGAAGGCACTGGGTGTTTTTATTGCTCTTATTGATTGAATGGACGGAAAGCTTTCGGACTGGAGAAAGCTCTCTCTCTGCGAGATACTTTGGTATCGTTTTGTCGCGGCCTGCACACGGCTATTGTTGTTCGGAAAAGTTTCAATTCGACGAAAAATATGTCGTCATCAGATATGATTTATAGAGGGTCGGAGGGCTTTTATCGTTGTATGACCCCTCTCATGCGAACATCGACAGGGATGTTTTTTTTTCCTCCTTTTATTTGGACCTCTAGTGATTTTTGCCTAATACGCTTTCTACCGACCACCGCCGCTACACTCTCTCTACTATACATATTTCACGATTTCATATTGATTTATGCGCATATTTTATTCAAATTTTATATATTCGTTGCCGATTGACACGCATATTGACAAATTGCAACGAACTTACTATACCTGAAGTAACATACGCCTTACCAACAATACCAAAAGATTGATTATACATACATACATAGATCAGTTTTTATTAGTTTTGTCGTTATAGCACATTCACAAGCCTGCCTATTATAAACTAGCCGGTTTGCACGTCATATGGCGGTGGATTCTAACCGCACCCCCCAACACGTACACGCTAGTACAGCACATAACCCGTTTGACAGTACATGAAACAATTGTATAGTGTACCGTTCGTTTAATGGGTGTATGGTCATAAATCGCGTTGTCGACTCGAATCAGCTTTGACAGTTAACGGTTTGTTGCAAACACACTGCTAAAAAAATTGTTTGTTATGTTGGGAATGCCAGCGTGATCTCAACGAACCAGACAGGCAGATTTTACGCTAATATTTTATATAATAATACCATTATTATATCATTTTCAGCCGTTCACCATCCACTGCTGGATGAAGGCCTCTCCAATCCTCTTCCATTCCTGTCTGTCTTGAGCAATCTGCATCCACTTGACTCCACACATTCTTCTCAATTCATCGGCCCATCTTCCACTCGGTCTACCTTGCTTTCTTTCACATCCTCTCGGATATCATTCCAGTATTTCTCGCGTCCATCTGCCATCCATTCTTCTCGCTATGTATCCAGCCCATTGCCACTTCAACTTTTTCACACGTACTGATATATCTGCCACTTTGGTCATACTTCTTACCCATGTATTTCTTTTGCGATCTCTTCTTGTTATACCAAGCATACATCTTTCCATGCTTCTCTGTGTGCACTGGATCTTTCGTAGCATTCTTGAAGTTAGCGTCATAACTGGCAGTACGCATTGGTCGGATGCCTTCTTTTTTAAGCATAGCGGAATGTTGGATTTAAAACCTATGTTCAGTCTTCCAAAAGCACTCCACTCACTCCACTCCACTCATCATTATTATATAAGACTAGCTGACCCGGCATGCGTTGCAATGCCCGATCCCGTTCTCGTTCCTAGTACGTTTTCTGACGCGTGAGCAAGCCCGTTCCCGATCTCGTTCCCGTTCTCGTTTTTTCCCGATTTTTTTTCAATAAGTCCTGAAAGTTTCATCGTGATCGGTTGAGTGGTTTAGGAGCCTATAAGAGACAGACAAACAAACAAACAGACAAATTGATTTTTATATACATATATAGATTACTAAAGATTAGTTTTGTACATGCTTTAATCCTCACCACGAACACTAATATAACTTGAACTATCCCAATAAAAACTGACGTAAAAGAAAACAAATTAAAATCCAGGTTTTTAATAGATATTCAACCAACCATTTGCCGTGAAAGATAAGAGATATTTCTCAGTCAAGCTGCTGACGCGGGAGCCATTCTCGAAAATCTCGAGATTTCCCCTACCTCTTAAATCGTAACAACTGATCCGAGAAAATGTATCCGTTCAACCCTCACTATTCGCCCGTTACTTACACCTAAAGAATCATAGCGTTCTTGAAAAACAAGAGGCTGAAACGTTTTCGTCTTTCTATCACAAATTTTAGCATCGAAAATTCATGATATATTTAGTTATGTAATTATACATATGTATGTGACTATTCTAAAAAAAAATCATGTCGCTTTTGAATTAATAGTGTGCGTATGAAAGATTACTGGAAAACACACACGAATATTGCAAACTGAAGGTATTAAATTATTAATGAGGCGATATTCTAATTTATCGCGATTTTCCGGCGGGGAAAGCTCACCCTTAAATTATTTATGGGGCAATAAAATTTCGATCGTTAAGCTCGAATTCGGCGACAATTTTCATACAGAGTGAGCAGAGATTGAATTTTTTCAGTCGAAATAAAAAAAAATGAAACCTAATAAAACGCGCCTATTTCGCAAGGTTGGTTGCGTAGAGTCGTCGAGGTACACGTGTATACATATACGTATATACGTACGTATGTATAATATAATAAATACGTGGGGTGTATTTTTAAAGGAAACGTAATAAGTAACATCATTATTTTCTACTAAGACACCACTTAAGTTTGAAACGGGATATCCGAAGAAAAGTTATTCTGCCTCCAACGATATCGTGTTTTCTGCACGAGATGTGCTTTTTGTGTGTTGTATTTTCCTTTCGCTACATTTATCGCTAATAGGACGGATTTTCCAAAATAAATATGAAGGAAAATCATTTTAATCCCGTCTAAAATATTTTACGTATTGAACCTGAAACTAATTAATACACACAAACCATACCACAAGTTAAAATTATCGAGTCATAAACATGTAATTGAATTAAATAATACCAAGTACGTAAAAGTTATTTTCAATATTGCGACCTATCATAATTAGTTGTATATGTATATAGGTACATACATATACATACACATATGTATGTATGTATATAAACATAAATGTAATATAAATTCTTTACCATTTATTTTAGAAAGTGTGAAGGTTGCGTTTATTTTTTTCACATTTATCTATAGCGTGTTACTTCTATACTTGATTTTGTTCCAATTTTTTCAATACGCATAGTTGGGGAAAAGTCAATTTTTCTAAGGCTCTTTTCGAGAGGACTTGACTCACTCTTCGTACGCATGTTTGCGTGTGCTTTAATGTGCGTATTGTTAAGCAGCGTCGTTGCTAAAATACATACATACATTTATATGTATGTATGTATTATAAAAAAAATAAAAGTGGTAGAAAGTTGGTTGGTTTCACCATGTGGAGCGTGAGGTTCGCAAAACCCGCACGAAAATCATATTCGCTGCCAAGTTTTCCGGCACTACATTGAGATGGAAAATGAATTTCTTGCCAAGAAGCCGCGTCCCGGGAAAAACCTCATCCCCCTCACCATCACCCCGCCTCTCCTCTCTCAGAATGTTTTATGCGGAAGAATTAATGGAAATATACTGGCCGTGCTCGGTGTGATATATTGTGCAACATATATTGCGCAACACACGAGTGCTGCTCGACGAGAGAGATAAATCCCACTTTTGTAAAAAATATTTTTTAATTACTTAATTACTTCAATTATATTTATGTATATGTAAGGTGCACGAGTGTGTCACTTAAAGTGTGCAATTATTTACACACACACACACACACACAAATATATATGTGCATGCAAGTAGGCACTCACAATGTGCTATAGGTATTATGTACATACATAGGTACTCTGTGGGTACCTTAAAATGTTGGCGTCACGGTCGACGCTCGCAGACATCTATCCTGTGTGAAGGATTTTCACTGTGACATCAGTGCTGGTCATCGTCCATTATTCGAAAGCTCCAAACAATGTATAATTAATGATTTTATGTGAATTGTTTTTTTTTTTATTATTTTGACATAAATTAGTAACAGTATATTTATGTGGCTTGGTACAAAAACTGAGTTATACACTTGTATGCCCAATATGCTGTCTGAAAATGTCACCCTTCACGCATCCTCATCTTTAAATGGAGTACTTGATTTGAAAACTTTTTGATCAACACATTTACCTTCTTTGTTCTTTCACAATGGTGTCATTGTATCACTCGAATGGTTTTCTGGGTGGTAAAGTAAGGAAAAAAGGAAGGAACAATGACTAGACGGGTAAGGAAGAATATTAAGTAGTGCCAATTTTTAAAGTATGGAACCGTCCCAACTCCCAAAAATTCAAGTCAAGTTCAAAGGGAAATGTTAAAATGTGTTTTTTTTTTTTCACATTTCGTAGCCCTAACCTACTTTACAACCAAGTACTTGCTGAATTGTTATGTTCCACTTGGAAAGAATCGATGCAAGTATTTCCAAGTATTCCAATTTATCAGGAGAGTACAACCATGTTGAACACGTATTACTCTAGTGTCTTTGACTCGTCGTATGAACTGTGTGTACTTTCATATGAATAAATTCAAACTGTAATTTCCATCGGCGGAAAAGCAAAGTTTGCCCATCCCTGAAAAGGAGGAGTGAGCGTCGCACGTCAAACCGGTGACCGTTCATTTGTTCCAGTCCATTTGCTTTATTTGCTTCGGTGGAAAAACGGTGAGTTTATTCCGGACCTGGCCTGTATATAGGGCCACTTTCCCGCTGCTCAGGCTCCGTTCCCTTTTTTTTTTTTTTCACCAACTACTTCCATTTTTCAGAGGGCGTCTGTTTCGTTACCTACCTGCTTCTAAAATCAAAAGTATTTTATTTCGAAAGGCACTCACTCTTTTGCATCTCCAACTGACAGGTGCGGAAGATGAACGATTCATTTTCAGAAATGAGAACGTATGTTTTTATTATTTTTATTCCGAAGAAAATGCCTCGTCTGATAACTTATACAATCGCTTTGTGCTGGCGAAAAATTGACATCGAAATTTTTCGACGTGGAAACAGGTATTTTGAATATTTTGAACATGAATAGAAAACGTGAAATGTGTTGCACATTTGCTGCATCCGAACGAGTATTTTAAAAGTATTCATATTGGGTTCGACTTTATAGTATTTTGTGTAGGTATATGAAATTAATTTGTTCCGTGATAATTTCGAGTCGAAGTATTAGAATAGTATAGTATTTAAAATTTGGCAAATTTTCCTCTGATATGATTTGATTTAACATGTATTACCTATTAGTTAGATATGCGTTCAACGATTCGATACAATTCGACACATTTTGTTTGCACGTTAGTTAGTGATGTGTCGGTATATCTAACCTGAACATATGAACATATCAAACTCTGAAGTTATTCTGTATCGAAGTATTCAAAGTTGGCGACTGTCGTCACTTACCTACGATTATGAGTGTTATGAACGGTCTTTTGAACGAGGGGGTGATAAACCGCGTTACGTGAACCGAATAAGGTCCTTTTACTGCCCCCTTTCTTTTTCTTTCTCCTTGCTAGTTTTCCTTGCGCATCTTTTCTTGCGTTGCGTTCCCCTTTTTTCGGTGCCTTAATTTTGCGCGTAATTATGCCATAGCGTAATGGTGAAAGCTCAAAGGAGGCTCTCTCTCACTTTTCGAGTCGTTATTTCCAAATTTATAGTCGCGTATAATTTTACACGGGATGGCTTCGCGCCGCCTATTTGCCAAAAATCTCGCATAATAGTATATACGGGGTGTCTGGAAAGTACCGACGTTTTCCGTTTTCCGTACTGCGCAATTTAGTGGACGCTACGCGTGAAAGCTGTGTATGAAAATTTTATTTTTGAAAGTTTAGCTTACCGACGGTTATGAGTTACAAAATAAATTTTGATTTACCAACATACGTTTTATACAAAGTGGATGCAAGAAAATGATACCCATTTTTCAACAATTCACGTCTCCTAAACAAATAACGCTACGATGTATAAATCATTTAAATGTTCATTTAATGTTCTTATTAAAGATATAGTAGCTTTTTTCTATTATTACTATAATCAGCCATTGAATTAAGCAACTATTATTGCCACAATCGGCCATTGAAAAAAATTACAGTGAGAGAGTGAGGGTGAGATCAATGTGTTGGGATATAAAAAAAATTATTTGAATAATATTGTAATACTTTTATTAAAAGTATACGACGTATACCTATCAATGTTTTAAATTACCTTTGGTTCAATGTTCGTAACTCAGCATTAAAAAAAATTTTATATCTAGCGATTTACTATACATTTTATAGGTTTTCGTTTACAAAGTTTCGTTTTGAAAGTTTCGTTTTCGCGCTTAATGCAGTTTTTTACGAGCAGTCTTAAAAAAAACGAAATTTTTTATTGCCCTTTTTGCTCAATTTGGCAACATTTCAATTTTTTTTTCGAGTCAAACGATCCTTAATTTTTTTTTTTGCCCGTTCCTTTGACGGAACAAGCTCTAGCGTAGCCTCAATTCGAAACTGAACCCCCACGAGGAATTAAATCAAAATAAGTCAGAGCACGTGTACACGCGCTAGCTGTAAAGACAAATTTGGCGCACGTGTACTTTTTTAGTATCGCGGATTTATTTTATAGACCGAATAAAAATGAAGAGATCAATATTGTAGAGCGAGTGAATATCGAATTGGCAGCTGGGATTCGAACGTGAATCGGCGAGTCCATCCATCTTCCGAAAGTCCATTCTTATGCAGTTAGAGTGCAAGCGGTGCAGTTAACCCCTTCGCCTACTACCTAATACTTCAGATTCCTCATCCCCTCCACTTCGCAGACTTACCACTTGAGAGCCAGTTACGAACGGTTCGGGTGAAGCTTGCAAATTACGTGAGAACTTTCCCGTTTGTGCAATGGTTTCGTGGAAAACCAGCTGCCGGGATAATTAATATGTGTCCAATTCACATTCAATACCTTACAGAGCTATTTAGGAACAACTGCACGAAAGCAAACAACGGTGTTTTCTTCTCTTAATATATAAAACAACTAGATTTTATTTCAATATATGTAATATAAGCTCACTTATAATTAAAGTTGAGAGGAGGATTAATTTATCAAATAACCATTCAACAAGAAAACATTTAAAATACGAATGAATCAACTTTTTTAGTACAAACATTTCTTGGCCTATTGTTCCAAAAGAAAGAATAACAGCAATTTAAAATTATCACTACAAGTGATAAAATGATTTAATACAATCTAATCCAATGGAACTTATCCTTAAAAATAAATATTTATACATATCTATAGGTAACGTTATCTATGAACATTTAAAGCAATTTAAGCTTACCTAAAAACACACTAGAATGCGCTTATGGTCTTATTATATCCATATCATCATTAATCTAATTTTGCAATAAATTAGAATCTCCGTTAATACCATCAAAAGTGCACTCGTTCACTATTCATGCGCAATCACACTCCGTCGTTCACGCTTTAGTCAATTAACGCTTTAATGGCTCCACTATCTCTGCGGCAAATTAATGTCATTAAACTCGAAATCGTCACTCTTACACCCCCCTAACCATCCCCCGGTTATTTGGGGGTGTACATTTTTCAATTTGGCCAGTGGCTGAATACGTAATGGATCGCCTAGCACGTAAAGTTCAACGGACCCAATCTCACTAGGTGAGACCCGTACGTGCTCTGCATTGTCGACTGGCTTCTTGCACACGACAAAAGCCCCCGCAAATCTCGACACAATTCGTCGACTAGTGTGTTTATGTATATATGTATACATATGTATGTAGGTATATTCGCGTGTGTCAGAGTTGAATAATCGCAAGTTGCGAGACTCTTGCGCGGCAATCAATTCTAATTCAAATTTGCGCGCGAATATTTCCAATGTATACACACCTTCGTTAACGTTGGCGCTTGCTCTTCTATGTAGACTAATTATTCTGAAGTTGTGTGTGCTCTATTATCACAGTAAGTATAGTTGATCCACTATACATAAGTTGGTTCTTTCCTATGAATGAAAAACTTGCCAGAATTTGACGCACTATAAGGTCAAATTTTAATTTAAAGTTAGTGGACCCAAGGGGCTTGTTCTCCCTTTTCCCGTATAACCCATGTTATATGTAAAATATTATATATTGAATGTGACATATGGAAACGAGTAAAATTTACGTTATTATAAATTGTTTGTGCCAGTTGTGTTGTTTAAGTGTATTGAATATTTGAAAAGTACTTTATTTTTTAGTAGACGCTATTTAGTGCTGAATATATTAGCGTACGTGTCTGCCCGTCTGGGTCATTACGGTCACGCTAGCATTGTCAACATAATAAACAATATTATGTGCTGGAAACAAGCCGCTATCTGTCAAAGCAGGTTCGCGTCGACCCATTCAAACAACGCTACACTTCATGTATATACAATTGTTTCACGTATTGTCAAACGGGCATGGATGTATTGTTATTGTACAAACTAGCACGCACGGGTGGGGTTTGAATCCACGGTCGTGTGACTGGAAAACCAGTTTGTTAAATAAAGATAATTATTAATGTTGTCGTGGAAAATTTTATTAGTGTAAATTAGGTTTCATCTCTTTAGCCCATTGGGATTGGGAAGGCTTCGTAATTTTGTACCATCTTCGACACAATATTACTTTCAACACTTTCATACGATATCGTAATCGCCTTTTGAATGTATATCGCCTATAGCTTTATATTTACGTATGTACGAATGTGTGTACGAGAGTAGTTTTATTCGGTCGAAACTCGCAACAGCAATTTGCAACGGTCGGCGAAGCTCAGAAAGCTCGAACTTGCCGAGATTAGGTCTTTTGCGGGGATTAGGTGTTGTACCGATCATCAATTAGGGGCTTATTAGGTTTCAAAGGCACTCACCCTTGTGACAGAAATCAAGCACGCCATACACCACCACCACACAAATCCACACACAACGATTCGACTTTGCCAAATCCTCAGAATCGACTAATTAATACCACGAAAAGTATACATAATATGTATTTTAATTGGTGGGCGTGTTAAATTAATTGTCTTTTTTTTATTTAAATCCGCACATATCAAGCGCACACGTCGAAAGGGTTACTCGGGCGCGTTTTGTGTTGTGCTTATTCACAAGCGAAGCTTTCTCGGACAACGCCGACACAACATTTCGCTGCGGTCGTGTAAATTTACAGGAATACTTGGGCGGTTTCGGGTCGGTTTTCGGGTCGGATGTTGTGTGAAGATGAGCTCTGGTCGTCCTCCTACTCCTCCACCTTCTTCCCCTTCCTCCCTCTCAACCCCTTCTCGGTCACACTTAGAAGTTGACCCTTTCGTGGTTGTGGGAGGGATCGCCACCACCCCCTTTTCACCCCCTTACGGACGCCACTGCAACAGTTGGTCATCTCCACCTTACACTTTACACTCATAACGTTTCGTTCTTATGATATAAAAGAAACTCCATTCTTTGTCGTATATGTACATACATACATACGTTCGGGGTTGTATAATATTTATTATATATTCACTTAAAAATCTATTCTTCCTCATATTACATATAAAGATGAGCGTGTTTCTCTTATTATATGTATGTATATGCGTGGAGTTTTATTATAAAACTCCATTTTTATATACGTAGTTAAGTACAGCGGTCGCCAACCTTTGGACCTCACGGACCACTAAATTCAAAATCTAGAATCCCGCCGACCACTACCATGGTTTTTACTTTATCCTAATCGGATAAAGTATTGTGATCGTGCGAAAATTCAACCTCGAGATTTTGACTGATTTGTATCAGGTATCATCCCCTGATCACGTTTTCATGATTTCTAAAATGTCTGTATGTCTGTATGTCTGTGTACTTATGTGTGTGTGTGTCTGTATGCGTGTTTTCTCCGAAACTGTCAAGTCTATCAAGCTGAAATTTCATATCTATTATTTTCACGTAAGGTGTAAAAGCCATAACGAATTTGGTCAACATCAGTGAACCGGAAGTAGGGATTTTTTCTTGTAGAAAATTCTAAAATTCTTTTACCACAGAATATTTCCGAAACGGCTCCGGGAATTTTGTCCAAATTTCATATCTATAGTTTTCACGTTAGCCGTAAGACATACTGTGATTTTGGTCAACATCTGACTACCGGAAATGGCAGTTTACTCTTGAACGATTTTTTGTTTTTTTATTTTTTCGACCTTTTAAATATGTAGTATCATCACAATACTGTAATGTTGTAATTTTGAGAGAAATTGCTATTTAAAAAAAAATAAATCATTAAAATTAGTCAACCGGAAGTAGGTTTTTTTTTTTTAGCGAAAAGTTTACCGCAGAATATTTCCGAAACTGCACCGGCGATTTTGTTAAAATTTCATATCTATAGTTTTCACGTTAGCCTTAAAAGATACTGTGATTTTGGTCAACATCTGACTACCGGAAATGGCAGTTTACTCTTGAACGATTTTTTTGTTTTTTTTTTTTTCGACCTTTTAAATATGTAGTATCATCACAATATTGTAATGTTGTAATTTTGAAAGAAATTGCTATTAAAAAAAAAATAAATCATTAAAATTAGTCAACCGGAAGTAGGTTTTTTTTTTTGTCGAAAAGTTTACCGCAGAATATTTCCGAAACTGCACCGGCGATTTTGTTAAAATTTCATATCTATAGTTTTCACGTTAGCCTTAAAAGATACTGTGATTTTGGTCAACATCTGACTACCGGAAATGGCAGTTTACTCTTGAACGATTTTTTGTTTTTTATTTTTTTCGGCCTTTTAAATATGTACTATCGTCACAATATTATAATGTTGTACTTCTGAGTAAAATTGCTAGTTACGAAAAAATAAATCATTAAAATCAGTCAACCGGAAGTAGGGTTTTTTTTTTGTCGAAAAGTTTACCACAGAATATTTCAGAAACTGCCTTATTGATCAAGTCGAAAATTTATATTTATAATTATCATATAAAATTTAAGAGTTGATAAGGTTTTGATTAAAATCCGCCGACCGGAAGTGGTAGTTTTTCTTATTTGAATATATGCCGAAGATCGTATTTTATATACGCGCGCGCACTCAACACAGTAATTTCATGATATGTACATACATATGTATGTATTTTGATTGGTGTGGTGGTGGTGTATGCGTTTTATTTACTTACGTACTTGAAAAATTAATTTCGTTACTCTTTGTATTCCTCAAATATATGGATAAAGTCATGGGTTGGCTACACCCGAATTTTTTTCATAAAAATAACATTCTAAATATGAAATGGTAATTACATTTGTGTTTGTACTCCATGTTATTTGCAAAAAGTTAGATATCACCTTATAATGATAGAAAAATTATAATAAATAAACGATATATTCATTATTCATTATGAAAACTGTCAGTTATGACGTATGCTAAATTCAAGAATGCTACGTAAGATCCAGTGCACACAGAGAAGCATTGAAAGATGTATGCTTGGTATAATTCAAATTTTATTAATGTTACGAATTGTAAAGGTAGTAAATTAGATTTAATATTCACCTCTTTTAATCCAAATTTATGTAATGTAAGTAGAAGTGGTTCTGTGCTGGTGGCTGAGGATGGTTATCATCCTGCACTGGAATTGGTGATTGAACTTAGCTACCCCACTTCTTCTGTTCAGAGTGACCCAGAAAGTACATGTATATCTGATGGTTGGATTTTTGGTAATGTTTTGGATAATCGTAACTGTAATATTCTTTTAGATTCTTTGTCAAATTGCGATTGGCGACGAGTTTACGAGTGTGCTGATGTTAATACTGCGGTTGATCACTTTTATGAATTAATTTATGATGTGTTTAATTGCATTTTTAGAAAAAAAAAATCTTTTACTAGGAATAGAGCATACCCTAAGTGGTTTGATCCCCAACTACCTTATTAATATCATCCGATCATACCTAACCGATAGAAAACTAATAGTTAACGTAAAAGACGAACCATCGATGCCGAAACCGATCGTGGCGGGAGTTCCACAGGGAAGTTTGCTAGGGCCACTCCTATTTGCCATATATATAAATGATATTCCCGTTCCAAAAAAGTGCCACTTAGCACTCTATGCAGACGATACTGCTTGCTTTACGAGCAGCACCAAACCTGACGCAATTCGTAAAAATCTTGAATTAGCTTTAAAATCATTAAACGACCATTTTACAAAGTGGAAAATAAAAATTAACCATACAAAAACGGACGCTATATTCTTTAGTGTTCGAAAGCACAGGCCGAGTTCAGAACTGAAGATCCCATCAGGAGAAAGGCTGAAATGGCAAGCTCAGTTGAAATATTTAGGAATAATATTTGATAGAAGAATGCGCTGGGCCCCACAATTAGAGTCAGCGAGGTGCAAGGCGATGCGCGCGATGGCAGCGGTCTATCCGTTGTTCAACCGTCGTAGCGCTTTGTCACGATCCAATCGCATCAAAATGTATCGCGCCCTAATACTACCAATATTAACATACGCTGCGCCTGTTTGGAACAATGCCTCCACCACTAACCATACTAAACTGCAAATCGTGCAAAACAAAGCCATCAAAATCATATATAACACCCCATGTATACTAACCTCAAAACGCTTCACTCGCGAAACAACATCCCACTTGTAACTGATATTACTAACAAATTAACCACGAAGTTTTACCAAAAACTACCAATAACCACGCTAACAAATTAGTAAAAGTCTCGGTGATTACGATAGTGTGTCATTACCATTCAGGTATAAACATAGGCTCCCGAAACATAATCTGTTTTAAACCTCCGTTTACAGTAAGTCACTAGAAATAAGAATTTAATGTATCTGCATGCATACCCTATTTATTATGTATTGTATTTAAAAAAAAAAAAATAAAATTTGTAAATAGGTTTTTTAGCTTAAATTTTCCTACTGTAAAACAAACACTAACGATAAAGTAAGATTATTTTCCTATTACTACTAACACACATTTATTGTAAAATGGATAATGGCCACTTGACCAGGAACCATTAGGATACGTTTTTTAGTAAATAAGAAGTATTATGAACATTATATGGATAAATAAAAGTTTAATAAAAAAAAAAAAAAAAAAAAAAAAAAAAAAGTGGTTTGATAAAAAAATTTGATTTCCATATTGAGGAAAAAGCACAAATTCCACAAGTTATGGAAGCGTTTTAAAGATCAATCTCTTTATGATAATTTTAGTTCTCTGCGTGCGCAGGCCAAGAGTATAATCACTTCCAAGCATGCTCATTATTCACGGGAGTGTGGAGATCAGATTCTTCGTGATCCTCAAAAGTTTTGGAATTTTATAGGCTCAAAAAAAGTCAATAATCCAAGATTGTCAGTAATGTCGAATGACAACAAAACATTTGTGGGTTTTAGGGATATTGCCGATGGGTTTGCTGAATACTTCAAATCTGTATTTGATAATAATGTATCTGATGACGGCAACCTTTCATCCTCTCATACTCCTTGGTCATCCACGTTGAATATTGATGAGCTTAGCATCTCGGATCTGAAATATGGATTTGGAAGATTGAAACCGATAAGTTCATCGGGACCTGATTTTATTCCCGATTTTATACTGAAAGGTTGTGAGTCGTCTCTGCTTAATCCACTAAAATTTATATTTAATTTAATCTTGGAATCATCAGTATTCCCAGATAGATGGAAATGCACGAAAGTCACTCCGGTTTATAAAAAAGGTGATAAATCTTGCATAAAGAATTATAGGCCTGTTGCTTTACTTTCATCTCCTGCAAAGCTTTTTGAAATTATAGTTCAAAGGCATATTTACTTTCATAGTAAGCAGCTTCTGGTAGAGCAACAACATGGCTTTCGTCCGTTTCGTTCCACGATTACAAATTTACTTTGCTTTTCGAATTTTGTGTCGAATCACCTAGATGCTGGGGTTCAGGTTGATGTTATCTACACAGATTTCGAAAAGGCTTTTGACAGGGTTAATCATAAGATCTTATTATCTTATTATCTAAGCTCAATGATATTGGTTTGTCTTTAAAACTAACCAAATTATTTGCTAGCTATTTACAGGCTCGCCGGCAATACGTCACCTATGGTCATTCTTCATCTGACTCTTATTTGACTAATTCTGGAGTTCCACAGGGTTCTAATCTTGGGCCTTTATTATTCAACCTTTTCATCAATGATGTTATCTCTGCGTGCAGTCATTCTAAATTTTTGATGTATGCCGATGATCTAAAGCTCTTCAGAGCTATTAAGACGAGTTCAGATTGTCATTTTCTTCAGGAGGATCTGGATTCTCTTGTGAAATGGGCAACTGTAAATCGTCTTCCACTTAGCATCGGTAAGTGTCAAGTGGTCTCCTATTCCAGATCCTACGCTCCATTACTTCACTCTTACAATATCGGTGAAAGTGATCTAATGAGAGTGTCATACACCAAGGATTTGGGAGTTACATTCGAGGCTGGATGGAGATTTGACAGACACATCGCAGACATTTGTAACAGGTCTTCTAGGATGCTTGGATTTGTCATGCGGAATGCGCGTCATTTTAACAACCTGTTTGTGCTGCGTGTTCTGTATGGCGCTTTAGTCCGTAGTATATTGGAGTCTGGTTCCGAGATTTGGTGCCCCTCTGAGGCGAAGTACTGTTTACTTATCGAGAGAGTGCAGAAGAAATTTCTTCGGCACCTGTATATGAAGGAGTATGGTTTTACCCGTTTCTGTATCCCAGTGCATTTTTTTTTAGGAATGTTGGGATACAGATCATTGGAAACTCGGAGAAAAGTTTGCTTGATCAAACATTTTTCTGGATTATTAAAGGGTCGGGTAGATAATCCGGAGATTCTCAAGGAGCTTCGTTTATGGGTTCCAGAGCATTCCCATGAGTCTCGAGCGCGGTCTCTTTTCTTGCCTGTGCACGCACGAACCTGTATGCTCGTCAACTCGCCGGTATCGAGTGCGATAACACTTTTAAATCGGATTGCTAGGAGTGTTGACTTGTTCATGATCTCTGACAGCAACTTGTCAGTATTTTTGGATTTTTTTGATATATAATTTTTTATTTTCTTATGCAATTATTTTGTTATTATTATTAATACTGTTATTATTATTGTTATTAATATTATTATTATTATTATTATTATTATTATTATCATTTTTAATATTATTATTATAATTATTTTTTTGGTTTTGTTATCATTATTAATATTTTTATTATAATTCTCATTTTTAATTCTATATTTATATTATGTATCTGGCCGATGTGGCGTTTTAGGGATTCCTGTGAAGTCACATCGGTATATTTTAAAACGAAAAATAAATAAAAAATAAATAACAAGAAGAGATCGTAAGAGGAGTACATTGGTAAGAAGTATGAGCAAAGTGGCGGATATAGCAGAACGTGAGAAAAAGTTGAAGTGGCAATGGGTTGGACACATACATAGCGAGAAGAATGGATAGCAGATGAACGCGAGAAATACTAAAATGGTATCCGAGAGGATGTGAAAGAAAGCAAGATAGACCGAGTGGAAGATGGGCTGATGAATTGAGAAGAATGTGGATGCAGTCAAGTGTATGCAGATTGCTCAAGACAGACAGGAGTGGAAGAGGATTGGAGAGGCCTTTATTCAGTGTATTTAATATGTATGTACATACAAAGGTGGTATTAAAGTGCTTAAAATAAATTCGTTGTAGTTTAATTAAAAATTTGTCGCATTCAATTTTTTCAACGCTTGTACTATTTGACTGTTGGCGGTTTTGCGTCGGCCAGGGGATTTCAACATTTGCGGCTTCGGTGGAGTCGAAAGAGATTTACATCGGTCATTACCAATGGCAAATTCGACAAAGAGATTCCTAAACAAATTGCCGGTTTCTCGTCCAACAAGTGTTCGCTCGTTTGCCTTCGAAAATAATGACAGGAGCTTTCGACGGCCAAACCGAGTTTAAAGTTCGCCTTTAAAACTCGCTAACGACCCGAAAACGAATCGCAAAGCTTTCGAAAAGCTAATTTATAAATTACAAAAATAAAAAAAAGAACACAGCGAGAGTTCAGCACAATTTGTGCATGTCAGTATTCGACGTCATCTTTTTAATGCCACTGTTGGTTTATGTATAAAACTTTCGCTTACCGGTTTTATTTTACTGTAAGACTTTCCGTGCATGTTTTTTTTTATTAAATTTAAGAATGATCTTTGTATAGTTGGGTGTTGGGCGATATAGTTTTTTCATTCGAAGTCTTTAGCAGTTGAGTCGGTGAAATCCCCCTCCGATTCCGAGATAAGGATAAAAATACGCTAACACTATGCAAAAGAATCCTTTACTTTATGGTGCGCGTCGAAATGTCCGCAACGGGGGCGAGATTTTCATCGGCTACAGGGGTGGTTAGGAAACGGAAGGGTTGTAAAAATGCGGCGGTTTTATTGGCTCGTCACGTGGGCCCAAATATAAATCAATCCAGACTGACTGCTCAGCTTTACAATATACTTCAAAGGGACATAAATCACTTTTGTGCGCCAATGTTCGTCGACAATTTATGTTTAAGTTACCCCAACGGGTCGACACCGCATCATCATTATTTCACAGACTCGAATTTTTTTTTTATTCGAAATACATAAGTTTACATCGTAATCTTTGAAGTGCTTACTACAGAACAATGGACATTTACAAAATAAAATTACAGCTCTTATTGTAAATGACCTATGGAAATCACCACTACATACATACATACATATACATATGTATATGTACATTTTGGCCAAAGTAACGATGTGGGAAACTGTAAGGTTTCTATGGTAGAAATTTGTATAAAAATAAATAAATACATTTACATATTAGGGTAAGCGTCTGCCTGCTAAACTGGGTCCTCTTGGTGACGCTAGCATTGCCGACATAATAAACAATTTTTACTTTATCCTAATCGGATAAAGTATTGTGATCGTGCGATAATTCGACCTTAAGATTTTGACTGATTTGTATCAGGTATCATCCCCTGATCAGGTTTTCATGATTTCTGGAAAATTTCTGTATACATATCTGTATGTCTGTGTACTTATGTGTATGTGGGTCTGTATGTGTGTTTTCTCCAAAACTATCAAGTCTTTTAAGCTGAAATTTCATATCTATTATTTTCACGTAAGGTGTAAGAGTCATAAGGAATTTGGTCAACATCAGTCAACCGGAAGTAGGGTTTTTTTTCTTGTAGAAAATTCTAAAATTCTGTTACCACAGAATATTTCCGAAACTGTTACGGTGATCTTGTCGAAATTTCATATCTATAGTTTTCACGTTAGCCGTAAGAGATACTGTGATTTTGGTCAACAACTGACTACCGGAAATGGCAGTTTACTCTTGAACGATTTTTTGTTTTTTTTTTTTTCGGTCTTTTGAATATGTAGTATCGTCACAATATTGTAATTTTGTACTTCTGAGAGAAATTGTTAGTTACGAAAAAATAAATTATTAAAATAAGTCAACCGGAAGTAGGGTTTTTTTTGTCGAAAAGTTTACTACAGAATATTTCAGAAACTGCCCCATTAATCAAGTCAAAAATTTATATTTATAATTTCCATATAAAATTTAAGAGTTGATAAGGTTTTGATCAAAATCCGCCGACCGAAAGTGGTAGTTTTTCTTATTTGAATATATGCCGAAGATCGTATTTTACATACGCGTGCGCACTCAACAGTAATTTCATGATATGTATGTATGTACATACATATGTATAGGTATTTTGGTTGGTGTGGTGGTGTGAATGCTTATTTACTCACGTACTTAAAAAATTAATTTCGTTACTCTTTGTATTCCTCAAATATATGGGCAAAGCCATGGGTTGGCCACACCCAAATTTTTTTTAGCGGTGTGTCGTCAACTATCTGTCACTATCTGTCAAGGCTTGTTCAGTCAACAATGCAATTTTATGGCCATACACCCATTCAATCAATATACAATAATTGCTTAGCGTACTGTCAAACGGGCTATGAGTTGTACTGTTACTGTACAAACCGGCGCGCATGGGTGGGGGTTGAGCGTTGGGGCTAATGTCCACCGTCGTATGACGAGTAAGCCGGCTATAATGTATAATATAATGCTCGAATGCAAATAATATTCATCGATATAATAAAACTCTTACATGTAGCACTCGACCCTAATCTATTTCCGGCCACTTGACTACAATAAATCACAGTGTCGAATTGGCTAATATCGCTAATGCTATATTCACGTAGTACTATGTACCTACATACGTTTTTACATACCTACTATATGCAGTTTAATAGTAGGTATGTACATACCTACATACTATTAAACTGCACTACGTTTTAATTAACTTATACTATTCAAACGTTGCGTTGAAAAGACTCAACGTGACAAACTTTCCTTGTGAATTCGCATTTTAAAATTTGATTAAATTTTAATGAGCACAGTTTGTAAGCGCGAGTTTGTAACGTCGCTTTTGATTATGCTATACATACATATTATGAACGCGGGTTTTCAAGATGCAATATCAGTCTCGAGAGCTGGTACAGTACGTCCAGCTCGACTAACACGCGAATTTCCACGTGAAATTTTCCTCGTCGTGGCAGGTGGACGACGAAATCGAGTTAAGCTAACCGGAGAGGCGGAAACTGCGCTTCAAATTCCGAAATCCGTACAGTTTGCGGTTGGGAATATACACTGGACTTGTTTGTTTTCCATTCGGTCTCTAGATACGTTCAGCTCGTTGAATTTACGGTTAGTCATCGCCGCGGTTAAGTTGATCACACTTCGGTCAGGTCATCGTGGGAACGTATTAATTTATCCTTGTAATTTTTGAAGTAACGAACTTACTTCAGTATGTAAACAGTGTAATTGAATTCGATATTGGCTCTAATCTAATTCTATACGAGTCATAGTTTCGCAATGAATTGCTATCGGTTGACGTGCAATATGTCCAATTTCGTTATATACATACATACATATGTATGTATGTACATATACCTATATACGCACACACGCGCACGTACCTACCCATAGAGAGAAAGGAAATCTATTAAAACTTTTCAAGAGAAAACGTATATGGGGAGTTTTTTCACTCGAGCGTTCAGAAAAATAGGCACATCTCGTCTCAGGAAAGTCTTCAGCTTCCACACGGGGAAAAAAAGTCGGCGTTTTCTCTCCTTTCTCTTAGTTGACAGTGGTTGCTCAACCGACCGTGTAGATTGCCATTGGAAAATATCTGTATGTGACGACATTTTCCCCTCATATATGTCATGTACGTATTACATTATATATGTAGGATATACATATATTCCAATGAACCCTCAGGTTGTGATGATCCCTTAGCGTACTTCCGGTTTTCCTCCGCTTCGTCGATTCAACGCGAAATCGATAGCGTCAAAATTAATTGCGATAACTAAATTCGATAGTTCGTATTGAACTTTAGTTTTGTGATTCGTATCTCACTCGTGCGTTCAATATGCTAATGTGTAATAGAAAATACTGTATTAAATCATGAATTTGGAAATTTCTATTTGTAAACATGTCAAAATTTGATTCAAGTACGTGAATAAGCACTGTATTAAAGAAATAATGAATAATTTCATTTTACCTACTTCAGAATACCTACTGTATGTACTGTACCTACTGTACGTACTGTATATACTGTACATATGTACTGTACGTACTGTACGTACATAGATTTAGTATTTATTTAATTAAAATAGCTTGAAAAGCTAATTACAAACAAAAAGTAATTTAAAGCTAAAATTACAAAATAAACTCAATTATCTATTAGCACTTGTACAGAGGTGTTGTTTTAAGGCTGCCAGGAATCTATCAATTTTGTTTATATTTCTATGACCTTCTAGCAGTCCATTGCATTCACCAACACCCCCGTACAAGATACTTCTCATAGACATACTTCATTTTAAATTCTTAACTATTAATTTATTCTCACCCCTAGTATTATGATTATGCATATTACATACATATATCCCCATATTAAATATTTATTGAAATAACTTGATAATAAATTCTTATCTAATTTAAAAATATATAAATATGTATACTAACATGCACACTTGTAAGGTCTCACTTACATTCATCCGATTCAATTCATTCAACATATTTCTTATACTAGTTAATCTATTTACATTTTAAATACTCTGCATAGCCCTATTTTGAAATTTTTGCAATCTATCTTTAACTAACCTATTTACTAAATTTAAAAATGAATCACAATATATAAAAAGAGGACGAACAGTTTCTCGATCTATGTCCATAATAATCCACACAGATAAGCATGGAAAGATGCTGATTGTACATGGGTAAGAAGTATGACCAAAGTGGCAGATATAGCAGACCGTGTGAAAAAGTTGAAGTGGCAATGGGCTGAACATATAGCGAGAAGAATGGATGGCAAATGGACTCGAGAAATACTGGAATGGTATCCGAGAGGATGTGAAAGAAAGCAAGATAGACCGGGTGGAAGATAGGCTGATGAATTTAGAAGAATGTGTGGAAGCAAGTGGATACAGATTGCTCAAGACAGACAGGAATGGAAGAGGATTGGAGAGGTCTTCATCCAGCAGTGGATGGTGGAACTTTCTTCGCAACCTTTTTTAATAATCACCTCTGCGTGTAATTTAAAATCTAACTTATTGTCAAGTATTACTCGTAAATATTTAAAACAATTAACTATTTCTAATGATCTATCATGTATTTAAATTAGCATTATGAAAATTTTTATAATTATTAATTATGATTGTTTTCAATATTTGTTTATAACTTTTTTGTTACATAACCAAATTTTTAAGCAATTTGTAAGTTTGTGTTAGAATTAATCATAATATAAATAATAATAATCACAATATAACACTTGAAAAGAAATATCAACGCGCAATATTTTTTTGAAAATAAAAATAAGATTTAAGATTCATTTAAACTATGTATGTATTTTGCAGACAGAATCAATGAATATTGTATAAATTTTCAATTCTTAGTGTTGTCATTGTTGTTTTCGGTTGTAAACTTCTAGACCTTATTAATTTGATACAATGTAGTTTTAGTCAAATATTCAAAAGTACATAGAACGCAAATTTATACAGTATATGTCAATTTTTTGCATACAGTGTATTTTATACGTGTACATTAAGGTAGCATTTGCCTGTCTCGTCGTTGAGGCTTATCTGCGCGAATCCGTGACAGTGTAGCACGCCTCGAGGCTTAGAGGTACAAGCCCAGGGATCTACATAGCCCTGCTTCCTCGTCCAGGCCATTGAGCCTATACGCTGACTTTGTGACCTTTATGTGACCATAAAAAGAGTGCACATTCCAATTCATACGACATACATTGTGTGCGCGATGCGAAAGAAGCAAACGCGGCGGGTAAAACCACGCGCGCACACATTACAATAAATACTTTTCATCTCGGAAAAGTTCGCCGGGGTAAAAGCGTCAATTTCTTATCCGCAAAAGAGATTCTCATGTGGGTGAAGGTCTTTTTTTTATATTTTATATTCGCTCGACCGCCTTACATAAACGTTTCGCAAACTTTTCCACCCCCCCCGACAGTTTTCTTTTCTGGCGTGGGAACTAACCGCGAATCATGCGACAGAATATATCCGAGACATGTCTCCATCGTACATAAGAAATCTATCTGCAGCGTCTACGTACGTACATACATTGGTATCGCTCTATGGGAATAATAAAGTCGTTTGCTATCGTTTAAAATGTACGCATACATACATATATACGACGGTATACAATATTACATTATATAAATTCGAAGAACGTCAATGGACCATGATACGTAACAGTGGTTGGTCCATCACCTGTTCTCCGCACTGCGGGAAACTGCAGACATTGACGTCACAACTTGATGGGAAAATTTCATTTATTATAACGCTTTTCTATGTTTGCGTAAAAAAATAATATATGCCTGTTAAATGTGCGGCAATTGATTTAAAAAACATACGGCACGAAACATCGTAAAACTGTCATATGTGACACTGTTACTTTTCGCACCGTGGAAAGTTTATTAATGAATTCATGTGAGAATATGTATGTACATATGTAAAAAAATAAAAAATATTTATGAACTGATTTCGTGATAGATTAGAATCGTTCTATTCAGTTCAATGTATATGTTGTGGGCGTTTTTCGATGACAGTGGAAGTCGTGTATAGCTTTCGACGATAATTTAAAAACGAGGCTCAAGTTTAATGAGCGATAAGCAAATTGTATTGTCTGTCGGCTATTAATCTTCATATCGCAAGTAATACATCATGGTGATTGTTCGACGGGAAACGCTCGTTTTGCATCAAACGCGCGTTTCCCGTCACGCTATATTCCCTTCATATTCGTCACGTTTAATATATGTACATACAACAACCACTTCATTAAAAATCGCCTCTGTCAAAATTATAAATTAAAGGTCTCCAATAAAATGCCGCCAGTTTGAATGTTTATAAATGTTTAATAAAACCTTCAATTAAATTAAGTGAATGCGTAATGAATACGTTTTGTTAATTAAAAGTTTCAATAATAATTTCGATCATCCCCGCTTTATATGCGAGCTTCAAATCCCGGATTAACGCATTGCGTCCATTCTAAATTTTCATGCAAATACTCCCTTAATTAATTCAATTCGTATAACGTGACACATTTTAATTATAAAGAACAAAACGACGCGAAATTATTAATATCGTCGTATTTTTTTCGGTTCTTTCTCGTCTCGTCTGACGGACGGACGGACGGCTATAAAAAATGAAAATCGATTGAAGACCTGTGAAAATTTGTAAGACGACCGCTCTTACAAATGCGGGCAAATAATTCTTTCTGAGATATTATTAGGCCGGTTGAAGACAGAGTTCCGGGGAAAAGTGTAATTAATTGTACCGGAGAGGTGGGGTGGGGAAAGGGGAGGCTTTCTGTAAGGTTTTTATAGCTGGTTCAACAGGCTATAGAGGGGTGCAACATCTGCCCGTGGCATTATTAGTCTTCATATTTTATACATCAGCTCCTACAGCGTTAATAATAACTTTCATTGGGGAACGATTCCCGAATTTAATAATAATGTTCTACAAAAGGGACCCTCGTAAAAATCCGCTATTATATATAATGTGTATGTGAAAAATGTCAATTACTATAGAAAAAGTGATGAATTGTATAGTAATAATGTTCCTCGTGAATATAGGATTTATACTACCTACTATATATATGTAGAAGTATAGTTTTTTTGTATTTTAAATAATGTTTTATTTGGATATTCCCAATGTTTGGTGTAGTATGTACATATGGTTTGGTGTTCAATTAACATTGTATGCAATTGAGTTCTGACAAAAGCCACTTAGACAGTTATATTAATCACGCAAGACGTTTCCAATTGTACGAGGTAATAAATAAAAACATAACAAATAATGTCAGGGCAGTGATTAAAATCGGTGCCAAATTTAAGGCCCATTCCCGCGGCCCGATTCTTTTATTGCGACAAATAAATCTTTTTATTTGGGTTAAGCGCGAAATTTGTTCGATAATTCAAATGTAAATTTAAAAAAAAAACAAAAGTAAAAGGAAAAAAGAAGAAAACGAACGGAAAAGTAAAGAAAACATTCCCAAACGTTGATTTATGCGACGCTGACGAAAATCCGAAACGTCTGTCTTACACGCGGCAAATTAACGTTTTTGCGATAGCGATAATGCCAATGAAATGAAAATATATAACGAGAAAAACGTGTATGTACATATATACACAGTGTGTCCTAAAAATACAATAGAGCTTATTTTGGGTGGAAAATCTGTTATACATATAACGGCCATTAAGCACTAAGCCAATTTACTAGAAGGCAAGAAAATATCCCATTTCCTATACATCGTCGCGCCATATTTATAATCGCATTATCGATGGTTTTACTATAATTAAATTATTGAAATATCATATTCACAACACGAAAATCATACTCTTGCGATATTATTATATTGCACAGTTTTTTAACGGTTTCAATTTAATACGATGCTGAAGTTTATCTATCGGCATTGTTGTAACTGAACTAAAACAATTTCGCGTTCAGAAAATCGCGCATGGTTGCTAGGTCATCTATTCAATCTCGACGGCTATTTACATAATAAAACAACAATAGGTAAGTGTTTGAGATCGGTAACGTATGATTCTCTTGTGTATGTATATATGTATATCAAAAATACATTATCATAACACGATGGTATGTTCGGAGTTATAATTAGATGGCGAAAGCTTTCGATAAAATTAAATTTTTGTGCGAGCTAGCCGAAAACGTTCGATGGCCACTCATGCGAAAAAGTTACCGATAATGAAATTTCACCTGAAAATTGATTGCTATCTTGGAAACCTTCGTGAAAAATAGTCAATTCGATCTTTTAGATTGTTTACATACAAAAATGCAATAATAATAATAATTAAAACGTATATTTTAAACGATTAAGTTTGAGAGTCTGTATGTTGTGATCTGTGATGTAAAATTTTATTCTAAACTTAAACATGGGTATGGTGAAACAAAAACAGTCGGAAAGGCGTCAATCAAAATATGTTTTGCTAGCTTGAATAGAAACTGAGTGACTGTTTTTAGTTTTGACTGAATTTAATATTTTAATATTACATACGAGCACAATGTGAGGTAATCGGACAAATTTATTTTTAAAAGTATACTAATATTGTTGAATGAAAGGAGTGTATTTATTTACGTGAAGAATATATTGTATTGAAATACCTATTTCATTTACATTGTCGGTATTTTTACTTTATCCTAATCGGATAAAGTATTGTGATCGTGCGAAAATTCGACCTCGAGATTTTGACTGATTTGTATCAGGTATCATCCCCTGATCACGTTTTCATGATTTCTGGAAAATATCTGTGTGTCTGTGTGTCTGTGTACTTATGTGTATGTGTGTTTTCTCCGAAACTATCAAGTCTATCGAGCTGAAATTTCATATCTATTATTTTCACGTAAGGTGTAAGAGCCATAAGGAATTTGGTCAACATCAGTCAACCGGAAGTAGGGTTTTTTTTTTGTAGAAAATTCTAAAATTCTTTTACCACAGAATATATCCGAAATTGCTCCATTGATCAAGTTGAAATTTCATATCTATAGTTTTCACGTTAGCCGTAAGATATACTGTGATTTTGGTCAAAATCCCTCTGACATAAGTGGCAGTTTACTCTTGAACGATTTGTTGTTTTTTATTTTTTTCGGCCTTTTAAATATGTAGTATCGTCACAATATTGTAATGTTGTACTCCAGAAAGAAATTGCTAGTTACGAAAATATAAATCATTAAAATCAGTCAACCGGAAGTAGGTTTTTTTTTGTCGAAAATTTTACCGCAGATTATTTTCGAAACTGCACCGGTGATTTTGTCGAAATTTCATATCTATAGTTTTCACGTTAGTCGTAAGAGATACTGTGATTTTAGTCAATATCTGACTATCGGAAGTGGCAGGTTACTCTTAAACAATTTTATGTTTTTTATTTTTTTCGGCCTTTTAAATATCGTCACAATATTGTAATGTTGTACTCCTGAGAGAAATTGCTAGTTAGGAAAAAATAAATCATTAAAATCAGTCAACCGGAAGTAGGGGTTTTTTTCTTGTCGAAAATTTTACCACAGAATATTTCCGAAACTGCCCCGGTGATCAAGTCGAAATTTCATATCTATAGTTTTCACCTTAGCTGTAAGAGATACTGTGATTTTGGTTAACATCTGACGACCTAAGGTGTCAGTTTTTCCTATTTGAATATATGCCGAAGTATGCCTTATATTTGCATATAAATATATGGCATATAAATAATATAAGGCATATAAATATATGCCTTATATTTTACATAAGCGCGCGCACTGAACATAGTGATTTCATGATATGTACATATGTACATATGTATGTTTGTTGGTTGGTGTGGTGGTGTGCATGCGTTTTATTTATTTACATGCTTGAAAAATTAATTTCGTTACTCTTTGTATTCCTCAAATATATGGATAAAGTCATGGGTTGGCCACACCCGGATTTTTTTTTTTTTTACTCATAAAAATAGACGTAGAAAGTCGAATCAAATGAAATTATGAGATAATTGAATTCCGATTGGTTGAGTAGTTAAAGGATTATTGGAAATTTTCAGTGGAAGATTTTCTATAAATCTATATCTATAAATAAGTTTAGGAGTAATTGAATTCAATTGAAAAAAATACACATGTACATACATATGTACATACATATGTATAATACCCATCGATGAGTTGCATTGACTTCTTAAAGTGTGAGACGTGTGTAACAACACGATAAGAAGTTTCAAATTTTTATCAAAAACACATTAAGATGGATAAACAATCAAACTGAAAGCGCCCAAAGTAACTAAAACAAACTTAACGGCTCGGCTGCCAAACAGTTCTTCGTGCACTTTACTTCGAACTCACTTAAAAATCGCTCACAACTCAATATAAAATAAAACGAACACTTTGCAAAAACAATAAAAAAAATTAACACAGCACATACGGTATGTGCTATACATTTTCCCACCGTCGAATTTTATACGCGAAATATTCCGACGTTATAATTTTATCGTACAATTCCGCGAGGAGCTTCCGATGAAATATGTTCATTACCGGAGCGTAGTTCGTTTTTCGGCTACAGAATTTTCCGATATCGGAAATCGGAAAATTCGAACGGGGAAAACAATTTGAAAGTTTCAGTAAATCGAATAATTTGCTAAGGCTTGAACAACAATTTCGCGATTAGTACAGTCGATTGAATATCATCCCAGTATAATATAATACTCGACTGTTCTGCGGTAACCAACACAAAAATTTTAACTAATTTTAGAATTGAATTAACTAATTTTGCACTTTCATAACTCTGACGTCAACTTTCAAACTTCTCTGGAATATTTGCTAAGAACTTTGCCTGTTAAATTGTTTCATTTCCTACGTATTATCTAAGTTGCAAGTTACTATTTCTATATACTATATTTCATGCGCATTCATATTCTCGTACCTATGCGTAATGTTTATAGCACGCGACATTCCATTACTCGCTTTACACATGCTAAACTCGTGTGTATCATTTTATGTATTCTCACTTGAAACATTCGCATAACATATTTGTGAAAGCTTTTATTTTAAAACAGAATTGTGTGCTTGTCTCAAGCACACTCAACACGCTAGCGTTCGTTACATACTATTGCGCTTTGAGTTGTTTATAATACATATTGTAGAATTTTCATTCTAAACATTGAAGTCATTTCGACTATTGTTTTTTTTTTTACATAAACAGTGGCTTTCGTGAGCTTTTGACGTGGTGGGATCGGCTGATGCCTGGCATAGTTTGCCAATTCTTCAGTTGACGGTTTGCCGCGTTCGCGAGCGACGCTTATTTTACGAGACTTTATATACAAGTGTTTTGAAATTATGACTATCGTGTAGTTATTAGTGTAGTGGGCTATAATTAAAATAATTAGCAGGTATAGTTAATAATTTAATATGTAGCTCATTTGTATCAGAATTAGTAAAAAAAAAATAGTAAATAAAACCAATATTGTGATTGTTATAATTATTGAAATTATTATTAAAATAATTTATGGGTTAAATCAGAAAAACTATTTGCTCTTGTATTATATATAGCCTTGGTCCCAGGAGTTTCGCTTCCACCACACAGACCCCTTCTCCTCTGTAGTACTTCAATATTAAAATCTTTATAGTCTATTCAGATTTATTATCAACAAACGCTCGATGCTATTTAATAATAAATTATATAGTGGCCGTCAAAGGTAAAGGCTAAAATACTCAAAGGAAACTATGTATATAATTTCACTCCTCTTTTCATGTCATAGCATTCTTTACAAAGTAACAATAATAAAAACCGATCAAAATATACAATAAGTGATATTAATAGATCTATAATGAATGTCATACAAAAAATTAAATATCAAACTGTGGTATAAAATATTCGTGCTTTTTTGTTAAGCCGTCACCACGCAATGCAACATACTTTTTATATACCCACTGGAAAGATAAAAAATAAAGAATTTCTTCATTTTGACAGTTATTGAACGTAACATCGCTTTTTTTCGACGTATCTGCGATCTGTCTCTAGTGCGCGCGTACCAGCTATAAAATAAAATTTCGACCCAGTTTTATAACACGAGGAAATTTCGATCTGTAACTAACTGAGCACGTTTTCTTCGACCTCGGGTTCAGATAACCCAAACTTTTTGACAAATTGTCCCATGATCTGGAACTAAGAAATATCCAAACTATCATACATACCATTACATAAAAAATAACCATTGGGGCATTACAACTCACTGTGAAAAACTCCCCATCGGGAAAATGCATCTTTTATGTCAGAGTATCGTCGTGACTTTAGCTGTAGAATTTTTCATGGTGTAAACGTTTCGCAAGTTAGACAAACAAATGTGTTGCGAGTTTGGTGTGTGGCTCTTCAAGCCATTTATTAGGGCTTATTGTTGTTATTATGGGGTGGTCTGGCGGCAAATTGCGACAGACCATTTTCCACAGGCTTCGGAGGCGCCTTATTTCCCAAAGGGGCTAACCGCCACCGGCAGTTACAAACGCTCGTCTGTATTTCAATTTCAAGCCTTTCACTTTGATCGCAATCCTCCACTTTGTGCCCTGAACGCGTTATACTATTTTCAAATTCAATATTAAATCTTCACGTGCATAGAAAGCGGATGCTCACATTACAATTTTTACCCAAGCATGTGTGTGTTTATGTAAGTAGTATCTATCCATGTACTTACATTGAATTACACAGCATGTTTGTTTGTTCCATATACATGCTTAAAGCCTATGAACCTATGATAAAGCCTATGAGCCTGTATGAACTCAAAACGTGTCACCAGGTGTTTTTTCAGCAGTTTCATGTGTCGTTACCAAGAAATGTTACATATTTAATCGTTCTATTCTGTATGCAGTTTCACGGTTCGGTTATTTACGTGTTGGACATATTATTGATACTTAAATTAGCCGATTACAATGGCAATGATTGAATTCGCAACGGTGACAACATATTAACGCTGAACGTTTGAACCGCAAAGCGTCCGGAAATACCAATTACACGGCGAGTTGGTTTATAAAATTCCACTGTGCGAATTTTCATTGGAAATTTTCGCATTTTGTTGGCGTTAGATTTAATTTACACGATACTGTGGTTCGATAGCGGGGGCAATATAGAATGTACATACATACATTATTAGCAAAGTACTGTATTAATTTGTAGGATAGGGATCAGCCAATAATCATGTATGTACATATGTATATCCAAGTTGGTTTTTTTCAATACAATTATATTTAAAAAATGTAACTGTACTTTGGCAAAATTTTAATATACATTTTTCAAACGCAGTTTTAATCTTGTGATTAAATCCGTTTATTCAACTTAATCCGTTTAGAAAATTGATATAAGTAATTTGGGACAAAATGGTGACGCCACTGTATCACAGATTCCAATTTAGATATGTGTTGAATTTATCTATTTAATATTTCATATTATAATACAATTATTAACAGTACTTAATTTAAAAATGGTCAAAAATGATACTAAATAAAAATTGTTTTATGTTAAAGTTTCGTACGTTTCATGTTTCGTACGTAATATGTACATAGGTAGATTGTTGTTTACTGCGTGGAATCGACTGTTTGAAAAATGTTTTTAATACGTTTAATACACACAAAAATGTTTTAAAATTGGCGATCTATTTGCGAGACTTGAACTTGCCGAGAATACATCAGTTTCACTTTCATCTTTTCCAATAAAACGTAACGGTCTATTCCGGGTCGCTTTCGCTCGCCAGTAATGGCTCCATATTGTGCCGCGACCGAAATGCGGCTATAAATAAAGGAAATCCCGTCGCATGAATCACATTATACTATAAAGTACGTTTTCAGCGTACGACCATTTTTTTTTCAGCATCACTTCGCACACGGTATTACCTGTTGAACTCGCTGAAAGCGAGAGAAGGGAAGGGGGAAAATCGTGGCGAAGATGCATCCTCGCGTGCTTTGTTTGCGTAATGTACGAGCTTTTCATTTTCCACTGTAATATTTAGCTTGAATGTAACAACAAAAAAAATCGCATAAAAAATATACGCGACGTTCACTAGGCGCTTGCGTACTCTGGAAGGTCAAAGTTCTCTACTATCTCACGTAAAATTTTCGCATATTATCCTCGGTGTGGCAAAATATCGCGTAAAGCTGCTCGTATTCAAATTATTGTCACCTTGGCGTGTTGCCAAACGCTGACAATTATAACTATAGGCTTGAAGAGACATGGGCGTATTCCAAAAGCGTGATATTTCGAGCTTTCAAAGCTCGACGGATGTCAATGGCGAAGGCTGGGGCCATCAGTCGCATGCCAAACTCATCACGGTCAAGGAAAACTTTCTAGGCGATCGCTACGAATGGTTGTGCCGTCAGAAATGACGGATCAGATGTACTTGACTGAATAGTTGGCCATCCATTCAATTCAATATTCTGTCAATCGTAAAGGTTACGACTCGATGACATGTCTATTCAATTAATTATAACCAAACTCACATACATACATACATAGCTCGGCTGTCATAAAACGAAATAAAATAAAAAACATAAAAAAAAATTTAACGTACGTCTGTTAAGTTGAAAATTAGGTTAATGCATTGTTTAGTAAAGCTTCTTCGCAAAAAAAACCGCAATCCTCAAACACACGCAAATGTCAGGGTGAAAAAAAAAGGTAATAACAGAGAGAGAAAGCGAGAGAGAGAGAGAGCAGAACTGGCAAACAAAGTCAGTTTTGCGTGTGAAACTCGGCTGTTATGTAAAACCTGATATTTGCAAGACAATAAAGCCTTACACTAAAATACGAAAGCTCGTTAAAAAAAATCGTTACAAGTGCAGTAAATGTCGCCGTAAAATACAATATAAACGATCCGCGAAATCTCTACGCCGCGCTCTAAAAAACATAAACATATACGTATAAATACGCCGGTTATGACAATTTTATCTGCGGCATTCACATTCGCAAGCCCTTTTTGATACGTTATTTTTGGCAGCTTTTTGACGATTTTTCTCGATTTCAACCCTTTCCCGAGCCTAATTTAACGTTATATTCACAATACATATTATAGCCATTTTCAGCCAAGTGGAATGAAATTCAAATTCACCTCTTGAAGCTTGCTAAGATTTATAATATAATGCATTTTATATTTAGGCTACACATACAAATGCGTCAACGGATTCGAAAATTGCACGCATTCCGGATGTCGCGCAAATAAATATCTTTGTAACATCCCATGCCAAAATTTTCTAACGTTAGCCAAAAATTCGATGATGTTTCCTTTTAATGCATTCCAATTATGTGTACGAATATATGTATTATGTAGTTTTTACAAAGTGTAACTACATATGTATGTATATTCATACTTTCGTTATTTAAAGGGAAACCACTCTTGATAGTAGGAAAATTGATCACTGGATAGGTCAGCTTATGAGTGCGAAAGTTGCTCAAACTATCCCCTAGACCGGCTCGGCCGGCAGAGCCGCATGGGAAATTATTCGTAATATTTAAATTGTAATATAGTCATTTGGAAAATTGAAACAAAATGTTATATACTGTTCTAGATGTTTTATAGTCATACTTTGTCGCCGTTCACTAAATATCCATTTCAAACCTCCTCACGTTCAATTAAAACGCAAATTTCAGAGGTCATACTCTGAGACTCCTAAAAGATAAATCTAACAAAATTGTCAGAGACTCATTCTTTTCAAATAGAGTGGTCGAAGTTTGGACCCGCCTCCCAAATCTGCTAGTAACTTCTGAAAATATAAATCTGTTAAAAAATCATCTCGACAAGTTTTTGAATATAAATGGATTTTTATAATCCTTCAAATATAAATAGCTAAAAAATTAAAATCTATATGTAAAATTTATACCAGACTCCTGGGCTTCATCGGCTATGCCGCCTGCCCATGTATTTTAAATAAATAAATAAAAAAATTGAAAATGATCGTTCACATTAGCCAAGGTTACGGGTGGAAAGTTAAAATATCGAAAAGTCTTATCGTGTTCATATTTTCATTTACCGAACAATTAATTACTTGAGATTTAACTAATTAACTTAAGTTTTAAATAATTATAAGATATTACGAAAAAATTTTCCATGTGGCCCTGTCAACCGGTTTCCCCCTATACATACTTATTATAAACGATAGTGTGATCAACTTTCGCGCTCTACTTATGAGTCCCGGTTTTCAAGAATGTATGTATAAATAAATAAAATATTGAGATCCATAAAGCCGCGTACTCATAAGCGAACGCGAACGTGTAGTGCAATGCGCGCTCGCGTTCGCTAATGAGTACGCCCCTTTGTGTTTGACCGACACCGACACCCATTGGATCGCCACGAACGTTGCAGAGCGCGCGCGGACTGAACGCGTACACATTTACGAACTTTGTTGCATTACACTTAGTATTCTCCAAAAGATTATTCTCCGAGAATATTCGAGAATTTTCTTTTTTCTTGGTTATAAAACATCTCTAGATAGTTTAATAGTTTTTTAGAGGATTCTGGGATATTTTCAGAACCTAATAGGAGTAATAGGACTTTCTAGAGTGTCTAAGAGCATTTTAAATGACATTTTTTCATTCTGACGACACTGAATATGTCATTTCGTCATTTTAACATACGCACTACTAGCATGAACGTTTTCCGCGAAATTCTCACAGGAATGCATTGCTAATTAAACCCTGGAAGCAATAAATTATGTATAAATATTTTTATTGCTTTGGTGTATGATATTCCAGTGAAATTGTTCCAACTTATGATATAATCATTCATTTAAACTTGGCACAATAGATCGTAAAAAAATTGTCATATTCACGCCCCATCAAATTTAGTTTTTGTCACGGATACTAAACTAATATTATTCGTGTAATCCGTATCACCTCTCCCAAGTATTAATCCGGCTTAGAGGGAGTTTACTGTATATTTAAGCAAATATACGTAGTAAGAGTTAGTATTTATTTATTTATAATACATGGTGGCTGATGGAGCCCAGGGTACATTGCATTATGTACTACAATTTTAAACAGAAAATTCTCGGTTTGGAGAATATTCTCCAAAAGATTATTCCCGAGAATTTTACAACACTAATTACACGTTCACGTACGCTAATGAGTACGCGGCTTAAGATCTTTTCACACTAAAATCAGGTTCGCACATTATGACGGTGACAATAACTTGTGAAACTTTCTATGATTTACTTACAATATCTAGGAGTTCCCTTTTTGCACTATTGTTGCGATAGGGATTTCGCTAATTTTACTATACAAAAGCGAGCTCGTTAGCGCCAATTACTTACGATTTTAATATGAGGGCTAAATTTGCGCCCTTTCGCGACACCCTCTCGGTAATTACACCCCCGCCGAGTGAGAAGGCGTCAAGATGCGGGGTAGGAAATTTATATGAAAGCCCATTACCACCTGTGTCGGCTTAATGACCAACAAATTTGAATATCTTCACGCGGATCCTCGTCGTGCAAAACGCCACGTGACGTCACCCATGACCTTTCACGCCCTTTATGCACGTGTGGCCGCCGCTTATTAACCTTAGCCCCGAATTTTTTTTTCATTTACGATTTTTTCGGTGCTCTCTATTTATTATTCGCCAGTGGCCGGTGAAAGTCGATGAGTCGCCGTGATAGAAGCTCTATTTAGGAGCTCGGCGTCCGTCGGTCGTTTTGTGTTTTTTTTACGCAGGTTTAGCGCCCTTATCGCGCGTTAATTCGTATGTCGTCGGAAGTCATGATTTATGCTCGCGGACTTCGTTGGCAACTGGCAACCTTTCCTGTTATCATTTGGATGTTCGTTTGAATACATTACGATTCGGATACTGGTCCGTACTTGACCCATATAGCTATGAAAATCTTCCATGTGTCGTGCATCGATAAAAAGTCACCATAGAAATCGTATTCGACTTTGAAAGTGCGACATGTCGCACCCTTGCTTCGAGTTATTACCATAATCGAGTAAATATTACCCTATCAATCATCAAAAGTGAACTAACTTAAATTCATTATTTAATTGGTCAATAATTTTTGGCAAAAAATTACATTGTAAAGCATATTAAAGTTTGAAACTATTTCTACAATGTTGTAAAGTTTACATTGTACATATAATATAAATAGTTTTTCCATCTATTTTTTGAGTTATGTCACTTTTGAAACAAGGGTGCAATATCTACTTATTGCAGCTGTCTACAGAAACGACAATCCATTAAATTTTCATCACCAGAATATAATATGAAATAATCGTTCCCAGAAATTTTAATTGGCAGACAGCTAATAGTCGTTTTATTTCATCGCAATAAAGAGCGTATTGACATTCAATGTGTCTTTAATTGATTTGTCACTCATTGATCTCGTTTGTACTGCTAAATTGTCTTTGAAATTGCAGTCAAAGCTATCTGAAGTCGAAATGAATAATACAACCTTACAGATCAAAGGTTATTTCTGTTGAAAGAAAGATTTTTCTGTGCCATTAGTTGATCCAGTCGTATTTTATGCAAGTCTTAACGATCCAAGCCAAAGTAAAAGGTCCCGTAGTCCTCTTTCACGATTTTCTTTCATTGAAAAATTTTCCTTTGCTCTCTCGCAAGTCGATCTCATTCAAATCGTATACCTATGTATGTATGTATTATAATAATAATAATAAGCCCACCTTTATCCGCAGTATGAAATATTTACACGCCCAGAGAGAAATATCTTTCCGAGCGAACGAGCTTTCCTATCGCAAATACGCTTTTAATGGTGCACCGGTGTAATTTGAAAATTTAATACTGCGAGCTAGGTGACCGTTGCTAAATTTCGATTAAATTTCGCGCCGAAACGTCCCGTCTGTAAAACTCAATTAACCGGCTCGAGGGACAAACATTCGAATTCGTTAAATCGGATTAAATCGCCCGTTACCGGTGACGGGCCTCTGACTTCTGTAATTACGAGCACGCGACTCTATTTCGTCACTTCCGGTCCGATAGTGCTATTTGCAATGTCTTTGTGCTCGACTGTTTGATTTATGTATGTACATATACATATGTATGTTACAGTTAAAGTGTACATTTAGTTTATGTATGCATTCACTAGTTAATGTATACATTGTCTAGCTTAGTTAATTACAGTATACATACACAGGAGAATGAGTAGACATATGTATTTGTTAGTCAATGCATACATTAACCATAAATACGTAGTTAAATCTTCTAAACAGATCAATATTAATATGTTGTTTGTAAAAAATGATGAATTATCTCATGTTGAAATTAATAAATGAAACATGCTTCATATGCCAGTCATCCTGCAGCTGAGATGATGACTGTGAGAATAAAGGTTCCGGAAGTAGATAGCTTTTGCAAAAACAAACTTTTGTGGAATTCGAAATCCCACTCAAGGATGCCGTGCTGCAATAAATAGTGCCGTGCTGCAATAAATAGTTTTTTTTATAAGCTTACTTAGTTTGTCAAAATAAGTAAGTATTCCATAAAATGAACGACGTTTTACTAGCGCTTGTCTGTGAGTTTATACACTTAATAGTTAATTCATACATTGTCTAGTTAAAGTAAATGTGGAATATAATGTTTTGAGCTTTAACTAGAACTTTTAGTTAATGTATACATTGACTAGCGAGTGTATACATACATATGTATGTACATTATACGTACATTGACGAGATTTTACACTTTAACTGTAAATATGTACACAGGCAAACAAATCATTATTTGAGTCCTTTATAAATATTTTAAGCTTGCTTTTAATAACTTTCGTATACAATTCTAACATTTTCTGCAAACATTTAAAAAAATAATTTGAATATTGAATATTTTTCTGAACCAGTAACACTTAATCTGTCATTAGTTGCAATCATTGAAATAAAAATGTGAATGATAACTACTTGAAACGAAAATATCATAGATACTCAAGTAGGTACATTATGAGACCACAGATTCATAAGAAATATCTCTGCAAAGTTTTCTTTCAATTTGACAAACCATGTCGGAATTTATCAGGAATGTTCAATTTTATATGAATTCATTATCCTTTTTATATTTATATAAATTTCCATGTATCTATATTTTTTTATGAAAAAAATATTTTTAAATGAGGAGTATTACGCTACAGTGTAAATAGAGCAGAAAAATACGCCAACATCGAAATGCTCGTATGAAAAGCTTTATGTGTGATGGATTTTCAGTCAAACATTCGTACGTATTCAGCAGAACGATAGAAACTTCAGTGAGCGATTTAAACCTGAAACGTTTCACTGTATCCCCGAACGCTCGTTACAAACTGCTGTTAAATATTATATCTCGTGTACGACGATGGTGCTAATTAATATCTCACATAAAGTGTATCTAATGCAAAAATAAACTAGTAGACGAGCGACTGTCGAAATCGAAATTGTAAATTTCAGCCCACAATAAATTCGTATATGTACTTGTTTATGTATGCACGAAAAGTGTACGTAGGTCTTGTCCGAAGATTTATCGCCAGGCCCAAAATGCCAGATGTTGTTAGGTTGAGTTCCGTAGTCCACTTGTTTCTCCAAAACATAAATCTTCAATTAACACCAGTTTCATTTGCACACTGACAATTTTAATTGCCGCCCGATAGTCTCACTTAAATTTGTAGGTGCATTTAAAGCAAATGCTAGTGCATTTTTATATTGTTCCCACTGTGTCGGAAGCGGTGACATAACGATTTCGCTAAAAGCTTTTAAGGCTTTTCCGATTATTAAAAGTTGGCGAATAGTCTTAATCATCAGTTCGTGTAATAAATGAATTATTGTCAAACTGGCGCCCCTAGTTGAATGTTGATACAAAATCAAAATAAATTAACATGACTATACAGCTCGTGTACTTTGGGATCACGTCGACAAGAGGCTCGCATACACATATAATTTTCATCTAGGACACAACCCTATAAGTGTTAACACTTCGATAAAGCTAAAATTTCAATATCGAAAGTTATTATATTAAGTCTTTTTTAAGTTGAAGATATAATCCTAACCCAAATGACTTCATCACCTATGTATGTACATACATAGATATATGTATGCCCAAATGATTTTTTTTTTATTCAAAGAACCTCCCTACAATACGTGATATACCTGCTATAAAAGTTTTCTACACGGTATTTTGAGGACCATAAACTTACCTAGCATTCACGCTTATCTATCAAACTGATGACTCAGTAGGCAATTTTCGTATTGTTATCTCAAATTAATTCTAGCTGCTGTAGGATATAAAAGTTTGCTGAAATAACACGAACTTACGTAATATACACACACAAAAGGTAGGTATACATACAAAACCACACACATATACACACGCGCAAACAAAGAGGGTTTCATAGTCCGGGCACAGCAGAGGGACACTATCAATTCGCTTTCAATTTCAGAATTAATCTAGTTCCGGTAATTAATTCCACACTAGGTTATTGCGTTTACAGTGCTCTTAGGCGGTCGAGATGCGTATCGAGTTTAATACAAACCACGACCAAGCCCAGTGAAACTATACATTCATATACTACGTACGTAAATATGTACATATGTACATACTCGAGGGTTGTACACACTACAGCGTTATATAAAAATAAACCTATCTGTGTACATACTAGGCAACGAATTCCAGATCCATTCTTCTTATTATTAAAGTGGAGTAATTGATATCAAATATTACCTCTTCAATATTCGACAAGCATTCTGCCGTATTTCATATTCAAGTAACAAGGGAAAGATATGTACTCCTCAATGCGTTCCTGTTAGCTACGAGGAAAAAAAGGACGATGAATTTTATTAGTCAGAAGAATGTTAGGTGGTAGCATTTTTTATATGGTACCATATCTATGACTAAATTTTCAATCGCATCCAAATCTTGTCAGCAATACTTGAAAGTCACTCGACTAATAATTTCAATCTAAGATTTTAGAATACAATACAATGACTGTTCTTATACAGTTTCGATCATACCACTACTTTTTTTAATTCACCGCATTTGCTTCTGTATCCACCCGAGGCACGAACCAACATGGTGTCATCTTCTCCGGTGGCTAGAGCAATCAATTTGCTCAATCGGGTAGCTGTCTCGTTTGATATTTTCTTTGGAAGCTACAGATGCCTAATTGAGCAGACACTAAGGGTTAAATGATTTTGTGTACCTATACATTATTTTTATTGTTTTTTTACTATGTTTTTATTTTTGTAATTTAACCATCATGACGATTTGGTTAATCTGTCATGTCGTGGTGAGTGTTTCTGTAATTAAATAAATAAATGTGCAGCTTCATATCTGAGGAGCTCAGCGCCAGACCAGCTCAATCCTCAAAAGTAAAAAAAAAAAGTAAAAATAGTTTTGATACGCTATCGTCTTTATTAGCATTATTTATCAGGACCACGTCATTCTATGTTATCATCGCACTGTCATCATCATAAAGTGTGGTAACTCTATACAGAGTGTTCTTTGACTAATTATTTTGATTCGCATATATTTAAAACAACATGGGTGTGGCTTAGGCCGGGCTAGCTCTGAACACCTCATATGCATTACAAGCTCTGCGAGTCCAATGGTCAAACCACCGAGCTTTTGCTGTGTAACAATCAATAGCCAAGGAATCACAAAACGAAATATTTAATGATTTGAATTGATTGATGGAAGGTTTTTTTATATTATTTGTAAACTGATGATGTAATTGAGTGATTTTTTTATTGTTTTAGGTGGCGGTGAGTGTGGCGGGTCGCGGTGGTGTGTTGCGCGGAGACGCGCATGCACGCCACCGGCCACACGGACCGCTCGGGCGGCGGGGGCGGCTCTTGGAGGCTGCCCCCCGACGAGACCCTGCAAGTTGCAGACCCCAAGAGCAAGGAGGAGGTACTGTATCCAATGTATAATATTATCAAAAAAAAAATAATTAAATAGCTGTTCTATTACAGTCAAAAATTAGCGTGCAAAGTTTTACCGTTGATATACACGATACACCAACATAACAAACAAAATAAAATAACGTTGATACACCAACATAACAAACAAACATTTTTAGTGGTGTGTTGGCAACAAAAACTAGTTCTAACTAGAATTTTGAAATGAATAATTGCTATGTAATAATAACACTGTTCGACAAATGACGACTTTTTTTTTGCTTCAGAGACGAGATATGACTTCTTATAGTTTCTATGCCCCGGTAATAAAAAAATGTTGATTGGCTCGAGATTCGGAGATATATGTACATGTGTTTTTAAAATCACGCGATTTTTCTTTTTCTTGGTGTTGTACGTTCGATGTCAATTTTAAACAGAAAATTCTCGAAAATTCTCGGTTTGGAGAATATTCTCCAAAAGATTATTCCCAAGAATTTTACAACACTACACACGCATGCATCTGACGCTTAGAACTACCATATACAACACAATTCTGGTCTCACTAGTACGCGATTTAAGCTCGTTATTTTACCGATTTAAAATTCAGCACACTTCCAATTAACCATTTTAAACGAAAACAAACAATATTGTGGCCAGAACACTATCCCAATAAACATGCTTCAATCAAAAATACTCGATATAAAATAGTATTAACAGTGGGAAAAAATCCCAAGTGAAAATACATACTTTTGACTTTTGATTTAAACTGGACGACTACTTAGAAAGATTTGAAAGCTAAAAAGTACTACAAATGAAAGATAAAACACCCGACTATAGATTCCAATATTTAATTTGAACAAGCAATTGACAGATTTTGAGATATCGAACCTACAACACCAAGAAATAGAAAAATCGCGTGATTTAAAAAACACATATGTATATCTCCGAATCTCAAGCCAATCAACATTTTTTATTACTAGATTCGTGTTCATTGGGCATAGATCTATAAAAAAAAGTCATGTCTCGTCTCTGAAGCATTTTTCGTGTCGAACAGTGTAATTGTTCAATTTGTCTTAATGAACCCCGGCCAATAACTAGACGTTCTCCCTGGGCTCGTGCTTATCTGTTAACGAAAAGGATTAATGGTCAAAGGAAGGGACCATAATTGTTCGTGGTATGCCTTTGTTTAATCATTGGTTTCTCAGTTACAATATCTAATTTGTCAAATAAATCAAGAGGACTTCTTGAAACTTTTAACATCTGCTCTATTACGATACTGCACACTTTCTTCGAAATTGCAAATACATAACACGTGGTCTTGTGAGTAACTTTATATTGAAACTGCACATTTGATGACTGTTTGCGTTTTGGTTAAACTACATACATATGTACATACACGCCTAATTATTTGAAAATAGGTTTATATTTTCATCACATTTATATCACATATTTTTATCGATAGCTTTAAAAAAACCTAAAAAAGTTAACTAATAATGTCAAACTCTTATATGATTATTATAAGTATATTATATCTGGATCTCCCACTAAATTGTTGCATGGAAGTCGATCGCCATGCATATGAAAAAAAAAAAGTAGCTCCCAAACTGAAAAAGAGCACCCTTGCAGTGTACTGCTATTGTACAAACCAGCTAGTTTTTTCAATGTAAAAATACGAAATACGAAACTTATGCACCGTGTGTAACTTAACGTTGTATAATATCTTTATTATCCAATTTAATTCATGCTTCCCAAATTTTTAGAAAATATGCACTTTTTCCATTATTTTGACTTTTCTCGCGTTTTCATTTCGCGATATGCCGCATTTCGAAATATGATGTTTGCTCCGCTGGTCAGAAAAATTATTCGACATGTTCATACCTACCCCAAATTGAGTACGAAATTGAATCGCCGAAAATTGCAATATAAAAAGGTGCACGTTGTGTTGTACACCGACAGGAGTGCAGTCGAATGCGAAAAATGGAAATTAAATTAGTTATCGTCCGACAAGTTCCGGTTAGTCGAAGGCCAGTTTTTGGACGTTAACAAAGTGACATTTTTATTGTGATGAAAAATTCGAATTGTTTCATAGTGTTTTTTAGTCTTAAACTATTTGAATTTTCGTCTCAAATTGGTGGAATTTCAAGTACGTGTTTTATTATATGACTGTGTACAGTAACTGTCTGTTTAGATTTTGTGAAGGCTTATATAATACATACATACATACATATGTAATTATGTATGTACGTATCATACGTAGGTATAAAATATTATCATTTTATTTTTTTAAATAATGCTGTGTTGGTTATTATGTATGTACATATGTACATACATACGTATGTAGGTCTACATGCATATACTATTTTCTGGTTGATAGGACTCGTACGTGTTCAGCGTTCAGTTTCAAAGCTCAAACCAATTTGAATTGCGAAATAAATCACACGGGCTGAAAGCCAGCGAATTTCTGACATTAAATTTGTGCCATTTTCACACTTCTGTTTGTACACGCTTTCGCGCAGTGTTTTTAATTTGTGACACGTGACTTTCAGTGCGCGTGTACGCGTGTTTAGTATGTTTTTAAGTAATATTTATGAATAGGAAATAAAAAGGCATCGAAGTTATAGTCGCATAATAAAAATGCATTTATATGGCTATAAACATATAAATTTAAACATAAAATTCACTTTAGAAATGCAATGAAGTCAGTTGTAAAGGCACTGGCCTTATTACGTTCAAATGTGATATATGTATTTCATGTGGAAATTGTTTGATGCATAAATCATACTACATTGTTAGAACACGTTAATCTTGAGATCTACATACATATATAGTATAACTGCCATTTTCTTCGTATAATAATTGAATTTCTACATATGTAGGTTGGTATATATGTATGCAGTTCGTTCGATTTTAAATTACACTCCAGTAAATGCAGGAATATTTTTAATGAACACAATATCGTGTTACGTTGCTTATAATCTTAAAATCCGATATTCTGATATTCTTTCTGGCAACTACAGCTACATACATACATATATGGTAATATACTACTTATGGAAATTTAAAAGCTGTCAAAGAACTAGCGAACTGTTTTACATATCTCACAGGACTTTTCGAGTATTTCAAAAATAAATTTTACTCAGCGTGTTGTTTGTTTTCGATTCAAGATATTTCTTAAGACACTTTCTAAGATAGCATTATACACGAGACGTTATATGTATGTACATTTATGTATGAGTAAAGTGGTTATGTCAGTAATAATGAATGCGGTCGAATTTCCATATAACGCGCGTAATTCGCCATCACGGTCAGAGTGATTAGGGCTTCAGTAATGGGTCCCCGGCACATGTATCATAATGGCATTGTTAATATCTGAGGACCAGGACCCTCTAAGGATTATATATTTGGCCCCCACGGTTCCAAAATAGACTCCTCGGACCGCAAATTGGAAGATATTACAAGGACAAGAATTGCTTTGGTGAACATCCGACGCGAATTTTCCACTACGTAGAATACGTATTTATACTAAAAGGATTCTTCGTATTACAAAACTGCTGACTTTACCATTATTATTATTATCGTGGGATTATAAAATCAATTATATTCGAGATAAGTTCGACCGTAACACTATTTTGTTATGGATATCAAACGACGAAATTCAACTGCTCGCGTTTTGGCTGTGTCGAAATCGCACGCTGTTTACGATGCATCATTAGACCTAGAAGTCATAAATATTTATAGCGCACTATATTTTACGAGCTTCCACTTCGAGTGCGGCAAAATCTTGTGCGGAAAATTGATATTTGCGCTCGGAAAATGCATAACTCGCTTTGTCGCACTTGGAATGGTGAATTTACCACTATACACACATCAAATCGTGCGTACATATAATAATTTTATTGTTTTTTTTTTTTTTTACCTACTACCTACAACTACACTTCATAAAATGTAACAAAATGTTTGTGTCATAATTTATACTACATACTATCGTTTTTGGATACAATTTGTCATTGGCAAGATCTGGACATTTTGGTTTGCTAGAATATTCCAATTTATCTAACTAGTTGTGAATCGGTTCCAGTATTCCTATGCTACCCTAAACAAAACAAGATATTTTTTGAAACTGATATAATGGCACTTGAAAAATATTCCACTTTTCATTTTTCACACTTTTTGTCTCTATTCAACCAGAGTTTACTTATAAAAATTAATCAAAACGTAGGCTTATGAAAATTGTTAATTTTTTTAGCCTCCAATGTTTTTATTTGGCTTTCAATACGTTTGTCGTCAAAATTGAACTTAAGCACATTGAAATTACGGATTAGACTCTGAAATAAAGGTGTCCCAAAATTCACGCAAGAAGTAATTTTGATAGAAAACACAGGTTGTTAATTAAAAATTGTAAATTTTTTATTGATTCATAAAGTATACAGTATAAGGTTATGTATGGAGTAGCATATCGGGGTTCATTACCAACAAGAAACTTCCTACAGTGGAACGTAAGCTACTGTCCTGAACCGTATACTTGTATCGGTGAAGTTCCAGTGATTTGATTCAATCGAAAATACGCACTAGTGCACATTGTCACGACAAAGCATTATTTGTGAATAAAAAAGAAAGACCTTCGACTATTCAGAGCAAAAATTTTATTATGTTCAATTCAAGAGTTGTGAAAGTGTGATTAACTTTTGAATACATGTAACTTTCGGGATGTGTAAATTGTTTTTTTTATTTATGCTACTCCATACACGGTATACTTTATGAATCAATAAAAAAATTACAATTTTTAATTAAAAACCTGTGCCCTCTATCAAAATTATTTCTTGCGTTAATTTTGGGACACCTTTATAAGTTGATTGATTATTTGAATCTTACAATTGATTTTTTTTTGCAGGACCTTCAATACGGGAGCGATGGTCACAATTGGCGAAGTATCGTCTTTTCGCTGATGGTCATTGGGATGGTGATTGCGGGAATAGTAACTGCTATTTACTTGCTCGGGTATGATAGTTTGTCTTTGTACGCCTTTCTGGATATTATTTTGTTGTTTTGATTGAAAGTGTTTATTTTTTGTACAGGTATGTCGATGAGTTGTTATACTGGTCGGGTAGGCGAATGCGCCTGGAAGAGTTTCTACGCGGAGAGCTTTCACCTCAAAAGCTGCCACCAGCCTGGGTCACACCAACCCATTTCGTTTTTCAGGGAGACGATGGAGGTTTAGCAGTGCTGGATACCGCCAATGACACCATCACCACCCTTGTCACAAACCACACTCTGGTTAGTTGCAAAACAACTCGTTCTCTCGTTCGCAGTCGTATTGCATGTAAAAGCAGGAGGGGGGGGGGGGGGAGAGAAGTTTTCGAATTGGGTTAACATCACACGAATAGCATTTAAAATCGTACAATTAAATATTTATAGGGAATTTATTTTCTTGGGTTGCGTGTAGAACTTTAATACGAATGCTACAATCTCACGCGGAAATTATAAAGGACTCGAGAATAACAAAAACCATGCATTGTATTGATTGTGCGCTTGTGATTGACTGTACATATTAAAGTCAACTCCAGTAGTCATTTCCGGTTAAATTGACTTGGTTCATTTATGTGCTGTACGTTCAATTTACTTCGAGATTCAATTTAGCCGTTTTCTCGTCGGTATAATGCCGCGGTAAGCGGAAGCACAAAACTAATAGCTTGGCTTTATAAATATTAAAATGGCGGAAGAGCGAATGAGCAACAGGAGCCTCTGTAATTATACGGACCCTTAACGAGGAGACCTCAGCCCCTTCACGCTTGCGAAAACTATCCGGCGGAAAAGTTGTTTTCCTTAGACGTCACCGTTGAAAGGGTGAAAACTCAAACGAAAACGACTGAAATTTAAACAGCAGCAGTGGAGGCGGATTTCCGTTTTAATAAAAATAAAGTCAAAAGTAAATCCTCAAACTTATAAATAAACCATTCACGCTGCATTTAATATATATGTATGTACGTTTTTGCTTTCATTGTTTTGCATTTTAATTCGCTTATTTTTTATGCATCTCTCGCCTTTTGCTCATCAGTGGGGTAAGTTAGCAACTTTCCTCGGATGGAATTAGCATTTAAATGAATTTCTATTCGAAATTTATTTTTTTCTTAATTAACCCCATTGTTTCGATTATATTTATTTATTTATTTATTTACAAATTATACCATAGTGACATAACAGGTTTCCCCAATTCGTCACTATGGCGAGACATGAAAAAAAAACATTATATTATATATAAAATAATGGTAGTAAAAAAATATATATATATATATATGTATAATCGAATTACATTAAATTTAAATTAAACACAATTAAATAATAATTAGAAAGTATTAATAATAATAAAATGAAATAATAATAATAATAGAATCAAATTAAAAGTTAACATAAAATCAGCAAATCAATTATAAATAAATTAAATTATTACAAACAAAATTAAAATTTAAAGTGCATGAGAAATGTGGCGATCTGATGGTGCGTAGCGCAAAAAATATCCAAATTTTGCGCAAGTGAATTGAGGCATTGAATGGCTCGAGCAATGGGCGAGTCAGCAAGGACACCGGTTCTCGCTCTGACAACCTGAAACAATTGACGCGCCCACAACTTCATCTCCTCGAGGATTGGTGGGTTGCATATGTCACCTCTCAATAAATTACAGAAGTGATTCACAAGGAGTTTATCCCTACGAGATGACAGAGTGCTGTATCCCAATGTACCTAGAACAAAAGCACTAGGATACAGTGAGGGATAGTAGCCGTATTGTCTCATGTATAGGTATCGGAGAAATTTCCGCTGAACTCTTTCAATCTGTAAATTATACTTGACTTCTCTGGGATTCCATATAATAGAACCAGATTCCAAGATGCTGCGGACCAAAGTGTCGTAAAGAAGGCGTAATACCCTCATATCATTGAAATGATGAGCATTACGCACGACGAATCCTAGCATCTTTGACGCCCTGTTACATATGTCTGAGATATGCACCACAAACTTACACCTGCTTTCAAACGTAATCCCGAGATCACTTGTGGAAAGTTTCATTTCTAATATATTTCCACCAAGACTATATGGATGTACTAAAGGTGCAAGAGATCGGGAATAAGAAACGACATGACATTTCTCTATGCTAAATGGTAAATGGTTATCAGATGCCCATTCCCACAGCGAATTTAAGTCATTTTGCAGAGCAGTGAAATCTGCTGTCGTTCGAATATCTCTGTACACCTTGAGATCATCAGCATACAATAACAGATTGGAATTAGAAATGACTGTATGGATATCATTAATAAATATAAGAAACAACAATGGACCCAAATTGGAACCCTGTGGTATTCCAGAGAATGTGGGATACATATTGGAATATTGAGATTCATATTTCACGAATTGACAACGCCCACTCAGATAATCAACAAACAATTTTGTGATATTATATGAAAAACCGAGATCAAACAATTTACGGATAAGAATACTATGATCGACTTTGTCGAACGCTTTTTTGAAGTCAGTATAAACCACATCAACTTGAACGTTCGAGTCCATCGATTTCGTGATAAAGTTGGAGAGAGACAGGAGGTTAGTTGTTGTAGACCGGGCGGGGCGAAAACCATGTTGTTGGTCAATGAGAAATGGTTTTACATGATGGTAGATGTATTTATGTAAAATGATTTAGTTTTGCGTATAATATAAAAGTAGGTATTTACATATGTACATATATGTAGATTTATGTACCACTTCAAACTCAATTTAATACTGGCGTATTGTTTGTACGAAATCGCTATTATTAGTTACTACATCATAAACAACAAAATTTTCAAAGGAAATATTTCATTACAGGTCTCTCATCCAATTTTCTATATAATATTAATAATAGATCTAATTTTAAAACGTTAAACAATGCATTAACTTTGCAAATATTAAACTTCGTCATTCCATTTTCCACGATAATGGTTCATTAAAATAAAAGCACACATACAGAGTTATTCACGACTTATATAATAATAGTACAGTTAGAGTGATAGCATGTACCTACGTATGTACATACATATATCTTTTAATAGATATTAAAATAAACTGTTTCAAATTGAACAATGATGATATGCTTGGACAATCTATATTTATAAAATGATTTCATTGACACAATGTATGCATAGGTTAAACAAATAGTCTCAAATATTCAAATGTGAATAACGTCACAATGAACGAGCCTATTTCAAGACCTTTTACAATATTCAACACTAGCTACGAATCAAACTATAGGTTAAATCAAATAGCATCATACATATTTCATTAGTAGAATTGTTCCCGAGTTGAAATCAACGACACACGTCTGAACACGAACCCATTATATTATATTTATGGTATTGACACAAAAAAAAAAAAAGTGCGTAAGCATTTTTACACGGTTAGGTGCAAAAAAAAAAATACAAAACCCACACGATAAAAGCTGTAGTAAGTGAGTACATATTTTCCTTGGCGCTATTCGAAGCTCATGACAAAAGTCGCGCTCCCCGACACACCCTTCCCTCACTCTCTCTCTCTTTCTCTATACGTCCGACAAATGAAAACGAGAAAAGGTGGATGTTGAAGGGTGAGGATGAGGGTGTTGAATCACCCATCCATCGGGGGGGTCACTGTGACGATTGCTTTTCCTGTTCGCAGAGGCAGCTGAACGTGCGCGGCTACCAGTGTTCACCGGATCTGCGCTACGTGCTCTTTCAACACAACGTCAAAACGGTACGTGACATTTCATTCAAAACACACATATGTATGTACATATGTACATGTATACGGTCATAATGAGATTATTGCCAGTCTAATATATTCAGAGAGTACGATTTAATCTGTTTCTAAAACAATACAATTACGATTCCGCTCATCTTCTTCTTAAAGTGGCCTACTTGATATCAAACGTAGCTGCTTTACTTTTTTTAGAGTGAAATGTCTAGGGGAAAATACTTAGGGGAAGTCAGGAAAGAAGGAATAGGAATGTTAGGTGTTGCCAATTTATGGAATTCATGTCAGTTGCTATAGTAATACTCAAAACCCTCCATAAAATCTTTCAACTATGCCGGGAATCAAGCTTTGAATCTTCCTACATGAGGTTAATGCTTCACCGTTATCGCTGTATGTATGTAAGTATGCGGGAAATTTTTTGATAACTCGCAAAGCGTGGACCTTTTTCTGAATGTTATTTATGTCGCTGGAAAATATGCTTGTCGTTTTTCTATCGCACCCTTCCCTTTCTATACATGTACAAGTTTAGTAGTAAAGGGTGCTTTTTAATATCGCTAGAGCGCTTTTTTTTTTTCAGTGTGTTTAAAATTTATTATCACATAAGTTTGAATAGTTTAATATTATCGCGGATATGCGAGCGCGTTTATAGAGGAAGTTGAAAAAAGTGTGCCATAGAAAATTCATCACAAAGTTATTGTAGATAAAATTTTGAAGTGCGTTTTCTTTTTTACTTTGGCGCTGTTCGTTGTTGAAATATAGACGCTTTCAAAATTGATTTTCTGTATATTTTTTCTGATAGATATATTATTCTTGTAAAAATTTTTTCAAAAGACAAATTTTCTTTAAATTTCTTTGAAAGTGTGTACCTACCTGTCTTATAGCGCCATTGTTACAAAAGTAGAGAAAGTCGTTGCGGTTGATACACAGCATCTTTGTTATTGTGCTTCTGTGTAAACTTTTCCAAAGTACTTTTTTTTCCCACTGAAAAAAGAAAACCAGAATGGAACAACATCCGACGAAACCGTCGATCCGTTTACGTCGAATCCGGTCGCAATGTGACACTTGCATTTGCTTGCATACGTTGCACCGCACAGTGTGTGCACCAACAGCCAGGCAACGACGAACAAAAGGCATTCTAGCCACGCTGTTTTCCTTCGCTGCCGAGTTTTCCATTTTCCGAGAGGTCCTCGTGAATACGTACGTGTGAGCGTGTATATGTGTATGTTTTCTTTGCGTGTTTTCCCGGAGCACACGATGAATTCTAAGAGTCAGAAATCAGCGCGAACCACTCGTCGAAATGGAGGTTTTGCACATGCAAACATTTTGAGGCATGTCGTTTCGGGGTTTTCGGACGTCTCGCAAGCTCTTTTGTAAACCGCTTCTCCCGCCGCGGGAATATTTTCTTATCTCGTCTGCAAACATTGGGATCTGCCAAATCGCAAGATAGTTAAACGGAAGAAGCGGGCAAAAAAAAACACGCGAAAATGTGTCAACTTTTGCCTTGTATGCAGAGCAAACATTTGATTTTTATCCACTCACTTTTCAGCGTGTAAACTTTCGCTCTTTGGAACGCACCATTTGGAAAAGATCGCATAGTGCGGCTACTTACTCCCAGTGGAACGTATTGTTAGCCTCCCACAGTATACAACTATCATGTTTTTATCACTCTACATAGGTATTCATTCAAAATATGCAAACGTACTTTTAATCACCCGAAGTTGGTAGTTGAAAATCACGCGGTTACCTTCAATAAGTATCAGCTGTTTTTAGTTGGTAATTTTTCATTTTTCAGTCGAATTTTCTCGAGCGTGTCTCGTTCAAATCTAGTTTGGGTCGGTCGCCAGTCGCGGCAAAGCCAGCATAATTCCAAAATTTAATTTTCGACCCATTTACTCGGGCCGTTCGCTCTCCGGCTTCAGCTTCAGCTCTACCCGACGAGCTTTGCTCGTCTCCATGTTAATGGAAAATAGTTGGTGAAGTTGGTCCGCCGGCTGAGGAGCCTTATTGGCAAATTCTTCATGCGGCACCACGATGACTAGATTCACTCCCATTATACAATATGAGTCGCAAACATGAGGCTGGCAGAATCCTCACCCCTTTGTCGCATAGTTATACAGCGGTTGCAATTCAATATTTACCGAAAGCTCCCCCTAACCTAACGGTTCATGGAAATTCGAAAATGTAACTGCGTAACTAAGTCGGTAGAGCATTGAATTTGTGAACTGAAAAGTTTATGATTCAATTCCTAACAAGCTTACGGTCAAATTTTGCATTAGATACTAATGAGATTTTGATGTTATCAAAATCGGTTATCAACTGTCAGAATTCGCCCATTTTATATTATATGTAGTTAGTTATAATGAGACAGTTTCATTATCCCCTTCCTTTTTACCACTTATAGAATGCAATGGGAAATCGTTTGACCAAATCTCGTCCCCTGAGCATTTAACTGAGACAGTGTTTAAAATCAAACATGCCACTTTATGAAGAAGAGACTGCTCGGAAAACGTATAGTTATGAGTCGATAAATATGATGAAGTAGAGAATAATTGGCTGAAATTTACGACTGGCCGGAAAGTGTAGGACTTCGTTCACTCTCGTGTATTACTCAGAAGCTTCGTAAACAGTTGGTAAATGGTGCACATTGTATGGAAAAGCGCCAGCTTTGTGATTTGCTAACTCGCGCGCGGCTTACGAGAGCAACCAACGAGCACCACTTTGTATCGAGCTTTATTACCCAGCTACGTACACGTACGTACGTTGTATGTGTATGTGCACATACGTAATGTACATATATACATAATGTATTATATGTAAGACCTTCGTATGAGGGGAAAAAAATTGGGGTGGGAAATGACACGACGCGTTGCGTTGCGGTCGTGTCGTCATTTTTGTCGGCTCGTAGTTTACGACAGCATAAACTAGTGCGAATTGGGACAATGGATAAGCAGCGAGAGAGTGCGATTCGTGGAGTCCTTTGATATTTAAATGTCATGCTGGAGAGGCGTAATATAATATAATATTAAAACAATACAGTGTTACGCTCTTTTTTGGGGTAGTAAGTACATATATGTCATATATATTTCAGCAGTTGATCACAGCGAAACCTTTTCAGTTGTTGTGGTTTTAAATTCATTTGAATGGCGATAATCAAACGTTTCAACGTTTTAATACATTCAAATTCGTATTCATTGTTTGACTTTTAATATGTTTTTTTAGGAATTAAAAAAAAGCTTTCATGTACATACATACAAGTATAATAACTATTCCTATATTACATATATTCCGAGAAAATTCAACATCCTGTTATGTATGTACATACATATAATAGTTGTTCTTTTTACTATAATCAAAAAAACTACATAAAGTGTCTTTTAGTGTCTAAAAGAGTTACATTTTTTACTACATATTTTCGTGCAATGAAATACATTGTTCTAAATATTTATTTATATTTTCAGGTTTTTAGAAGAACATTCACAGCACACTATACGGTTTATGACGTTACGAATGAGTGAGTATTATGCATACATTGTTTTATTGTCGTCCTCGTATAATATATGTATATGCATTTATGTATGTATAAAAGTATTTTAATTTTACTATCCATGCATGCATATTATTATGCATGAGATTCTCAGTAAATGTACGCCGTTTTATTTCAATATAAAACTCTCTAAATTAATTCTCTTTCGCTTGAGCTTTAAAGCTAAGCCACCGTGACAGGAAATGCGCATTTCGTTATTCAATCCACTGAGCGCACAACGTACATAGATTTTATATTACATATATGTATGTATATAAAAAATATATACGGACAAATTGTAATATATAGCGATGTTTTCGATCAGTCAACGTCTGATTTATAATGTAATTTGACTTGCACTGTGAGAATTGAGTAGCTTTTTAATTTGAAAAGCACAATTCTGCCATCAAATTGAATTTCGTACCCAATCTCGAGCGCAAAGTGAATTGTAAAGATTTCGTTTGGCCAGCTTTTCCGGTACAAAAGCTGCAATGGAAATTTCTACTATACAACTACGACTACTTCTGTTACAGAATATACATACATACATTCATATTTATGTACATACGCGTAGGAGGTTCATTTATTTTATCCAGGCTATGTACAATATTAATTTTAGTCGCAATTAAGTCGCACTCGCACCCTATCAACTTTAAATAAGATATACTATACAACAATGCTTACTGATATTTTAAAGTCAACTATTAAAGATCTTATTTCTACATCATTAAAAAAATTGCACAAATTGACATTGATCGTCTTTTTGCAAAACGCATATATAGGTACAATACTCTTTTTTGTCTTGGGGGTCGCACGAAGCCAACAAAAAAACAGTTCGCGAAGATCAAAAAGGGTCTCATTACTCTTTGATGCGTCGACAGTATAAAAACCCAACTTCTGGGTAGATGATGAGGTGCGCTTCAACACTTTTATACAACCATAGTCGTAACACCACCCCACTTCATATAAAATAAACATGTACAGTGTAGGTACTTAAGTATGTACACACATATACATATACAGAATGATTCACAATCGTGACATTTCGCAAATAAAATTTTCCTCTCTTTTATTGTCATTCAATGATGATTAGTTATGGCGTTCGCTGAGCGCGAATCGGATTAATGATCGCGTGTCCGACCACCCCCATCGTGATACGAATTTGTAAATAAATAATTTGTAAGGGTTGTCGTCGCGTTTCTATCGCTATTTTTATGAGCGATGCAAAACACATAACGATTTTCCAGTCAGCGCAGAGTGCTCTTATGTTGATAGATATTATCTTACAGTGTCTAATTATTATTATGAAAGTAATTTATCGATATACATATGTAGTAGTACTTGAAAATAAGTTTGATTTTAAATTACACGGAGAGATGATTATTAAAAAAGTAAGACTATTATGTCGATTAAAAAATATACTATCTAGATTCTAGAAATATAAAAATTGTTTGTCCTCATTTTACATATATATTGTGGTTCTTTTTTAAATTCGGTAAATAGGTCACAATTTGTGAATATGACTGGATATAAAGAAGAAGAATTAAACTAGGATGGAGCGCTTTTGGAAGAATGAACATAGTTTTTAAATCCAACATCCCGCTATGCTTAAAAAATAATGCATACGATCAATGCGTACTGCCATCTATGTATGACGTATGGATGTGAAACGTGGATGCTGAATTCAATAATGTTACGTAAGATCCAGTGCACATAGAGAAGCATGGAAAGATGCTTGGTAAAACAAGAAGAGATCGTAAGAGGAATACTTGAGTAGAAGCATGACCAAAGTGGTATATATAGCGGAACGTGTGAAAAAGTTGAAGATGGCAGATGGACGCGAGAAATACTGGAATGGTAACCGAGAGGATGTGAAAGAAAGCAAGGTAGATCGAATGGACGATGGGCTCATTAATTGAGAAGAATGTACAGCGTCAAGTGAACGCAGATTGCTCAAGACAGACAGGAATGGAAGAGGATTGGAGAGGTCTTCATCTAGCAGTGGATGGTGAACGGTTTGCAAAACGGAATTGAAATTTTTTTCCACTCCGTTTTGCAAACCGTTCACCATGCGGATTATTTTAAATGTAATTAAATTAAATGAGCTATGCGGATTATTTTAAATATAATTAAATTAACTAGTATAAGAAATTTATTGAATTAATTGAATTCGGATGAATGTAAGTGAAACCTTGCAAGTGTGCATGTTCGTATATATTTTTAAGTTAGTAGTTAAGAATTTAACATTAAGTAGATTAGAATTAGAAGAAATATCTTGTTGTTGAATACTTGAAAAAAATGGCCAGAAGGTCTTAAAAAAATAAACCAAATTGATAAATTCCTGGCAGCCTTAAAACAACACTTCCGTACAAGTGGTAATAGATAATTAAGTTTACTTAGTATAATTACTTTTTGTTTGTAATTAGCTTTTTAAGCTATTTTAATTTAATAAATTAATGGTATTTTTAGCCACCATACACCGGTGCGGTTGAGAGGGTCAGGGCGAGTGCAGCGCGCTAGACTGCAGCATGCAGCTTGGCTGGGAGCTGCAGGTGCATTGGTTCTTGTTGCAGATAACGATATCTATCTGAGACCATCGCCAGCTATCGATCAAGAATGGAGGCTCACCGACACTGGAAGACCGGGAGAGTTGTACAATGGCGTCCCGGACTGGTTGTATCAAGGTAATGCATGAAATGCGACATTGAAATGGGCGATGATTATTATAACTGACAATATTTCTCCATATAAAATAACGATTAAAATATAATAATTATATCACACAGTATATACCATTTGATTATAATTAAATTTTTCTTCAATACGTTGCACCGTATTTATGCTAGGGTGTGTACATATGTATGTATGTACATAGATTAAGAAAGTTTTCGACGACGCTTGGCATGACTGCCAACAATGAGAAAATAATACTATTATAAACAACGGAAACAATACTGAAAACTGTTATATGTCTATCTACCTACATATAATGGCATACTCTCAACTTAAATGTTAAAGAGCTTTGAATTACATACAATTTTACGATGATAAGTGTAGCCAGGTGATCATAGTTATTTCAGTGGACTGGTTCTATCTGTAGTATCGGACCAGTTCTCGAACAGCTTTGTTGTTCATACAACCTCTTTTACACGCTCGTGCTTGGCCCGCGTAAGCCTGTTAGTGCTAAGTTTGCGCACATAAGATTACTATTGCCTAAATAAAATTTTATCAGCTACACGCTCCGTGTAGCGTTTACAAGCCAAGTTTGTACACGCTACCCTCAAACCAGGCACGAGCTCTTCGGTGAATACACAATCCCTAGCGTATTGTATTCAATGAATTCCATTCACGTATATGTATTTACAAGTTGATATATATGTACATATGTGGGCTATATTTTGTTTTGCAGAAGATGTGTTACACTCTACGGAGGCTTTATGGGGTTCTCCAGATGGTTCTCATGTGATGTACGCCGCCTTCGACGATTCAGCAGTTGGTGCCTTAACATTTCCATGGTTCTCGGCGGCGGCAACTACTGGCACATTTCCGGCCACAAGAAGTGTTCGATATCCGACAGTGAGCTATTATGCTTAAAATTGCTATATTTACCGTGACTAGAGCGTTCAACGTGTTTTTATCGCTAATTGAATCGGAAAGTCACACCCGAAAAGCGCAAAACTTGGGTAATTGAAAACCGCAACGGCGAGCAACAAGTATTAAATTAATCATTCTACGCGCAATCATTCGTGTTGGACTATCGTTATTTTTCCACTCGCGGGGTTAACGAACGAATAACGACTCGCGTAATTGAGTGTGGAGTGAAATTCGCGCGTGTATGTACGTGGGCTCGGTTTTTTTGTTTTTATTATTATTTGTTGTTTGATCGTAATTTACCGGGAAAGTGTGTGTGGATTTCCCTCGATTTCCGACGAAAGTTTCGCGTCCATTAAAGATTCATTAGGCTGTTGATTCCGCTCGGTACACTCGGATGCGCCGACAGTGCATTTTCACCGTGAATTTTCAACGCTGCAACATAAATTGCAATACAAATTGATTACTGAAAACTATGGGAGATATATGAAACACACGTATAGACGTTTGAATGAAAAATTTTGTAGAAAAGCAGAAATCGAAAAACTATTTTGCATACATATGTACATATGTACAATGGGTGAGAGCTCGAAGCGTGAACGTTTAAAGTGAATGGAATAGTCATGTTGTTTCCCCTTAATAGACTGAGCGATCAATTTAAATCGTATTTTTACACTAAAATGCGATAACCATAACCTATAAATAGTAGGTCAAATTAGATTGATGCATCTTTCCATAGAAGATTTCACAAATGAGTTCATGAAAATAATTTGACTTTAGGTACATATAATATTATGCACTTCATTGTACAACGTACATTCACATTATGTAGGTACATTGTATAGTGCAGTTTATTATTTTTTTGTAAAATATGGGCTATTAAAGGGTCAAAATGGATGTTGAAATTTTATTTTTCAACTTAATTATATTTATTCGCCTAAAAATGTCGGAGAAGCTGCTATTTATCTGTGAACTCATAACAATGTGGAGCGCGTAGGCTTTTTTTTAATTAACGCCGGAGACCTGCCACTTATTAAAGGACATACAAGAGATGAAAGAAAAGAGAGTTCTTTTAAATAGAATTCTCCGCTATTTCTCCGGGATTAATTGTCGAGAGGGAAAAAAAGCACAGTTTGTTCGGAAATATATATTTTTTTGTTTTACTTTGCGCGTGCTTTTTGCACAATCATGTACTATTTTCGATGTTTTCGTACGTGAGTGATGTTCGGATGTGGTGAAAACAGCACACTCATCGATATTATACGTGAATTAGAATCGTTCGCACGAAACTCAAATCGAGCAAGATTTTCGACGAATGCGCGGTTGAGTTTCGTCGACGTTTCAACTACAAGCGATTACCATAATTGTGACGCAATTTCTTTTGACGTCGAACGAGCGGCCATTTCCCGAAAGAAAGTTAAATTAACGCAAAAGTTTCTCTGGAAATGACAAGAGCTCGGCGAAAATAAAATTTTCCGTCCCAAAATAGAAAATGTGACTTCGCCGAACAATTTCGCTCTACGGTGTACTTGCAACACCTGGACGATTATATAAAATAATATTTTCTGTTGGAAAAATGTATAATTGAATTCATTTTATTTATTTGTTTGTTATATAGCCCGGTTCACCAAATCCTACCGTCAAATTATGGATAGTCGAAGTGAAGAACGTAAGTCAACCACGTCATTGGGAAATGCGTCAACCACCAGCTCTCGAAGGACAGTAAGTGATATCAATTCATTTTTATTCTCTACCACATACATGTAATCCGCACAAATTCGCAACCTTCACAAGCAAAACATTCCAATTATCGTATTCTGATTGGCTTTTCTCTGTTATAATTAACCGTAAGAACATTGTTGCATTTTGGCAACGAAAAAGCATCGAAAACAATACCCACGAGAGAGACGATCGTTACGAGTTCGCAATTAGTTTCCACTTCTGGGCCAATTCGAACCACACCGCTGATCAGTCATTCTTCAACATTGTATTCTACTTTTTATGATATTATTTTACTTTATCCAACATAAGTTGTATAGATAAAGTATTGTTTTAATACGCACTATGACATTTCATCATTTTTAATAAAAGCTAATGTGAGCAAATTCAATTGCATACTTATACGTTTTATTTCGGCTATTTCAGAGATTATTATTTAACATCTGCCTGCTGGATCGGCCATACAAATCAACACATAGCAGCCGTTTGGATGAACCGAGCTCAAAATCTCAGCATAGTGAGCACGTGCTTAGCACCGGATTGGACTTGCATAGAGGTACGTTATGAAACTTTTTTAATTGACCAGAAAAAAAACCATTAGTGCAACACGTAAGCTGAAAGCTTTCAGTGAAAGCTCTACATTTTTTTTTTAATTTATGCTGCTTTCAGTACGGAACGGTGTTTTTGGTAGCAAAACGGTAGCAATGAAAATCAGAAAATATGCACTACAATAATTTGAACGGACAACGTAAACACTGTCTACTTTCAGGCTAATGCCACAGGAAGTGCATATTTGTACTTGCTTATCGGCGAACTAACTGAACATGTCGGTCGCTGAAAAAAAGCGACAAAACGAAAAGTTCAACACTTATTTGCCGTCGGTATCTTTTTGTGCATCGGCGAATGTCGTTAACGTTTGCATGTGCATCGCGTATTAAAAGCGCGCCCCAGTTTAACAAGCTTTGGGAATGAGGGCTCGTAAAAAGCTCCGCTTTGTCGACTCATCGCCCGTTATCAACCGGATCCAGACGTAATCTCCGAAAACTCAATTAACCCATTCGCTGCCGCTCACCTTACATTCCTCGCCAGTACTAGAGAAGGACGGGGGGAATGGGTCGGTTGGTCGGAGGGAGTGTGCTAATTTCGAAATTCTTCTCCGGATTATTATAGTTTGCATTAAAATGTGAAGTATGAAGCTGAGATATTAATTGAGCTGGCTGACGCGCTTGGAATTCTACCGAGCGATATCAAAGTTAAGGCTCCAACACACCGCTACGAAATCGCGTATGAAAACCTAGCGCGACAAACCTAGCGAATTTCGCTAGGTTTGCCGGGTGACAGCAAACAGAGCGCGTGACAGCAAAGTTGGCTTTAACCGCTAAATATGCTGGCATAACCGCGTGGTGAAAACTTTAGTTTGCCTTGAAACGGGCGTAGGAGGTGGCGGGGGCGATTATATGCGTCTATTATATATTTGTTAGCTGTTATAATAGATATATTACGCAAAGTAGTGCAAAAACAATTGATTATTAATAGAATTTAAACAAATTCGCAATAAATAAAGTTAGATGCGCGTGTGTGGCATTAATGAGAGAATAGAATAACTGAATACGCGTCTATACCGAGACGGTTTGCCGCCGAATTCAGGTGATTTCGCCGATTTCGATGACGTTTGTGGAAAAGTTGCATCTAAATAACTCTGACTTGAGTTGTATGTAAATAAATCTGACTTGAGAATCGCGAGTGAAATACAAACGTTCCGAATGCGAGGTGACAGATGGTAGTTTGATAGCTTATGTCAGAGTGACAGAAATTGACGCTGCGCAGGCCGGTAGACTTGCGAAAATCGCTAGGTTTGCCGCGCTAGGTTTTCATACACGATTTCGTAGCAGTGTGTGGGAACCTTTAAAATCCAATAATGCCGTTCGATCTATGTAAGTACATATACATACATACATACATATGTATACTGCTCGTATGCAACGGTTTTTAGTACTGAGAGAATAAACTTTTATTCAATGCTGAAAAGAATATTAGATAGTTATATATATTGCAGTCGGAGAATACAAAATTGTCATCTCCTGGGAAATTATCGCACATTTTGTCCCATTTCATTCAATAGATTCTCTGTCGATAAGCCAATGCGTTTTGGAATGAAGCTAAAAGTATTTACTTTAGATTTTAAGGTGGATAAAAAAGTCCGCTCTTTTTAATGTTGTACATTTTTTATTGTCGTTGAATCATATTTTTAATTTAGGGGATATTTAGTCAATATCCTCTATTAAACAAACAAAAAACTCGAAAATTTGGAAAATTAATGGTTGAAAATAGTTTCATGTGCTGTGGCACATGAAACTATTTTTGAACAAAAATTGACTTAAGCACTTCTACTACGGGTACACAGAAGTTTTTCAGATAGTCGTACGTGTCTCTTCATACATTCCGATTATATTATAGCATTACACACACACACAATACGTTGTTCATACTTTTATTACATCTGATACGGCACTGCAAACTGGCGAAACCCAATTACTAGGTAGTAGAGCGCGACCGGCTCGCTTCACAATGAAAATTCGGATTTTAGACCTGTAAAAATTTCAAGCTTTACACTTGATGGGCAATTCGTGCGCTTCTGTACTTCCACTTGAATAAACGCCCAGTGAAACTTTGCTGAAGTGCTCTGAAACTGGCTGAAGGGGATGGGGAAAAAAAGTCCCGTATCTAACTAAACCTATACATTCTAGTCGAGTTGTAATGACACAGATCGCGCAACAGCACTTGAACGTATATATGGACCAATTTCAAGCTAGATTTTCATCTACGCTATATTATTTTTATTTTCAAACACTAGACGCTATAATATAATATGCATAAAATGGTTGAGCGTGTTTATAGTGTATCAAAATAGTGTTCTGTACACTTTGGTCTTTAAAACTTTACGTTTTAAAGACCAAATAGCATCAAAGTTATGAGCGCATTGTTTACCGTGGTGGTTATACTGCACATTTTCTTATTTCTGTTAGACTTTTCGACCTGAAATAAAGTTTAACGTTCTGCTTTGCATACATACATACATACAATGTAATATTCAACTCTTAACTTCGTACAAACTAAGGCGGACAGCGCACACGTAAAGAGCAGACAAATATGTTTAAGTGAGCAGACAAAATTTGACATGTCATCTAACTGCTGAATAAATTAAAGTCATTAGCGCATTTCTACCTATGTACATATCTATACTCATTTCAAATATTAAATCGTGAAAGTTAACCGCACTCTGTATTTTTCAGTTAAACGCTTAAATGTATACTCTTACAATTTACGGTGAAAATGAATCAGTCCAAAAATGTTTTCAATTTATTGTAATTATTTCCAACAATACGGTCGAAGCGGCAGAGTTTGTTTTAAGTAATTTGAGCTTCCTCGTAGTATTTATAATATATATTGAAAGGGTTTTAAGAATTAGGGAATGGGAGGGGGGGAGGCATTGGTGGGTGTTAATTCTTCACAGGCTCAACATCAAAAATTGTTTTGTGTACGTATTGTGTTTTGCCCGGTAACTTTTTTGACTTTCACCGTTGTTAATTTATCTCTTTCGCGAGCACTTGTTTTGTTTTTGAAGTTCTCCGTTTGAAAGCTCAATCGAGGCCTTTTAAAGCGTGTATATCGACTTGTGCAAAGCGGAGATTCAAAAGCGAAACTTTCAATGGAAGTTCGCTTATAAATCTCGTTTAACCCCTCTTCACCTCCCCCCTTTCTCCTCCCCATCTGAGAAAATTTTCACATAATCATTATAAAATGGCGCAAAAATTTAAACCCATATACATACATTGCGTCTGATGTTCCATTGAGAATTTTCTTCCTATCCACCTATCAGAAAACAATTGAAAACCACAATAGTATCCATCTGAGGAATCATCACTATGATAAATTATTCGTCTACAAGACTGTCTTTATTCTACACAACTCTTCAATTTCTCTAATTAAACTTTCCCAGAATGAAGATCACACACTTACCATAAACACTATAATTTTCAGACTCATTCAGAAAGAGCTTTGGAGGACACGTGGCTGGACGTCCAACCAGCTCCAATGTTTGCCCCAGACGGCGACAGCTTTTTACTGCTAGCTGAAATACGCGAAGGAGATGCAGATCGTTTCACGCACATCAAACACGTCACGATCACCCAACAACGAATGTCCGTTTTGAGCCACGGACGATACGAAGTCACCAAAATACTGGAATGGGACACGCATAACCACCTCGTCTACTACTTAGGTAAACGACATTATCAATCGACTAAGGACAATTTAAATTTCATTCTAATTTTTCGTAATGCTAATTTGTAGGAACTCAAGAGAAGAAACCGGGCCAGCAACACTTGTACGTGGTGCGAGATCCTGTCAACGAGGATCCTCGTCGCATGGAGCCGCATTGCATCACGTGTCAATGGGGTGTCAGTGGTGGTGGGAGTGTCAGTGGTGCTCCTTGGGCTAAGCGCGAATATGCCAATTGTAGTCACTTTGAGGCTTTGATTTCGCCGGCGGGTAAAAATACCGGAAGTGGCCATTACGTGTTGCAATGTGATGGTCCCGGACTTCCGGTGGCTGGTGCTCATGCTGCTCTAACACATCGTCTGCGAAGGTTGCTGTGGGATGCCAGGGCACGTAGTGAGCCTCGTTTGAGAGAGTTGGCATTGCCCACGCGACGTTCCTTCGAGGTGCCTCTTCCTGGTGGTTGTAAAGCTCAGGTCCTGCTGTTGCTGCCACCTAGTTGGAGGGAGGAGTTGCGTGATGCAGCTTTTCCGGTGCTCGTTAAAGTGTAAGACGAATTATGCTGCACGATCTCTGTTCTTCTTTAGGATGCAAATCAAAAATATTTTGTTGAGTTTCCATGAAACGGTGTTGATCCAAAAGAATACGAGGAATATAAATGAAATTTCTAAAATATATGTACCTACTACATAATCATGTCCCATAGCAGTGCTTTTTTAGGTTCTTTTGACTCAAATAAACAAAATATTACAGCGTTCTTCACATACATACATATGTATGCACTATGTCCAAGTTGTATTTTTACGCGGCTAAAAATTTAAAATATCTTTAGACCAACTGGCGGCTTCGGTGCCACATGCGGCTCTTTGTATGAACGTTTGAAAACGTTAACACATATGTAATTTACACAAACTCAAAATTAATCCTGTTTCCATAACTTCATGGCTTAAAAAGTTTGAAAATCGTTTTTCAGATCAAACTCTAATTTACTTTTTAGTTTAATAAACTGTCGAACATTAAGAAATATCATTTCTTACAGTTATCCATTTCATAAATGAGTAACTTTTAATTTAATTTTGAATATATAATCCGAAAATGATATGTTGCGGCTCCCAAACTTATCAATTTTGCAAATTTTGCTCTTAGCTCGAAAAAGGTTCCCGTCTTTAGACAGAGCAAATTGTTTGAAATATTCTCAATATGCAATAAAAAAAATCTTTTTCTAAAAGATTTTCATCTATTTCACTTAACTTTTATTTACAGAGGCTATTTAAGTTACAACATTATTATTATGTATACTAATTTTAATTTTGAAAACATATATTTCTTACTTGTTGTTTCCCAACTTTGAGTCAATAGCGTTTTGTATTTTTTTTTTGTTGTTTAGCATCTGTGTGCCAATATTGTTTTGTTTACAAATATTGGAATGTTTCCAAATTAATATTTCTTTCATTTATAAAAGGCAAATTCACAAATGGAAAAGCAATATTAGACCTAGACTTATTTTATAATTCTCGTTTTCTTTTAAAAAAATAGCATAAATGTTACATTACAGAGACGGGAGACCGGGAAGTTCACAAGTTTCAGAAAAGTTCTCCTTAGACTGGGGTGCTTATATGTCTTCTCACAACGATGTCGTATACGTGCAACTAGACGTCAGAGGAGCTGCCGGCCAGGGTAGAAGAGCTTTCAACAGACGACTCGGCAGTGTAGAAGTGAACGATCAATTAATCGTTATTAGGTAATACATACAATGCTTAGTAATACATACAATGTTTGCTCTGACATTCGGTTGGTTGATATTATTATATGAAATATTTTTATAAAAAATGAAAATTGTTCCAGATACCTCTTAGACACTTTGAAATTTTTGGATGAGACTAGAGTAGGCGTATGGGGCTGGGGCTATGGTGGATATGTTACCTCCATGCTGTTGGGCTCACAGCAAAATATTTTCAAGTGCGGCATTGCCGTCTCACCGATAACCGATTGGTTGTATTACAGTTAGTGCACACCTTTGATATCACCAATGTATAAATCAAATGAAAGTTTTGTTCTATTTGAATAATTCATTGTAGATTCTGCGTTTACGGAGCGTATTCTTGGATTGCCAACCGATAATTATAAGGGATACGTAGAAGCCGATGCAACACAGCGTGCACGCAATGTGCCTTCACACTCCTTGTACCTGTTGCATGGACTGGCTGATCTTAGTGCACCCCTGCAACATGGAATAGCTTTAGCGAAAGCCTTAGCTGATGCCGGAGTCATATTTAGATATCAAGTAACAATAGAATTCAATTACAATACATGTAATATAATACAATTCCTTACATGTACTAGGAAGTGTAAGTAAGTATCATAAAATATGCATAATACATTGGTGACGTGATATTTCAGAGCTATGCAGACGAAGATCATTATTTGGTTGGGGTTCTTGAGCATGTGTATCGATCGATGGAGGACTACTTGAGAGAGTGCCTCAGTTTGGATCCGGACGATACGAAGCCGGCACCACCCGACAGATAAACTAAGTCATGGATTGCTTGGACATGTTTTTTCTCATTAATCAAATTACAATCTCTCATGGTGCAAGTAATTGTTATGTTTTCGTATAAGTGTTTACAACAGAGTCCCTCGTATAAAATGTGTAATTAAGTACATAATAATATTAGCATAATGCGTAAATGTGGATGTGTTGTAGATAATAAGTGGGGAGATGTTGTCGGTGCGCTTGTAGCCTGGTCGTGGTATCTCGTTAGCAGACGTCTCATGTTCGATTGAAGCTAGTGGCAAGTTATTCGCATAGTTTATATAATATTATATAAAATTTAATTTGAAGTTCAAAGATAATCGGTTAACTTAAGTAAGCTTTACGTTTTCATTGTAATATTTAATGCATTTGAACCAATAATGAAGATAAAATAACACAATAACATACACATTTAGTCATTAACCGATTATTATGTATAAAAATGCAAAGAAGTCTTACAGTTTTGTACCTATGACCTTTAATTTCAACGACAAGACAAGTCCAAACTCAAAACTATTATAATTCATCTTATCGCTGTATATAATACATAGGTACTATTGAATATAATTTAATATATTATTTAAGCATAAGTGAACATTGTGAAAAATCACACAAGTCTTTCATTCGTCAAATTATTATGGATTACATTGTTGATTAATATTAATCATAACTACGACGTAAGATCATACTGTAAGATGTAAAATTAAATCGGTGCTTTTTGTTTTCGGTGAGCTTAATTTATACATCACATATTTGAATTCAATGAATTCAATTTTATGATAATTATGTACTCTTTTTCGTAATTTATTTTTATTATTTAATCAATTACATTAATTTATTCAAAGTCTATTAATACGAATAGTATATGAAGAAGCATTTAAATATTGCTTTATTTATTTTGAATGTTTGTTTTTATAAGGATCTCAGTCCCTCCCCAAATACATAATAATAATTAATTTGATGTATTTATATTACTTTATGTTTAGCAAATGTCAAAAGCGGTTACTTTCTTATATCTCTCATATATTATGTATGTGTTGATATATGTATTAATTGAGCTCTAGTGATGAAACCATTGTACATTTATAAAAACAATTACTAAATAGATTTAGTGTACGAATTTGCGTAAAATTAGTTTGTACCATAGATAAATAAATAATATTAAAACATTTCATAATGTGCATTGGGTTTGAAATGAGTTGTCATTAATAAATCTTTGTAAATTATATATTTTAACGTTTTCAAATTATAATGTAACAAAAAAAAATGTTAAAGCAATGTTTAATAATTATATGGTTCCAAATCTTACGTATAAATAAAACTGTACATGGACTGTTCAGTTTTTTAGTCAAAACTACAGGCAATTTCATTGTTCGTAATATGTCAGACAATGACCTACATCATTGAATACAAAATGAAAAACCAATTGAAATCATCACGAATCAGTTTTCCAACCAAAATCAACAATGGAAGACAGAGTTTCTATTATAACTGATCAGTCACTTCATCAATCATTTTTTTTATATAACTTATTTCAAATAAAGTAAAAGAGGGATATTAGATAGTATAATAAATTGCAAATTCTTATTTATATTACAAATGTGTAGACCTATTTAAAATGCTTAAATAAATCATTAAGTATCTCTTTAATCTTTACATCGATTGATATCGACGGTTAAGTAATTTTTATTCTTTATTTTTGGCTTCATTGTGTAAGAATCGTCTTATGCTTAAAAAACAGCGTGAGATTTTTCTTCTTATTAAACTTCTTCACATTTAAGATCCAAATTTTATTATAAAACTTAAGACACACATAAAGACAGTCCATAGAATTATATTCTAAAGGACCGCTGGGTGATAATTTTGTAACCGGGAGGCCTTTTATCTCTGCACTATAATGCCTTTAATGTATATTACTAAATTTAAAAAAAAATCTTTAGGAATCATTTCAATCAAGAGCGGCCAAATAAACACTGATAGCTAATACAAAACGCTAATCGTAATATAGCATAAACTAAAATTAATTTAATAAATCGTGAATTCAACATTGCATTTTGTTTATTAATTACAATGTACAAATTTCATCTTTGATACCGTCAATATTAATTAGCATAATATATTCCATTTACTCATGACTGACTTATTCTACATTATCCAACTATTTTGCAGAACTTTCTTCATCATACCAAAAAAAGCCTTGACATTAAGTTTTCATTGGTGATTGACAACTTCATTAAACTGTAAAGTAACATAAATTAATAGTAAGACAGAATAAAATATACATAGATAAATAATTGAAATATATTTGCAATTTTTGTATTGAAATAATTTCAATAATATTCTTAAAAATCGGGCATTCGATTGCCTAAAAAGTGTTGAATCATATATAAAAGTAAATAGTATCAGTAATCGTATGCATTTATTTGAAAACTAGCAGTCTTTAGAAATGCATAGCTTATTTATAATATTTCGAGCTTATATTGAAACTTCCTTTTGCATTGACAATTCAAGCCTCTGAGAAAAAGAAGAAAAAAAAACATGAATTACTTATACATATATAATAATATATCTACATAATATTATGTTAAGTAAAATACATAAGTTATATTATCAATACTGATTTGTACTATGTATTTGTATTCTATTTTGTACAAATAAAACCGAAATGGTGATTAGTTTACTAAACATGTTAAAGTGCCCAGTGTACTCAATAAGTCATTATTATAAACCTAGACATGAATAAAAAATAAATAAATAAATACACACAATTGTACATTTCATGCACATACGACGACGAAATGGTCAATATTGTCAATTCATTGTAATTTATAATTTCTTGTATTCAAAATGTTATACTTTATAATAGAAATATATGATCATCGTAATACATACTTAGAGGATCAACTCGAACATTGTTAAGTTTGACGAGCACATTAGCCAGAAATTTTTATGTATAAGCAGTGCCAATTCTTATATAAAATTACTGATTTTTGCGTTATTTAAGTACCCTTTATTAGTTTTATATCTCATTGTGTTTTGAAAATTTAAATGATGATATTCATTATAATCACTGTTTCAAATCAGCCATTACACACATACATTTTGGATTGTAAGTATAAAGCTAAATACATATATTTTCAATGATAAGTTTATATAAAACAGACAATACCAAGATATGTGATTTTGTATCCTTAAATATAATATCTATAAAATTTCATGCTGGACAAAACTGATGCATTCACTTTGATCCCATACATTCCTGTGTATGTTTATAATTGATTTTTTCAAACTATTTGAATGTTTATTTAAAAAAATCCACCATAGCGTAATTTTAATTCTGAAAATTGGAATCTAGTAACACGTTAGTTGATATTTTCACTGCCAGAAGATTAGTTATCGGATCTGTAGAGTAGTATTGCTATGTAAATAAACGCATACGTCATAGTCCGTGATTGAAGTAAACTATGAAGGAATGGCCTTAGCAGCTAACGTGTTAAAAAATTTGACTCAAATAGCAAGACGAAAACTCACATGACATCTACGCCTTAAATAACTCAATATTTTATTTTGTTAAACATTAGATAAAAAATATTATTATTAAATATTAAGACAGACAATTTCAATGGCTATAATCAAAATTTTATATAGTTTTCATTATATCGGTTATAATGATCACATATCTGATTCAATTAATCAGATCATATTATCTTATTAAATCGATGGACTTTATTATTATAAGGGTGTAGTGCTAGATCGGCAAAATTTGAATGTAAACATGTATGTACATATGTGTGTTTGATTTTTGTTTAAAACTAGCCCAGATATGTCCATTTATGAATGAAACCAATTTCTGACAGTCATTAAAAAAACCAACCTCATTCAGCATCATCCAATTTCAAACAGCATCCTTAAGGTATACCCAGGTTAATATACGAATATATTATATTTTAATGAGTTTTGAAACATTTACAAGTTTGTAAAAAATAAACTAGACAATCTTACTTTATATAACTTAAATTGACCTAAATCTATATTGAAATATTTTTTTTTAACTACAAATTTAAGATATTATAGGGAGTATAATGTACTGTACTGCCTAAGGGCTAGATTAGACTGGGCGACCCACTGATACTCCAACAACTTTTCGACCTTATATTTTACTCATTCATTGTATTCAAGAAAAAAAGATAGTGGTCCTACTAGAATACAATGAATGCTTGGTATGATGGCGGTGGAGTCGCCCAGTCTAATCTAGCCCTAAGAGAAGACAAAATAAAAAATGGGTAAAACGATTCTTTAAATTAGAATCAAATGAATTGAAAATGGACAGGGTATGTTTGTCACAAAAAACAAATGTTATTTGACATGTATTAAATGCCCCTATTATATCATTTATTTGTATCATCGTTGTTGTTGTTGTTTATTATGTATTTGATCTCATTTGAAAGACAAACTCCATTTTGTTGACACAATACGAATGTTTGGTTATTTAAAAATGCGCTTTGTGCTGAATATAAAATGCCGAGATTATAATTAAAATTATTGAATTAATGAATATTGAACTAATGTTAAGTAGCAAATGACGGTTACCGCCGTCGAAATCATATGGTTGTTTAAAAATAAATCAAAACTTTTGCCTTGATAGATAGTTGTTAGCTGTGTAGTTATGAATTCAGCTAATTATTGACACTATTAAAGTAAAGAAATTTAAAAACATATTGATTAATTATTCTACATACATAACTGGTAAACTAGGGGGGTAAACATGTTAATTTATTATTATAGAAATTTATTAAGATTTATAATGTTTATTTAAGTCAGTACATAATAAGCATTAAGGGATTGTTGACTTTAGTAGATATTGTATCGATGGTTAGATGATTGTAGTAACGAGGAATACACATGCTTAGATTCTACATACTTGTACACTTTTTTTTATGTTTACAATAACAATAGACACGAAACATGTAAATCTTGTAAGATGACACCAATTTCTTTAAATTTTAGAGACAACTGCAGAAGTAGCGTACATGTACGACCATACTTTTTATTTATTTTAGTCACATTTGAGATTGTGCATTTTTTTGTGTTTGTCAATGCTGTAAATTAATGTAGTACTGTGAAAACTATTTGATGTATGTATGTATATGACGAATATAATCGATTTAATTTTATAGTCCTCAGTTCGAGAATATTTAACGTGGATGGGTGAAGGTTCGATGGCAGGTTTAGCTGATATGATGGAAGTTTAAAACACCAAAACTAATAATTAGATCAATTTATTAAGGCTTTGTTAACATTATTTATCAACGTTAAGTGTTTTGGTTTTGTATTATACTAGAATTGTATAAATTATATATGACACCGCATACAAAATGTTTTCAATAAATTGTTATACAATCGATTTGTTTTGTTTGTGTTTTTTTTCATGTCATTGAAATTAAGTCATCTTGTGTACAAAATAATTTACACGGTGCGACCAGTCAGTCCAGTGATCCGTTCCATCTCCGATTCCGTTTCAGATAAAAAAACGTAGATAATCAATTGAGATTTTGTTTTCCTTTTGGTTTATGTTTAATACAATATCATACGTATTATAAATGGATGAATAGTTGTTCATTATCATTGTCTTTGGGTTTAGCAGTGAAGAAAAAAAAAAAAAAAAAAAATAAGCAGGATGGAAATGAAAAACTGATATCCGTTTTTTTAACAATTTATAACGTTATGGTGCTGAAATACAAATCATTTGGAACTTCTTATAATCGCCTTTCTAATGATATTGTAGTTTTTCCCCAATGGAAAACGATTAATGTCATAGAAAGTCTCAGAAACTTTTGTCGGGAGACATCAACATTTTGTTTTGTATTAAACTAGAATATGATATGACATCTCATGCAAATTTTGTTATACTTACAATCAATAAAATTCAATATCAATTAATTTTTTATGGTATCTCTAATCCAATCGAGGTACATGAAAATGTTTGTGAATCTGTCAGGCTCCTTGGCACTTCCACATGGTGTCCCTCCTCTACTGAGGATGCCGATCAACTCGTACTGGTCGTTCCTGAGTCGCATCAGCGGTACCCCAGAATCACCGTGGCAGGTGGATTTACCCAATGTCCCACCAGCACAAATTTGATCTGGAGTTTTCTCGGTTTTTAATCGAAGCAGACGTTCTGCGCAAACAGAGTTATTGACTGCTGGTACTTTTATGTGCAATTTTTTTTTCGATTTATTGAAAGAATCTTTTCCCTCGAAAACGAGATTCCATCCAGTTACTGTCAAATTTATGAAGTGATCCATCAAATAATCTTCCAAGTTCATTTGAGGTAGACAAATCGGCCTTACAAAATCTGAAATCAAATGAAACATAATATGTAATGTAATCTTTTTTCATTCTTTAATATTGTTAAAAATGTAAAGCAGCTATAAAAGAAGATGATGGTACAATGTACACATATTGTCATTCGTTTGAATTAGGTCAAAGGAAAATAATGTAAACAGAAAACTATTTTGCTATATTTTAACCTGTAAAATGTAAATTGTCTATCAGCCTTACAAGCGCAACATCAGCAATTTTATAATCAAAATTAGGATGCAATATGCATTTTTTTATAGATGCTTTAACAAGTGGTTCATTGCATACTTCTCCCGATGCAACCGTTTGACAATCGATGTTGCTCGTTACATCATATTCGCCAAATACAATATTTAATCTAAAACAAAAATATCATTTGATTGTGATGAGATTAAATTAAATATAATTTCTGACTTTTTCTCGATTGCTTAATGCCTTAATAAAGTGGTCACCAACTGTCCCCAAAAAGTATACGTACACTCGCACGCACACTAAGGTATATCAGGGGCTTTCAACCAAATATACAAGTACATTAAAATTAACAAAAAAAATGTGTGACGAAAAAAAAATGCAAATGGTTATATCCTTTTTACTATTCTGCATTTCTGAACAGGGAAATTCCAACGAATGGGAATTTCCACAATCGTACTTTTATGAATTTAATTTAATTTCCTAATGAAATGGGTTTTTCCCAAGAAGAGTGCTTTTGCTACGCGTAAAAAAAGTGTCTAAGAATAATTACCTCGAAGTATAAAAGGAAACTAACAACTTCCAGACTAGATCACTGTAAAAAAGTCATTTGAATCTATAACACAGGTCTCTGTTGTTTGCCATAATCCTGAACTCCTGTGGGTAAGTTTCGTTTCTTTTCTTTCATTACTATTCTCTGTTTATATATATATGTGTATCATATTATGTAGTTTTGTTCAAGATAAAAAAATATACCATTAGAAACTTTTTGGGGTCGTGTAAACTCGGAATATGGAGCACTGAGCTCTATTGCCATTAAAAAAAAAAAATTTTTTCTACCACCTACCTATGCGAACAGGCATTTTCTACAATGTCCAATATAAAAACATGTAAACGAAATCGCCTCAAAATTGAAAACCCCATCCGTGTCGCTATATCCACGATAAGCCCAAGAATAGTAGATTTAATAAATTAAAGATATTGTTGCTAGTTTGGATTAATTTTTGTTTCAATACATTTATATTTATGTATTTTTTATGTTTAATAAAGTATTATATTAAATTGTTTTTGGTATTATTTTTATTTCAAAATGAGTACCCCTGTTCCAACTTAAAATACGTAGAATTTATTATAAAAGGACTTAAGACAGTGAAATGCGCATCCAAAAAGTCACAAAAACTATGAAGGGTCAGTGAGCATTTCAGGTAGCGGATTAGCGTACATAGCTTTGGTAATATTTCTAACTGGGATAAATGACAATAGAGATGTCGTCATCAGTTATTACGTAGACGGGATTGGCTTTTAAAAAGGCAAGGCTCCACCCACACTTATACATATAAAAACTGGGGATAGCGTGTGACCGCTGCCTTAATACATCAATAGCAGTTATAACTTACGCGATTTGATTTTCTTTTTTTTGACTGTCAATGCAATGTCCTGCACTCACAGCATATTTTTCACTAATCAGTGTAGCCGAGCATATGTATCTACGCACTTGGTTGAAATCGATGTATTCTATCAGTCCAGTCCATGGATATTGATATATACTAGTTGGTCCATCGATAACAGCGTTCGGCACTGTATGCTTGCTAGCCTCCTTACCGCAGTTAGGTCGAGTTGGCAAAAAATCACTGGTATCCGATGTTACATTTTCGTTCTCGCAACAGACCCTCAGGGTATTAGTTTCGTAGCCACAAGCGGAATCTCTCAGGTATATAGTATCGTTACGTCTCCGCTCCCCATTATTGAGAATTTGAAAAATGGGTGGACAATCGTTCACAAAGACGCACATGCCAGCTCTATTTAATGGAGTGTTGCATCTTTGTTCTGAAATGTACATTCAAAACATATATTAAAATACCTCTTATAAAAGTAGATTTTATTAATTTTTATACATTTGTTTCTATTTATTGGGCGTGATGAGAAACTTTCTTGAACTATGTGAAAGCAGCAGCAGCATCTGATTTCACAAAGCATTAGTTTAAAAAGATCATAGGATAGATGGAAAAGTACTTACGTCCATGGGCAATCCAAATCAATCCACAATTTAATAAAACAATCCAGCGCCAGCCATTGAACTTTGTCATAATTGAGAATGTGTATTCAGAGTGTGTTATGGATGTTGTCTGACGACATTTTGAAATCAGTTTTACATTGACACTTGATGACCTCTGATTGTGATATCAAAAGTATTTTTAAGTGAAATAGTATTTTTATTATTATTTGGCCAATCTTCTACATTTTGTTTCTGTTTCTTTTACTAATTGATTATTGTATGTACCTATTTAATATTATACATATGATAATATATAATGTTGTTTATTTTATATTTTTTGTGTATGATTGTCCAAAAATGAGTCATCTTTCAAGAATTCACGAAAATCTTGATTTTTGCGAAATAAAAAAAAAAAGAAAAAATTTTTGTTCTGATAATCATATTATGAATGGTGAATAGAATATGTAAAATGAAACATACTTTTTTTAATTCAAAGCTGATTATTGACATTTGTCCACATTGTCTGTTTTTAAAATTAAAATATTGTAATTTTATATAAGAAACATACTGGGTAACTGACGAGAATATACAATGTGAATGGGTGAAGGTTTGATGGCAGGTTTAGCTGGTATGATGAAGTTTAAAAGAATAAAAATAATAAATAATTACATTAATTTATTATTATAACTGTAACATTATTTATCAACGTTAAGTATTTTGGTTTTGTATTATAATAGAATTATTGTATAAATTATATTAAAATATAATATACCATTTTGCACCATATGCAAAAGTTTTCAATATATGTACATATGAACATATGTATATATTGTTATACATATACAATCGATTTGTTTTGTTTAACGATTTTCATGTTTTGTTTCATTCACTTGTGTAAAAAATAAGACTGAACACCTTGTAAATTGCCAAATTGGAATCCATAACATAAAAATAATTGTTTTTTTATATTAACAATCAATAAAATTCAATATCAATTAATTTTTTATGGTATCTCTAATCCAATTGAGGTACATGAAAATGTTTGTGAACATGTCAGGCACCTTGGCACTTCCACATGGTGTCCCTCCTCTACTGAGTATGCCGATCAACTCGTACTGGTCGTTCCTGAGTCGCATCAGCGGTACCCCAGAATCACCGTGGCAGGTGGATTTACGCAATGTCCCACCAGCACAAATTTGATCTGGAGTTTTCTCGGTTTTGAATCGAAGCAGACGTTCTGCGCAAACAGAGTTATTGACTGCTGGTACTTTTATGTGCAATTTTTTTTTCGATTTATTGAAAGAATCTTTTCCCTCGAAAATGAGATTCCACCCAGTTACTGTCAAATTTATGAAGTGATCCATCAAATAATCTTCCAAGTTCATTTGAGGTAGACAAATCGGCCTTACAAAATCTGAAATCAAATGAAACATAATATGTAATGTAATCTTTTTTCATTCTTTAATATTGTTAAAAATGTACAGCAGCTATAAAAAAAGATGATAGTACAATGTACACATACTGTCATTCGTTTGAATTAGGTCAAAGGAAAATAATGTAAACAGAAAACTATTTTGCTATATTTTAACCTGTGAAATGTAAGTCGTCCATCAGCCTTACAAGAGCAACATCAGCAATTTCATAGTCAAAATTAGGATGCAATATGCATTCTTTTATAGATGCTTTAACAAGTGGTTCATTGCATACTTCTCCCGATGCAAAAGTTTGACAATCGATGTTGCTCATTACATCATATTCGCCAAATACAATATTTAATCTAAAACAAAAATATCATATCATTGTGATGAGATTAAATTTAATATAATTTCTGCCTTTTTCTTAATTGCTTAATGCCTTAATACATCAATAGCAGTTATAACTTACGCGATGAATTTGCTCTTTTTTTGACTGTCAATGCAATGTCCTGCACTCAACGCATATTTTACACTAATTAGTGTGGCCGTGCATTTGTATCTACGCACTTGATTGAAATCGATGTATTCAATCAGTCCAGTCCATGGATATTGATATATACTAGTTGGTCCATCGACAATAGCGTTCGGCACTGTATGCTTGCTAGCCTCCTTACCGCAGTTAGGTCGAGTTGGCAACAAATCACTGGTATCCGATGTTACATTTTCGTTCTCGCAACAGACCTTCAGAGTATTATTTTCGTAGCCACAAGCGGAATCTCTCAGGTATATGGTATGGTTAAGTCTCCGCTCCCCATTGTTGAGAATTTGAAAAATGGGTGGACAATCGTTCACATAGATGCACATGCCAGCTCTATTTGATGGACTGTTGCATCTTTGTTCTGAAATGTACATTCAAAACATATGTATGTATGTATATTAAAATACCTCTTATAAAATTAGATTGTGTTAATTTTTATACATTTGTTTCTATTTATTGGGTGTGTTGATGAACTTTCTTGAACTATGTGAAAGCAGCAGTAGCATCTGATTTCACAAAGCATTAGTTTAAAAAGATCATAGGATCGATGGAAAAGTACTTACGTCCATAGGCAATCCAAATAAATCCACAATTTAATAAAACAATCCAGCGCCAGCCATTGAACATTGCCATAATTGAGAATGTGTATTCAGAGTGTGTTGTGGATGTTGTCTGATGGCTTATTGAAACCAGTTTTACATGGCCACTTGATGACCTCTGATTCTGGGGGCTCGGATTAATCCGCACACAAAAAAACCGCACACGCAAATCCGGAGAAAATAAAAATAATGTTAAAAAAAAAATTATTTACTACACTGGAAATAATAAAATTTTTAAAGCTGAAAAAACACAGGAAAAGATTAGAGCAATTTAAATGTCTTTTTCTATGTGCGGTTTTTTTCAATGTGCGTATTTTTCGTGTTCGCGTTTTTCTATGTGCGCTTTTTTCCCTGTGCGCATTTTCCTGTGTGCGCTTTTTTCCGTGTCCGCTATTTTCGTGTGCGCATTTTTCTGTGCGGATATTTCGTGGGCGGATTAATCACCGAACCCGATTCTGAAATCAAAAGTTTTTTAAGTGAAATAGTATTTTTTATTATTATTTATTTCGTTTATTTGAACTTATTGTTTATTATATTATGTCTGTCTGTCTGTCTGTGTCTGTCTGTCTGTCTGTCTGTCTGTCTGTCTGTCTGTCTGTCTGTCTGTCTGTCTGTCTGTCTGTCTGTCTGTCTGTCTGTCTGTCTGTCTGTCTGTCTGTCTGTCTGTCTGTCTGTCTGTCTGTCTGTCTGTCTGTCTGTCTGTCTGTCTGTCTGTCTGTCTGTCTGTCTGTCTGTCTGTCTGTCTGTCTGTCTGTCTGTCTGTCTGTCTGTCTGTCTGTCTGTCTGTCTGTCTGTCTGTCTGTCTGTCTGTCTGTCTGTCTGTCTGTCTGTCTGTCTGTCTGTCTGTCTGTCTGTCTGTCTGTCTGTCTGTCTGTCTGTCTGTCTGTCTGTCTGTCTGTCTGTCTGTCTGTCTGTCTGTCTGTCTGTCTGTCTGTCTGTCTGTCTGTCTGTCTGTCTGTCTGTCTGTCTGTCTGTCTGTCTGTCTGTCTGTCTGTCTGTCTGTCTGTCTGTCTGTCTGTCTGTCTGTCTGTCTGTCTGTCTGTCTGTCTGTCTGTCTGTCTGTCTGTCTGTCTGTCTGTCTGTCTGTCTGTCTGTCTGTCTGTCTGTCTGTCTGTCTGTCTGTCTGTCTGTCTCTGTCTGTCTGTCTGTCTGTCTGTCTGTCTGTCTGTCTGTCTGTCTGTCTGTCTGTCTGTCTGTCTCTGTCTGTCTGTCTGTCTGTCTGTCTGTCTGTCTGTCTGTCTGTCTGTCTGTCTGTCTGTCTGTCTGTCTGTCTGTCTGTCTGTCTGTCTGTCTCTGTCTGTCTGTCTGTCTGTCTGTCTGTCTGTCTGTCTGTCTGTCAACGTTTACGTACTATGTCAACGTTTTGTGTTTCGCGCAAAACATTGGATGACAGCGAGAGCCGCAGGTTTTCATACAAAGAGCCGCCGGTTCCCGACCACTGCTCTAGAATCATGTGAAGGCAGTAGCAGCATCTGATTTCACAAAGTACATATAATAATAGTTTAAAAAGGTATTAATGAAAATGTACTTACAGCCATGGGTAATTATAATCAATCCACAACTTAAAAAAGCAATCCAGTACCAGTAAAAAGTGAATTTGGTCATCATTGAGAATATGCATTCAGATTAAGCCTTTGAAGTTGTCTGATTTATTTTTGAATCCTCTATTCTGTTCACACGGGATGACCTCTGATCCTGATATCAACATGTGATATTAATTATTTTATTTGTTTATCTGCACAATCTTGTGCTTGTTGTTTCTACATATTTCTTGTACTCGTTAATTATATATATTGTGTTGTTAATTTTATATATTTTTTTTATTTATTTGTGATTGTTCCAAAATGAGTGTCTTTTCTGGAAATCATGAAAATCCTAATTTTTGCAAAATAAAAATAATAAATAGTCATCATAAAATTTTTAATGAAAAAACGTTACTGAGCAAATTACCATTGTATTTTATAGACATATTAAAGTCCAACAGCGTTAAATACATAGACATCTTTGTGTGAAATAACAAACTACTATCATTAAAAGTTATTTCTACACATTTTCTAAAATAAAATAATAAAATTAAATGAAATCTTCAGCACATATTTTATGCGGTATGTATCTATCCGTCAGATATGCTTGAGACATGGTGCCGATGCCTTCTATCTCGGCTTTTTTACTTTGATCTAGCAAAATTTGTATCTGAGAAGCTAGAGCCGATCCTGGAGCACAATATGGTCGACCCATAAGATCATTACACTTGCTTATATCCCTCGACGACATCGTCAAACTTGGTGAACTCATCTTTGCTATATCAGATGGATGTATGCCTATCCATCGTAGTGAGGGGACGGTCAATTTACAGGCCAAATGAGACGTCCCCTAAAAATATACATTTTAAAATCTTACAAATAAAAAGTGTTTCGAAAGATCTGCAAAACCTTACCAATGATCCATAGCGATATATGCACATGATTTCTATTCCGTGTGGATCACCGTCGACTAAAGCCAAGGATGGAATTTTCAAAGTGTCTACCAGCGATCTTAGCATCAATCTAGTATTTATATCGGGATATCCTTTACCCTTAAATTAGTATTAAAATAGGTATTATCATCTTAAATGTAAATGCAAAAAATAACAATATGTATTTTAATAATTACAGTTATCATTATGAATGGTTTCAAACGATCCAAAGCTCCTTCATCCAAAAGCTTTTGAAAAATTGCATCTTTTTCTATTACCAATATAAATTTCGCATTTGACTTGATAGATTTTATACCGATAATATCTTGAGGAATCAGTACACCTAATTTAATAAAAATTCAGCATTTAAATTGCAGTTTTTTTTTTTGTATATTACGTAAAACATTTTCTTAACAATAAAATACCCCCAGCATTTAAACAATTAATTTTGTGTCCTCCTTGTGTGACAATTTCTAATGGTCCAGCTATTAATCCTTTAGATGTCGTCAGTATACCCAGTTCCCATTGTGGTGTGTCCAACAAACAACAGATGTCGCTCACAGCCGTGTCGATGGAACGTTGATTTTTAACTCGAGCTATATTTTGATAATACAATTCTCTAAAAACAAATAAAAATTATGTTAATTGATAAATATAAATACAAATATTTTAAATGAAGATGTAAAACTAAGCCAATGTATCACCTTCTGGTACAAGTTATATTTTTAATAATCATATTATGAATGGTCGACAGGAGGTGTAAAATCAAACAGAACTTACTTCTACTCTGTTTTGATTCAAAGCTGATTATGGACATTTGTGAATCCACAACAGGTTTTAATGTAACTCTATAATTTTAAAATAAAAATATTAGATATATGTACACCTGAAGTTAAATATCATATAAGCAACATACCAGATAAATGACTGATGGACTAAAACGGACCGTCGACAATTTATTAAAACTATCATATTGATTAAGATCAAATATACAGATTTTTTTTTGTGTAGTAGTGAACGAATTTTGGTAGATAATTATGAAATAGAATTGACTTACCTTTCTTTGAAAATGCAGTTACTCCATAACCTTTGATTCCTCAGAATAAATTTGGGCGATTGATCACTAGATATATCTGATACGACGCCTTCAATTACCTTTTCAATTTTATTAAGTAAAATTTTCTTTTCGTCCGCATTATCAATATTTTTATCATCTGCAGTACATTTAAAAACAATTTTAACACTGAATGAAAAAACAGACTACAATACCTACACTTAAATGTGACGTACAATTTAAATTATCTTTTTGAGAGCAAGAAAATGTTATTTTTGAATATTCATCATATTGCTTAGTAGCGACAGGTTGAGACAACGATTTGACAGCTTGTCTCAATTCGTTGAAATTCAGCTGTCCTGTGGCGATCAATTTTTCTATTGACGATTTATTCGAACGATCTATTTTTAATTTCCATAGATCATTTTTGTAGTTCCTGTACAAATTTTCGACAGCCCTTACATATTTTATATTTTGGATGTGAGTGTCGTTGATTTCAGCTGAATCATCTCTGATCAAAAAATCCATAATCTGTAATATGTATAAAAATGAACCCATGTTAACCATACGTGGGTCACAGTAAAAAATGAATATGGAGCTCCAGCTGCGCTCGTAACGGAACATTGAAACTCCAAATCTTGATTTGGCAAAGCAAAGGAGACGGTCGTGTCGGGCGAAACATAACTTTTACCCCATAATGTACAGATAACGAGATCAAAATATGAAAAATGAATTGTCACCACAAATCACAAAGAAAAGGTGTGAGCAAATTTAGCCAAGCTTTGTGCATTGTGGGGGATCCGATTTTGAATCGTGATTGATTGAATTTTTAAAAACATACATGTATATACATACATATGTATGTATAAAAAAAAAAAACAAAAAACGAAATGATTTTAATATTGGCGTGATTCTTACGAGAAAATTTTATAAACGCCAGCACGAGAATGATGTTATTGCACGCATCACGTCAAATTCAAATTAGAGTAGCGATCGCGTGAAGATTGTACCAAATGATACAGCAGGTGTTGCACTGGTATGACTGGACAGATGTGGAAGACACTGGACAACCTTGAAATGTAAAACAGTATGACAGTAATTCACTAGCACTTACTGAATAACCACTATTCAGACAGAAATCAAAGCTCACGATAAGTTATTTCATTCAGATTTAAATTTTTCCTGAATAAAAAGGAAATTTTCCAGATGATAACCATTGCTCGAATGAAAGTTTAGATTATTTTAAAAGAGCTTACAGTTTCAATGATAATTTGTACATATGTACATACATATATACCAATAGCATATATTCATTTTTAATTAACTCTACATTATTATTGCCCGTATATTATGTTAATTATAACTAAGTACCGTTAACGGTTGCAATCATACTTACTTACTAAGAAAATATCGTTATTCTATCAAATAATACTATAATTCTTTCAAACTAGTCGGTTTGCCCGTCGTATGACGTGGATTCTAATCCAACCCCCCCAAACCCACCCATGCGCGCTGGTTTTTATACAATAACAGTATAGCCCATAGGCCGTTTGACAGTACACGAAACAATTGTATAGTGTATCGTTGATTCAATGGGTGTATGGTCATAAAATTGCGTTATCAAAATCGACAGATAGCGGCTTGTTAGCAAGCACGACCGCAACGACCCAGACATGCAGGCTGGCAGACGCTAATGCCGCCACTTCACATTGGGCGTGCGCTGACGAGCAGTACCGAGCGCCCACGTGTGGGTATGTCACTCGAACATTTTTGCATTAAGGCCAACGTACTGTATGAACACTCGCGATGCATCGCTCGAAGTCAAGCGAACCGCGAAGAAAGCAAGATGGCGGACCCTTCTCCCTCGACATTCAGTGTTGTCTATGCGTTTAGTTGACAATACGATAACAGCGCTCTGGCCATGCGTGTCACTTCCATGCGAATGCTCGTCTGCATTCGACAACGTCACCTAAGGCCAACGGTTGACGAACATTCACGCGAAAATTTCACAAACATTCGCGCAAATATAAAGTGGCGGCATGACGTTAATACATATAGAGCTGTAGCGTTTTTGGTACCCCCCGATCTAATATATTAAAGAGATTATGAGGTTGGCAAGATTGGTCTTGTGACCAGCTTTGGAAGTTCAGCCATGGTCTTCGGGTGGTACCGATACGAAAAAAGACACGTAAACCTAATTGTCGTCTGTCGTCTTTGACCCCGTCCCCCAACTCGATCAACGCAACAATATAATAAAGGCTCGCACACACACGTGACGTGTACCGTTGCTATAAGTTGTGATATAAGGTGGGGTGTTGTAAGTATGCATCTACGCCATACAAAATCATAGAAATTCATGCGTTTAGGATTTCTTCGGAAGACGTGTGTGGTGTGGCGTGTGGAAAGTGTGTGTGAGACCTAATACTTGATATTGAGATCCAAATAATGATATTGCAATCGTATGAAATATGATTTATACAAGAAATGTGATTATTTTACGTAGCGTAACATAACGCTTTTGGATAATTATCATAAAATCGCCACTCTAAAAAATATTAATTAATAATAAAGGGTAAGTTGTGAAGGTGTAATGCAATAATGTGTGAAAAGGTTGAGAAAATTCAGACGAGGTGAAATTAGTTTGTGCCGTTCATTGTCGAACAATCGTACCTACAAGCTGGCTTATGTCGAATGCGGGCCCGTTCAATACTTTATCGTCGAACGAACATCATTCACGACGAATCTCTGAATAATTATCTGTCGTTAATTCAGCTCAGTTCACAGTTAAAATTGACGGCTTAAAAAGCGTGTGTAAAATAAAAAGCGGAAAACGCAGAGTTGGTAAACGAAAGTCTAAAACCATCCCTGCGATTACTCCATTCAGTTTAATTCAAAAAGTATTTTTCCCACAAACTATCTGTATCAGTGTTAAATTGTTCTGTTAATAATAATATAATCGGTAAGAAACGTTTAAGAACATTTTAATAAATGCAAAGCACGCGACCGAAAGCTCGCCTCAAATTGTTAACTAGTGTTTCGTATGTTTTTCTTTTATTTACGTGTAGAGGACCACGCGTTCATGCAAATTAATTTTTATCAGTGGCGTACCGTTTACAAGCGACCAGGTAATTTATGTGAGGGCGATCTCAATACAAAAAAAAATTGCACCATTTGCACGCTCATTCTCGGAGGTAAATCGTGGAAAGCTGACCCTGTTGCAAAGATTGACGAATTCTACACAAAGGCAACAAGTTTTAACATTTTGACTTTGAAACAAGTTTCCGAACTATAAAAATCTGAAGTGGCAGTGGGCTGGATACATAGAGAAAATAATGAATGGCAGATAATTATTTATGCCCGGATGTAAAGAAGAAAAAATAAGACGAAGAATTAAAACTAGGATGGAGCGCTTTTGGAACAATGAACATAGTTTTTAAATTCAACATCCCGCGATGCTTAAGGAAGAAGGCATACTACCAATGCGTACTGCTAGTTATGACGTATGGATTCAAGAATGCTACTTGGAATGAATCCATTGGACACAAACAAGCATGGAAAGATGTATGCTTGGTACAACAAGAATAGATCGAAAGAGGAATACGTGGGTAAGAAGTACGACCTAAGTGACGGATATAGCGGAACGTGTAAAAAAGCTGAAGTGACATGTACATAGCGAGAAAAATGGATGACAGATGGACGCGTGAAATATTTGAATGGTATGGTAGATGATGTCGAAGAAAGCTAGAAAGACCAAGTGTACAATGGGCTGACGAATCAAGAATAATGTGTGGAGTCAAGTGGATGCATATTGCTCAAGACAGACTCCTGTCTGTGCAAGAGGATTGGAGATTGGATTGGATTGGAAAATGATGATAGGTAGGTACTGGACGCTTTTTACCAGCAACATGTTTCTCCTGAGTATTGATTATTCATTGAGGTTGTCCTGCACAGTAATAGCGATCGGATCAATTTTGTTTAATTGTACTCTAGTGGGAGTTGTACGCCTTTGAATTTTCGATTGACAATTCTGGGTACGTGTTGATGTTTTATGCATTAAATGACAGCTGATTTCCGAATGCATCTGCTTTCGCCCACGCACGTACATAAGTCGTAAAACAACTGTCAAATGTACTGACATAGAATTTTATCCTTGCACCAAAACAAACTACATACATTGTAGAATTCCTCAATCGTTCAACTACAATACAAAATTGTATCTCAAAATATTAAGAAACTCCATAAAAATTACTGTTGTTATTTATTATCATTTTTCGGGGACCGTTTTTAGGATTTCTAAAATGTCTCTTATTCCCACGATGAGACAATGCATGCAATCAAGCACTCGCTCTCTACCCAGTACTCCCGTTCAACTTAAATGCAACTCTTTCATTTTTCATCACGCTGAGATCTGATAAGATTTTTCTCACCTGTCACAACCCTATCGCGCACTACCGAACCAAAAGGGGTTTGACGACGTTTTTCCCATAGCAAGTTTTCTAACAAACTCGCACATAATATGTCCCCTTCGCGATGTGACAAACAATGTGCAAACTGTGCCGGAACTCATTGACACTCACTATCCTGGATCTTTTTGATCGAGAGGCGGTGGTTAAACGCTGCCTCTCGCCATGTTTAATAATATGAATTGAAATTTTCTTTCACACGAACTTGCCACAAACTTGCGACCACAATGGCACTTTACACCCCTATTAAACGCGTACGATCTTGAAAAAAAATACGATGCGAGCTCAACACACGATTCACTCCAAGTACAACTTGTATGTCATACATACATACATACATATGTAGGTACTAAAGACGAATCGAAGATTTTCACTAAATGAATTACTAATGAATAAAACTTCATTTATAATAATTCAATTTAATTTAAAATACCAGCACTAATCTGAATGTTAAACATGAGATTCAAAATGTAATACAAATGTATTGTTTTTTAATAGCGTTGTCAAGTGGTCTTATAGAGGCGATTTCAAACACGAGATGACCGAGCGAGTCACAAAGCCAAAAGCTAATTGTGATCGTTCCCACAGAAAAAAAAAAAAAATAACATACATATAAACCACTCAAAGTCGCTATCACGACTCATTGATTTTTTGGGGTTTCAACAATGGCCTTATGAAAATTGTTAGCGTATTACCTTTAGCCCCCATGTATCCACAAATTGACGCGTTGATGAACAGATAAGAGCCGCACACTTACGACCCCAACGCGACCTCGGTAAAAAAATCAATATATGAAAGTTTACTTGAAAAAAATTTCAATACAAGCAAATTGTGGACTTATTCGGGATAATCATGGCGTTGAAAGCTTGTCTGCATACTGCCTTTCAACAGTAAGCGATCAACCGCAATTGTAATATTACCCACAGCTCAAAATTGATTCAATTACGATATAACATAAAAAGCGCAGAAATTACTATTAACTATTAACGAAAAACGGACAATAATATCGGTTTATATGACTCTTTTAAAAACACTCGACCGAGTCTAGCATCGTATAAACCTTGCTGCTTAGCACCTGAACGTCGATTTTAATTTCCGTTCAGACTCCACCTTCACATCTTTCACATGTATTTAAACAGTAGCGCTTATGCAAAAATGGAATAATTAAGACAGCAGTCCCGGTGGGGTGAAATATCAATTTATTACGAGAGGTTGTATCTTCCCACGATCCAGTCTAGTTGCATAAATCAAATTTTTAAAATGTCGCCGTGTTAAACGAGTGTCCGTCGAAAACAATGGCAACAATGGCGATACAAAAAAGCCTCGAGAGCGCAAAATCTGTTGGTGCTGCGGCCACTCGAAAGCCCCACAATGCGAAACGCACACTATTATTATTTTTAATAAGTGGCCATTTATACGAGAGACAGGGGTGAGGAGATCGCGGGTCGCGGACCACATCAAGCGAACACCCCTGTAAAATACCAGTGACGTACCCGAGTTAAAGTAAAGTTCAAACAATATGACATCATCCACGTACCTAACCAAATATACAAAACCAAAGATTTTTTTAATTAAAATTTCAATGTAAGAAAGGTATTGATTAGCCTGTTATATGCTGGTGGATTCTAAAATCATCCGTGCGCACTGACTTGTACAATAACAGTAGAGCCCATAGCCCATTTGACAGTACGTGGAACAATTGTATAGTGCACCGTTGATTGAATCGGTGTATGGGCATAAAATCGCCTGACCGTCTTCGTCAGATAGCGTATTGTTGCCAACACACCGCTAAAATAAAGTAAAAACATTAGTTACGTTGGCAATGCGCGCGTGACCCAACGACTCGGCCAGGCTGGCAGGCAGACGCTTACGCTAATATATATAGTGTAGATAAATATTATAATATTATAAATTTACGGTTGCGTGCCGTTCGTTGTCGACTATTTAAAGTGTTTCAAATGTAGAGAGGGGGTGAAGTGGCCTCCTGTTGCGCCCCACATATTATTTAAATGTTTTTAGTCGCCCAGGGGTTATTGGGTGGGGGCATTTCCCATCCCCGCACGTTCTCAAAGGGTTATATTGTCATTGTAATTATCCGCCGTAATTAATGACTGATACGGACAATATGATAATGGCGAATTCTAAACGAAACGACGACGCTGCTCATAACTCACACGAACGGACAATGAGCGCTTTCATTAAGGATAGAAATATTTGAATTGAAGCTGTTTCATTGTTTATCCATTGGTCGTACAAAGGGAGATATTACGAATATAAATATATAGGTTTTTTTTTTTTAAATTTGATATTTGAATAAATAAATGATCAATCAATTAAGCATTGTTTTATTACTATGCTGTTATTGTTCAACTAGTCAATGCCCGTTGGCAGTGTTATCGGGTGGTAATCATTTATATCTATATATAGTATATTTAGTAGTTCAAAATATAGTAGGTAGTTATGAAATGCGAGCGCTTCGCGCTACCCGTACCGTGAGTGTATGCGAGCGTTCCGCGGCTACCCAAGCAGCCCGGCAAGCAGACCCTTGCGCTACTATTTATAGTAATTGGTATATCTGTGATTAGGGTTGATTATACTGAGGAACAAAAAATTATGTTTTTGAGTTACCCGAGCGGTAACTGAAAAATTATTACTACCCACTGAGTCCGAATATGAAGATGATTTTTTTTTGTTTGATTTCGGCAATTTTTACAATTTTTTGGCTTTTGCGGTCTTTAACTCAAAATCTAGTGCTCTGCTGTGCTCAATGTGGGTATTAGAATCAATAGTTAGATGTTTTTGCCAGTAATTGTGATGTTTCATTGCTTTAAAATCCTTATAATTAATAAGTCAAAAATATTGTTTAATTTGCATTTATTTGGCCAATTGTTTTTATTTCACTACGTATGTACATATGTATAAGGATTGGTTTTATATCTCGATGTTATTTTTTTTTTTATCTAAACGTGCTAATTCGAAGGGTAGATGATTTTAAATAAATTTTAGATGTTATTTTTAGAAATGATTACCTGCATACACACATATGTATGTATGTACATATGTACATATTTGACTAATGTTGGGTGTTGCAAATCCAGGGTCGATCGTAAAGTTGATACTCAAACACTGGATAATGTGAAAATAAATTCTTTTCATGTGCAAATACAGGGAGCGAGGGAACTAATTAAGCCGATGTTCACTTCAGTACAGTTTGTCAAACGGCTCAAACGCTAACTTGTTCAGCAAACAAATAATGAAGTATCGCGTTACGTATGGGGTGAAAGGGGTTGAAACAAAAGGGGTAACTCGTACCGGCATATGCCACAGTACATAGGTACTTTCTAAAACAAAACGAGCGAATGAAAATAATTACAAAATATTACTGGAAAAAAAAATACAATATTTTAAACGTCAACGTAACGACGTAAAAGGACATTGTCGCCTAACAATGACTATGCGAATGTTGAAAAATCAGGTCGAATATATTACAGCAAATGCGGGTATAATAGAATATTTAACATTTTTGCAAAAAATTGTGATAAAGATGCTATTTTAAAATACATAATGCGTACGATGAATTTAAATTTTACGACCGCATAGAAAAAAGTTGTGATATCATCATAAGGACAAATGTTCAACGATCGAACGTACATTGATATTAATTGAGTGAGAATACTTAACATACAGGTGATATAGCACATTGGTGCATCCTGCGACCACCTGTTTGTGAGATTAATATTGCAAAAATAAGAGTAAACATTGCATTCGCATCTGAGCTTGTACAATGTATGTACATACATATGTACATCGTACCTGCGGTCAATAAACCGATTGTCCTATTAGTTACTAAGTACCTCACAGCTGTGCTTTTTATTATCTGCTATACATAATAATAAGTCTATTAAAATATAAAAGCCCTATGGTGTTATTTTTCATAAAATAAGTGTGAATCATCACTTTGCCGAAACGTCGGCAATTAACGGCGAGGCTACAACAATTGAGGGGTGCTCGCCTTCAGAACTCGCCATGTGACATATTGCTTGTATTTCACGTGCAATCTCAAATTTTACAAAAATATCATAGATGGGGATTTTTATCGCACTTTAGTAAATATAAAATATGCAAGTTTTTTGAAAAATAAACATTTTTTTTATGTATTACACGTAAAATTCCTATGAATCGCAACGCGATGCGTTTGAGCTTTGTTCGAAACTAGCCGCCCTTTCAATTGAAGTTTCATCCCTCCTCGGCTTGGACCATCTGTTTTTGCCTCCCCTCGGGAGCCCGACCCTTTGCATTTTTGCGTTTTGGTCGTGTGCCTCACCCCTGACCTCGTCGGATTTACATATTTACGTAAATTATTGCAATTCAAATTAATTCCGTCGCCGCACGCGATCCACTCTCAAAGGGTGAAGCGTCCACCGATTAATACATATATTATAATAGCTTTATTGTTTTAAATTCATAGTCAAACACACATTCGAATTATTAAATGATCAACTTAATTTATATAATATAAATAAAATTGAATCAATTGTGACTCAACTATAATACCTACAATTTAAAACGAACTGAATAAACAGACCATGAAATAATATTTATGTACTGGAGTTAAAATTGCTAACTTGTATAGGTAAATTATACATATGTAAATCAGTTTGGTTGAAACCGTTTGAAATTTTTTTCCACGTTTCATTTGTATTAGCTCTGCCTTTTTCATTTTATAATTTAGAATTTTACACAAATAGATGCATTATCAAGTTTAATGTTAAGATTATGAAAATTGGTTATAATAGATATCTAAGCTCAATAATGCTTGATTTCCAATGACATAAGCATAAGTGACTATACAAGAAACAGCGGAATCGTCACTAATGTTGTAATTCAAAGCTCATTTTAAAATTCGTTTTAATTAATTTCCTCTGGAAAGTACATATCGCACACCTCATAGTAAACAGATCAAAACAGTATCAATTCAAAAATTAAGATTTTTTAGTTAATCATTTATTCGGATTCTACAAACGAAGCTGCATGAACCAACAAAACAAAATGAAATGTTTTAATGCTTGTTTTCATAAAAAAATAAAACAGTAAATTCGCTTACTAGCAACATGTCAAGTTTTTCGTCGTTCCTGAAAAAAGTGTTTTTTTTTTATTTTTTTGAGTTGATACAGTTTAGATCTGGGTGTGCGATATGTATCTACATATCTACATACATATGTATATATTTAATGAAAATAAGAAATTTGCAATAATTGTATGAATAAAAGTGAATTACATTAAGCAAACCGCACATGTAAAAATATTTAAAAAAATCGATCAATCACCGATTTTAACTTATTGGGTAAAACGATAAATACAAAAATTGTCGCGATGCGACGCCACTGTTCCGCGCGATGAATATCACGAATACCTTCACAATCCCAACAATTGTTTGTCAATTTACATACATTATTTGGCGATAGTGGCGCTTTCCCCATCCGCGTAAAACTGTCCCTCCTACGCATATGTTCAATTGTCTGCGACAGAGGGTCGGGGGTGAGGTGTTTTTAGGGGTTGTTTTATCACTACGGGGAGGAGGGTGAGAGATGCTTATCTGTCAAAGTGTTCGGGACGTCATTCGCGACCAGATGACGCTTCAGATACTATCTCTCTACAATACGTGTTGTACCCGCTACTGCACACACCAGAGGCACGCCGATACGCAAATTCAATTGCCGTCAATTTACTGAAAGAATTTAATCTAAAGCAGTTCAATTTCGTCTATAAAACCTATATGTAGTAGGACCGAACGAGGCGGCACCCCTCTTATAGTATATTGAGATAAATTTCTCAAAGGTCTTGTGGGCATTGATTGCGCTCCCCTTCTGGCCGTCTGACTCATTCATTACGGTCGCGTCTCCCCGGCCATCAAGCAATTTACTGGTTGAAACGCACACGCGTGTCTACCGCTTTAAATAACACATTGCAATACAAATTCCTCGTATCCAGTAGGTACCTACGTATGTACGTGAAGATAAATATCGCAAATACACCGCGGAATTGCGTGGAAGCCTTCGGGGTCGAGCGTGAGACCCTGAGTACACGGTCGCGACCATTAATTTGTAACTGTGACGCTGATCAATTCTACAATTTACAATTAAACTAATACGTTCACAATGAACGCTGTGTTAATAATTAAACACGCAAATGGGACATTTACATTACTACGTACATATATGGATATTAGCGTAAGCGTCTGCCTGAGTCGTTACGGGCACGCTATAATTGCCAATATAACAAACAAAACTATTTTGGCAACAAGTCAAAGTTGGTTCGAGTCGATCACCCATTCAATCGACGGTGCACTGTACAATTGTTTCACATACTGTCAAACGGACTACGGGCTGTATTCTTATTGTACAAAAACCAGAACGCATAGATGGGGTTAGACTCCACCGTCATATGACGGGCAAACCGCCCAATTAACAAATAAAAGCTACAACCTAATCTTCACCCACATTCTGGCAATACGTATCTATACTATATGTATGTATACATATGTGTGTATGTACATATGTATGTATAATAGGCAATATCCGAGATGTGTTTAATGAAAAGAAGTGAAAATTGATCTTCTTAATGACCTTGAGAATTTAGTATAGTATATACTACTACTATGTACTAGTAGGGTGGTTAGCAACCCATGTCATGTGTATGTATGTGTGTGTGTGTGTGTGAGAGAGTCCATGTGTACATGCCATGCCGTGGTATGCGAGCGTTCCGCGGCTAGGCTACTCAGCCAGGTGGATTCCTCCACTACTATATTATATGTTTTATTGTGTTTTTACCATGTTATATTATGTTTTTACTATGTTTTATTATGTTTCATCTTTGTAATTTACCCACCATGCCAATTTGGTTAATCTTTTATGCATGGTGGGTGTTTTTGTAATTAAAAAATTAAAATTACTATACATATGTACCTAAAGAGTGTATCTGTCAGATTTTGCTTATAAACAAAAATGAGCCAACTACCGGCTATTTGAGCTGGAAAGAGTCTGTCGACACATTAAAACTCGTCTGGGAGTTGCTAAGTGTTCCGCCGGGAGCGACCGCTTCAGACATAACCGTCAACAAAAGGAGGGGAGGACTTTATTACCGAATTATTATAATTCGCCTTCAATTGGCTCACGTCACTGATATCACCGACCAAAGCGCGCGCGGTACAACACAAAATGAAAATAAAAGCACCGAAGCTTTTGCGTCGACGATAAACAATGGTGCTGTAATATAAAACTATCTTTAAAGCAGCAGCATAAACAAATGAACGATATCAAATGACGATAGTACAATAATGACGATGTTTATCGGCGAGCTGATGGGGTGGGTTGCCGCGTGGCTGGTGGAAAGTCGACACCACCCCCGTTTCAAATTGAACAATCTCTGCGGATAACCGCTAGATTTAATCATAATTTTGTCAGTAAGCGGGGATTATTTCAATTAAAATAACAGAATTATCATAATAGTCCCAGTGAAGCAGTAATGTTAAGGCCCGCCGCACACTGGGTACGTATTCGTACGAATTCGTGTCGTATGTACATATGTTGTTGTCCCTCACACGTATGGCGTTGTCTCACGCCCAGAGAGAGACAACGACATACATATGTACATACGTGTGAGGAACAACAACATACGTACGAATACGTACCCAGTGTACGACGGGCCTAAATCTCTTAAGCCGGCTCCAAACGATGCGTGTATTCGCCGAATAGTCGCCTCGCCGCGCCAGATAAAAATTTCGAATCGTGTGGACGGCTTTAAAAGAAATATTCGGCCAATGTAGACGAGACAAACATTCAGCGAGCATACGCATCGTCTACAGCCGGCTCTAGGGTTAATTCGACAAAAATAAACTAAGCGTATTTAAGGGGCCTGTAAACGAGCAACATTTTTTAGCAATATTGCTCGTCAACCATCCAGCAACATTTTCAGCATCACATGCGCAATACGTGAGAGAGCAGGAAAGAAACATATGTATATTCCTGCGTATTTTCGTATATTGAGCGATATCATCGGCAATATGGCAACAATACTCGCAAACACACGGCCATACCAGGAATAGTGGAACAATAGTGTCGGGAAACACGACTATACATATTTCCGGTCCACATCACCATATTGCAGTAATATTATCGGCAATGCTTACCGATTAAGCCTAGTTAAACTAACTAATCTTACAGTATGTATACCTATAAATTAATGCCTGCCACTGCACCAGTGCTCGAATTTAGCGGGAGCGGCAGGGAGCGGGCGTTCCCTTTCGTGAAATTTGAAAACGTAGCGTACCCTTTCGTGAAATCTGTAAATTTAGCGCTCCCTTTCGTAAAAAACCAAAATTTCCGTGCTCTTTCAATAATTATTGCCGAAAAAATGTTAGAAGGTGAATTTTTTTTTCATTTATGACTCCTAAATCACAATCTTTGACTGAAAGTTAAATTCTTTACATTTCAATTCCGACAAAGGCATCTTATCTGTAGCCAAAAGCCATTTAAAATATTATTATGTTTTGAAAAAGCTGGATGCACTTGTGTTACTCGAAGATAACATTTAGAATTCGAGGGTTTTTATGCGCAAAAAGTTTAATTGCTTTATGGTCGGCACTATCTGTCACACTATGGTCGAACTGCAACGGGTCCCTCTCGGGGCATCGGTCATTTCGATAATTTACGATATCTTTCTTTGAATTGTCGGCTTCCTTATTTTAACAAAATTTCTAAAGCAGCTGTACCGCTACCATTATACTAAAGGAACCAAAATTTCAAAATACTTCAGTCTTGCCTGTCCCTCTGATGAGAGAACTTGAATTTAGCGAACGTATTTGCAATTTCAATCTATCATCAGGAATCGCTTGATTATTTTTTTTATTTATATTTTATTACTGCACTCTACTTTTACTTATATATTATCACTAACAAACACTTTTTTTTCAACATTTTTTAAGTTGTCTGGATTATAATTACTGCACGTGACTAACTAAATAGTGATATTAACAATTACTCAAATTTAAAAAAAAGTAACCATGTAAATTGTGCATGTATGTATGTAATACAGTTTCTATAATAATAATACTAATAACCTAATATATACAACCATAAATTCATTTATATTGGTGTACATATGTTACGTAAGTGTTTTGGTGTTATAATATATGTATGTATGTATAGAAATGTACGTACATTTTCTATACATATAGTTAAAAAAAAAAGGTCGTTTGATATTTTTTGAAAATTATCAAGCGCTCCCATTCTTGAAAATTTCCATTTCGAGCACTGGGTGTTATAATATATGTACATATGTATGTATATAAATGTATGTACATTTTCTATACATACATATGTATACATAAAAAAAAAAAAAAAGTCGTTTGATATTTTTTGAAAATTATCGAGCGCTCCCATTCGTGAAAATTTCCATTTCGAGCACTGCACTGCACAAGTTCACATGTACATAGGTACATTGGAGAGGTCCTCAGCTATATAATGAAATTTTGTTTTTTACAAGGCTTCGACCAACTTTAAAGCTTCGATTAGAGACTTTTTTTACCGAAAGGATCTTGAATATGTACGAAAAATTTCATATGAAATCTAAAATCCTTAAAATCTGTCGAAGTTTGAGACATTTAAAAAATATTTTACAATAGATATTTAACTACTACGCTAATGTACCTATGGATATGTACAATTGTACATACATACATACATGCTCAAATTTCTTTATTACATAGCTGAGAGCCACCATGAGCTTAAAAGTGCGGGACACGTGTCTGTCAGTAGTGCGACGATCCAATATCAAAACGATCGAAAAATAAATCTGATTTATCAAAAAGGTTAAATAAAATCAAAAAGCAGTGCGTTGCATTTTTGCATGTAAAAAATTGAAAATTAATTATCGGTTGTCGAGACCGCAAAATGATTGATTGCAATGCAGCGGCGCCATAATTGATCTATTAGCCGGGACACTGCAATTACGCCGATACAATGGCCGATTGACTCTATAAAATAATACTACCGGTACAATATATGGAACGATCGAAGTGAAGATTTGATGAAACAGTCACAGCGAGCGCTCTCGTTAGAATGTTGAAGGATTGCAAGATGTACGAGATACTAAACCACTAAATGCATTAAGAAGAACTGGTGAGTGAACAGCACCTTGCACATGCAAAACATGACCACCGTCAACATAAAATGCATTGGGGAATAAAGAGCGCATAAGGAGACCAGGTGGCTTTTTAACCAGTTGGCGATAAACGCTTATTGCCAGACAGATTTTTATAAAATTGTTCAAGCTTGTATGTTGATTAGTACACCTCATATAACCATTAGCATATTATGCGTATACGTGTGTATTTTCTGTATTGTATGTACATAAAAACGGTCTTTTATGATTTTTAGTACAGAAGTGTGCGGATTTTCAGAAAATTGACAATATTCGGTTAACGAGCGCGAATAGCTGTATCGAATCGTCAATCCCATTGACTGTCGATTCAAATACGGCACATAAATATTGTTTTCGGGCACAAAACGACCCGTCGAACCGCTTTTTTGTATTTTTTGGGGCCACCCGTCACCCCGATGATGCATAACGAATTTACATCAATTTTTATGTGCGGCGAGGGACGCGTGCTTCCGACTATTTGTTTTGTGCGACTCCTTTTTATTGCCGACATTAGCCTTTTGTGTCCGCAGAGGGGGAAAAAAAATCGCACGATTCAGGTATTCGCACACACAATACCACATCTGAAGTTTATTGTGCAAAAGTGCCGAATTTACGACAATGTTGTCACATCGCCACGTAATTGAAATCCTCTTTTTGCAACAATAGAAAAATCGCACAACTGGACCGTTTTTTTTTTTTTTTTTTTGCCACGATTGAAGCCGTCTAATACTGCAGTATTTAATTTGCATGTGTGTGTAATTAAAGGTGGAGCTTGGCTCGAAAATGTAGCTCGCACTGATTGGTCGACGACGAGCGAATCGCGTTAAGGAAAATCCGTGTTAGAGTTACGCCCACTAATGCCGCACCTGAACACGCCCACGCAAAGGTTCAATCAATTCAATATACCTGTAAAAAGATTTAAAAATATTGTGCTAAAAATACTCTATTCAAATACATACATATTCAAAACAATAAATTTTGACTGGTGGGTTGGCCCAATAATAGTAGCGTGTTATTAAATGTCATGTTATAATGATACTCATAGCTCATGTCAGTGGTTGTATGTCGAAGGTTCAAGGTTCAAATCCCATCGCAATCATAGCTCAAATTGGATACAGCTGCTGATTAGGGATCATTTTTAATAAATCAATCAATGCTGTGTCTTTTACAATTTAGATCCACTCATAAGCTACTGTCAATTCTTATGATTCAGTAATGACATTAAACTAAGAATAAGTGTGGAAAAGTCATATTAACATTGATTGTATAAAATCAGGCAATGTCCAGGTCCACAATGATATATGTACATGCTGTACTAAACATGTAATATTAAATAGCTAAAACTAAGTAGAGCGCGAAAGTTAGTCGCACTATCCCCTAGACCGGCTCGGCTGGCAGTACCGCATGGGAAATTTTTCGTAATATTTTATAGGTGTTTAAATTGTAGTCATTTGGAAAATTGAAACAAAATGTTATATACATATGTACTGTTCTAAATGTTCCATACTCATACTTTGTCGCCGTTCACTAAATATTCATTTCAAATTGGAAAATGATCGTTCAACATCAACCGAGGTTACGGGTGAAAAGTTAAAATATCGAATATGTCTTATCGTGTTCACATTTTCACTAACCGACCAATTAATTACTTGAGATATAAGAAGTCCCATGCGGCCCTGTCGGCCAGTTTCCCCCTCTCCTCATTTTAAACGACAGTGAGACAAACTTTCGCGCTCTACTTATAACACTACACCCATGCTTCACTATACGGCCGCTCTCTATACCTACGGCTTTTCGCTATAACGGCTTTTTACCATATCTTAATCGGATAAAGTATTGTGATCATGCGAAAATTCAACATCGAGATTTTGACAGATTTGACTGACTGATCAGGTTTTTGTGATTTCTGGATTTAATTACCTATAGCCCAATTTCGATTTGCGGCCCAAAATTTTTCGATATACAGCCAAAAAACGCCAAACCTCGGTTTTTTTTACCCATGTATGTAGTTTTGATCTCGACACAAAATTTGTTCTGTAAACTTTATGTATCGTAAAGAACCCATATTTCGTCACCATGAAGATTTTGTTGAAAAAAAAAAAGGTTGTAGTTAATTTGCGAAATAAATGATTCGTTATACGGCATTTCGCTTAACGATCAACTTTCCTGGGACGTATCTCGACCGTAAAGCGAGGTTTTGGTGTATTGTTCAATTACAATCAGTTCAAATTATATGGGAATATCTTTTCATATCATATTAAAAAGTATTACTAACTTCGGCATTATAGATGACGCAGATACACTTCGTTTGCGCCAAAATGGAATTAGACAATGATTTGATACGACACAACTCGTCAGAATTTAAGCGAACTAAAATCATGTCCAATATAAATCATAGGCTAAAAACTAACGTGTCTATAAATAAAACGTTAACGGCGAAGACCGCTTAATTAAAGCCATACGTTTGAATGATTATAGGCCATCGAAAACGAATAAGTTATATGCGTATGCGGGTGACACGTAGGTAAACCATCCAATTATCAAACGTTAAAGAAGAAATAAAAAAATCAATTATTCTACCTAGACATAAAAGGCAGCTGAACACCTGCTCGATTTTCGCGGAAAATTTCTACGAAGAAAACACACGACAAATTTCCCCGTTTAGAAATATACATGTAAAAGTGTACGCGTTGCACATTACGATGCACAAACATACGGGGCGGCACTTATTAACCCAATTAACTTTTTGACGGAATAAATTGAAGCAGTGATAGCCTGTGTATAAAACTTAAATTGAACGACCCTCCCTCTGATATGCGGAGGGTTATTGATGTCGAGACCATATGTTATGCCATGGTAGCCGGAACGAGTGATATTCGTGCAGATAGTGATACACACGAACACTAATGTCGTACGTGAACGTTTGATGTTGGTTTTTCATTGTCAAAATCAAACGTCAATTCAAATGAAGCACATGGTCTTTATATAGTGACTGATATGCTAAAGTCGAACAGATAAGCCTTTACGAATACGTCTGCCCGTGGTAAACAATGGATATATCAAACGCAATAATAATCATTGGAATTTATCCGATGTGGACGAGCTTTGTGCACATCGTCAGTGACAAATGTGACGGGTCTGCAGTGAATATGTACATATGTACATTTGTACATATGTACATACAACAACGAAACGTAACGCGATGCTAAAACGCAACATCGTGCGCAAGTAATGGACGCTAAGTGTAAAAGGCAATATAAACCGAGGGGAATATCAATTAAAGTTTCCATATTCAATGTCGCGCTTGCAATTGCGATAAATTATTGTTAGTGGTAGCAGTTAAGGGGTTGACGTATGAACTTATCTAAATTTATCGAATGATCACTATCCGTATACGAATGCAAAAAAAAAACATAAAAACTCATTGTGTCGACTTGAAAGTGATGTTTGGAGTTTGACACTTTTGGTTTTAAAAGGATGAACGTTAAATTTTGACCTCACAACTGATCGGATCACATTCAACCTACATATGTACATACATGTCTGTAGAGATTATTTTTAGAGTAATTTTTGAGACTGAGTAATGATTTTCTAATCAAAAATAGCTTACTATTGCATTATAATACGGCATTCAATTAAAGCAGACACCGAATGACGCAAAAATGGGTCAAGTTCATACGGTTCAAGCTAGCCCGCATCAGAGAGACGCTAATTGCACAGATTCCACTTATTAAGTCGTTAAAACTGTCAAACGATCAATCGAAACGTAAATATACTTGATATCTAGACGTCTATGCATGAATGCGTTTAATATTATTTTTTATAATAACATTTGCTGGATATTTTAATTTATGTGACCTTTGTTCCCGATATCGAGCATGTCACCGTTGGACAGAGCGCGGTGCTTTTGCCTGCGAGTTGAAAGCTTTTGTGCGAGCTTTTGAAAGCTCTCGCAGCGAATGCACCCCGTTGCACAATGGGTCGCATCTTACAATGGGGCCTGCAGACACCTGTGCGCCATTGAATGCTTTTCGTACACAAACACTTAGCGCTGAGCATTCAAGTCATCATACTTTATATGGCGTTTTATTTATTTTTTCAATGCATCGTCTTCTAAGCAATCTGCACGCGTGCTTAATAAACAAAAGGTGCATCGGCGTAATATAATATTCAGCGTGAAATAATAATTACATTCGTTGTAACGTTTCAGGGAACGATGCAGCCGCCAGCCCGCATCGATCGTAGCAAAACGCACTGTGAGGTAGGAAGGAAGTGAAAGAAAGTAAGAAGCGTAAAAAAAAAATGAATAGTAATCGCGATCGGCTAGATAAGACCCTTACGTCCGTCGATACGTTTCGCGGGACGTCCGAGCGCACAATTAAACTTAAATTTTCAACGAAAGGGTTGAAAGATCGTCTGCGAGGGGTGAAACGGTACAAGGGATGAAGTAAAAAAAATAAAAGCACCGTTGCTTTAGACTCGCTGAATAGGACAAAGTGTGAAAAGATTTGAATGAAGCCATACAGTGTATAATAAAAAAGTTATCAAGATTTGACACTGTGCGTGCTACAATGTTTACAGTAAGTTTTTTCATACAATTTTTAACGTTATCTTTCCAATCTGATATTATATACAAAAAATATTATTTAACGTTATAGAAAACCGTTACTAGGATATTTGTATAAAAAACAATATGTAAACCATCGATTAATATATAAAGGAATGAAAAAGCTCATGAAAGTACATTCGAGTTTTGACAGATTCATATAAATTCTTATTCTTGTCCTGACTTTTCGTTTAAAAGTACCGGTGCGTGGTACGCGTTCTCGTTTTTTATTGGATTGTGAAAATATTTCACGTAATAATTATTATCTTCATTCTCCCATCCACACAGTGATTAGGAATGGCAATAAATACTCCGAATTTTTTCTTCCGGCTTTTTTTATACAAATCTTTAGTCCTTAAGACGACGAATTATTTATTTTATTAATTAATCTATTAGTTTTTTTTCACTTTGTGTTTTTTCTAATTTAATATATTATGTATTTTACATGTAAAAGTCCTAATAGGCGTTTAATAAATAAATAAATAAAATTGGTGATCATTTTTTAGTTGAGCTGAGTTTCCTTTAAATAAAGTTATCATATGCATACCTATCAAAAGTGTTGCCAGTGTATGTAGGTGTAACATAAAATAAACCATTAATTTAAGTCAACGTTTAGGCCACCGGTGGATTGAGCACATCGCTATTGTATTCCTGACAAATTATGTGAAGCTTCAGATTTTTTTTTGTGTTGTGTTTAACCTAAATAACGCCATGCTTTGATTGTGTTACCTCGACTATCTGATTGTGCGATCTTGTCTACCTTTTTCAGGTCCGCACTGGATATATCCCCGGTCGGAATAAATAAAAATAAACTCGTTCTATTTAGTATCGAGTTCATTAGTAAATACATCGCTTTGAAGTAGTTATAACTCCGAATAATAATGCAATGTTTTATCGGGTTGCTCAATTTAGACACTGATTAATTGTTATTACTTTGAATATAAATAAAATCTATCCAATACGACCCCTGTAAAAATCTATCACTTATCAAGACCCATCTAACAGCTCGTGTGTGGCACGAAGTTAAATTTTACCAAACATTGGCAATGTGACAAGCACGCGACACGACACAACACCTTTCTCAGAAATTGTGCAACCTTCCAGTAGCCATCTAAGTTTAGAAGACAGAAAAAAATAAGAGGTCTCGCAATCTTTCGTACAGATTCGAAGCTGCAAAGCAGAGCGAAAGGTGTGAGAAGTTGGCGAAGAGGCAAAAAAGTAATGCGTTTAAAAACCACACATGAAAATGCAGTTCAACGTGTACATAAATAAAGCGGTTTACTGCAATCGTTATGGCGAACCACGCGACCCAGACTAGTTTATATTCGCAACTATAAACCGAAACGTAGTAAAAACAAACTGTTTTGAAAAAAAACACAACCATAAATCTTCCACTGGCAAATTGACTTTTGTTTACGAATCTGAATGTTGAAACGTATAAGTTTAGTTGAATTCATGCTTTAGATCCCAATGTGCGGCCCGCGAGCTTTTTGTTAAATTTGCATCATTCTTTTAAAATGTAAGCCAAGCCCAGTCGAACTTAACTTAAAACGCCAAGGAAACAATGCTTTTTCCGATCTCTTTGATTATGTGAAGGCTTTAGAGCGAAAGATTCAACTTACGTAAAAACAACTCGATGTCGCAGTATGTCAACGCAGACGAATATACCGAGGCTTCCAGTATTATGCGATCAGAACAATACTCAAGTATCATTCGAGATGAATTTTCTAACGGCTTCTTGACTTTTGAGATTTAAATATTTACCCCAATACACCAAAAAGATTTAAATATTTTTTCAAGATCCATTTTCATGTGACCCGGATGATGCTCCCGTAAATATGCAGTTTGAATTGATAGATTTGCAAGAGAACACCGAAACAAAAGATGTTATCGTGATTTATCGAATTCTACAAGGGACTTTCACTTGAGGTATGTACATATCCTGAAATAGTTAAATAGCTCATTTTCAGCCGTTCATTATCCACTGCTGGATGAAGGCCTCTCCAATCCTCTTCCATTCCTGTCTGTCTTGAGCAATCTGCATCCACTTGACTCCACACATTTTTCTCATTTCATCAGCTCATCTTCCACTCGGTCTACCTTGCTTTCTTTCCAGTATTTTTCGCGTCCATCTGCCATCCATTCTTCTCGCTATGTGTCCGGCCCATAGCCACTTCAACTTTTTCACACGTTCTGCTATATCTGCCACTTTGGTCATACTTCTTACCCATGTATTCCTCTCACGATCTTGTTATACCAAGCATACATCTTTTCATGCTTCTCTGTGTGCACTGGATCTTACGTAGCATTCTTGAATTTAGCATCCACGTTTCCCATCCATACATCATAGCTGGCAATACGCATTGGTCGTATGCCTTTTTTCCATTATGTTTTACACACAATATTTACCAAAATAAATATGAGGCCCCAGAAATACTTTTGATTTCAAAATTGGCCCTTTGACGAAAAAGCTTGTAAACTCCTGCTTCAGATGCTAAATAAATTGTAAAATCTAAATATATTACTGTATTTTTTTGTATAAATGTGTAGCACGCGAGTAGACCTTTGTGCAAACACAGAAGAGGCAGACGAGGAAACATGGATACGTGCGCACGAAGGGTTTCCAACAAAGTTTGTAGGTAAAACACATCCATCTAGGCGTGTTATCCGCACCGGTTAATGGACCCCAATGGGTTATCAGCGATCGCTGAATCATGAAGAGCGATGCGGGCCCTGTGGGGGTGGGAGGGTAGAACAGAGCCAGAGACCTGCTTACGTCAAAGGCCTTTGTGCAAACCTGGAAAACCCACACTCCAAATCCCCGACATTTTCAAACTCACCCCCTGTGCAATATAATATCGTTGCTAAAAATGTTGCCGTGAAGAATTCGAATTAAATAGGTAAGGGGGTGGTATAAGGCCACCCGTCGATGGGTGTATGTTTAAAATAGACGTGATAGTAATAACTCAAACAGTAGAGAATGGTGCAATCGGCTACCCGTATATCCTGGCGCGTGTCCTGTTCGACACCTGGACTCCTGAACTGACTGCCACCTTGCTGCAACGGTTACGTCTTCGGACCGTCAAGAGTCATCGACCGTCTCATCCACAGCTTGCGACTATGTACCTATCTAGTCATTCTTCTGCGAAAATCGACGACTGAGTGTGAGTGCGCAAGCTGGTTGCACTAATGCTGAAAATATTACGATCGGATGTTTACGAGTGCAAGAGCAATTGTTGCAAAACCGCACAATAAGACTTTTGCATTTACATCATTAGTGTGAAGGCGTTGAGTTAAGATTGGTTTGCAGCTTAATATAAGAAGTCCAAAGGAACATAACATAAACTAATTTAATTCAAACCAAACAAACTCAACCTAACCTAACCTAACTTGGTATATTTATCTACTACTATGCCTAAAATACCACTTGATAGAGGATAGCATTCAGATTATTTATTTGGATCACATTAATTGATGATAGGTAGGGAGGGGTAGAAACAATTTTCTATTGTATAAAAGTACCTACTATTATGTAGTACTTAAAAATAGAATCGTTTACATACTAAACATGCATAATCAGATACAAATAAATTTTTTCTCGTATTTAGTAGAGGTCTATTAAGCTTTTTGCTGCGATAAGTTATCGAGCGCATTTCATTTGACGTTAAGGAAGTTGCATATTTGTTGCATGCGTCGAGATGCATTTTTTAAAATCGCAAACACAAGGCACTGCTCGTTGCGGTGGTCAAGATAGCTCGCGTTGGGTCAGTTTTCAAGGAGGACAACACAACTTTTTGCTTCATATTTCGAGGAACGCCTCTTAATTTTCAATCAGATTGCAAAAAATTCATTAAGATGCCGTTCAGCGACAAACAGGACAACACGTCGAACGGAAACCATAGCTACATAGGTTTACTAGTGGTGATAGGTAAACGTGACGTGCGATTCAACATTTTTAATATGCGTGAATTTACTTTGAGCAATTTTGAAATCGTAATCAAATTAATGATTGATTTAATAATATGTAATTTAATTATAAGCGATGAGATATGTACTTTATTTCATTTACCGGAAAAAAAAATCAACAACAAAATGAACAGACTCGTGGCATCTTTTATATTCGCAAATGGAATAAAACTGGTTAAGGTTATTATTTATTATAAAATCTTATTATTATTGCAAGTTGCATTCACATTGCACATAACGTAGTGGGACAGATGTTGAATTGCAGCCGTGGGTACGCGATGCGAATCTTACGAGTAAGAATACAAAATAGATTAGGTATACTTATATCGATACTATTTCATTAAACTAATCGCGTTGACTCAATTGGCTATGGATGATTGTCTGTGTTCAATTCGCAACGCAACAAGGTTGCAATAAAAATTGCTAGGAGACTCGAAACTGGTATGTTTCAATAAAACAAAACCAACTAAAAGCTGCGTTAAAATTGATGCCTGCAAGCTTTAAATTATCGAGACGTTCAATCATGACTTGTTATTAACAAATAAGAAAAAATATTGTTAAAAGAAGATCATCTTCAATTGTCAGGGAGTAGGTATGTATATTAAAAGTGCATGCAAAATTTCAAATATTTTTAACACGGTGTATTTAAGAACAATAAAACTAACTGGTATTTTGAAATATTAAAGCACGCAAGTATGTATGGATACATTACAAATATTTCACGCAATTTTCCCTAGTTTATATCTATACTCTATCCAACTTAAGAAACACCATAGTCTTAACCGATTGAGAGTCCTTCTGCACCTAAAAAAGAGCAGTTCAACCAATGGGCTTCGTCAGCATCTCGGTTTCTCGGAATAAACATTAACGATTACCAACCAAAGTCGTAAATCTCGGACAGCCACAACCCTCTTTTTTTTAGTTGCGCGAGAAAAAAGTATTTATTAAGTTGAACAGAGTATAGTAAAATCACCAGAATAGAAAAAAAATACTTTGAAGCGATGAATGACGCAAATTCAAGACCTCATCGAGGGATTCAATGTAATAATACCACGAATAAATCATTGTGTATGTACATATGTAGGTACAGTTGAGGAAAAGTCACACATATGTACATACATATAATGAATATTATATGATTGAAATAAAACAAAACACAGTGGGGTGATTTTATCAAGCATCGGGCAATTTCTAAATCACAAAATGTAATACAAATCAGCGCTTTAACGTTGACATATTTACACAGTGAGCCCTAGAGAGGATGAAAATTTAATCACGAAGGGAATCCCGCACTAAAAAACCCAACCATAAACGAGAACCGATAATCAAATCACGAATCTAACATTAACGTTTAATTAAAATTGTAAACATCGCGGTCGTAAAATTACATATTTACATACGAGATCACGGGAAAAGTGCGGGATGGGCTCACAAGTATTGTAATTTTCTTCTAGGCGCTGTATAATATTGTATTAACGCGGCTACCTATAATTTTAATAAAAACCAGTCGACGCGAATGTTCACTTTTCCTTTTTTCGACTATCAATCACTGCACTGCCTATTTTGTGCGTGTGTCCTATACCTATGTATGTATATGATTTTCAACGATGAAAGCCTCTATACAATGTATGAGGCAGATGAGATGCAAGGGTCGAATTACAGATTTCGTATATTTTTGTCTTACGGCAAAGACGAGATGAGTCGCTTTGAGAAGAATACTTTACAATTTTAATTACTCAAAAACCATATTACAACTGTGAGGTGTCTAACTGAAATACATTTAATAATAATAAGATGTAGGCTACGTATGTAATTACATTCGTATTATGAACTTTCAACTCACGAATTTAATACTGTATTGTATGAGGTTATAGTATAATATAGTATAATTTATTATTTACGAACTCGTTCGGTAGGTATCCTTCAAAGTGATCTTTTTTCAATGAGGATGAAACTTGAAGAGCATCTCTCGTCCTTTGTGCGACTTTCCTCAAAAAGTCCTTTCATAGCGCGTCGTACAGGATCAAGTGAACCCGGCAAGTGCAACCAATGAGCTTTTCATGCACTAAGTATGTACGTACGTATACACAAAAAGCTCACATCGCGCAGGTGGGTCTTCCTATCAAACCCCCCGAATACAATAAAAGCTTAGAAATCAAAACATAATTAAAAGTCAGCGAGTGTGCGTAACCCTTCCCCACTAAAAAAAGGGATAATTTTCATAGGTAAACGTTTCCTGACTTATATAAACGCACTTTAGCAGCAATGAATAAACATTTATTCGATACGAGAGTGCACACGTCGTCGCACAAGCTAATATAATTTATTGTCATGCACAAATTTAAATGCAGAATCGATTGGCGGGGTGGGAAGGGAAGGCGTGACACACACCCTTTTTTATATTTAAAAGGGTCTTGTTTGTAAAAGCGACTATTCAATATGTAAATAATCCGCAGCTAATGTGGTATTCACCGTTTTTTAATGGTACAATATTATAATATTGAGTTTCCAATGCGAATTTGCATATCGGATCATCCGCACTCGTACGTGCGTATAAAATGTTCGACAAACAAAGTTCGCGAGCAAATACAAGTTAATTCTATTGTGCGATTGGTGACGTACAGATTACGGATACACGGTAGGGTCGACGACTAATCTGTACACCCTCTGTTGTCCCATTGTAATTACAGGTCCTTTGTGAGATGATAAGCGAACCATCCCCCACTATGGCTTATCCGAAACGGAACTGTTCCGTATTATCGGCACAGATACGACACCTTCAAAAGGATTATCTCGCTCTTATTGAGCGTCGGCGACGATAAAATAACCCAAAGATTAACATAACTTTATATGTAATAAACATAACTTTATATGTAATAAACATTGTCAATACAATAGATTCGTACGCAACGGTGCAATTTTAAAATCGAAACCAAACAACAAATTCGTTCGAATAGACTAATAGAGTAACCGCATACAACATTGCTATTAAAGTGTATATTTCAGATCTCACACGCAGATAGCCGAGTCAAACCGATCCCACAATGGGGAGGCAACCAATATGCCTATTTTCCGAATCAAATCCCTTTTTAAAAATCGAAAGCTTCGAGATATTGGGGTGAGATAAGAGTGCGCGCCGTCAATGTTTCAGATTCGGACATCATACTGTGAGACAACTTTATTTTCTATAAATACGTGGGAAACGTATTTAGTGCAACCTACCTTTGCGCTTTAGTATGATTTTTTTTGATTTAAACTAAATACGCACATGAAATATTATACTAAAATTGAGATTAATAAAATTTGAACAATACAATGCTGATTTTGGCGATGTTCTAACCGGCTTGAATTTCACTGAAAGGAATATATACAGCGAATGTTGAACGATTTTGACCATGTGATCCCCGGCCACAAGCCATCAATCAATCAGGTTTAACGGAAGGCCACCCCAGCCGCAGATAACAAAAGGGCATGAGTGTTCACCCCATTGATAATGAGTGTGGGAAATCCCTAATAGACACACGTTAGTCATCCTTTCAGATTAGACGGCACGCGAAATTGATCGAATCACGGGTTGTTCGTCGTGAAAACATTGCATGCTCCGAACGCTGCGATCCATTGACTTGAAGGCTTCCGTACACCGCTGCGAACACGTAGGAAAATAGATAGATAAAAATCTCATAGGTGGTATGGTGGGGAGTTGTATCGCATAGCCGCGATTTATTCAGTCAATAAGCCAAACAGAGCGCGTGACAGCAAAGTTGGCTTTAACCGCTAAATATTCGGGCATAACCACGTGGTGAAAATTTTAGTTTGCCTTGAAACGGGCCTAGGGGGTGGCGGGTGCGATTGTATACGTCCATTATATATTTGTTAGCTGTTATAATAGATATATTAGGTAAAGTAGAGCAAAAACAATTGATTATTAATATAATTGAAACAAATTCGCAATAAATAAAGTTAGATACGCGTGTGTGGCATTAATGAGAAAATAGAATAACTGAATACGCGTCTACACCAAGAAGGATTTCCGCCGATTTCGATGACGTTTGTGAAAAAGTTGTATGTAAATAACTCTGATTTGAGTCTCTGACTTGAGTTGACTTGAGTTGTACATATGTATGTACATAAATAACTCTGACTTGAGAATCGTGAGTGAAATGCGACGTTCCGAATGCGAGGTAGTTTGATAGGTTATGTCAGAGTGACAGAAACCGACGTTTGCGCAGGCCGGTAGACTTGCGAAATTTGCTAGGTTTCCCTAGCAAGGTTTTCATACACGAATTCGCAGCGGTGTGCGGGCGCCTTAATACGAGTAGATATAACGCTATAAGCAAAGGTAAAACTTCACATTACATAAAGACCAGCATTAACCGTACTAGTCTTACAAGATATTTGATTCCGTTTTGACTCGTCATACTGAATATTTTCATTTTATACTGTATCCAAAGACGAGATTGTTTAGTTGAAAAAAAACTATACCATTGACAGTCTCGTGTTGATATAACGGTCAAAATATTATCAAAACGATCCGACAGCTACCCGAAACTGCGCTATCTTTCCCTTTGAATCTATCGAACGCGCCCTCAACGCGACCCACACTTTTTTATTCGGGTCATCGATAATAATGGGAAGATACCGCAAGGGGTTGCACAGCGGCAGCATGGGAAACAAACCCCTCTTGACACTTGATACGTCACATTATTGCACAATCACCGAAAATCGAGACGGAAATACATAGTTGTATTGTGGGCTGAAAATTTGCATTTACAGATTCGTTAAGAAAGTTTTATTCGCCGATATGACTGAATGCGAAATCGATGCGGACCTTACGAACATAATACGACCGACATATGAAAAGAAACGTATGAATGTGGACATAATAATATTGAGAAAAAAAATATACAAACCAACCCTCGATTGTGAGCGGTCACAATCACGGCCAATATGACCGATTCTTTATTGGTAATATGAACTCATTGGTAACGGTGCATTATTTACCAATTGATGGGGATTTTTTACGCGTCCGCTCTCTCTCTCACATAATAGCCGTACTGGGACAAATGTGTCCAAATAAAATTTATCGGTCAACAACAAAACGCTATCGATGTAATACAAAACAAAAAAAAGTTCACAAGCGTACGCAAATTAAATTTTTCTCCAATTACAAAAAAACAATCGGGTGTGGCCAACTCATGACTTTGTCCATATCTTTGAGGAATAAAAAGGTAACGAAAAAAAATTTGAAACTTGAAAAGTCAAAAATCAAATTTTGCTCTTGGGCCAGAGAATATTGCCTCGAACATAGCGAGCAACGTGAAAACTATAGAAATGAAATTTCAACTTGATCGGTATTATGTTACAATATTACGAAGATAGCATATATTTAAAACTGTACCTAAATATTTGTAAACTGACACTTCCTGTTGGCGGATGTTGACCAAAATGATAATATCTCTTACACCTTACGTGAAAATAATAGACATAAAATTTCAGCTTGATGCAGTTTCGGAGAAAAAGTACAAGCATACAGACATTTTCCAGAAATCATGAATACTTGATTGGGGGATACAAATCAGATACCTGATACAAATCAGTCAAAATCTCAAGGTCGAATTTATGCACGATCGCAATACTTTATCCGATTGGGATAAAGTAAAAAATATCATACATATGTTCACAAGCGTTCGCAAATTAAATTTTTCTCTAATTACAAAAATAAAAAAGGTGCTTACCTGTTGTTTTTATGCGGTGGTGAAATAAACGTGTAGAGATATCTGGAAACCAGGTAAAATTGATGCCACGTGGCAATAATGCCACACACCTGGCAGAGCGCGTGTTCCCTTCCGCGTATCCGACCGTGACAAAGCGATGACGATGACAATACCTTCCTGAAATGTTAAAAATGCGTTTAAATTGCATCGGTGTTGATGATTAAAATTACAAAACAAACGCAAAAGTGTATATTCTAATGATGTACATACATGCACACACACACGGCGGAGTAAAAACGCAATTGTGAATTGGAGATGTCTATCTTAATGATCCCGAACAATTAAGCGACCCGAGTTGTGTGTGTACATACATGCATATGTATGTATGTACACGTGCGTGGGTCTACAAATTGAATAATTGGTGCATCACTGACCGTGTTCACGTGGCGCGTCGTGTCCTACGAAAACTCATTTCGTTTTGCACGTTGCGGGTGTACGAATTAAAATTGCATCGATTTGAGCGCAAATACATACATTGCGTATTTATTGCTACTAGCGAAATAGTCGTGAATGAATAGTATATTTCAATTCGTTTACAATGGAAGCGTTTTCACGCGACCCTTTCGTTGAACGGAAGGGTTGCTCAGTAGACGCACGGGCGAAAATAATACAAATTACACAATAAAAAAAAACATTCGTTGCTCAGGCATTTTCGAGGGAGTGCTTTCAAAAGCCTATCACTTATTATTATTGTGTATGATTATTATACGGGTGCGGAATTGATTTAGAATAATGTTCGATTCGTTTTGGCTTGGATGGATAAAATAAATACGTAAATTTCCATCGCACAACGGAATGTTCTTCCTCAAAATCATATTCGAAGTGTAGAATGTACAACTTACAACAACTTTGAGTCACCATATATGTATGTATGTATGTATATTATATAGGTATAAAAATTTTGAAGTGGCAATGGGCTGGACACATGGTATCCGAAGGGATGTGAAAGAAAGCAAGGTATACCAAGTGGACAGTGGGCTGATGAATTAAGAATAATGTGTGGATTCAAGTGGATGCAGATTGCTCAAGACAGAGAAATGGAAGAGGATTGGAAAGGCCTACATCCAGCAGTGGATGGTGAGCGGATGAAAATGGTGTATTATATATACATATACATATGTATGTGGAAATTTCTAGCTCTCGTTGTTGTGGGTCTAATATTCAAAATAAATATTATTATTAAGTACGTGAAGCAAGATGAATAATTTTGTTTCTGCTTTTAATAACGTTAAAACGATTGACAACAAACTTCTACTTGCCATATTGTTTATAGTAAGGATGACCTCTTCTATGGACCCTCGAAGTTTGGTACTAGTCACTCTATATTATACATCGTATGTATACTGAGATATGTGATATTGATTATATGTACCTACATATGTATGTATATACAACTACATACATACATATATGTACATATAATGAGACGCTGTATATACTTCATTATGCATTATTATATTTCATATGTACCTATCTAATAGGTTATTGTATGTACATACATACATGTAGTGCACAATTCAATTACAAGTGTTGCAATCGAAAGCGAGCTTTTTTTTCGACGAATTTTTCAATCGTTGCGCAACATTGAATACAGTTAAGTGAAAACGGAAAATCCGTTAGCGCAAAACTTTTCTACCGGGTACGAGAACGAGCGGATTTTGTTAGTCGAAGAGCCCGCATAGAGCGTAATTTTTTTTTTGTCCGTTATCAACATACAAGCGTACATATACATAAATAATGCGCGATTCGGTCCCCATACAAATGCAATAATTTAAACGAAGTAGTAATAGCAGTAGGTGATTGTGCAACGGTGACAACCCAGCGCGGTTCCCACACCGACCCCGATGATATTGGTCCTAGATGACGATGATGATGATGAAGAGCTACCACCTCCATCGACGAACATATTGACGTTTGTGGGTGTGATGAACCACACTTCACCCCTAAACTGCGGTTTCGAGCCGTGAGAAAGGAGATTTTATTGAATAAAATCACGCAATCAAAACATACATGTATGTAGACTGGGATCAATTCGTTAATTGACAACTGACACGATATGTGTAGCTAACATTGTATTGAATAATATTACAAATTAAAATTTACTCATTTTATTACATGGTTGTTACAGTTAAAGTGAATACTTAGTTTACGTATGCATTTACTAGTTAATGTATACATTGTCTAGCTTAGCCAGTTACAGTATACACAAGAGAATGAATAGACATATTTGCTAGTCAATACATACATTGACCATACAGACGTAGTTAAATCTTCTTAACGGATCAATATCAATATGTTGTTTGTAAAACAATGATGAATTATCTCACATAGAAATTAATAAATGAAACATGCTTCAGATGCCAGTCATCCTGCAGCTGATACAGAGACGACTGTAAGAATAAAGGTTTCGAAAGTAGATAGATTTTGCAAAAACAATACATAGATGCTCGTGCGTGAAGAACAAACTTTTGTGCAATTCGAAATCCCACTCAAGTATGCCGTGCTGCAATAAATAGTTTTCTTAATAAGCTTACTTAGTTTGTCAAAATAAGTAAGTATTCCATAAAATGAATGATGTTTTACTAGCGCTTGTCTGCGAGTTTATACACTTACTAGTTAATTCATACATTGTCTAGTTAAAGTAAATGTGGAATGTAATGCTGTGAGCTTTAACTAGAACTTTTAGTTGAACTATATGCATACAAACATACCTATACATACATACATACATTGACGAAATTTAACACTTTACTGTAATATGGTCACATACAAGGATTCAACTAAACAAATCACAAATTTAGTAAAAGATATGATGAGTGGATATCTATACATAAAGCGCTGCTTTAGCTTTATAGCTTTGCGCAATGCCCCAACGATTCAAACAAATGTATCTCTCTACATTTATGAATTGTACTAATTCAAATAAGTTGAGCGAAGTAACAATTTTTGAATTTGTATCGTGTACAAAAATATGGTGATTTTTCATTTTGCGAATGCAAGTCGATTGTTCGCCGAGTGAATACCGTTGATCACGCAACAATACAACACACGAAATTTTCGGCAATAAACAGAGGGGGTGGATGAAAGTCATGCGAGTCCTTTTTGATGATCCGTGGGTTCATCAAAACACGCTTTGTGCTATGGACTGCATGAAAAACGCATTATTCTCAACGTTCGATCTTCGTCAGCCATCAGTCGGTACAACGGATTACCGAAAATTCAATCTATGTACATATAGCTAGTTCTGAATGTTCAATCTAGTTCAATCTACACATGTATAGCTACATAGCTAGTTCATTGTGGGAATGGTTAGATATTAAAGATTTTATTAAGTATTTAAAATTTATTTGATAAAAAATAATAATTCAATAAAGGGGATAAGCGTCAGATTATTTGTCGAATCATTGTTGTCACAGTTTGGTCAATAATTTTCGTCCATGTGACAATGTACCCTTTTTTCGGCGACATAAAGTGTCGCGTGCCACCGCCGCCATTTCCTGTTCGCCATTGTGCTCTTTTGCGAAATAAAAATGTGCCTTATCATTGAGGCGCTAAATGGTCACAATTAGACAGGCACAGAATAAAAAATATTGAAAAAACCAACCACCCTACGAATTCGTAACGGTGGTCATTAAAAAAATTCAGTTCGTAAGTGACAATTCGTACGGATCAATCAATCATTTGAGCTTTCGATAGCCTGTGAAAGGTATTGTGCTTTGTCGAAGCTCTTTTTTCAGACGTGCACAAGTCGATGCGATGAAAAGGGACAAATGCACTTCTGGCGTTGCCTTTCGGTTCGGTTGCAATCGATTGCATTCCCATAGCCCCAACCGTTTGATGGGGCAAAGGTTAAATCAAATAATCCCGAGTGGTATTGTAATCGCGGCCTTCCAGCGGCGAACAAACGCGTTTTAAATTCATTGTCACGGTCAACGCACAAAAGAACCTTTAAAATGCAACTTTTTGTTTATAATCTACCACTAATACTTATGGCAAAAAAATTCATTGAATATATGAACCATAATATAAATTGTAAATACATACTATAAAAAGAGCATCAACGATTCTCTGATTTTAGATGCTTACATAGATAATTCTTGGATAAAATGGGAAATAAATTCTGCCGTATTTAAAAGATTATGTCATTAACTTTAGAAATTAAATAACTGTAGATTTTCGGAATCACACTTCTTAATTATCCACAATCCATAAATTTTATATATAACCCATACTCTGTCCAGATGAAGAAGGACCTTATCTCGCGGACCTTCTCTCAAGGACCTTCTTCTCACATAACTTTTTATGTAGGTAATAAGGTTTCATGTAATACTTTCTTTCACATTTTATTTATGTGGTAAATTTTTACTTTACTTACATATGTACATAGATACTTATAATAATGAAATTTCGTTAAATGAAAAGAAAGGAAAATTTAAAGTGAAATAAAATACTACGTACCTATGTACATACATATGTATGTATGTATGTACATATACATATGTACATACATAGTATATATTAATTACATTTTTATATTATGTACCTACATACATACATATATGTAGGTATATTTTGAAACGGTACATTTTATTTTGATGTTTTATGGTCAGTATGGTTACAATACTCATTTTTAATATAGGTAGGTACCTATTATTTACTTTTTAACACCTAATATAAGATGTGTTAAAAAGTAAAATAAAAATTGTATTGTACCTACGTATTAAAATTAAATAGAGGGTTATAGTTAGTGTTTACTTGATGAAACATGACCGTTATTGGTCAGTTTTGAAAAGGGACATAACATTATGCGCAGAACGTCTCCAAAACCGTAAAAGTAAAAGGTCCTTCTTGGTCTGGACAGAGTATGTATGTACTACAGAAAAGACATCGAATACAATGACTTAAAACATCCACCATCTTTTCCGGAATAGTGGAACAAAATCATTTTAAAGGATTATAAATGTTTGCCATACTCCCAAAAGCTACGTTAGGAGTTGTATGGGTTGACTACTCTGTGGTATCTAATATGTACATACATACATACATATGTACATACAATCTACCGTTTTTCGGACACGCACACATAATAAAATATTCGGTGCACGTTTCAAACTATTTTCAAGATTACAATACGAGCGATGTATGGGGATGATCAGATCATGTGAAATGAATGGAAAATATCGGTATTGGTTACTGAAAGTGGCGCACAAACAAATTCATACAACAAAACTCAGATGCCATCAATCTTAATAGCGCGACTGGCAGCATACGCCCGCCCGGTTCATTATTACCAATTGGAGTCACCCCCTAGTACAGGGTGGCCCACCAGCACAGTCAAAATACGAGGGGGTGAATCGACAAAGTATAAGCACAAACTTTCCACGTATCTTCAATGGGTACATCGTAAGATAAAAATCATATGAATATTCCACCATATAAAATCTTTCAAATATTCATTACTGCGATATTAAATACAAGTGAAACTATCAATTATTTAGACTGCCGTGTAAACGTATCATCTTTTTTTTATTACTTCCGTTCTGTACGCGTTCTCTAATGGCACTCTAATTTTTTCGATTGATAATCGAGGGCGAAAGTTGAATTATGACCTGACGCGCGCTCGAAATCCGTGTGAACTCTCCGTTCAAATCCCGAGTTTAAAAAAAATGGGGTTACACACATACGTCGCCGCTCGAAAGGGGGCTAATATTATTATTTATATTATTATATAAAGGGAAGTATGCTTCCCTTAAACGCGTCATTACTCATCCGGACGCGCAATATTATACCGGTTATTGTCCTACGTCTCATTAAAAGTAATTACGATTCAATTGTATAAAAAGCACATTTGGCGTGGACTTTTTTAAAATTGATCAATTGGGGTGTGCAAATTTTTTTGTTGTTGTTGTTATGAATCGAATAAATTTATTGAACTAATGTGTGAGATAGTAGAGCTTTCAATTACGATTCAAATTAATTCCATTCAAAAACGGAAATACATAGAACTACGTAAAATATATACATACATGAGTACTCGTATGTGTGACACCATCCATAACTATTTCGTACAAGAAAGGCATATATGTTTAATATAGTGCAAGCACACGTGCAAAACCTTCCATTAGACACGAGCCAACCCCTGGTAAGCCACGTGTATATCCTGATATGTCGAATAAGTAATTATTTCAAAACAATGTTAAAAGGAAATACTTGTCGGCTTATCACCAGTGGCGCGTGCTACAATAATTATTTTACACCGAAGTCCGCTTTCATATTTTCCATTATCTACAAAAAGAGAAAAACCCATTTGTTTTGTTGCGCGCTTAAAAATGTTTTCGTACATAACAAAGTTCAAAGTGAAAAGGTCAAATCGTCGACGATAAACTTGAAAGCTCAAATAGTTAACCGCAAACCCTCGAGCGACCCGACTTTAACTTTTGCGGTTAAACTGTTAACTGTTGCGCAAACGCTTCGGTTAGCCATGCCTTGGCGTCCAAGCTTGCACTTGTAACTTTAGAGCAAATTTCGCTAAGCAGTTTATAATTGATAATTATAATGAGAGCGATGTAGTGCAGAATCGAGTGTACAAATATGGAAAGCAGGAACGGGTTATTCTCGGCGCGAAATCGCATATCTATGCAACGAGTGCAGCGGCACAGATGCACTTTGGCGCCTAGTAAAATTAATAGTCTATGCGTTTGGCGTACGACGAGCAATCTTGTCGCAGCTGTTAGACAGGTAAGAGGACAGGTGTGGATGTGCTACGGCACACGACACGCGCGTGACACTAACTCTACCAGAAGTACTCAACCAGCATCACCACTACACAAAGTAAGAGGAAAGGGAGAAGATAATACGGGAGAAAGATCTTAGGAAAAAAAAGGTCTTAGGAAATTTTTTGCACTATACTAAACAGATTACATTTTTCATATTACTATCGCATTATGATATGAAGATGATTTTTCGTCGGCATTGTTAAGTCAATATTGTCCTTGATTAGATTTCATCTATTAAATTTTCTCAAAACCAAATTATACGGAGAATTTTGTGAATAAAAAATAATATATTCTCCGTGAAATTTAAATCAAAATGCATGTCACACATTTCACCTTCAAATACGATCCGTACTATCTCTCGCATCACACAAAAACATGAGTCAGAATGAGCTCTCATGAAAGACCTCCGAATGAAAGGCATCTCATTCAAATGCAGTGAATGCCCTTTACTTTTGTTTTACACGAATTGTATTTTTTTTTTTCGTTTTTAATAAATAAATTTATCGCATGAAACGCTGATTTTCTCTCTTGTCTGTGTGTCTATGCAAAGGTACATATGTATATCTATAGGTACATGTCGCAACAATAGGCTCCCTCTCGCACCCACAAAGAGATCAAAGACAATCGTTTATTATTTCGAATTCAAAGTTACACACACGAATATCCTATCTGGAGTGTGTGTGTGTGGTATGTTACGGAATTGTTTGCTGCCAAATCAGCTGCTGTTGACAAAGTTCGCCGTAGCGTGGGGTAGTACAAGGGGCGAGGTTCGAATTAACGGGGATGAGACGCTCCTGCAAATCCCAACACTTTATATCTCTCTCCATATGACGGGATGGGATGGATCGGTTCGGTACAGTCATATCAATGGAAGTTTAGTTCGAAATAAATCATTTTGTTTATTATGTAAGTATTAAGAATATACATATATGTATGTACAGTTTAGGGTGGCAATTTTTTTTATGAATAAAGTTCCGCATGAATATGTTGGAATTATTCTATCAATTCCTTTTCCTTTTGACCTTAAGATAGTTTGGGGAAAATTTGAACTCGATTAAATAATATTTAAAGGCGTCGAACTGACCTTGAAGTATGTGATTTTTTTTTTCAAAAATGTGACTTTTTATTAATTACAATATTTTTTCAAATATTCGTTTTTCCTTTTTTGATCTCTTTTACAGTTGTTTCAAATGAACGCCAATGTTAAAATAATAAAACAACTCCGAGACCAACAAATGCTAAATAATATTAATATTTGAAGGAAAAACTACAATAAATGAATTACAGCCAAAAAAATGTTGTCGAAATGTATGAAATTTTCGAAAAAGTGCTTTTTTTAAAATTTTTTCGAAAAAGTGCTTTTTTAAAAATTTTTTCGAAAATGTGCTTTTTTAAAAATTCTTTCGACGGTTCGAAAAAATTTTTAATCGGGATAAATTTTTTTTTATAATAACTAGCAAGACCATAGGAGAAGAAAAAGCTACTACGTTGCTAAAAAAAGTTAAAAGTGCCACCCTAAGGTAGGTTACATTTACATTTAGTTCATTCCACTTACTATACAGTACCTACTGAAGGATTAAAGTTTATGTAGGTACATACGACATACGTAACATTCAAAGTCGCTTTGTAACCATTAAAAAAAGATTAATTAAACCGGTAGATATTCGGATTAAATAACAACTGTCGTTGATTTCATAAAAATCGCATAAATTTAATAATCAAATTTAATTTGATTCACTCTATTCGACTATACTATTCGACTCTCGAATGCGTATGTATGTACCTACATATGTATGCGTGTCGTTTAAGATTTAACATAAAATGAGAATTGTGAAAAAGATTAAATTTTATATGCAAGTGCACAAAACACTTCTTGCGACTGTACGCGCCAAAACTTCGCAATACAAATATAATTCGAAAACGATTGCACAAAAGCTCTCTCGGCGCGTGTAAAACCGGGCAAAAGGGAGTTAATTAAATAACTATTAGGTACATAGAGATACGGTGTGTCGAGCGTTTACCCAAAACCAAACCTTTGTACTCGAACTCTTCACAAACGGTTAACAAAATGAATGTTTTCCCAGATTAAGCAAATAATCGAGTATATGGGTACCTTAATTTTACATATTTGTTCCTATGAACATTTTAAGTCTATGTATGTATATAAAATAAAAATATAATATATAAAGTTTATTTTCATCTTCGACGCGGCGCGGCGTCCCTTTTAAATGTAGGTTAATAGTGAGTAAGACAGGATGAAAAAAAGGCAATGATCGGCACCCGCATACGTTCGTCGTCTAAATAATTACTATAATATAAAGCGTACACGTTCTATCGGCTTGCGTAAAGGAGATAAGTGGTTAAATCCATTGTGCACCCCTTAACAACCCTTGCGAACAATTAAGATAATTTCCGTTACGGAGGGCGCAGTAAAACTCAACTTACAGATCTAGGGAGAAAGACAACATTGTAACGACGTAATCCAGTGTAAATTTTTGTTCTCAAACGACGATATGATGCTTTTAATTTTAAAGATTGTATAGGTACAATGAAAATTTGTATACTTTAAAATGACAAGAAGAATTTAAATCATACTTTAAAATAGACAAAAACCGCAAACACAAAATTTAAATTAACTTAGGTATATTATGTTATTAAATATATTATATTTAAGGCACCCGAAGTAAATTATTAATCTATTTAAAATATATATAAAAGAACGGATGTTCATCAAAGATTGTCGCTATAGGTTTTTTTTTCGACGCATCATTCTCGGAGATCCTTTGAAAATTTCCCACAAGTATCAATTAGATGAAAACGAAGGGGAGGTCGCAATATTTAATCAGGAAGTGAGAACAACCCTTCCATTTGAGCAATATTGTTAAACTGCCGCATACTACTAATGGCCGTTTTTATTTGTTCAAGTTTATTTACGAACGACAACGTCTATCCGTTTATACATTATACACTATACATAGGTAGTGTTGTAAAATTCTCGGGAATAATCTTTTGGAGAATATTCTCGGGAATATTCTCCAAACCGAGAATTTTCTGTTTTAGAGCATCTGAGAGGCAAAAATTGTATGTTATTATAATTATATAATGTAACTACCCTGGGCTCCATCGGCCACCATGTATTTTAAATAAATAAATACTAACTCTTACTGTATTTGCTTAAATATACAGTAAACTCCCTCTAATCCGGGCTAATACTTGGGAGAAGTGGTACGGATTACACGAATAATATTAGTTTTCATCAGAATTGCACAAATACTATAGGCTTACAAAAATATATACATACATATGTAGTATTTTTTTGTAGAATATCTTCACCAAAGCAATTAAAATATGTATAATTTATTGCATCCAGAGTTAATAATAATAGAATTGTATTCCTGTGAAAATTTCGCGGAAAACGTTCATGCTAGTAGTGCGTATGTTAAAATGACGAAATGACACATTCAGTGTCGTCAGAATGAAAAAATGTCATTCAAAATGCTCTCAGACACTCTAGAAAGTCCTATTACTCCTATTAGGTTCTGAAAATATCCTAGAATCCTCTAAAAAGCTATTAAACTATCTAGAGATGTTTTATAACCAATAAAAAAGAAAATTCTCGAATATAATCGGAGAATATTCTAAGAATATTTTCGACTTACAACACTAATTATAGGTACATAAAGAGTAAATCTAATATGTTGTAGGTAGATGTTTATTGTGTCAAAAAAGTTGATACAAATTTTGAAGAATATGAAAAAAATTCGAATGATAACGAATCTTCAAATAATAAAATTAATATAAAAATAAATTACACCGATTAATTACCTAAAGAAAATTTTTAAGTGGAATTTTTCCTTGAATACTAACTCGAAAGAAAAATTCCAACAAGAATGATACGTGTTTGTTTGAGATCCGCAGAGCTTTTCCGCGATTTCAGGAAAAGCTCTAAGTTTCCCCCCCTCCACGCTGTCTATTCATGGGCGTACCCTAGCAGTAAAGGGGCGGGGCTCTAAGCTCGTCGGTCTGTGATTGGCCGACGGCTAAGCTCCAGGGATCCACGGCGAATAGAGCTTGCAAGAGCATTGCACAAACCTATGTCAGTGCGTTTCGAGTTGCAGGGCGAGCAGGGCGCGTGTGCCCTTGCGTAGACTTTATTCGCGTGCAATACCCAGTGCTTTCGCAATACAAGACCGACGTTTGGATATGACAGAGTGCGAAACAGTTGAACGTTAGACGTTAATTTTATGTGATTTTTCTGTGATTGAACAAAACAAAACGAATCAACAAAAAAATACCGGGGAAATTAAAAAGAAGAGTTTTCTGTGAAGAAGGGACTATTCGGCAATGGTCATTCTGTGAGTACATTATTTCATATATTTTAAATGTGTCCCTTAATTTAATTGAACTTTGGTTAACAAATACATACATAGCTTCAAAGCTAATAAAACACAAAAGTAACGTTAAGCTAAAAAGTAAATATGTAGGTACTATACTTATCTATCTATTAGCAACTGTACAGAGGTGTTATTTTAAGGCTGTCAGGAATCTGTCAACTTAGTTAATTTTTCTTAATCCATCTGGCTATTGTAATCAAGAACACCAACTGAATTTTAAATTGTTAACTATTAACTTATTCTTACCCCTAGTATTATGATTATGTATATTATATCCTCTAATACAATATGTATCAAAACTAATATAACAAAATAAAATGATTCAATTTTAAAATAAATTTGAATGGTGATTAAAATAATTGTATCATTTCAATGAAATCTAAATTTATACCTTTTATGCTTTTTGAAATCTAATTTTAACCCAAATCGTGAAAATAAAAAACTGAAATTTATCACAGTGAAGTTATTTCTAGGTCTAACCCCTTTTTTCTTATACATATATATATCATATGGTGTTAATGTATAAGAACAATACTTGTTATAGAGTAGTACTTTTAGGTGTAGGTATGTACGTATGTACATATATTACATACATACATACATATGTTGGTATACCTATTTACACTTAAAAGTACAGCCATAAAATTGTTTATTTTTGATAAAAACCGTATGATTTTGTTGGAATGAATTCTAGAAGCGAAAAGTTCAATTAAATAATTTTTCCAGAAAAATCATGAAAGCTCTCTGAAAAAAAACCGATTTATAAATAAATTTGATAATGGTGCTCCATTCGAGTTAATGAATTCAACCCACTGTAATTTTACATATTGTATCTATGTAATACCAATGCGAAAAAGAATTCAAAGCCAAAACTTTTAAATTGAATCAATAGTCATTTTCAATGAACGTCATCGAAAGCGCGTGTTGTATTGTAGCAAACTTACGCACACAAAAACGTCTTTCAAAAGCCGAAAAGTCTTACGTGTGATGACTTCATGCTCTTGTCAACGAGCGCACAATACGCAACCTCATAATAATATACGACCGGAAACATTTGTACACGTTACACATTTACTACCTACAACTACCTAAACTTTTACCGGACGGTATCGATAACAACAATAAGGGCGGCGGCCATAAATAAACATCGGCGATCATAAATACGCGGAAGCGGTAAGTTACAAATTCGAGTGGAATCAAGAAGAGTGACCGGTATGACAATAAAGCGACTAGATTGACAATGTGTCGTCGGGGCGGATTTGTTTCTTTTTCCGCGACGAACCAAAGTGTCACAATGAGGTTCGTGTTGTGGCCTCAAGCCTCCCCCATTATTATCGCGAGCCAACAATGTGCCAGGTGTTGTTGTGCACTGGGTCGACTCTCCGTAGGGGAAAAAAAAGGACTTTTCGACGTCGAAGAAAAAAAGTGTCGATTCATGAATGAAAATTCGCAATGAAAGGCGGCGAGCCACGCGCTCATTGTGCAACAGTGGGTCGTGCATGATGAATGCGGTTGTCCTCGATCGGCGAATTATTAAAATGCAACTTTGTATTGCGTTCTTTTAATTCGATTATTTCGAGTATTCCGTAAATCATATGCTGAAAGGAAAGTCAGAAGGATCAATACAGTGAAGAATTTTTTATATGTACAAATATAGGATAACAAACAACGTTACAAACTATATACTCTAGATATGTATGTAAATCTAGTAAATATTTCAATTAAAGATAGGTTGCAAAAATTTCAAAATAGAACTATACGGAGTATTTTAAATGTAACTATGTATGTATGTAGATATTATACTAGTATAAGACATGTGTTGAATAAATTGAATGTATGTAAGAGAAACCTTAAAAGTGTGCATGTTAGTATATATTTTTAGGTTACGTTAGGTTATGTTAGGTTAGTATTTAATAAGGGGGTATAATATACAAAGTAATAAATTAATAGTTAAGAATTTAAAATTGAGTAGATCTAGAAGAAGTATCTTGTACGCGGCTGTTGTTGAATACAATGAACTGCCAGACGGTCTTAGAAAAATAAACCAAATTGATTAGATTCCTGGCAGCCTTAAAATAGGTAATTGATTTTATTTTAGCTTTGTCACTTTTTGGTTTGTAATTAGCTTTTCATGCTATTTTAATTAAACAAATAATGTTGTAATAGTGTAGTTTCGTAACTCTTGTTTTAATGTACATAGTGTTTTGTTAAGTTTCAATGGAAGTGTGTAAGTGTAAATAAAATTCCAATCTGCTCCAACATCGCAAGGGACTAAGCGACGTATTAAATTGAAGAAAGCTATACGCCAGGGGTAACAAACCCGTCGTTAACGAAGGGGCAGATGACCGTTTTGTCGTTGAGACATTAATTTGGACTCGCCGCTCTCTTATTGTGAGGAACGCTCGTCTGCTATAATTATACGTCTAGAAATCTTATTGTGTGGTTTGATTCAGCGACAAGGAACCCAACCGGATAATTGCTATACTAACTTGAAATTTACAGTGTACTCATTGTCGATATTTATTATTTTTACATAACCAGAATGATTTATAGCCTTGTGAGCGTAAGAGTAATTAATTAAAATTCGCGCGGTGCACGATCCGACGTGGAATTCTCGCACTTTACATCGGTGCATTTTTCGAGTTGAAACATTTTCGTGAGAATCTTTTTTTTTTCTTTTACCAATATTGATTTATGCAAATGTGGAAAGACAGGTTGTAATTTAACAATCTTTTAAATACCTACGTGTCCGCGCCTAGGAATTGAGTTCAAATACTGAAAAACTGTTAAACGGTTTGGTAATAAATAATGCGTGGAACACAAACATTGTTGACGCGAACAATTGGATAATAATAAGCGGTAGTAACCGAAATAAATATAAACATTCAAACGGTCGTGTAGCCTACGATAACCTATAATTTGTAAATGGGGAATTCGTAAACAAACGTTCCATGCTCTATTCTACCGTACGATTTAAATTCTTTGGGGTACCTATATTTACCTTGTGACCTCAAGTCAATGTTGCAAAAATTCAATACAAGAATCCAATCAGATTTATAACAGCCGAATTAATTTATCTTCCTATGTGGGAATTTGACATTTCGTTTTAACTACGGTACGTCAAACGTGGGCACTCTATCATCGAAAAAGAAAGCCATACATAAATAACCGATTTGTTTAAATATTAGCTTCGCGATCGGAGAAAAGACCGGATACCCGAATGAGTGCGCAAGGCTAACGATTCTCGACCGATGTAGGTGGCAAATAATAGTCGTGTCAAGAGTTTTCGGCAGAACGAAACCAAAAAAATTTTGAAAATAAATAAACATACGACTTTAATGATAGACCTAAGGAGAAGGAAATTTATTTCATTGCGAACGTGACGATTTAATTACGAAAGATTGAGTCGTAAATAAGAAATGGTTCGCCGGACAGAAATCGTATTGCACGCGCGCGTGTATGTATGTAAATTCGATATGATGAAACGTTGTTTGTTTATATTGCATAATGATTTTCGAAAATAAAAAAAAAACAAACCAAAATTGGATAAACGTCATCCATATATCATAATGTAATTCTTCCGTTTAAATTTTTAAGATTTATTGGAATACGTACTATAAGCACAACATTCAAAACTTAATTTGGAATTTATGAAATTCATTCACATTTAGACTCTTATACTGAAAGTGAGACGTTCAAATCATAATAAACCGTATGATATATACCTATGTACATATAAGCTGCCTGAGGAGAACACCTTCACCTCCTTTCTCCTCAAGACCCTCACATGAGGCCACCCCAACAAATATAGTCTGTTGACCTTTCCGTTGGGGACAAATGGTTGTTCGGCAAAGTCGGAACAACCGCGCATCACTGCGTAAAATAAATAAAATAAATAAAACACAAAAAAAAACAAAGGAAAATAATAATAATATAATAATAATGATAATAAAAATGTAATAATAATATGTAATGATAAATATAATAATAAAAATGTAATAATAATAATAAATATAATAATAAGTTTAACTATCAAAACGCGCAAAAACTACACAACAGAATTGAACAAAATGTGCATATGTACATACGTACATATGACCTATGACTGTGATATACATATGTATGTATTTCCAATTAAACATAAACATTCAAAGATTAATAATTTTCTGGGTATATGATTTACAGGACTTTTCATTAGGGGCTTTTTTTTTTTTTAAGGCTGCACAAAAGCTTAGTCGATCTCTAAGTGTAAAACAAAGAGTTTTAAGGCTTTCGACGTACATACCTACATAGTATCGAGTAGGTACAAGATAAGAACAAGATATTTCCTTTCAATGGTTTTAATTACTTAATAGATATACCAGTCCAAACCGCTAGATTGCCAATCCAAAACTTAATTGCCAGTCCAGATCGCTAGAATAATCACAGAATGGGAGAGACCGTGGAAATTCGGAAAATTTGACCTCCCAGCTTCGATTCGATTTACATTGCATTCAATAGATGCATTTATACTAATTATGCATTGTTGCATTGTTTCAGGAAGCGGCCCTTGTCCCCGGTGATGGCGATGAGCACGCCGCGCTCTGTGCCACAGCAATCTCCACAGGCAGCTGCAGGGGCGCAAGGGGTGCATGGGGTGCACAGTGCTGCACCCCCAGACTGGGACATTAACGACACATCAGTACCACGTATCAGCTCTTTCGACACATTCAGCGAATGGGCCGATGGCCATTGTCGGCTGGTGTACCCACCCCATAGCGAAGACGCCAAAAGACACGCTTCAGGATGGGCAATGCGCAACACCAACAACCACAATGTCCACATACTGAAGAAGAGCTGCCTTGGAGTGCTTGTATGCTCGGTACGATGCAAACTACCCTCGGGGGATAGAGTGCACCTCAGGCCGGCCATTTGCGACAAAGCGCGCAAAAAACAACAAGGTACAACAATTTTCCTCTCTCATATGTACATCTGTACATATGTACATATCTCCGTCTACCACTATTCATATATCAGAACGATTCATGGTACATTCTGTAAAACAGCGCCGATCACGAGTGCCAAGGTCCAAACGTACCAAAAATTTAGTTAATCTTTAAAAACAGCACATATGTATGTACATATTTAGGTAGCTATCAACCTAGATATAACGAAAATCGGTTCTAAGGCTTGAACGTATACGCTGTCGTCACCGATAAACAAGTGTGACGATCGTTTCTGAAAAGAATGATAAGTGAAATCATATGGAGGAAAAAAGTCATACTATAAATATATGTAATAGCGTAAAATCTGTGTCGGTCGGTCGTTATCTGTCTGTCTGGGACTTGCGGTTATACGCTAACATTGCCACAAAAAAAAAAAAAAAAAAAAAAAGTGTCTTGTCAATCGTCAAAGCTAATTGTATGGCCATATGCCCATTCAATAAACGGTACACTATACAATTGTTTCACGTAGTGTCAAACGGGGCCACGGGCCGTACTGTTTTATTGTACAAAACAGAGTACATTGGTGGGGGATTTGAAGTGATTGGGTCATATGACGGGCGAACCGGCTAGTAGGTACGACATAATTTCACACTGGCACACCTATTTCATTTTAAACTGAAACAATACACTTACACCTCTGAGCATTAACTCTTCACGTTGAAGATACGAAAGCCCCTTTTAAAATTGCCCTAGCGTTTAGTGGAAATTAAATTAAGCAAATAGTAGCTAATTAGTAACGTTACCATAGGTCACTTGATGATGGTCAATTTCCAGATCTACTTGTATGTTCAAAGGACCTCTCTTACAATATCAACCATAACCCACGAATCGACTTGATTTCGTATTTTCTTCATACATAATATAAAATTTTCCTTACAGGTAAACCGTGTCCGAATCGTTTGTGCTCAGGTGGTCGTCTAGAGGTGTTGGCATGTCGAGGACATTGCGGTTACCCAGTGACTCACTTCTGGAGACACACTGAACACGCCGTATTCTTCCAAGCCAAAGGAGTACACGACCATCCTAAACCGGAAGCGAAGGGCGCCAGTGAAGCCCGTCGCTCCTTAGGAGCAGGAAGAAGAGTGAGAGGCCTGGCAGTACTACTGGCCAGAGAAGCCGCCCTCACAAACAAGGTACATACACATAGTTAGTTCGAAATTCCAATCGAAAGCTCTTGTCCTATGATTCATCCGTGCCCGGTAGTCGCCACTGTAATTAAATGCTCCTTAATGGCTCAACTAGTCTACAGTTGTCTGCTGCCATGGCAATTATTGTCCCTTCTCTCGACACCCGATACACAACTTTTGATTGGTGTGCCTGTATGTGTGTATATGAATATGGAAATCGAATCGAACGATAATGATCGGCTTTCGCGTTGAACCATTCCAACTAATCAATTACAACGGATGAAATACGCATGTCGATGCGTGGACCCCACACAACGAGTCCTCCGCTTGGCATTTTAATCATAAGGTGTTATATTTATTGAACCAAATCTGGTGTGCCTTAAAAATTCCGTCGTCACTTGGTCGTTCTGAAGTTTTTGCAAACGTGTATTCATATTGTAGTAGACATCGTTGCACAACGATCCTTTCGGCCGTTCATGATCCACTGCTGGATGAAGGACTCTTCAATCTTCTTCCATTCCTGTCCGTCATGAGCATCCACTTGACTCCACACATTCTTCTGAATTGGTCAGCCACCGTCCGCTTCGTCTTCCTTGCTTTCTTTCCCATCCTCTGGGATACCATTCAAGTATTTCACGAGTCCGTCTGCCATCCATTCTTCTGGATATACATATGTCCAGCCCACTGCCACTTCAGCTTTTTCACACGTTCCGCTATATTTGTCAGTTTGGTCATGCTTCTTAGTTCTTATTGTTATACAAAGCATACATCATTCCATACTTGTCTGTGTGCACTGGATCTTGCGTAGCATTCTTGAATCCATACGTCATAACTGGCAGTACTCCAATCCTCTTCCATTTCTGTCTGTCTTGATCAATCTGCCTCAACTTGACTCCCCACATTCTTCTCAATTCATCAGCCCATCGTCCACTCGGTCTACCTTGCTTTCTTTCACATCCTCTCGGATACAATTCCAGAATTTCTCGCGTCCATCTGCCATCCATTAATCTCGCTATGCTATGTAATCTCGCATTCATCAGCCCATTGCCACTTTGGTGATATGTACTTCTTACTTACATATGTATTTCTTTTACGATCTTTTATTATGTCAGTGCACACAGAGAAGCATGTAAAGATGCATGGTAAGAGCATGGAATAGCATGAAGTATAAATAATTATCAACCATCTCTACATACATTGTGGTTATCTAGTCTTGCGTATAAAATTCATTAAACATAATTTTGGTTTCATTCAAATTCATTTTCAAACCTACATATGTACTTTCATACTTTCGTTGTTTAATTCTAGTATTTTGTAAATCTACCGAGTCGCATACAACTATAACAGTGTCTTCCGCCAATCTTAGATGGCTCTTATGAATGATACGCATTTTAATTTTAATGTATCATTATTTTTTTTTTTATATTTCAGCTACTGTCACTGAGAGTTCCTAAACGCCAAAGAGAAACCAATGCTGGTGCTCCTACACAACCTCCACCGCTAATTGCAGACAGTTCAAAAGGTGAGCAAATAACTTAAAATTAATATTAAAAGTAATAGGGTGACCAGATGCTCTTCCTTTCTACGTGTTTTGCATTTATTTGAACCAGTCACCCGTAAGTTTGCATAAGGCATAAGACCAATGCGTACTGCCAGTTATGACATATGGATGTGAACGTGGATGCTAAATTCAAGAATGTTACGTAAGATCCAGTGCACACAGAGAAACATGGAAAGATGTATGCTTGGTATAACATGAAGAGATCGTAAGAGGAATACATGGGTAAGAAGTATGACCAAAGTGGCAGATATAGCGAAACGTGTGAAAAAGTCGGAGTGGACACAGCGAGAAGAATGGATGTTAGACGGACGCAAGAAATACTGGAATGGTATCCGAGAGGATGTGAAAGAAGGCAAGGTAGTCCGAGTAGACGATGAACTGATGAATTGAGAAGCATGTGCGGAGTCAAATGGGTGCAGATTGCTTAAGACAGACAGGAATGGAAGAGGATTGGAGAAGCCTACATCCAGCAGTGGATGGTGAGCGGATGAAAATGATGATGTTGACCACGAGTCCAAGCATAACATAGTGTATTTACGCGCGAGTGAATGAAATTATGTATCAAAGTTGATTTAAATACTAGGGATAAAAACATATACGTACATATATAAATACCTTAATCGGCAAGTGTCGTCTTTTCAAATCAGTAGCTGTGTAAATACAAGGTCATTGTGTCGACTTGTCTAATTAGTCACTGGAAATGAATTTTAAGCAAGCTTATGCAACGCAATACGCAATTTAAATAGTTTGTCAGTGAAAAATTATATTTTTATGGAAAATTACCAGCTTTGTTGTCAAAATTCGTTGACACTTGCCATCTGTCAAACTTCTATGCCGCGCCTTGTCGTTTGAATGTTATCGGTCGAAAGACGCTTTTTAACAACCATATACAGTGTGACTAAAAATCTTTATATATATTTATTCAGTATTTTATACTAGTCAATGCCCGTTGACAGTATCATCAGGTGGTTACCATTTATAGTTTTTATTTTTATTTATATTTATATTTATACCATTAGTAGTTCAAAATGTTATAGGTAGTTGAAAAATACGAGTGCTTGTGTGAATTAGTGAGGTTATGTAGCGTAAGCGCTTCGCGCTACCCGTGTCGTGTGTGAGTCAGTGAGTGTACGTTTACGTGCCGATTACAGTTGAAAAGGCCGAATCTAATAAGAACAAATCCATTACGGTCGAATAGATAATGTTGCAAACAGATCAGGACTAATAAGAATAAGATGTAAAACGCATTAAGCTTAGTAGCAATAAGATAGAAAATGGATTTGATCGAAAATCTTAAATTAGTCACGAGAAGTAGTTTCTTTGAAGTTTTTAACCAATAATTCTAAACCTTTTTAAATTGAAGAATATGTTTCGTTTGTATTTTTACCATTCAATCAAATCCACTTTCTATTTTATTCCCATTAAGATTAGACCATATTCGCTTTTTATTGTATTCATTTTATTTATTTTGCGACCCACCACTGTTAGAAAACCCTGTCATATACCTATAATATATTATAGGCAAAAATAAAAATTAATGTATTTTTATTTTATTTTTCAGGCTATTCTTGTTCCTGTTCTCCGTTTGAATGCGTTTGTAATCACAATCTACAAAACAACAATCAATACTTTGTGCACAATACATCATCGACCTACCATCAAGCACCACCTGTGGAAAGTTCATATTGGCACACACAAACTACTCCAAACGAAGAAATCGCCATAGGTTCCACGTACTACGGTGCGAATCAAGAAACCGCCGAGAATCAAAACTACGACTTCACCCCGATCACCGGAGACATATTCCAACCGGAGGAAATATTTCAACTGGACCAGCCACTTAGACCTGACTATCCACCTTATCACGAACATCACAACAGTGAAATGGCAAATTCACCTCCAACATTTATCGACCTCGGCAGTGGCACCATACACAAGGAAAACCTTAAATCTGAAAACAACTATTGGATACACTATCAACAGAATCAAGATTTTGCAATGAATAACGACGATTCAAACATAAGCAATTCGAGTCAGTTGAATACAAGTTGTTCGCCGGAGAGTTATTTGCAAAACGACTTGGTAGATCACACGTCTGAAATAATACCGTGCGGAAACCGATTACAATACGAGCCAAACGGTCAAATGGCGATACCAAATCACAAAGAAATTGCACCTTTACAGCAACCTAATAATATATATTATAATTATTCCGACGATAATTCAACGCAAGACCCAAAATACTTTTGTCCAAACAGTTCGCAATATGTAAACAATTTTCCAAGGAATGACTACATTAATGATTACTCTTCTAAGCAATACCGATACGCTTATGACGATAGATTGTTAAATGGCAAAATAGATTCAGTGCAAAACATTCCTATGGACAATGAAATCGAAATGCCAGTCATTGACTATACGGCGAATAATACCAATTACTTATACGACACAATAAATTCAAATGTGAGCAACATGTCAAACTTACAAGAAAATTGTGAATCTATAATAGATATACGGGAAAGTGAACAAATTAATAGTGATTTTAGATTAAGGTGTTCAGCTGCTATTAACAATAATAACGAATGTTATCCAAATCAATTTCATTCCACTCATTTTAATCAATTTACAGCAGTAAGTCATAATTAAGCGATAGGTTTAATTTTGTGAATATGTAAATAAATATTATTGAATATATCATTGTTTTTACTGTATGAATGTGTATAGCATACAAGTGAATATGAGGACGATAGTTAAGATGGAATGGGAACGTTTCATGATGATAGTTTCAGGTTTCAGATCTTATGAAAAGGTGGGATTTGCTCAATCGACTAACATTAACAAAAATTAAATAAATTTTTCTATCAAAATTTTATTACTGAAATAGGATTATCACATATGATAAAACGGTTATATTATTTGTACAATGTGAGAAAATGATTGATTTTGGAAATAATTAGAGTTCCACAGCAACTGCACAGAATTAACAGTCCATATACCGACATAATTTTCTTCTTTTACAAAATAACATTTCAAATAATTTATGTTCAAAATGGACAGACATAGTATGCGTATAGCAAAAATTATAGAATCAAGTAAAACACTAAACGAATCATTCGAAGGCAAACAAAATTATCATGACTAATAGAATTATAAATCACTGGTACACATTATATAATATTTTCAAAACACAAAATATACATAGCATAATTACTCACATTTATTTTGCTTTTTTAAATAGAAGTTTTAAATATCTAGGCACATTTTTTATCAAGCAATACGCAAATTATTATTTCGCATCTACGAAACATCAATTTCAATCAGACGCAGATATATTTCATAAATAGCCTTCATTGATAATAATTATAAAAGGTGCAATAACCTATAATTAACGATTCTTTCGCTTGTCGATCTACCATTGTATGTATGTTACAGATGTCCAAACATATTTTTTACGCTTAAATTATTTTATCACATTGTGCTGACACGTAGACAAATAATAAAAAAATACTACATTACAACACATCATAAAATTAAAGACAAAGGTTATGCTGTAAAAATCAAAATAATCACATACATCAGCATGCAGTTTCACTAAATTCAAATTCAAATCGTTAAGTCTGTTTCGTTGTCCAATACACACATTTTTAACGATAAATTTAATTTTAATCATCTAAATAACTGTTGGTTTTTTATAATATTCAATACAAATCAAATATGAAATAATACAAATGTATATCTAGTCCACAAGAAATCCAAAATAAGATGCAATTTACCAGATGTAGCAAGAGTAAGGCATATCTAACATCTTTGAATTTTATAAATAAATATAAAATTAGTAAAACCCCAAAGATTCAAATAATTGATTTTATATTTTGAGATTTCATTTTTTCAAAACATGTAAAATGAGTAAAATAAAACTTTTTATGCAAAACTGGACATCATATCTTAATGAATTTCAGCGTAGATAATTAAGACTGAAGGCAATACTTCGTACATACATACATATTATATTAAAGCCTATTTTACTTTATAATTGCAATATTATTGAAAATCCTAATTTGTATGTGAATTCTAATAAATACGAGGAAAAATATAAACAGTGCATACAAAGTTTCGAAAATTAATATTATATGAAAATTACATTATGAATAATTAAATGTCCGAACAATAAGCGTTCATTGAATTCACATTTTAAGATATCTAACGAACAGGTTTAAATGTTTGAAATACTTGGATAGTAAAAAAATACACATAAATTATACGGAGTACAACAAAAAGCTTTTCCAAGTGAAGTAAATTTAAGAAATGCAATATTTATTTGTTGCAACTACATTTATGTATGTATATACATTTTACCACATTCTACCAATATATACCACCAAGTTTATACATAATACGTTGTCACTCGTTATTCAAATCATAAAAATCAATTTAATAAAACAGGTCAATAATAGACATTGTAATAAATGAAAAGAAATTTGGATTTGTAGTATTTACCATGAAAAATTTAAAATAATAATAAAAAATTGTTATAGAATTCAAGACTGATACTTCAATTTTTAAAAAAGTACCAGTAAAGTATATGTATGTATGTATATATAATACATATATTGATCTTTTAAAATACACATATCTATCGATTTACTTATTACTCTTATTATGATGTTTTTAGGAAATCGAGAAATGGGTGTATGAAAAAAAATATATATTTCTAATCCAGCATGTTATATTTTAGAATGTTTTAAAATATTTAAACCATACCAATATAATTTTTTTGTTATTTAAATATATCACGGGGCAGCTTCTTCTGCAATTTCGGAAACAAGTTCATTCGATAAAGCGTCATTTAAACACACATTATTGGAACTTTCATAAGGCACGCTTTCAGCAGTTGTAATAGACAAACCCAATATCGTCTCTGTACGAATATCACTCACTTTGACAGGATCAAAGATTTCTTGTCTACTCTCTTTTTGTTCAATTGAAACAGCGGAGGCAACATGTTTTTGTTTATCAATAGAATCGCAGACCACATTACTGATCTTAGCTGTGTCTACTGAAGCCTCGTGAGAAGACTTGGGTTCACCCTTTATATGACTACTTAATTTGCTATCATCTTCATTTATTGGATTATCGGTAAGCTGCATAACCACGGGCAACCTATCACTTAACAAAGTGGTTAAGGTGTTTGATGGAATAACACTTTTGGTCATAGGGTTATCTCGGCGACTTCTTGGTGTACTATCATAGCTGCCTGCTGCTTCTGACATTGACATACGGATCACAGATTTGCACTGACTAGATTCTGAAATATTCAAAATTGTGTTTGATTAGCACTGAACTTAAAGCATACATACATAAGCAATACCATATAAAAGTACATATGTGAATACAAATAGTGATGTGCAAATTAATAAACGAAAAAGGTTTCGAAAATTTATAATAGCACTACAAAATTATGATATCTTAAAACAGAAATTTAAATGTATCAAATTAATCTGTAAAATAAAGGTTATAAAATTAATAATAAAATTTACCTAAATCTTTACATATTGAAGAACTATCACAGCAGTAATTTCTATCTTTTAGTAAATTATCGGTGGATTTTACAGGTCCTACTTTTACTCTGTAAAAACGTTGACTTACTGCTACTTGATATTTATTACCACTCTGAAAAATAAAATAAAAATTCAGTTTATAACAACAGTACATATTTCCTACGTATTTATATTTGTGGATATAAATTATCACCTTAACAGCGTGACAATATTCTTTATTTTCAACCCGGCCAACTGCATACAACCGTCTTTCAGATTCATCCTTAAGGTTTAATTTTAAATCCAGTGCAGATAAACAATCGCTATGCAACAGATAAAGAGTAGATGATTCCTGTAAAGAATAGGTAATATATAATTTAATAATACATATATAGGTACTTATTTTAGGAAATTTCTTTTGAATAGTTACCTGAAGCAGTGTGTAATTACAATGGACTCCATCCCAAAGAACAAAAACAATATCACCAACATCACAAGATGACATGGTCAAAGTTTGAGGAATTAATCCAAGAGGAGTGTGACTCTTCAGCATTTTCTTACTAATCTTCAGATCCGTGCTTGTTGAAGCATCTAGTTGTATACGCCCACAACTAAAATATAACTTACAATTAATATGACATTGTTTTGGTATTCAAATACTCATATAATATCTATTGAATGTATACATGATATATATGATTTAATATATAATAATATTGTATATTAAATAACCTGTGAAAATCGCTTGTCTCTGGATCGGTGAGTTGCTGGATTGTCTCCTTATATTTTAAGCACTCGCGTGAAAGCGCTCCCTCTCTGTCGCGTGAGTGATCTAATTGTCTGTCTTTCTCTTCGATTATCCGTTTGACAGCATCATTCAAGTTCACCTGCTTCTCAGATTCATATTTAGATTTCAATTTCTCTATCTCGAATAACAGTTTAGTTTTCCATTCATTGTCATGGTTTTCTAGTACCTCTTTGATGGCTTCTTCTTTTTCTTGTTCCAAATCTGCCTTAGTCTGTAATAAGATTGCTTTATGATTTGATATTTCGATCATATCTGTTCTTTCTATTTTTTCCAAGCTAGATTCTGAAGGAGATCGGTCCATGCTTGTCAAAGCAACTAATCTAAATCGTGAACGCAAAGATTCCAATTCTCCTTTATTTTCTTGAGCCATTTTGTCTTTAATTTCTTTAATTGCTTTCTGCTTAGCTATTTCAGCCTCTTCCATTATTTTAGCATGCTCAGAACTTAAATTCTCAAAATACTTGATTCTCGATTGCAAATTATTTATCTCTGAATCCTTTTCACTTAACAATTTGTTGAATTCGACTTGTTTAGATATAAGCTCTGCTTTGAGAACTAAAATTTCTTCATCTTTACGGTTAGCTATTAATTTTATATCATTCATTTCTAGCTCGTGATCTACTGTTAATCGTTGCAGAGTTTCCCGCTCTCTCAAGGCGTTCTCAGCTATATGTTTTTCACACATGGAAGCTACATTAAGACAGTCATCCTGAAAACTTCCTTGGTGGTTTGATACGTCGGTTTTCAGGCTTTGCATATCAGTTTTTAAGATACTGACAGTTTCACTGTATTTTATAATGACTGATGACAATAATTCCTTCAAATTTTCAACTTCGTTGCGTTTTGATCCCAGATTTTCCTGTAATAATAACAATCAAAATATTAATGAACCTCAATAGAATTTTAATAGTATTGATGTACATTTAAAGATTGACAATGCCAAAATCAATCATCAAAGCAAAACTGCAGAAACTTCAACAATAATCTTTTATATGTAGTTTATGCACTCATAACGAAAGCCACCGCCATGGCTCAGTGTGCAGCGCAATAGGCACAACATGCCAAAAATGTAAACTTTAGCAAAAAAAAAAAAAAGCAATATTATTGCATTGTGCATGCAATATTATTATATTTGACATTGTTTAATATATTCTTCACATCAAATAGAAATTTGTCAATATTGCAACATTTGATGAAATGACACTTACAATTTTTGTATATGTATGTATATCAATAATTGTAATTAATAATAAATTTTGCAAATTAATCTGTAATTTAAGTTAATATATTATACTTTAACTAGAAATATATTTAAATCATACATTTTAGAATCTATTTATCACCAATTTCAAATGCTAAATATAATATTAAAGTCTTAAATTTCAAATGTTGTAATTAAAAATAAAAAAAATTTAATATGCGGAAAATTTGAGGGATGAGGAATAGGAAAAATATTAAAGGAAGAAAGGGGCCACCAAACGAAAATCGAAAAAAAAACTACCATTTTTAAGCATTCAAAAGAAAAACTTATTGTAAATAGGCATGGCATATTTTTAAGTAAATTGCCAAATCACATGAACATTTAGATGTATAAAGCGTATCACGGTACATTTCCAAATTTACCACAAAACTACAAAGCGTTATTTGACACATTGATACGTATCAAGACCATCTGCATCTCAAAAAAGCCTAATTTCTTCCAATCGATAATTCAGAAAATAATTTGGTTACATCATCTCAAAACGATAAAGAAACTTTAAATAGAAAATCTGTTGAGAAATCAAAATAGTTCAACAAATACAAAATGACTTATTTAGGTAATAATAAGTTTGCTTTGCAAATGAAATGATTGCCCAACATCAATTCAAAAATCAACTTGTTGCCAAAACATGCATCAAAAAATCTACAATTGAAAGCATTAAATATTTCATATTTTAGAAAAAATAAAAACATATTTCAATACAGTGCAAAATATGTAAATGCCATCATCTAAAACCGATTGAATTTTGTTAATACATTTTTATATTACTATTAGATATAGTATCTCAAGTGTTGTTCTAAGATTTGCTTTACTGTTTACCACTGATTAAATAAAATCTCATTAAATTTCCTTTTAAATTATAAAAATTAAAAAAAAATGAGTGAAATGTACATGATATACAATTGTGGAATAGAACCAATAGAGCCTACCATACGATACATTTATATAAATAGATAATTTTGTACTGGTAACAAGCATGAACTATTGCAAAAGTGCAGCGATAGTGGGACGAGCAGGGCGGCGGTGGCTACCTGCAGCAGAGAAACGAGTGTCTGAGAATCCAGCGGCGAGGCTGAGCAACCCCACTCAAGGCTCACTGGTGGGGACTCCTCTATATAAAATTCAGCAGGTTCAAAATCTGCTCGGTGGCCTGGAGCAGCAGTGGGAGAGGAGGGTGACGGGGGCCGCGGGGATGAAGCGGCTGGAGATGACAAGGACGGAGATAAAAGACAACCACATTCAGGATGCGGAGAGGCTGCCTCTGGTATTGGTGCTAATGGTAAGGGTGTTGGTGGTCGGGCACGAGGAGGTTTGATTGGGGCTTGACGTGTATGAGATCGCACCTCAGTGAGCGTTGTTGCATCGGTCCTGGCGGGGGCGGTAGGAAGCTGAGCTGCCCCACCGCCCCGTTCAATCGGACTCTGTCCAACCTTTTCAAATTCTTCTGTGTCAGTCTCGGACTCAAAACCGCTAAAATGCAAAATTTTATTATAAATGAATTACAATTTTAAATCAATATAAAATTAATGAAAACGAAATCAATGAAAGTTGAAAAAAAAAAGATAAATAATATAATAAAATAAGCAAAAATATTCATTTACAAAAGAATATCAGAAACAAAAAGGTATAAAGAAGAGTATATGCATTCAACATGTAAAACTTGTAAAGCATTTTTAAATGAAGGATGTTATAAAAATTGAGTTTTTATCTTTCCAGTTTGCAGCTACATATGTATGTATGTATATACGAAAAACTAATTATGTATTATCTAAAATTTATAGTCAACAAGATCATTGTATGATATTGCAAAAAAAATTACCGATCTAACCCAACAGTTTCTTTTACTACGGGTGGTGCTATCTCGTCTTGAACTTGTTTTTCTACGCTTTTAGCTTGAGTGGCCGGCCTGTGTAGATAAATAAATTGCAATATATTAATAGTAACAGTACAAATTTCGTACAATAACTATAAAACTAAACGCAACAACGTACCGCAATTGGAAAAATTGTGTTACAGGTGTCATATCATAGGGTGGAATTTCGGGTGTGAGGTGAGGTAAACGTGCCGTTAAAGTTTCAATGTCACTTTGAGTTAAACGTGGCAACTCAACATCAAACCCTCTCGGTGCTTGAGTAGCAAATGGAGGAGGCATATCTTCAGTGCCAGGAAACAAGCCACCGAGGAAATGTCCCGAAAATAGAGAGTCGAAACTTCTTCTTCTCATTACTTCCTCATTGTGAATAGTTAGAAGATGACATGCCAAATCTGAAGCCCACTGAAAAATCAAATAAACTATGATAATAAAGTTTTTTTTAATTAAAAAAAAAAAGGAAAAAATATCACTCACCGAAAGAAAGGCCTGAGAAAATGTTCTCCGTCTAACAATTTCATGAACAGCTGTGCAAAAAAGTCGAGGAGCTCTATGTAATTGTCCAACAACAGCCAAGTGCCTTTTTAATCTTGCCAATGAACGATGATAAAACATAAGTTTACTATCGATTTCAAACATACGATTCTCTACATACACAATCCACCTAAAATAATAGTAAATAAACAATTAATAGTTGAAATTATCTACATCGTAAGAAATTTAATATGAAAAAATAGCTTACTGAAGCCTATGATACAGATTGATAGCGAGTTCCTTTTTGGCTCTGGCACACCGACGCCGCATATCATAAAGTCGTTGATGATTTCTCAACATATTTTGTAATTGTTTCCTATGTGATTCACACAACAGTCGCAAAACATCAATATCAGTTGAGCTTGTTGCACTCTTATTCTATGAATAAAATGTTTTGAATTAATACAAGCACACTAAATATGTACGGCAAAATTCCAATTAAAATAAATACCTGAAAAGCGTACGCCAAATCTTTTTTGTCTTGTTCTAAACGGCGAGCTTCACACATAAGCTGTTCTAAACCACTAAGACGTTCTTCTAATCCTTTTATGCGTTTCATATTATCTCGCTGAGCACTTTCCAGAGCCTCCGCTACATCCGCCCGAAGTGTAGACATTACACTACTATCAAACTAGCAAATAAATGAAAAAAATTAAAGTCACAAGAAATATGCTAATAAATATACATATTTACTGCTAGAAACAAAGATAAATACCAGATCCATAGCATTTTGGCAATATTCCGCAATGTGTTTCAGAGATTCTTGATTTTCCTTGACTGTTATCCAATGCAGTAATGTCAAAGCTTCTTTATTGTTTTGCTTCGATTTAGTTCTAACTAAGCCACGACTAGGCTTTCGCATCTTCTGGCCATCTTTGGAGAGTTCTACTCCTTCATCACCTTCTGAAGTTGTACTACCACCAGCTCCTTTTGAACTCGATGAACCATCAAAAGCTATAAATAAGAATTATTAAATTCGTATGTATGTATATATGTATGTATAATACCAAAGTTATTTTCTGACAATATTTACCTTTTTGACCATCTTCTAAAGCTGGTAAATTACTTTCACAACTTCTTTCCTCCTCATCTTCCTCTTTAATCGATGGAGTATCGTCATCATACGATTCACTATCTCCATGAAGTTCGTCAAAAGTAAAAAAAGGATTTGACGCAGCATTTAATCTCAGGGCAGGAAGAATTGGAATACTAGATAGAATTTCTAAATCGTCATTAAATCTAAAAAAAGAAAAAAATACAATAAATATAAAATATAAGCTAGTCAAGGGTCACAACATCGTTTAAAACATTAATCAAGAACACGTACAATCAATTTTATAACATTTTGTACATACCCAGATAAAAATTCTATGTATTCACTTTTTTTGCTAATCTGCTCTTCAAACTTCTCTTCAAAATCTTCAGCTCTCTCATGAAAATCTGATGTAACATCTTCCATATTGGCTACAACAGCTGCCCAGCCCTGAAATACACAATTTTTTAAATACAATTCCTGTTCAGAAATTATTAAAATTGTGTCCAAATCAAAAATAAGTCCAATATACCTGTTGTTGCAAATGTTGATCGTGGACTAGTTTTTCGCAACCATGCGTATGTTCACGAGCAGCATCCCAAAATTGTTGTGCGAGTTGTGCACATGCAAGAACAGTATTATAACTTGGTGCCATTAACAAACATTTATCTACCTGTTCTTTGAGATCGACGTCTGAAATTTTACATATTTTTTAACATAAGCAAAAACGTCATTTGAAATCACCGTACATATTTCATCACTGATTTGTCAATATTGATTTACCTGATCTATAATCACATTGTGACTTTGGGGGATCATCAGACTCTATTATCGTTTTACTAAACATATAAATAGGATTCGTGTCCGTACCAGCACTATACGAACACACCTTAGCATCCGGCCGTAACACTTCACCGCCACTCACAAGCAATACTTGCTTATTGGCGGGAATTTTGCAAACCTTTTCTATCATCGATTTTAGGAACACCACGCTAAAAAAATTCAAATTAATTATTAATAAACAAACAAATGATTAAAACATATTTTTTTTATATTTTTACCGATGCCTACCTTTCTAATGCTAAATTGATATCAAACGTCATCATGGTGCCTGTGTCTACATGAAATATGTAAAGCATTTTGACTAAGTATTATTTAAAAATTAGTAAATGCAATCACAGTCAATATTTAACGGTTTTTCTTCTATATTGATGATTGACAGCTAATTTGCATAATTTTATACTGCAACAACAAAAATAAAATATAGTTAAAATATGCCACACAAAACGAAATGACGTAAGCATATTTAAACTATGCGTGTAGTAGTTAGGTTATGAATGGATAAGTCAATAAAAATGTATTGTGCACGTGAGAAAAAAGTGCGACATAAAAAATAGAAAGTATAATTTTTATCAAATAAAAACTATGAACATGAACATAGACTTTAAACGCAAAAACTGTTTCCAATGATCGTAGCGTCAGTATTGTTGATTCAACTTGCATTTTTTTTTTCTCATTTTGCATTAAAAACGAAAAAGATAATTTTATGGCTATAAACGGGTATGATAATTTTTTCACCGAAAATTTTGCAAACACAACTTGCACATAAAACACCAAGTCCAACACTAGAATATTATCAATTTAATCAAAATATCCTAGCGATGATTGAGTAATATGTTTCACTTTAACAACAGCAAGACCATAATTAATAAGATATGTACTCAACAATTTTTATTGATTATTTTAGTGATCGTGCGAAAATTCGACCTCGAGATTTTGATTGATTTGTATGTTATCATCCCCTGATCACGTTTTCATGATTTCTGGGAAATATCTGTGTCTGTGGAAATATCTGTTAGAATCGCTAAATAATAACTCAAAAACCGTTTATCCTATTACACTGAAACTTTTTGCCGGCCATTACAATCCATAAGGCTATCAAAAACTTTCGCCAGTGGTACTTCTCTTGGAAAGTCATCAAATTTTTTGTAATCTCAAAAAGAGAATAGGACGACGCAAAAAAAAAAGTCGTCGTCCTACTCGAATACAATGAATTCGAGCATAAAAGTTGGTGTGGTGTCAGTGGCATTGCGCGGTCTATTTTCAGCCTTGTGCGTATACGCTGTTGGTACTAGTCGACAAGTCTAAACAACAACAAAACATTCGACCAATTCGACTAACAAAAAAAGATGAAATTCTATATGGCAAATTGAATAGAAAAGGCAATTCTGTCAAAATCGCTACAAACATTGCGACAAAAAAAGCAAAAAGCATGTGAGCATACAACACCAGCTGCTCCAAGTGTCAATGTTGATGTGCGCCAAACTAGACCTCAACGACGGCGAGCCCAGTACTATTAAAGTGCGAAAATCGCCCGCCAGGCTGTTACAACTACAAGATTACGTAATTACGCGTGTGTGCGTGCTGTCAAAGTGAGTGTGACGTCACCACTCACGTCACACCTGCAACGAATGATCGATCCGGTCAAGCCCCGTTACACGAACGCTACGTTGAGCGAAACACATCTCACGTATGTTTTTATTTATTTGTTTATTTCTTCGAGAAACTTCCACGATTCGATTTTAACCCGCGACTTTAACCCGTTGACGAGTGGGCAGGGCGCCAAGGAAAATTTCCAAGTTATACACAAGGAACGCAAGTGAGCAAAAAAAGATATTTCATATACAAGGTTGTTTTGATACGTATCCAACTGGACGGTCTCCTCTCCAAAAGCGAGCACAATGTAAATGAATAATAAATGATTTTACGTAATCAAGCTCACCTCTATAATGTCTACGAATCAAAGTGTACCTACATATGTACTAAGGAAAAGTTAGTTACACGAAAGTTAGCCGTAGACAATTGAAAGACAGAACGTGAGCGAAATAGACAATACGGCGTGAATCAAATAAATTTTTGATTAATTTAGAAAACTAATTCTAATCTAAACGTGTATAGTATATAAATGGTTGTAACTATCGCCAAAGTTATATATTAGAGATAGGACTTTTGTGGCACTTGTGATTAGACCGACTGGAGAAATTTTCCGTAATATTTAATGTTTAAATTGTTATGTAGTTGCTGAAAAATTTTCCCTATAGAAATTCGGCTCAGCTGCACTTGGGTAAAACAATGAGCCGTCACTTGAAATTTTATTATTAGTTGTGTTGAAATTATTTTAAAAAATTTGGTCAAAAGAAGTTGAACCCTATGCCTGACATATTATTCGAATTCATATATGTATATGAATTCATATTTGTGAGGCCCTTAAATCCGATCTCTATATATACATATATATATATATAGTTATGAATCATAACTATGTATATACATATGTATGTATGTATACTATTATGATGTTAGTGAGGCTGGGTTTTGAGGTGTAGCCAAAAGGTAAAAAATCTGAGGAATGGCAGATAGGTAACCTTCGCTTAGTTCAAGTAGATAAAATGACAATTGACATTAAAAAAAATGCCATGTGCATATGCAAAATTAATATGTATGTACATATGTATGTATATACATAGGGGTTTTTGAGGACAACCCAAATAAAAATCAAAAGTCGGATCAGGACTCAGGATTCAGGATCAGCGAAAGAACAGTTAAATGAGATATAAATGAAAATAGCCCATTCAAAAGTTGAATGCAACTTTGATTGTTGTTGAGTGCATACAACATTTCAGTACAAAATGGATCATTTTAGAATCATATTTTGTATCTGAAATTGGTATTTCGATATTTTAATCCAAATCAAGCCCCGCATAGTAGTCGAATTTCATTGGATTGATTTTCGGTAAATTTAGAATATACGCTGGTAGATTGTGATATTTGAGCTTGAACGACTTTAGATATCGATTGAATCACTGTGGATATGAAAAGTTGAGCCTCGTAATGTGCATCGTGCGATGTGAATTATTGAGTCTTATTTGCAGTATGCTTTCGCGAATCGATACATTTTTCAGTGTGGAAGCACTTTTCGCGATCCGAGTAAAGTATGGCACAGCCCCAAGTAATGTGCAAATACGAAACGGCAAGGGTGACGATGATGACACGACATCGTGACTCACCCAGACGAAAAGCTATCGAATAGCAAAAAAAGACTAAGGCGATTAAAGCGAAACAAAACGACGAAACGAAATAACAACGAAAAGAGAGAAAAACCATACAAAGGAAAAGCGATCGTATCGCGCAGTAGGCTGAATAAAATTTAAGTGGATGATGAAACATTAGCAAAGATTTTCATTTCAGATATAAACGATGATCCATGACACAATCCTGCTACCGTATAATTCAAGTGCTGATCCTCGAGGAAGCTTTGTTGTGCTAAGATCGCCTTTGTCATTTCCAGAGTAGGGTTCACTGAGGTCAAAATTGTCCAGAAAATCATAGAATTTTTTTATAAAAATAAGTCCCATTGAAATTGCGGCGGAATTCCAACGAACGAAGATAAATAAAGTAAAAATATATCTTCACGACAAATTGAGTGATTCTTGACAGCTGATTGATTCTTTTATTAATGGAATCTCTGGATTGCCCAAAAATTTCATCAAAACTAATGAGATTGATCGCTGTTGAGAGTATGGCTCATTGAAATGATGTATCGAATGTTAGCATGACCTATATACTACACATAAACAAACACACTCATCGGTTGTGTTTATGTAACCGAATGGAAAATATTTGAGAAGCAGCTGCAGTTTTCAAATACTACATTGTACATATAATAAACATTGAGCGATTTGCATACATGCTTGGAAACACATACGCAAGTTTAATAACCGCTGAAAATGTTTTAAATGAATGTAACATTTTCAGATGAAAATTCAAATGATCAAAATAAAATCATAATCATCAAACAATAACGTATAACATTATGAATGGGGATTGTTTGCTGTCAACTTACGCAGATTGGAAAGTCAAAATTAAAATTTCGCCATTCGGGAGATTGGTATTGTCCTCTTGGACTTTTTCACTGCGTACAAACGATCTAGTACTATGTAGTTTCCTCCAACATATGCTATATGTATCTATTTGTTATTTTATTTTTAAAATGTTTGAGGGTTACTGTCCACTCCCCATGTTAATAACCCTGCGAGTGCGGTGAACTGTCGGTGCAAAATCCTCGCACTAAAATAACGAATACTACCTACTACTCTTCGTGAGTACAAACAACTTTACGAAATTGGCATATTAGCGCCCCGAACCAAAGTTTTCCACATAAATGTAAGAGTGGAAGGGATATATTAGTCATGGCGGGTAAAAATCAGGTTTATAAATTAGGGGAGGTTTATCGAGGGCACGGGCGTGTGTACTTAATGATTTCAAGTGTATGTGTGTGTATGGTTGACCCTAGGAAAAACCCTGCGTTGAATATGTGTACACATAAATGTGTGCACGTGTCGCATACGTGTGTCAGATTGTAGGCGGAAACGGGTGGCTCGTGTCAATAGGAGGACTCCAACGACATTCAAACTATAATATCCAGTCACCTTACAATGTTGTTGAGGTTTTTTCGCCAAAAAATAGTGTAAGTTGTAACGACGCATTGTACTAATGAAAATGATCTATTCACGTGAAACGAGCATGGTCACTCTGCAAAAGAACTCAAGTGTCCCTGCACGCTCGTGCTTGGTTTGAGGGTAGCGTGTACAAACTTGGTTTGTACACGACGAGATGCCAACACTAATTACGCACAGACGAAGAATTGATTGTAAAACTTTCAAAATATACTATCGAAAGAGATATCGGATGACTCGAAGAGCGATTCAAAACTATGTATATATATGTAAATGACAGACTTTTCAGACAGTTAGTTTTGTTTGGAATCGATACGAATTATTTGTACGAGACGTATTTGCGCAGTCGTTTGTCTGGCTACCCACATTTTAGATAATGGAAAATATTAATTGTTGCGAAGAATTGATCTCAGACGGGAGGTGCTTAGCCCGAAGAAGTCAGGTTTACAATTCCTTATCTGCCAAGATAAGGAGAAATAGCGAGAAATGAAATAGAAATGGCTTGAGCTAGGCTTTCCTCAAATTTGTGTTTGCCACGAATGCTTTGGCCGTTTTCGTCCAGGTAGCAGTGGGAAAAAATTAGCTGATGGAAGGACACAATTTTATTATGTTTTACGATTGTACTTAATTGTGTCGCTAAATATCAAACGTGGTGATCTCCACAACGGTTGAAATTGAGTAAAATGATTCTTTTCTCCCGAGCAGTGAAATTCTAGAATTAATTTAGTTTGAATTTTTTAATCATCGCATTTTTGACATTGGATTAATGCAAAAATGCGAAAAATTATTCAATGCAAAAATGAAGAAAAATCAGTTTTAAATATGGTGATGACTACGCTTGGTATGAACTCAGTCTTTAAAGCACGTTTACTAAAGTTCTTCTGTTGCGTGCTATATTGGAAAATACAATTTCAATAGTGCTGAAAAATATTTTTGGGTGATTGGAAGAAAAACTACCGCCACGCAATACTTTTTTGTTTGCAAATAAACGGCCACCTTGAAAATTTTCGCAACGGGATTGGTCAGAAAGGATTTGGACAATTTTGATATAATAAATTTCGTGTAGATGACGTGTTTGAAAAAAAAGTTTTTATAGATTTAACGAGGTGATGGAAGGATTTGAATGAAACATACATATACAATATATAAAAGCGGATGTAAATATTAAATCAAATAAAAATTAAAAATCCGTCAAAGTGACTTTCTTCTTTATGCACTAGGTTGGAAGGTAGTAAATTGCTTGGACAAAAACGTTGTCAATACAATAATGTAAGCGAAATTCCAATTAAACTACTTTATTCCTTATGCACTAGGTAGGAAGGCAGTAGATAGTGCTAAAATTATAATCAAAGTAAAATTTAAATTTCAACGTTCTTTTGTTTTTTTTTTATTTTAATTAATTAATGGGCGGCCGAATTTATCCAATCGTTGATTTTTCAACGGGCGTACACTCGGCGTCAGTTTATACAATAAAAATCTCAAAATTTAAAAAAAAAATTGAAGACGATCACGTTTGATATCTAGCGACACAAACAACTCATGTAAGTGCGGACAACGTGCGTACATTTATTTCGTGTCGGTTTTCCGTTACATTTTCAAATATTAATTTCATTAGTAATATGTGCTCGCAAAAGACAATCGAAATTAGAGCATCATCATCGCAAAACCAAAGATAAGATTACAATGACATTATTAGACGGAAAAAAAGACGCGCGCGGACCACAGTTTTAGAGCATCGGCATTCGAACGGGAGAACAAGTGCGCAAGCGCGCGCTCACATGCACACCAACACAACGCACGTGGAGCACACACACACACAAAACACATAGTGCCAACAGCACAAAACAATACCCAACGACACAAACGCAACAAAACATATACATCGGGGGTGTTCGCGAACGCGGAAGTGCGTATGCGGAAAACGCAAACGAGCGTTCGCAAACATTCGCGAGTCGAGATTCACGAACGGCTCCCGACTTCCTACACACACATGCATACACACAAACATACACGGGCGCGAGTCGATAGACTCGAGAGCGACTATGGCCGTAAAAAAGTGCGACACGGACCAAATAACAGGAAACGCACAATATTCAATATGACATCACAACTATGTACATACATACATACAAAATCTCAACAAAGAGAAGTCAAAAAGCACACGCGACACGGCCATGTCCCATTTGGCGGATCGTTCACAGTGCGATTTCGTCAGTACGTTCTGGTTTCGAATTTTTTTTTTTGGTTTGACGTTAGCTTTTCGCGAGAGTAGGGTGGGGTGGGGGGGGGGGGGTGGGGCGGGGTCAATTTTGACGTTTGCGTTGCATAGGAAAATCTCGCTCGATGATGTTGATGTGGGGTGGTTGTTGTTGTTGTTGTTGTTGTTGGATGTTTGTTATGGGGTTGTTGTTCCCCGTTGCTTACTTGGTTGTGTCTCGTGCGGATCTCTGGCGTATAATGGCGGCCACGTCCAGTCGCGTTGAGCGACGGCCGCCAGCTGTTGTGGCCCTTTGTTTTGCGGCCGAGAGACACACCTAGTGGCGCATTCTGGTGGCCAAACCGGCAAGTAAAATCTTGCACGGTTTGCGTTCGCAATCATTTCGCTATTTTTCGGCGGTACACTTTGCGATGTTTAAAAGCTGTTTGCGATCTGAAATGTGAGGTGTCTTTTGGACACGGTTTGACTTTCAAGTGATTTACTTCAGGGTGAGGAAAATCTCCGTAAGAAAAGTCGTCGTTGAAATCTATGTTTTTCTTAATGAAGGAAAAATTTTCCATTAAAATAGGTTTTCCGAAATTTTTGTAATATTCAATATCTAAATCAAATTTTATTTTTATTTTTTGACAGAATGGTTAATTTGGTGTTTTTTTATTACATTAGGTATATGATAGCCATTTCACAAGCATACGTTTAATTTGCTTTTGTTGGGGGGAAAACGATTCTAACGCAACAGTTCTAAGAACACAAAGACCCAGACCCGATAAGTGAATAATGGAATAATGGATAGGTAGTGCCAATTTATTGGTGGAAATGGGAGATTGGAGATTTCTGATCTGGATTTAGTAATGTCCAGATCTTGCCAATGGCGATAAACCGTCGAGAGAATAATATTCATTTTAACCATTCTTAAATATGTAGAAACCGCTTGATAGAATTTTTACGTTTTAAATATTTATTAATTTATTTAATTAAAATAGCTGACGAGCAAAAGCAAAGCTTACAAGCAAAAGGTAACCTAAAGTTAAAATTACAAAATAAACTTAATTATTAGCACTTGTACAGCGGTGCTGTTTTAAGGTTAATTGATTCACTACATATAGTGCAAATTGTAAGGATAGATAATAATTGGAGTGTATTGATGTATCTCGGAGCAATGCGTACAAAGAGACGATTTATAGAATGATAGTTGTAATAGTAAAACGGTTGTAGTGAAAATTTTAATATTGGATTTTGTTTTCGTTGGAAGAAAGTTAATCAACAGGTCTAATAACACAAGGAATATATTATAATATAGGAATAATGGATAGGAGGTGATAATTTTTGGTAGAACTGTCTCACGACTAAGATAAATTGGCAAATTCTTACAGGAGACGGCAGATCCGGATTTAGTAATGTCCAGATCTTGCCAATGGCGATAACTTAAGTCGAGAGAATCATTTCGACAAACGGGGATCGAATCCCAGACCTTCGCTAAAGAGACTTTACGCTCTAATCACTAAGCTATCGCCCGGCTATTTATTGAAGAAAAATAATTTCACAATTTTCATATTATTGTTGGTAACGCAACCTTTACTCACTTATTTGAAGAAAAAAATTAAATTTAGCCCATCTTCGTAAATGAATCCTTATAAAGTCATACACGTGCAGACAATGAACTTTTGAAATGAGCTTTAGATTGCATGTATGTATGTAAGTATACAACTCATTTTGAAAACATGAATGGGGTGGGGGGGCAACAAATTGCATCAATCACCATTTTTTCCGTCTACAAATAAGCATCACCTTTATAATGTATTGTGTATTTAACTGTTATCATTGTCAACACTTTCTCGAAGAGAACTTTTATTAAAGATAATGTTGTCGCTTCGTCAACATTTTTTGAAAAGCAAGTACCTACTAATCGAACGAGCCTGAACCCAAAAAAAACCTAGATTAGCCAGAAGTGAACTATATATACGCGCAATATGCTTTATCTGAGGAACTCCAAGGTCATTGGGGTCAAGTATCCTAATTTTTCACTATATGACCTTATTGATTACACGTAATGTACACCGCTTGGTCACCGCACATTTACGTAACGCTAAACTTGCGGGCCGCAGTCCGTACCTCGACAGTTATCATTTAAAATGCTAATATATAAACATATTTTTCCATTTATTTATTTTTTTTACCTAATATAACTTTGCGAAGTATTGCGATACATATTTTTTTGCAAAACTATTTGTAGCACATAAATGGATCGATATAATAGCAAAAAAATTACCTTTTTTTGTCATTGCTAATGCAAATATATAAAGATCGAAACAAAATTAAATCGTACGATTCGTTTTATTTTTCGCAATGACTAGCGAGATCATCAAACGAATCATTCGAAAATAAACCGTGCCAAAATTTTCTAGAGTAGACTAGCTGGCGCTGAATTTTCACGTGTCCCATGCATTATGCAATACAACCCTCAAACGACCGTTTTGCAGGTAAAATTAAAAAAAATAATCATTTTATCGTTTGATATCCCCTGACTGATATGACATGTAAACATTAAACATATGTTCGCCGAACATGTTCGCAGTGCAAACAGCCAGGCAGTCTGCAACACAAGACCAGAAGATAATACTCATTGATTTTCACAATAAACAACAAAGGTGATGCGATCATACGATATGGTGTAATATCTGGAAAAAAGTGTTCACCACGATGAAATTTTTTCACGAATGGATCATGAAGCCCAAGATAATTGATTGCTAATGTGCATTTCATAAAATGATGATTATATTGTTTATTGCACTCGTTTGTTAACAAAACGCTTTGCGCGAATAAGTAAACACTTGGTGATTCAAAGGAACGGATATGAATCCGCGTGTTTACATTTCGATTGAATTGAATTACTAAGGGGAAACACAAACGAAAATTCGGAATATATTAAAAGAAATGAGAATTGTATGTAAGCTACATCGATTTGATAAGAATTACATAAAATCATTTGGTTATTAAGTTATTATACATATGTACATAAGAGATAAAGTGGTTTTGATGGAGTAGCGGTAGGTCATTGAGCTCATACTGTCAGGGCACAGTTATTAATTTAGTTCCACATATTATAATTTTATTTAAAAAAAATGAGTTTAAAATTGGTTCTTTTAATCTTTAATGGATGTAAAATATGAATTTTTTCTTGAACATCCCACTTTATATACCTGGATTCAAATACAGCACCATTAACCGAAACTTTTAAAGATAATCCCAAAGTTTCTTATTCAGGTAAAATGTAACTGTAGTTAAAACGCTAAGGTTAAAATTTAATCTTTTGAAAGCAGATACCATCAGTAAGTATGCAAGAATTGTGTCGTTCTTGGAATACGTACATAAACTTCCAAGCTACGTATAACTAACTGTGAATGCACGGATTTTCCCCAGAAGCTGTCGAGCACAAATTGAATTTATAATTCGGCACGCTCATTTGGGAAACACTGGTCTAATAAAATAACGGACGAATTTGAAGATCGGAAAATGCGCATCGGACACCTAAACTAATTCTGCGGAATGAGGTCGTCGCACAGTTTCTGGAAATAGTCTTGCACTACGCACAGATAAACACCATTCGATCACGGATACGTACAATGGACCAGCCGGTAGAGGTCAGTCGAGAAAAATTGACCTTGCGTCCGATTCACTTTCCACGCGAGCGAGTCGATTTTTCACAGTGTAACACAACTTTTATTTGCAAATTATCACTGTTGGAACGCTTTGCTCGTTTAGCACTCTTGTTTTAGATCTTCGTCTGGAACATTTTGTCAATTTCGAATATTTAGCGCGCGACGCGGAAGGAGTGTGGCGTACCGTCGCGACGCGTTTGTTTGGCGGTCGTGTTGTTGCCAAATACAAAATGTTGCGACGCAACATTATACACGTGTAACGTTGTGTTTTGCGTCGTTTTTTCGCATCAATTAACTCGGCGCATTCTGTTGAAAGAATGCAAATGAAATATAATTAAAAATAAAAAGATTTTTGTTTAAAACTCGAGCGGTTGTCGGTTCGACTTTTGTAGACAGTTCGGTTGGTGCGTTGAACCGATATTAATCGCTAAACGCATTCAGTTTCTATTTTAGTACCTACATATGTATATAATAAATGTTACTACTGCGTGCTATCAATATCGAATAATTTATTGCATTGTTTTGATCATAAATACGAAATAATTATTTCCTCATATTTTTAAGAGATGAAGATTTGGTTTTCCTATTCGGAAAGTAGTTTCGTTTAAATTTACATAAAACGTATTATTTCAACCGTTTGATTTTTAAATACATATGTAATAGAATGTATTTATATGAAATACACCGGATACTTTTTATATCCATCTATCTGCGTTAAAAATGTTAAAACAGTTCTTTCATTTAAGTTAATCTTTCGAAATGGTTTTTGTTATAGATCGACTTACGAGGCTTATCAATATCTTTACCTGCTTTTCGTAGAAAAAATAAATGTTATTCTCAGCATTGGTGTATTGAAAAAATAGTGATATTGAACACACACTAGTCATTTTCTATCTAGATTAATCTTTTATAATTCGTTTTCTATGTGAAAATTTTGAATGCTTGTTAAACTTTCTGCTTATATTGTTCTTAAATTACCATTTTATTTTTAACGATTCGCCAATTGATTTACAATTCTTGCCTTTCCAATGCAAAAACTGGTTCTCTTTATTTCAAAAGTTTTCAACTACACACATATTTTCTACTGAGTCCTGTCTATTCTTTCAAATATCTATTATTATCGGCAGCAAAAAATTCTGCATAAAATCGTCTTTGACAATGTTGTAAATCTTCGTGCAAAATTCGTAACCCACCATGCTTGTTTTGTTTACCTTTTTTTTTGTTAAACTCACATTTATCAGCACGAATCAATAAGCTAAAAGCTTTCCCATCCTGTCTTTTGTCGTAAAATCTTTGTACACACACACATTTCTTGTTATTCTTTGATATTTGTCAAATTTTAACTTCCTCGACAATCTTCGGCATATTTACCCTCTCTTTGTGTTCAATTTGGAATAATTGTTATTCGAGCGATTAACAAACCAGCGAAATTTAAATAAGGACCCAAAGCACACATCGAATGCATCATCATTTTCAGCCGTTCACCATCCACTGCTGAAGGCCTCTCCAATCCTCTTCCATTCCTGTCTGTCTTGAGCAATCTGCATCCACTTGACTCCACACATTTTTCTCAATTCATCAACCCATCGTCTGCTCGGTCTACCTTGCTTTCTTTCACATCCTCTCGGATACCATTCCAGTATTTTTGCCACTTTTATCATGTTTCTTATCCATGTATTCCTTTTACGATCTCTTCTTGTTATACCAAGCGGTTCCATGACAAAAGAGAACATGACAAAACAGAACATAATAAAAGAGAACAAGCATACATCTTTCCATGATTCTCTGTGTGCACTGGATCTTACGTAATATTCTTGAATTCAGCATCAACGTTTCACATCCATACGCCATAACTGGCAGTACGCATTAGGCATTAGTATGCCTTATTTTTTTAGCATAGCGGAATGTTGGATTGGAAAACTATGTTCATTCTTCCAAAAGCGCTCCACCCTAGTTTCATTCTTCTTCTTAACATCCAGTCATGTTCACCAATTATCCTGGGTATAAATCTTTACGATATGGTTATCTTCTGTGACTGTGTTTTGCTTGCAAAACTAATTAAACATAATTTTAGTTTTATTAAAATTAATTGTTAAACCTATTCGAATGTATCACCATTGCGAAAAACTCTCTATTTATTGCATTGCAACTCAACCATAAAGAAAACGAGCATCTTATTTACACAATAATTATCAAATTATCTATGATCTAATACACGTGTATGGAGTTTTGTAGGGTAAATTTTTTAAATTACGCACCATTGCGCAATGTCAATGTTATACGCTCGAGTGTCGTGCGTGCAAGGTTGTTCAGCACGTGTTAAATGTATTATTCAATGTTAATAACAGTGTCGACAATCGGTGGTTGAGGTCGCAACCGATTCGACATCCTCTCCACGATGAAACGTCTAATTTTCCAATTGAGACGCGCATCTCCGGAAAAGTGCGCGTGCGTGCACTTCCGGAAAATTACGCGGAAAAACTCGCAGTACCACCTTTCGACTTCAGTTAATCCAAAGGCTAAGTTTTCGAACCGTTCACGAGAGCCACTGTAATGTGCTATTCCATCACCGAAGAGTTCAATAACCAAGGTAGCGAGTCATGTACATATAATGCTGCGTACACACCGACCGACGAACCGAACAGCGAACGACGAATTGTTGCTATTGCTATTGTGTGGACGTTCATAAATCATCGGACGTTATTGTGTGGAGCGGTCCACACAATAGCAACCATTCGTCGTTCGCTGTTCGGTTCGTCGGTGTGAAAGCAGCATAAGAGTGAGCGAAGTGCACCTATTTTAAGGCCTCACAAACCGGTGCGGATTATTATTCGCGAGCGAATGTGTAACACAATGTGTTACACATTACTATAAATAAAAGCCCTGGAATCTCTGTCCGCCACGCTCGCAATTCTATGGGGAGATTTCGACGAAAGGTGAAACACGCAATCCAAATTTATACGATACGCGTGGCGTGTTAAGGTCTTCATCTACCGAGTTCGTTGACATGCGTTAAGTCGACGTACGATATCCGCGTACCAATTGCAGCACGAGTGAAAGCCGTGCTGCAATTGATGTGTGGATATCGTACGTCGATTTGAAGCATGTCAACGTACTCTACAAATGACAAAAGTGCGGTGAGTGCGGCACAATACGGAGACGCGTTCAACTGAAGACTGCGACAGAACGCGCGTCGACGCGACGTATGAAGTTTGTATGCGTCACCGTGACGGACACAGTGGGTGCACTCCCATACTCCAACTATGTACATCAGTTTGCATACTTTGGCGCACATACGATACGTGTACGTCAACGTACCCGGTGGACGGAGGCCTTAAGAGCCTTAAGTTTGGCGTGTAAATTTACAAGAGTGGCGCATGCGCCAACCGTATCTACATAACCTCACTAACGTACACTACACATAACACGGTAACCACTGTTAACGGGTACTCGCTAGTTGTATTACAACCCCCACCACATACCACCGAGCGTATTTATCCGCTCGCGAATAATAATCCGCTCCGGTTTGTGAGGACCTTTATGAAGTGAAGTCTAAGCACTTTATACAAATTTAAACCAACTAGTAAAGCTATTATTCTTTCGACTTCCTTAATTGGTGTCGAACTGCTGTTGATTGGATAAATGAGCTCGATTCCGGCTTTGTAAAATGTGCTCGTCATGCTTCTACGGCAGTAGTTGATCTTCTAATGGATGTAAAGCTTTGAAAACCACTGGTTTTACTCACAATTAGAAATGTGTCTAGTAGATAGTTTACGACGATGTGTATATAAACAGCTAATTGTAGAAAAATAAACTGTCCAAGGCCGCATAATTTGCGACGTGCAATTTTCAGTTGTTAATAATATGCATATTTATACTCGTGTGTTCGCGGAGTATGATACGATTTGTGCGGCGTAATATTATATTGTGAGAATAGTACATGTGTACATACATACATATATGTATGTACATACATATGTATGTAATGGGTGCGATGGACGAGTTTGTATTTTGTTCAATTTTATATACTTCTGTAGAATGAAAAATGAAACCATTTGGAACTATGCGTGTGTGTGATTTCACCTAACTTACATACTTTTTGCTAATTGTTATTTTTGATTAATGATAGAGATAGGCGTGTGTTTGGGTGACTTTTTTTAGATTTTTTCCTTGAAATGAAATGAAACGAATAAAAAATATAATACAAACACTTTATTTGAACATAGTAGCACCTCAACATATCATTTCTATAATGTTTCTTGTATATAATACATTTTCGCACCGCGACAAACCCCGCGGAAAATCACGAAAATTTCCTTATCGTATATACATTTTGAATCATTTGAAAAAAGTTTCTTTTTAAGTAGTAACAATATTAAAATTTCATATTCAATTAATTAGTTTATTAATTAATGTGTTTGAAACTGAAGTAATATTATCAAAAAAGTACATACATATTAATATGCGTCGTCAAATAGAAATATTATACAACAAGTATGAAACAGCACTGTAGTGATATACATATAATACATAATTATTTAAAAATTATCATAATAATAGACACATTCATGAAAATTTTCAGCACACAATCAAAGATACCAATTGTGTGCGTGGTTTGTTGAATAATTTTGATTGCCTATTATATACATTTTCTATTACTAATTTAGTTATAAGTTTTGCATCAAAATTTCTTTAACATTTTAAATGTTTTTTTAATACAAACATTGTATTGGAGTAGCATAATAAAAACGCAACACTAACTCGCATCACAATTGTACCTTTCCAGTCGAAAATGCAACATTTCATATTATAAATAATTCAGGGAAGAAAAGATTTTACAATAATGCAAGAAAATAGACATGTGTCTTAAACAAGAACAAATACATGAAGCGTCCTTCGTATTCTTATTTGTTAAAAATACATTGAATATACATTAAAGTATTTGGCTGATTTATTTATTTGTTACAATTAGTAAAGTTCACGATCTCAATGAAAGCTTCGAGTACGATTTTTGAAAAACTTTGTACGATTAGATAGCCATAAAAATATATTCGCTATTCGCCTATATGTTAGGTATATATGTATGTATGTGTGTTTAGATCATTTATTTTTTAGTGTGCTCTCTTATAACAAACTTTTTAGATGGATAATTTTTGTGCATCCGATGTAACAAAATGCAACACTTCGCGCTTATTAATCAATAATATAAAAAATAATGTCACGTACATATAAATATTTTATAAAATCGAGCACCTTTCTAAAATTCTATTCCATCAAAACTTTCGTAAAGTAACGTTGTGAATAATATTACAATAATAAAAAAAGCAAGTACTTGTTGAAAAGTCAAAAGTCAAATAAATACAATCAGAAGGCACGCAGTGTTCATTCATCCTTTATATATATATATATATATTAAACATACAATGATAACAAATTTTAAAGTAACGGGAAATATCTAAATATATATGTATGTATGTATGTGTAAGATCAATCAAGCGCAAAGGAATCGCTTTTTTGATATGCATAAATTTTTTTTTAAGGACTGAAAAACTTAACACTAACGATTACTTTTTATCAATGTATAATATATATTTTTTTAACTATCTGGATTCACTAAAAAAAAGAGAAGTCTTTAAAATTTTCCTCTTAGTTTACATAAATTAATTATTTTTAGAAATGTATATCGAAAATGTCAACTATCGATTATATGGCGAAACCATTCGAATGGAGAACCGAAAGGCTGTCGCTACACACCGCGTGAGATTTTTCATTTTTCTAATTTAATTTTCCCTAAAAATTGACCTAAATTTAAGCGTAATCCGTCTCCATTCGAAGGGATTCCACGGCAACTACCATTGCTAATGTGTGTGTGTGTTTTTTTTAAATATGAATTACGATTGATTAAACGTTTGTTCCCATTGGTTTAGGTTAGGCACCTCTTCCCCAACAACGCATAAAATTTGCTTCTATGTACTCTCGACGATCGATGGGAAAAACTCATTCACTACTCGAAAACTTTGTTGTTCTTTATAAATATCATAATTCTTATATCAGCAGATTCAGGAGATAAAAAGAGAAAGATATATGTATATAGAGAGAGAGAGAGAGAGATGAAAGGAAAAATTGTAAAATCGCTACTAGTTTAGAAATGCCAACGCTTACGCCATTCAACAGCGCGATCGTTATAATATTAATTTATCAGCATAATGCTCTTGTTGTTCATTATAATATTATACAATAAAATTGAGGAACCCTTGAGCCTTGATCTAAATAAATTTAAAATCTTCATTGAAAGGTTTGAAATGGGAGAAGAGCGTTGCAGTGAAACATCGATAAATCTAGCAATGGCCTATCAAAAAAGAAATGAAATTCCGAATATCACATATGAATCTCCCATGGACAATAAAAAATTCAGCTGTTTCAAATTTATGACAATCAAACGAACGTCAGAAATTTATTGGTACAATATTATCATTATTAAATTTAATCACTTAATCCAACGATCATTATCCATATGTTTATAATTGAAACGTTTTTCACATTACGGGTTCCTAGTCACATTATAAAAACATATAGTTTCTATATATATTTCATATAAACAGATCTTTTCATATAAAACGAGATATTAAAAAAGCCTAATATGATTTTTTTTTAAATATAGATATATGAAAAATTGATATATAATCTATATATATATGTAACGAAGATAAGTTTATACATTACGGTGTAAAAATATTTTCATTTTAATATATATAATATAGTAGTATAGGTAATTATAATTGCAATAGCGAATGACTGAACTCATTCGTTACGAATCGAAGCGCATTTGAGCATCGTGTATGTAATATTATATATAGTACGAGTCGTACTCGGCACACCATCTTGCCCATCGGATGTGCTCCCGTTCATAAATTGTATTATAATATTATTTTAATTTTAATTTAACACACTTGAGGACAAAAAGCCGGGTTTTCAGATACGTTCGGCCCACGGAGATGGATCGAGGAGTTTGCTGGGTAATAATGTCTTGATGTTCGCGCGTGAGGAGTTGGAGTCAGACGAGGATTTGCGACGACCAGGTGAGCGCCGGGACGCTCTTGGCAGCCGCTACGTCAACAGTTTGAAGAACATTATCGCCAGTGAGATGTTGATGAAGAGCACCAGCAGCACCAGCTGCTGTCGCGAGAACCAATCCTACAAAAAAAAAAAAAAAAACCATCAATTATTCCATATTGAACACTTTGAGACTCATTTCTTGGAAGCGAGTCGCAATTTTGGTATTTTGGCAGTGTGTGTGCTGCAGAGTAACGACCCGTAATTGCAACCGTTTAACCGTTCGCTCTATTTAACATATCAATGACCGATTTTTCTTATTCGTTAATTTTTTTTTTTTGGTTTATTTTATGTATGTATGTATGTATATGTAAATGTGCAGTGTGTGTGCAAAAAGCAAGTGGTTCGTGATCTCATCGACTTGCGGGCGTGTCGTTCAAATGTCAAGTCGATTATAATAGATAGATACCAGTTCGTAGTCAAATGATTCTCTTTGACCACTCTGGAGATGTTTAAATTTAATTGGCTTTCGTAGATTTTATCGCGATTCTTTTTTATTACTCATAAAGTCATAAGTGTATAATAGGTACTGATTAGTGTACGTTGAAAGTAACGGAGAGTAATTTAATTCATTAGTTTAATTGGTTTATAGTCTATTTATAAACTTTCTTAACTTTTTTCCACGCTTTACTCCCCATTTTTCCGACACGTAGTTCCCTCTCCTAACTGTTTCCATTGTACATATTTTCATCTTTTATTTTATACTATTTACTATGTCTACGAAAACACACGTTTAATACAAAGCTCAGTGGTTAAAGCATTCGTCTTTTGAGCGAAGGTCTGGGGTTCGATTCCCGTTAAATGATTATCTCGACAGTTTTTTCGACCTTAACTATCGCTATTGACAAGATCTGGACATTACTAAATCCAAATCGGCCGTCTCCTGTTCGAATTTGTCAAATTATCTAACGATTCCACGAAAATTTGCCACCCCATTATCCATTATTCCTATGTTAACCTGTTATTGGGTCTAGATCCTTGTGTTCTTAGACCTGTCGGTTAACTTTCCCCCAACAAGACAATTAAACAAAGTTCTTCAGAAAGACTCAGAAATACGTCAAATTTGACAAAAATGATTAAAAGTACTTTTCATTATCGACGAAAGTGTCTGAGGTGAAAAGTGTCACTTTTCAGTTGAACACAGTTAACACTCACAGTGATAGCTTGGTTATTTATCTTTCGGTATAAAAGACAAGCGATACACTTTGGCCATACGACAGTGATAAATTGTATCTTGTCTAAACTTTAAACGTTCTTCTAAGTTATTTTTCACTGCGTCATTTTTCAAAAGCATTAGCGATTTATATACGCGAAATATCCTAGTAAATACAGTACTTTTGCTACAATGAGCGTGCACTCTGAACCAATGCACGGAGATTGACGTGTCGAGGACCAAAATGTGAAAATATTTTGATCAAAATAATAAGGATTGTTTTAATACCTTGACCTGGGGGCTAACCAGGTAGAGCAAAGGATTGGCACGCAGTCTCTCAGATTCATCTGCAATTCTTCTAATTTCCTCTCGTCTTGCTGATCCCAACACGGAAACTTCTTCACGTGACATCGCATCAGAGGCACGCGGTAGTCCTTGCACGTCAGGCAAGGACTTCTTGCGTTGTAACGGTTGCGACACCGGCATACTCTGAAAAACAAAAAAATAGGTCATTATAATTGAAGCGATTGTGTTTATTTTATCGTTTATCGCACAAGCCAGTGGTTAAAGTTAACCGTTAGCCGACTGCAAACTACAACCATACACATACATACATAGGTAGGTACACATTCATAATAGTAACAAATGATAGAGATGAGTTTATTTCGCATAACGGGATGACCCACTTCGAATCCAAAGCGGGCACCACTCGTACATTCAACGGCCATAATCCATTCGTCAATTACGCGTAAAGTAATATTGTGTTAAAATTGAGTCCCTAGTTAGTATCAATTTACCTGATTTTTGAAGGTATGTATTTTTTTAAATTCAATCCCGTTGTTATTTAAATAGACATTGCAATTAATAAGTGTTTGAATATGACGCGATGAAATTGGAACATCGACGTGAAGCAATTATTATGATAAAGTTATGAGTTATTTGCATCGTTTAATTTTCTATTATATTCCCGGAAATTTTCAACGATGATTATTTAGATTAATTTTTAATGCTATCCGTAGCGCAGACCGTGATCTTTGACACGTCGTCAGTCTTCATTAACGCCACAATGCACTCGACAGTTTCATAATTGTATCATTGACACATGAGTGCAATCCGAACGCATTAATAAACTATGTATGTATAACGATATGGTATAAATGGCCATGTTGTTGTTATAATTATTCTTGAGGTAACAAACCTCATCAGTGAATTCGCCATTGTATCAAGGATAACAACTTTTATCGGGCATCGTCTTTTCACATCGACCATTCAAAATAGACAAGAGTATAACAGACTAAAAAAGTCAATAACCAATTTTTTTTTATCAGCCACTACCCAAGTTCATCAGTGTCGACCTCATATGTAGTCGAAATGTTATCCGATGATTCGACGTTATGCAAATACTCGATATTGCCAACAAGTGCATTCGTTCGTCGACTCGCTGTTTTTTTTTTTGCTTTTTTATCATCATTGATAATGAATAATGCGTATGTGAAGTACAAATCATATGAATTTTGTGATATTGAGTTGTAAACGTGAGACATGCGATACTCAACCATTTATATATATTGTGATATATGATGTACATACATACATATGTACGTGTCTTGTCGCTACTCATAATTAAATATCTCTCATCATCGGGAAATCTTAAAAGAAAATGTATCAAATACGCTAGCGCTTGTTTGTGCTATTTCATTTTTCCTTTTATAAATCGAACCTGGCGTGTTTTTTCCCCGAATTCAATTTTTCACGTTACTCTTTTATGCATAATGCATACGAAACATTTCGAATAATTATTTATAGCTTCTGTAGAAAATACGCCAAAGAAAAGCGAAATTAACAATGAAAAGAGTCATTGACGCAAAATAGTACTACGTTTCACACACACATACATACATACATACATATGTACATATGTATGCAAAATACTTAAAAACCGCCTACGTTTGTTTCTCATTCCACACATTTTAATGTGCAATTGTTAAAATAATATTAAACAACATTAGTAACAACAATAGTAAATAAACAAATAAAGATTATATCAAAGCCACTTATGGGAATCGACGTATCGATAGTGAATAGTGATATCATGGTCATTTGTACTGAAATACATATGTAGGTGTAGTGAATGAAAATATTTTTAATCATAATTAAATTCTTCAATTAATAATTATTTTTTACATTCATCCATCACTAACCATCGAATGTTTTTTTTTTTTTCTTTTCGTGCACGCAAGATATGTATTTACATATTATTGTAGGGTACCTACCTGTAAATTATAAAAATTCGCGATAAATAAGAAGTTGTATAAACCATACTCAACAATTGTTCATTGACATATGTATGTAGATACCTATTTTATTTATCGAACATACGATATTTATCATTGTAATATTCCTATACAATACATATGTATATGTATGTACATACTACAAATAAATGATAATACCTATTTGTAAGTAGCTACCTATCGTAATTACATGCTTGTTCCTGTAAACTTATGATGATTTCACATATTACAAAAATCGATTTTTAATAATGCATATTAACATTGCATTGCATTATTGCTATTTTTTTTTTATTTATGCATGTATACATTCTAAATATTGATTAAACGGATCGCATTGGTAGAACGAATGCCCTTATTCGATAATAAATAGGGTTCCAAAGATCGTACGATACGCATTATATTATAGAAATAATAATCGATTCACATTCTGAATAAACATGACCTATATTATATCGTCCGAACGACATTTGAATTATTATATTCATTCGGAAAGGAAATCGCAAGAAATTATAATAGAAAATGTTCGTTGACCTACAGATTAGCAGCATTTATTGCCTGTGGCTCACTTATACGTCGCTACAGTGTGTTTTAACATTTCCAGAACACATTTTATGCACATTGGTCATATCAAGTGTAGATTCAATTTTTTTTGCATAATCGACAAAGTCAGTTCGATTGCAGTGCAAATTAAGCGTTAACAGGCGGTTAAACACCTGTTTTGATGTTTTTATTGAAATATTGAATCGACAACAAATTTTCCGATCGTGGGAAATCACTTTTATTGTATTCGAACTCGTTCGCAATTCGAAAATAGTAATAGTAGGTCAGTTTTTTTTTGCATTGTGCAAAGATTTGCAAAGCAAGGCCGCTGCAAAACAGAAGCGTGTGCAATTTTACGAAGAAAATTTGAATTGTTAATTTGAAAAATTAATAACATCCGATGGTAGTTTTGACTCACACTGTATTTTTGAATTTCCTGACATGTACTAAAGAGGTGTAACGTACTCACTGTGTAGATTTAATTCCCGTTCACCTTCGACTACCATATATTAAGCGAACGATTGAGAATATATAGACTCAAATTTGTTTCCTTATTAAAATATCGTTGATATAACGATGAATATACGATATTTATTTTTATGACAAATAAAACTGTATTCAGTTTATATTGTAATACCGCGATTGACATAAAATGTGTGAAAAGTCTTTTTTTAACCATAAATGAATAGCAATTTTACAAAATTACGCATTGCCGGTCTCCCATTGTTTTCCTTAAGGTCGATTCGGCTCGAAAAAATTAAATAAAAAATACTCACACGGCCAAGGAGAAGTAATATGCATACAATATCAATAAATACATGATCAATATTTAAGATTCAACTGTTCCACGTACAAATAAAAAATGTTTTTATTGTTATTGATGGGTATTATAGACGCCTGATGAAAATTTTAAAACTATTTTCCCATTTACGAAGTGCGTCAATACGTATGTACATACATATATGACAATAATGGCGATATAACGACTAGTGCGTACGATATTTTCGTTTATCTGAAAATCTTTGTTTGTGACTAATGCGATTTCTATTGTAGACTACGTACAGTTGTTGTTCACAATACTAATGTATTTCACACACGATACATTTATGTATGTACATATGTAATGTTCAGTGTAAAAAATGCGATTGTAAACATTTTTATTTTCTAATTGAATAAAAAGTATAGTCGGATTGAGACGAGTAGATTCGACGCGCGACATGAGACACACGATCGTTGATAACGTCAAGGTCACATTTTTTAGATCACTTACATTTGCTGTGCACAATTTTCAGTATAATTTATCACCGCATGGATTCATCTGTTCTACATGTGGGTCAACGAGCATTTTATTTGAGTTTCGATCTGTATCACTTTCGTTTTTTTGTTTCAGAATGCGCCATTTTAATCGATTCGCGCTTAAAATTCAATATCAAATTACGTAAACGTTCAAATTGGCAAATTTATACCATGCACGCGTTTGAAACGTGGGTCGTCAACCATAAACGAATAAACGTTGAATTAATTTTCACACGCGAGCATTTTAAGAACAGGTGAGGAATACTTTGGAATCTGTTAAAATATTATCATCTGTTTGTGTAGTTTTTGAGACATCAACAACGAACAAATGTTTTAATGCCGCAAATGTTGTTCACACGTCATCTTTCTTTAAATTTCATATCGCCGAATGTTATGTATAATAGATAGCGACGTTTTTCTTCCGTTTTGCATTGAAATTGATATCAAAGTTTCATTTTTATATGCAATTAAGTAGCGATAATTTATAAATAGAACGAATAACAAAATTGAAAGTGACGCGTATGTAATTTCTATCAAGCCAGAAACGTTATAAAGTGAGACTTTGTTGACAGGCACTGCTCCCGGGGATCAAAATATCCCTCACCGTTCGCTAATCTCGCTCGCGAATTTATTCAGATTATGGAAATCGCATGGGCGAATATTTATGACGCTTTCTTTCGGTTATTATAACTTTGTAAATGCGACGCATTTGTGCATATTACGACGCGCTTATAAGCGAGTTTATATTATATGGGCTATTATATATGTACATATGTAATATTTTCATTCATTGAAGAAAATTGAATACAAATTAACCATTTTAATTGCAGTTTACGTTAATTCTGTGTAAAGCGTGATCTAATCCCATTCATAGCAAAAAAATAATATTTATGCATGTTAATGTATTTGAGAATCAATTTTAAAAGATTCGCAAACCATCAGTTTCCGATTAGGCTCTAACGTGAATTTCATACGTTGTGATAAAATATTCTCGAAAGGTTTCTGAATAAAACTGAGCAACAAAATATCACGTTTTTTAAAACCCAGAGCGGAGATTAGTCAATCTTTTAACCCACTGAATTAAAATCCGATATGATAAGCGCGTCGCCGGTAACATATCATAACGTAGTTTAAAATCATTTGCCGCTCGAATTAGAACGTTAAGATAAAATAAAAAATATTGAGATAGAAAACCAATTATAAACGTGGTGAAATAAAAAACTCTCCAAGTAAATGCAAAATAGCATGGGAAAAAAATATATTTTTGACTTTAAAAATTCGCTAGATAATTAATTATAAGTATTTTAAAGCAATAAAAAATCACAATCAATAGGAAAAATATCTGAATATTGATTTCAATACTCACTTTGAGCACAGCGATACTATATTTTGAGTTATAGACCGTAAAAGCCAAAAAAATGGATATTTTTTACATTTTTTAAATCGCGAATATCTATAAACAAGATATAAACAAAAATCATTATCGGATTCGAATTCAGTGGTTCAAACTTAGTTAAGATTGACTAATCTTTGCGCTGGGTATTTTTTTTGTTGCTCAGTGTAATTAGACATTTTCACTCTTAACAATTCCGTAACATCGACATCTTTTCAAACGTTTTATGTTCGGTTGTTGATGTTGTTGTTGTTGTTGTTTTTCAATTTCCATGTACAACAAGTTCCAAGCATTCGCTATTATTTTGTTTACTATTTATTATTGCTAAATAAGCGACGAGACTACAAACAGCTTCTTTCTGTCAAAGTTGTGATTTAGAAACCGAATTGCGTACTAAAGATCAAGGTCTTAGCCAGGGATTCGTAACCTTTATCCACGTCGGGTTAATGGATGAACTTTATCGCGGATCTAGTTCGTTAACTAAATTGCCAATTTAGCACATTTCAGCGGACTAAATAATTATACACGTCACAGTTACGTCAGCTTTCACCGTTCAAAATCATAACAATAGTCTGATCATTCCAACAGATCCTTTACAATGTTTCATGATTATTAAATATGTAAGTATTTGTGCATTGAAAAAACTCATGTATTTATGTAACAATTGAAACAAAGATGAGTCGATACATCGACACAAAGAAAATGATGAAATGGGCGGAAAGCCACGAAAAGCCAAAAATGTAAAATTTCAAAAAATCGGGGAAATTAAACCAGTATAATATCCAACACACGATGCGTCATTTCAACGAAAAAATAAAGTAAAAACAGTTAAATTGGTGCATAAAGGATGCTTATTTTTGCATTGGAGCGACAAGGTCGCGATGTCTCATCGCCTCGAGTGAAAAACGTGTTTTCTACGATCGACGAACGAATTTTCTCTTTTCTTCGTAAAAATAAACTTTTCAGCACTCGGCGTGCTTATTTTCCACGACGCGCTTTTCCTTTTCATCGATTTTTATTGTGAAACGAAAACCCAAATAATTTAAATAATTTCGAGAATATATTTAGAGACATCTATGTGTTAAATTCGAAACTATTGTAATGTGAGTCGATAAAACAGAGCACGATTTACCTCGATAGGGGGCGCATTTATCCAACTTTCCGAAGCTCTCCTGGCCAAAAGGGCCGGCGAGAACATGAGGTCCTCATCCTCCTCATCTTCTCCTTGGTACCACATGTTGATGCAAAAGTTTTAACACGACAACACTTGAACACTGATTAGTTCCACAACTTTCGGACTATCATGATATTCAAACAGACACAGTATAATTCGAGGGGTGTGCAGGGTAGATTTGAGAGCACTCGCGATGGAAAGTGGAGCTCGTGGTCAGAGCACGTCTCGTCCGAGGAAAAGAATCAGCGATTGGTGCGTGCAGCCGAACGAAAATACATCCCGGACTCTTGGCGCCCTTTCCGGCCGCATTTATTTATACATCTTATATATAATAGAAGCACTGGATCGTCGGCGAAAGCACAATGTGTGTCGTCGAACGAAAATAATACACTCGAGGAGTGAAGAAGTGCTCTCCCTGTCGTCGACGACAGACGTTCAGCCGCCACCGTTCTTCTAGGATTGTGCAATTCGGTTGAACGTAGTGGGGAAATTTTTCAGGAATTCGTCTGCGAGAAGAGAGTGGAGACTCGACACACCGGGTGCCGGGATTAAATTAGACCAGGCGCCAGCCATTACGCTGACCCCGGGAATAATGTCGAAAAGCTCAAAAGCTCGCTGCACTTGTCTCCGTCCGTCGTCTCCTCGACGGAGTGCAGATTAGCCGACTTCAAGGTCATTTTAAAGCGAAAATTTAAAATATTTAGTAGCCAGCTATCTTCGGAAATGATTTGTGTCATCTTGGCGTCGCGACGCGTTGTTGCGTTGCTCACAAATTCGCAGTAGTGAGCGCGAACCTCAAGGTTCGGGAAAATTCAATCAACGCTTCTACGGTTCTACGGAAGAACGTTAGCAAAAAAATATGGAATTTCAGTGTGATTTTTCGGATTGTGACGGTTTTTGAGATGTAGCGATTTGACACACATACAGACAATTTCCAAAAATCACGATAGCATGATCGGTGGACGATACATACGAGTCAAAATCTCGAAGTCGAATTTTCGCACGAGGGGGTACAGTAAAAATGACATGATAGGGAATACTTGAGGGTATAAATGTCAATAAAATTAATATTGACCGTTTTTTTACAAACGTAATTTGTAGTTAATAATTTAAAACGTGAATACAAAAAAAAAATATTATAAACCATTGCATCTATCTATGTATGTATATATAATATATGTGAATGAAAAATCGTTGCACGTGTGGATCCGGCTTTGGGAATTACAGACAAATGTTCGGAAATCGACGTGTTGACGGAATTTTACGAGTTTTTTACCCATTCCTAAAATTTATTAAAATAAGTTTCATGGTAGAAAGCGCGTTGACAAAAATAAGATAATTACACAAAAATGATTTTACTTGTATGTTTTTTAAATGTTAAATATAATAAAGCTCTTATCGAGTAGGTATGGGGTTATATTTTGAAATGCGCTCAATAATATTGTTTTATACACGACTAGAACGATGTCTGCGTTCTGCGGTCTGGTTATTAGACAGTTAAAATGCCAGTTGAAAGATTTCTGTTTCGTTTTTTTTTTTTTTTGTAAATAAGAAGAAAGAAAACAGAATGATATGTGGGAGCGACCGCTAATGTTGATGTCTTCCCAGAATATAATATAACGAATGAGAAACCGATGCGTGTTGGAAAAGATGAAAATATTTCACGTCCGTCGCATAGTTTCCGCGATAATGGCCATATATTCGAGGGTCGCCGATGAAAATGCAGGAAATGCGTTTAAATTGTGATTTACCGGGCGAAAACAAACAAAATCAAAGAGCATTTTACACGTTTTCGACCGGACGATGATTCACGCGGTATATGAAAATTCAACGGTGGTATGCCAAATCGTTCGTCATGGACACAGTATTTGTTTTTCGCTTTGCGCTAAAACAATGCCAACATTTTGAAATAATAATGGAGCTATGTAAATGTTCAGAATTGACATATGTTTATACAACGGTGTTTAGTTCGAATATTTTATCGGACGACGTATTTTGATTTTCTAAAATAATATTATACTTTGATTTATTAATTATTTTGTGCATCGAACGCACGCTACGTACGCATTTGTATGATTACTCACACACATAATATTTTTCCTACATTTGCACAAAGAAATTACGCAACGTTGAAATAATGGCGAAAACATAATAAACTGACTTAAATAAAGAAAATTTCTAAAGATACATTTTCCGCTGTAAATCAGTCGAGAATGATACAATACAACAGCTGCGTGAGACGTCTAGAGAACGCAAAGAATGTTTGGCGGCCACTTTTTCTTTTTTTATATTGAAAAAGCTTCCTTTTAAAATTTGATTGCGTAAAGTCAAGATTATAGACATTCGATTTAATAAAATGCAATCAATAGGAATTCCACCACTGAAAAGTTATTCAATTAAATTGGATCCGACATCAAAATTGGACATCAACATATGTACAATATTTCACGCGTGTCTAAATACTATTATTAATAAATTAGTTACACTATTGATTGATTTTGTTTATTATGCTTAAGTATATCTATGTAAAGCTAAACTTTCATTGAACTCTATTGTGTGTAAATATTTATATGAAATGATGATAAAAAAATAAAGATCGAAATATTTAGAGATCAAAACGGAAAAGTAAATAAAATATGTAACATTACATTAATCGAATGTTAGACAGTGACAATTGAAACTGTAATTTACGGATAAAAATGAAGACACTTAAAAAAGTTAAAGAAGACACTTAAGACACTAAAATTAGCTCAAGTTTTGCGAAATACTACATACATACATACATACATATGTATGCAATAATAAAGGGAAGAGCAAATTGTTGTAAATTCTGATACATTTTCTTAACAGCCAATCCAACTTAAGAAGAACCTTGTTTTCATGCAATCAAAAAAAAGAGGGTTATGCTTGTCCGAGATTTACGACTTTGGTTGGTTATCGTTGATGTTTATTCCAAGAAGCCGAGATGGTGACGAAGTTCATTGATTGAGACCCAGGTCAAATCGGTCTTGACTAGAATGTTTCTTAAGTTGGACAGAGTATAGGTAGTTTAATTATACTAAGAAAATAACAAATACAAACCCTTTTATGTCCTCCTCCACCACCACCCCCCCCCCTCCTCCTCCTCCACCTCCACCTCCTCCTCCTCCACCTCCACCTCCACCTCCTCCACCTCCTCCCACCTCCACCACCACCACCACCTCCCATCGGAGGAGGCACTGCTTTCGATCCAATATAAAGGCTCTCCGTTCTTTTTGGTTGCGCCAAGGAGGGGATTATATCTTGTCCTAAGTTCCGCTTCCTCAATAGAACATCTTCGAACGGGGCATTTTGTCCGGATTGCGATTGGCTCGAAACCGAATAAACAGGGGTGGCGGCACGTGTACCTTGACCGGTAAGGACAGCACCGTTCCCCGTCATAGAAACAGGGGTGGCCGATCTCAACTGAGAAGCACCCCTACTCATCCTATCCACTGCAGGCTCCATACCAGTCTTATCCACCGAGGGTTGCCTCGAGCCAGCCAGACTCATACGACCGGTCGCCCTCGCGTACCGGTCCACGCTCGAATCTCTACTCGGCGGTCGTTTGTAGTGGTCGAAGTGGTCTATCGACGATTGATTCACTAATGGCGGCCTGTCTCCCACTTGTCTCGAATTTCTTCGCAACGATTGTCCGTAGGGTGGAGCATTGTTCATTGGTTGTTGCTGCTGCATCATCGAATCGTTCATCGGCATCGAGGGCATCGCACCGGGGGGAATGGAATTGGGCAGGTTAGGCACTCTGTTTTGTTCTAACGAGTTCATGTACGGACTAGTGTCTGTTTGGTTGTAATTTTGGTATTGATTGGGTGCATAGTTGTTTTGTTGCACGTTATTATTGTTCTGTTGAGGGAATGCATCAAAATTGGTGGGGTAATTGTTCTGTTGTTGTTGTTGCTGGTACATATTCGTTTGGTACGCGTTCTGCTGTTGGTATACGTTCTGTTGTTGTTGTTGTTGTTGCTGTTGTTGTTGTTGTGGCTGTTGATGCTGCATCGGTTTCGCTGGATAATTGTTCATTTGCATATTGTTAGGCTGTTGAGGGTAGTTATTGTTTTGTTGGACTTGGGGTAGGTTTTGTGTGGCGTATGCCGAAGCAGGTGGCGGATACGGATCGTTCGGTGGGGCAGCTTGAGGATAGGCTTCAGATGGCCTCCGAATGGAAGATGCGAATGTCGTTTTCAGTTGATTCGAATTTTGACCTGGTGGCTGGTCGAAATTTTTCGTCGGCTGGTGCAGTATCGACTTGCCCGGTACGGCGTCTTCCGGTGGCGGTTTGAATTTTTCTCTGATTCTTATTCGTTCTATTCCCGGTTGCTTGAAATCGGGAGCGAACTGCTTCGCCGTGACCTGAGCTAAATCTGAATCCTCTTTCGCGTGATCGCCGGCTATGTCAGCTTGTTCCGCTTTGCCTCTAGCAGTTGCTGTCCTGAAACGTCATTAAATCCAATTACTTCAAATTGCACTATAAAATAATCTAAAAATTACGATTGGTGTCTAATTTTAACCTCGATATGGCAATGTCAGCTTTCTGCAAAGCGATTTTGGAAGCTCGTTGTGCCGCGTTGACGGCCGCGTCTATCCTCTCTCGGAACTTGGCGCTCCTGATGAGAAATAGGTGCTTCTTTTTCTGGCTGGTGATGAGTACGTTGTTCTTGTACTTGCCCTCTTCTTTGGTACCGTCCCTGAAGGTAGTGACTCCGTAGCCGTATTTCTTGTTGGCAAACCATTCGCCCTCGTATCTGAGTCCGTCACTTCTCTCGCTAATTCCGAACCCAGTGCGCTTATCATTCTTCCATTCACCCATATACGTTTCCGTCACACCACTATCCAAGTGCTCGTCCTGAAAAAATAATACAAAAAGCCTGGTAGAGAACATTTATTTTTTTCTAAAGAAGTAAAAATGTACTGAAAAATAATGCTTCAATGGGCAACTAAGAAATATATACATAGATACGTACTTCTACAACAAAGCTCGCATTAGAATCGGTGTGTAAGGACGCGTTCGTCACTCCTGAGTGGGAGCTTTCAGTGGAAACCCAAGAAGCCGTGGAGCCAGTGGACCTGATAGAACCAGAGCCGGTACCTCTCTTCTCCAGGTCGCCAGTGCTGCGCTGCTTTCTGATTTTTAAGCCCTGAAATAGACAGTGATTGATAAATATAGTACATATATATGTAGTTTGTTATTATTAAATTTTATTATACTCATTATATTTTAGCCATCAATTACATCGACCCGTTTTCAGTTGAGAAAAACTGAACAATTCAATAAGTGACGAAAAAAGTGGGATAAACTCTCTTTATCCAGGTCTTGAGTGATTACTTAATTTTTTATTAGAATATTGGACGGGAGCCATCCCAGAATTATTTCTTATTCGCAAGGGAAACCGCGATAGAATCAATTTCGCAGACCCTCGCTACCGCGGTTTCTTGGGAACGACGTTAAAATTTAATTTATTTTTCCCTTAATGCCTTTTTTGTGCGAATCCCCAAATCCCGCACTCACGTCGATTTTATTTACAGAAGAAAATCCCTCGCTTAAAAGCGTTCGATTATATCGAAAGCTAGACAAACAACAATGAGATTATTTTAGCGCCCAAGTATATTATATATGTATGTATGTATAGGTGCTAAAGCAAAGTTAATGAAACACTGAATTCTTATCAGAAAATTTTGATATAATATGTACATATATGTAGGTAGTTAACGTATGAACTATTCACACGATCATATCTAACTATTGTTTTATTTTTTCACGTAGAAAATCTAAAAACTTTCGTATCGGCCCAATTCGTAGAGTATGATATAATGTTTCTTCGTCTTATCCGTTTTAGCGAAACTTTTGAAAGTTTTACTTTTATCTAGCACGCGAGCCGCTTTTCACTTCAATTGACAAACTGATATCGCGAGTCACTTTCGATTTAGGTACATTTAAACTTATAGTTCTTGTCGCTCTTTTTTTAAGCATTTCGTATCGAGTGTGCACTTAAGATATTCTGCAAGGGCAAGTGGCCTAGTAAAATTCATCACATTTCTTTCTTCACTCTCTTCACTGGTACATAACATTTTTCAAAAAGGGAAGTATGAAATAATTTCCAACTGAATCAGATAAAAGCATCCAATTAGCTCAGGTAGGAATTGAAATAGCGCATATAGATTTTAGCGGAATGTGTGAAAAAGCTGAAGTGGCAGTGGGCTGGACACATGACAAGAAGAATGATGGCAGATGGACGCGAGAAATACTTGAATAGTATCGGAGAGTACGTGGAAGAAAGCTAGGCAGACCAAGTGGACGATGGGCTGACGAATTAAGAAGAACGTGTGGAGTTAAGTGGATGCAGATTGCTCAAGACAGGCAGGAATGGAAGAGGATTTCATCCAGCAGTGGATGGTGAACGGTTGAAAATGACGATGATATAGATTTACGTCGCATACAAATCTTGACCACATAAGAAATCAAACCATAAACTACAAGTTATTAAATTCAGCGCCATAGTCATAATGACCTAGCTACGTTATGGTTTATGTCTTAAGCTATGTAGATGTCATACCGGATTTGGATATAAAGTTCCCATTTACAGGTAGAATTTTCCAACTTACAGAAAGCAGGCCCTTCTTGGTCTTCTCGACGAGACTATTCCTCCTAGCTGGTGGTTCGTCGGATCGTGCTTTGAGCACGAACCCTCCTCTGGAGTCGTCGAGTCGATGCGTACGTCTTTCGGCTGGGTCAGGGGTTGGTGGTGCTGCTGGTGCACCCCCATCAGTTGATCTAAGGGATGTAAGGGACGCCCTCACCGCTTTTTGAGGTCTATAATGTGACGCCAATCCGAATGGCGCCGATGCTCGAACTCCATACCCGTGTCGCATACCTCGTAACCACTGACCCTGGTATGTGCCTGAAAATTACAAAAAAAATCTAATTTAGAAGTTAAAAGGTGTAAGTGTAATATACATAATTTCATTAGAATTACATTTTTGTTAAGAATCCTGATATTTGGTTCACAACGACACGAAAATCGTAAACAAAAGATCCCTCCCTTGCCATACATGGTAATGATATAGTGAATCAACCTTTAAAATTTAATATGATGTGATCGAGACGCTCTGTATATTGAATATAATTTTTTTGGGACATTATAAGAGTAGTAGTATAAGCCCGTTGAATATCAACGGAGCGGTTTCTCATCATCCATACTGTGAGTGTTTGTATGGGTGAGTATATGTGTATGTACGTGCAGTATGTATGTACATAGGTATGCGAGCGATCTGCGGCTATCCAGCCAGGCAGACTCTTGCGCTACTATATGTATACTTCAAACTTGACAAATGAATAGAGTACAGAGCTTATAAAAAAAATAATATTAAATTTAATAGTTTTTGCATAGATGGTGCGTTATTTAGCAAAAACTATAACAATTTAGCAAAGTCGCGAACCTTTTGAGGATTAATATTGTCAAATTGTAGCAAGCCCGTCATTACCTAGTTTGAATGAATGCGTAAGCGCACTCTCTTCCGAACTGGTGATCTCGGGTTCAAATCCCACTCACGCGCGACGGTTCGTGTCTTTTAGTCATTTACCTCAGAGAGCGTTATCAACAGACAGACAGACAGACGGAATAGGGATATTATATATAGTGATAGTCTAATGCTAGTTACATATGTATGTAGGTTGGGTTTAAATTTCCACGTAATGTTATATTGTATGAAAGTGTGATCTGACTGTTTATTTATATGCATCGGACCCTACATACATACATACATGACATTACAGATTCTTCATTGATCTCGTCGTGCATTTATGATTTAATGTTTAATGCTATTTAGTGTTGCAAATTTAACTATGTAGGTCCTTCTCCAAACTAGTTTCTGTAATATAACGCAGTCAATAAGTAAAAAAGCTCGAAAATATTAGGCAACGAGATAAAATGGTTTCAGTTGTAGGTACGTCACGTTAGTGAATTTAAACAGAATCATTTATTCACGGAACAGGAGAGGTGCTTCAGTGTTTCAGAGACGAGACGAAATAATCTCGTTACTGAGTTACCCGAGGGTTCGCTGGGAAAAGTACTCAAGGGCCCAGCCAAGCGACGTGAATAAGTAAAGACGTCACGACACGTCGTAAAACAGCTCGTAAGTACGTGGATTTGTCTTTTATAAATCATTCGTGATTTGAGTAAGAATCTCTCTTTTTAATTTTTCACAGCTGTAAAGCGTAAAAGGAAAGAAAATTCTCCACAATGGCACTTAAGTAAGTTTCTAAATTGTATACGCAGTGCGTATGTATTTTTTTTATGATTATGTTCACGAGTTCTGTTATGTTGTTGTTATTTGTCGCAAAACGTTCCCGAAACTTTTACGCGAACTTTTAAAGCGTTTCGGTTGAGTCTGCTGAAACTATCGCTTAATTAGTTTATAAACGAAGCCTTTGCTCGAGCTAAGTAAACCTCAAAAGCTTCACAGTGAACCGATAGTAACTTTTGATTCGAATTTTGCTTATTGAAACGTGATAAATTAACGAGTACCTATCGCACACGCGTTGTTGATATGTCGAAAAGCTCACGCCTGAGCTTTCGTCGAACTTCTCTCACGCGAACGTATTTACATAATGTTCCCTATTGTAGACACACTTCATTATTCAGAAAACTATGCGTCTAAAAACCACCCTTCCGGGAATGCTTATAGGGGTGAGTAGAAAAGTAAGATACATACCTAATGTTGGTATGAATAATATAACATATTTTGAATGCGGAGCGGAAGGAAAATACTAGGCGTGTTTTAACGCGTTCCAAAATATGCAAATATTGAGATAATAATGTTTTACGTTTATGCAAATAGATACACAGCACAATACAATACGGACTCGACTGTGAAAATGGATATTGTTATATTCGTAATATACGTAAGTATGTATGTACATATGTACATATATCTTTATTGTGAAACTTCACCTTAGATTAGTCAGTGAGAGTGGAAGTAGTCAGACAAAGGATGGTTATGTGACTAAAACCACATACATATTCAATGTTAATTTGAACTTTGATTCTATATGGTTTCCGTACGGGGTTTAAAGGTATATAATATTGTTAGTTAATCTAAGTATTATGTTCATGTATAAAATAGTAATGATAAATAGTTTGGTTGGGGCGCTAGGCCGTTTCTAAATTATGCTGCGAAGTATATGAATTAACGTCTCACATCTGAATATGTATTATATGTCATTATACGTATGACAAGTACAAGGTTTAATATGAAAATTCTCGTGTAAGCCGCTCGAAAACGCGCTCATGATGATCCCAACGTGAAAGATGTACGAGAAGGATAACAAAGTGGATTCCCGTGGGTTACTCTGAATTTGAAATCAACTAGGTACAACGTACTCAAAGTGACGTGCTCAGATACCATTAAAGACTGATGAGGGTTTCATTGTTGTAACCCAAACGGATAAAAATACACGTATAAAAAATTATAATATATATCTACACATAATGGTAAAAGAGTAACGCAACTGTTCTATTCGAGTCACAAAATAGTGCGACAGTTATAAATGATGTAGTACAGTGTACAGATACGATTATAATATAAAAAGCAAAGATCGATGATGTGAGGATTAATTTTATGTTTTTTGAATAAATTAAAAGTAATTGAGGTGGTATAATACAGAATTTCTACAACAAAAATATTATCATACAATTAATGAGTTTCAGTGAAAACTGAAAAAAATTCAAATATATTTCCCTTGTGGAATATTAATTAGCGCAAATGCCTCGAAAGCAAATATCAATGAGCCTTTTTCTGTTCAAAGCAGTATTATGAAATTCCGAAAGAATTTTTCAGATGTAAATTCGCGAAATACAAAAAAACACGTTGTATTGAAATTTCGGGGTAAATTTAATGAAGCATTAACAGAGTGATTCACGGCTCATAGCACATATTATTTATAAGAAGGTTTGAAAAAAAAAAAAATCGTTCAAACATTTTCGATTATTAAGACGTCAATTAAAATTAATGAGTTTCTTTTAATACGCGTGTACCTTAAATCATTCTGCAGAATTGAAAATGCGAACAGAGACGTTCGCCGAATCAAAATGCGAATCACAGTTAGTTCAAAATTTATACGTTGACAGTAAAAAAAAATTACGTATTCTTTTTACGTTCGCTATATTTAAAGCTCTCATATTGATTATCGCAAATATATGTATGTGCATACGCAAAAAAGTATGGTTTCAGATTTGCGACGCAATGGACGAACCCGATCGATCCCCGAGTGGCTTATAAATCTGACCACTTAATTCGGAACACTGAAACGGGATACGTGCCATCTGTAATAAATAGATCGTATTAAGTCGCATAATCCAGCATTACGCCCTTGTTTTCGTCTGGCGACATTCACAGGTGATTGAGCATTTTATGCGAAGGTCTCGAAACAGGCTGTTTACTCGGAAGCTTTGGCGTCTAGACGCGCCATTGTTTACACCGATAGCTCTTGACTACACCACGGGGAGGATAATGTCAAATCAAGTTATCGTATTGAATATAAAAAAAGCCTTCGCTTTGACAGTCGACAGCGGAAAATATAAAAAAAATAATAAGGTATAAATAATTCACTCGAGTGAACGTCGGAGACGAGAGAAATCTGCTCGATCGGAAAATTTTCATTCGAAACGATTAATTGAATTTTCCGTCGGTACGCGTTCAACGAGCTTTTACGTCAGAATCGTTACACGGATTACACGCCGACACATAAAAAAAAGTAAAAGCTTCGCGTGTTTCGTTTCGACCTTCTGTTTCCATCGAATGTGCAGCAGTAGTACATAGCAAGGTTGATGAGTCACCGTTTAATTATTCCACTTTGAAAACGATGAAAACGTGGAGAGATTCTCGCAAGCGTTTGACTCGCATTGCACTCGGCAAACTCGCTTATTCATACTCAATTTGCACAACTGGCGAGTTGTGTGATTCTGTCGAATCGGCGATATGTACGATGAGTAAGCCGAAGTTCCAGCGTGTACATTTGTCATAGTATCAGCTAATGTTTCAGCGGAGCTGAAACTGAACCGATAGTGCGCGAGCAAACGTCAATTCGAAAATAGACGCCGAACACAACAGAACATGTGTTAGCGGTATTTTTACAACAAAACGAAACTACACGCGACTTTCGCCGTGAGACGTATAGGTTTTCCGCCTTAGCGATTTTCCGAGCCAGATCTCCGGAAAGCGTCTGAAAATTCAAACAATACTCGCTGACGTCACCAACAGATTGATGTGCCACAGGGTGGCTTAAAGCAAAACTTATTACACGCTGAAAACTAATCGAATACATTATAAGACCACCAGCTTACATAGTTTTGCTTCGTACAAAATATTATAAAACTTTATATTTTCAATGTTCAATTAGCGTAAGTGCTAATCAAAAGTGAATGGGGCTAATATTTCCTTATTGATTTACTTTTGTTCCCATTCCACCCATCGCCCAATTCCTTTCCGCTTACCTACCCACCGTTTATAAAAAAAATGATGAATAGGATTATATATTGTTAAAATAAGAATTATTTAGTGATAAAAATTAAAATAAATAAAATTAAATTAATATTAAATTTTTAGCGTTAAACAGAGCAGTAGTCGGTCTAAGTACGTAAATACTAACACTGAAATTTATTAATGAAGTTAGTTATTCTACCTCCGGGGAAACGTTGCACGAGACCGGTAACTGGCCTAGTTTGTTTAAGGTTATAAAAAATGCGAAAGAAAAAAACTACCATCAAGAGTTGGCCTGCATTTTCAGATAAATTAAAATCTATATAAGGCAATAAATCAAGTCGGTTAACGATGATGATGTGTCTCAACAATCTTTGAAGAGTCTCCTCGTATCGTTGTTTGGCCGTTCGCCTGACGCTGGTACTTTTATAATGGCGTTCGAGCCTTGAAAATGGAAGTTGTGCCGTCTGTTGAACTCCGGCCAAGAAGCTTCGTCTGATTTTGTCATCCGAAATGCAGATAAGAGCTTTTAAATATAAGACTTTCACTAGCGTTTGGCGCACCTGGTGTTACTCACCGCTAGCACACGTGCTCTTCCTATAAAATGATAGATGTAACATTAAAAGAAAAAAAAACTGACAAGCATATTAAACCCATACGTAAGAATCTCCCTACGGTGCAAAGCTATAAAACATAATGTTCCTTATTTCTCCGTACATGTTTCATATTTACGGTACCGTTGATACTCTTTGCCCTTGTGTGTACAATGGGTTATGTTTATGTGAACGGATCACTTACGTCTAATCGCTAATGTATGAACGATAATAATAATTAGTAATGTTTTTGTTTTGAATGTGGTTTAATCCTGTAAATTGTCGCTGATGTCACAATAGGGCGTAGTTATTAATTTTCACTGTGTCCAATCGCCATTAATAATAATTAGTTTCAACTTTTCGGTCACGAAAAGCTCACTTTCGTCATTCTATAAATTTAATTATTGCACGCTATACGTCCAGATTAATTGCCGTATAAATTATATAATTATGATTAATCAACTGAAATAAAAGGTAGGACGTGCATTGAGAAATTGGTCTAGTCGAACTTATAAGTGCCTACTTACACTTTATATCTACATACATATACATAGTATAATACATATTATGATCGAATTCATTGAAATTCAAAGTGTTTATTGCCAGGCAGGGCGTATTACACGAGCTTATAAGAAAAAGATATTTGAAATCGTCGAAAAGAGCTCAATAGCAAAAGCTTCAATAGTTACGACCCCAAAGCAAAGTACCCCGAGGACAAATTGTACGAGGAAAACGACGCGCTTACACAGGACGAGAATTGTAAACAAAACCTACCCCCGAGCTACCCCACAACATAATAAAGAGAAAAGAAAAAAAAAAGCTTCATATCGAGCGACCTTCAGCCGATGTTACAGGTCGTGTTTTTCACGAAGGCTTCAGTCGCCCGAAATCCTTTCAAAGGGTCAAATTGAGAATTTCGCACTAAATTATTTTTCAACGAAGCTTCCACTCGAAATGGAGATATTCCGTTGATTCATTTTTTTTTGCTTTAGCGAGTTTAATATTACAAGGAAAATCAGTTGGTATGCTCGATGAAAATTGAAGCGAGATTTAAATTTATCAATGTTCAAGCAATATATACGCTATATTATAAAATACACATATATAATGTGATATCAGATTTATTATTGAGCTTAGGTGGGCCCGTACATATAAAAAAAAAAACAATGATATTATTCAAAATATTTTATTACCTTATAATGTGACACTTGTATTTGTATATTATTTGATATCTTTTTCATATTAACCAGCAATTTAGTCGACCCGCATCGCAGTTGATTGGTCATATTTTCATCGGTCAATCTGCTGCGACACTTCGTTTTTACTATATTTAATTTCAGCTGTAATGCACATTGCTAGTTGTTTTAATTTTGGAAATTCATCTTCGAGGATATACCTATTTCTGATAAAACTCACGCCTTCGAACATGCATTTTAACTCCAGGCTTGATTGCAGGTCTATTAGTTATATTTGTAAATTTGGAGGCGTTGATTCCACCTCCATGTTAAATGGAGTTAAGAATATTTTGAACATTTCCTCATACTTTTGCATATACATAGAATCTGGTGTCGAATTCTTTAATTAATTTTGTGACTTCGTTCGAATTATTTAAAAAAATCTTTACAGTCACTATTAAAGTCGTTTAATAATTGGAAATGAATTGCATTATTTGACCTTAATTGATTTTCATAAAGCTTAAGTTTTGTTACAAAGGATTTTATATCTTGATAAAATTCTGTAATTAATTTATTTTCACCGTGTAGCTTCTGATTTAATGAATTTCATTTCATTTTTATATGTGTTAGAAAACAAATCTAGAAGTCATTGATTATCGTAAAATTCAGATATATTATTGTCACCTTCGTTCATAAAAAAACGAATTTCCCCTCTCAATTTTTAAAATCTTAATAAGCAGTTTCCACGACTCAGCCATCGTATTTTGGCATAAAAAATGAGATCACCGTATTCGGATTCAAGTTCGTGAAGATATTCTTGAAACTGACGATGCTTCAATGAATTATTTTAATTGAATTATTTTTAATTGAATTAATTACCTTGATTTAATTGAATTAATTACAACAACTGACATCACATGTGACATATTTAATACTTGTGCACATAGGTTCTCAGGGTGCAGAAAGCAATGGCAAATGAACATTTCAAAATCATTTGAATTTTAAAATTGAAATTTAAAATTGAATCACGACAAATCAAACATACAGTGTTGTCTTTTATTTGAGTGAAAAAGTTCAAATCTTCCCATTCACTCTGCAAACCTTCTATTCTCATCTTCGAGTTTTCTTTTCTTCTTTTCAATTCTTCGTCCAGTCATGATGAATAAATTATTTGATTTTCAAAAAATTATATTCCAAAAATCAAAATATAGGAAGCAAAAAATGTTCAATTCGGCCGCTTGCGGCCCATGGACCACGGGTTGGACATGCCTGGTGTAGATAGTAAGGAATTCTACACGTACCCAGTGCAAATATTTTAAATCTTTTCTCGTAGACAAATTGCTTATTCTGAACTATGTATGTATGTACATATGTAGCTAATATCCCACTATGAATCTCACAGTATTATAGGAAGTTTCTCTGTACAATTTGATTTCAGTTAGTTAAACGATGTGGGAATGTATAAAGAGTAAACAAACGGACATACAGATAGACAAGAATTACTGTATACAGTAGCGCAGGAATCTGCCTGACCGACCGACCAACTGGCTGGGTAGCCTAGCCGCGGAACCCTCGCATTCCACGGCACTTACACATACACTCACTCACTCGCGCACACGACACGAGTTGCCGCAAAGTGCTCACGATACATAACAAACGACACAGGTTGCTAACCACCTGATGACAATGATGTCAATGGGCAGTTACTAGTTAAATATAAACAGTTGAAATAAAGCTACCCTCTTTCCAATGTAAAGAATATTAGTATCATATATGTATGTACATAGATGCCTAAGATAACTTGTTTTGACATTCAAATTAAGCCTTGAACTTTCACTTTAAGGAATAGCTTTTGCAATTTGAATGTAGAATATCTGCTATCAGAGACCACAACCTTCACAAAGCCTCAAAGGAGATAACCGGAAGCTTAAAATTTCGGGAAAAATCTTAGGTTTTAGCACAAATAAATAAGTTTAAGTGATCAAACATTCTTTTGATTAAAAATTGTTGATAAGAGCGGCAGTTGTCTGGCTGGCTAGCTTGTTTATAAATAAACGGCTATTTCGCGACAGTCCACGTGGCTCGCGCTCCCGGATACAACTATTTCAGCAACAATCGTTCTGTACGAGCGACATTCAAATGTTGTCTGCATGTGATGATAAAATAAATTAACCCTCGCAATTGAAAATTACAATGTTGTGAACGAGAATGATGCATAATGAAAATTATGGTGTTATTATGTCGAGTGACGCATATTTCCCTCTACTGTGATTCAAAGTGATCAATGCGCGTAATACAATTATAAAAGTATCCGTTACAAACTTATTTGTCGAAAAAGTGTAATTTATAATTGTAAAATAATGAAATGACATAATGTAACGATGTAAATTGGTCTAGGGGGAAACTTCGGTAACTGTCAAAATTAACAAATTAAAATCGAATCATTATAACGAGAGTGCGATCGTTCACCATTGGAATTTTAAGATATAATATGTATACAACTCCTACATAATTTATACGCATTTGCATCAGATATGAAGAGTGTTTTTAAAAACTCCAGCAGAAAATTAAGTCAACTCGAGACACTGTATATTCAAGTTTACAATATTATAAGTTAATTTCCCCTGACGCTTGTTTCTCCATAAAAATTTTCTTGAAAATATTCGCAATGGATATATTAATTCATAAAATTTAATACTAAAGTATACAAATTTCTAAAAGAAAAATAAAATCGTCCAGCTCTCTAGTGTCTATCGATTTTGTACAAACAATTTGTATCTTTTAATTTTACAAAAAGCCGATTGACATTTATTTGACCTTTACATGCTCAGAACAAATAAAGGCTCTCACATGGGTTTTCTTTGTTGGAAAAATTACGTAAGACATACGCATACGAAACATTTAATTAAAATATATAATAAGGACTGCTTTAATATAACACAATTACATCTGCTTTGAAACTGTATTTAATTAAAGAAACTGACTGGAGATGGTAGAAATTATTTAATCAACGTTAAAATTTTATCATCAGTGTACATATGTATATGCATCACTATAGAATGCACCTGTAAGTACTAAAACTAGCTTGTTATACCCGAGAAAGTGTTATCAAAACTATGCAACTTTGCCTCGCCCCGACTAAGAGAACATTAATTTTAAATTAAATTTCCCCACTATGCAGTACAAAGCTAATGGAATATTTTGTCGGAAAAGTTAATTTGATGATACCGAACAAAGTGGAAAATGAAATATACCACATATGTAGAACCAATAAAACAATATTAATTTAATAAAAATGTTTTCAATATTTTTATAGGTAATATAAGAGTACAAATTCTTTATTTATTTGAGCAAATTTTTTAAAAAAACACATGATTTATGAACAATATATACATACGTTACAGTTTTATTATTCTTTCGATGGAACGGATGAAAAGAAAATCGTATCTGTCGATAATATGTTTTTCGAGCGAAACGATTTCGCGACAATGTACGTGTTATGAAAACCATTATTTACGCACGCACCCCAGCTGGAAAAATCCCTATATTTTCCCCTTAAATATGCGAAATATTTTTCGGAAAAAATGGCACATACATATGTATACGCACGACGAGCTCGGCTCTCGGAAAATAGTATATTTGCATACGAAAAAAATGTTTAGCACCTCTGAATATCGATCTTCAGCTGTATCGCTGTCCGCTCTGTCCGCATTAATTCGGCAAGTCCAAGTGAGCTCGACGGTGCCATAACTATCTTCCAAACGACCCAATTTGCATTGGAGTACTCATTTGTCATCATCAGAAACAGTTTAGGCGTTAAATTTGAACCGACCTCATCGGGTCTAGTGATATCATTAATTCTAAATTTACACCTAGGCACATTGAAGTAGAGTGAAATTTGTTTATAATTATATCCTGCCACTCTGATCTAAGTATGTAGTTAGTAGAGTACAGAATATTCTACTAAAGACACAGCAATTTATTATATTGTATTTTTTAGGTATACAAATACATATGCATATCTTACACATGGCTTTGGAAGATTACTAAGCTAAATTCCACATAGTCATAAACGTCAGTGGGAAATCTTAGGGCTTACGTTTTGTATATTTCATCTCGTGCACGTATTAGAAGCGAAACTACATATGTATAATACACAACGAATAGTTCCATAAAAAAATCCATATTAGAAATTTCGCTAACATAACGTTTATGTCTTTCGAAATTATTGGAGGAGTGTTTAAATTTTATTACACACATAAAAATTCATTTGATCTAAAGCAAAATCATCTCGATGTTCGATAAACAAGTCGATAAAAATTCTATTATTTTTTAAACCAACATATGTGTAGTATGTACATATGTATATATGTATGTTATATAATATTAATTAATGTATTTGAATATTCGCGAGCCAATTTTTCAGCGGAAAATTTATCGACATTTTTTCAAGTTCACAACGCAAACACGCAATTCATAAAATACCTATATACAGCGCGGCTTACTCAGCAGGCCACTGAACTTGTGAATCAAAGATTAAAGGTTCAAAACGAGATACGACCGATAAGTTTATATACGTAATGAAATTCAGCAAGTATTTATTTGATATTACAGCAATAAAGTAGCACGACCAAGAGAGCCTGATATATTAAACTAAAACGACCGTTTTATTGTTATTTGTGTAAACGAGATACACACTCTAAATCCTCCATACGTTTTTATCAATACAATTTTAGTGCTCGCGCGTGCCTACAAATCGCCCAAGCATTTATTTTCAAGTATGGTGATTTTAAGTATGGTTTGTAAATGCGCAGACCGTTCACTTTAATCTAATCAGTAACGAAGATAAATTATTAAAATTTAATGCAACGTTACATTACGTTACGTATGTGTATGTACACACTGTAACGACGATAATTATATTGTACGAATTATTCGATTTGTGTACGATGAATGTGCACGTACACGGCGTATTAATTTTTTACAATTTACGCTCGCAATTCAGTTAAGTCCCCCGAATCGGCTTTTCCGACTTTTCCAACTTTTCCTCTCGACCTTGTCCCAAGCTCACCCCAGCCTCACTGCCAGACCTTCACCTGCCTGCCTCCCGACGCGACAGGAAGAATGGGTTAGGGTGGGTTTGACCCATTTTCACAAAGGGTCTGACAGAAGTCCCCGCCACGCTTTTCTATACACGATTTTTCCTCGGCGCAAAGTCTATTCACCGCGAAAAGAAATAAATGACGCGGAAAAAAAAATATCTATATTATTATTACACGAGGGACGCTTATCAAATTGTGCGAGATGGGGATGCGGCAGTCTAAACCTATTGACACGATAACGTGACGATCCTGCCAAACAAAGCAAACGAAGCTCCATTGTGTCCTGGATGAAAATGGAGCTTTTAGTTGGACAGATGGGGGTGACCATGCCCTGCGGACTAATTGCGTTCCGCGTAGGTTCTCGGACGTGACGTCACCCCAGTCAGTGTTATAGAGAGTGCCAAACACCTGACGCATGCGTCGCCAACTGACGTCGCAGAAACATTCAAACCAGAGCTTCTCAAATGTGCGAAGACACTTGTTCGAAGATGGAAAATGTGACAGCCAACTTTCGTGATTCAAATGTTTAAAAAGTGGGCGAGAGACACGTGGCTGCGTTTTCAAATTGACAGTTTGACGTTTCACGTGTCATAGAAAGAGTGGTTTTAGCACTCGAGTGTGACAAACGCTAAGTCTATGCTCTAAGGTCAGCTGGTGAAGAATTCATAATAATATTTCGAAGAATTTCCACCTGTCAAATAAGAGTGTTTGATTTCATTATGTGTATTGTGTAGCTCCAAAATAAACTTTCATCGGATAAAGCACAGTCTTGGTGGTTTTTCTTTGAATGATTTCGTGACTCGGAAAATTCTTCGTTTATTACAATGCCGTATATATTACGATCATAGAATTGTGGATGTAAGTTATGTGAAGTTTGTACTGGTATTGAGTTCCGACATGCAAACGAATTTACTTATTATAAACGGGTTTCAAGGACTTACAGCACTCGTAAAATCGTTGATTGTTTGTGAAAATATTGTAATAAAGCGATTATAGATTTATTATAAAGGTTGAAAATTTTATTGAAAGTCAATAAATAAGTAAAATCAAAAAAAGAAAAGTTTTAACACGAATAAATTAACAGTTTGGCAAACGTTTTCAATGCGATTGGTGCCAAAACTCATTGGATAATTAGAAAACGCACGAAAGTCGGCACCAAAGAGTCTAGTGTTTTATTGAGATTTTCACTGTATAATCAGAGTAGTTGATTTGTTTACACATTAAAAAAAAGAACAATTACTTATGCATAATTAAAAATGCAAATTCAAAAGAAAGCTTTTCGATTCAGAGAAAAACTGTGGTGGAAAAACGCGATCGTTTCGTGCAACGTCCAGCATACGTTATAACATTATAAAATTGCATTTGACCTTATTTGAATGTAAATTTTTCAATTTGCACTATTCATTGAAAATAATAATAAAAAAAATCTCTGTAGTTTCTAACGTACAAATCTCATGTCATTTAATTTATAAACGTACATAATAAAGTACGTTCATACATAAAATTGTATTTCAGCAACACAAAGGTACGATTTTTTTCGTGTACAAACTCGGCACATTTGTTTGTTCCGTATGTGTACGTTTTTCTTTCTTTCACAAAAGCGTACAGAATATTTTTCGAGACAAGTTAAGGAAGGTTTTCATTCGGGAACGGGTCTTTTCTCCATACAAAAAAACTTATTAAAAATTGTATGGCTCCACTCGCGTTTGTTCGCTTTTCATCTTCTGAAGCTATTGAGTCAATCTCGCGGTATCCTATTGTTACTACACTCGTTTTCAAATGAATTTCCTTTTAGATTGCTCCGCAAAAGTCTTATCCGCAGGTAAGTACCACAATGAGGATTAAGCCCTTTGTTCATGCATTTGACCGGTGAAAATTGTTCGTACGTATGAATTGACGTTTTTTTTTTTTAAATATAGCTAATATTAGCGTACGCGTGCGCACAAACAGACGTTTCATTCAATTTCAGCAAGCGTCTGGTCATCCCGTGTGTGATTCATATATAAATGATTTGGCCCCGTATATAAATTCGTATAAAAAAATATTTTCAGCCGGCGTCAGAAGAGCGAAGGAAGTCGATCGACTTTTTTCTAAATATTTACTAATAAAACGTGCTCGTACGGTGGCAATAAAGCCAACTCATAAATACTAAGAACGAATTGTCTTGAAAAATCTGGAAATAATACAAAGCGGCGATTCTCAATCCAACGAGTGAAAATCCTCGGCAAACTCGTCGAACGGAAAGACCGGACAAATGCGCTAAGCTCCGATCGAAAGTTTGCGAGCTTTGGGCTTACGACTCCAGTAATCCGTCTACATAAAATATTATAAAAAGTTGTACGAAAGAAATTTTATAAAATGTCAGCGGAACGCTAGACAATACAAGTTATTCCGAAATGTATTGAATATCATCGAACAAAAGAAAAGAAACGGTATAATATTTACGTTTGTGATTCCACTACTCATAAGGGTGAATTCTTACGTGGAAAGGGGGATGTTTAGACGGTAAACAACGTGTTGAACGCGCCCCTTTCGCCTGGCCTTAGGCACGCCCCTGACAAACAAATCCGACTGGCCTCACCTCACCTGATATGATTCTAACGAATTTATCAGATCGAATACGAAAATGGCATAATTTATAGGTACTAAAATTTTTAAATGAACACTGTAATTAGCAAATGAAAATTGGTAATTAGCGTGAAAATATTCCATTTTACACGATTGTATGTATTAACTGTAACAACCCACAAGCCTCGATAAAAAATTGTAACGTCAAAAACAACAAAGCTTAAAATGAAAAGCGTAAGCTTGGCAAAAAATTACAAGCGTCCATTATCTTCAGTATCAACACAACTGACTCGACACTTTTACTCCAAAACCATTCAGGGATGTTATTGATATAACAACGATATGAAAAGTACATAATTATACTGCGTGCAAATCAAAGTATAACATAAATGTATGTACAATCGAACGTTACATGGAAAATCTAAAGTCAACCGAAACAACATTAAAAGGTCCGTGGTATCATTCCGCATGTCGAATGATTTTCTCAACGGTTTTTTCAACCTCAATTATCATCATTGAAGAAGATCTGAACATTACTAAATACATATCGTCGGTCGGCATGCAATACTGCGAATATTGTATGGAGGTATTGTAGAACTTTCGCGGTATTGCATGCCGACCGACGATATAGGAAGTCTCTTGTTAAAATTTGCCAATTTATCTAACTGGGTTGTGAGACAGTTCCACCAAAAATTGGCACCCCCTACGAACTATTCCCGTGTTAAACTGTTGTTCTTAGACCTGTTAGTGGACTTGCCCCCTAACAAAAGCAAAAAAAAGCCATACCAAATCAAAGCGAGGCGAGGTGTGACTTTACTGAATCACGCGCACACGTTCTGATTTACAGACTTCGAGAATGCGGTAGGAGCGTCTCAGACAAGAGGCAGACATAGTTTTGGGTACAATTTGGGGTATTTTGTTTGGGCGTAGACTTTCGTTTGTGTGTTTCTGCGTTCAGGGCCTGCTCTGTGTCGGATGTAGGTCGGTGTATTTTGGGCTCCGTATAAAAATGTTCCGCGGGCCGCACACAATGCGGCATTTAACACATTTGTTACAAGATGACGTAAACGACACTAGCCAAACTCACACACAAGTGAATTAAACAATAACCAAAGCTAACAAACAAACCAGCAATCCAGCTAATCGATCGAAAGTCTAACATATCTTAATCCACTTCGGAATGGAATAAATTACATAGGGGTAATGTACGCATTCATATTTTAAGATGTAATATATGTAGATAGCACTAGGGCGATATCTATGTGTATCTTTGTATGTAACTACATTGTGTTTGTCTTTAGTTTGGGTAGGTGTTGCCCCAGACGGTGAAAATGCAATGACCGCAGTAGACGGGGGGATACGGCAGTGATGCTGCGATCGATACTACAGAAGCACGGAACGTACCATTTCGCAGAGTTCAGGCTTTTCAGCTGAACAACGAACGAGCTGATGAAAAATCTTACATGGTAGCGTCCCAGTCGCAACTACGCACATTTTTCTTATCGATTCCTTTGAAGCGAACGGCTAATAATGCGACTCCGCTTATCCAGTTCAAAACGTTACCACGTATAAAAACTCCCTCGTATCGGTACTAATCTGAACGTATGATTACGCACTAATCGTATTGTTGACACGTGTGTTCATGTTGTATATTTTCGACTGTTAATATTATATAAACATCGATGAAAAGTGTGTGGGGATATAAGACGTGTTTGTGTAATTGGAAACTTTTTGTTCGTTGTTGTTATTGTGGAAAATAATTTGATATTCAATACGTATAAAACACAAAGGAAAGCTTGAGCTTACTTACTGGAAATATTATCCTTGTTTTTATAAACCAATCTTCTTTTTTTTCTGTAGGTATATGTATATATGTAGATAGACTTTTATATCGTATTTATGAATATTATAAACATAATTATTTTTTTAATTTAACACCAACGACTTTTATCAATTGAAAAATATTGTATCTTTACGTCATAACAATCAAATTATTTACCAGAGCAAATCAAAGTAACTGAACCTAACATAATTAATTGCTTTGTTTATGGTAAAATACAACGCAATAATGGAGGATACGTATAAGTTTTCATTTAATGCCAAAAGTTATTCAATTAAAAATTCTTTACTGTACCCATTGTACCTCACTTCCTTTTTAAGTTTTACTTGGAAAACTTTAACAATACCAGACAAGAAAACGTATCGAAGTGCTGTGTTAGAGTTGAAATATGCTTTTGCACAGTATATTGATGAGCTTAAATTATTCTATGCTTTTAGAACTGTGATATTAAATTGAACTCACCACCATCGGCGTATGTTTCGGAGCCATAGCCATCTTGAAGACCATTGGCCCACGTTCCTTCGTATTTGGCATTGCTGGTGGCACTTTGTCGAACACCATATCGTCCTTTGAAGCCCTGTGTCCATTCACCTCTGTAGAGCCAACGACCTCGTTGCTCTACACCCAAACCGTGGCGTTTTCCGTTCTGCCATTGCCCTTCGAACGAACTTCCACTGAAAAATGAAAAAAATAAGGTTTTTACATCGGCAAGATCCAATTTTCACAAGGAAAGTCAATATGGAGAGTGTGTACATGTACGAGTTACGTTGAGACAGACATGTTTTTTACTCGACATCATGTTTATATTGATATAAACACAAAATATTCGAATACAATACATATAATGTTACGAAACATGGAATCTTATTCGGAAAAAACTCAGTATTCGTACAACGGATTAGAATAATGTCAAAGTCCGTTCGTACTTCGGTCAATGTCAAGTTCAAATGGAGCTTTCAGGGTCGACTGAAACTGACGACACGAGTGATAAAAAAAGCAAAATAAGAAAACGAACCTTGAGATTGCAATTATGATCATGAAAATGGTTCAAAAGGCGCCATTGAGGCTGCTTGATTTTACAAAAAGCGATTAGACACGTTTTCCTCTTAGCGGAAGTTTCCACTCGATTGCCGATTAAAGTGTAGCATTTTACGAAAAATTAATGCAAAGTAATTTTAAAAAATATACCGACAAGTGTTACTGAAGCATTTATAAAATTCAAAAAAAAAAAAAACGAGATAGATAGACGTACGTCAATGTTTACGTCTATTATTCTGCAATAAAAGTCCAATATTGCTTTAACAACTCTCGTTTGAAGAAGCTTCCATCTGGTTAAATATACACGAAATACTTCAAAGTTAAGAGACAGAGAGAGAGAGAGAGAGAGAGAGAGAGAGAGAGAGAGGGAGAGATTAAAACGCGCAAGTCGTTAAAGCGAAATTATTAAATTTATTTAATAACAAAACAAAAAAATAAAAAAAACAAAAATTACATCAAAAGCTACACAGTGCCACTTTGCATCAAAAAAAAACATAATTCGCCGAAAATTCGTTGCTTTACTTTGCCGTAATTTTATGCTAAATTACGCGACGCAAACTTTGTCAAAGTGATTAATTATTTATTAACATATTAAACAGTTTTAAAAACAAGCATTATAAATACCAAATATTTAAACACGGTGTTGAAAATAATGAAAAGGTAATAAGTTCAACTTGCACACTTCGGTACGGAATTTTTGCCAAATGTTATGGGATGATGTTCATTGGAAGAAACCATGCAACAAATTTTACACTAGAATGCGAATTTAACTGATTTATTAGAATTTATTTAATTAAATGAAAATTTCAATACTTTTATTATTCGACATATGAGCAGCAACTAATGTTTGAATTTTCCTGATTTTCTTGTTGTGTTAATGATGTCTTTGAAAGCACGTGACCCGTCGGGGTGGGTGCGGCGCCCCCGAGGCTGCGCCACTGACCCCAATTCTGACTCTGAACCCTAGTGACCCCGAATTTTTCGCCATATCTGAGATATCTCTATTTGCAGAGGGAAACAACCGTAATAAACCCTTATTCTGCTAATGTGACGGTCACGTACGCCCTAACCCTACCGTTGATTTTAACCTTTCTATTTTTTTCGTCGACGTTCACTAAACGTTCTAATTTAATCTAACATGGTTAATAGAATACAATCTCTTATAAATTAAGCACAAAAAAAAATAGTCTACATCATCCAAATTAACTGTATTCACATGTATTTTGATTTAACATGGAAAATATTCACAGTTTAATAGTATGAACATTTTTTATTTTTTTTTAATAAGCGTATCAGATTTTTCCATGTCTATACATCGACACCCACTGAGCGAGCTTCCATTAACTTTTGGTATTCGAATCGCTTGCGAAAATCTGTCGAAAAATTCAAAGCTAATTTAATACTGATCTGTTTGTCAATAGGTACGCTACACGTATGTATACGCAGACTCCCACTGAATGGAATTCCGTAGATTTTTACTTTATTTTACAATTTCGATTTCGGCTAAAATTAAAAAGCAACAAGCAATACGTCACAATTGAAAACTTCATTTAAGTGAATCTATTCGAGGAAAATCCTCAGTACATACATACAAACAGACTCGCATACGATTTTGCTGTCGAAAGAGCAATACCAAAACCATACGATTTAAAAGCGCGTTATGATATACGCCCAAAAAAGTAAGCCTGGAATAAGAACAGGCAACAAGTATCAACACATCTAAATAACAATTCCATTAACATGAAACATTTACTAATAGTAAGTTTACATATGAAATAAACATCGTTGGCACAAAACGTTCAGAAACTAGTTCGGTAACCTGCTACTTAAGCTCTGTAGGCATAACCTCAAGGATGTGTATCTACATATATAAACTATATTCTATAAGGTAGTATAGGTATATCATCATCGTCATTTTTAGCCGTTCACCATCAACTACTGGATGAAGGCAATCTAATCCTAATCCATTCCTGCCTGTCTTAAGCAGTCTGCATCTACTTGACTCCACACATTCTTCTTAATTCGTCAGCCCATCGTTGCTTTCTTCCACAACCTCTCGGATACCATACCAGTATTTTTCGCGTCCGTCTGCCATCTATTCTTCTCACTATACCTGCCACTTTGGTCATGCTTCTTACCCATATACGATCTCGTCTTGTTATACGAAGCATACACCTTTCCATGCTTCTCTGTGCGTACTGTATCTTGCGTAGCATACTTGAATTCAGCATCTACGTTATACATCAATACGTCATAATTGGCAGTACCTACATTGATGAGTGACTTCACTGTCAATTCGTCAGCCCATCGTCCACTCGCTCCACCTTGATTTCTTTCACATCCTCTCGAATACCATTCCATTCTTCTCGGTATGTGTCCAACCCATTGTCACTTCAACTTTTTTACACGTTACGCTATACCTGCCACTTTAGTCATGCTTTGTACCCATGTATTCCTCTGACGATCTCGTCTTGTTATACCAAGCATACACCTTTCCATGTCTCTCTGCGCGCACTGTATCTTGCGTAGATTCAGCATCCACGTTTCTCATCCATACGTCATAACTGGCAGTACATTTCAATTGAATAGACATTGATGGGTGACTCCACTGTCAATTCACCAGCCCATCATCCACTCGGTCTACCCTGCTTTCTTTCACATCCTCTCGGATACCATTCCATTATTCTCGCTATGTGTCACTTAAACTTTTTCACACGTTTCGCTATACCTGCCACTTTTGCCGTGCGTCTTACCCGTGTAGGATCTCGTCTCGTTATACCATACACCTTTCCATGCTTCTCTGTGGGCACTGCATCTTGCGTTGCATACTTGAACAGAGCATGCACGTTTCTCACCCATACGTCATAACTGGCAGTACATTTCAATTTAATACACATTGATGAGCGACTCCACTGTCAAACGTCACCGCGCTTACGATGCACGTTAAAAACGACACGCTTTTCCGACATTTTCCATTCATGGACGAATTTTCTTTGGGTGTATAGTCTCACATTGAAAGACAGATAGAGGGAGAGATAAAGGGGGGGTCCATAGTGGTTTGTAAACCGGTGAATAGTTGGTTTGTGGTGGACGCATAATGTGTGGTAGCGTTAGTGTCGTCGTCGAGAGAGCGAACGGTCCGGTCCGGTATCGAAATAGCTCTCCGGCCGGAGCGCCCGTATTTGCGGCCGGCCTTTCTATTTTAAAATGGCTGGCTCTGCGGCAAAAGCTCTCCACCACTATCAGAGCATTCCACTTTCACATTATGTAAAGGAAGTGCAGGAGTGCATTAAACGTCAGCAAGCGTGTGCGAAATGCACCAAGGTCGGGGTTCACCCCCTCCGAACACGACATCGCACGCAACGTGTATTCCCGTATCCTATATAAATTTGTTTTGCACGTAGTATGTGCACCCATGTGAATTATGTTGGGATAGGTCTGGGTTGTTCGAATGTGCTGTCGCCGTTTTGGACGATCGGGTGTTAACGAGGAGGTAGGGATGCTGCAGTTGTGTATAAATGAATGTTTCCACTATCAAAATTAAACAATAGGAAATATAATACAAAAAAACTACTGATGAATAGACGGAGGACAGATGGATGCTTTTGATAACGTGCGACCTTTGGACCGTAAACGCTTCTTAGGATATTCCGTTACCCACCCGAACTTGTGTACGTTCGTACTTTACCATTTACATATTCTCTCCATTCTTTACATTAACAATTTAACTTATAATATATAACACAAATAACTACATACAATTGCTCAATAATATTATTTGTATATTTTTTACATATTCAAAAATAATGAGGTTTTAGTGTTTTGGTGTCTCCAATTGCCGAGAAAATGTTCTTAATGCATTTTTTTCCTAATATTCCTACTAATTATCAAATATGGCAAATGCTGGATGTCTGAGGTATGAGGGTTTTTCTTTGAACATTATATTATATATTAAGATAAATTTATAATTTATTTTATACATATATACATATGTATATGTACATACATGCGTACAACACATATACATTTTAATAAATAAATAAATAATATTCATTATCTCGAATGAAAATTCAGGGAGGCAACGGCAACACCCAAATATATCTGCGGCAAAAGGTTCGAGAATCCGAAATTCCGAGGTCCACTGATGAATATGACAAAATTGTCGTCGAAGTTTGAGCGTTTGAGTAATGATACAATTAAACTATTCAAAATTGGTATAAAACGCAGACATTTCGTTTTTTTTGTGCTTTATGAAAATTTTTGTATGATTCAAAATTATTTTCGATACGCATCGATGGAAAATCTTTTCAATTTAACCTATCTATTTTACAACTAGTCAACGCTCGTTGACAATGTCATCGGGTAAAAAAATTAGGTAAACTAGTCAATGCCCGTTAAAAGTGTCATCGGGTGGTTATCATTTTTGTATATGCCTATACACTATAGTGTATTTAGTAGTTAAAAATGTAATAGGTAGTTCAAAAATGCGAGCGATTCACACTACCCGTGCCATGAGTGTATGTGTACGTGCCGTGAATGTATGCGAGCGTTCCGCGGCTACCCAGCCGGCCAGACAGACCCTTGCGCTACTATACATACCTATAATATAATAAATTCAATCGAGTTCGGGAGTGTTTAAAATCTATACAAATTAAGAAAGTATATTTTGTCGGTTTAGATTAGAATCAACGGCTTTGCAAGAAAGTAATGTTTTGTTTTGTAAGTTTTCATTTGATAGCGTAGGTTATTAAACTTAAATTATATTGTATTTATGTACATACATATGTATATAAAATACAAAGTATATAAATTAATGTACATAATACCATTTTAGTTATTTTGCATATACAAACAATACATATCGGTAAATTTTACATCAATATTTACATATGTAATATGAATATCAGATATTTTGAAATGTGTATTTAAAACACGAGAAAAATAAATAAAATTTGCATTATGTACGAAGCATCAGTGAGAGATTAAATTCAAGCGTAATTAACTGTGTCGTAACTGTGTTATATGTATTTATGATGATGTTTGTGTATTTAATTTTATAATAATATCTTTAGATATATGTAATATACACGTACATATGTACATATGTATGTACACTTGTACAGTTTACGGACTATACATAAATTGCAATGATTTTATCGATTCATACGTAAAGCAATATGTTTGTACATACATACATATGTTCGTATCTGGAACACATTCACATTATGTATATGTACTTGTATAGTTGTATTTATATATTTTTTACCGCAAAAGCGAATAGCAAAATCCGTTTGTTTTCTTTTATACTGTGCGGTTGCTTTAGAGGTTAATAAAATTATCATAAAAATTTAATACATGTACATTTACAAAGACGCACGTTGAATAAATAAAACTCGCACGAAATAAATTGCATTGCACATAGGTAGGTAACCACATACAAGTGAGCTTTTATTACGTGAGTTTTATATTAAATTAATTATTTTTTTGTCGAGAATTTTCTACATATCTTACATAACCGATTTCGGAATAAACTTTTCAGGGTGGGAATGCAGAGATGGGATTTAATCCACGCCCCGGTCCAACATACAGCATACAGTGCGGTGCGGGAACCGAGTTATATATACCCGACATTCACACAGTGGCACAGTTTCACTGGCCATTTGATATATTACATACATATAGCGAGAGTGCGTACAGGACGAACAAGTCACGTAAAAATAATAAATAATACCGTCGTCTTACCAGTGACGCAAAGCACAAAGGAAAGCTTACACATTTGTATAGTCGAGCTGACTTTGCACAAAAGGAGTGCGCGGTCGATGTTTCCGAATGCAAATGATTGCATTGCATAATTTTACGCAGAAACTCCATATGCACTATAAGCCATTCTTAAATAGAAGCTACTATATATATTTTGATAGTATTTTTACGTTTTAAAAGTGATTTACTACTTATAGTGCAAATTGTAAGGATATATATGTAATGGAGTGAGTAAATGCATCTCAGAGTAATGAGTCCGAAGAGACGATTTATAGTATAATAAAAATAGTAAGACGGTGTTAATGAAAAATTTAATATAGGTTTTTTGATTTTGTTGGAAGGAAGTTAACCAAAAGATCTAAGAACACAAGAATCCAGACCCATTAACAAGTTAACATATATGTATGTATAATATGTATGTAAGTCACCTTGAGAACACCTCCACCTTCTTTTTCCTCACATGAGGCCACCCCCCCGAACGAATATAATCTGTTAACCTTTAGGGTTAATTAACATGGGAATAATGGAAAAGAGTTGGCAATTTCCAGCAGAACCGACTCACTACTAATCTAGATAAATTGACTGATCTGAATTTAGTAATGTCCAGATTTTGCCAATGACGATAGCTTGAGTCGAAAAAACCGTCGTAAATCATTTCAATATACGGGGATCTTCGCAGACCTTCGCCCAAGAGACTAACACTAACCACTGAGCTATCCTGACTTACCCCTGATAAGAATCTTTTTTGGAGATACGATGGGAAACTTTTGAAAAGAGCTTTAGATTACATCTCTAACTATACATACAAACAACTCATTCGGAAAACATGAATGGGCTACAAATTGCTCAATCATCATTGTTTCCCCCTACAAATAAGCATCACCTTTATGTACATCGGTACATATAATACGTAGTCAATGATTTAACCTGTACTGTGACAGTGTATATTTTGCGTGTTTGTTTTTAGCATTATCAACTGCACTGAACAATGTGGCGCAGTAATTAGTCAGCGGTAAAATGTTGCTTTATTTATTTTCCACATTTTTTTACACACACACACACACACTTCATCTCAATCAACACTGCATTTTTTAATGGACTAAAGTAAAAGGGGGTTGGTCTATTTGCGTGTCGGTAAAATTTTCTCACACACGACTCACATATTTCACTTGTACCTACGTAATAATTCCAACGGTATTACAGTTGCGGTGATCGCGTGACAGCTTATGACTCTCCCGTACCTACTACAATTTATGAACGAAAGTTTACTTTATCTGTGAACGGCACGCGAAACCGATCGATAGGTACGGCGGAGGCTTCGACGGATTAAATAAAAAGTGGCGGATATCGAAGTATAGAGAATACGAGCCAGTAAAACCCCCCTCGTGACCCTCGAAAGCATTTACTTGATGAATTCGGTTAATTCGGTTGAACGATACGCGGTTATTGGTCATTCGCACCGAATCGATCGGATTATATATTTTTTTCAGTTTAAATGAATCGACAGGAAGTGGCATTGTTTGTTGCGTTCATTGGCAATACGTCCGACACGCAATTTTCCACGTGGCGTTTATCGCAAAAAATAATAATAAGCGAATTTTCTAATTGCCGTATCGCACACTACGTAGGTACTATAGCGCTCAGCTGAAAGCACATTAGTACCCCTATACGTACTTTGATTTATCGTATACTTTAAAAGAAATCTTGACGTTTTCAACATGCCTGCCGGAAAAGCTGTAAAATATATTTATAAATCCATTTCCATCACCGCCAGATTATGACGACCTTCCATTCAAAGATTTGTGATAGCGTTTCCGTTTACTGCTTTATTTATTATTGCATAAGTGAAGACGTATTGCATTAGCAAAGCAACATAAATTCATACCTACATATATGTCACGTTCACAAAATTCATTGCCTATAATAAATTATAAATATGTACATACATACATACATACACATTTCGCTTTGTCGATGACGTAACTTACACGAGAACGGTAATACATATGTTCATTCAAGTTCACTGGGTGCAATAAATTAATATATGTAAATCACTCGACGCATAGGGTAAATATGAGCAAATTTGTAATGCGTACTTGTTACCGTAATGCATGTCAAAACTTCACCATATTACAATAAATATTAGGTAAACTTACTGCGAAAAAGGTTAGATGTGTAGATCTGTTCAATCTAAGACATTGTGACTATTATTTTATTACACGGAGAGATGATTATTAAAAAAGTAGCAAAGAAAGTAGGATTATTATGTAGATTAAGAAATATACGATCTAGAAATACAAAGGTATTGGTTTATAATGTAATTGTTCGTCCTCGTTTTATATATTGTGGTTAATTTTTAAATTTAGTAAATGGGTCAATTAAATGCGGCGTATTTTAAATTTAAATAGATTAACTTGTATAAGGAATATGTTGAATGAATGTTAGTGATACCTTAAAAGTGTGCATGTTAGTATATGTATATTTTTACTTTATCCTAATCGGATAAAATATTGTGATCGTGCAAAAATTCTGTGTGGCTGTGTATATGTGAGTAGAATCGCTAATAACTCGAAAACCGTTTATCCTATTAAACTGAAACTTCATATTTATATGTTTTTTGCCGGCCATTAAAATCCATAAGGCTTTCAAAAATTTTCGTCGACGGGAAGTGGTACTTCCCTTGGAAAATCACCTAATTTTTAAGTTAGATAACAATTTATTACCAAAATATTTCGATAATTATTTAATGAGGGGGTATAATATGTATACATAGTCATAATACTAGGGGTAAGAATAAGTCAATAGTTAAGAATTTAAAATTAAGTAGATCAAGAAGAAGTATCTTGTACGAGGGTGTTGTTGAATACAATGGACTGCCAGATGGTTAGACAAAAAAACCTAATTGACAGATTCCTGGCATCCTTAAAACAACACCCCTGTACAAGTGCTAATAGATAATTAAGTTTATTATATAATTTTAGCTTTAAGTTACTTTTTGATTGTAATTAGATTTTTAAGCTACTTTATTTCAATAAATAAAATAAATAAATATCGTGAAAATAATAACATAAGTATTTAAAACATTATTTTAATAAGCAAAATTGTATTATGTACGATTCTAATTGGAGAGAATATTTAGAAAAAAATATTCACATAAACGTTCATTGGGTCACGGATAAGATTTGATTACATTCGTAAGATAAGAATATAAACTATGCATACACTTAACCCAACTGAACGTATTCAACTTTACTATATATGTATATGTACATACATACATGTTATATTCAACAAACATTTCACTATAAAAATTTGGTTTCTATTGTAAATATAAATCCATTCACATTTAAAATCACACACACACACATACACAAACGTATACAATTTTGTATAAAGAACGTCATACATCCATTCAGTCATAATTGAAAGCGCGCCAAGACACATGGGCGAGCTTTTCCACATTGTTCACACTTTGTCTCGGTTTCGACGCAAGCAATACTACAGAAAAACATACAAAATAAAAAGCTCTCAGCCGACTTTCAAAACTTCGTAAGCCACAATTATATTATACTCAACAATGATAATTTTCTACTGCACTAATCCGGCAACGTCCATTAACGGGGTGTTGTAACGATTGCGAAATATATCCGTGCGAAGAGGGGCCACGGGTTAATTGCGTTGTTGTTTCCGCAGTGAAATATGAACGCCCGACCGGGAAAATTCGGAAAAGGAAGCAAAGAATGACCGCAAAGCAGTATAAGCGAGTACACATATAAAAAGAGTCATCGTAAATGTGGAAAAACGACGATCCTGCGGTATGCGGAGTCTCTGTCGACACGCGAACCATTTAATTATATGCATGCGTAGTACATACATATCTACGTTTGTTTGTATGTGTACAAACTGTACATAGACAAACCTCTATGGGGAAATTCATCAAATCAAATAAACGAATTCGACCGTGGTCCAATTAAGCTCGTTCAGTATTGTGTGTAGACGTACGTATGGGTATGTACGTTCGGCAAATCGATATTTGAACAAATAGTATACCTCAACCTTTCATTTGATCTTCCGTGCCATTTGACGCCGCCTTATAGTGAACGAAGTGCGATCGGGGGAAAAGTCCCGGAAAATCGACTCAATGTAATATTAGAGCGTGAAAACTGAATAGTTATTTTTCAACGATCCATTGAGCTCGCTACTGTATTACATTCACGATTATCGTCGGTTGATTACATTTAAATTCTTGAATTTAGCCTGTGGCTTGGTTTTAAAAGGGTCAATGTCAAAGTATTTATTACCAACTTCAGAAATCAAGGTTACTCAATTTGATTAAAGTTTTTCCGATATACTATGGTTGCCTAATTAATACTATCATTGATTAAATCAATCTAAAAGGAATGCGAGATATAAATTTAGTTACAAGAAGTGACAATTTTTTGACATGAAAGTTTTACTAGTTAACAGCAACGGTCCATAGTAGGCCCCACTTAAGAATTTTTCATAATAAAAAAGCAATCTTTGATTCAAATACAATCGTTGCATTTGATCTACTTCTTATGAAATACAAATTTTACTTCTCCGCTGTCGGATTAATCGAAAATTAGCGAAATAATAAATTGTTTAGTCTGAATGAAACTTAACGTGTAACGTATCACGACTAATGTAGGTTTGGCATACACGTCATCTAGGGTAAACCAAAAGTAGATCAAAGACATTGAAATTCTTTATCGCACACGAAACAAACGTATATAAGAAAAAAAATGTGCCAACCTCGCATTTTCACGTCATATTCGTGATATTGGCAGGGGGTGATCACCGCTGATCTATTTTATTTCAATATCCTTCAAAATATTATATTATAGTTCATTCAAGCGCGCTCAAAGTGACACCTAAACACGCAACGCATAGACGTGCGACATGAAATGACGTACGAACATACAAGTACAATATAATGAAGTTTGGAAAGTTCGAACGTACCATATTGTACATATGTATGTATGTATGTAGATCGTATCGGATTAAATTCGCAATGCGGATGCGCAACTGTAAAGCAGATAAACTTTCAGTGAGCTTTCGGATAATTGAGCGTGAGTTGATCAAACAAGGGTTGATCAGCGTATGACGAAGGGTGTTGATTGATAATCAATAAGCTCATTGTGTGAATTGAAAGCTCTGGGGTGGCCTGCGTGCCACCTGTTGAAATGAGTCAACAAAGCTTTCGGGCTTCGCGTCGGCTCACAAAAGCTCCCGCATCACCTTGCCCTACAAAGCCTTAACCTTCCGCTACTTTCGAGGTAAATTTTAACCCATTAGTGCTTTGATTGCCGTTCTTTCGTTTTGCTTTGATTAAAAGGTTATATTTTTTTAAACGGCTAGTTTGGGTTAAAGACTCTCTAATATCCCTTCTCAATTACGCAACGCGCGTTGCGCGTAAAAAATAATGGCACTTTCTTTACTCGGTTTATTTAGTTTTGAAATATTGCTGCTCGTTTACAATGCGGTCAGAATAAATCACATTTTATCTTCTAGCGTACCAGCCGTTTCAGTTGTTTTTTTTTCTCACTCGGTTATCTCGAAAATCCTTCAGGCATTTAGCGGGAGATTTTTCTTTATTTTTTTTTTTTATGTTTTACTTTTCATTTCGTTTTGCCGCATCCGTCGATGTGAATAAGTGACGCTTCGCTAATTCCTACCATTAAAACAACGTTTTACTGTTTAATAATAAACAATAGTACTTTTACAGCTCGGAAGAAAAAAATTAAATTCATAATCAGACAAATGTGAAATGTGTAAGCAAACCAAAATATTTTTAACGAAATCCTGCTTCGATTAAATTAATATACCATCAAGTTTATACCACTATACCAACTTGAGCATTGAGATAAAATTAATATTTTCAATGTACATATGTATATGTATAATAGAAGTGTATTACTTGTGTTTAATGTGTACATTCTATACGTGTATTATAATGTATAGAAGTGTATTTTCAATGTATTACCTACTCGATCTTTTGATTTCGACGATAAAATAATTGTTTGCCTCGAATTGATGTCATTGTTTAGTGATAACTTGAAACGCGGATTCATTATTGAAACTGTCTTGTCAAAGCGGGAAGTTTTGCGAGCAATTTGTGCGATAAAATCACGCAGAACGCACACATACATACAGTTGAATTCTTTTCACAAGGTTCACAGTATACGTTTCTGATCGGAGCTTTTCTAAATATTTCTTCCGGATGGCGTTCAAATTATTTGGGGCAAACGGCACTTAATGGCAGCGGCTGCTCGTGCATAAATATCCATAACTTCAAACTCGAGTGGTCGAGTGGAAACGTCTTCTCGGAATTTCAAATCGACAACTTCGTTATAAAAAAAAATCAACGAAAGCAACTCGAGCACAATAGAAGTTGGAGAAGAAGACGAAATAAAGAAATAAATTTCCATATTGTGAAATTGGGCCACGAGGCGAGTATCATTCAGTGCTCGGATGATTGAAGCAGTTGTGACCGCTTATCGTGGCGAAGTTATATTATATCATACGCAGAGAACGGTTTCGAGCGATGACATTAGCCCTGGACGAAAGCCAAGAATGAAAACCTAGTGAGAATGAGAGGAGACGAGACGAGACAACATCATCGATGACGATCCGATGGGAAAAAGCTCGTCGAGAATCGAATGTCACCGCGTGGTGGACGCGTTTCGCTATCAATGCAATTCGCAAACCTGATAAATTCACCGATTGCGCGAAAACATGTATGCATTTCTACAGTGGATGTGTTCCATATTTATGTATATTCCGACTAAATTGATTGAGTTGAACGTCGATTAATCATCGAGTGAATTGATCATTTATATGAACACGTGCATCGTAAATGTGCAGCTCAAAATACAATACTCGGAAGACGGGTGCTATTTTGTTGTTATGATTTTCATCATAAAGAGGTTGCGACTGTTTGATTTTGGCGGAAATCGATCAACCGGATGTGATTGTTTGCTCAGCGTCGATTTTCCGTTCTGGTAAACACTTTCTCGTATGCTATTTTAAAATGAAGTGATGTTTTATGTGGGATAGACGAATTAACTTTGACTTGTAAATGTATTGGAATGAATTTTATAGACAGTTTGACGGGGATGCCAATTTTATGGTTATTTTTACTACGTATGTACATATGTATGTATGTATGTATGTATCGAATAGATAACGATTTGAATAAAAATATTGCATTAAAGTGAAATTTAGTTAGTGCGTCCTCAGAGCACAAAGATGATATGTCCAAAATAGTAAAATGTTCAGGGCGGCAGTTTTAAAGTTTGAACTGGTCATCAAAAGTCAGGTGAACTTTATATAAAAATGATAATTGTACATATTGTACTCTAGATTTTTTGATGCTATTTCATTGTTATTGAATTTACGCAAGTAAATTTTTCAAATTGTGTGCAAAAACTTCGAACTTGTCACCTGTGTGCTCCAAGAATATTAGTAAGACTAACATCATTCAGAACTGCAACTTGCTGCCCAGATGGAATAATTAAAGAGGAGCAAAGTTGCATTCATAACTCATTTTCGCAAAATCATGGACGTGTCACCTTTGTGCTCAGAGGAGGCGATACATACATACATTGTAGAAACGTGTAAAAGACTAACTTTTAAAATCCTCATAGAAACCTACACACATATTATGTACATAGAACGTCGAATCCACTGGGCAACGTTTGCGAATATACCAATTCACGATTCAGCTGTATCAATTTCGGTTCTTGGCGTTTCAGCTTTTCTTCTAACGCTAGCCATTTTCGAGAGTTTGCGGTCAAAAAAACCAATTGCTTCCGTTTGAAAAAATATAACTTTATGAATGTATTGTTTGACTAGTTGGGTTGCCCGTTATATGACGGTAGATTTTAACCCCACACCCCAACCCGCACCCGTGCACGCTGATTTGTACAATAATAGTACAGTCCATAGCCAGTTTGACAATACGTGAAACAATTGTATAGTGTATCGTTCATTGAACGAATGTATGGCCATAAAATCGCGTTGTCGACTCAAACCAGCTTTGATAGATGCAGACGCTTACGCTAATAATTATTTACAAAAAAGTATATCAATAAATTTAATCGAATATAAAATAAGCGAAGAATCTGAAATACATTAAAAATAAGTTTTTCTCGAATACGCGATAGCCTACTACTAAAGTGTCAAATCGTCGACGTGTAAACACGATCGTAAAAACTGGCAATATTTTCCGCAGGAAAAAACTGTCGAAAATACATACAAGTATGTATAATATATCTAATACAGACAACGCGTTGCTGAAATTTCCGATTGACGCGAGAAAAAGTTATCGCCCAAATAATAAATTGAACGATTCGTACGTAGTTAGGCTGAAACAATCGTACTTCGCGTGGGTGTGCGACGTATCTTCTGAGAAAAATACCGTTTTTTCTTAATGGTCGATTCCGAGTAACAACACTCTTGAGCTTTCTAATGATCAGTCCGGTTATATTTGGTGTAACCGGCGCGTTACAAATTATACTGTGTCATCGGATAATAATGAAACGTGAATGTACATATGTATGTTTCGGCGCTCGCTCATTCGCACGACCTAAGCGTATATGGTCAAGAGAATTTAATAATAAATTTGCCAGTGTGAAACTTCAGTGTAGTAAACCGCGATTACTCATATCCGGACTTTAACAAGTTAACGATCGAGAAAGAAAATTCTCAATGCATTTTTCAGACACACAAACAAAATTACTAACGTTTCAATTGACTTCAGCTCTTTATATACATGGTACTAAAATAGTTTCAGTATGTTCAGAAAATATAAGGCGTATTTAATATTTTTTTTTTGTCAGTTTTCAAGAGCGGTGCTCGTTTTCCGTGATAGTTTCGTAATTTTCGCTTTTTTTCAATCGAATTTCGTGTTCACCTTCGATGTACACATTTCTCAAGTCAGATTTTAGACAGGGATTAGTTATTCAATCTGAAACGTTGAGAATTCCCTCGCAATAGCGGAGTTTCGTCTGTTGCCAGCTAGAATGGCCGCCTTTAAATAGACCGCTTGCTCATTTGATAATTTAGCGTAATCTTTAACGAGTCTAGATAACACGCTAACTTGTAACACTCACGAAAATCGGCAAGTCAAAGAAAATTTCTAGCAAAAAATAAATTGAAACTATTAAGATTTGATACCGATACCGGTAACCGGTCAACGCGAGTGACGCATTCGAAGGAAACGGACAAGTTTTTTTAAACAAATGTCTTGGAGAAATCTCCTCGGCTGACGTGGGTATGCGATGCTATGGTAATTGATGGATTGATTGGCCAGAAAATTAGCAATCGGCCGGTGGACTAAACGTGCTCCGGTAGAGCAATGGGTACCGGCAGGCGCACGCGTATTTATAAAGCTGTAATTTTAGTCTTCGGTCAGTGCACGGGGCCCATCTAGCCGGTCATTTTGTTTCGCGATGCGAAATAAACCACCGCGATGGAAACGTCAATCTGTATTGACGATCGCCGGTGGAAAATATCCGGCTGAAGTTGGAAAATATCCGGCTAAAGTCGGAAAATATCCCCGCAAGCGTGGTGCGATCATTGCGCGAGAGCTTTTGTTCCAAGGCGAGAGAGATTAAATCGCAACCGCGTGGAACGTGGTATCGATGTTAAAGGCTCGTCAAATTTTACTATGATACCTACGGCTTAAAGTTAAGTTCAAGTTAAAATAAATTAGCACTGCAGATGTGCACGAGTCAAATTAACTGGTCGTGTTTTTTTTTTTCCTACTAGATATTTATTTATTTGTGAACATAAGTGTGAACATTTGTGAACATTATTTACAAACATGAAGTTGTTGAAATTGTTCTAGACATTTCATGTACACGATGTATGTAAAATGCAGATAATGTTTATCATGAGATGTAATAACATACAACGATCCATCATGTTTTCATTGAACTTCAATTGCTATCGAAATATTGATATAAAATTTTTTTTTTGAATTTTATTATGACGTTTAATTCTAAAAATGAATATTTCCTTGAAGTTAATCTATGCAGTATTTTAATATTGACTTTCCAAAGCGTGAAATAATACAGAAATGTTTCATTATTTCTAAATGTGAAAACCGACCTTAAAAGCAATCAAGACAAATTTTGATTATCAAGCTAATTACATACTTTTTTTTATAGGCACCATAAACGAGTCATTAAATATAACATTTCGACTAAATTCAAATATAATGAAAAAAAAAATTCATTCTTAATCTACCAAACTGCAAGATCATTACAGTGTAAACTGTATATCTGTACTCTGTAAGCATTGTGACGTTTACTTTTAGATTAAATGAGTTTTTGTACAATTTTCATTCGCATATTAAACCAATGTTTACACTAGAATGACCGTTTTGCGATTATAATCGAGGCGTAATTTTTCCGCATCATTAAATTTCAACAATGACTATTGGAAAATTTTATCTCGCTCGCCAAGTATGTATGTATGGAAAAAAAATGAATTAATCAACTCGAACAACGGGAGCGAATATAAATCAACACTTAAAAGTCTACCTAGTGATCGGAGCATTGAACAAGTTATATGAAGCGTAATGTCTAAAGTTCAACTCAAAGTTATATATACCTAGTGAGGTGAAAACATTAGTCATAACTAAACGACAACGCGGATTCATTGTGCGTAATAAAATTTTATTCCGGATGACAGTAAGAAACTATGACTTAAGCCAGGGGTGCTCAACCGGTCGATCGCGAAGCAAAATTTAGTCGATCTCGAATACGATTTTGCTTTGTGAATTTTGAAATGAATTTGAATTCCGTTTTTGAAATTTTCGACAATGCAATGGTTCAATTTTGTTTATTAAGCCAAATACTAAACAATTCTACCGGGCTCGTGCTTATCTGTTAACGAAAAAGATTAACGGTCAAAGGAAGGGACAGTTATTTTTTGGTGGTATGCATTTGTTTAATCATCGGTTCTCAGGTACAATAGCTAATTCGGCCAAAACGTTATATACGTACAAAAAAATTCGGGGGTGGCCAACCCATATATTTGAGGAATACAAAGAGTAACGAAATTAATTTTTTAAGTACGTAAGTAAATAAAACGCATGTACACCACCACACCAACCAAAATACATACATACATATCATGAAATTACTGTGTTGAGTGCGCGCGCGTATGTAAAATACGATCCTCGGCATATATTCAAATAAGAAAAACTACCACTTCCGGTTGGCAGACTTTGATCAAAACCTTATCAACTCTTAAATTGTATATGGAAATTATGAATATAAATTTTCGACTTGATCAATGGGGCAGTTTCTGAAATATTCTGTGGTAAACTTATCGACAAAAAATAAACCCTACTTCCGGTTGACTGATTTTATCAATTTACTTTTTCGTAAATGGCAATTTCTCTTAGTATTACAACATTACAATATTGTGACAATACTACATATTTAAAAGGCCGTAAAAATAAAAAAAAAAAAAAAAAAAATCGTTCTAGAGGAAACTGCCACTTCCGCTCGTCAGATGTTGACCAAAATCCCAGTATCTCTTACGGCCAACGTGAAAACTATAGATATGAAATTTCGACAAGCAGTTTCGGAAATATTCTGTGGTAACAGAATTTTATAATTTTCTACAAGAAAAAAACCCTACTTCCGGTTGACTGATGTTGACCAAATTCCTCATATCTCTTACACTTTACGTGAAAATAATAGATATGAAATTTCAGCTTGATAGACTTGATAGTTTCGGAGAAAACACACACACACACACAAGTACACAGTCATACAGACATTTTCCAGAAATCATGAAAACGTGACCAGGGGATGATACTTGATACAAATCAGTCAAAATCTCGCACGATCACAATACTTTATCCGATTAGGATAAAGTAAAAATAGATAGAATAAAAGTTCGCAGACTACAATCGCCGCGGCCGGCGCGGCATAGTGAACTTGTGGCGCATTACAACAATTTTCCGAGCGCGCGCGGAAAAGCTCGCGTCGCTTTTCCGCGCACAATGTTTATCAACCGTCGTCGAAAGCTCGCGCGCGCGCTTTCACACACACACACCCACGCCGTCCGCAACCGCGCGCCGCATGCAACAGGTTAAATGAAAAATTTCCCCGCACACTGTACATACATACACACGTAAAGTGGAGATACGCGTCGAACGAACGAACGTGCGACAGGATGGGCGGGAGGGGGCGTCGAGCGGGGAACGGCGTCTAAAATTAATTAGCGGCGCACACGTGCATGTTCAAATTTGGTATTGTGTGCGTGTGTGTGAGTTTGAATTTGGTAATTAACCTGGGCCACGTGTAGACGCCTGAGACTTCGAAGCCGTAGTGCCAGGATCCCGAGTAGGCGCCTTGTCCTTTGGGTCCCGTGCAGACGCCGTGTCCGTGGGCTTTTCCGTCCTCCCAGCCGCCGCAGAAAGTTCCGCCGTCGTCGAAGTCGAAGCGACCGCCACTTAAGGCGGTTGCCTGGGGCGGCAGGGGCGCCGAACCGCCCGCGCCCTGAAGCGCCTCACCTTGTTGTGAGTTCATGTGGGGGCGGCATGCGGTGAAGGGCGGCGCGCGAACCACGGCCGCCTACCGCCGCCCATCGCCTCTGACTGCCGTTCAACAGAAGCGAGAAAGGAGCGAGAAAAGCGCCCACCCGCCGCACCGCACCGCCCTGCGCGCGCAAACGCCAACCGACAACCGCCAACCGCCAAACCGAGCCCCACGTCTATTCAAAATAACCGATGAGCCGATGAGCCGACAAATTGCCAGTTGCCAGTTGCCACAGACTGAACGCACTCTACTAGCGCGTCTCTCTCGGCCGTATCCTGAGAGGATCTCCCCCGCCCGATGCGGCTTACAGCCTTATCTCGACGTACGCACTTTGCACCCCCCCCCCTACGGCCCTGTAGACACGTGTGGGTTTTTTTTCGAAAAGTTCAATCCTTTGTAATTGTTTGTACAAGTTTGATGCTTGCAGGTGTATTACGTCGCGTTGTACGTACACAATCCAATGAAAAATATTGAAAATAGTGCTTCTGAAAAATTATTATGTATGTATAATATATGACCGAGGTGGCAGATATAGCGAAACGTGTGAAAAAGTTGAAGTGGACACACGAGCGAGAAGAATGGATGGCAGATGGAGAGTATGCGAAATGGGAAGGATGGTAGACCGAGTGCACGATGGGCTAATGAATTGAAAGTCAACTGGATGCAGATTGCTCGAGACGGACAGGAATGTAAGAGGATCGAAGAGGCCTTCATCCAGCAGTGGATGGTGAACGACTGAAAATGATGATGATATACATATATTCTTCTTGTTATACCAAGCATACATCTGTGTATGTGCACTGGATCTTGCGTAACATTCTGGAATTTAGCATCCACGTTTCACATCCATACGTAGTCGTATGCCTTCTTTTTTTAAGCTTAAGAGGGATGTTAGATTTAAAAACTATGTTCATTCTACCAAAAGCGCTTAATCCGAGTTGCAAATGGGTGAGAAGTATGACCAAAGCGGCAGATATAGCAGAACGTGTGAAAAAGTTAAAGTGGCAATGACTGGACACGTAGCGAGAAGAATGGATGGCAAATGGACGCGAGAAATATTGGAATGGTATCCGAGAGATGTGAAAGAAAGCTAGGTAGACCGACTGGACGATGGGCTGATGAATTGAGAAGAATGTGCAGAGTCAAGTGGATGCAGATTGCCCGAGACAGACATGATTGGAGAGACCTTCATCCAGCAGTGGGTGGTAAACGGCTGAAAATGATGATGTATAATATTAAAACCGCCCCACCCCCCCCCCCCCACATATGTACGTGGCTGCGTGTGATAAGTTTGAGCACGTAAAGGCTGCTTTTCACGTGCGTGTTTGCTCCAAGATTTTCGTATACAAACCAAGTTTGTACACGCTACCTTCGAACCAAGCACTAGCGTGTAAAGAAGCGGAGGGCAGCCTACAGGGCAAACTTGTCGGGCAGCCTTAAGATTACTATTGCATAAATAAAATTTTATCACCTACGTGCTCCGTTTTGCCATTACAAAACAAGTTTGTATACGCAAACCTGGAAACAAGCATGCGCGTGCAGGGCAGCCTTTAGCGTTTGCGTTTGCCTTCCTGCCTGCCTGGGTGATCGAAAAATCAAAATAATATTGAAAAGTCAGATCATGTCTGTTATGATTCTACGGTTTTCAAATGAAAGTTGACTTTTGTTAAGCTTTTTTAAAAGACGAGTGAATGTAAGTTATAAATATGTATATTTTTAAAGAATTGATTTGAAGCCTTTGTTCCTCTGTTATAATTAGACACTGACATACTTGTAGCATGACCTATGAAATGCAGATATACCGATGATATTTCGTTACCCGCCTGAATTCATGTTAGAAATATTGACCATTTACGTCTGACATATTTTCTCCATTTTTTACAAAATCGTTATTCATAATACGTTATATTTATATTGTATTATATATTTAACTTATAATATAACACGAATAAAAATCTAAAAGTGATAAACCCTTGTATCTCATCCATCCAGCACTTGGAATTTGACGTATTCCGTAATTGGTATGAATATTAAAAAAAATATACATATAGTGTAGCGAAAAATGTAGTCAATAGTTTAAATATGAATTCAGTTGGGTAACGGAATATCGTAAAAGTGTTTGAAGTTCAAAGGTCAATTGCTACCATTCCGCCGGTTGTCTAGTTATAATCTTTTGAGGTATGTATTTTGTTGGATTTATGTATGTATAGGTAGAGTGGTGAAAAAATATGTTCCGAGAATAATTTGTGGAAAAGGGTTGTCGTCAACTTTTGTACATTTTTTCGGCGGAAAAAATATTTTGAGGGAATGAAAATTGTGGATACAATTAATTTTGAAAGGTCGTCGCCCAAATTCTGGGAGATTTTTCTGAATTTATTTTGCGTAGCGCAAAAGTGTACTCTTTTTCAACGCAATCCAATAAAGTGTGCGTCAAAGCTAAATTTCCTAAATTTAGGTATTAAATTACGACAATAATGCAATATATGTACTTACAGAACTTTTACGGTAATTTAATCTGAAACCCTAAAATTCTCTGACGCGAGAAATTCAATCACTGAAAGTTTACTGAAATAATTTCAAAAGAAGTTTGCCATTTGATTAATTATTGTTTGATTTCATTCATGACTAAATGAAAATATTCGATGATTATCAACAACGAGACTCCAATAGAATGAAAATAAACCTTATTGAACTTTCTTGTCAACGTCTATCAACTTATTAACAACTAATATAAATCACCTATTTAACAACATCACGTGGATGCAACGCTAAGAGCATTTCGGCAAATTGAAACATTCGAAATCAAAGTTCAAAATTCGCACGCGCCGGCCGCCGTCGACTTTTAATACAATTTCTATTGACTTTCGATTGACATTTCGATAACCTACTTTGTCGCGCAAAAAAAATTTTGCCAGTCGAACGCGAAAGAAAAGGCAAGTTGACATTTCGCAAACTACAAATGATAAATTCCGAAATACGCACCGAGAGACAGTCGGAAAACCATATTTCTAAAAGTTGACAATTTCTCGTAATAGCGACATTGAAATGAACGAAATAGTTTATTACACCAGAAACGACTACAATAGATTTAAGACTTTCAGAAAATTCAACACAAATCAACCATCGAGTGAACTTGATACGATATTAGTGAAATATTTTTCTTCCAAAATCAGGATACTGATCGGAAGAAAGCATCGCGAGAGCGTTCTCCGGAAAAGCGAGTTTCCATTTGTCGAACGGACGATTCCATTATGCGACGGGCAACCCGACATCAGATGTATTTATACGCGAGTACGATTCCCCCCCTCTCAAAAACCACTCACCTCCCCCGGAAAATCAGTTAGCGAAACATAAATGAAGGTCATGCATTCTGGAAAATGCAGCTGGAAAATCCTCACATCCGGATGACTCGCGCATCGCACATGAGACGCACCCAATCTGATAAAACTAAAGCATTGTCTACACGCGGCCGACACAACGAACGGAACATTCTCAAGTACGCATTCAATACACTCGCATGAGACCGAGCTTTATTATTAGTATGGGAGCGGTGTGTGGACAGAGTTTTACGAATAAGAAGAATTCAATTTGTATACGAAACTCGATGACTCATCGGTATAATTAGCTTATCTTGGGAATCGGGGATGGTGTTGGTGTTCATTGTGAATGAAGCAGAATATACAAATATTATATTTTTACGTTTATTGTAATAAAAAAATAACAGACGATATACCATACAACAGTAACAATTATATAGGTGTATGTATGTATATGAAAATAATTGAGCTTATAATTCAAACATGTATGTAAATAATCCGACAATGTATAGATTGGCAACGCTTATACAGGATAAGTTTAATTATTGAGTATTGTACTTGATTAAATTTTATCATTATTTTACATGATTTTGAAAGGCACGTTATCGCTTAACATTTATTTATCAATAAAACAAATTTATAAATTCCAACTGATCGCTTGTAGACCGTTTAAACCATTACAGTTATAATGTATTATATATATATGTCTCAATAAATTCACTATTCTTTGCAATCTACATAAATGCACTCCAGAATACATTCACATGCTACTTAAGTTCTTATATTTAATTTTGTAATTGTTGATAACATTATTTTTAAATTATATAATATGTATGTATGTATATACATACATACATATGTACCACAATTTTTTTCAATAACCGATTTAGTATAAGATATATATGCTAGCTAAAACGAAGCATTAAAATATATGTTATTATATAAATGAAAAGAAAGACTAAAAAAAAATTCAAAATATGTAATATGAGATTTCGAGTGTTCAACGGTATCCACGTACCATTCCATTTCACAATGAAATTGAATGTGTATATTTATAATGACGTGTGAATGATATTGATGAAATTATATACAAACTTCATGAAATGAATAATAGTGGTTTCGGAATCGAGTCGAGCAAATTACGCATACAATACGATCACACGTAATTAAAGAAAAAATAAATAAACACATGTATAAAAATACGTAGAAGTTGAGCAGATTATTTGTGGAACTTCTTGGTCGAGTCTTTGGCCATGTCTAACAGGGTCTGCGATGGTTTGAATCCATTGCCGTAAAGTGCCGCATACTGCTCCATCTTATGGACGAGTTTATCAGCACCAAATGTATCCACAAATCTAATCCATGAAAATTTTATAATTATATTATTTGCAAACAAATGTATTATTATAATAGTGTGCGTGTATTTTACCTGAACGGACCACCGGTAAATGGTGGGAAACCGAGACCAAACACGGCACCAATGTCGCCTTCCAAAGGATTTGCCAAAATCTTTTCTTCCAAACACAAAATAGCTTCATTTACGAACCTGAAATTATATAATGAAATTGTTACTTCACATTCTATACTACAAACAAGACAACGTGAATATGTACTTGGTACAAATCATTCTACCTTGAAACCAATCTCAATTGTAAATCTTCGGGACTGTTAGCACCCTTAGACACTAATTGATATTTATTTTTCAATATATCCATAGCTTCGTGATTGATTTCCTTGCGTTTGGACCCTTTTTCGTAAATGTACAAACCTTTTGAACTCTTGCGGCCCAAAAATCCCGCTTTGACGATATCAGCCATAAAATTAGGATCACCACCTGATATTCTCTCCCCGAATGCCTAAACAAACAATAAAGTTACAGATAATACACAATTCAATAGAAAAATAAACAAATAGTTTTGTTTTTGATCTGTACCTTCGTCAAATCGTAGGAGATGTGACAACCGACGTCAATTCCGACTTCATCTATTAAAGTAGCAGCACCAATGGGGAATCCGAATCTCTTTGATAGTTTATCGAGTTCTTTAGGATCAACGCCTTCTTGTAAAAGTCTAAAAACAATATAATAACATTAACACAATAGCCTAAATGCGACAGCACGTATTTAAATACAACTTGAGAACTAAACCTGAGAGCTTCGCTGAACATAGCTGCCAATATTCTAGTAGTGTAGAAACCAGGTCCATCTCCAACGGTGATGACTACCTTTCCTTGCCTAAGACCGACTTGAACGGCTGAAGCAATGGTATCATTGCTGCATCCAGGGTGAGTGACGATTTCTAGCAATTGCATTTTATCCACAGGTGAAAAGTAATGCATACCTAAAGAATAGCACATTATAAATGCACGTTCAATACATTAAAGTACCAATACTTCAGATATAATTAAAATTAAATTGTACCGATGACTTTATCGGGACGTTTGCTGCCAGCGGCAATCTGCGTTATCGGAATAGCACTAGTGTTTGTAGCAACGATACAATGTTCGGGAACGACAGCTTCAATTTCTTTGATGACTTGGTGTTTAACTTTAAGATCTTCGAACACTGCCTCAATTACAATATCGGCATTCTTAAAATTAGCGTAATCTAAAGTCGACTTCAAATTCGCTAATAGTTTGTCCTTTTCAACGCTGTAAAGTAAAGAACAATGTATCAACAAATCAACATAATAATATTATGGATGAAAAAAATAATCATACTTGTTAATCTTCCTCTTTTTTACAGCTAAGCTCAAGCCTGTTTGAACTTGACCAACTCCACGATAAAGACCATTAGTTGTGGTATCCTTAAGAATTGTTTCAAAACCTTTTTCGATGCTCACATGAGCGATACCGGCACCCATTAAACCAGCTCCTAAGATGCCTATCTAAAAATTGTATAAATTTACGTTAGGTTAAAAAATTCAACTTGGTATAATTTAAAATGATTAAAACACTCACTCTCTCCACTTTTCTAGCAGGTACACCAAATCTGTTCTTCTTGCACTCTGTCTGACCTCTGAACAAACTGATAAGTCCTTTAGATTGTGATGTCATAGCCAATTCTCCAAATCCTTTGGATTCAGCTTCATAGCCTGCCTTAATACCTTTGTCCACGCCAACTCTTATAACTTCTAATATCTATAAGTGAAAATTAAAATTGTATAGCCATGAAATCATACATTTGTATTAAACAGAATAAAACAATTTACGTTACCTTTAAAGGCGCTGGATACAATCCACCGGACAACTTCATGACCTGTTCTTTTGCTTTACCGAATATTTTGTCTTTAACGAAATTATACCCTAGCCCGAATTCTAAAACTTTGTCCATTGCCGATTTCTTTGTACGGTCCACTTTCAATTTACCAGATGCTATATCTTTGGCGATATTGATTGCTACCGTTTCTAAATACTGACTATTTACTTCTTCAGCCGATGCAAGTCCTGAAAAGAACCGATGAAATGTGAGTAAAATTTGATCACACTATAAAGAGAAGACATTGAAATACGGCCAATCTTACCGGGACCCAAAGGAGCGACTAATAAATCTACAAGTCCTAATTTCTTTGCTTTATCAGCTCTTAATGTCTTTCCAGTGAGAGCTAAATCAAGAGCTGTTAGCACAGATGTCAAACGAGGTAATCTATAATCAAATCATTCAAAAAATATTTTTAATACCTAAGTATCATTGAAACACAATTTAATTTAAAAAAATGTCAAAATACCTTTGAGTTCCCCCACCACCGGGTAAAAGTCCTAGCATAACTTCTGGAAGACCTAATGTAGTTTTATTGTCCTTAGCGGCTATTCTGTAGTGACAAGCAAGGGCAGTTTCCAACCCTCCGCCGAGACAACTGCCCTGAATAGCTGCTACGATTGGTTTTGGCGATTTTTCCATTTGATCGAAAATTTGCTGACCTGTAAAAGCAAAATAATTGCAGCGGTAACAAATCGTACAACTTAACATTTTTCTATTGTACAAAGTTACAATAAGTGGTTATTACCAGTCCTCGATACAGCAACGACTTCCTCGAGAGTTTTCATATTTTCTAACATACTTATATCGGCGCCGGCGATAAAGCATCCTGGTTTTCCTGATATCAAAACTGCTGCCCTCACCGATGGATCAGATTGAATCTCGTTTATAACAGATTTCATTTCGTTCATTACCCCATGATTCAAGGAATTCACCTATTAGGCACGTATAAAAAGTATGTTATTCAAACGTAAAAATCGATACTTATCAGCAAAATGTGAACAATTAAACTGGATTTAGATAATAAAAATCACTTGTCACCTTCGAATTTGGGGTATCGAACGTCACCACGTAAACACCATCTACTACTTTGCATCTTAAATGTACTCTCTCTTTAGCAGTTGTCGAAAAATATCTTAGATATCTCACTGAAATTTTGAATTAAGACAAAATTAATACAAAAATACGTACATTTACACATTTTTTATTGATCCATTTGTGTACGTGAGGATTCACAGAGCACTTGTTTGAATATACAAGTTATTTTTAATAACTTGGCATGATTTAGGTACCTGCTTAATAAGGATTATAGTTGAAAAGGCTGAATCTAACAAGAACAAATCCATTATGGTTGAATGGAAAATGTCGCAAACAGATAAGGTCTAATAGTAATAAGATAGAAAGTGGACCTGATCGAATGGTAAAAATATCGAAAAAATACATACATACATACAAGGTCGAAAGTCTTGAATAAGACACGAGGAGTAATTTTAAGCTTTTAACAGGTGATTCTCAAAATTTTTAAATCGAAGAATGTGTTTTGTATGTATTGTTTCGATATTTTTACCCTTCGATGAAATCCACACTCTGTCATATTCCTATTAGAACTCATAAGCTTTCTATCTTATTCTAATTAGACCTTATCCGTTTGCGATATTTTCTATTTGACAATACAACGCATCCCAAATCTCAGAACACAATGCAATGATGATTGCAATATCATAGCAATCATCATCATCCCCTGTCCATTCATGTCTGTCTCGAGCAACCTGCAGCCACTTGATTCCACACATTATTCTCAATTCATAAGCCCACCGTCCAGTCGGTCTACCTTGCTTTCTTTCACATCCTCTCGGATACCATTCCAATATTTCTCGCGTCCATCTGCCATCCATTCTTCTTGCTATGTACCACTTCAGCTTTTTCACACATTCGGCCATATCTACCACTTTGGTCATCCTTCTTACGATCACTTCTTGTTATACCTAGCATACATCTTTCCACGTATTGTTCTTTAAGCATAGCGGGATGTCGAATTTAAAAACTAAGTTCATTCTTCCAAAAGCGCTCCATCTTAGTTTCACAGGAATATTGTGCAATTACTACATGTATATGACAAAGATACGAATACAGAAAAAATTTCAAGAAAATCACCCAACCGTTAACGTTAATCAACCATCATCACACAACTCACACTCGATTTCCATCAACATTTTCCATACACCCTATAGTGCTATATTTAACATTAGATTTTGATAAGATATCGACCCGAGTACCATTCATAGTACAAACGAATACAAATTGCACACATATATACATATGTATATGTATCATTCATATGCAAATTTACGACATTGGTTCATCATGTGATGTCTAAATTCAGAACGGATTCAAAGTCCACTGTGCGAGGTTAAGTAACCAAATTAATGAACACATACAAATCAATGAAAAGTTGAACGGGGAGGGGGGGGGGGTTTAAAGAGAGGGGAGTTAGTTTCCTCGCAGAGGGGGGGAGGGGTAATCTAACCTGGAAATCTTTAGAGGGGAAGGGGGGGGGGTTTATGTCACTTTTAGGTTACCTGCTTGCGATCGTGGAGTGAGCGGGCTGAGAGCTCCGATAATTCGCCGAGACGCCATGTGTGACCTCTGTTAGTATTAGATATTAGTGTTGGATACCGAAGATTGATATCGGGACTTGACTTTGACCGGTGACGTAGCAAGTGACAGCAGCCGGCTCGCAGTGTTGCCAATTGTCGAATGCCGATCGTGGCTCGGTCTAAGTAAAGGTATATTCGTGGCCATGATCGACCCTGCCCCCTTTCTTATCTCGATTTTATCGCTGGCCGAACCAAAGGTCGGTGTGTGAACCGGTGTGAAATGTGCAATCGTTTCGCGCCGACATTATCTGCGATACTGCTCCCATTATAGAAAGAACGTAGTGAAAGTAAGCGATTACATAATACATATCGTATGCAAATGCCGCCGTTTAAGGTTTCCCAAACCAACGCGGTATAGCGGGACCAAATTTTAAATCCGGTATAGAGAGCGTATCGGTAAATAAATTACTCCTACTATAATAACAAATACTGCTCTTATAATAAGAGCGGTTATTATTGCGTTCTTTCTATAAGACTTAAAGACTTATAGAGAAAACTGAATGAAAGTGAGCGATCACATATGTAAATATACGATTTTGATTTTTGTTAATGTTATTAGCGCCATATTTAGGTAAATGGCATAATAATAAAATCGAATAGTTATATTACAGTGGCTTACAAATCAAAGTAAGTGCAGTATTTTCATCTCACGAAGGGGAATCTCACGCACAGGTTTTAAATGTATACTTAACAAATTCGTATTAGTAATCAATTGGCGTAAATAGTACATTGAAAATGTATAAACTTAAACATATAATAATGTATAATATTATGTTTAAGTAACCAATAATCACCCATTTTGTCACGGCGCACCCAAGGATGAGAGTGGGGATTCCACTTCGTGAGATGAAAACACATGCACTTTCATATAACTAATTAAGAACCAGGGTTTTAGTTCAGGCATTAGTAAATTGTGATATGGTTTTAGTTTTAGGTTAATTTTAACGTTTGGATTTTTTCAGCGAAAATGGATTTGTAACAATCTCCAAAAATATCTACTTTTGTATGGTGATTCATTATTTATGTACGCACGGAACTGAAACTAGATAAAACGATCCAAAGTGTGATCTGATATTATTCTGTATCGTACTCATTGTTCTAAATCTCTTTCCAATAGATACTGGTTTTCAAGAAATTGCAGCAATCGTAACATAATTTAGCGTGTGATGTATTTTTCTTATTATTGTGTATGAGCAAGTTACTTTTCTAAAACATTTGTTTTAAAATTTTGATATTTTTATTGAAAAATATATCACTCTTAACAAAACACAACAAGCAAATTTTTACAATTGCATTTAAAACCAATAGGTGAGTTTCATTGTTCCATCAGTGTGTCTTTGAGTATCCATGGTGCTCATTTGCCGTACAAGATTACGCATTGAGTTTCTCCTCGGTATTTCATTTTCACTCCTGAGATCGCTTACAAACGTTTGATTCATTTCCAGTTGATCCAAATCCTCATAAGATCCATCTTCGACTGTAGATGGTCTATAAAATTCAAGTGTTATTAAATCAAATAAGCGAAAATTAAAAATCGTGTGATATTTAATAATACAACCTTATCGGAATACATCTAATGCAGTCAGCGTAGGACCAGTCTTTTCCAAATTCTTCTCCTTCTTCGAGTGTCTGTGGCAATTTGTGATGTAAAGTTTCTGGTAAACGCAATCCAGAAATCCCTCCAATTACTGATATACTCCCCATTATTACTAGCGGCATGGCTAAATTTTCTGATCCCTATTTATATTACAATTAAAATAATAAAATATAAGCATTGAACTTATGAGTAAAATGATTTAACAATATTACCAAGTAAGTAATAAATGGTATAACAATTAATCCAAGTCCTCCTATATACGCCGATGTCCCAATTCCAATACCTCGAAGCTGTGTTGGATAAAGCTCTCCGGCAAATGGATAAATTATCAGAAATGAGGCAGATATTAATGATTTTGAAAACAGGAATAATACTAATGTCGTTATTACAGCATCTTCAATATAAAATTACACATTATTATGAAAAAGTAGGACTATAAAAAAACTAATTTTATTGGAATTTAATTACATAAAAGATAAAAAAAAATCGATAAAGCTTAATCAAAATAATGAATCGACATTCACTGTGACGTTAAACAATGATAGTATATATTTATGAATACCGGCTAACAAATTATTTATGTATTGCCCAATTGTCTGATGAATTATTTATCAAAGTGATATGTATTTTGAACTATGTAGAATTAATTTGAGAGTACAAAGTTTAATAAACCAAGATTAAAAATACCTTGCGGTAATGACACGGTTACAATGCAACTGATACCACTTAGCACCATCGATAAACACAATGGCCATCGTCTTCCCCACTTATCCATTATCATCCAACATACGATATAGCTTGGGATCTCAACGGCCGATCCTAAAAAGAAGCTCACATACTGATTGCTACCGAGTGACGGTCCATAATAACTCAGCCCCACATAAACCATTTCATTGGCGAACCAATTTAAAGTAATCAGAACCGTTTTCAATCTCATGTTAGGCGTTTTGCACAATGAGAATGCAGTGTATGACTGTTGCATTCTCGCTTCTTCGCTCTGTGTCCTTTTCATCATCATCAATTGCTTTAACTTTTGTTTGAACGTTTCGGGCAATTGCTTTCCGTTGACTTTGGCGAGTTTTTCTAATATTTCCAACGCTTCGCCCAGTCTTCCTTTGGCGAGTAACCATCTTGGCGATTCTGGTAGGAAAAACCAATAAAAGTAATACAGACAGAACGGCAACGATGTCACTAATGCCAAATAACGCCAATCCCGGACTAAATAAGCGATTCCTGATAATAATATGAGACCTAATGTGTAAAACATGCACGTGAGTACCGTAATGAACGATCGGTAATTAGGTCCCACAAGTTCTAAAGCTAAAAATAAATACATTTTATGAGTATGAGAAAATTCTTCACATTAATATGTAAAATATAAAGCTTACATATGATGAAGGGTATCTGATAGACGGCTGGTATAGTCAATCCTACAATTGCTCTGCTACTTGCCCACAAATAAAAGTTTTGGGACAGTGAGGTTAATAAGCTTCCGATTATAAGCACACTTAGACATGTAAAATAAGACTTTTTACGACCAATCTTATCATTGAGAAAACCAAAAAAGTACACGCCGATGGGTCCGCCAGCATTCAGTGCAACTAGTCCTAGAGTCGGGTATATTGCATGATCACAGACCAAATCAAACTAAGGAGAAGAAAGTACAACATAAATGACATTGAAAATTTCTATAATTTTATTACAACGACTTACATCTACCACTAAGGAAGATTTAACTACGGATCGATCGTATTCCCAGCCATCAAAGCATTTTTCTGTTGGCCACGTTGGATTCGGAGGTGATTTTATTATGTCCTGTATAGATATTTGTGTCCAGTTTATGTGATATCTCGAACATTTGTTGTATTCAAGATTGGAATCTCCCTACAAAAAATATCTGTAAAAATGATACGGTTATACAGTAACACAATCGCTTTTTCGTAAGGCGGGTTAAATGACCGAAGCAACAATCCAATTATGGGCATGAAAAAACACGAATTTAGGATACCTACTGGTTACGAAAGGGGATTAAGGCTTTAAAATAGATTAATACGGCTGAAGCGGGTGTCAAATTTGCTTATATAACAATTTCAAAGTACAAACTAAGAAACATAATACATAGCTGACCTAATTTAATGAAAATTTTTGATGAGTTGCTGTAATTTATTACCAATTATAGTAATACTGTTTGATAAAACTCACATCTTTGGGTATGGAAATTTGTTTGCGTTGTTCCGCGGTCAAATTGGTGCCATTGATCAAGTATGGAACGGCACACCAGTGCTCGGGAACGTCAGTCATGAAGAGTTGGTTGAAAGCTCCAAATCCACAAGGGATGCAGGCGGGCAGACAGACCAACCAAAGTAGCAGTTTTTGGTACAGACCGAATTCTCCCACGTGTGGAAGCAAATCATCCAAGTCCATATCATTGTTGGATGCCTTTCGAGCAAGTTTAAGGATAAAACATTGGACTTGTTAGCTACAATGTATTTTTATTACTTCACTTGGGAGTATTCACAAGGGTTTTTAAAAGATAAACCAAATCATTATTCGTTCCTTCTATCCCTTTCTCCCCTCCAGAAGACAATGGGAAACCATCGGAGAGTATATTTCCTTAGTTATTTCACTATGGCAGATGGTAAAATGTTTCTTAAATAGTAGAGGCAACGCTTAATATTCAAGTACGCCACCTTCACAAGAAGGGTTTTTTACCCAATTGAGAACTAGTTTTATTCACAAATATCAGTATATTCGAACTCCGGTATTTAATTAGCAATAGATAAAAACCTTATCGATTACTGCATAAACAAGCAATTTAAATAATAGACTGCCGGTTAACAAATTAATAAGTTACGGAAATGATAACTTTGTCAATAGTAGAAAATCCCTTATTATATGCTAAAAATAGCATAAATTAATCAATAATTAGAATAAATGACATAACAAGTCCCCGAGTTAAAAATAATTCCATTCAGCTTAAAGTAATTACTAAGTTTTCATACCAATTAAACGTTATCATTGAAAGAGTAAGTTTATATGCAATACGTTTAAGGTTGCACCCTTGACATACAGCTCAAGGGCTAGCTAGGATGAAATCCACTTACCTTATGTGTCTCTTTGGTAAGCCGTGCGGTACTCTTCGGTGAATGTTCCATGATGAAGTGATGTGTGTCGTTTTCCGCAACGTATCGTGCGAGGGAAGCCTTACATGAGTATGTATAATGTCTATGTGAATGTTTATTTATAATCGTATGCATTTGAATGTGTCGGTGACTATTGATGAGTAACATGTCTTTTGAAGAAATTTTATCTCTCGTGTTAAGTGAGAGTAATGAATAGCGGAGAGAAGAGGATTAGTATTTGGGAGTAATGAAAAAGATCAAAAAGATAAAAAGCAGATGGATAAGGTGTATAAAATTGAGAAAAATAAAAACAACAATGTTCAATGAATCTGTTTATTGAATTCAGTATTCATTTAATACAGAAATAATCACCAAAGATTATTTATAAATTTATGATTGAATGAATACAAAGAAAAAAAAATAGATTTTCTACAAAAATATTATGAATATGATTAAAAAACAGAATTAAAACTTTAATGGATTTTGTTAAGATTTAATTAGCAAACATTTTAAGTGGGTGGTACGGTTATAGAGCGAGTGTAGACTGGAACGAGTCTCTGACACACAAATCGTCACATGGCACAATAAGACATCAGACGATAGTTCACAAACATTCCGATCCCTCGCATTCGCCGAGATTCAATAAAAACAATATTCAAACACACAACTTTCGGGTATCTCTATAAAAACGCTTCAGAAAATACATAACATTCATATAAACAAACAAATCGTCTTTAATAACAAAACATACACATGATTTGCGATCAAATACACAATTTTCGCTTGTCTTATTGTTAATAGTCACCATCATTTATTTATTTTTTTATTGTTATCACTTTCATGCATACAAAATTTCATTCTCTCGTTTTCGTCTTCAAACACATTCATCATATACATATATATCTAGCATATTTACACATTCATACATCTTAATTCACTAGGATATCATAGGACGCAATATCACACAATCAGGAATTGTTTAAACGTTGGGAGGGCTCCTCTTATGAACCCTGCAAAATATCTAAAATATTAATTTACATTAAAAACATACACTCGACAGATGCATTCGAGTGGACAACAAATCAGAGCCCTCCCAAATCACAGTTTTCACATTATCGTTTTTTTTTAGTTAAAGCAAATAAGTCTAAAATTTGTTAGATTTAATATACAAACTGTATAAGACCGGATTTGGTCCGTTCAGCGTGTTTCACCGCGTTTGGTGTTCACATTTTAACACTGCCAACGTTGGCAGGAAATTGGAAGATGGTCGGCTCTGACCAGCATACCATAGGCAGAGTCTCAGTTCCTCAATTGTTCAAAATTGAATCAAGTGTTAAAATTTTTAACATATAAAATCGATAAAAATAATGCAGGTATGCTGCAGTGACTTGAAATAAGAAGCCAGCCAGCTGGCACTCTTAATTTGTGCCTTGTTGTTCGCGAACCCGTCAGCCAAATATTTGTAAAGGGAATGATGTCCGACAAGTTCGCAAACATTTCGAAAACTACTTAAGAGATAAACTTATGTTTCGGCATTATAGCACTGATCCCGCGACGCTTGCGCAATTTTTCCGCGTGAATTTACACACCGAAAACGCTATAACACCGACGCATAATACTAGAAAATGCATAACTAAACAACTCCGAGTTGCCTTTCAGTCATCGTACACATAATTAAGTCAAAGTTCATTCTTTGATTCAGAATCTCTCAGTCATTCAACCTATTTATAACACTACTTCAACTTCCACGGCATACGTTTATCTTTCCATCACAGGAACCTTCAGAAGATGACTTGATCACTCACTGCTGAATTAAGATTCCTTATACCACTTCCACTATTGACAAGAGCGATAAACAGAAAAAGTTTAACGATATTCTAAAATTTTTATATGGATAATTAAGTTTGGCAATGATTTTTCACGTTCACTGTATCACATCTTAATTTTGCAGTTAAGTTTCACTTTCACTGCGCGCATAGTGAAGGTTGTGAACTAAAATATTTCCAGTGACTAAACACTATTTATATTTAAAGTTTTACTGAACAGCGTTGTAAATACATATTGAATTTTAAAATGATATATTTCTTGACTGATCTTTTAAAACCTCTCAGATTAATAAAAAGCAGATTCTGAAAAAAGTCACAGACTTAATACCAGATATTATAGTCGTGTAAGTAGTGAAATTTGAGTATATAACAAAGAAAATAATTTACAAAAAAAAAAAAAAAAAAAAAAAAAAAAGATGTATTTACCAGCTAGCTACCGCTTGCGATATAGACTTTTTCAATTCTCGCAATTCTTTTGAAGCCCAATTAACGGTGCTCACTATACGGTCTTGACCTGAACGCTTTCCTTGTTGCAATATATTAATAATGGGTTGAACATCTAAAAGCTGTAGCGATGGAGGACCGAATCCTTGGCAAAGATCGCCGACTAATCCGGCGACGGTAGCAACCTGATTGTCAGTATGCATAGGCTCTTCGGCTACTACTATCATGAAATGGATTATGTCAGGAACGTAGGGTTGCAAGAGTGATATTTCCTGTCGTGGTTTCCGTTCGTCACCTTTGAAACCCTGAACTATACCAGTGTACGCTTCTAAAATACTCTCTCGAAGGCGATTCAGATGTTCACGCCTATCTATGTCGGTATGATCCATCGGCACTTGAGAAGCCTGCGATAGCATCTTCATAACAATATCCAAATATTTCATAAACTCGGGACCGATGACCAGCGCAATGTCTCCAAACACCCAGAATATCTGAGGTTTTATCGACTGGTCAATGCTGGAATCTTGTAGGTTTTCAAGTAAAAGAGTCATAAATTCGTCACAATACGGCAAAACATTGCCTTTAATTGCTCTGCATATGTCACCGACAAGTCCAACGGCCGTTCCGCATACCTTATGGTCACTTCTGTTTTTAAGACCCAGATACAGATAGTCTTTGAAGGGCTCCATGTACTTCAAAAATTTATCATTTAGAGCTTCGGCAAGATATCCAGCCGTCATTAGAGCATCTTCTTGAATTCCACCTTCCTTGCCGCTACTAGAACTGAGCATCATCAACAAAGCGGTCATAACTGAATCCGAAATCTTGGGAGCGTCTTCTTGGGTGATTCTCTTAAGAATAGATTGCAACGTTGCGCATAGCAGTGATTGTAGGTCATAATACTGAGTTCTATCCGACTGACAAGATATGTGACTGTCCATTTGGAGGATTTTTTGCAACCTGTCCAGTATTACCATGGTTATCTGTTGTACAGTCGGATAGCAATCATTGGGCGCATTCTTGACCATCACCATTAAGGCTTCGTATGCGGCCGTTCTCAGATTGTGCTGAGAGGCATCTCCTCGATCGCTGTTTTGCAAAAGTTGCTGTATAACAAAATTGAAGTATTCGGACATGATGGACGTATCGGGGAAATCCATTTCGCTTGGTTTTGACGCTTTGAAGGCAGCTTCCGATAAACTCGTGAAGACGAAACAAACGGTGGCGGCAACAGACGGCTCACCGGTTAAGCCGTTTAGCAAACATTCCATTAGAGGTTTGAAATATTTTTCATTCAAAGCGGCTTCGGGACAAACTTCACAAACACGGTTTAGGGTCCAAGCTGCTGTATCTTTAATAGCGACGACATTATCGTACATTCTTTCTATTAAGGTGGGCATAGCTTGATCGATGAGAGGTATTAATGTTTCAGTTTTTAATCCACCGAACACGGAGCCGAATGCCATTACAGCTGCGTCACGAAGTCTCCATTCGGAAGATTGTATATTTTCATCTATGAACGGTAGGACAAATGGTAAAATATCATTGCTGCAACAGTTCGAAAGTAATATCAAACAAACCGAAGCAGCTTTGGGTGGGTTCCATTCGTCGGAATCTTCTTGCTTTGTCAACTTGTGAAGAAGTACGGGCGTTATGTATTCAAGTGCACTTCTAGCATAGTGACGAGAGACACGGATTGGAGAGTAACCTGAAAAAAATATTCAAGTTAACAAAGTATATATCAAAATAATTATATAACTGTTGGACTATTTTATTTACCAGCATCCATTTCATCTGAAGCATCATTCGCTAGATCAATTTCTTCTTCGCTAACACTTGACCAAAACTCAATACCCTGCAAAGATACTTCATCAATGTCAGATCTCATCGCTTCCAAAGTGATAGGGAACAGTGCCCCAGGCATATACGGCTCCATGAATTGATAATATAACGACAATATTTTAACCTGGGAAAAGAACACAATTTCATTAGAAATATAATAAAAATAACAAACATTTAACGTACTATTACTTCAGACTTACGAGACATTGAAGAGCTGATACACTGATCCGCCTATCGAGGGATTGGGTAGCCTCACAAACAACTTCCATAATAAAATTACGTTCATTTTCTTTATCAAAGTTAGCCTTAGTAAATTCTAGAGAATTGTTTAGAGCCACGGTGGCTGCAAGTCTGACATGACTGCTGGGTTCACTTGATCGCATACCGTGAATTATAGCGGTCAAAATTTGATTACACTGTTCGATGAGTACGTCAGAATTGATGTCTTGGCAGATGTAACCTGAAAACATATTAAAAAGTTATATTATGCAAAATATTGAGCCGCAAAATTGCAGAGAAGACACTCCGTTAGTGTCATCATAACTCTCAACCACACACTGATCATCCGTTAACTCCTCATTAGAGAAGAGGGTCATTATTCATAGTTCAATTTACCAATGGCTTCTAATGAAGCTTCCTTTTTTAACTCGGTTGAATTGAGGTTGACAACATTATCAACCAAATGAGGTATCAGCTCGGTCCACTGCTCAACTGGTAATTCTACGACTGCAACATAGGCGACACACTGTGCTGCAGAGCTGGGTCTACAGCTTTCTGTACCGAGTGCAGATAAAATCTACAAACAAAATCAAATTAGACACAATCAATATGTTAAAACTAGCAATTGAAGTGAAATACTAACGTTCTTTTTGATGTATGCTTTGACGTCATGGGGAAATGAGAGCCACCGCTCTTGATATTGATGGTTGCGTGCCAAATCTTTGGATGTCAAATGATTTTTTAGCTGTAAGCCGGCGGCCATTCGAGCCACCTGACTATTGCCACCGTGTACGAGTACATCCGATAGCATTTTGATAAACTGACTAAGATTGGCTTCGGCGGCATGTTCGAGATATTTTTGCGCCGTTTCCAACTCATTTTTATCTGAAAACATAAAAACGAGTTTGATTATAGAAAACAAAATTACATGTACAAAGTAGATTTTAATTGGTAGTAACCTTAGCTTTTGATCATCGCAATACAATTAAAATTTTGTACTCCCCACATCACAACAAACTTTCACAGTAAAACGAACAAAGATGCTTATGGCCAAATTAAAATCATTTTTTTTAAAATTGCACAATGGTACAAAAGTGAGGCAATTACATAAAACAAACCCTTTGAAATCGGCAAAATTACTCGATTCAGTCTTTATAATGATGAATATGGAACTGAACTTGAACTGTGGAAGGTTTCAAGTATCAGCTTGATGAAAAATAAGCCCTATGAAATTGGTAAAATTACTCAGTTCGGTCTTTGTAATGATGAACATAGTATTGAACTTAAACCGTGAGAGGTTTCTTCAAGTATCACCCTAATGAAAAAAAAAAAAATTAAAAATAGCCAAAATTACTCAGTTCCGTCTTTGTGGTGATGAATACGGTATTGAACTTTATCTGTGACAGGTTGCAAGTATCATATTGATGAAAAATAAACTTTTTGAAATTGGCAAAATCACCCAGTTTCGTCTTTGTAACGATGAATATGGCATTGAACTTGAACCTTGAGAGATTCCACGAATCGTCACGATGAAAAACAAACCCTATAAAATTGGCAAAATCGCTCAGTTCCTTCTTTGCAATGACGAATATGGCACTGAACTTCAACCTTGAAAGCTTCCAAGTATCATCGCGACGAAAAACAAACCGTATAAAATTGGCAAAATCACTCAGTTCCGTCTTTGCAACGATGAACATGGTCCAACATTTGACCACGTCGGCTTTCGAGCGAACGATTCGCGTTTCAGACTCGCGCAATCAATACTTGATAATAGCGAGAGCGGCGTTCGCCGCGCGCACGAACATAACCTACAAAGTGACGTTTGACCCGAAGCTACACCGCCAAACCTTACAGGGTCACGGTGCGTCACAGCTGTTCACAAATAAACCCATCCGGGAAACGTCACGCATTCGAACATTTGGCAAGTGTCGTTACGGCGGGGAAAGACGTGTTATGGCCAAAAAAAAAAACTACACGGCCCAACGAACGGTTTGACAGGTGGCGCGACGACTCATGGCCATGTTAATGACTTTTTACGATGCGCAGAACGAGAAGTGGAGGGGAGAGGGGGAGAGGGGGTGTTGCGGGGGAGAATGATAGCGCGTGGTAGGCACGTGCGTGTATGGGTGTGTGTGTGTGTGTGTGCGCGAATGTGTCACCTGGGGAGATGGTCTTCTCTAGGATCTGCACGAGCTGGAGGGATGCCTCGGAGTGCATGACGGCTGTGGTCGGCGCCGAAGCGATCGCGCCTCGCGAGCCAATAGTCCGCTATCGCTTTCGCCTCAATGGAAATGTGCGAGCGACAGCCAAACCGCCCAGCCGCCCCTCCGACACTCTCCGCTCGGCGACACGGCAGCCAACCGCTAGCGCTCTAAACGCCGCGCCGCACCGCCATGTCCGCCGCTCGTTTTCGTCGTGTTTTTGCGTTTCGTTGTGTGTTCTGGCCGTTTTGTAAATTTGTTCTCGTCAATAAAGTGCGTTCGAAGTTGAACGCGTGCGATGGATCGCTCGTTGCGCTTGTTTATTTATTTTTTATTTGATATTAAATCAGGGTGGGAATCGGTGTTACCAGATTTTCAAAATGGTGAAGAAATCACCACTCTCGTCAATACACGCATATGTATAAACATGCGTCGCAAACGATATAGAGTGAACACACACAAAAAACGCGCGTCTTTAGGCCCGGCGCACATTGCAGTTCAAATTTGTATCGTACGTATGGCGTTGTCCCTCACACGTAATACTTAATTTTTCAATAATTTAGAGGGTTAGAGGAGCCTGTTTGGTGGAGGTAGATTATATGAATTATTACTATAGCTAAAATAATGAAGAGCGGTAAGAAATGGATCGAGTAGAATCGGTTGAGGGTAACCTGGGTAACATTGATTTGATATAATTTTATTTTACTTCCTCGACGCCAACGTGTAAGGGACAACGCTATACGTGCGATACAAATTCGTACCCAATGTGCGCTCCGCCTAAAACGGGAAATCCCCTAATTCCGACCACAGAGAATTCACACGTAAAGAGCGCGTGCCACCAAACAAACCAGAGAAAAAACACACAAAAAACGCGTGTCTTAAGACGGGACTTCTCCCAATAAAGACAGCTATACAAACGCGCAATAGAGGGTTTTAAAAGCCCTGCGCTCACACATATACAGTCAATAAGCCGGACGCTTCACCGCACCAACAACTCTCCCAACGCACTAACAACTATCATCATGGTAACCACGCCACAGCTACCTCACAGCGGGCATGGTGTACGCAGGCCTGGAAGTAGAAGTACGGGAATTCCCGGCTTTGTAAGATTATAGCCACTCGTGTCACCTTGTGCTTTTTTTTTTTCTGGATTTCTGCCCAACTGTCCACTTACTAAGCATTTAAAAACTGCAATTATAATAATAATGTCTTTCTTTAGTTAGACTTTAAAATTTTCTGTGTAAATTGGGAATTACAGATTGTGTATCGAGAGTCGGTACTGCAGTTTCTAAATCGGGACAGTCCCACCCAAATCCGGACCGCTGGCAGCCCTGGGGGGACTTGAGATTTGAGATTTCGCGTGTGCTGCAACTGCTGCACCCTGCTACGGTACACGCTGCAGTTAGGAGGGAAATGCGCTTCTCCTTTCTAGCTGCAGCACGCACGAAACCGGGCATTCATTTCTCTCCATCGTATGGCGTTGGAGCGAAATGCATTTCTCCCTTCTAGCTGAAGCATGCGCGAAACCAAGCCTTTAAAGGCTCTTACCTATCGAGTACGTTGACATACATACATTAAATTGACGTACGACATCCACGCACCAATTGCAGCACGAGAAAGAAAGTCATACGTAGAAGAAGTCGGGAATATCGTAAAATTATGTAATCACCAATATTCTATTGTGAGAGGTATCGAAACAAGAAGGTGACTATTTTGCATTTATAGTAAAAACGATCCATTTCTGCCAAATGAAGAAAAAAACATGCTTACGTAATGCTTATTACAGTTATTACCAAATTTGCTGTTGTTGATATTGATAAAACATGCTTTTTATGAATATATTTTTACTCGTTGCTGTTAAGACAGTTTATTGACTTATTTTTCAATTGATTGTCAAAAATAGGTCGAAATGAAATCTTAGCCATCAATGCATAGTTTTAACGTCATATTGGATGTGTCAGTTTTTATCTCGCAATTCGACAGGTTTGATAAATATAGAGCTTATGGGCAAACTGTCGAATAGCACGTGGTGGTTGAGCAACGGCTTATTTGAATTTGAAATGAGATGTACGCTTATGTCGGACGTTGAACTGAAAATGTTTTGTATAGAAGTGACGGTATTGTTGAATACCAATTCTAATGTTCACAACTAGTTTCGCAAATTGTTGTGCAATGGAATATTCTGGAATGTTGGCGAATCATATTGGCAACTGTCAGATCATTTGTGAGTTCACGGCGTGCGTGTAGAAGGTGAGTGACTTTCTGCCAGTGTAAATATCGATTGTGCAAAATACAACAAAAGCTGGAAATTTTTCAATGTTTCGTTTCATGTTTATGTTAATGTAATTTTTATTTGTGATTGAGGAATAGGAACTTTTTGAAATGAAAGAAAAATCGTATAGGCTCAATATATAATTTTAAAAATTTCTTGAACCATACAAATAAAGTACATATTTATTTGTTGACAAATGGCATTTATTCAGGTATTTTAAAGACATTTTAACACAATGTTTTCATATCTTTAAGAATAATCTGTCGAAAATGAATTTAAAACAGATAAAGATGTTATTTAAGAAATATTCTTACGTTAAATAATTAATAACAAGTTGGCTTTAAAAATTAACACTAATATTAAAAAAGGAAATTCTACACAATATACTTTATTTATTTATCTAATAATAGACATCTACATGTACAACATCAAAACATTCAAATAAAAAGGTAACTCAAGAGGAGACGTATTACTAAAAATTAAAAAAATCTTACAATGTACGGTTTTATCTATAATTTGATGTTGTGCTGTAAAAATAGGTAATATTTAATATACATATATTAATAAAATTTAAAAATCTGTATTACACCTAACACAAGGAAATATTGAAGTAACTAACCGAGAAAAGTATAATTCAGATAATTACAAAACATCAATGCATTACCCACGAGAATTTCGATTATCTGAATTATCCTCCGTAATTAAATATTATACAAACGATTATTTTTTAAGATTAAAATGAAAAACTTTCGTTTCATTCAGGATAATCAACACTCTTTGTAAATATCGTATAAGATTTCGATGACAATTTTTCTGAAGGTTCTGAAAAACAGTTACAGTGAGTACATACACATTCTTTGTATTTCATAATAAATAGTAAACTTATAGCTGAATAAAAACCGGTTCAAAGAATTATTCAAACATTTATAGAAATCTTATACATTCATAAGGTAACCTTTTATATTTTATTAAGTAGTTTTTGGGGACGGTAACATTATTTTGTTTTCTGTTTTAGGAAATTTTGACAATGTGCACTCTTTAATTACATTTATTTAATATTACACGTTCATAAATTGTTACTAAAGGCGTGAAAAATATGTCGAAATCGCAACGTGGATTATTCACAAACACTTTATTCAAAGTTCTCCAACAAAATTCAATTGATATGTTTCTCTTCAAATGTTAAAGAATATTTGGACATTTACTATGTGTAAAAATGTTATTTTTCTATCATGTAATTTAAAAGTATACATATAAAGGTATCCTCCAAATCCTTTTCAATATAAATAATATATATATATATATTTAGGAAAATACAGTTGTTTGAAAATTAAAAATGAAGAAACTGGTTCAAAATATGTCTTTCTTTATATAAAAATGTATAATTTGATAGTGAATAAGAAAATTTAGATATTATATATTACTTTACTAACCGAATCGTTCACGATTTAAAAAATCCCCTTTTTATTTATTTTTTCATTAAAATACCACCCTTCTTAATTTCAATCAGTCTATATTTTAATCTCCCAGCTGTATTCAATTTTAGCAAACCATTGATTTGTTCTAAAATACACATTTCTCTTCTTACACATTCGAAGGCATCGTTTTAAAGCTATAACTAATTTGAAAATAGAGTGACCTGTTCACGCACATCTCGAACATATGTACTTCTTTTTTATTTATTTAAGTTAAGAAGGCGAAATAAGCATCAATAAAATAAGAGACCAAATGTGAGATTTCGGAGATTCAAAATTGGAACATACATTTGAGTATTTGTTTTATGTTAATAATAACTGTTTAGTTGAACTAAGACAGTGCGTATTAAATGCGATTCATTAAACATAATATGTATACTTAACTACATACACTATAATAAACAAACATGTAATATATAAAATAAAATAAAAAGTTTTTCTCTTAACTTGTGTGCTTGAACTTTTTTTTAAGGTGCAAATTGATTTTGTACAAATAAAGGTACGTACATTAAATGGCACCATTTTGAACTGTTACATACACATATATATGGCAGGTAAAAATATCCAAAAACTCGTACGACTCGTAAAGGTTTACACTCATATCAATAAATATACATAAGTATTATATTTTCGGAAATTTTGGTTTCATAAAGAATATTGGACATTTTGACGTGGTCTTGAAACGTGCTAACTTTCATACTCGTTATAGGCAAGCAGGATTAGTATATGTGGATTAACTCTAATTTACTAATTAATGATTGGTAACAGAATGGAAGGACATTGACACAATTTACAAATATAAATAATTGTGTAAACTGTATAATTATGTTGTAATTAATTATAGTAATACATTTAATTGAATTCAGCAAGAAAACACTATTGTTAAATTATTTATTGATCCTAAAGTGCAGACAGTTTCTGATGTGTTATTTTTTTCACTTTAAACATACTAAAAATAAACATCTAACATAGATTTTTCATTAAATTTAAATTTTGATTTCCTAGCACGAGTGACTAGTTATATCGCAATAGTTAATTTTGCAACATTTTAACATCTTAAATAACAGTTGCATGGTAACTGGGATTCATATCATACATATATAAAATATCACTTAATTCGAATGATTATGGTCATCGTATTGGTACATCAGTTTTTCGGCATATCGCACGTGGAATTTATATTATTTTAATACATTTTTTTAAAATTTATATATTTTTTATTTATTTTTTGAATTTCTTTATCAGTAGTGTCAGTATCGAGTAAGAAGGCAAGATTATAAACGATACGGGTTAGATTATCAAGTATAAAGTCTTAGTATGTAATACGTCTATGTATTTAAAATATATACGTTATTCTAAAGTCGTCATTTGCCTGAAATTCATCGATATAATCATATCAATATCATCATAGAAGCCCCGAATTCACAATACTTTTACACTACTTTAATTAATGTTTACATATGAATGTACAAAAGTATTAATTATGGATGTTAGGTAGAAAACTGAGAGCTTTTACTCTACGCTGTTTATTTACATAATAATTTTGTTTTTCATTTTCATTGATTTCAGTACAAGTATTTAAACATTTTAAACCATGAAATTGAACTGGGTATGTATGTATGTATGTAAATGGAATAGAATATCACCGGTATTATGAATATGAAAGACTTTCAAATAATATTGTATCATATTGTTTCCTATTATAGGACACTTTTTTAATTATTCGATTCTAATTTCACAACCTTTTGGTGGTGAAAGAAAAACTGTAATACATACATATATGCAATATATATTTATGATAAAGAAAGGCACAAACCGTCGCCAACGTCACATCATCAACCATTGTTCAATAATGCGATGTTTACAGCCCGAAAATCCGAAGTACCAAACGAATGACGGCTGAAAAGTCTAAGACCTTATCTGATTAGCCAACGATTTTTTTTTGTACGGAATCATCGAATTCCGTTTTATACATTTTTAATGTAAAATTTAACCGATAAAGACTAATGTATACAAAATATATATATATATTTTAATAATAAATAGGTACAAACAAAAAAATAAAAAAGAGTATCATTTCATTTGATATACAGAATGTGAATTCAAAGGACTACCTTTGCATTAACATTCTGAATAGAGAACATTATAAATGTAAACTTAATGTAATTTAACTCATTATGGCCCGAGAGATAATCGTTTTCGTTTGACGAAACACGTTTCAATTTTTTAAATAGACGAAACTTATACAAATGATTGGGATAAATTACAGCACACGTTTGCATGTTGCAGACACTTGACATCATTTTTTTTACCCTTATCGCTATTGTCAAATCAAGATAATCTTAACGTGTAACAATATGATATGATGTAAATTGTTATATTGTATAATAACATTATTAATATCTATTACTTAAAATGGTAAACTGGCAACGAACATATTTTCTATGAATGGCGGCGCCGGTACCAAATCTTCTAGTTTTAGATAAAATATTCGCTGCAGTCCTTGCACTGAAAGAGATCGAAGTTCTGGAAGCTTTGCGAGTAGTCCACTGAAGTAGTTGGACTTCCGTTGAGCTTCAGCGTTGTACGTGACATGGTCTCGCAACGAACTGATTATTTTCATTTGAAGATGCTCAACCTTGTGGGGTTCTTTCAGACCGTGGCGTTCTGAAATTCAAGAAAACAACCAATCGTTAACTTTCTAGTACGTGTAAAAGCAAATGTATAATCTTGGGATTGCTTCAAATGAAATTTCAGAGGTGTTTAAAAGAAAAATAAAAATTACCTGTGACAAGCGTGAGCGCGCAGAGGCAAGCGAACGCTGAAATATCGATATCCATGGAATGGAGGTTGCGGCTGAACTCCAGGATGGAATGCAGCCAATCGCCGAACGATCGCTGACATTGTCGTTTATCCATCACGATTCCGTTGCAGAATGTCATTTTGGTGTCGTCGAATTTGGTGCGGTACGACAGCCTCAACACGAAAAGCTCCAGAGACGCCGACTGGAACAGGAGCTCTTGATCCTCAAGGCAGAAGTCCGTGAATCCTGGTAGTTTTTCAGCGAAATGTTTGATAACATCTACGGAGGTCGTCAACAAGGTGTAGAACTGTTGAGTTTTGTCAGCTTCCGAAATCGGCGGCTCCATTGGTCCAGGCTCTCGGTAATGGGAGTAGTCGAGGCTCGCCAGATCAGGAGAAGTGTCCACGTGAGCTCGTACAAGTGCCGTAATGAGTGACACTGGTGGACTCGGAGGTGATTCTTGAGGCGATTTGGGCTTAGAGGGAAGTCTTCCCCTTCTGCCTTTGAGGGAGTCGGTGCGTACGACCTCTTTCACCATTCCGACGGTGAGACACTTTTGGAATCTGCAGAATTGGCAACGGTTTCGCCGCCTTTTGTCGACCGGACATGCTTTATCGGCGAGGCACACATACTTGGAGCCTTTCTGGACTGTTCGCTTGAAGAATCCTTTGCAACCTTCGCAGGTGCGTACTCCGTAGTGCTGGCAGGCTGCTGTGTCGCCGCAGACGGCGCACAGTTGCGAAGGTGAAGGAGGAGCTGGTACTGGAGCGCCTCCAGGTGAGCTAGACGCTGAGCTGGAAGCTGAAGGTGGAGGAGGAGGCGGTCCAGGAGGACCTGGCGGTCGAAGCCTAGGACTTTCGCCAGAGCTTGCCGATTCCGAGCGCTGCAGAGGTAGGGAAGCCCGTCGCTGTCTAGGACTGAGTCCTCCCATGATATCAGCACCGCTAGGGAACGGCGGAAGAGAATACGAGTCTTGAGGATGAACAGCTGGAGCTGCAGGTACTGGCTCATATCCAGGACTACATGGTTGCGCTCCCGTGTAGTACCCCGGGGAGTAATGCTGTTGAGGGTGGAAATCGTATGCGATGTGCGCCGGAACATGTCCGTGCGCCGGATGGTGGTAGGACGCAGGACCCACATTGTAGCAGTCCTCGTCCATCTTGATGCCAAAGTTGGCCGCCAGCTCGGGGCGTGAATATCGCACTGAGTAAGTTTCTTCGAAGCTCGGCAGGGTTGCCGGCGGTGATGATGGCAGCCGAGGTCCCGGACTGAGGGACGATAGTGTCCCGCTCTCCTGCTGGGTGAATTCTACGTCCGGAAACGGATCTAGACCCTCGTGTAGTACACCGGAAGCGTCTTCGCCGTACGGCAGAGACAACAAATCTGCAAATGTAGACCCGAATGAAGTCTGAAACAAAAATGAAAAATTCGCTGTTAGTCCAATCGTTCGCGCGACACGGCGTGCATGCTTCAGCGAATTAAGTATTCAGATGTTCGTAAAGCGTAATGGCGGCCCCGTTCTTTGGCACCAATCGCCATGTTGTTCATATAGGGGGGTTAAAGGGGGTTGCAATGCAGGGACAGCCCATAAAGAAGGCGGAACGGCAAGGGCGTGACTGCGCATGCTCTTTTCATAACATCGTGTTAATTATTCAGCATTACAATCGGACTCAATGAGCAAATGTGAACAGGCGCTTTGACATGAGCTAGAAAATGACTGAAAATCAATTTTTCTTGTAAGCTCACGCTAATGTAGAATAAAAATGACAAACTAAACTGTAATAATGATGATAAGAGCAAGAATAATATAATTATGAAATTTATTTTAAACAATTCATCATATTAACAAGTGAAACTATTTTGGTGTCAGCCATATGTATTGTTTTTAATATTATGTATTGATTGTATTATGTATGAAGGAAGAATAAATAAAACTGGGATGGAGCGTTTTTGGTAGAATGAACATAGTATTTAAATCCAACATCCCGCTATGCTTAAACGAAGGCATACGACCAATGCGTACTACGCCAGTTATGACGTATGGGTGTGAAACGTGGATGCTGAATTCAAAAATGTTACACAAAGAAGCATGGAAAGTTGTATGCTGGATTACGTGGTTAAGAAGCATGACCAAAGTGGCAGATATAGCGGAACGTGGCATATAGCGAGAAGAATGGATGGTGGACGCGAGACATACTGGAATGGTATCCGAGTGGATGTGGAAGAAAGCAACGATGGGTTGATGCATTGAGAAGAATGTGTGGACCAAGTGGACGATGGGCTGACAAATTAAAGAGAACGCGTGGAGTTAAGTGGATGCAGATTGCTCAAGACAAACAGTAATGGAAGTAATAAGAGAGGCTTTCATCCAGAAATAAACAAAGAAGTATTTAATAAATTATTTAACACGAATTAAATTTCGAATATATCGTTGTCTTATGAATTCTATGAATTTTATATAGGAAGTAGAGTAACATATTGAATAAGAAACATCAAAGGCTTTTCCAGCGATGCAGTAAAATTAATTCAACCCTGTATCTATTGTGCATATCTCGCTGAGTAAAATGCCGAAATGTTTTATACAACTTTATGTATGTATGTATATTTAATGCGGAATATATAGGCATAAAAGGTGCGTATTAATATTCCAAGTTTCACCGCACACAATGCGAGGGGTGGAAAAATAAAAAGAAATATGATGAAAAGAACATCACGCTACGCGTCAATGAATAAACCGCTCCGCAGGGATGGGCACGAGGGGGCAGAGGGGGGTAATTTGGAGTAGAAAAAAAGGAAATATACATGTACATATATATATATATATATATTGTGTGTATATTTATTTGATGAAGCAGGTTTATGGCGTCACGGTGAGTGATCGCCTCGAGGGAGCTTACGAGCTTAAATGTCAACGGCGGGGGAGGTGAAAAGCTCCACGGCCGTTAACGACTGAAACCTGAAATTACCCAAAATAGACGCTGAATAATACCCCGTTTGTGTAAAGCTACCTCTATAGGTATCCGACGGTGGGATTTTTTGTGACAAGCTTTGATATTCCATTTTTGTTTAGAAATGACTTTTTCTTTTTGCCTTGTAACCGATGCGCGCTATTTAAATTTGAGAAGGTTCGCGCTCTACTGATACGATATTGAAGAAATTGTACGTTTCATTAAATGTGACTGATGCATATGTAATAATAAAATCGCACGAGTAGTGACGCGATGGCCTCCGGATGCTGCCTTGCGAATTGATTTGTTTTCATTTCATTATTAATCAATCCCAAAGAAAAAGTTGCGGAACCATTGCGAAGCGGTCGATAATCATACATATATAAAAGGAAGTTGCTCAATGAAACGATCGCGTTTAAAAACCGGAGGATAATAATTATCGAGAATCAATTAAATAAATACTAAGTTCGCTCACGAACATATGATTATGTCTGGCAAGTCGCACAAATTGTGAAAATTCGTGTGTGCTAATTTTAAATTAGACATTAACGCGATACATCATTCATGGCACTTATCTATAAGTTCGTATCGTGTGTGGTTAGGCAATTGGATCATTTTTATTTAAAAATAAATTTGATGATAAACTGCATAAAATTAATATTTGCACTCTTACATTGCTATATGTACATACATAATATATCAAAGTAAGAGTTAATGGCGTCAAAAATAAATAAAATTCAAAACGTGAACTCGGTTCACTTTTGAACTTTTTACATTTGTTAAGTCGATCGATAAATCACCGCGATGTATCAAAACATAGGGTTAACTTCGCCTATTCAGCGACGGGTCCCCGATGCAATTTATTATTTAATTGTCACTTTGTTATCTCTCGTTAACCATCGCCGTATTTATTCACGCCCGGGAATAAAGATTTATTTATATAATTTTTTTTTTCACAGCACACAATCGAGTCTCGGTAATCCGTTAAGTCCATTATTACATCCTTTAATTTGAGGGGGGGACGGACGGGGACATACAAACGGAGACACCCTGTAGCGCGACGGGCCGAGATCGCGAATCTCGATATCAACTCGTACAATATTATAAATTGTATTGTAAAAGTCAACTTGAACAGTTGCATTATTCCATTTCGTATCGTATTGAATTCATCGTGTGCGTTTTACTTGTATGCGAGCTTAATTGAATCGTTACAGTCTCTTTCGTGATTTTATTTATTGAATATTGTATGGCTTTTATAAAATGCATATGTAGGTAGATAATTAGGTATATACCTGTGTTTGCAGAAGCAGCATACTTGTGTGATGGGCAGGGGGCTGAGGGCCTGGGGCAGCTCGTTGGGGCCGAGCCGCACTGCAAGGCTCCGGCGCCGTTGGCTCACCCCTATCGACAAGGGGTGGCGGCTGCGCGGGACCTATGAAATAATAAAGTAATAGTTTAATAACTCGTTTGATTAAAAAAACAATCAAAATTCCATTAAAAAGTAAAAAAAAAAATAGCGAAATAGTGCAAAGTTTGAGTCAAAGCCGAAGTTCGATAAGAGCAAATCGCAACTTCCGGTCGGTTAATTTTGACGAAATTTTTACACGATCTTTGAATTGTTATGAATTTTATTAAAAAGGGTGATTTTGGGGGCAAACGGACACTTTTTTTTGGAGCTAGAGTGAAAAACCTTTTGAAAAGTCGTCTGCTTCAACGTGTGAGTTAGCCCCGAAATTTCCCTATACAACAACACAGAGAAGATGCACACAGAAATTTCTATCAGTCAATAATTTTGTAATAGTTCCCGCTAGAGCTGATAAAGATAATAGCAATAGAATAATTATACCCTTTAAATTATTATTTTCTGTATTAATAATCTTAACCCGAATCGGTATAAAAGTTGTATGTAGAGCCCTCATTTATTTATATTGGTCAAATAACTATGTAAAAGTTAGTTAATTATTTAATAAAGTATAGATACGCGAGAAATACTGGAATGGTATCCGAGAGGATGTGAAAGAAAGCAAGGTAGACCGAGTGGAAGATGGGCTGATGAATTGAAAAGAATGTGTGGAGTCAAGTGGATGCAGATTGCTCAAGACAGACATGAATGGAAGAGGATTGGAGAGGCCTTCATCCTGCAGTGGATGGTGAACGGCTGAAAATGATGATGATGAGATTACTCTATTAAACAGTAGGTACTAAAAAAAACACCCCCGCTATTTAACAATTAAAAAGGTTGATTGTGGGACAGACGGACACTGTGTATCGAACTAAAGTGAAAAAGCTTATGAAATTTCCGTCTGTTTCAATGTGTGACTTAGCCAAGGAATTGCCCTACATATGTACAACGCAATGAAGATTTGAACGTTTGCAAAATATAAATAAAGTAAAATGAACTACAAGCAAAACAGTGCGATGATTGAAATATTAAAATATAAAATATAATTGAGTTTTGAAGAGTGTAATGATGCGAAAACAGTGAAATCGAACAGTATTAAATATTATCTTATTGTAGTTTAAAATGAATGTAATTTATAATGATTGGACCATTCTAACTTATTAATTTTTTTGATTGGCACATTTGAATTAAAATTTCTGGAAAATTTTATTATGTGAAAATTTGATATCCTTTCAAGAATTGGAAGATGTCGATGTATGTATGTGTGTAGCTGTAAAATAAAATGAAATTTTTGAATAAATTGAAACTTTCGCGTACGATGTGAAATAATATAATGAAATATTCAAAAATCGAATCGAATATTTAATCGAACGTACGAGTATGTTTATGACCAATATTTTTATTATAAATATAAATTTTTAAAGAAAAGCTATTTTTGGTCATTCAAAAGTTAACGTATGACATGTAGATGCGTCATGTCAAACTAGCTTACAGTTTATATTTTTACGACGTGAGAAAGTGCTTAATTTAGTTTGAAAAATTTCGTTCTCTTATCACGTTTATTGAAATTTTATGCTTATAAAAATAATCAATATGCAAGATAGGCGAAGATAATACCTTATAAATATTTATAAATTGAAATTATTAGAAACTTGAATTTTTGTTTAATGAGTTTGCTAATGCATCAATGAAAATGCGAGTCAATAAGTTTTATGAATACTTATTTTTTTGAAATTTGAAGAGTTGTCACAGACATTTTTACAATAAATAATATTATCATGTTAATAGAAATACGAAAATATTGTTTATGACACTGTGAAAATAATATTTATTGATGTGTCGGCACATCGATAATATGTACATCCATAACGCACGAATAACCATACTTTCTGTACATCCCAAATGAATTAAATTAACATTTATGAAATTCCCACCACTTTTCGAATAAAAAAAAATACATTATCATACCGATGTTGGCGTAGAAATATTTATTATATTTCATCCGATCCGTGACGATCTCCAGATCAGGGGTCGCTAAATCGTCACCATAGAACGAACGAACCGATCGATCACTGCTATCAGCGTCGATGTTACACTAGAAGTGATTCGGTATGCAAAAGAGGTGGTCCGTTTTATAATGTCGACACTCTTTGGGCCACCCCCCATCAGTGTCTTCTACAGCTATCTATAAAAATACTAGCGAAACTCCGAGCATAAACACGTCCTCGAATTAAATTTAGCGTTTGAATTTCCAACCGTGCAGGATTTTAGCCCCTATCGCAGTTAACTCGCAAGGGGTGGTTTTGTCGCTAGCGCAAGGGTTAGACTTGGGATCTTTTGTGAGTGAGCTGCTTTGACGAGAACGTACAATAGCTAGTTGAGGAGGTGGGGGTAAGTCTCTGGGGAGGCTATGAAATCAGTGGTATTTGCAACCCCCTCATAATAGTCATAGTCATTATGAATTATGTGTGCCGATGTGAGACTACGGTGTAATATTTATAGCTTTTGAGCGCAGGGGACAGGTATTGTCAATCTTTGGATTGATTAATAGTTTATAAGACAATTAAACAAGTAACTATAAATAATTTTATGATTGAAACATAGAAAGATATATCATACTATATATATATATATTAGTGAAAGCGTCTGCCTGCCTGCTTGTGGCATTACGGTTACGTTGGTTTCGTTAAAATAACAAAGTTTTTTAGCGGTGTATTGGTAATAAGCCGCTATCTTTCAAAGTTTCTTTTCGTTCGTGTTGACGACGCGGTTTTATGACCATACACCAATTCAATCAACGGTACACTATACCAGCGGTTCCCGAATGGTGTTCCGCGGAACCTTGGGGTTCCGTAAGAGGCTCTCAGGGGTTCCATTCAAGATTTCCATATTGTAAATCGTTTCACGTTTGATAATTTGCGAGGATAATTTGATAATTTGGAGGATAAACGATAATTTGATACAGATGCGAGGCTGGGTTTTCAGCTTACGCGTACACGAAAAATAAGTTTAGGAGTAAGTTGAATGCTGCACCAGACCTCCGCATCCAATTGTCAGACATAAATGCAGACTTCAATGTTATTTTAAGGAAAACTATGAAAAGATTTCATTCATCACATTAAATAAATATCTTTTTGTTCCAACTAAATAAATATTTTTATCTTAAAAAGTCTTTCTTTTAAAGTCAAACTATACTTAGAAGATGCGGACACCAATCCAAAAAGCCTCAGTATGGTGTGATTTCACGTAAAAAAACAATGTTACAGTTAGTTTACTTCTTACTTAAGCTAAGGTTCCGCCCAAAAATGGTAAATCAAAAAGGGTTCCGTAGCCAAAAGAATTCGGGAACCGCTGCACTATACAATTGTTTCACGCACTGTCAAACGGGCTATGGAATGTACTGTTATTGAACAAACCAGCGCACATGGGTGGGGGCTGGGGGGTGGTGTTAGAATCCACCGTCATATGACGGGAAAACCGGCTAGTTTTATATAATAAGATGCAGATGGAGTCCGTTTCAACTAAAAATAGCACTTTTGATTTATATAGCTTTATAGTGATGTTAGGGGACAAGTTTCACATAACAAAAAAACAATGAAAATCTTATGTTATTATGGTGCATTTACATATGTATATGCATACGACTAGAAACAGACTACTTTATTTTAATATTTTTAAAATGTTTTAACATTCATTTAGGAATATTGTGTTCAATAGTATGTAGATGGATATGTGGTCAATTAAAATAAATTCAATTAAGTTTAATTATATTAAATAAAACTTGATTTTCGACACCTGATTTATGCCCGGTTCGCCCATAAGAGCTGATATTGTTTGCCTTATAGCCCGGAACCGCTGAATTCGCTCCTCGAAAATATAGCACTACACGTCATTTTTTTTTCAATTAAATAAAATAGCATAGCTTACGCCAAAAGCTCCGCTACGGTATTCGCACATGTCGCGCGATATTCGACCGAAAGATGCGAAAATTAAAAATTAAAAACAACACACGTCGAACGAGTCGAATCATCGGGAATTGCGCGCGACCATTAACACCAATTAGACATGTGCAAGCCGATGCAATTTTTTTTGTTTTCAACTTTAATAATAATAATTCTTTAAGGGACGAACGACATGAAAATTCTTGATATCCTTGGAAAAGTTCTAGTGGTCGGAAACACGTTGACAGATGTTTTCGTGCGTTTACAATTAATAAAAAAAAAATGAAGGGTTTAATTATGCGCACGCGCCATCGTGAAAATGTAGAGCAGGATGCGATTCCGGCGAGATGATAAGCGGGAAATGTCAAAGGTTTAAACGCTCGTAAATGGTAATTGATGAAAATTCCTGCGATAATAATTTGAAAACGGGTGAAAATGAGCGGTTGAATTGTTGGGGGAGCGCGAACGTGTTATGTATGCTTATAAGTTGCATACAAATTTTCGTACGTTTGTGAACTCTGATAATTTCAACTCTCAAATGTCATAGTTTAATTGGGTATTGCATTCGTTGTGTAATTTTTTTTTAATTATTCCACATTATACACTATACACTTATAATAATTGGGGTAAACATTGCGTATTTGACTGGTAAATAATTTAAAATAATTTTTCGCACGGAAGAGAAACGTTTCCTGTAAATTAAACAGTTTCACCGTTGACATACACGTCACACTAAGGATATCATATCTATTATGTATTACGAAGTGTACATTCTATTTGTTACAAAAAAATGTCGACAACAATAGGTACATACATTATGTATTTGTACCGATATAGATAGAAAAAAATGTATGACAAATTGTTCGTATTAGTAATCGATCAATCATTTGCCAGTTTAGTGCATATTAAAATTTTAATACATATCATTGTCATTGACTTTTATTTATTTTATTTTTTAAATTATTCATATACGTGTCCTGTAAACGGTTATCACTAAACAGTTGCAGTGTGCAATGTACATGTACAAGCAAACTGAAAGATCATCGATAAAAGCGATTAATACACGGCATAATAAGGCCATAAATTCGATACAATGCGACAGGTACATTTAATAGGCAATGCCTACGCCAATGCAATATCCTGTTTTTTGCATTGCAAAAATGCATCCGGAGCACATCTGCTAATTGCTCGTAACTATGAGGTCGATAGCACACGAGGCTAACAACTGAACGACACACCTGACCATTTGACTGCACGAAATTATCTCAATACCCATACTTCAGAGCGCGCCATGATCACAAAGCTGAACAAAATCATACACCTGTCGTTTGAAGTGCGCCACAGCGAAAACGTTTCAGCATTGTGTATTCGAACTGCTACCCACTCACTGTTCAAAGGCGACTTTTACCATACGAGAGAATAGACAAAGCGGTCTCGTTCGACACTGTCCCCGTTTTGCTGGTTTTATAAATATGCCGAACATCGGTTTCCCGGTCTCCGTATAAGGGCCAGAGCTTCATTATCCAGAAGGGACTTGCTCGGACGATGAGTACTAAGAGGCGATGCCAGGAAGCCGTTCAGACAGGTGTCTGTCTGAACGCTGCGAGATGGATATCCGAGGGTCTCATAGGTCAAATGTCCACTCCAGAGGGCTGGTTGTCCACTCTATAATAGGCAGTAGCCATGGTAAGGCCCCACCTTGCCTATAATTGACTCAACCACCCGGCTCTCTGAGCAGCGAGACGTTTTGAATCGATGCGCGGTAATTGGGTACCAGATATGGCCGTTCGCACGACACGTCACCTCTCAATTAGATATTGCACAACGGACTCTCATACATATTAAATTGTAACTCTGCGTACATATACGGACACATATTAATACGTCAATATATCTTGAGAAATAGAAGTAGCAAAAAAAAACCGTTGAAGATACTTATATCGGCCAGTATACAGGAATGACCTTAAAGTGTGTGAGGTCTGTAGATTGATGTGACTCAGTATACATATGTATGCAGTTAAACAAAATTTAACTCGTTTAACTCGTCATATGACGGTGGATTCTAGCTACGGTTACAGTACAGCCCATAGCCCATTTGATAGTACTTGAAATCATTTTACAGTGTACCGTCGATTGAATGGGTGTATGGTCATAAAATCGCGTTGTCGACTTGTATCAGCTTTGACAGATAGCGGCTTGTTGCTAACACACCGCTAAAATAGTTTAGTTTTTTATGTTTGACATAGGCTAACAGGCAGTTGCTTAGGTTAATATGTATAGTAATAATATAGCTAGCTGTAAAAGTGAATATCAAATTATTACAATCAATTATTTTGATTATACAAAATACAAATAATTCAGATTAGTTAGGACAAGCTTAAAAACAAACATTTTTGACTTCTGGAGAATTGGAATATTTATTATATGGATAATTTTCAACCTTCATAGCTTTATTGTTTGTTTTAATGAAATGAGCAACGATTACGCGTTAATTTTCGCACGAATTTGACTTAATTACATTTACCCAGAAACGATAAGATTTTTAAATTTATTTTTGTACAAAACAGTCGAAAGAAGTTATGTATGTATAATAAAATAGTACTAAATCAACTGAATAGAAAATTTGCTATGGATTATATAATAGATTAGTTTTTTGTCATAAATTTAAATATCCATGTGTAAAAAAAAAAGTTGACGCTTAGAATGCAGTGGCATATTAAAATTCAAGTCAATAAATCGTCGTCATATCAATTACAAATTTTAACACGTTACGGCCGGTTTAAGCTTGCACGCGATAAAATATCCGAACAATTAAACGTCAATTGCGATTTATAGACACGACTAGATTATAATTGAGACAATTCCGAGTGGCACATTTTAAAATAATGTTCAATTTCAATTTTATCGCCGCTATCACATAGCGCACACAAAGCTCTCCCACAGCTGCGTATTTCAAATGTGAGTCACCTCTGCGAAAACGCATTACATTATAAAATACCGCATAAAATTCAACTATTTAACAATTATTACCGTCGACACTCTATCTATTCCACCGTATTTGGGCCAGAATCGAGATAAATTGCGCGATTTCATCGACCGTCGGCGACATTGTAGCGAATCATCGCGTTATGCAAATATTATACATGTGCCACATCGGAATCGGATAAACTTTTCGATAGAGTCTAAATTATAATCGACCGGTTAAGTATCGCATTACCGTCCGGTAAACTCGCATTCGATTCGATTCGTCGGAGAATGTATGAAACGTATGTAATTACGGACCGACACGTATTTAATAACGTTTCGCTTATGATTGCAAACCGTTCGTTCCTTGTTTGCGCAAACGAGTGCATCTCGAGAGTGAAAAAGTGAATATTGGCTTTCCTCCGCATAGAGATTTATATTACTTTGGTGTTAATGCCTAATACGAGTTTACGACTTTTCGTAAAGTTTATGGCATAGCCCGTACAAAATTTCAAACTTTTACTGTGTGTAGATTTGATTTGTAGCTGTTAAAGGAAAATTTCATACATCGGTAATTGATTGAATACGTAATCAACTTTCTAAAAGTATTGTTTGAATATTTAATGAAACAAGGAAAGGCTCAAGTCGATTTTAAGTGCTGAAATCTTAAGGGTTAATTGCTTGTTGACTTTGCCTGGATGAAATTAGTCATCCCCATTTTGATTCAACACATAATAATTTAACATAAACATTAGCACTAATTGAACAATTATATTCATCTCATGTGTGTATTTAGGCAAATGAGGCGGACCTACTTGCATGTAAATTTCTATTGTAAATAAAAAGGTATGTATGTAAGATTGACAATTATTATATGAGTATGGGTGTTGAAAATTATTCACGTAAAAAGTGTTTAAAAACATCAAAGAATAATTGTGTTAATTGAAGTTTTAACACGGTTTCACTTTGACGTATAACACGATTTATTATATTGTTTTGTCGTAAAGTTTCTTTTATTGTCTCAATTAACAGATTCATAAAATTGTTCTCACGACGAAAATTATGGCGATTGTTGTTGTTTTTTTTGAAATTTGCCGCAATAAACAGTAAGATTAATATGATTTCGAAAAAAGTGTAATTTTCCTATAAAATACTGAACAGGGACGCAATAAACATTAGAACGTATTTTTATTGTTTTATAGGCAAACGATATATAGTAAAATTTAAACGTTGGATATGCATTACAAACTAATCGCGAAATTATTCTACAAAGCACCTTTTCTATAGGTATAAGAAGTGTTAGTTTCAATCAAACCGCTTTTTTAATGTAATAATTAGCTATAATATACACAACAAGTCCATCTGCGAGTGCGAAAAATTGACGAGAGATCGACGCCGGCGTGTTACGTCAACGCAAATTAAACGGGCGTAAAATTGACGATAATAATAAAAAATAACATGAAAATATTTCTAGTTTGAGATCACCTGGCTTCGTGTGGTTACGTCGCCACCAGCTGTTTACGACCGAGAGATACACAAGATGGGAAACAGTAAGGTGCAGACGCGTGCTAGTATGAAAATTATAACCGGCTGACCGCAAGAAGTTTCCCGATGATGTTGTGACGCAACCCGACGCCTATATCGGACACTGTAACGTTGCAATTATTATAATAAATAAGACCAAACATCTCGGCACTCTATCAAAACGACACCAAGTGACTAAAAACGCACATCGAACGATTGTGGAATATGGTAAATAGCAATTCCGAATGCACTACGTATGAAATTGTTGTTGATGTAGGTCGTTTGGGAGCACCTGTCTCCGTAATGAGCTTGTGCATAGTAATTACACGTGTTGGGTATCATAAGCACGATGACTTTTACGGTAGCATTGCACAGGTTGTTTCTGTGTCTACCTGTTATACAGTACATGTAAAATGACAAAGTGTTGAAGAATCAATGAAATGCGCGACTTATTTACAGCTAACGAGACGATACTCTCACGGTTAATTGAGGCTATTCGAAATATCGTATATTTTATTCATGAAACGTGTTCCTATGCGTAATTAAATTCGAAGCAATTCATAAATCAAACATTGCGAACGCGATCGACTTTACATTTTCATTCGCGACTTGATTAATATACATTATATTAATGCGTCATAATTAGACGGCGGAAAGATGGATGCTTTTGATAACGTGCGACCTTTGGACACTAAACGCTTCTTGGGATATTCCGTTACCCACCCGAACTTACGTTCGCACTCTGCCATTAACGTATTCTCTCCATCCTTTACAGAACAATTATTTATAATAATATATTTTAACCTATAATATATAACATAAATACATATACATAATTACTCAATAATATTATTTGTATATTTTTTACATACCCAAAAATAATGAGGTTTTAGTGTTTTAGTGTCTCCAATTGGCGAGAAAATGCTCTTAATGCATTCTAATTTTTTTTTTTATATTCCCACCAATTACGAAATATGGCAAATTTTGAGAAATGCTGGCTGTCTGAGATATGAGGGTTTTTCCTTGAAAATTTTTATTCTACTAACTTGAACATTATATTATATATTAAGCTAAATACATAATGTATTTTATACACATAGGTACATACGTACAACATACATATAAAATTTAATAAAGAAATAAATAATATTCGTTATCTCGAACGAAAATCCAGGCGGGTAACGGCAACAACCAAATATACCTGCGGCAAAAGGTTCGAGAATCCGAAATTCCGAGGTCTACTCATAATTCTTGAACGAAAATTTTCCGTTTGATAAATCACGTGCGAAATTAACACATCAAACAAGATTTAAATAAAATCATCGGCAAACTAAGCTGTCACTTCCGGTTGAAAGTTTACCGTAATATTTTCGACAAAAAAAATATCATACACTTACTCAACCGAGGTGAATTGTTTCAAAATAGTATTATTGTGGGATAGGCAGCTTTAAAAATATGCACAAACAAAAGTGCGAAAGAAAAACTAATAATATTTTCAGAGACTTTAACGAGCGGTGTTAATTGAAACCCAACGAGGAAATTCAAAACATTCACACGGTGATGTTCAAAGTACGCGTATATAAATAACTTATCGTGAATTCGCTATGGTCAAATTTTGTCGATGATCGTGATGAATCACTTTATTGATCCAGGTCGCAGGTCATCTCGCGAGACTTGTGTGTGAGAATATGACGTTGCACTTTCACTTTTCGTCAATTTTCAAACGAAAGTTTGTGTATGTAACGATATGGCACCGATACAACATTAACACCACTTATTCTAGGATCTGAATGCGTGTGATAAAACGTGTCCTGTTTTATTTGTTCGATGTGTTGTATACTGTACTATGTGTAAGGTGCGTTTGAATAATTGAATGGCGGATGAGGTGAGCGGTCGATTGCGATCGCGCACATACACACACACAGGTACCTTTCGCATAATGGATTTATTATTTATTTTAATAACGCACATTAGTTGACTGTCGTGGTGGGTAATTCTTGCGATTAGAGGCGTTTCTATGCGACACATGCGGCGTGTGGCATTGGCTTTAGAAAGACACGATGGGCGGCAACAGCCTCCCGCCAACAGCCACTTTGACGGCAATCAACAGTGCAAGAAGTCGTTCGAGCGATATACACTTCGAGAAACGCGGCCATCAGCACTTGAATCATTGCATAAATGGTAGGTACTTGTAGTAAAAATTAAACGATGTGATATATGGCGCTTAAGAGCTTTGTAATGTATCACTGAGAATTTAGCTCCTATCCTAACATGTACATATGTATGTATGTAATGCTTAGATTTCTGACAAACATTTAAATTTAAATTTTGGGTAGACCGTATACGACAAGAATACTAAACATTTTACAGTCATAGTAAAGTTGTCTGCAGGGGACAGAATGTGAAAGAACGATGAATGTTGCTTAGTACAACACGGTGAAAATTTTGTACGATAAATCAAAACATTTACTCAGGAGAGAGTCCATATTGTTTTTAATAACATCAAACTCTTGAAACAGTCAAAAAAGTCTAATCAATCTTTAGATCATATTAGAAATTGAATCACGAACTTTTAGTTTACGAGTCTAGTGTTTTATCGACTTTGCTGTCGGCGTGGTTCTCATATAGTATGTTATATCTACGCAGTGTGCAAAAAGAGGTGAAGTTTCTATTTGCAAATTATAGAAATACGCAAAGATGACGACAAAGTTGACGATATAATAATCGGTGGTATTATATTGCCGATCTCAACGTGTTATTTGCATACCTACATACACGTAATGAGATTTATCACGTAAGTGCAAACGCCAAAGCTATATAACACAACTTTTCGCATATGAATAATAATTATGCACAGTGTAATAAATGTAATAAATTTTCTAGGAGGTACATTTCAAGATGTCATTTGATGTAATAATACTGCAAAATTTCACTATGATGATAATAAATATTAAAATACAATAGTGTTTCGTACAGTACTAAAGTAGGTACAATAGCTAAATTGAAATTGGACTTCTTTTTAGATATGTACCAACAAAATATGTGTAGCAAAAGGTGCCCAATTATTTTTTTATCGTAAAATTTAAATCAATTCCACCACAAAGTTTAATCGGATATTTTCAATTTGTGATTTACATACTTATGTAAAAGGTGACAAGTCTCCAAGTTGGTTAATCGTATTAGCATCTAAATGATCTAAATAACATGGGCTATGAATTTAAATGTCGATTTCATATGATTAAGATGTTTTATAAGAGTGCATGGGAAAAGGTAACGATTTAATCCGACATAATGCATTCAAAAGTGTGATGAAGATTACGTAGTTTATTTCCGTTGTACGCGAGACTGTGTGCAACTCACTTATATGCTTTTGCGACGGTCAATAAACGGAAAAAGACATTATGGTCGTATTGTAGAGCTATTTTCGCGGTAACAAGATACAAGATTAGTAGCCAATCGCACCGAAGGTGATCCATGGCTTGGAAGTCGTGCACGAGGTGCAATTTTCCTATCGTTTTGCATAACAAAGTCTTGATCTATGAGGTTGGACCGTACCCACCATTTACATACACGTAGCGGGGATGCAGTCAGTCAGCTGGAATCGTTTGCAATTGCTAATCTGCTGCACTAATTTATGACTTATTTGCACGGTTGCTAATGGCCGATCGATGGGGGAAGCGAGAAGGGGGAAGGCGGTACGTTTTAACGTTTTGCTTTTGCCATTCCCACCCCGATCTTTGTCGGCCATTAGGAGTTTTATTGTTCGGCAATGGTGTGCTTTAACGAGCTGAACTAGCAGTCGAAGGCTAGCACTTACCCTTCACGATTTGATCGATTTATTGCTTCGAACTCGCATACCTATGTACATTACGAACGTTAACGAGATAATTGGCGTTCTCGCACTTGGGGAAAAAATTCGGCGCAACCAACACGAAACTTCCTGAATGCTTGGTTTTGATTGCATGTCTGTATGTATGTACAGAGTTTTAGAAAATACATAAATGATCAAACATACCGAATTCTTAGAAAGCACACTTAAAAACTCATAGAATCACACGCTTATTAGTGTAACTGTTTTCCCTGATAAACTTCGCACAGTTAACATGTCATTATTCTCATTTACTTATTACTTTAATAGGCGTAGGATTATATGTGGCTTTTAATGTGTTTTCTTTGGAATTTTTCTATTCCTGTTATGCGCTATTTTTAGAACATCCATTTTCAGTTTAACTATAATGCATTAGATTCATACGCGCCTGTTTATTATTTTTAATTGATTTTGATTATCTAATAAACAATGATTTATAATGTCGTAAAGTTGTCTCATTAAACTGCAACGGTTCATAAAATATAAAAAAAAAAAACACCTAATGCTCGCGACGATCCCTTATAGGTGAAAATCACGGTCAAAATTTTTACGACGTTTTATATGCTAAAAAAATTATATGTGTATAAATATTGACAGCAATGCCCAAATTTGACGATGCGGAAATTTTGTCATTTTTCTGCATATGTATGTAAAAGCGGTGAGCTCATCCTTTCCATATTATGAAAATACATTTGCTCGGACAAATTGAAAGCGCATTTCTTAATAGCGTCGTATATATGCTTATTACATCGATTTTTTTTTTGGCACCAAAGATCGAGATAGAACGCATTCGTATACATTCGAAAGGGAAAAATCAAATTTGTATCGCATTACGAAATGGTAAAATAATGATAATGAATAATAATAACGTGCAGCATCACTTTCTCTTCTTCTACCGATCGAGATCGGATAGCAAGCAACATTGGCGAAACGGAGAGATGCACCGGTCGTTTATTATTGCATCGCCTTATTTAACGTCTTTAATTATACGTTGTAAGTCATAAAACACGCTCGCAATAAACGAAAACTTAAATAATGGCAAAGGGAGTAAAAACGTTGTACATTATCGCTCGCTTGGAAGCTCCGCGAAGATTTACGCTTTATTAAAATATGCTTCGGGCAAAGCTCACCTTATAATTTTTCAACCAAAACATAATAACATATTTTCACTCGGATGCTTCTTTAACGGTTTTTTTTTGTTGAATTATTGAGAAAGGGCCTCCGTACGTTAGTTAATATCAAGTATCCGTTTGATTTACGAGCGATGTTTACAACGCGCATCAACTCTAAACGTATCCATAGGAATGTTTGTAAATATTGTGACATTGCGCAAGTGTACGATAATTCAAACATATATAAATTGAAATAAATATGGCTATTTTATTTGTTTAACGAGACACGTTATAGTTTAAGAATGTACAATGTACCCGATGCCGGTCGAGATTTGCCCGTTTCGCACGACGCGTATTCTAATTGGAAATTATTATTTAAATCATAAAAGAAATGTAGGTTCTGGGTGATGGGATAATAATGGTGCAATGTAACGATTGCGTCACGTATTCGCTGTTAATCTTTTTTCTACTTTAATAAATCGGTAATTGCATATGAAGAAATGCTTTTAGATCGGCGTGGTATACTTGACTGGCCGCGCGGTGTACAAAAAACAGCGATTGGAGAAGAGAAGTGCATCAATCGAAATTGCTTTTAAATTATTACTAATTTATACAACAAGGTTAATGTTAATTATATGATATCATAGAATATTTGCACTCTTCCCGGTACCATTACACTGCAAATAATTCAAAATATATGTAGGTACACACGAATGTAAACAGATACAATTAGCGTACATATAATACAACGTAATTTTACGCAAATAAAATACGTATAAAGGAACTTATCAAAGATTACATTGTATCGAGGTCATAGTTAGTACTTCACGTAAAACGAGCTTTCAGCAAATCAGTATCGTATAATAAGAAAAATAAAGAATATTAATTGATTTTAAATTCCTGCTTATAGAATGGAAAGAGTAACATAAAAATACCAATTCAATAAAAGTAATAGTAAATTCATAGGATGGCAATGTAAAATTAATAAAATCGAAAACACATCCACCGACACTTTGCAGAATATATTTTTGATTTTTTACCTTTGTTTTTCATTATAAAAATAAGTGCTTAAAAAATAAGGCATACGACTAATGCGTACTGCCAGTTATGATGTGTGGATGTGAAACGTGGATACTGAATTCAAGAATGTTACGTAAGATCCAGTGCACACGGAAATATGTATCAAGAAGAGATCGTAAGAGGAATACATGGGTAAAAAGCATGACCAAAGTGGCAGATATAGCGTAATGTGTGAAAAAGTTTAAGTGGACACACAGCGAGAAGAATGGATGGCAGATGGACGCGAAAAATACTGGAATGGTATCCGAGAGGATGTGAAAGAAAGCAAGGTAGACCGCGTGGACGATGGGCTGATCAATTGGGCAGAATGTGTGGAGTCAAGAGGATGCAGATTGCTCAAGAAAGACAGGAATGGAAGATGATTGGAGAAGTTTTCATCCAGTAGTAGATAGAAGGCAAACCTTATATCGAAAGAACAGACAATTGTACAAAATAAAACGTAGTTAGACCGATAGTTTATTGAACGAAGTTTCTCAACGGATTTTTCAACATGAATTATCGTCTTTGGCAAGATCTGATCATGACACATCCAGATCGGCCAACTCCTGTGAGAATTTTCCAATTTTTCTTAACTTAGTTTATGAGACGGTTCCACTAAAAATTGGCAACACCTATCCATGATTTTTATGTTAACCCGTTATTGGGTCTGGATCCTTGCGTTCTTAGACCTGTTGGTTAACTTGACCCCCAATAATAATAAAAAGATAATCGAATTAATTTGATTGTATAGATTTTTGAGTCTTTTATGGAACCGTATAGTAAATTTTCCCTTTTGAGTATCCTCTGGAGTTGCGAGGGCGTCCTCCCCCTCATCTTAAAACATTTGCACGCCGTTTCAAATCCGTCCCTGAACATTGCCTTTCACGAGGCGCCTTTTTTTGGTCTGTGTCCGTCTCTGAATTGCGCAATCCACACCATAAATTACCGATTTGTATTCGGGTTGACGCAAGCGACCAGACGGCAAGAGGAGTGTCCACTTTTTGCTTCACCGACGTTGCTCATCCGACAGCATCCTATTAGGCCGGTTAGCCCACGGTGCCGTTCGCATTAATCACGCGTCGAACAGAAGTCGAAACGAAAGTAAAAACGCCGGCTCTTTACATACACGAGCTGCTTTTTTTTTTATCGACAATAATAATATTTTTATCGGATACGCGTGACCGTTATTTAATTCAATGCCGCAAACGAACAGTCCGTTCCTAAGCCCGCATTATGGAATTATCGAATAGTGAACAAAAAAAAAAAATGGTTAAAATAATCGGACGCAGAGTAGCCGTGTCGAATTGTGCGAAAACAGTTAGCATTACGTTTGTACGGCAACGTTACAGTCACGATCGTAAACATTGGTGTACTTTTGATTCGAGTTGATTGTACGTTTGTGTAACGTGTGATTAATTATGTTCACACTCGTGCACGTTAAATAAATAAGATATCGCGTGTACAAATTATGGTTTTTCGCGTTCGAATAAATATTATGACAGTCCGTTTGTTGTGTCCTTGTGCATAAATTGCTATTGGGTTTTAGCGTGTAGGAGGGTGCAGTTAATTCGAGTATTATTTGGAGTGAAAGCTCTTGCGAATTTGTAAGATTTGTCAATGTGCATTTTATTGATATTTATTTTATAATAAATTGAAATAATTTATCATAAAAAAAATCAAACGCTTATACAAAAGATAGTGACTCATGGCTCGTAATAAATATATAAAGAAAATCAATGTGGATACATCTTATACCTTATAACTTAATAAAGGCTATTTTCAGGGTTTATTTATATTTATTTATTTATATTTATTATTTTTATTTATTTATATTTATTTATTTAAAATACGTGGACAGGCGGCATAGCCGATGGAGCCCAGGGGTCTGTTATAATTTGTACATATCACTTGTAATTATTTAGTTATTTATAATAAATTTGAAGGATTACAAAAAACAATTTATATTCAAAAACTTATCGAGATGATTTTTTTAAAAGATTTGTATTTTCAGAAGTTACTAGCTGGTTTGGGAGGCGGTTCCAAACTTAACCACTCTATTTGAAAAGAATCAGTCTGTGACAATTTTGTTAGATTTATCTTTTAGGAGTCTTAGAGAATGACCTCTGAGATGAGCGTTTTTATTGAACGTGAGGAGGTTTTTTATTGGACATTTATATTTATTATTTATTATTTCATACGTTTCTATTAGATCGCCTCTCAATCTTCTCGTCTCCAAAGAGGTGAGACTCATTCTCTTCAACCTTTCGATGAGATGGCATTCTTGTAATCCTTCTTTGAACCGTTTCTAAACATACAATGTATTTTATAAAGTTGGAACTCCAAACATTTACAGCATATTCTAATTTAGGTCTAATAAAGGATTTATAAATTTTTGACAGCAACTGAATACTAAAATTCATAAATACATACACGTTTGATAATATATACAAATGAATAACATTTATGTAGGTACTTAAGACCATTTAGGTCTTTTGTGATAACAATACTTAGATCAATTTGTGATGCAATTTGAATAATGGATTTGGGGGTTTGATCGGCCTAAATGTAAAACAGAGCACTTTTTGGCACATCTATTTATTGAGCTTAGGTCATCCTGTAAATTGTTTACACACCCGGAGAGACAGGACTAAAAAAAAGACGCAACCAACGCACACAAAATCCTGCTATAAATTTTTGTTTTATGTCGCATTTAAACATAAATAATAGATTTATGTATGTATATATACAGTGAGTTTCAAGAAATAATACAGACGACCGATTTTATGACGACAATAGTAGCTTTTCGCAAGAATCACGATCGCGCTGCCTAAAAGGGATTACAAAACGATTCTATGTAGAATGCAGACTGCAAGTAAGGTCTGGATGTGTCTGACTACGTATTACGGTATACTTATGTATACTTGAGCGTACAATGAGCTGAATTGTACAAATACGAAACGGCCGATAAAGTATATTTTGTCGCAACGCCCCGACCCGGCAGATCGTTATTAGAATTTATCCGATTATATTATTATACGGCGGTACGGTTAGTCGAGCAGGATTCGATTCGGGTCCGCGGGCGAAAGGTTAAAACAATTGCGCCACGAGCTTAGCACGGGGTCATGCCCGCCGGCCGATTGATAAACGTTTGAGAGCCGGTGTGTCTCGAGACAGTCGTGATGCCCTTAAATCAATAAACTCGGATGGAGCAATGGTAATCGGGTCAAATTTACCAAGTTCCCATACCGGCGAACACGTACAATAACAACGACTGGCGGGGAAAAACGACTATAAATATCGTCTCTAATCGCGTTACAATCGTCTCAATCCGGACCGTTTCGCCGGCGAGCCTCGCGAAAATCGTCCAGAATGCTATCGTCGACGGTGGAAAAGTGTCGCAAATCAAAGGTTGGCGTTTGCATTTGTCGATTAGAATGTGGTTAGAAAGGAAAAGTTTCACCGGGAAGAAATTTCAGGGGTTGCTTTTGCTGTAACGTTAATGTTAAATAAAGGTGACGTCAAGCTTCCACGGTGGAAAGTTTTGTGCTTTGAAATAATTAGGTAAATTTAGTTTTACAACCGTGGAACATTGAAAGACTAATTTTTAAAAAGCTTAGAAAAAAAAAGCCTATGAAAAGATATTATTTTAAAGTTCGAGGTTTTCGGCTGCTTGTATGTAAGTGCCAATTTTTTTCAAAGAATAAAAAAATGCTCATAGTGCAAGGCTTCAGCTTAAAATTACCTATCATTTTCCGGAATAGCGCGGTATGATATTATACGATGGAATTTCAATATAGTTTGAAGCAATTAATGTCGGCTACATGTAATTAAATTAAATGTGATACGGCTCAGCTAGAGTTTGGTTAGTAGAGTTAAGAATATAGGCAATAGTAAAATTTTAATCTATCTGTATTTGAAAAGAAAAGATTTGTATACATACAATGATACAAGATACAATATTTTTTACGTAAAGACTCAAATCTTTCGATATGTTGACACTGCGTCGCATGTATCATGTTAATAGTGGGATTTTATAGAATTGAGGAATTATTCAGCACAATCAAAAAGAGAAAAATAGCCTATTTTAGTCACATCACTACTCGTTTCAGAGACTCATAATAGTCATAATGAAGGAAAAAGAGGAGTCGGACGAAAGCGACAGTCATGGCTGAGCAATATTCGCCAATGGACGGGAATAAGAGGAATTGCTGGATTATACCTACAATATTATAGATGGTCGCCTACGAATTTAATAGTGCATGGCAGCACAAGATGTAGATTTTAATAATATGTAAATTGAAAATAAATTGAAGCCTATAATGAAATTATAGTTCATTCATGACGCATCATCGGAAAATTGCTCTTCATTCATTTGTAGTTTCGTTTCGTCATTTTGGCGTTGACCAATGACAGATAGTCATTTGTACAACGTGTTCTCATTTGAATGAGCTGTAATAGCATTACAGTTCATTGTCATAATTGCATTACCGGCGTTATCGTTTATCGCGCGTTGATTATATTTTCGGTGCAGCAATTACAGTTGAAAAAAATGCACAAAGCGGCACAAGGATTACTTCATTTCATAAGGCGATAATAATTAACGCATAAAAAAAACATCGAAAATTGTTATGCACAAATCGAAATATGCATCTATAGAAAGTTTTCAGCGTAATTAATAGATAATAATAAATTTAAATAGTGATATTAAGAAAGTTTGCAAATCGCACAATTCCTATGAGAGCCGACTGAAAAAAAAAAAAACCAATGTGAACCGTCTGTTTGACCTATGACTTCGATTTATCCACAATGAGAATGCACAGCACGTTATTGTTGTTGCATTTTGTACGAATGAATAATATGAATACTTTCAAAAAATACGGACAAGGATATATTAGATATCGTTGGAAGTTTGGCGGAAATCTTCGCGCGGATTAACTATGATTTATTTATGTGTCGCGTCTTCGAGCAGTGCTCGATCGCGTTGTTAATTAAAATTGCCGATCAACGCGGAACTAATATGCAAATTGGCTTAGTTCAACTCGGCGTAAAATCGACCGTAGGAATTCCTAAGGCTCTTGGTCAATAGTTCACGGGTCAGAAACTGGTGACTTAAGTGGTCGAGGTGAACAAAAAAAATCTAATTAAATTGCAACGTACATTTTATTGGGGTATTTGCGGCCTGCGGGCCTTCTTTCAAAACGCGACCGTCTCGTGTGTGTGTGTGTAAACTTTCTTTGGTAATAATATTTTAGTGTGGATCGATGATGGATGTGATGTGCCATACCGTTAACGAAAAAAAATTACCTATAAAAAATATAATTATTTAGCAATTTAAATTTAAATACCTATACCTACATATAAAAATTGATTCATGACTTATTGCACTTATTGTAGGGAAAATTTGGATGAAAAGTCATATAAACTACAGGCATAACATTTGACTGTTTTCAAACTTACAAATACGCAGATTATATGTACATTTCTTTTGAAAAAAACATGGACTTACATCAAACTTGGATTGAAAATTCAATAACAAAACAATAAAGCTTTGTATAGTAGCCTATCGAAAAAAAGTTCCTACCGCACTTAAGAACCTTACAACGTTATAACCTTATAAGAGACACAATATCATAGAAGGTACATCATACATATGTACCTGTACACAATTTGGTTTTTTATGAATCAAACATACAGACACGTAGGAATTTAATGTTATATGGTTATATCCATCGATTCAGATTGTCATTGATATTGACTTTTCCAAAAGATGGTTAAAGTTTCTCAATCGTGATACTTGAATCAAAAATAAAGCGTATCAATCAATGTATCCTTTGAGCAACAAGTGAGCGACAAGTCAATCGACACGTAGTGATCGTAGGTTCAACGATTGCGCGAATCGCTATTGAATGGACACAAGATGTTCACTCCACTTTTCTCGAATACAAACTATCGGCAACGAGTTTCTCAAAGAGACCAACTTCACACACCAGACACATCCACGTTGTTGCAGAGAGCCAGAGGCAGAAACGGTCAAAGAAGGCGCCGCCAAAGCCTCCCATTCTGGCGAATAAGACACGTCCGCCATACATACACAAGTTCCCACAACTTATCGATTCCACACACTACACAAGTATCGCTCGTGTCGAGTTTGTTTGTTTGTTTGTTTGTTTACTTATGCTTTTTTTTCTGTCGCGAGAAGACCACAAGTAACGGCGTGTAACGTAACGTACAGATTGATTGAATTAGAGGTCGAGAGTGCCATCGAACGTGTTAATGAAAAATAGTAGTAGGTACGTGTGACGCGCACTAGGCTAGAGTACAGTTTTTTTTTGGTGCATCGTGACGTTGATTATTTTCGATGTTACAAGTGTGCATATTACGAAAAGCGTCGATCGGGTTCGATGGGCGTGTAATAAAGCGCATTCTGCATATCATCCTCAAACAATGGCGAGACGAAATATTTCCGAGTCGTGCAGATATTCGATTGGCTCGAGAGTCTGGGGTCTCTCTGGGCGCACATCTGGGTCAGAGATTGGGTGCCATTTGTCCCTAGGTGTGGCCCGAGAAGAGGTCTCTTTCTATCGAGACAAAACGGCGTGTGTAGCAGCACAAAGTCTCTAGAGATGTCTCTAAACGATTAGAAATCGCCTTCAGACCGAAACGAATACATAATCAGCTGGGCCATACTGGTTTTTCCTTCAAAAACTGGATTTTTCTCACGGCAACGCATAGGAGCTCCTTGCTTCTTAATTCATGAGTTTTTTTTGCGCGAAAACTGAGCTTCTCGACTGGACAATATCGAATGATCGATTAAGAACTAGTATACAATGGTGAGATTTGGAGAGGGGGGTTGATTGATGCATCTTATCAAGAAGCATTCGATCAACTGGCAAACTGAAATTTATTACACTCAAATTTTATAATGTCCTGGTTTAGCGTTTAACCCATTACAACAACATGCATTATAAAACATTTGGCCAATTAATTTAAAACAAAAACTTGACGTTACAAACTGCGAGTATTTGCACGCATCAGATTTTATCGCACGCCGTTCATAATTTATTTGAGAAGCTTTGAAAGAAATACATATACACACACAAAACACACTGAGAGTGATATAGAGAGCATTAATTTTAATTGGTGACAAATGAAACGGTCATAACTCAATCGCGATTCGGAGTTGAATTCAAAAAATTTGTATGTTCCCGTGCGATACTGTCGAAAAGTCGTAAAATGGCAATTTTTTTTTAAAAAATGTAGAAGACGACTATGATGATGATCGGAAACTTTCTAGCGACTTTCCAAAAACGGCGACACTGCACTTTCTTCACACACATATAAATACATAATGTATTTTATACGTTTTGTGGGATCCGAAAACCGAAAAAATCAGGCGTCTCGCACACTACCGGCTCATAACAGGGGTCACGCCCACACCTTGACACTTTTTTCTGTCAATTCATATAAATTTCATATCTCTCGATTCCCTCTCTCGCCGATTAACGGTTGCGAATACACGTGTAACAAAATATCTCGAAGATCCTGTACCCAAGTACACGCCTAGCTATTATTGTTGCACCACTGAATCGCAATGAGACGCGTACAAATGAGCTGACTCGCGCGCCAAAGCTGCGATTTGTCTTCTAGATAAGCTAGCGTAACGTGAGAAACGTTCGATTATATTCACGATCGATGATCAACCGTTTGATTATGTCATATTTGAAATTATTACTGAAAAAAAAAAATGAATTTCTACTTATATTTGTACTCGAAAGGTGTTGAAACTCAATATAGAGACGTTGCATTGCGTTACGCTGCAATTAACTTGCGATAGAAAATAAATAAATCTTCGTTTTACTTGAGGAAAATCTTATCGATTTTATTATTGAGCGATAATTCAAGGCGATTTTAATTTATAACGAACGGGCCGACCCCGAATAATAGATTTACATCACGCATTGTTCTCCGTAGAAAAACAAACGGATAGAGAAACGTTTCGTAATGCGATCGCAAAACTTTTAATACAGATAATATCGATCGGCACACTAACCTTCGGTGGGAAAAGGCTTAAATTTTGCCCAATTTTATTGGCGTAAAGCAAAGTTTGCGTTGCGCAAACCAAAAACACACTCAACAAATAATAAAAGGAGCGTCTCACTTCGGATCTTCACCGACGCGTATAAATTATTAACATCGAATGTGCATTTATTTTGCACGATGAAAAAAAAAAAAGATCGCATTAATAAATCACGTATAAAAATGTGTAATTAAAAACGATTCCACAATAAATTAACGGCGATCTGAAAGCCCGCCTAGAATGCAAGTCCGTATTATTTGCTGTAGTACTACACCTACGCCGATTACAATTTATAAATAAATTTCAATTAAATCATGCGATTTATCAACGCATAAAAGCTCACCGTAATGTGCTTCACACGCCCTCTTAAAATCCATATAAAATATACGAGCATTACGCTAAATTAATCAGAGTCATTATCCCGCAGTTTTCTATGATAATACAAGGCAACGAATCAAGGTTTTAAAAGCATTTGTAATATTTTATATGAGTAGAATAGCGGATACAACGACAAACGTCATCTAGAAAATTCATTCCCATTGAATAGGATATGAAAGTATTACATTTTATAGATTTCAATAATCTATTCTTAAGTACAATAGATAGATAGTTGCATACCTTTATATAGGAAATGTTTCACAAATAATATTGAGATGATCTAATTTTTAATAATAAAACACAAGCGAAAGCGGGGCCCCGATAACTGTAAGCCATTTATTTAGTATGGCATTATTTGTCATATATTTGAGACACCAAGTATAATAATGCATTATTGTGTCTGTTTGTTCCTTATAGTCCCACACTATTTGATCAGTCGAATGTAAGCTGTGATAAGCAGACCTCGGAATTTCGGATTCTTGAACCTTTTGAGATATAGAATATTATTAAATTTTATATGTACGTTGTACGCGTAAATTGTATATGTATAACATAAATTATATATTTAGCTATATAATGTAATATTCAAGTAAATAGAATAAAAATGTCCAAGGAAAATCCCTTATATGTCAGACAGAGTAAAGGAAATAAAGGATGGAGAGAATATGTTAATGGTAGAGTATGAACGTGAGTTCGGGTGGGTAACGGAATATCCCAAGAAGCGTTTGGGGTCCAAAGGTCGCACGTTATCAAAATTATCCATCCTTCCGCCGTCTAGTAATGAGCTTAATGTGATCAAAATTTTGAACCCGTCTTTGAAGCTTTAACTATTCAAATCTGATGTACATACATATGTATGTACCGATTTAGATTCGCATTTGCAAAAAAGTATTTTTGCATCAAACGAATTTCTTTGTCCAGGATGCAAACAAGAAGCGTTTAGTGTCCAAAGGTCGTACGTTATCAAAAGCATCCATCTTTTCGCCGTCTAGTGATAAGTTACTTCCTATGATCCACGTATGGTAGGTAAAGTGCTATGGGACATTTTCATTTCAAGTAGCTATAATCGAGTATTGTAACTGCCAATGACACATCTAGTATTGCCAGTTCAGAAAATCAATATACGAGACAAATGCAAGACTATGAATGAACTAGCACTGTTTTGACAACGCAAAGTGTTAATCCCTTTGTTTGCGAAATGAGTGTCATTTATTGAATGAATGATCCAATAAAGTGATTGTGATCATGGCGCGCTCACGCCCACCATAATAATGGCCGATTAACCCGCACGCGCAATCGCGACAGTTTGAATGTGGCGAGTCTCCCTTATTATGGGTCGGGTCGTTATCTCTTTTCGTGTACCTGTATATATGTACCTACCTATGCAAAATATATATATTATATTTGTGTATTGAAAGTTGACCAAGTTTAATTAAGTAACCGAGACGTATTACCATACAATGAATTCTCTAAATTGCCATTACACATACCGCACTATACAAATCCGGCTGGAAAACTCTATACACCATACATTCATCCAAAGTGGAAATTGGAAGGGGTATGGTAATTTGGAGCGTTTTTTTTTTTTTTTTAACTCGCACAAAACATACAGAGCGATAATATAGCAAGAGGACGCACGAAAATGAGTCTGACTGCTGTCAATTGGTGCCTTGTTTGTTTTTATTTATTTATTATTATAATCATACGCGAGACAAGCCCTATTCTCGTCTCTTTCGACTTGTCCAACTTTCACTTTGCTTGAGATGTTACCGTCGTACAAGCATTGTTGCATATCTGAACCACCGACCGCACCATCTCAAACAAAGCCTGTTTTCTTGTCCGCATATTTTCGACCATATAGTCACACTCACCCATCGGGTCATCGAATGACCCCAATCCAATTAAACATTTTTACGAAGGTGAAAACAAAAATCACACATACCTACTTGATGCAAAATTTCAGAACATGACCACACGATGCATATAATAAAAGCATCGATTCAACATCCTTGGATATTAACGATGGCCTCATTTTGTCAGGTATTATAGAGAAAAAGTGAGTTATTTTTTTTATACAATATTATCTACTCAATTCAGACCTTGGAAATCCCAACAGTGACACATACTCAAAACGTATCTTGAATTGGAAAAAAAATGAACACAAATCAATGTGCTAGTACGTATGTATGTATGTATATACATTTGATATATGTATGTACGGCTTCCGTTTTTTGAGCGTCAATTTAAAAAAATTAAGCAATTACGATAAACTACAAGTGAAATCTGTGCGTATTGCGAGTCTCTGTCGACACATTGTTCGCTCGATATATATAATACCAAAGCACTAAATCAATTGTCGGTGCTTTTTCGCCTTCGCCGACATCGACGGCAATTTCGTGAGATCTCCACATCCACAGCCTCAATAATGAAGCCGTGTTATGGTTGTTCTTATTTATTGGTGAAATATTGTTGTAGAACGTGAGACGGTTAAGAAGTGGCTCGCCCTCGGATGCAATGAAGCAATTTAGCTGTCGATGGGGACCGCAAAGCAAAACACAATCGCGCACAGGTAGATTGTGCAATTATGCACTTCTAGATTGGGTATTGGTACAATATATCTATCTACATATGTATATACGAAGATGTTACTGTTTGAGACGGTGAGATAAAAAAAAAATCGTGAAAAATTGTTTGTGTAACGTTATCGGCGGCGAAAAACCCGTTCTGGTAAGGATACGCAGATATTTGAGGCGTGTTCAAAGTTACAATTGTATAGGTAGAGGACTCGTGCGCCTCTTGCATGCGAATCTCAAGGATATCGAGTCGATTTTGCGGCGCGTGTCGAAGCGTTTGCCAAAAATTAACGCGAAAATTGCAGAACGCAGCCAAAAAAGTCCGATGTGCGTTGTTTGAGCTGTCAATAGTTTGGACAAAGAAATAATACGAAAAAAAATTCAATCAAAACAAAGCGCCAGTTGGCAATTGGTAGATGATTGATTTCTAGACACATCCATTAAGTACATAACAATACATTAAACGATTAGATTGTGAATGGTTACAGAGAGCTCAAATCGCACTGAATTGATAAAATAAGCCAACTTGTAACAAAGTCCATTCCTGAACAGTAATATACTTGTATATGCGTTTCTACGTACATATGTATGTACATATGTAAGGTACATATATATATTTTCATTCGATTAGAAACATTTACGATTTTGACGATTTTTACTGCGGCGAATCAAACTTTCGAATACGCTCAAGCCGTTACCCATTAATCCTAAACGTCTGATTATTATTTTTAATTACTGCCGACAAACGTTAAAATAAAATTGTGTTGAGGATTTCAGTAAATTCAGCCGAGCTAATGAGGTGTTAATTATCTGAATTTTCACTAGTGAAAGATCGCTTATTGGAACCTACATACATACATATGTATGTGTGTATATGCTTGAAAAACGACTTAAAACCCCCGTTTATTTTTTGTATAAGCTTTTCGATATACTCTCGAGATAATCTAACACATTTAATCGATAGGTTTTTTTGTGTATTTTTAGAGGACGGAACTGGTTTTGACCACCGGGTTGACAAGCAAATGTAGGCAGACGCCGTAACGGCATTCCACTTTCGTTTCGTGGACCGACTCTGCTTTTTATTTCATTCAAGGATAACAATGCAAAAAATTTCGCATTGCAATTAATTTTATACATGCGTACGAGCATGTGTGTGTTAAATTACATAGTCGATACTGTCTGAGAAGATATTTTTATGATTGAATGTATCGAGGCATCGAAACCGTGGAAAAACGTAAAAATTCTGGGGTTCGATTTTAGAAGTCGTTGAATGTTTACAAGGAAATTGCAGAAGTTATACGACGACTCGGCGTGCGGTAAATTTCGCTTTCTGTGAATGATGGCCATCTTTTTTTTTTTTTTCATTAATTCAAAATCGCTCGCGGCTGGCGATATTTGTTTTCTGCCTACGCGCCCGAGAAAACTCGTATTCGTATAATTTAATGATTACTAAACGTCGTCGACGGAAATTTATCTCCGCACACGTTTACCGGCTGTTGAATATGAATTGTTCGGAAAGATTGTTAGAATTGTTAGAAGCGTCGTTGTGTACTTTTTACGAACGTGATGGATGCAAAAGCTCTATCTGTATTGTCAAACGCGCGCGAACACAATGGTGTCAATTTTCTTGAACCACACAGGGCGACATAAATTTCATTGTACAACATATTAAATTTAACAAGTGATGTGTTTAGACGTAAGCGACAGTGAATAATTGAATAAGTTTTCATTCAGTTAATTATGATTTTCCGAGAATTTTCCGAACGACACTTCAAAATGTCTACAACTATTTCAAATTTCATACAAATTGTCGTACAATTGATTCCAAGTAAACTCGAGGAATTTTTCGAAAGCTATTAACTTATGAATGAACAATGCAATTGTAATGAAGTATTGTAAAAAAAATGAATACACTATTGAACTTCAAACCAATGAAAATATATCGGTATAGTATTGACTGTTTTAGTTATGAATTTGAGGTTTTATATGCGAAGAATACAGCAAAATAGTAGTAGGGTATATAGTACATAAATTTCCTCTCCATTGAAACATTTCGCTTGTTGTTTAAATATATTCACATATTAATTTTCAATTAAAAAGTGTGTACGGAATGACAGAGTAGGACGTTATTGATTTATAAAACACAAGAGGTCAAACGTATATGGAGTTATTGATTACTGAATAAAATTAATAGAAAATATTTTAAAAGATGAATTCACAATGATTCGGACGAGCGTGTGTTTGTCCGACTCGCCTTGATAAATTACTTTGATTTATATCGGTTTCACAATTCGATTATGCCGGTGGACCGTTAGGAAACTGTGACACCATTTTTTTTTTTTACGACAGCATGGCCATCTTCAAAAACCTCGACGATGCGACGGTCCGTCATTGCAGATAGTCAGCCGAGTCTTTCTATAAGGAAAATTGCGTTGGTTGATATATGGAGACTGGGGACATCGAATCCCGCATGCAGATTTCGACCATTTCGATGCAAATCGCGTTCACAACGCGACCGAAAAATCACTGCATGTGTCTATATGCTTTTTTTATAAATAAAATAAATAAAGATTCCAATTTAAAAATCTGGTGCAACCAACGCATGACTTTATATTCATATTTAATATGCAACGAAACTTTGTGCAAATAAAATACGAAGTGGGTATAAAAAAAAAAAAATAAAATAAACAGGCAAAGCGATGAGTGAAACGTTATAAAATTAGGAAAGTAAATTACCACTTTGCTTCATTTGATTGTCGTAAAATCTTTATAAAGTTTTTACTATCGCTCTAAATGTCATGTATGTGATTACGATTAATATAAATAGCTGGCGAGTACCCGTTGACAGTGTCACCGGGTGGGTGGTAGCCGTGTTATGAATCTTGTGTACGTTAGTGCGGTTATGTAGACAAGTTTGGCACAAGCGCCACGCCACACCAAAAAAATTTGGGTGTAGCCAACCCATGACTTTATCCATATATTTGAGGAATACAAAGAGTAACGAAATTAATTTTTTAAGTACGTAAGTAAATAAAACGCATACACCACCACCACACCAATCAAAATACATACATACATATCATGAAATTACTGTGTTGAGTGCGCGCGCGTATATAAAATACGATCTTCGGCATATATTCAAATAAGAAAAACTACCACTTCCGGTCGGCGGATTTTAATCAAAACCTTATCAACTCTTAAATTTTATATGATAATTATAAATATAAATTTTCGACTTGATCAATAGGGCAGTTTCTGAATTTTTTTGTGGTAAACTTTTCGACAAAAAAAAAACCCTACTTCCGGTTGACTGATTTTAATGATTATTTTTTCGATACTAGCAATTTTACTCAGGAGTACAACATTATAATATTGTGACGATAATACATATTTAAAAGGCCGAAAAAATAAAAACAAAAAAATCGTTCAAGAGTAAACTGCCATTTCCGGTAGTCAGATGTTGACCAAAATCACAGTATCTCTTAAGGCTAACGTGAAAACTATAGATATGAAATTTCAACTTGATCGATGGGGCAGATTCGGAAGTATTTTGCGGTAAACTTTTCAACAAAAAAAAAAAACCTTCCGGTTGACTAATTTTATTAATTTATTTTTTTTTTAAATATAAATTTCTCTCAAAATTACAACATTACAATATTGTGACGATACCACATATTTAAAAGGTCGAAAAAAATAAAAAACAAAAAATCGTTCAAGAGTAAACTGCCATTTCCGGTAGTCAGAAGTTGACTAAAATCACAGTATCTCTTAAGGCTAATGTGAAAACTATAGATATGAAATTTGGAGAAAATTCCCGGTGCAGTTTCGGAAATATGATTTTTTACCGGATTTTTGAATTTTCTGTACGAAAAAAACCCTACTTCCGGTTGACTGATGTTAACCAAATTCCTTATGGCTTTTAAACTTTACGTGAAAATAATAGATATGAAATTTCAGCTTGATAGACTTGATAGTTTCGGAGAAAACACACAGACATACACACACACACATAGTACACAGTCATACAGACATTTTCCAGAAATCATGAAAACGTGATCAGGGGATGATACTTGATCCAAATCAGTCAAAATCTCGAAGTCGAATTTTCGCACGATCACAATACTTTACAAGTTGTAAATACAATACAAGTTGTACGTGCGACACATTGATCAAACAATTAGTTTGCCAAGGTTGTTCGCTCATGACGTCACGTTACGGAAATTATTTATCGGTCATTATAGTAACCTTTAGCGCGCAAATTTCGCTTTTTTTTTTATATGTATACATACATACATGTATGCTCGATTGTACTTTTGATCATTTTAAGCCTGTAAATAAATATACAAATGTTATAATATGTACATACTTAAAAGTGGAATTACTGATAAATATACGAATGTTATAATATGTACCTACTTAAAAGTGGAATTACTGATTACATAAAAGTAATGAAAAAACGTGGTTAGTATGATCATAGCTTTATTGTTGTATAGATGGATTTTAGTTCAATTTCAGTTGGCAAACGCAGGACTGTGTTCAATGTGATAGATATACAAAAAGCTTAGGGTTCGTTGCGTCTATGTATGTATGTATGTAGATATGTACCTACATATATGTATGTATGTAGAGCAGTTCAGGTATATTAAATAAAATGTATTGTCGTGTGAACAGTTATTTTTATTTTGGCGTTGGACTGATAATAATGAGAGGGGCGTGCAATAAAAACGGCGATAAAATTAAAACTATGATTTTATCGATGTCGTTATGATTTCTGACGCGTTTATAAGTGACTCGCACTAGAGCTTTTTATGGTTTTGTAAAGAACTTATCGAGGAGTCGCAGCAATAAAGCCACCCACGCTACGAGCTTTGCGAATATCGTGGGGAAATTTTGGCCGAGGCTTGAAAAATTCCCGGTGCACTTTCACAATAAAACTTTTAAATCGACAAAAAGTGACTTTCACGAGTATCGTCTCTCTAATGTGTTAAAATTAATGGGCGTACATATTGGGCAACGGCTCATTAGATTGCCCCAGATTTAATTCGCAAACGTACATATAGGTAGGTACCCTTTTTTCGGTAACATTAGCATAGATTTATAGTGGTAATCTAGAATCGAGCTAATGCACTACAATATTGAGATTAATCGGAGGCGCGTTTCGAAATTTTGCGCGAATGCAAGACAAAAATTAATTCGTATTGACGACACATAGCGAATTAGAGTAGATGACACACACGACTATGATGATGACATGATGATATACATATGTACGTATACTAGAGGATTCCGTCACGGTTCTCGACCTAAAGAATAGTATTCTGGAAAAATTACTCTTACAATTGAAACTATCAAATATGTTACTTATACAAACATACAAGTGATTATATGTTTGATTATATGAAATACTTTTTGATTTATTTCTTAATAATCGTTCCCAAATTGAAAATCAAAAAAAATACGATTACATACTATTGAAGCCAAATCGTAAATAAATCATTCGAAATTGGTAAGATTGTAAATTTTAGCTAGTGTATAATTTTAGCGCAACAAACCCAACGTATCTGTATATTCTAACGGTTCCTCAGCTATAGTTAGATAATTGTTAAGTAAACGTTTATAAACGAACGAAATTTATCAGTTCCTATCAGACGGACGTTTCGTGTGGTTTTGATTGTTTTTTTTTTTTTTTGTGGTCGAATATTAACGAAAGTACCTTCGACATATTTTGGATTGTTATCGAAAATTTGACGCGTGCAAATAAAGTTTAAAAATTTATCACGCCGTTAAATATGTGCGTCGTAAATTTTACAATTTTTATTATATTATATATATACGTACGGGAGGAGTTATTATTGTAATTGCACAACCGAAATTTTATTATGCCAAAACGATCAAAATACAGTTTTTCGAACGTAAGATTAACATTTACACCGTATAATTTATTAATTTGATCTTTTTATTTTATTTGAGTGTTACACGGAACTGTTGTATAAGAGAATATTGTGATTATGTCTTTACAAGATTGATTGCTTAATTTATTTTTGTAAACAAAGCGCGCTTAAGAAGAAAATCGTGGGAACTTTGTTAAATCTGGTCAATCAGAGTAGATTAGCTAATTTATTTTAATGTAGTTCTTAGCTTTCATACTTAAAATTAAATTATGTATTGTATTGGCCATATTTTTATTTATTCGTTTGAAACTTAATTAACGTGGAGAGAGAGACCATGTTTATTTTATGTAATTTTCGGTGCACGAATCTCGTGTTCATCCTCATTTTCCCATAGTAAAAAGTGAAAGACAAATCGCTCGGATATCTACCGTACACATATTTGCACTAACGATTCACCTCTTTTATGCGTTTTTTTCTCTCCTACATATTTCTTTAGTTTACACAAAAAAAGAAAAGGATAACGTATTTATTGCGAAATTGTGTGCTCGTTTTGTCGGACGGATCTTCGCTATGATCGTCGACATAAATCAATTTTTGATACCGGAACATATATGTACATAAGATGGCAATTTTCATTATTAAACACATACGTTCCGAACTGAATATGCCACATATATATATTTTTTTAACATATTTTACAGGAGCGTGTGACATTAATGACGCACGAGAAACATTGCAAAAGGAAACTTCGGCCGAGAAACGCAATGAGCTAAAATTTATGTATACGCTTACTCATTCATTATTGGGTGTTGTTCGATGTCGCCTTTAATACGAAGCGTTTCCGACAAAGTGTGAAAATTTCCCAACGCTCATGGAGTCCGATGAATCATCACGAAAAATCGCTACACGTGGAAATATTGCAGCTCTGAGAACACGTGGCGGTGCATTCGATAATTCAATACGGAACCGTATATTGCAATTCCTGTCGTTGATAAATCTTGCTAAAATGCAAGTTACATGAGGTGGAACAAGTTATTTTACGATGACGCTCTCGCTAGAGACTTCAACACGCGTGAAATTTTCCTCGCAACACAAGTACTCATGAAGTAACGGGAGACTACAAAAAAAGTAATCACAATTTCACTAAAAGCTCAACCAACATTGTAACCATTGTTCATTTGTATCAATAAATAAAATTGAATTATTTACAATAAATTCACATTCACTCTTGTGCATTGTTATCGTGCAAAAATTTGAGATCGGCATTTTCGGAGAAACTGCGAGCACGTTCGCTGTAACCCCGTCGTTAAGGGGTTATGTGACCCCTCAGCCTCCGCGGCAAAACGTGCCAGATGAATTGTGACGATTCGAGATATGTAAGTACGGTATGTATGCACCGAACCGAATCATATGCATCCTTTCGTGTGATGTATGCGCAATACGTGTACTCGGTGCACAAGTGTAAATAAATCTCCCTAACATTTTCAAACAAGGCATTGTCAATGCACACGACTAGGCTTTCGCACAACGAGAATGCGTCGAAAGGTATGACATTAACGGGGACATGTCTTGACAATTTATGATTTACATAGTTGGTGCTTGGCGTCTCCCGTGTGCATTTCGGATTGAAAAGTCAATGAATTTGTCAGACAGATAGAATTCTAGTACTATACCTATGTATGTATGTATGTGTAGTTTTTAAACACAATTTGCTCGTGTATTAAATTGATCGAATCGGCACAAATCTCACGCCTAGGCTCTAACGATCGATCTTTCAGAATTAATTGACCGATTCCGCCCAATGCAGTATCGTCGCATTCGATCTCGTTCCGACGCAAGTTTGCGCTCGACAAGAGTGAATTAAGCCCTGCAGATCTTCGAGAAGTGGTACAAGAAGAAATTACACGATTTCACACGCGGTCATAAGCCTCGACGAACCGGAAGAAAGTCGCCTCAGGTGACGTACACGTCAGAGAAATTCAATTTCGAGAAGGTACTCATGTATCTATCTACCCGTAGGTATCGTTTTCATCGAGACGATGATAGAATCTTGATTAATGGACCTGGGTGAGTCTCGAGCGTTTGTTGCGCAACTTTTCAGACTCTTTCCTTTATTTGTTGTGTTTGATTATTATTTTTTGCGCTCGAACAAAACGATTGCGATTCGCGACGGCTCGAATGATGCAATTTTACCGATAAAAACCGACAGATGACGGCATGATTGTGAATTGTGTGAAGTTTTACAACCCTTCCGGCATCGTTGTCATCCTTTATTGTTAATTTTTTTTATTGCAATTGCAACTTTTTATATAAGACTATGTATGTACACTTCCGACAGAACAATACTAATAACGTGTCAAGTTTTCATCGACACATCTAATTTTTTTACCAATCAAATTTTATATCGATGTTACAACGTACAGGGAAATCTTCGAAGTCGAAAATAATGAGTAGAGCGTTCGAATATTACACTCGTACTGTATATCAGGTGGTGGATCTTAATTACGGCCAACCCTGTGTACGCTATTTACCTACTATCCGATCGCTGTTTCGAGCAAATAAATGATCGGTTGTTTCGCCGCTACGTACCCGAGCATTAATCTTATTTTTTTTTATCATTATTTTCGCTTTTGATTTCGCCGTTATTATTTACGAAGTGGAAAACTCACACCGCTCTTAAATATTGTTATTATTATGGTCGAAGCTCGAGCAGCGGTTGTTATTATGGCTCTTGTTTACCCAAGTCAGAGGTGAATGCGTGCGATCAATCTTCGAGAAAATACAAACATTCGTTGCACAAGAAAAAAGTCATCATTTCGCCATAGTCTATATGGTATATCGTAACGCGATATTCGAATTTATTTAATTATCAACAAAATAGTTAGAAAAACGTTGCTTTAAACGGAAATCGGGAACATTAAGATATGACTAGAATATTATTGGATAGTGGCGATGATTGATTGAGGCGCGACGCCTCTGAATAAATTATCGGAATTTTACAACATTTTTTTTCACACAACAAACACGTACGCATACAGGAAAAATTCCAAAAAAAATACAATTGCACATTGGGAAAATTGTTTTACAATCGAATTTATTCTACAATGATAGGGGGAATAATTAACAGCGAAGGAAAATATAAAATGTTGTATCGGTACGTGTGAATGGACTATGTGAACCAATAAAATGGAAATTGTCGATACGAAAATTTAACGCGCTCGTGTCGAGATTTTCCCACGCGATATTATTTATTTTTACAAACATTTTGTCTTCATTTATATGTATGTATGTAGTATGCATTGTGAAAATTTAAATGTTTTATGCACCGAGTTTAATTGTTATTCCTTACTTCACTCGGACGCTGTAGGTATTCTAAACGTAGTCGCGATCGGCTATGATTAAATGCCCGCTATTTTATTACATCTTTTTCGTACAAGGTACTAGGAAATTGTACGGGCACCGTGTCGTACACTTTCCTTATACAAAACCTTATGTATTTCGTTACATAGACACACCGTGTACTGAACAGGTGACGGTTAACCCCTTCGGTCACGAGCGATCATCTTGATTATAGATCCGGCACTAATTTAAGACCACACCGTCGCCTGTGTATATATACATACATTTATTTAGAACAGGTCAACTCGGAATTTATCGTGTCGAAATTCAACAGACTGCAGTGTAAATCGTGAACTCTGAACCGACATAACAAGGTTCTTATATTCATTTACAATAAATACCTGTTATATAAACGTAGAGTATTACGACTAAAAACTGCTGTTACAAACGCGCAGTGGCCATCTAGTGATCGGGCGTGTGCCTATTTTGAATTTTCCACGTGGAAAACCCACCCTGTGAAAAACCCTGGGGGGTGAGTTTTCTCGCTATCGATAATTTTACGTTCCGTCATAAGATGTCAGAATACCTCGGCGCACTCCCACACGATAATCAAACACAATTCATATGAAAATAAATAAAAAAAATTGCACATCGCTAGTGTAAATAAGACCGAAAAAATAAACGGCGTCGATCGGTTGCATCGGATAAAATGGTAGACAAATAGAAAACTTTCCAAATTGACCCACCTGGCTACTGGTTCGCCTTCGTTTCAACAATTGAACAAAATGCACATATCTAATATGTACATATGTATGTAGATATTAGGAAAGTGTCAATATTTGCGCGTGCGTTATATAACGGCGCGTTTGCTAGACTAGTGCTAATTTTAGCGTTTAGAAAAAGCTGCACTCGAACGAATGCAAATTCGTTGCCGCTATACGCGCCACGAAATATTTTGTTAATTAATATAAAATTATTTACTGCAAAAAAAATTGAGGTCTAGTAGTAGCCAGTAACTTAAAAAGTCACTCACCTTTTAATATTGCATTTGTAGATTTCTTATTGCATTCGATTTTTATCTATTACTTATGTGTCTGGAGTGATTGATATTTAACGCATGGTTAATTTGATAACAGTGATTGATACACATTGTCAAAATGATCATCTAAAATTATAATATTGTCTTTATATATAATAATATTATGTCTAACTACACTACGTATGTACGTCAGTATAATTTTTTTTTTTTAATTTATGTATAAACCTAAAATGAATCAATAGACAATGCAACGATTACTATTCAAAAGTGACAAATAAAAAATTATTATCATTCAATAATTTACTCTGTGTATAAATTGTATTGGATTTGAGTAGGTACATATATGCCAATTTTAAAAATAATGATAATAAAATCCAAAACGATTTATTTTCATATTTATGATCACTATCATAAAGTAGACGTTTGACTCAAATTTGTTTCAAATAAATTAAAAACAATGGCGAATATTGCAACCGAAAAGATTGCACTGCTATTACTGTCACCCGATACCGATGTTTATATGGAAATTGAGTTCGATTTATACGACTATTTTTTATTATTCATCTATTTTTTCGAAACGCAACCATCGCATAGATCGAACGCATAGATAAATAAATAATAAAAAAAAAACACTTAAATACAAAATAAAAACGCGGTTGCGCAATGTGACCCAATGACGATAATTGACCATCTTCCCAAGAGAACAATATCGGAACAGATCGCCCGTGGTGTACGAACGATTAGACCCGATCATTGCGTCGATTTCGCAAAACTTTAACGTTGCGCAAACAAACGGCCATTACAAACCGACTGCGAAGCTTTCACGAGAAATGGTACGACAGGTTACTAAACGACAGCTGGAGCTTTCCCGGAAAGTGACGCGTCCCAGTCAGCTGTTGTCGTGACGTAGTTTTTCCCGTTTTCCCCACTTTCCCCCATCCCGCTCTCCAGTTTTCCAGCGCTGCGCCGGAAATAGCTGGAAAACAGCTGCTAGCAACCCCCTTCTAACCACTCAGTGACGTATGGGGATGCTGCGTGACGTCATCAAGTGACGTCACTAGTTTGAGAGGCCATTTTGCGTCGATTGCGTAACATGCATTTGGTATATGTTATCGCTTTCAATTTTCATTCATATTCTCAAAATAATTGTTATAATAATGATACAAAAAGGTACATATATTCAATTGGAAATGCGACAGGTAAACATTGGGATCTATTTTAATGCATTCGTGTGTTTTTATGTGTTATATCGAGCCAGTTTGGCTATGTAGGGCAGATGCGTCCCTGACCTATATTAAGGGTTAATCAATGTGACGTAGGTACGCTTGAGAAATAAATTCCATATACAAGAACGTACGTAAGTAAGCTTTCAAAATCTCGACATACATTTTAATGTATAAATCAATTGAAACATTATTAGAGCCGACCACTTACAGTACTACATAATAAAATAGTGACTTTGTTTGTGTAGAGAGAAAGTTCATGCATTTTGTTATGTCGAAAGATAAATTTTAATGCCTTCAAGTTAATATTCATGTATTTCATATAACATAAAATTATTGAATAGAAGTTTATAGTCAAAACAATACTGAAAGCTATGTAAATTAAAAGAATATGTATGTATATTTCAATATTTATACAACCAATGTGCAAAAATATTCACTGTATTTTCTTCATTCGATAAAAAAAAAAAACACGTATTGTGACTTTGGATTATTCGTATGTGTAAATACATTTAAAGTGTATGTATAACGTTGATATAACAAGATGCAACATGGACTTGCAGGAAACATGCACATAAATAAGTACATATGCAAATTTATAAATTCAACTAAAAATCGAAAGTAAAATAATAAATAAATCGTCACAAATGACGCGTGCAATATTGTAAATACCAATATTTAATTCGCCGATAATAACCGTAGTGTACGGTTTTCATTTAAATTGCGCGATTTACATACATTACGATTGTATATTATGCCTATCGACCGTTTGCATATACAGACCGAGGATCGACGAACCAATCGCCGAAATGCATTTGACATGTATGTATGTAAGTAATGTCAATGTGGATATGCATATGATTTTTTTTTCCGAAATAGAATAAATTTTACGGGGCGCAAGATTGAGAGTCATCACGTAATTTCCTTATTGCGATTCTGTTTCTCACATTGGCTCGTCGAAGAAATGCACATACGAGATTAAAATCCTGTTCTCGGCTATAATTTCATCGCCAATTAATATGTATGCAAGAGTCACACTTCTGAGAAACCGGGACCAGCCAAGGCTCGTCTACTATTTAACATATCTCGTCTATTTCAAGGTCTAAATTTATTTAAATATACACAGACATACACACTTATATATTGTGTCTCAACAGAAACAAGATACTGTTCGTGTAATCAGAGACCGAACTGAGGAGACGAGGACCTTGGTTTTGTGGTCCTCAAATTGACAACGTGTCTATGAATGAATTTTGAAATAGCATTTTTTTTCTCTACTCAATTTGAAGACACTTCTCTGATTAAATATTGTGAATATTTGAGGAATTCTTTTGATCTTGCAGTGTTTGAACAATTCGATAAATATCATTGACCATAATGGATCCAAGATTTTCTAAATAAAATATCACCAAAATGACCCGTTCCAATATTTAAAGAGACAAATTTCTTTGCTATCACCCAGATTATTTTAAACTTGATTGAAGCAACATTTTCAAACATGGAAATTATTATTAGAGTTGATAACATAAAAGGATATGTCAAAGTTCATAAGATTAATTTATATTAAGTGTAGAATGGAATTAACTTACTTATACGTAGTAGGAAAATTAACTATTTAGTAGTAAATTAATTTTTAAAATACGATAAGAAATATCAACTTGATTGCAGACTTTCAGTTTAAGTGTTCTTTGATACAAAACGAAATTAATTTTCTTAGATTGGATGATTAATGATATCCATAAGGTATTCCGTTTTCAATCGCACGATATCATTCAAATTTTTTTATTGCATACTATCTATGCAACGTAACCTTCGTTCGATTGTATATGAAATACCAGTTTTTCGAATATTGTTTGTGTGAAACATTTTATTCGTTTAAATGTGGCATGTGGTATGGAAATCGTCGGATTAAGAAAGAATGGCAAAAGGAGTGGGCGGTTTGAAGAAGTCGAGTTTCTTACAGAAGCCTCAAACGGAGGTGTTAATAGACATGTTAATATCGATGTAATTTTCTGCAACGGTTTTATCCGAGAAAATCGCAAAATTATGCATGCGATTTTGCAACCGGTCCATTGCACCTTATACTGCACCTTTATGTACATAGGTATCCATGCTGCAATGCATTATATATTTTTAATTTATCCCCGCACGAAGTTCGACAATAAAGTATTGCAAAAATCAAACCACAACACGTTGAAGTTGTTTATTAGTATGAAAACTTTTGCTCCACGTATAAAATGTATTAATCTGTGGATAAAGTTGCACGCCAGTCATACAATTTTAAAGCACAAATCGAGCTTTGAACTTGTCCGTCATTTTTGGCTATCGTTCACTAAAAATATACATCATCATTATGCAAGGCGTGTTGAGTACACCATCACCGCAAATAATGATTTGACAGCGGCACGTTGTGCAACTGCGCCTTATTGAGATTTAATATTGAAAAAAAATTGAAAAATGTGAAATTAAATAATTTTCATGTGTTATTATTAGTGTGAAGCGATTAGAATGTGCAATTCTGAAATCTCGTAAACGATGAATGGGTCAAATTCTTTTCAAACGTATGTACTACACATGTGTATCTCTATTGAGCGTGTATAATAGTGTAACGCGTGATGAGATATTGACTAATTCGTAATTGGACAATCGTCATTATCGTTCATTAAATGTATGATGATGTAAATTTAATGATAATTTTTGTATTCTTAAAAGCTCACATGTGTATGAACGTGTTTGTTCACTTTTACTTTTTTAGCTATTATTAAAAATTAAATCATAGGAAAAAAGTTACAACCATTAAAGTGCTATTTTTAAAAATGAACACGCAACGCACATAGGATGATCAAAAATAAACGCAACCCCGTATAAATTAATTAACGAATGATTCTACTCCGGGATGACATAAATGGCATGTCAATGACATAAATGGCGTTCTTCTATTCCATTTCGTTAAATCTTCCCATAGTTTGATTTTTTTCAAATGAATGGCAAAAAAACAATGCATCTGTGCAACACACAAGTTGAACGTTTGACCTTCTTTGTACGCTATTTTTTAATGAAAAATTCAATCCAAAACAATCTACGAACGTCTATTTTCAAGTACATTTAGTATCCGAGTCATATTTTTAGATCAGTGCTTCTCGAATTGAAGGTCGCGACCCCCTAGGGAGAAGCAAAACTTGCAGTAAGGAAATGCTCAAGTAAGCGAGTATTGAAACCATACATACTAATGTATATAATTTTTTTTGTATTAACACACAATTAAAAAGTTAAACAGATGCCAAACGTAAAAAAAAACACATTATATACATATGGTTGTAGTTCATTTGAGTGAATGCTATGAATGTTTCTATGGGGCATATAATGTAAGAACTAAAATTGTGTATATGTACGTTTAGAGTGAGCTTTGCAGAGCTTTCAGTCATTAGATGATACACGCGCGCGATTCGAAGCTTTGAAGTTGAAGAGGTCGTCGCCTTCTGGCGCGACCTTCGTCTCCGACTCCATCATCATTATCATCATCATCGTCGTGGATGGTACAATGTGGTGCACGCGTGTCCGAGCTCACTGGGCCAAATTGTCCGAAAGCGATGATGATGACCTCAGAGATGCCGGCCGCAAGATGTTACATGTTGCCAAAGAGCTGATGCAACGAGAGCCTCTCGCCAATTACGCCACACGCGCGTATTTTAATGGCCGGGGAGATTCGCCCGTGGTGATTTATCGTATTTACATTCGCACGTTACACTATTACGACATTGACGGGCACACACACACACTGCGACGAAAAAAAAATCCGTTAATTCGTAAAAAAAAAGTCGATAGAATGATGGTTTCGAAGAGCCGAATCAATATTCCGTCACGGGTCCGTCAGTATGCCGTATCTTCTATGTATTACGCATTTGTTTATTTACAAAATGAACATAGAAAAGTCTAGTGTAAGCAACGCATACGATTACGAAACTTTAAAGTGTAAATAATTTATATCGTTACATATAATATTTACGATTAGAAAAATAAATATTTACGAATCAAAAAATTAATACAATAGTCTAAAACACTCAAAATAAACTAGTGCTTCCTTATGGTGGAATGGTTTACCGCAATCTTATCAGTGCATTAAGCGTGGCAAAATACAACAGCTTGACATAAATGTTATATTTTGGAATGAAATTAATAGTTTTCACTTCATAAGGATATGTATATATGTACTTACATTACTATACAAATGTAAACAGTGTCAACTAGATTATTTTCGTGATTGTTATCCATTTATTTGATTCAAGCGATCATAAATATGTAAGATTATGCAAGTAGTGAACGTTTAATACCTACATAGGACTATTGGTGAACATGAATGGATGTAAAGTAAAAGAAATAGAATTAGGATGGAGCGCTTTTGGAAAGATCAAGTGCACACGGAGAAGTGCACATGGAAAGGCGTATGCTTGGTATAACAAGAAGAGATCGTAAGAGGAATACATGGGTAAGAAGTATGATCAAAGTGGCAGATAAAAGTTGAAGTGGACAGACAACGAGAATAATGGATGCGAGAAATACTGGAATGCTACCCGAGAGGATGTGAAAAAAGCAAGGTAGACCGAGTGGACGATGGGCTGATGAATTGGGAAGAATGTGTGGAGTCAAGTGGATGCGGATTGCTCTAAGCAGACAGAAATGGAAGAGCCCTTCATCCGGCAGTGGATGGTGAACGGCTGAAAATGATGATGATGGTTATAAATTTTCATGGCTTCTTTCAAATCTCACACCATAAAACTCCCACACTACATACACACCGATAAATCAATTCTTAAAGATGCCACTTAGATCTTAAGATAAATTAGAAGGACTTTAAGCCATTATTATTAACTGATTGAATATGAATACATATCAAATTAAACCATCGGCAATAAATAACTATTATAAACACATAATCGGATAAAAATTACGACTAATCCTGTCGCTCGAATCGTGGCAATCTCGCGACCAATAATTCACCGAGTTACAACAACAGCCGCACAGATACAAATCAAGCGCGAATTTATCCATACCAACACATATGTACGTAAGTAGGTACGTACTGTAACGAGGATAGACAGAAATTAAACAGAGTAAACACGTACGTACACACATGGTTACATTTGATAATAACAAACTCGGATTGTATTACGGGTGACGTTGCGAATACCCAAACTGAACTGTACGTAGGCGGAAAATTCTACGCCGCGCGCACAAACACAAACACACACACACACACACACACACACACACGGTTGTATATTGACGAATTTCAGCTGAAAATACGAATCGATAATAACGCTGCGTTATAGTAGAAAATTTATTTCGGTCGATACATCGTCGTCGCTAGTTTGACGCGTTCGCGTTTCTAAATCGGTGTTTCTAAAGCGTCACACCACGTCAAAATATTCTGACGCTCGTGCGGATTCTCTAGTAAATTCCCGAAATAGACACCGCGGCTATGATGACGCGCCCCTGAAACGCTCTCTCGTCGACACACTCCAGACTTTTTCAGCTGAAGCACTGGGAAATTTTCCAGCTGTGGTGGGTGAAAGTCGACCGAAGTTCGGTGAGGCGTGTGCGAAAGCCCGTGGGATCGATCGCGATTTGTGACGCGTTGGGTCGAGGGCGCGGCCCTTTGAGGCCGGGACGTACCTTCTATGACGTCATAGCTGAGCGTGACGTCACCGAAAGTGTCGGAAAAGCGATTTTCCGGCAGCCGCCGCTCGAATGCGACGAAAAGCGGGAAATCGGCTTACAGCTGTGACGGGCTCGTTCGTTGCGGGGGATTTCGCTCGATTCGCTTATCGCGAAGTGAAAGCTTTGAAGTGAATGGAATTGTGCTTTTTGTACGTATTCTGATGTAATACCGATGAAAAAAAGTTTCAGGGTGTAACTTTCACAGTGTTTCTTTATCTATCTAGGTACTGGGGTAATTCCACAAAATTGCAATTCAATCGAAAAATCTTTATACCATTAAAAAAAAAAGATCGATTTAAGTATGTTAATACTATAATATACATAGAACTGTGCTATATATGGGTTAAATTAGATTGCAGATCATAGCTCTGGATACATATGGTCGTTTAAAGGTTCTCTGATTTTCTTACTGTAATATAATGTAATTGTCAGACCACATCTAATGTATTGTGGTTCATTATTTAAATATGTTAGATAAGTTAACTAGAGATAGATTACAAATATTACAAAATAGAGGTATAAGAAGAGTATAAAAAAGATGCTGATTGAATTAGATTGGTTGAATGTGAATGATACTTTGAGGATTTGTATGTTGGTATTTATGTTTAAGTTAGATAATAATATGTTACAATCATATTTTAGTAAATTTATTGTGAGAGGAATGGATGTATGTGAATATAATTTGAGGAATAAAAATAATTTAATTATAAAAAAATGTTAGAATAAATAGAAATAGGAGAAGCATATTGTACAGAGGTGTTTTGGAGTATAATAGACTGCCGGATGGAATTATTAGAAGTTCCAAATTGATAAATTCCTGGCAGTCTTAAAAAAACATCTCTGTATAGGTGCTGAGTTAAGGATTATATAATTAGCTTTAGCTACTGTATTATATAAATAAATACAATAAATAAATACTTTCGAAGTTAAGTGCATCCTTAAGATTAAAAATACACCGATATACGTACTAATTTGGCCTTGATAGATTCCCGGCAGCCTTAAAACAACACCTCAGTACAAGTGCTAATAGATAATTAAGTTTATTTTGTTATTTTAGCTTTAAGTTTTTTGTTTGTAATTATTAGCTTCTTAGTTTAATAAATACATAAATATATTATAATTGTATAAGTCGTGTCTATTATTAGCTTTTCAAGATATTTTAATTAAATAAATAAATAAATTGAATTCATCTGTAATAACAATAGTTAGTCTGTATGTTTCGTATGATCTCAAAGACTTAGTTTTACTTTTTAATTTTGAAATTATGTATGTATTAGAATTTAAGTGTTCATTTAACTAATAAATCGACTTGAAATATTTGTTATACTTTTTTATAGCAAAATCACGCACAAAAATCCATATCGAATTCGAGTACGCGACCTTGAAATTAGCAATCTGCAATCCTAATCACTAACCCACAGTTGAAACGTATCTTACATCTGCATCTGCGATTACAAGTCCCCCATTATTATGCCAAAACGTATAGAACAAAAAAAAACAATAATAAAACGTTTGCGAAATAAATAAAATTATACGCGACGTGCGATAATTATGATAAAGCGTTACACGTTATGATACACTCGATTGATATTTAAAACGTACGAAAACGGCGCGCTAAGCATAATTCACTGATTTATACGTTTCGAAATCGACGTATTATAAAAATATTAAAATTTTAACGACGGTGCGGTACCGTCCGTTCGTACGAGATATTGTGAGCGATCGATTATATTTATATTATTACAAACGCTTATCGTCGAATGAGCAATTTCGCATGTGCATATATATTCTGCGAATCGCTTTGACGTAACGCCGCTGGCGCCGCAGACAAGAGAGCTTTTGACGTGAGCTTTTTGGCCCGAATTTCGTTAGTTCTGTATAGGTACACACATTGGTGTGTTTATACATATGTAGTCTATATTATGTATATGCACACAAGGTCTATTTTGGCGTGTGCGTGTTATGAACATGTGTGCCCCGACGATCGATATTCGCACATAAACAAACCGAGCGGAAAATGTCTGTTGAACAGCTGTAAAACTTTGCGGAAAAGCGCGCGGAAAATTAACTCTAGTTATCTATTACAATATAGTTTGCAATGTTGTTAAGTAACAAGTTAACAAACGATAAATATTTAGGCCTCATTGAATCCATTGAAATGATTGATTTCGAATAGGAACAGATAAACTCACAAGGCGGCTAATTGAAAGTGAAAACATGATTGTAAAAAAAAAAACCAAAACTTGTCTATTATTTGCCTGTCATTGTTATAGATATGTAACCAGTATACAACCCTATACATACATAAGATAATTAATATTAAAGGCTGATACACAGCTTATGGTGCATATTCTAAGGGACGACAAGGAATAGTATCATTTGAAGAAAAAATAATTATTAACACAATATTTTGTACTATGTAGACCTCTTATTGATAAATATTAGATTACGACAATATATTTTCACTTGGGCATCAATTTAGATTTTTATGTTTTTAAAATGGTTTCTATGGTTTTAAATGTACACTTTTTTCCCATGTTTAATACGCGAATAGATGTTATAGCTAGCTACATATGTACATATGTATACTAGGAAAATAATCTAAAATCTTTAAATGTGTATAACTTGATAACGCTCAATATTCAGACTAACACTGGTATAACTTATTTACTTTATCCTAATCGGATAAAGTATTGTGATCGTGCGAAAATTCGACCTTGAGATTTTGACTGATTTGTATCAGGTATTATCCCCTGATCACGTTTTCATTATTTCTGGAAAATGTCTGTGTACTTGTGTGTAAAATCGCTAATAAACCGTTTATCCGATTAAACTGAAACTTCATATTTATATGTTTTTACCGGCCATTAAAATCCATTAGACTTTCAAAAATTTTCGTCAACCGGAAGTGGTACTTTCCTTGAAAAAAAAACCACCTAATTTTTGTGTAATCTTTGGAAGGTTTTTCCAGCAAAACTATCATACACATTAAGCTGAAATTTTGCATATGTAGTAGGTGTAACGACCATCAATGTAATATAATTTTTTTACATTTTTTATCCACCCGGAAGTAGCACTTTTACTGTTGGTTTTTGGAGTTTTTAACTATTTCAAGTCTATCAAGCTGAAATTTCATATCTATTATTTTTTTTCATTTAAATGCACTTCAAAGTTCTGAAATGTGAATCGTATCATAATCATACTTTTTGATGGTAAAATTTCATGACGGTTTAGTTGGCGTATTATTCGAGATTGATTATAATATTTTACACCTTTTCAGAACGCTTTGATTGTAGAATAGCGGGTTTGTTCTGACGTCATTCAAGGGGGTGTACGGACGCCATTGCTGTGACGTCAGCGAGCGTCATTCGACGTCTACCTCCTTCAGAAGATAAATAACCGACAGAAATAAACTTTCCAATTTTCAACACGAGCACACTAGACAGGCCACTACCTACGTGAAATATTAAAATACATAAAAATTCAAACGAGTCGTTATGCTCTCGCGGAAAAGCTTCTACATATGTATGTACATATGTATATAGTATCGCGAAAGCTCAAGTTCGGCCTTGGTAGTTGGAAGATTTATTCTTCAGCATATCGGGAAATCCCCTCGATGGTCTTTAACGGCGTCTCGTCACGCAGACGTCCACCAGACGCACTTCCGGCCCGTCTGTTAACCCTTTCGTGTCCGACGGGGTGGGTTTTTACGTCACCGCGTCGGACTTTCGACGTCTGTCAGCTGTTTTCGCGACGTGTCGCGTGACGGCGAAAGCTCCCCCTTCGTAAACCCGATCGTGATTTTCGATAGAGTGGAGCTTTTACGCGGAATTAAAACTCTTTTTGATGGGCGTTTATGGGCCCGCACTATCGCCACGTCCGATTACGCCCCTCTTATCGACGCACGTTTACTTATAATAAATAGGTCAATACCGGCACAATTGGTCCAAGTTCTTCTAAATGGTACAAATTAAACGTCTACATATTTTCGTAATATGTACATATGTATATTTTGGTATTAAAATGCATTTGAATCACTTCTGCATTTGAGTTTTGATAAATTTTTAGATTCTATAATCGCGCTTATAAGCTTAGTTCCTAGATTTGATAAGCCAAATGCGACTTCGATTTATTGGAAATTAATGCATTTAGCGCAGAGCTTTTGCTCGAGCGTTGAATCATTTATGAGAAAAAATAGAAATCGCATATAAATAAACTGTTAAGGAAATAATTCGTCATAAAAATATATAAACAAACACTATAAAAAACGGGTTTATTAAATAGATGAATATTTATATATAAATATGGTTTTTTTTTAATTATACATAGGCTGTTTCGCGGCGTATGGAAAAGTTTGACTTTTTTTCGTTACATTACATTGATTCAAAAATTGATTAAAATAAAATATTTCACACGTTTTGACTTGATTTAGATGCACGCTACGGTTAAGGGAATTTGGAATTTTCATCTGTGTATACTTGTGCTTAAAAGCACGTGTAAGCAATTTGGAAGTCGTAACCGTAAATTATTCGATGACCAAATCGTTAGCTAAATTTCCCTTTGAATTTAATTCTTGTCGTTTCCCTTGTTTGGTTTTTTTTTTTGGTTTTGTTTATTTTATTTTTAAAATAATGCGGACCATTATGGACGTGTATCAGGTTTTCACCAGTGTACAGGTATTTTTGCATTAATAACACATTATACAATCCGCCTGGTGGCCAAACGGCCTGTGGTAATCCTAGAATTTATTCAAATCGAAAATAGCATTTTCTATAAATCTTCGGACATCCAAAACTGAACGGCCTTCTGTGGATTTTATAGACTTTATCGTCATCCTACATTCATGTGCCGAGATCGTACACTCTGTAGTTTGAATCTACCGAATGTTAAATACTAATATAATTTAAATTTTCCAGAAAATAAATAATAAAAAAAAAACGACCACACATAGTAAAATATTTACACTCGACTAGTAAAGTATTTAAATCGGTATTTTATTTGATACTTACATATATGCATTATTAGTTATCACAGTAAAAGCTTCAAACATTAAACAAATAAATATAATTCATACGAAGAAGAATCTGCGTATATGAAAGTTTGTTGTATAAGCGTGTTGAGTCCGCGATAAAATCACTATGGAGAAAAAAGTGAAAGAAAATATTTGATGGTACATACGACCATCATTGTGTACCATCAGCCCCGTGGCAATGCAATTAGCTTTTTACCTCCGTGTTGTACGTTGCACAATTTCGTGAAAATACTTATATACACACGTAGGTATACAGTGAATACACACGAAACGTATAAGGCGAATCTTCACCGTTATCCTTCATCTTAAAAGTGCACAAATGCACTTTCACCGATTTAGTATATGGTTCCGAAAGAAAAGCAGCACGCGCATTTCACGATCGATACACTCGATAGTGCGAAAAAATAGTTTCGTTGTGCTGAAGTTGTTGTTTATCGAAAATCAAATTACAATACGAGTATATTCCGATTTGGACTATCGGTATTTTTCAGGGCAATCACTATGCTACACGTTTGCCAAGTAAAATCTCGTGGTACGAAAAGTCACATGCGTGCCTATAATTATAACATCGAGAATGGAAAATACAGCACGTGGACGATCGATATAAACGAAATTCCTCTCACGTGCTAAAATCGCGTGTCACATCAAACCGACTATTGTATTTACAAATAAAAAAAAAAAAAAAAAAACAAACAACAACGCACGTTTATATTTATAAGCGCGTCTATATATACGTATTAATAGGCTGAATTTAGAATTGCAGTGAGCGCATGTCGAACCCGTTGCATAACCCGTCTGTGCAGCCGAATGCAATTTCCCGGAGCGTATTTATACACACATACATATGTATATGCACGATCGTGTCCAGAATACTTGGCGTATATATATATTTATATATACATAAAGAAGAAGCGACCGGTGCAGTCCGTCCGTCCATCTGTGCCCCCAGAACGTACGTACATATGTACATTGTCGTTGAAAGAAGAAGAAGCTCTCCAGCGGAACAAGTCTGACCCGGTAACTATTAATACACGATACAAATTGCTCTACCGGGTTCTATGTATCTATGAGTAGTAGTAGTAGATAGGCTACACGTACCCGCCGTTTAAATATATATATAGCCCCGCTAAAATTCAACATAAATAAATTTAAATAAAAAAAAAAAAGAGAAAGCTTCGCGTGAAGATTACGCGTGCCGACGGCGAGCGCTTTTGTTCGCTCGAAGCGTTCGTATGTACAAAGTTTCGTTTGAAATAAATAAAAAGCTGTAAGAAAAAAAAAAAAAATAATAAAAAGTAAATGCGAAAATAATAAAATAATAATACGTACGTTTGATATATTGGTCGTGTGTGGACGGCGCTGATTCTGAACAGTTATTGTTGGAGTCGATTTCAGGCACTCGCTCTTCGGGAACGCACGCTAACAAAGTCCCTTTACAGTTTGCAAACTTCCTACAAGTTCTGTTGTACGAGTTCGTTATGGGCGTGCTCTTGGTGCGCATTATTTCGAGACATTTCGAACCGTTTCAATATCGTTGCCCCGGCTCGAAAAGTGTGGGGACGAACTGATGAGCGCGCGATGCTCATAAAAATCCATACACTCTCTCTACAAACCCGCGAGACTTACCCGACAAACATGCGGAATACATAAAACATTCATTACAACGAAACAAAAAAAAAAAAAAATGGTCTACGATATAAATAGTCTACGGTGTAAATTATAAACAGGCACATACAAGTCAATGTTTTCACTTTTGAGTTTTTTTTTTTTTTTTTTTGTCTGCGCGAGCTAATCTCGGCCGTTTGAGTCTTTCTCCGTTAAGGTTTTGGCAGAATCACCTGGCGAGTCCCAAAGGTTCGGACTCCTGTTTCCGGGCTTCGCCTCCAGCGGGGCGGTTCCTGGAACGAGGGGCAGGCCGGACGACAGCCCCAACTCGCTCAACAGTATCCTCATGCGGTTCACGTCAAACGCACCATGATAATAATACAAAAACGTAAGTGAGTTTTCCTTTCGAAGCGGTGCCGAAAAGGTGAATCGACGGGGAAAACTTATCACAAAGTTTAAAAGATTGTCACTACCGATCACTATCGAGACGCAGTTTCGTATGATTGTTGCAGTTTTGTATGATTATGATTGTTGTGTTGATTTAACAGTAGTGGGGTAGGGGTGGGGTAAGTTACGGTCGCGTGTCGGCGTAAGTTACGCTTCGTTCGAGCGCGTGCTTCGCGCCCGGCGCCCGTGCCGCTACTGAGTGCGGCGGCGGGGGCTCGCCGTATATATGTGATAGGGGAGTGACGTCACTGCGAGCGTCAGTGACGTAGCCAGTGACGTCACCGGCGCGCAACGGTACACGCGCCGGACTGTTGCAGGAACGGGCGAACGTATACGCGCGGTTCCGTTAAGCCGTTAAGCCGTTATAGCCCCGTTAGGGGCGAACAGCCGTCAGCTGCACAAGGCGGTCGATACCACCGAACTCACCCACACAAGCCTCATCCCTAAACCCCAACCTCGTCCCCTTCTCATCCCTATCCACCGTCTCCCCGGCTCCGCGTCGGGTTATTGATCGTGTGGGGGGGGGGGGGGTTCGACCTTGGCTCGGCCGAGAAAATCGCGTCGGCACGCGACCCCGTGCGGAAAAGCGTTTTCCGGGCGGTCGCGGTGCGATAAGCGGCAACTTGTGTGTGTTTGTGTGTGTGCGCGAAAAAAATAAATAAAAAAACGTAAAGAGTTATTTACGACGGGGAAATCGCACGTTGTCGTTTTCGTGAAAATTTCCGCGGGCGCCTTTTGCGGCTTCCCCGTGCAGAAATTTTCTTGTTCGAGGGTGGAAAAAAAAAAAAAAAAAAAAAAAATCCGCGTCGTCGGTTAAAGTGTTTGTTTGATTGGGGAAAACATCTCTATGGCTGTATGTGTGGTGTGTGTGTGGGTTTAAATTTCGACTTTACCCGGATTAAAGGATGTATACTTTTGGAAGTACATATTTCGCTATGCTTAAAAAGGAAGGCGTACGGTACGACCAATGCGCACTGCCAGTTATGACGAATATCTTCATATTTGACAAAGTGAATTGCAAAACTGGCTTAGATTCAATGCGTTCGATTTCAGGAATACATACATATGTATGTATGTACATACATCATATCAAAGTTGAAGTAGCAATGGGCTGCACACATAGCGAAAAAGAAGAATGGATTGTATGAAGATGAAGAATGGATTGGAAGAATGGCTGTAAAGAAGAAGAAATAAAATGAACTTTTGGAAGAATGAACATAGTTTTTAAATCCAACATCCCGCAATGGTTAAAGAAGAAGGCCACTTATGACGTAGTATGTGAAACGTGGATGCTAAATTCAAGAGTGTTACGTAAGATCCAGTTGCACACGGTGAAGTATGGAAAAATGAATGCTCGGTATGACGAGAAGAGATCGTAAAAGGAATACATGGGTGAGAAGTATGACCAAAGTGGTAGATATGACGGAACCTGTGAAAAAATTTAAGTGGACACGAGAAGAATGGATGGCAGATGGACGCGAGAAATACTGGAATAGTATACGAGAGGATGGGAAAGAAAGCATGGTAGACTGAGTGAACGATGGGCTGATGAATTTAGGTAAATGTGTGGAGTCAAGTGGATGCAGATTGCTCAAGACAGACAGGAATGGAAGTGGATTGGAGAGGACTTCATCCAGTAGTCGATGGTGAACAGCTGAAAATGATGATGATGGTGTGAGGCTGCTTGCCTGTCCGGGTCGTTGCATTCACGTTAGCATTTCCAACAACCAAATTTTTTTTTACACTGTGTTGGCAACATGCCGCTGTTTCGAGTCGACAACGTGATTTTATGGCCATATACCCATTCAATCAACGTTACACTATACAATTTTATTGTTTCAAGTACTGTCAAATGGGCTATGGGCTGTGGTATTATCGTACCTACAAGCTAGCGCGCATGTGTGGAGGTTTGGGGGTGCGGTTAGATCCGCTGTGATATGACGGGCAAACCGGCTAGTTTATAAATAAACGGAAAATTTAAAGCTTTGGAGAAAGTTTTGAAATTTTATTTTGGACCTTCTGGTTAAGACGTCTGAGCTCCAAGTCGTAAAATCGGTCAAAGTTTGAGCTTTGTAAAAATTGAATTACAATGAGGACCACGCAAAATTGAAGAAGTGTCAAAATGTCCAGCGGAATGTACAGAATTTCGTTATGAACTCCACTCTATCTTATTTTGTAATTTATTAGTTGATAAATATACATAAGTAGTTTAAAATGTGCTTGATTATTGAATCATCACATATCATTTTTACTTCATCCTGATCGGATAAAGTATTGTGATCGTGCAAAAATTCGACCTCGAGATTTTGAATGATTTGTATCAGGTATCATCCCCTGATCACGTTTTCATGATTTCTGGAAAATGTCTGTAATGCTGTGTGTCGGTGTACTTTTTAACTTAAACTTTTTCTCCGAAACTATCAAGTCTATCAAGCTGAAATTTCATATAAATTATTTTCACATAAGGTGTAAGAGATATTATGATTTTGGTCAATATCCGCTAACCGGAAGTGGCAGTTTACTCTTGAACGAGATTTGGTTTTTTATTTTTTTCGGCCTTTTAAATATTTTGTATCTTCATAATATTGTAATATTATAATTTTTAAAGCAATACCTAGTCACAAAAAAATAAATCGTTAAAATCAGTCAGCCGGAAGATGGGGTTTTTTTTTGTCGAAAAGTTTACCACAGAATATTTCCGAAACTGCCCTATTGATCAAGTTGAAATTTCATATCTCTTTTTCTCACGTAAGGTGTAAGAGATAGTATGATTATGGTCAAAATCCGCCAACCGGAAGTGGCAGTTTACTCTTGAACGATTTTTTTTTTTTTTATTTTATTCGGCCTTTTAAATATTTAGAATCTTCATAATATTGTAAAACTATAATCATTATGTTAATTACAATCTGTGAAAAAAATCATCAAAATTGCTCAACCGGAAGTGGGAGTTTTTCTTGTAAAAAAAAAAATAATCCTGTTATTTTTCTTTGTACACGGTTTTTTGACTTTTTCAGGGTTCAGTTTTTAGTTACTCTTCATATTCCTCAAATATATGGATAAAGTCATGGGTTGGCCACACCCGAATTTTTTTGTACGTGGATGTACATGTAACTTCAATAGGTGGAATAAAGCAGATTGTACTGCGGAAAAGCGGGAAAATTTTGATGTTTGTTAATGTTAAACTATATTTTCAGAGCTGAATCAAGTAATGCATATGTAATTTAACTCAATGATTGTTTACAGCTACGTTTTGTATTATTTAATAGTCATTAAATCCAATTAAAATTATATATTCTTAGAATTATTTTTCAATTGCAATTGGTAAGACGATTACGAATGGGTCCGAAATAATATTTAGAAAAATAAAACACATAATACATTCAATTATAAGAACAATAAAAAAATTCCTTTGAAACATTTTGAGGGTCGCGGTCGGCGCGTTACTTTTCCGTGCAATTTTGTTTTTTCACCGTTTACGTAAAGAGATTTCTCGACTATATTTGGCACATATTGTTGGGTTGTCAATTTGTTTACTGATGTTATGAGGTTTTCTACAGGTGACGTAATGGCGGATGGAGGGGTGCGGAAAATCTATTCTCATATTTTCCGCTGCGACAGCGACTGCAAACCTTTTTCCGGATCGCGTGCCGTAATGCCATTACCCACGCGCGACCTTCCACTTCTATTCCGGACACAACGAGAAAATAAACACACTAAAACGTATACACCCGAAACATGCGAGAACGTTGCGTTAACGTAATGCGAATTATTCAAATTTATTACCATTTTGTTTTATTGCACACTACTACGTGCACTTTTGTACCGTTTTTTAAATATATTATTTTCGAATTTATTACGCTAAGCGGGTAATTATAGCTTGCGCCGCATTATAAAATAATTACGTTGGGTATGAGTGTTTGAATTTTTTAAAAAAGGCGTCAAAAACGTGATTGCCCACATTTTCGGATAGTAATTATCCGAAAGTTATCTCGATATTGCTTCGTGCGGTTTTCACGGATGACCTTTGGACTAGTGCCAAGTACGCGTGCCACGATTGTGCCACCCCTTTGGGCCGGCGACCTTGGTGTCACGCACGCTGTGACGTCATAAAATCGATACTTATCCACGTGACGCCCAACCCGGTGAACCTGAACGTGTTGACTATAGGGTTCAACGAATGCGGGTCACCTGGCCTCACCGCTCGCTCTGAAACACTCGGACACTTGAATTTATTTTTGCATATTTGTTTATTTGCACATTAGAACCTTCGGACGATGCGTCTCTTTAGCTGCAGAGTAAAAGTGTTTAGTTCAATTTAAAGATTTGTAATTTTCTCACTTATTGGACCGTTTTTTTGATCCTGTTTTATTCGGCGCAAACAGATGAAAGAAACTTGATCGATTTCAAGACATAATAACAGAATTAAACGTAATATTATTACATATGTAGATCATGTCATAAACTAAAATAAAACCCAGGCTATAAGTTCGTCGGTCTCTTGAGCGAAAGGTCTGCCAAATAAAGTGTTTTGACCTTAAAAATATCGTCACTGCTAAGATCTGCATATTATTAAATTCAGATCGGCCGTCACCTGTTAGAATTTTCCACTTTATCAATTTAATTGTGAGACGGTTCTATAAAATTGGCACCACCGAAACAATTCCTTACTACCTGCCAATCAAGTGATCCATCATGAAGAGTTGGTTGAAAGCTCCAAATCCACAAGGAATTCAAAGTAGCAGTAGCAGCAAGTCCATATCACTGTTGGATGCCTTTCGAGCGAGCAAGCTTAAATATAAAACATTGCACTTGTGGGTTACAATGTATTTTTTATTACTTCACTTGGAGTATTCACAATTAAAAGTGATGGGGGTTTTTAATGGATAAACCAAATCATTGTCCGTTCCTTCTATCCCTTCCTTCCACCCCCCAGAAGCCAATGTGAAACAACTGGACAGTAACTTTCGTTAGTTACTTCAACAATGGCATGCCATCTTTAGAAGAAGAATAAACTTTTGTTTGATTTAATAAAGCTTAAATTCAAATGAAACTATTGTACCGAATAGTAGCAGATTATTTATATAAGTGAACAAATGTACAATGTACAACCAATGAAAGAACCGCACTAAAAAAATCTTATGAAACGAACATTCACATTTAAATAGCATTTAAAGGATTTCTTCTAATATTAGAATCTGTTGTGATTGATTCGGCGTCAATTTATCGCAGAAAATTCGCACCCATATCTACAATCTGAATACGAAATTCTACCACCGTTTATATATCGTGTTATATTTCATGTGTACGTACGCATTTATCGGTCGTATTATTCGCAGCTTACGCGCTAATCCAGTTAGGGTAAATAACTCGTTGCGTCAACTGTAACTGGTGGATGGTAAACAAGTGTTAAATCCAATAACTGTTATTCGATTGTCGTCACCCCGGATTTGGGGTGGATTCTAAAGCGAAGACCACGCTCGATATATCGATTGTGTGGTTACGTGCTACGGCGTAGAGCCGTTTACCTGCTCAGGTGGTGGGTTTTGATTGATTCTGCAAATATTTGCGACAGTAATGTTCGCGCTCTTGACAACATCCTCCCCAATGATGACATAATATTACATTAGTGTTAGCTACGACTATACCCATGTATATATGTATAGTGAAATTTCAATATAGAAATGTACGGATGTGTACTATGTAGGTACATACATAAGTTTCAAACGTAACTGCTTCACTTTTTTGGCAACATTGGTGTTGTTTCTTGGATAATGTAAGTATTATGCGGTGATTTTAGGAAAAGATCGAAATGAAACGAAATCATTTCAACCACTACGTTGGATATTATATTAAAAGCCGATCGAAATTTGAATAATATCCAAACACAGTAGCTATGGCAAATACTAGAAACTGAGAACATAGTTAGAACCTTCGTTCATAAATCCAATTACTGCATAAAATATTGGATATTTTAAAATTTCGACTTATTTAAAGAAGATTTATTTTTTATTAATTAGAATTAACTTATTTATTTTTGTGTAGTTTTTTGGATAATATACTATGCAGTGGTTTGTAAAGTTTGTAAAGTAAATGAAACGGAATTGTATTAACCATAAGGTTAGATAAACTGGAGGGATGATCCTAATTCTAATTAATATTGAAATCTTGCCAGCAGCTATATCGAATACCGACCACAATACCGACAAATAGATCGACCACATTCGACATCCTCATGGGTTAAAACTTTTTCCATTCATCCTACCGCAGTGTGTAACTTTACGTTTGAGTCAATATATAAAATGTGACATAATGAAACCACAAATGCATTAATTCATACTAATTATGACACATAAAAAATCACACAGCTGTTATCTGCACGGGATGCAGTTTTAAGATGTGCGGTTTTGCTTAGTTCCGCGGTGATTCAAAGAAATTTCGATACACATGTGTGCGTGTGTGTATGAAGATTTTTATGTGTGCATCCATACATAAGCTCTTCTTGGTATCATCTTTAAATAGCTCAAAAAACAGATTCTTTTTTGTGCCTATTTTTAAATGAGGGACGATGTTGCGGCACGTGGAAAAAATATCAAAGAAAAATTTTCGTTTGCTCGGACACGGCACAGACTAAAAGGAAATAATAAAAAAGAGGGATAGGAAAATTGGAGGGTAGGAAGTGGAGAGAACTTTACCGTTACGTAGGAAAGTCTTAATATAACGCGAGTGTGGTACAATGTGTAAGCTATCGATCCGTGAGGAAAGTTCGCTCATGTGTGAGGCATCGATCCTATTTTTGCACCGTGCTATCGCATTTAGAGGTCGACAACTGATTGTATGTACATATGTATATAATAAAACCACAAAACCGATTATATACAAATAAAGTATGACACAAGGGATCAGTTTTATCCATTGTGTGATACAAAATGAGCAAAATACACAATACAGTATTACTGAAGTTTGTGACTAATCGCATGATTTTTTTATCACTTCCATTTTGTGTAGGTACAAAATACATAATACAAAATGTGTAAAATTTTTATCAATTAAAAATAAAATCATCGACATTATGAATAAAAATGTTACGGTCATTTATGCAGTTGATTTATACATTGAAATAATTTATTCGCACATTTTCAACATTACATGAATGTAAAAAAAAATGTTATGGAAACAGACTGTTACAAAGTTCATCGTAAAAAATATAGGCGAGTGCAATTCCGGATCTAAAACCTACGTATATTGTAAATTGCATTGAATTGCATCGTAAAAAAACTGAAGAGATATATTATAGTTGCATTCTGCAAGCGCAAAAATGATAATAATATACTATGGCGTAGCTTTTCGCGTATTATTTATGCGTACGAAAGGGTACCTATAATATAACGTACGAGATGTTATAATAATAATAATAATAATAAAAAAATTCGCAGAGATTTATTTATTAGTTAACCTTTTAAGCGACGCGAATGCAAATAAACGTAAGTAAAAACTTGGTGTATAGCTGTCATTGCGGTCATTTTTTTTACCACGCATACCTACCGCGTTTCGCGAATGCATAATTAGCTGTGATATCCTCGAGAGATGAAAAATTATATAGATCAAGAAAAGCGCCAGTGTCGTTCGTTACTTTGGATTTTTTTTTTTATTCATTTTCGAGACTCTGCGCACTTATTTATGCCGAACTTAATATCTACGATATATTTATGCAAATTAATGCTACACGCGTAAATCAAGAACGTGAACGCGTGTCGGACGGTTGTCGAGCCCCGGAATATCCCGTGACGTCACTCTTACCGCCCACGTTTGTGACGTCACGTACTCCCGAGGCGTGTCTCGGTGACGTCACGGGGTTGAGCGGGTCATGGTGGATCGATGGGGAAGCGCTTGCGCTTCGCTCCCATTTCGCATAACCCACCCCAAAACGGCACACTTTTGCTAAGTGCTCTTTTAGAGGCGTGACGTGACCCTCACACGACTTTCTGTGAATTTCCATGTATAAAAATATATCATTTTACTTCTTCAACCCTATATTAGACGTTAGATCATATAAAAACAGAAGAAATTCATCATTATTTTCAGCCGACTGGATGAAGGCCTCTACAATCCTCTTCACTTCCTGTCTGTCTTCAGCAATCTGCATCCACTTGACTCCACACATTCTTCTCGAATCGTCCGCTCAGTCTACCATGCTTTCTTTCACATCCTCTCGGGTATCATTCCAGTATTTCTCGCGTCCATCTGCCATCCATTCTTCTCGCTGTGTATCCATTTCAACTTTTTCACACGTTCCGCTATATCTACCGCTTTGGTCATGCTTCTTACCCATGTATTCCTCTTACGATCTCTTCTTGTTATACCAAGCATACATATTTCCATGCTTTTCTGTGTGCACTGGATCGATTGGTCGTATGCCTTCCTTTTTAAGCATTGCGGAATGTTGGATTTAAAAACTATTTTCATTCTTCCAAAAGCGCTCCATCCTAATTTCATTATTTGTTTTATTTATTCTTCTTTATTCACCAATTATCCTAGGTATAAATAATTATCAACTATCTCTACAAAATGATTATCTACTGTGACTACGTTTTGCGTTCAAAATACATTAAACACTAAATACAATAGATATCAACATTGAATTATTAAAGAAACAATAAAATTAAGACTTTACAATGATCAAATTTTCTTGTCAATATTGGTTTGTTTAACATTCAAAGAGACAATACTAACAGACTGAGAAATTTTAACAATGAAATTTCTCTGTCCCTTTAATGCATATTATGTATTCTTTTATCATTGACCGATTAATCAAATCTAACCTACATAACCTCCACCTCTCACACATACAAATACTGCGTCCTCAGAGCACAAAGGTGACGTGTCCATGATTTTGCGAAAACGAGCTATGCATGCAACTTTGTACCTCTTTAATTTTTCCATCAGGCACATTCGAATGACGTCACAAAGTACATACATACATACAAAAGTTCTACTAATATTCTTGGAGAACACAAGTGACAAGTGCGTGCAATTTGATAAATTTACTTGTTCCAATGAAATAGCAGCTAATAAATATGTATAATTAAAATTTTTTATATGAAGTCCCTTGATTTATGATTATGAGTTTGAACTGACCAGTTCAAACTTTATAACTTCTACCGTGAACAATTTACTATTATGGACGTGTCACCTTTGTGCTCTGAGGACGCGATATATGCCGTCTTGGGGATAACACCACCAAAACCTTCTTTCTTCTCCCCTCAACGAATATACATAGTCTCTTCTCTCTTCTCCGACAACATCTCACAGACAGGAAAGCATTCCAGGAAAAACTTAAATTGTTTCATTCAAAGTTGAGAGAAAATATCTTTCCGCACTGCAAAGAAATGTTATCCTAACAAGGCATTGATTCCAGCCAAAAGTATGTTTGCTTCATCATCCGAATTCAATAATATTTTTAAAGGAGATTTTGTGCGACCCGTGAACAATTAGAAAATGGATAAATTGGCCCTTCTATCAAATAGGTTGTGCACCACTGCTGTAGACTGTAGAGTGTAGAGCATCGGTTGCACTTTGTCTAGCACGCAACACCCTTGACATTATTTAGAGTTCACGTTTTGCATCGTATTTAGTGATAGCGGAAGCCCTTCCATTGCAGACAGTTAAATTAAGGGTTATTTTTAGATTTTAGCGGTCGTGCACGTACGGGGTAAAAATGCGTGGGCGAATTTCAAAATAAACAACGTAAAAAAAGAAAATTTCCAACATGCAACCGAAACAAAACACGGTAAAAACAGTAAACAGAAAACGCCTGGATTTGTTATACGGAGAGACACGACGGTTGAAATAATAAAAACGGTCTTAAATTAGAGTGTATTGTCATTTTTTTATACCGTCTCACCGTCATGATATCTTGTACACGTGAAATTTTGCGTAGGCTTTATGTAAAACCGTTTCGTTCGTTAGGGGCTTCGTACATTTTCCGCCTACGATGCAAAATGTTCAGTCGACCGAGTAACAACGTGCTGAAACTTTTGCTTCATGATTTTTATTTTCAGACGGAATATATTTGTTACGATAAATGTTCGAAAGCCGTTCATTGTCGTGGAGAGTAAAAATAATGAAAGATTTATCGATTTCATGAGAGGTACGAAAATAAACATTCAGAACTATCTGCTATGTCTACTTTATGCTACAAAGTAACGATTTCGTTTAACGTAAATTTACAAAGGTATGCAATACAATGATTGCGTCAAGATAATAAGTTGAATAAACAGTATAAAATACGATAACAAGTTGATACAATAATATCAAGTTGAATAAATAGTATAAAATTGTCAAAAACATACTTGATAAATATCAAATATACGAGGGCCAGTATTTTATTAGGTTAGTAACTTTTCCGATTTTAGGTCAGTTCTTTTAACCAAATGGTGAGTAATTTTTAAAACGGTCAGTAAGTTTTATAAAGGATTAGTACACACTGGTCACTGGTCAGTAAATATATTAAACGGTCAATAATTAATACTAAACGGCAAGTAAATTTATATAAAGGGTCGGTACTTTTTACTGACCGTTTATGAAAAAGTTACTTACCGTTACTGACCATTTTCTTGAAAAGTCACTGACCGTTTATTGATTTAAATACTGACCGATCAATAAGTTGCCATACACAAGTATACACCATTTATGATCGTATTTTTTTTATACTCCGTTTACAAAGATTTAACAAATGTTAATCGATCATCAAATTGAGCAAATCCATCCAATAGTATGAAATGTTAAGAAAATGAGAGATGCAACCATTATATATGTAATGTACAGTCAGTGATTGTTCTGAGAATTTCGCTAATGCAATATTCTCCTAAAGTCGGCCGTGTAACTCGCGTGTATCAAATCGTATTGTATAGATATTAGTATTATAATACTCCCATGTATATATACAACTTTTCACCGTGAAAAGTTGCATTTTTCAAGGACTTTTGTGTCCGCAGAATTGTGGAATGGTCCAAGCTGAAGATAAAACCGATCGGTTGGTCATGGATAACGCGTAAGATTCACTTTCAGCATTCGCATAGTCCACCGAGAATTACTGGTTCGCTAAAATTACATCACCGTTTATATTATACATAGACAACGTTCAAGTCTCGGAGCTATGCGTGCAAAAAACAGACTGCTACAGATCCCATGAACCCACCCACAAGCGAGAAATAATGAATTGTTACAAATTTTAATAAGTAGGTACTCATGTGAGTTTTCCCTTGACATTGAAAAATTTCATCTACGCAATAAGTCTATTTGTCGCACTGGATTTTTTTTCGATACATATCACTATTGATAATTTTCGTCTCCTAATTCGACGACCGACATTCCTTTACACAATCGGCAATTAATATATTCATGAAGCTTTTCGACTGTCCTTTGACTAACTTAAGCGTCGTCGTACCAAACAGAAAAAAGAACTAAACAAGCGTCAAGGCCGTCGCACTAAATAATGACACCGCTTAATTCCTAGACGTATAAAATTTTACTTTTGTTTCTAATTTATTTTATTTTTTATAGATTATTTTTCTCGAAGAGCTGTTCTTCTAATTAAAGCTTGTCCCTATCTTTATTCCAGCCGACGACTTGTACTATGTATACATAGGTATTGGCGCCGACCGCAAGATATGAACAAGTGTTTGGAGCTTCGTTCTACGCAAAAAAAATTAGCAATAACGTATTAAAAAGCATTTTTTGTCCGCTTTCAATGTCCGCGTGTTATCTATTACCACAATGGATGATGCATTATTTACATCATAGCGCCTAGGGCTATTATTACAAATCCGTCCAAGTATAAAATCATGAGATAAGAAAACTACACTAAATACCGATCATTTTCAACATTTTTTTTTTCTGTAGGGTTTGAATCCCAAATAATATATATTGTCCGTCACTATATATTGATTTTTTGTTTGCTACAAATCTTGTAATTATATCAGTATGAACTGAAACATTACGCACCGAGTGGACGATACCAGATATATTCGAGTCATCTAATCTTTTCAAATAAGGCTTTTACAAGTCATGCTGTACGCTCAATTATCATAAGTTTTTAACATACACAGTGTCTTGTCTGCTTAAAAAGCCGAATACGAGACGCCGATCAACAATTTAAATAGATAACCACAAGCAAAACAATGCATGCGATACACCTGATAGTAGAGGATTTTTATAATGAATATCTGGTACGTAAAAAAATATGACTTTCGAATGATTTTATTTTAATTACGTACACGTATACACAAAAGCTCATCTCATCCTTTTATAACTTTCGCTTTTTATCTATCAACCAAGAATACGAAGATTGAAATTCTTTTTTGATTGTGAACACACACACACACACACACGCGTTCCATTTGTAAGTAGATGTGTGTCATTGCTTTCTGTTCGAAGCGAGTGTGGGAGTATCTTTTTTTTTTTTGTTCATGGTGACCATAATATGTTGGACAGATGTCGGAAGTGACAAACGCCCAGATGCGTCAAGAAGAATTAGTATTTTTAATTGGGTCGATGCTGTAATGCAGACGTTATCTTAATTGCATAATAACTTGCAATGTATTTACATATAGACGACAATAAACGAGGAAATTTCAGCATTGCATCGGAAAAGCTTCACCGACAACATGTTTTGTAATTGAAAAGTTAGTTTTATATAATGAATGATTGAAAAATATAAGCTAAAAGCACGCTCTTGCCATACGTATGCAAATAGTTTCCAATCAAATATATGTATAGTGGTTATTATTGTTCAGACAACATTTTTTAGTTCCTTCTATTACGTTAACATTGCACAAATAAATAAAAATGTTTATTCAGACTTTTCGAAAACGAAATATTGAATTTGTTTTATTTCAGTATAAATATTACATTTTGGTATACGTACGTTTTGTGGGTCCTTTAAATTTTCCGATTCTTTTTAATGCATTTTGTTAATCTCATACCTATGTACATATGTACATATCTACTCTATGCATGTGTCCTTTATTTGTCTTCTTATATCGCTCGACGCCTAGACGAGCGAAAAATTGACAGTTGTCTCGCAGTTTCCCGTTTGGCTACTACAGGTTTTACTTTTGTTCGGATGCCGATCGGAAAAAAGAACTGCGAGATCATGTAAATCGTTGGACGTATAGCGTTTTCGTTTTGATAAATTTAGTATGCAAATTCTGACGATGTGAGACACGGACTTGAGACGTGACCGACCAGTGGTCGTCGCTGAGGACGCATAAATAACACTTCTGTTATACGCGATTTGTAGCCAGAATATTAACGAAAAAAATCGTATCTAAATCATAAATATGTTACAAAGACTAAGCGATGAAAAAATGAACAAAGTCCGATACGAAAAACTTGAGGTTTCATACGCATTTATAATGTTGTATGAGTGTGAAGCCATATTGCTGTATGAGCATACATTTTAATGAGCTTTAGTTGATTGATATTAATCTTTGGACTATTAGTGTGAGTTTGGTTTGTTTAAAAGTGAAAATTTGAATTAGACTTGGTTCATTTTTGAATGTCCCATATATGGGATGCCATTGTAGCCGGTTGTAGTCTGCGCGTGCTATATGGCGCTCATTAGATCGTTTAAGTGGGCATTAATTCATTTCGCGGATATATCAAACATTTTAGTTCGTTATTCTAAAATATACATATGCACACAATATGCATAAATAAAGTTTGTAAAATTCCGGCATGGATAATAAATAATTGGCGCCAACGTTTGTTCAAAGTCGGAAAATTTACAAGCTGGTATCGATTGATCAAAATTTTCCCGGAGAAAAGAAAAAGTGCGGAGGAAATTTCCAATAAAGATGATTTGTAGGCTCGCATGCCGCAGTTTTGCTATTTCTACGTCGCAATTTGCTCACTAGGCCGGCGCTTATGCCATTATAATCCGAAGGACATCAACTTTGTGTGTGTGTGTATTTTTTTTTCCTCTTTTGTTATTTGTCGATAGGATCATTTCGGTTTGTCCATCCAATATATAAATCTCGAACATGAAATGTATACGGGAGTTTTTTTTTATTGGGTATTTATTTTTTATATATGTATGTATACATACGTAAGTTTTTTTCAATCGTTACTGTATAATTTTTGGCGAACAAAAAAATAAAACCTATCACATAAAACGAAGAAGACGTCGAATTTGAATATTTTCAAGAATACCGGTGTGATTTATGCAAGGTTACAGTTATTCATATAAAATATTATAAACACGTATCTATACATTGATAATTAAAAAAATATTTTTAAACGCATTTTAAAACACAAATGAAACGATAAGCCACCTGATTCATCATTAAGCTTTCATGCATATATTTATGATGACTTTTATTCAAATTAATTTTCATTTAACGCTTACGTCACTTTTTAAACATTTTTTTTGTAAACTTTAACTTTTACGTACATGCGAATTATAAGAATGCGACATAATAAACGTATAAGGAGTCTCATTATATAGTATTTTGGATACAAGAGAAAATGTGTATTCTTTAACAATTTCGTGATCAGAATTCGTGAGCTCGTTACAAGGATGTCGATTTTCGCCCATCAAAACTAAACCGTTTATGATTTTATTTTTATTTATAATAATACCTTTATGTATTCACGGGAACTTCCTTTTGGTGCATTCACTTTTGTGGGGCATGATTTCGAAGACCTTACCGACAAAGGCAAAGGGTCACGATCGATATATCTAATTCGCGCGTCGTTATTGTTTCGATTCGTTTCACACGAATGTTGTTCGCGTTTTCGACTTGAACGGACTGTGCAGAATTTTATGTGTATGCGAGTGTATGTACACTACTCAAGAATTTGACTATGAAATCGTAGAAGGCGTTGATAGGAGATTCCCATAATATTAATATTTGCACATGTCTGTTTATGCATGTCGCGTGAGAAATATTCGCAACTTGCAGAAAAACCATTTACATACATTCATTCTCGGTCACAATCACACATTTCTTACAGCAAGCGTTCAAATCATAATATTTTCTTATCGTACAGTTGTACAGATTGTATTTATAAACTAAATAAAAAATTGTGGTCAACACGCGACTTTCTCCATATAAAACATGAACAAGAGCCGATTATGTAAAATAATGTAATATTTTTAATGAAGCCACCATGATATATTCTTGCCTACCATAATTATTTTATTATATATAAGGACACGACAGAAATAGAAAAATGCAATTTTAGCGCATGCAAATTTATTATTTAATCAAAGAAAATAATAATCGTAAAAAACGGTCCGTTTGAAATCTGCGATCGTTAACGTCAACGGTGTCGCATTTTGCAAATACGGTAACGTGTATGTGCCTGGAAGCTTCAAACTTCGATTTATTTATGGGTGATAAACGTTAAATGCCTTATCGGAGGACGTGTTATGAATATACGAAAAAAAATCGTATTTAAATCGTTTGGATTTAAGAGCAGTGAATAATTAATAAACATGAGCTTAAATTGAAACATCGCATTCGCTTTAATGATGATACGTCGCATTTGCAATTTTGATTATTTTAACACGTGCATTGCTACCATTCACTTTATATTGTTTTTTTTTAATGCGATTAAATTTATTTTTAGACTTTGATTGGCAGATCTAAACACACTTAAGAATTATATAATTATAGTTTCATTACAATTTTAACCTATACGTAGCTTATTTGTGGAATTTTTGAAGAGGCAATGCATTATTGAGCTTACATATGTATGTATGTATGTATAAGCTTCAAGAAATTAACGAAACGATCATGAGATTGTGTAAACTGATAAAATTTAACAATGGATTAGACGATTAAAGCAATAAGAATGTCAATTTTATCTTTAAGAATATAATATTTATTTGAAATTAATTCGCACACTAAGGAAATTTTGTATTCTAAGCTATGCCATTATGCTGCTAATAAAATTTAATAGATTATATGCATGTTTATAAATAAATTAATTAGATCCGTGAAATTATTTTGAATAAACCAATACACATTTCAAAATTAAATAGCTATAAAATTGACCAACTATTTCAGTCACATTAAAATATTTTTACCGTCCAAGCCGTCCATTATCAAATTCTATTGCATAAAATTCAAAATGTTGACACTTGTCTGTGTATCCTGAATACATTTTTGCGAATGAATATCAATTGTAATTTAATCTACCTGAACGAAGGCTTGCTAAAGACTAGCTAATTTTATCCACATCTAAACCCTGACTAGACAACAATGTATAAATAGCACTACTGTACAATCTGCACTACGATATGTACGAGTCATATACATATACATACATATGTCATATATACATGTGTATAGTCACTCTAGTCCAGGGTTTCTCAAAAAAAAAAAGAGTGTAAGTGTTCCGTGAAAAATTATCAAAATTAATATGCAATTTGTGCCAACCTTGCGTTTTTTCCCATCGCACATAAAGGTAAATCTCTTCTGGAAATTTAAACTAAAATGATAACTACCTACCCTATAAAATAACCAAGGTGTTCCATTAAAATTTTGGGATTTGCGAAGTGTTCCGTTGTAGGAAAAGTTTGAGAAACCCTGTACTATACCATCTATTCATATGTACATATATATTGCCTCCTTTGGGTGCAAAGGTGACATGTCCATGATTTTGCGAAAATAAGTTATGGATTCAAGTTTGTTCCTCTTTAATTAATTATTCTATGTGGCACATCCAAACTAATTTTTACTTTTAATTAATTTAATTACTCCTTCAGGCATATTCGAATGACATCACAAATTTTTTGGCAGCAAAGTACAAAAGTTTTTTAATATTCTTGGATATTTGCATGCAATTTGAAAATTTTATTTGTGTAAACTCGATAACAATGAAATAGCATCTAAAAATCTAGATAATTGTACAATATGTACATTTTTATTTAAATTCCACTAATTTATGATGACCAGTTCAAACTTTAAAATTCTTGCCCTGAACAATTTACTATTTTGGACCTTTCTTAAGTCACCTTTGTGCTCCGAGGTCGTGATATGTATAATAGCGTAGAATCTGTATCGGTCGATCGGTCGATCTCTGTCTGTGTCCTGTTGGAAAAATTTTGCGTTGTGTTGGCAACAAGCCGCTATCTGTCAAAGCTGGTTCGAGTCAACAACTCGATTTTATGGCCATACATTCATTCGATCAACGGTACAATATACAATTGTTGTCATGTACTGTCAAACGAATCAGGGGCTGTACCCAAGTTGCCTTCCCCGTTCACCTCCATGTAACAGGAGTTTGCCACGTGTCAGTTCTCACACATAATATTAAAAGACCTACATAGGACGATTGGTGAATATGACCAGATGTAAAGAAGAAGAAATAAAACGAAGAATGAAACTAGGATGGAGTGCTTTTGGAAGAATGAACATAGTTTTTAAATCCAACATTTCGCTATGCCTAAAAAAGAAGGCATACGACCAATGCGTACTGCCAGTTATGACGTATGGATGTGAAACGGGGATGCTAAATTCTAGAATGTTACGTGAGATCGAGTGCACGTAGAGAAGCGTGGAAAGATGTACATATGCTTTAACAAGAAGAGATCGTAAGAGCAATACATGGCTAAGAAGCATGACCAAAGTGACAGATATAGCGAAACGTGTGAAAAAATTTAAGTGGACACACATCAAGAAGAATGGGTGGTAGATTAACGCGAGAAATACTGGAATGGTATCTGAGAGGATGTGAATGAAAGCAAGGTAGACCGAGTGGAAGATAGGCTGATGAATTGAGAAGAATGTGTGGAGTCAAGTGGATGCAGATTGATCAAGACAAACAGGAATGAAAGAGGATTGGAGAGGCCTTCATCCAGAAAATGATGATGAATGAATCTTAAAAAGAGAAGCTGACCACAGAAACTAACGAGCAACACGTGGCACGACTTGATCTCCGCGGAGAGTCTGTGGTTGGACTACATATGTATAATATTACTTTATGACAATTTTTTTTAATGAGTTTAGGCAAAGGGGAGTATCCATCGTCTTATTAAGGGGACACCGTTATCATAGTATCGAGTACCACAGAGGATTTCTACAAAGCAACATTTCACGAAACTATGCACTTCCTCATGTTCCGTTCTTCACACACCACTCTACTAGGAGTCTACTACGAATCGAAATGTGGGTGTATCTTTAGAGTCGTGGGTCGACCTCACCACCTCCGTTCTTGTCGGTGCCACCGTGTTACACGATGGCGGCAACTCCTCGTTAGCCCACATCCGAAGATGCTAATTTGTTGAGCTCGAGCACCTTCTGACAGCTGTTGAATGACGGCAATACCTCAAGCGGTGGTCGGGCCGCCTCCCGTCACGAACCATTAAACGGCCATCAAAGAACCAACATAATTGTGTTAATGCCAGGTCGTTTCATTCATGAGAAAACACACACATAACCAAACAATTAATTTTACAAATACTCACTTGATTTCAAACATAACTGCTTCACTTTAGGCAAAATTTTACCTTTTATCATAATGATGTGTCTTGGGAGGCATCAAAGAACATAGGATATACATATGTATGTATAGAGTGACTGTGTGTGTATGAGCTCCAAAAGCGTTACAAGTGTTTTTTTTGGAAGCCATTTTTAGCATCGTTCTAATGTACGAGAACAGCTAATTAAAGTATTCCAAGCTCTGTAGGAAATAAACTCTCCAGTATCACAGATAAATCACGGCGAAGATTTGCAATAAAGGGGGTAAAGATTGGTCTTAAAAGATCAAAGGCACTTTTAAGGTTAACTAATCAGTTTTATTGGAGATACACATTTACAACAACATTGGAATAGTACAAGCCAATCTATATGAAAGTTAGTAACTGCAGCAGATCTTCCTCGAGGTGATGTCCCACACCTAAAAACTCTTCTCCTTTATACGAAGTTGTCTTATTCGTGTCATTCCTGTGAGTCGCAAACTGTGTACCAATCCCACTTCTGACACCAGTTGTTACATGTTAGGGGGGGGGGGGGATGGTAAAGATTAGTTTTAAAAGACCAAAGGCGGTTTTTTTTAGTGATACACATTTATAGCAACATAAGAAGAGTTCAGACCAATTCATAGGAAGGTGACCGACTGTATCCTAACTTCATTATACGAAGTTATCTTCTTCGCGTGGTTCCTACACGATTGCTGTTTAATCTTATTGATTTTATCTGAAAATTCGATAATTGATTATTTTGCGCTATCTAGGCCTCCACAATATCTAAATGTTTCCTTTCCAAGCTCAAGACTGGTTTTTGTTCCTTGTTTATCTTAACTATCGTCCTTGGCCTTAGCAATCTGACTGATTCGCGTTTGACCATAACACTCCTGCTAGTGTCATAATATTATTATATGTAATTCAGATCGGCAATTTCCTGTCAGAATTTATTAGTTCTTTTGACGTGTTGTTGAGACGATTCATTACAAAATTGACATCGACTGACTTTATTCCCTGTGTTTTCCACGTAGGAGGTTAGCCCAATTAAGATGACATGAAAATTAAGGACGATTGTTAAATTTAACGGTCGATTTTTACGCTCTTTCGAAACAGTGTAGCTGTTGGTGGTAGCTGGCGCGCGTAAATATTGATGCGTTCTCGTTAAATCGTTGACAAAACGATCCTTTAGACTCGGTTTAAAATCGAGATAATTTAACGGCAACGTATCTCCACATATGTGCAGTCAGTCTATACGGCTTGCGCTTCATATTTAATCGGAGACTTAATTGTGGCCGATGTTGAAATGGGTGAAATACGCGCGTTTCTTTTAACGAGCATCCCTAACTGGTTTTGTGTACGACGACTCGTTATCTCAGCGAGATGAGTGTCAATCACTCGAATGTGACAACTTAATTTTTAAAAATTGGACGCTTCCTTCGCTCATGATGTTTCCACGTTCGTCTGCGTTCTTGCGTTTTCAGTTTCGATGAAAAAATAAAAATAAAGAGCCTCTCGTGCGACCTACTGCGACATGTCAATCGACACATGAGAAAATTCTTACGTATAATAAACAGATATAAAGGTAATCTCTTAACGGAAAAAAAATCTTGTCAAGGCTAATGATTGAAAATGAAAGTAACAATCAATGATTCACCAACATCTCGTAAACGGTTGATGATTTACAATACCTCTTTAACACGTCTCTAATAAATACTTCGTATCATATTTAGATAAATCATTTGAAAAAGTGTTCTTTTGGGATTTTTGCATGTGTTAAGAATTAAGAGATGATAGTCAAATGCATATCGCCATCAAATCAAGCGCCACGTTTCGCATTAATGAGATTATTATCATCATATGAATAATCGAAAATTGTATATAATTATTAATATTTAAAAATCGCATCGATTAAACAATAAAAAAAAACTCGTTTTCGATAAAAAAAATTCAATTTACATGAATACCTCACTATTTGTACGTGTTTTAATATTTATTTTTAGACATTATTTTCGTTGAAATTTAATTTCAGTATTAGTCAACTCTACAACTTTTTTGAAGTACGCGAAGAAAAATAGTATCGTCTCGTTTTAAAATATTCAAGTCCAAATCATCGATTACTATTTTAATTCGTTTGCATAAACATTTGACAATATTCGACTGGTTGATTAATATTTACGACTTCCTATATACACGCATACGTGAATAATATTTTAGATTTGTGTACGTTAACGATGTAACTATGTACCTATTCCAATTACAATAAGGCAATAACTTGTAATTGGAGCTGTGGGAGCTATTTTTAAGACTTGCCAATAAATTTTGGACTAATTTGCAAAGAAAATTCGTGATGATGTTGTAAATATATACTGAGAGTTATAAGAATTGCTATTGTTCAAGGCGCTTTCAATATTACTGAGATAAAAAGTAAGGAAAGGGTAAAGAGAAAATTGATCAAAGAATTCAAATCGATTCACTCGTATCAAATTATTGCCCATTCATCTGAAAAGTGAGATTTTTTTAGTGTTTTAATTGATACATTCAATATTGCATACATATTATGTAATTAACACGTGAAATGTAATTTAAATGTATGACGTGACCCTAGATTGATAAATCGCTTCAGTTTTGAATAAAATTATTTTTTTAAATGATTGTAAGATGCCCTGGGATATTGCCATTTGTTGTGTGAAAAAAATCAATTAATAATTCGGCAGTTGAAATCGATTTGGAATTGACTTTTTGAATCTACCATGACGAATGGCCGACATCATTTTTTATGTATTTCAATAAAAAATATTACATTTGGAGGCTATATGTTGAATTGATTATTTTTTTCTGAATTTTTAACATGGGCGAGAATGCTGAAATATGACATTTTTTCACAATGAATCAAGTTTGATTTGCAACGAGCTTCCATAGCGTCACTTTCGGTGTTCAATTGTGGCATTTTAACAATGACACTAATTGAAAATGTACATCGAATGACGCCTGTGAGCCGGTCAGTGAAAATCTGAAGATGACTACTGATGCTGCATCAGAAAGTTGACTGTACTACTTTGGGAACACTCATCTCTCGCGCTCACGTTCTCTTTTGTCTTGATCATGTGTACCGCACATATTTATGTATTGTTTGTACATATAATATATGTGATGAGAAAAACAACGTAAATGTGTTATAATAATTCCGTATATGGAATCTCGACCGGGAAATAAACCCGCTTCAATAATTAATACCACTCTGATTTCAGACGTCATCCTAAATTAATGCAGCCTTGACTTAAAGTTGTAATGTGTGTGAAGTCGCGTGTTTTTACCACATTAAAAATTAAATACAAAAACTCAAACATACAAAGCTCTACGCAAACATCGTGTGCCGACCGCTTAGTATTAAATTAAACAGTAAGAGCGAAAAAATCCTTTCAAGTCGCATTAAATACGTCGTGTGATAAGACGACGAACGCTGTATATGTATGTATGTATAACTGAAACATAACTGTTTGTGCGGTTTATTTTGGATTTGAGCTTAAAGCTGTATATTATTCAGAGACGTGTATTCTATTCAAGGGATTATTGTATTGTACTTGATACACATCTATCGCACCCAATCGTCTGAAATGTGTTCTATTTAAAGATCATTCTACCTATACAAAGCACCGAAATAAATTTGAATGATGTAAATATTTTCGAGAATATTCAGTCACACTTGGGTTCTAATTTTAACGCGAAACAATTAAAAATGCGAATAATTGTTCAAAGGTATTTACATATTCTTGGTTACGTGCCTACCGTTCATATTATTGTATTTTTGGAAGAAGAAAAAAACGTGACCGTCGTACATTTGAGAGGCTTTGTGTAAAAATTTCACCTGATGCTCTCACGTTTCGCGGTTATCGGAAACGATTTTCAGAACTTGCCGTGTAAAAATGTGCAACATGATGGTTTCGTGCAACTTTCACGTCCCGGAGGAATGATAAAATCTGCCTTTGTCTATAACAGTTGTTATTACCGCGAAAACACGGCAAAACGCCGCCACAACAGCAACACATACATACACATAGCATAATATTATATTACGTAGCACTTGAAACGGTAAGAAAACGTTTAAATCAGTCATCACCTTAGTATTATGGAATAGAAGGCGGTTGTGCTAAAGCTTCGTCTATTCTTAGTCGCTATCGTCTTTGTGTAAAATGTATTCATAAACTAATTCATTCGATGCACATGCATAATGGTAAAGTTCAGTGCAGATAAATTACCATAATTGAATCGAAAAAAAAAATCCAATAATTATAATACACAGTGCGTTGCCGTAAATCAAAAAATTACCAGATACTATTTCGAGTACGTATGATTAATCTATCGATGAATAATGATATATATGACCGGCACCGCCCAGTGTCATCGATTGAATACTTAAATTAATTTAAATTAATTATGCACAGACGCACGACTATGATGTATATGCTGATTTAATCTTACACTACACGTACATATCGAATAAAAAATATTCTGTTGACTATGAAAGTAAAAGTGGTTCAAAATTCATACAGGAATATTGAACAAAATTTTCCTTAAGACAATTAATTTACTTGGGTATGTATGCTTACACGTTTAAAAGTTTATATGATTTATAATTTTTACTAGCCGATTTACAAACCCGTGTGCACTGGTTTGTACAATAACAGTACAATTGACAGTAAGTTAAACGATTGTATAGTGTACCGTTAATCGAATGGGTGTATGGCCATAAAATAGCTTGTTGGCAAACACACCGCTAAAAAATGTTTATTTGTTATGCTGGCATTGCTAGCGAGACCCAACGATCCAGACAGGCAGACGAGCAGACGCTTACGTTTATATATAAAATAATAGTAACACACAACACTTTAATATTATAAATTGAATTGCTATCCTTATACATATTTTGACCACTCCAAGTCAATTCACTCACTCTGGGTATGCGAGCGTTTCGCGGCTAGGCTACCCAGCCAGCCGGTCGGTCAGGTAGATTGCTGCGTTTGATTGATTACTACACATGATTACTAAAAAAGTAGGATTATTATGTAGATTAAGAAATATACTATTCATAAATACAATGATATTGGTTTATAATGCAATTGTTCGTTCTCATTTGATATATTGTGGTTAATTTTTAAATTTTGTTAATGGGGTAATTAAAGATAGGTTGCAAAAATTGCAAAATAGAGCTATGCGGAGTATTTTAAATGTTAATAGATTAACTAGTATAAGATACACGTTGAATGAATTAAATTGGATGAGAATTAAAGTATTTCGATAAATATTCAATAAAAGGGTATAATATACATATGTAGTCTAAATATTAGGGGTAAGAATAAGTTAAGTAGATCTAGGAGAATTATCTTGTACAGGGGTGTTATTGAATACAATACCAGAAGGCATAGATATAGAATAACATAGATAGGCCTTAGCGCCCGAAAAATGTCATACAAAAAGGGCATGCAAAATGCATGCAAGGCATGCATTTTGCTTGACATCTTTTTTGTGGGAATTCCTTTCTCCGCACTTTAGACCCCCGAACACTCCCGTTGCTTCTGACGCATTCTCCAGACAAATTTGTTTAGAATGGCCTATCTATGTTATTCTACATATATCTATGCCAGAAGGTCTTAGGTCTATAAACAAAATTGATAGATTCCTGTTTATTTTGTAATTTTAGCTTACTAAGTTACTTTTTGTTAGTAATTAGCTTCTTAAGCTATTTTAACAAAATAAAATAAATAGATACTGTATATAGTTATTGTATGTCGTGTCTCTTAGTGCGATATACATACATATTATCGACCGTTTTGTAGTAGAACACGCTTCGACAAATTTGTTATGGAATACCAAACACATTTGAGCTTTTAACTCTCTCGCAGTTTTAAACTAGTACATCTGTGTTCCCACAGAAGTTTCGCATTTGCGACTTTTCCTAGGAGCTTTTTCCAACCGTAGCGTTCGTCGCTCGTGTTGCGGTGGTCCAGACACATGCCGGGGTTTCGCAAAAGGCAATAAAACAAAACGCCGATTGCGAAAACACCGCGAGCGATTGCACAATGCGAACGCGCGCGCGCATGGTTCAAATATCAAAACACGAAATCCCCGTTGTTACCCGATACCGGCGTTATATTTGTTTATGGCCGGTTTGTTTGAATAGGCCGCTCTTTTTCGCTTTTTTTTTTTTTTTGTTCTGTTGTATGTAAGCCATCGACCGAGCCATCATCGGAGCCGTGAGACTCGACAACGAACGCACAGTGGTAACACACTCTCGATGGAAATCAATCACAGCTAATCAAAAATTAACTTCATGGACTGTAAAATGCAAGCTATTGTTATTATTAGACGGCGGACAGATGGATGCTTTTGATGACGCGCGATTTTTGAACCCTAAACGCTTCTTAGGATATTCCGTTACTCACCCGAACTCATAGCCGTACTCTAGCAATAACATATTCTATCCATCCTTTACAATTATTTATAACATATTTTAACCTATAATATATAACATAAATACATGTAACTCAATAATATTATTGAGTATGTGCCGTGCTGTATATGCGTACATGCCGTGAGTGTATGCGAGCGTTCCGCGAATACCCAGGTAGTCAGCCAGGCGGTGATTCCAGTTAGAATTAAAAGTTTAATTCGAAGCTACATAGGTAATGGAGGCAAACGAACAGGTCACATATTCGTTTGAATCTACACCATAAAACCTTGCAAAATATGTATCGACTTGCAATTACTAGACGGCGGAAAGATGGATGCTTTTAATAACGTGCGACCTTTGGAACGCTTCTTAGGATATACCGTTATCCACCAGAGCTTGCGTTCGTACTCTACCATTAACATATTCTCTTCATCGTTTACAGAACAATTATTTATAATAACATAATAATATAAAATATAATATATGACAATAATACATACATATAATGGTTCAATAATATTATTTGCAATATATGCAATTGTTCAATAATATATTATTTGCAATATTTGCAATTGTTCAATAATATTATTTTAGGTTTTATTGTCTCCAATTGCCGAGTAAATGCTCTTAATGCATTTTATTTTATTTCTAATATTCCTACCAATTACTAAATATGATAAATTGTGCGAAATGCTGGCTGACTAAGATATTTTTTTATTTTATATAATAATAGCTAATTAGCTAATTTAACTTACATCTATTACATATTTATAACAACTACATAAATCAATTACACATTATACACTATACTTATACATAACTACTATCTCTCACAGAGGTGTCTCCTCACACTTTTCAAGAATGCATCTATTGTCTTAGAAGACTTGACGCACTCCGGGAGGGTATTATACATTAATACACCCCTGTGAAAAACACCACCAGCTGTCTTTGTTTTTCTTACTCTACCTACAACTAATTTGTTCTTATTTCTAGTAGAATAACTATGGATATCACTATTTCTAATGATATAATTCTTAAAATAATTTGGCAATAACTTATGATCTAACTTATAAACAAAAGACAATGTACTTAACTTTAAACAATTTCTAATACTCACCCATCCCAATTCATCTAACATACTTCTAATACTTTTTAGCCTACCAACATTCAAAATACCTCTCATAGCTCTATTTTGTAACCTTTGCATTTTATCTAAATCTTGGCCATTGAACATATTAAGTATGTACAGTGGCACAATAAACCAGGTGTGGCAAGACAATTGTATTATAGACTAAAACCTTACTTTTCCCACTTAAAATATTTCTTAACGGTTAAATATATGACGGTTTTTCCTTTAACATTTTTATTCTAATACAGAATCTAAGGAAAGTGATGACAATGCGTTTAATTTCAATTTTGACAATACGAAAAAAGGGACAGATAAAAATAATTTTTTTGGTTTTATTTATACATATATTTTATTTATATTATATTTTATTTTAATATTATATATTAAGCTAAATATATAATTTATTTTATACATATACATACATACATATAAAATTTAATAAATAAATAATATTCATTATCTCGAACGATAATTCAGGCGGGCAACGGCAACGCCCAAATATATCTGCGGCAAAAGGTTCGAGAATCCGAAACTCCGAGGTCTAGTTATCATAGTGAAAATCTACTTTGTTTTGGCCTTTCTATGTGCTAATTATAATACATACATATATAACTGCATGTATCTAAATGACTTTAGCCTTTATCGTTCGTACGTTATAACCGTCTTAATTACGCCTTATCTACACAATTCCATATAAATTATGCGAACGTCGATATAAAATGCACAAAAATGACAGTTCTCGTAAATATATAGGTTCGCATCGTTAAAATCTGGCTGCGCATAAAATTCGACGTAAAAAAATAAATAAATAAAAGCGACGAGTATAAAAATGAAGAAATCAAAAGTGCCATCGTTAAATTGACCGGTCGTTCGATGGAAATTGCAAAACGTTCCGCCGTAAATTGAATTAATCAAAGGCCATAATTTCCGCACCGACTATTATCATATCGCGCGCGGGAAAATAATAAAAATTCATCACTGATAGTGTCAATGTTGAGCGCACCTGGAAAGCAAAGTCGTTGGTCAACGGGTCACCACACCACACTAGTGAGGTTCATGAGAAAATAAATCCTCAGCGAAGATGACCAGTCGGCTCTGTGAGATCTGAGCAATTTATTACGGACCCGTAGGTGAACGATATTATTAATGGTGTTTTTTTGCAATTCTGACACCTAACAGTACCTTACTGCTGCCAAAGTCGAAATGTGAAGAACGATCAATTTTTTTCTCCATATGTTTATTATGCGATGTAAAGGAAGATCTTAGCGAAATGTGATATATTTGTCATGTTATTTCATAGCGAATACGTAACGTTTGAACATCGTAACATCTCAAATTTCCCAATGGACAATAGTGGTTGGAGTTTAACATGTAGAGAAGTGCGAAACACTCTTATATGCACGTCTAATGGTAATGGGAGCTGAAGGTAATCAATTGCAGAAGAATAGTTGTATATCTAAACTTACTACAATAACAAAGCGATAAGATTTCCTTTAATAACATACGAAAAATTTACACTTGAGAATGTTGAGGATACAAGTACAAAGGTTCAAAGGGTACACTAAGTAAATTGTCTCGATATTTAAAGTATCTATGTATGTATGCATATACTGTCAGTGTATTTCCTTTACAATTCCATGCATGCATTCTAATTTAATATACATAGAACATATATCACGTCTGAGTAAACTGTCGAGCGTGTGATTCGGCAAGAAATTCACACACAGTCGAGTTTCGCTCGCATTTTCAAAATAAAAGATTAATACGTTAACGCTGATAGCACACTAGTGACTTTTAATAATGTAACATATCAAAATGGACCGATCACGACCGCTAGAAAGCCGAACAGATCGAGATAAAGATATTATTGTGTTAGGGATAGCGACTTTATAAAGGACACCCCGCTGCTATGAGGTTAAATAGTAGGTACGACGACGAATGAATAAATATACACAAAAAAATGAATTAATAACAAACGTAAATATATTATTGTAGGTACACGTAGGAATAAAATTGGACCGCTGCGGCTTCTGGACGAGATATCATCTCGATACGAAAAACGGTAAACGGGCCGCTGTTAAATCGGTCGTGTCGCGTAATGTGGCTTGTAGTCATTAAGATGATTGAGAGGACTTTATTCATTATTAAAGTTGTACCAAGTGGGCCTATTAATAAAGGGGCACACACAGGTCTCTATTATTCAGTTTGACGACAAGATTCTGGGAAAATATCTGTGTGACACGCCCAAAGTTTGATTTTTCCCAGATGCGTTTTTGGTTTGAGATCATAGGCACAATACCTGATTGAAGTATGTATGTAAGTAAGTATGTATGTATGTAAGCGTCATCATTCCAATTATATCAATAACTGTATTAATATCAGCACCTGTTGAATCTTCCGAAGATAAAATTTACTGTACGCATTAGTTATAAAAATTTAGAATAATAGAATTATAAATCTTCTTGTTGATTTAATCGACCATTCGGTATGTTCGGTATGTTCGTTAACAAAACCAGCTCTCACTCTCAATACAATCTGGCCGTGAATTCGATACGGCTTATTGTGCATCTATAATACAACAATCCGGCCCTGTAGGTATGTACATAGGTACATACATATATAGTCGCTGTTGTAGATTTTCTTGTCAGATAACTAATGGTCAGTATCGCACCAGAATCGGTGTTAGACTATATTAAACGTTCAATTTAATTAATTAATGATTTGTCGGCGTCGCATTGAATATCAAACGTACGCGTTTTATGCTAATGCAAACGAGTCCGTTTAAAAACTGTCAAGTCACACAGTTTCCGAACGATAGATAAGTATAAACACAAGCAGCGCTTAAATTATTGTTTGTAATACAATATAGCGTAATTGAAAATGTGAACGATCGTGTATATGATATGATATATATTGGAAAGCCTCTTTTAGAGCAGAGAACGTGGGAAAAGCAAATCGTCACGAAGTCGATTAATTTATATGTAACTTTTAATTATCTTAGCCTGAAGATAATCATTCCGATTCCAATGTATATTATATGATTTCGGAAGTGAAATCGAAGAAGCCTTTTGCGTACTACAATTATTAATCGTCCGAGGCTATTTTGCACAATGTAAGTATTCGGTTATAAGGTTTTTAAGACATGCGCGAGGTGCGTTGCGTTTACATGTAATGATCAGTCATAGTTCAATCCCATATGAAATCGTCGATGATTTATTGCGCCGAAGCTTATGACAAACGATCGCATAAATTTTATTATATTAAAATTCGGCGTTGCTCAATTCACGAGTGAAAGTCAAATTAGGAAAATTCGCATCGTATGTAGTACATACATATGTACGTAGAGCTTTAGTGTCTGTGTAACTTTTAACGTACACTTATTACATGCATAGACAATACAATGTACATACATATTATAAACGCAATGAAGCAATACACGGAAAGAACATCGATAGCATTGGGTGGATATCTACTTTGATTATAATTTATTTAACTTTTAATGTATACGTCATATATTGCGTACGAGTGGCGTAGTATTGAATTGGAATTGGTTGAAATACACATTGCGATGATATGAATACGTAATGATAAGTTTAACTGATCAGCTGTTCGATGTTCGTGTACATACATATGTACACACATACGTAAGCGACAATAGCGTATCGATTTTCCGTTGACGCGTTTTGCCCGCAATGTATATAGTATTACGCTTTGATCGTTTGAATGAATTTTAAGTGGGAATTTCCCCGCACAAGTTTACCGGTGACGTCACACGAGGCTGCATGGCAACGTGACGTCGATAATGAGCTTAAAATAACGCGAATATATTGATTAGCCGCAACGATGAAAGCTTTTGCGCAAGTGCGAACTCGCGCGCCAGAACGCGGTTGCGCTAAATAAATTTCCGAATACGAAAATGTATTGAGTGGAATCGATAAAAAAAAAAAAAATCGAATCGTAAATACTGTAGCGATGTTGGGGGATGAGTTTTTGTTTGTCATGTAAGCTTAAAATGGACTTGTGTCGTTTCGAAATTTGTCCAAAGTCGTCGACAAGAATGAGAAAAATCTCGTTGACTGAGATCGTTGGGGCCTTGACGCGGATTCGTGAGGTTCAATTCGAAACCATCGCACATTTTTGACAGATACCTTATTTTATACGGACAAGGCTGCTTTTGTACGTTTAATGTATACCTGTATAATCTACCCGTTCAGATGCGACTTATCGAATGCGTTTTAATAAAAATCGTTTTTGAATGTCACGTTCATAATTACAGTATCGAACAATTGAACTTTTAAAGATACGAAGAGACTATTCTCAAAACGTACATTTTAAATAATGCATATTTAACTATATACATATATAAGTACGTGCGCACTATGAATTTATTTATATTAAGCTTATACGAATCATTTGGACCATCCGAAAGCGTGATGATTTTTTAAATATTTTATTAAATTCAAGTAAGCTTTTTGACACACTGTTTCGGAAGCGTTAGAAAGTTGTGCTTTGCGCAAGTTACATTTGCTGTGAGTGTTGGTGTCGACGGTCGCGTCAATCGTACTTAAAAACTGTACTAAAAATATGCTATAAAATCGAATAAATCGATCAGAAAAATTGTGAATAGCATACTGATTGAAATTTCGAAGAGAAACTTTCGAGTTGAATGCGATATAACTGCAAAAAAATGTATGCGATGAATTTACGTTTGTCAAGCTGACGTTTCTCGTTAGCGAGAATGCTACCCGAGCTGAAAACGAGATTCTTTTATGCAGGTAGGCACTTACTTACATATATGCGATGTTGTAAAAAAGTGAAGCGTAACATTGGTCAAATTTTTTACCTTTCAATCACGAGAGCATACTTGACGTTTTCATCCAATGTCCAACACGTAATCCCTATGAACAAAAAAAAAACAAACCAAACGAATAAAAGAAGACAAATTTATTTAATTTTAAATCGACTTTATATATATAGTTATTTGGTTAAATGAAGAGAATTACTATAAGCGCGTGCGCTTCCGAAATGCAAGGATTAATTGCGCGCAAAAATGCGACAATCGTGTTGTCGGTCCTTTGGCAAAAATAAATAGGTCACAGTCGAACCGAAGGAATTCACGAGTGTTCGATTCGGCAGTGCGTTATTATAGGGTTAATTGTTTGAAATAATTTCCATCGCTAATTGGTAGGCACTCAAAAAATTGTGTACGTTTAAGTATTTTTCAAATGGACAATTCAGAATGTAAACAATTTATAGGGGCACGCTTTTGAATCGACACAGTTACATTGTACAAGACTTCCGCTCGGAAAATTACGTATTTATATACTGAAACGGATCGATGGGACACCACCAGATACAGATAAATCAAAATACACGATCTAAAATAAAAGCTTTTTACACTTGACGGGTTAAATTGTTTATCTATGTGCTTCCTGTAAGCGCGGAATGTTTAAGGGAGCTAAAATGTGAACTCCTTCCGCATGCTATTTTTTTTTAAACGGCATTTACAATGCGCTTTCCGTTAAAGTGCTTTAGCGCGGAGCTTTTGCCGTCGCGGTCATAAACTGTACAGAAATGTGCGGTAATTGTTGGCGAACAGTTCGCGAGATGATTGCCGGCTTGCCGTTACAGCATCTGCACTTAATGGGCGGGATACCTTTATTCAATTACACTTGAAATACGATTATAACGTACTTACGTAATATAATAATAATATACACGACGACTAGGTATAAACGCGCGATTAGCATTTTACGTATAAATGCACAATAAATATTTGTATGATTTATTTTTGTTATGTTATCGTATGGCAATGGTGATTTTCCACGGCGCGACGTTTGTGATTTAATAGTTCGAGCGAGATGACACTATAAATATTTATCAGATCACCAGGAAGAAAAATCATAGTAAATTTTCCCAAAAAGGACATTCATTACGACACGGTTGAATGTCGCTTGATGTATGTGCTTATTTTTTTGTACGGAATCTTTATTCAAATTTGCTTCTGCGACGCGACTTACTGCGTGATATTTGAAATATTTGATCTTTATGAAATATTCAAGTGTGTGTTGACGTTATGGAATTATTGAAAGATCCGCAAACTTGGATTTCGATCAAAAATAAAAGGTGAGAATTACGTCCTTCTTATTATTAGAGTGCTATATATTCAATACGCGCGGCGGGCAGATTCAATGAACTTTTTACTCGCTGTTTTATTTATTAATATTTTAAATTCACTTCCACTGACGTCGAATTCATCTTGTGACTATCAGCAATCAGCCCATTCCCAAACAGCCTTTACTTCAATACGTTATTATTAATGGAAATATACAAGCGAGACGAACGTTTCCGGAATATCGCCTCGTATAGGTACATTTTAAGGATGTATTTTTATTATACATAAATGTGTCGTTTTTCCATTATTTATTATAATGCATTTTTGCACTCGCCTATTCGTCGTCGTTCGGCGCAATAATTATTTACCTGTCGTCGGAGAATTCGTCACCTGCGACGAGAGAAAGTCCTCGAGCTTTGGGGCAGAGCTTTTTTTTCTGCAGCTTTGAGCGGCCATTGTGCTGTCAAAATAAATTATGCCCCGGTAAAGAGCCGCTCATTATGCTCCGATATTAAGTGAACGATACTCGCTACATAGTCAAGTCGTTGATTTATGCACCATTTCTCGCATTCATATCCGGAAAAATTAATGTGCGATTTTCCGGACACAATTTATAAGCAGTTACTATAAGCACGCTTTTGAATTTGTACCTTGTAAACAGACGTCCATTCAATATTGAGATTTAATCAAAAATGAAGTTTTACTAAGGCTACGATGAAGGTTAAAAATTTCAAAGATATTTCTAGATAATGAGTGAAAAATACAAAATATACATATTGTGTTGTGTTGAAGCGTGAGATACAATCATTTTTAAGAGTGAATCACCTTGCGTTTAAATGGACACCCTTCTTTTCGAGAACTCAAAATTCAATAAGTAAATGGAAGCATATGAAATTTACAGTGTACGTTGTATTACTGTGGATGTGTGAGTCGTTTCGATTTCAGATAATATGAATAGCAATTTATTGTAATAGGTATGAGTTTATTTCAGACTCGGTAATGCACTCCCATTGATCTCCACGCAAAATGACTTAATAAACCAGACAGATAACTGCGACTTGTTTGTATTGAACCACAGTACATGCATTATATTATACTGTGGCAAAACGAAGGTTATTCCAAAAGCGGTAAAGTTGACCAAACAAAGGGGTGAAAGCATGAAATATGTCATAAGCGTATTCCGCTCGAGTGCGATCATTCTGCAACTTTTTGTGCAATAAATTTATTGTTTACACAGGGCGCATGCTCCGAGTGCATAATTGCCTGCTTAATATGTCGTAAAATTTTTTGAGAGCTTTTTTTACATGATCGTAACCGAGACAGCCGGACAAAAGCGTTCAAAAATAATACTGATATCGTTTTTGCTTTGAGCAGATGTCGGCCATGCCACACCGAATTGCATTAAAACGTAGTCGTGCCACATTGCAGAATTTCATTTTTGGTTTTTGTGCTTTGATGTCGTTAATGGAAGAATCCAAAAGTGGCACACGAGGTGCCATCGTCAATGTTTGCCAGTTGCATCAACGACTATTGCCCGCATAGAAACTTTTTAAAATGATTAATCAAAATAAATACATATATAGCCGGAATGGACACGGACATGGAATATTTCACAAAAAAAAATGCATCGTTAATTTGATGATAATCAAGCTTTTATATTCAACGGTAGATGCATTGAAAATTTAAACCTGCAACGTTTTATATTAAAAATATGCAAATATGTTTTTTTTTCGTCAGAAATAGGTGAAAATACGTATGTCTACTAAACAAATGTCAAATGTGCGGATAAAGAATGGACGCTACAGAGCAGTGAATTCCTCGTCGATCAACATGTCCGTTATTAGAATATTTATACGACGTTGCTCAAGAGATGGAAATAAAAATATGGTGCGTCCTTTCGAAAACTAAATAAATTTCGTCGTCTGGAATCGAAAAAACGCACACTTATCGAATAGGCTAAGCGGGTCGTGGACGCCCACGTAGACAAAAGAGTGGCAAGGTCCAGATAGTCGACTAGATCGATGATGGCAATAAGATGTGGCAGTTTGAAGAGTGGCGTGTAAACATACACGATTGACGTTAATTATGCAGTGTGCCGGAAAAGTCCATGTCACACGCAGTGACTTTTGTAAAATTCGCGCCACCACGCGTGCCATAGACTATGACACCGCATAGAGAGCTAGGCTATACATGTGTGCATATATTTTTGGTGATTTTCCATTATCTTGCGTCGACTGGTGGAATTTTATTTTATTATTATTATCATCATTGATTTTTTTTCGCCTTGAAACTTTGCCTCTAACGACGTGTCGTATAGATATTTTGCATACGAGACCGTGATTAGGATGAAATTTCGCAATAAAACTGTAAACGGTCAAGGACGACCTCTTTGAAACGCTCTGTTAATTGAATTGCGCAATTTATTTAAAAAATTAAATTATCTATTAGTACGCAATAAGATGAAAATAATTTGAAATTCATGATTTCCAATGGGTGAATACTTAAATGAAAATCGTCAAATTTCTAGTGTTCGAAAAGAGAGGTCACCAAAAATATGTACACATTCTAGAATGCATTTTGAGGTTTGTTTGATGACTTGTGTAATTTACTAAGCAAAGCATGGATAAACTACTAATTATAACGGGACAATATATATTATAGCATCATTTTGCAAAGAATTTTCCTTTATACAGTTTAAATGACACAATCGTAGTATAGCGGGAAAAAATGCATCAAATGTCTCCACTGCTATTTACATCGCCGTCTAATATATTAAATAAGTGAAAGGGCGTGTCGTAAGTGTTGCAAATTTGAAACATCACACAAGACAGATTTTAAACTATTATCAAAATGTCAATAAAAGCTTAAATCGTTACGCCCACCGCGAAACGCGGTTAAGCGATGGTCCGATTTGCGAATCCGTCACGCGTCGCTCGATCGTTACAAATGTTCGCAGATTTGGCACGCGATTTATTGCACATTTCTACATATAATAGATTTTCGGTCGGTTTGCATTATGTACTGCGTATAGACGTGTGATAGGCGACGTCTCTAGCCGGACACATATATATATTATACTATGGATATGTGTGTTTTGTGTTGTGTAACCGGTGTCCCGTCCTACGCGTGGTCACCGTCGTCCCACGCGTTTCGTTACCGGTGTAATCTGCCATTTTTATGGTACGTTTGACGTGTGACAATCGGCCAGAACGTTTGTAAAAATTAATACGGCACGAATGAGGACGGTCAATGATTTTAGACAAAGTTGAATCATCAATGTTTTGCAAATTTTTATTTTTTATGATATATTTCTTTCACAAGTAGGTGTCCGACACACATAAAACGTTTAAGGAAAATTTAGTGGTATTCGTATTAATTGATAGTATAAATACTTGAAAAATATCGTATATGTAAAGGTTTTAATTTTTGACCGGTCAAAAATCCTTTTTTTTTTAAATATCACAATTGTTGTAATTTAGCGAATTTTAAATATCACAATTGTTGTAATTAACAGAAAAAAGTTGAGATTTCATTTAGTAGGATATACAAAACAATACCATACATTGTACATACATATATATGTATATCACATAGAATATCGACAGTGATCTTGCAAACCGTCCTATCTATCGATATGTTTTATATTGGATTTTTTTTATTTTTAGCACGTTTTCAGCATGGGAAATAGTGCTTTTTGTTTATTGATACTTTCATTGAAACGTTGTAAGTCACCTCTATTTATCTCTGCACAATTTTTACTTTATTCATATTACGTTGATACTATCTTAGTATTTTTATACCATATATTATATTGCTTTGTATCGTCAGCGATCTATCAAATCCTATCTCATTTTTTCCGATTTTTTTTTCTTATGCTAAAAGTTGTTATATGTTATTTTTACGATTATTTTTTAATCTTTGATGTTGAAATTTCAATTATCATATCTATAATTATAACTTATCATACCTCAAATTTATCAATTTGATTTCTAAGATAACCTATCACAACTTTTTGCATTTAAAAAAAAAATCGGAAACAATAAAAACGGTTTGCAAGATCACTGACGATATAAAAATCAATATAATATGTGGTATATACAATACTAACGTAGTATTAACTTATCTAATATGAATAAAGTAAAAATTGTGCAAAGATAAATATAAAGGTGACTTACAATCTTGCAAGAGGAAGTATCACTTTTGATTTGTGGAAAATGATTCAAATTCGATCATACATACTTGATTCATATTAGTCAAAATCTCGCGATCAAAACCTTTGCATGCATTTTTTACTTTATCTATTAAAATTATTACTTCCTAAAAGTACAAAAAAAATTAGAACGTATACGTACAATGATTTGTGTTACGTTGAGTGCATGCTTTGAAGCAAATAAATATATATTATTAAAGAGATGCATAATGCAACTGTCGCACGTTAAAGACCAACCAACAAAAAAAAAAAAAGAAACAGTCTATAAAAAGCCATCAACCGGTTTCTATTCTCGGTCATATTTCACAGAAATATTAGACGATGGCTTTAGCGAAAGTTGTTAGCAACAGAATCAAACACACACCGCATACACGTTGACGTATGCTAAAACTTTGCAAAACCCGCATAAATACAGACATTATAAAGTTGCATTCGCATTTCGGCCAACGACGAGCGGTCTAAATGTCTATGAATACGTGTGGGGGGCGCAAATTATTATTATGCACCGGTTGCGAAAAATTTTGCGACAAAAATCATACCCGCGCACGCTGATTTATTATTATCGTCTACGTTTATGTGTGTGTGGTTTTGCAAATACACAATAAAATACAAGCAATATTTTCCAATTAACAATTCATTAAGTGACGCCAGCTTTTGTAATTTAATATTGTGGTGGCATTCTCGATCATTCATTAATCAAATTTGCATGATTATTGCATATTCTTTTTTTAAAAACAATTTTAATAACCATTTTTTTACGTGTCCATATATCGATGTGTCAAATATTATAATCGCATTCTCGCAATTGAATAACGCTCGAAGCCAAGACGATTGAATGGCGGTATACTATTGGTTAACATTGATTTATCCGAATGACCAATAGGAGAGCAGTGTTGAAGTATCACACATACATTAACTTAATTAAATTGCACATAAATGATATATGGATGATTTGTCGTCTGCGTATTCTATACAGGGTCACCGGTTCTCCATCTGATATTAAAAGTGGCATTTAAGAGTTCGTAAATTCATTATTGTACATAAATGCGTTATGGTAATTGTACGCGGAACGTGATCGAATACCATTAAAGTTGAGTAGGTAAGCGAAACGAGGGTGACCATAAATCGGGGTTGTAAATTAATGCGTGCGATTAGATTATTTATATTAATTTGATAAAGCGTTAAACCGGTCGGGTGGTAAAGTAATTACCGATCGAAAGTGCCCGTTTAAATAAAACAACATAAATTTCACACGAATTACATGGAGCCACGTGTGCGCGTATAGTATTTAAATTTTCATTATCTATGCTAATTAGAACGAATAAATTCATCCGTATCTAGTCTGCTATCTATCGATATGTTTTATATTGGATTTTATTTGATTTTTAACGCGTTTTTAGCATGGGAAATAGCCCTTTTTGTTTATTGTAAGTTATTTGATTGTCATCGTCGATACGAGTGGATTTTTTTCGAAGGCTGTTTGTGTGAGTAAATGTTTATTGTATGAGTGCAATTAGGCGAATCGAACTCGGCCACTGAAATAACAATGGCTTGTAAGTACAAACAGTGTGGGAGACTACGGGGACAAGTGTCCCAGGGCGGGGCAACATTATAAATTAGAATCAGAGCAAGATCTCAGACGACTTCATCCGACAGGAGAAGCTGTTCCAAGTCGTGCTGTGATGGAAGAAGACGAACATTGACGTGCTTAACCAACAGTAGGTATGTAATGAATATACTAATTGGTTGTTCGTTTAACGTCAATTGAAATCAGAACAAACCAGTTAATTTTTACACAGAACTGCAATCTGTATAAATAAATATATAATCGAACTTTTTTCTGCCCGTCTGTTTGTTTTTAAAACATTCCAGAACGTTTGAGCAATCAGGATTGAGCTTTGTAGGAGTCTTCCTGTGATCTTAGAGACTTTGTATGTACGATCAAAAATGTCGCGGGAAACTGACTTTGCACGCGTACAGAAATGAAAGCTGTGCGTACGCAATGCAATAAAATTGAATATGCAAAACTTTTAAGTTGATGTTTGTGTTAATTGATTATTGTATTAAAGTGTATGTTGTCCATAATAAAGTGTATAATTTTTTGAGAAAATAGGAATGCGACTTGAATAGTACTCCACCTTGATACGACCCATTCACTGTTGGGTCGATACATGATCTGAGCCAACATATTTTCCTAATGATTATATACTACTAGCGTCTTGGGATGTCGTTAATCTAGTCGACCTATCAAAGCCGAACGTTGATCGGCTATTCTCATTCGACTTAACCCCTTCGCCACCGATGATAATGAAATCGACAGTGGTCTGAACACGCGGTCAGTGCTCTCGCGTAAGTGTCGTGGATTTAGAAATTAAGCAATTATTTGGGCGAGTTTAGCGTGGGCGTGTCCCATCTCTGATGTTGGTTTTTTTCTAGATCGATTCCAGTCATCATCATCGTCCAATGGTAATCACCAGGATGGCCTTGGTGAAATTTGGTACAGCTTGGCTCGTGTCCACTTCCCACGTTATGTTGTGGCGCATGATTATCCGCGTTAAAATAACAATAATTTACCTGATACTGAGCACCTGAGAGAGTGTCTATTGCGGTCTGATCTCAATCAAATTTTTGACAACAAACGTCACCTACATATAACGTTCCGTCATCGATAGATAATTTAATCGATTTTTATAAGTGCTACATATCTGAATAATTCGTATTAGTGAGTAATATTAAACAATGTTTTTTATCAATAGGAAATTTCGTGCTTGCGCCGCAGGAGGTTCAAGATTTAATATCAATAATTGCTGGGGTCACTTTTTTGCGCCAGCTTGTAATTGATTAAAAACATAAAGGAAGACGTTATCTTAATATATTATTTTACCCATTTATTATGTAAATATTTTCAATAATAATAACGACGTTGTGTAAAATATTAATCGTTAATGTGTATTTTCCCGCAGGGGGTCGTTCGTTCGTACGATCGATTTTTAAATAGGAGAAAATTTTTATTGCTTGCAATTTCACGTGAAGATAGATTAAGAAGTGCTGATCCTGCTCGCACAACAAATTTGCCGCCTATTGTGTTGCGACGATTAGTATCGAACTGAAAAGGTCATAAAATTTTCATAACTCTCCACGTGAATTTACGACAAACGAGCGTATATCGCATAAATCTAACACATGCATAATATAAAGAGAAGTCTATGCTAATTTGTATGTTTGCAAAATTTATTGATTTATTGTCGGAAGAACAATCAAGTTGGTCACAAAACAGCAGCGTACTTTTTAAGGCACAATAGGCATCGTCGATATTGTAAGCAATTTATTGAATTCGAGTGAAACTTTTATGCTTTTATGGCACAATGCTTTCCTCGATGGTAATGATAATGATATTTTGCCCGTATCAATACGGATCAGCATAATAAATATACTCAATAGGCATTCGATTTAATTAAATGGCAATCGATTAATTAATCGATCGTCGGTTTTATTAAATCGTCTGATCTGATTAGCGTTTAATTTACTATAGTGTTATTTTAATATCAATTTAAGAATAAATGGACACACGTCTTTAGTGCTTCGAACCGCACCGACGCACACCAAAGGCGCGAATGATTTTACTTAATTATAAACCGTTGATTTATTCATTGGATGAGTTAATGGATGAGTCGAAAGAAGGATACCACTCACCGAAATAAATAAATAATAAAAAAAAACGACGCATAAGTATTTTTTTTTTGGATGAGAAGATTTATGGCTATTGCGTTAAGAATCTGGTTTGATCGTCCGTAATATGTACAAACGTACGAGTGAACCATATTATCATGTTTGATATAATCTTTGCGCTTTGACAATTTTAAATACATCGACATTGAGTAATTTATCCGGATATCCCGGTAAGAATTTAATACCTCGTTTCCACGTGGACACATACCCGCCGCAAAGTTATTTATCGTTTGTGTGTTATTGAAGTTACTGGAAATTTTTTACGAGACGACTTCTTTTTCGATGTCGCAATATACATACATACATATGTTAATGTAACGATCGATCGCGTCAAAATATTGTTGATTTACAGTTTCGAAGATTTCTCCACAGTGCGATATAGTTAAATGACATCACTTTTCCACATGGAACAAACATTTGTGTCGTACGCTTAATTAGATATTTAAATTTATATACATATGTACGAAAACTATCCAATCGCTAGACATACATTTGTATGAAAATCACCATAAACGCTTTCGACACACTTAAAGTCAAACAATGTAACTTTTGATTCAAAGAAAAACGCACCTTTGCTAGAATACATACAATATATGAACAGGAACACTTGACGAGCGTAAGTGAAAAACCATTTAAGTTTACGATATGTATCTATGTAAAACTGACAATGTATATTTATTTCGCGAAGCGTTCAACGCACTTAGCGTACATAACGCGTCGAAAGCACGCGGATTTTATCAATAATGATGCATAAATATTAAGGTGAGATGCATTCATTGGAGGGAAATAAAAAAAAAAAAAAAAGTTACAGCGTGTATCGTCGTGGGTCTTGTTTGCATACGAGTGGACATGCTTGGAGCAGTAAATCGTCTGATGGTCATAGTAACACATACGCGACACACATTTATATACTTTTATTTAACTAAAGCTTCATTTTTGAATTTTACATTTCCATTAAAGGCTTGATTGTATATGTCAAATTGTCACATAAAATAAATTCACTATTTTGGCATTTAATTGTAGAAAAAGGAGGATTTGCAGCGATCGTGATCGAAACGCGATGGTATAATCCTAGTCTGAGTCAAATTTGACTCTGTATGCGGCAAAAGAAACGTTCAAAATAAAAGATGCAATGTTAAACTACGATCTGGCAACCATAAAAATGTCCTTAGGTGAGTGATTTAAGCTGTTGACGTCGCCAAAGAGCAAGGGCCAACGTCGAGTTCCGCCTTTGCTAATGACACACACACGGACGAGCTTTTCTTCGCTCTTGATTTCGATGTTTCGAATTTACGATCGTAGAAACAGCGTTTAAAAAAAATATTCTCGTAAATTTAAAAGCGAAACGATATCTCACAGCGGTCATAGCGCACAAATTTCATTCACGATTCAATAAAGGATCATTACGATTGTTTTTTTTGCTCCGTCAAGGTGTGTATAATTTTAATTGTTCTAAATTCGAAGGTGTTAGGTTGCTATCAAAATTATTGAGATCAAAACGATCAAGTGTTATTATACAGCGTAAAACTTTACAACTGGCAATTGATCGATCGCTTATATTCTTATAACATTCGGTTATTATTTGACGCGTTCCGTGTAAAGTGTTTTTTACGAGATAACTAGTTGTTATTTTATCACTTTACAACGTATCCTCAATGTTAACGTTAATGGAAAGTGTGTCTTATAGATAACACATACAAGACCAGTACTTTAATTACCTTACAGTAACACTACAGTTGTACCCAGACGATTTTTATCTTATGCACACACAAATTATTACACATAGCAGTAAAAAGTTATAAAATTATCCCGTTTAATGTATTTATTAAAAAAGTAGGATTATTATTGTATAGATTAAGAAATATACACTCTAGAAATACAAAGATACTAGATAATGCAATTGTTCGTCCTCACTTTATATATGTACATATTGTGGTTCATTTTTAAATTTAGTAAGTATGTTAATTAAAGATAGGTTGCAAAATAGAGCTATGCGGGATATTTTAAATGTAAACATTTCAACTAGTATAAGAATTATGTTGAATGAAAGTAAGTGAAACCTTAAAGTGTGCATGTTAGTATATATTTTTAAGTTTGATAAGATTTTATTATTTAGAAGTATTTAATTAGGGAGTATAATATACTTAGTCATAATAATGGGGGTAAGAATTTAAAATTAAAATTGTTGAATACAATGGACTGCCAGAAGTCTTAGAAATATAAACCAAATTGATAGATTCCTGGCAGCCTTAAAATAACACCTCTGTACAAGTGCTAATAGATAATTAAGTTTATTTTGTAATTTTAGCTTTAAGTTACTTTGTTGTTTGCAATTAGTTTTTCAAGCTATTTTTATTAAATAAATAAAAAAATCACAGTAAAAAATCGATTATAGTAGTTTGATACAGCTAAAACACTAACGGTAAGATTAAACGCATTTAACAACACCTGACATTTGAATTAAAATTTTATTACATTGTTCACTGTGTTTACACAATGTTTAGAACAATATTGTGATGTTTCATTGTGAGGTGTATTTGATGACCGTTTGTAAACTGTTGACTGTAGAACAATGGGTTTTGTGAGTATTGAACCAATATTTGATTGATGCAACACGTTTCTAGGGTTTGTGTCTTACGCGCTCGATGCAGTCTCTTATTTATTATTTTATTTTAAATGAAAAATATCCAATAAATTTTTCATGTCTATTTCTATTAATATAAATATTATTGTGCATTATTTGAATTGGTAAAAAATATTGCTAAAATTACGGCAGCCGTCTCAAGTGAGTACGGCAATGTTTGAGGTATGTAAGCTGAGCTCATCGGGATGTGAATCGCATACCTCGCATAGTCTTCGTAGACTTGAATCAATATTGATTGTCGCGGACACTTAGCGAGTCAATAACACGTGAGGCTGCCGGCTAAACGAAGACTTTTTATCCTACGTATAAATCATCGGCAATACTTACTCTCAGAATGTTGATGATTTACAGTCTCCCGGGCGATTAAATTCACCACTATTATAAATTTATTCGTGAGAGTTTAACAGCCCTGAAAGCTGACGTATTGCATCACCTTTGCCATTGTCCTTTTATTGATATTGGCACAAAATGTGTATCGAGTCAACTGTTCGGATGCCTCGAGGCGTTTACTACCGGTGTTAACTCAAATGTGGACACAAGGATACGGATCGAACAATTGATTGTTGAATTTACTACGATCGGCTATTAATCGAATATTAATGTGAACTATTTGATTGGATAGTAAGCATAACTCATTATTATATACCAATATATTAATGGGAGAAGCATAAAAACGTTAAACTCCTGTACCATGACTACATAGTATCGGCTCATTAAGCGTACAAAAATTAAATAAAGGGAAATCGTGGGAGTTTATAGAACTATGAATATTTCGCAATCAAACTTGTATGAACTTACATTTCAGTTCGTTATTAAGAGCATTAGTTTTACGATATCTCGAAATTATTAACGCAATCTCATCAGACAATATTTTCACATTATATGTATACTACATATACAGGTAGGTACATACATACATACATACAACCAGTTTTGAATGTATCCATTTTCAATAAAATAATATTGAATTTCTTTGTCGATACGAATCGTACGATCGGCTCGCTTCTTTACACGACTTAATTACCGCGAATGTCTTCGACGAGGTTTAAAAAATTTAAGATTGACACGAGATCGTATATTTTGTGTCGTGCACACGCGAATACTACGCTGTACTACAACGATTCTACACGAGATTGCTCAGAGAAACGTAGTGCGTGTGCCAAAATTGGCATCATCAATATACATATGTACATATGTATTGTACATACATAAAAATAAAATCTTGTCTGTTTGTTTGTTCATTTCTTATACATACATTTCCATACCGTTTTATTTACTGAAACCAAACTTTGCAATTGAAACTGGGTACAATATGACATTTTTCTTTTGGGTAGCTTCCATGCAATGTTTTGTTTTGATGACTCGAGCTAATGTTATAGTAGGTATTTATTGATAGTCAAAGCAGATTGTGTATTGTTATCTCAGAGAAAAGCAATCTACGAAGCACTTGCAGCTAGTTAAGAATAAAATCGAAGCCCTTTTTTAAATGTTAATAACGTTAATGTAACTCGAAGTATGTATAACGAGATGATGAAATTATTGCGACGCAGGAAAGCATTGTCACGTCAGTGCCTTGGTGACATAATGGTGTCGAAGACATCGGACGACAATGTCCAACAGTGTGTACAGAAAGTGTCGCTACAATTTATAACCTGCTACCAGTAAATAGCGGTCGACTGTGTCCAATCGCAAAGTATGTACTGTACACGGTGAATTGCATCCGTCGATGACAACGAGAGATGCATTGCGCAAATTCAATTAATTGCACAATCTACTATGTACGACAAATCCTTTTAAGAGAGCAGGTCTCGTTGTGGCACTCGAAGGATCTCGAGAGATTATTAAAAATTAAAATAAAAAAAAAAAAAAGCAGGTCAAACGGGGCACGTTGAAATTAACATAAGATTGAACGAAGATTGCAGTGTCAAATCGTGTTAAGGAGGATAATATTTCGTAGCGGAAAATTCACGTCGGTCGAGTGTTTATTAAAAATGTATGAATATTAATGATACCCGTACGGTAATAATATACGCGTAATTTCGCGAAAACGATAATTGAATTAAGAAACTACTCGACTGCATTTTGAAAGATTGCTTTAATGACAGACGAGAGTTCGTGCCGCGAACATGATAAATGATGCACTCGACTGAAACGGATACTGACGAGACGCCAATGCATGCCAGTTATATAACTTTAAATTTAACGTCGAAACAAATAAAAGGAAAAAAAATGTTTAAAAAACAAGATCAAAGAAACTATTACGGGCAATATAATATTATTCAGTGTTTGTCTCGTGCGCTGCCCATTGCTCTGATGTCATTACATAGAGACCATTATTATATTCTTAGAATGAAAATGGTAGCCGGCGGGTAACATTTCCCTGCCGGTAAGGAGGTTGTATCTCATTATGATAATGTTGAGATATTTCTGTTGACCTGTCGCATCTCTGCATCCCACGGATGATACTGCTGCAGCAGAATTACATACCAGAAGCCGTCCTAATGCTTGTATCTCCCCCCCGTAAGGCTCTTTTGCATTTGAAGGCATTGCAAATATGCATTTGGAAATAATAGAATTTATTTTATAACATTATAATACGGTCAAAAGATTTTCTCGGTGGCTTTCGACTAAATTCAAATCAGTCAGAATTTGTAAGCTTTGAGATGGCTCTGTACAAAAATTGGCACCGTACTACATTATTTTTTGTTGGAGGGAAAGTTAACCAACATTTTTAATAACACAAGGGACTAGACCCAAATGAACATTGGAATAATGGATAAAAGGTACCAATTTTTAGCGAAACCGTTTCACAACAGTTAGATAAATTGGCATATTCTAACAAGAGACGGCCGATCGGGATTTAGTAGTGTCTACATCTTGCCAATGACGATAATTAAGGTGGTAAAAGCGGTCGAAAAAATCATTACGAAGCCCTGAACCTTCACTCAAGACGCTCTAACCACCGACTTTTAGTCCCTTTTTTCGTTACATCTTTTTTTTCCTATAAAAAGCAACACGAATTTTATTTACTTTTTAACTATTCAGTTCAGTTTAACTATTGAAGGGTTGAGTTTTGGAACAATGAACATTATTTTTAAATCCAACATCCCGCTTTGTTTAATAAAGAAGGCATACCACCAATGCGTACTGCCAGTTATGACGTATGGATGTGAAACGTGGATGCTAAATTCAAGAATGTTAACGTAAGATCCAGTGCACACAGAGAAGCATAGAAAGATGTATGCTTGGTATAACAAGAAGAGATCGTAAGAGGAATAAGAAGTATGACCAAAGTGACACATATAGCAGATTGAAAAAGTTGAAGTAGCAATAGGCTGGACACATAGCTAGAAGAATGGATGGCAGACTGACGCGAGAAATACTAGAATCGTATCCGAGATGATGTGAAAGAAAGCAAGGTAGACCGAGTGGACGATGAGCTGATGAATTGAGAAGAATGTGTGGGGTCAAGTGGATGCAGATTTCTCAAGAGAGACAGGAATGTAAGAGGATTGAAGAGGCTTTCATCCAGCAACGGCTGAAAATAATTAGTATTGGAACATCGAAAACAATCAATTTAAGCGCTTTAATGTGTAGCATAGGTATGTACATACATATGTTCAAAATTTAAATTAAACTTTCAGTCATCGCATTTGGACAGCCCTTGAATTGGAGAATTCAAGAAGTGCAGTTGTAATGCAGGCGGTATCGGGGGGCATAAGTCACCTGCAGGAGCCAACCGTGGAGGCGATTGCTTCAACAGTTTTTGCTCACGCGACTACGAGAAGAACCCGAAGCCAGATATACCAGTCTGGGGTCTTTTGGGTCCTCGGGGTCTCTCGGGGCCTGCAATTGAACCGGTGCATCCAGGGTCGACTCCGTGCACGTGCCTTTGTATACCAACTACCGCGAGCCCTCCTGAAGTTTTCCTTCGACTCGGAACGATCGATCAATATTATAGTTGATTGATTCACACGATAGTAAATTAGTACATCTCCACATCGATACGTAAATGTTGTTAGCATTGAACGGTTTCGATTTTGTCGAATCTGTGATTTTTCACGTGCGGCCTGATGAAGACGTCAGATTGTGTTCATCTTCTACCGAGACGGTGTTGATTTTTAAACGTGATAAATTATCCTCGGACTTATCTTTCGGTAATAAATGCACGAAGACCCTTAACAGCACGTAAGCGTCAAAAAATTAACGACGTCCAATTATGCATTGCAACGTTGGACGTATGTATGTACCTACGTATACATTTATTTTTTTGTTGAGTGAGTTTCGCGTACGTTTCTGTGTTTTTTTTAGCGCTGCGCATTCATTATGTGGCCATATATCAAGCGATCGGTGGTAAAAAGCTCGAACACACATGCTTTTCCCCACCTTTTAGAGATAATGAGTCGTCAAACGAGACACCGTTCGTGATGCTGCTGTGCACTCTGGATGACCCCCAACACGACCGAGTGGTGAAATAAAATTAAAGTAACCACGAACAACATGAGGGTCAGAACACCTCATCGTTCGCATGGACTTTATCGAAAGTATATGAAAGTTAATATTAAAAAAATTCCCATTATATTGGTATAACTAAAAAATAATTAAAGTTGTCACTTGGTACTTTACATGTACAAATTATGACAAGCCAAAACAACTATCTTTTATATTTTGAATTAATTAAGCTACCATCTGAATAGCTAGAAACCTTAAGGTTGTCTTTTTACTCAAGCTCAGTATAAACAAAGATTTTCTTTATACTTTTTCCGTGCAAGTGTTTCTTGGAATTATTTTTAAAGACACGCTCCAATGAAATGGGAACAAAATAAAATGCTTAAACTATACGTTTCAAGTATATTTACAACATAAAAAGTACCCGAATAAATTAAAGGTTGTTTAAATTTAAAATCAAACTCATAAAAAGCGATGTTTAATTTGCAATTTTAGAGAAAATCACTATTATTTTTTATTAACCGAACAAACTTAAATACTTTTATTTTTTATTTTACGAAGCGCCTTGTTTTTACTTTATTTTTTAAATAGCATCATCCAGTTTTTAACGTTCACGATGGTGGGCATTTATCGATCAACTTTTTCACTTTCGGTCACTTTAAATCACAATGATAATTATATTTAATACGAATAATTAATGCGCAAAGTCACATATAATTTTATGACGATTTTGGATAATTGAATAGTTCGAGTATTCTAAAATACTCTTGTGTCATATTTGACCGATGTTTACATGTTGTTTAAACTAAATTACTATACATACATACAATGAAAAACATCGTGTCTTGACTACGATATTGGTCTTTTTTTTTTTTTTTTGTTTTTTTATACGTCTTTTGCATTGTCATACGCGATACGTGCAGGTATGATTTAACGAACGCGATTAGTCAGTAGATAGGTATTGTAATACCATTTCTGCGCTAATGCTGGCCGTTATTTCGCCATCCATTAAAGTGCGATGTCTGACAAAAGGACCACAATGCCGACACACTCAAATCGCATTTCGGCCATATTGAATTGACGGAAAAATGGCGACGGGCGAGACTGGCTTATCTTCGGCTCGGTAATGGAGCACCGTTGAGTGAGTCGTGACAAATATTAAAAGTGTACAACGTATAGGTATACCCGTACCCGGCTAATTATCGACTCTTAGCTTATCAACTGTTACGCAAGTATGTATTATCACGCTTTTGCGGTGAAAGTTGGCCCCGACGACGAACGACGAAGACGATTGAATCATATTTTAGCCAGAGGCTATCCTGGAACCGAGATTTCGCTGTTCGCCGCAGATGTATTACTTCCCTCGCTACGGGTACACATTTAAATATTCCGTATTTAATTATTCGAAAATAGTCGCAATAGTATTGAGCTTGTGTTACAGAAAAAAATTACCTCGTGGCTGTTCAGGAATGATTTCAGGTTACAAATCTGTTAATAGATTAATAAGGAAACGATTTCGAAACGAACTGAAATAAAATATGATTTCGTTTTGAGTATGTGTTTGACCGTGAAAATAATCGTTTATGGCGACATAATTGCTACTGTGCGGTGTTATAAAAGCCGCTTTAAAAATAAGTTAAGCCCCTACACAATCTAAATATAAATCGCGGCAACCTGATTTATAAACGATCCAGTGTACGAGCTGAGATAAAAATATTGTGCAGATCAATCTATTTGTGAGTATCGCGACAAGTTAGCATAAAAGATTTTCCTTGATTGCTGATAGCTTAACTGTGTAAGTTTTTATTCCAGTGCTCATATCTAAGCGCTAGGTGGTACGTGAAAATATTAATTTGATTTGTAAAGATGCAATAATACATTCTCCATAACGACATAGCGCGTTTATATTAAATAAAAAGTTACAAAACCTATCCACGGTGACTATGGGAGCATCCTCGTAATAAATCATCGTTGATTTCGGTGCGTTTCTTGTGTTGTTGAATGCTTTGAGCATCAATCATCCGTTGAATATTTAAACATTTTTAATTATGTCTCGAATTAATAACCTACCGGCCGATGGTAGGTATATAATGTGCGTATTAACTTTCGTTCGCGTGGCGTAATTAATTTCTCGCACAAAATTTAATATTTGGCAAAATTGCATGGACGTTGTTGGATCATATATTTTGGATACATCAATTTATCATTTTGGAATACAATTAATTTACTGATTGCGATTAAAAATTCAGACCTTGAGGCTACGTGACATTAAACTTTTATTTCAAATAAAATATGTCATTATTAGATTCACGGAAAGACATAAAAGTATTATCAAAACGTCAAACCGCATGTGGCTCACAATATCACGGTTTGGATAATCTTTGGGTTTTTCACTAAATATCATGTCCGATAATGAATATGCAAATCAAACGATTTTTAAACGTTTAGTAAATGTGTCGATACAATATATGTAGTCTATCTTCAAGATGAAAAAAATCTAGGTCATTAGTTGCATTAACGAATTGGTGACGACTACAGAAAATGTATGCACTTTAGAAAGTCAAGCGCTATCCGACCGATCATCTATTTCGTAATTAATTATCCGAAAGCATTATTATTAGACGGGAAATATGTGAAAGGAACTATTTGTTGGGAACAATAAATTTTCCACGTGTACCATAAGCGTGTGTGGGAAATATTTGGCTATATAGCAGTTACTTGTGTAAACGATACGAATCTAACTCATTATAAATTTAAATATTCCTTAATTGGTTATATCTCAAGATTGGATGTTTAAATCAGCTAACTCGCGAATAAAGAATGTTTTTTGCGAATACTTTACAAGATTTTTGGCAGCTGTTATCTTTCGGTCATTGGCATTGTTTTGTACTATTTTTATTTTATTATCCACAACGAGGTGTAGACACATTTTAAAGATTTTTCACTCGTTCGTCTTATGTAAGGCGAATTTAAATTAAAATATATAAAAAATTGTTAATGTAGAATACAAGACTAGGAGAGGAACTAGTTGTCCAAGGTTCACGTCTTCTACACCACCGGTTTATACTTTGACTCGAGTAAAAAAGTAAAGTTGAACAATTTACTATTTCTGAAGGTTAAAAGTTATATGATAAAATGTTAAAAGTGATATAGGTAGTTGAATTGAACAAATAAACACGAGGAATTCCATTTGTAAATAGATCTTGTCCGCAATGAACATTAAATATCCAGTTAATATTTAAGAAATTGTACAAAAAACAAACTATTCCGAGTGCATATAAAATATTGTTCGAAATGTCAGTTCGGCGACCTAACAATAAGTACCAACTTAGCGATTTTTGTAATTGAGATCAATTTAAAACAAACACTCTTTAAAGTCAGAGAGCTTAGCAACTATTCGACACTTTTATTTTCATACGTAGAACTTGATTATTGCAATGAGCTTAAATACTTTTTTTTAAATGTAAAATATGCGTCGATAATTATTATCAGTGTAATAATGAATTAAAAAAAAAAGAAATCATTGATGCAATTAAAAATTAATCAAATCTTTCGGCAATGACGAATCAAACGTAGGTTGAATTGGATTACGAATGGTTTAAAAATAAAAATTCAAAGAATAAGTCACAACATACAGTTAATTGTAGTTTTTCGATTTGTCGTAAGACCAATGATTCTTTTACTCCCCTTATTTATCAGTCACGTTATATAGTTATGTAAGGCAATGCACTAACAGTGTTATTACAAGTTATTAGCTATAAATTCATAATTTAAAAAAATATACAAGTATGACGAAAAATAAAAAACATACGTAAATCATTTCTCAACGACACGTATTTTGTAATCGATATTAAAAATTTATAATTCATTTTCATTTTTAAATCTGACGATTTATCAGTTCATGCGGGTCAAGCCGTTGCAGTAATCCTTCATTATAATCAAGAATGAATTGATAAACGGTCACTAATTTGACACAGTACCATTCCTCACAATATGCGTGCCGAAAATTGCGCAATACGCCCGATAGCACTCCATACATCCACACATACCTACGTGTAGGTATGTACATTATTTTTTTAATGTATTTATAGACTACAGCGACGACTATAACAAAGCAATATTCAAATGCGTTGGAATTGATCGCGTTAATTTGCAAATTCGAATCGGCGAGCGGCTCTCATTAATTCTTAACCAGTGCGGTTTTTAGACTTTGCTACGTTTTGGAGGCTCGAAAAAAAATTATATAATATATATTATAGTAAAACGAAATAAAAACTCACGCGTACTGTTTGACATTCACCTTGAGATTGAGCGGCAATAAATTAAGCTAATAATAAGCCGTAGGATATGTAACGTATGTGCGAAAAAGTTAGGACCAAACAGAGTGCGTGATTCATAGCGCCAGATAAGTAAATCGACCGCGTAAACCTGATACTGTTATGATGCTTTTATTTTCGCTATGACATTACATATGTATATTATCATTATGTGCGTCTCTGTAGCACGTTCGTTGTGATTTTTATTTTAATAAACCTATGAAAGCCAAATGAAAAGTCGACGGGTGGCCGATTCTGATGAATTTTAAATCGTAGCCCCTCAAATGGTCATTCTAACGATCTACACTTCCATTCGCGTGTGCTGATTCATCGTATACAATTGAAACTATTTTTTTCATTCTCAATTTATATCGATATTATTCACAATTCGATTTCCGGATAGTAGTCCTTGAAAAATTTGATAACAGAGCTCATTTGATACATTTGATAAGACAGATCTGCTCAAAGGCTTATGACCATTAGCTTCTAATTAAACACCCACAGTCTGTTTTTAATTTTGGAATAAAAATTTAAAATAGTGAGTTTGACGATGAAATGTACAAAATTATAGATAAATCAATACCTAATTAGATAAATGAAATCTGACAGATTCTAAGCAAATTTTTTATTAATAAATCATCCTCATAGATAGTAATAATAACATACAGCAAAACCGGAAGTAATAATTTCCTCACGTATAAAAAAGGCATACACTCGTAAGTACCGTATAAAAGACTCATATATCGTCGCGCGATTGCCATATACAATTTTTTACAATAAATATAATAAAATTGTATTAAAAACACAGTCGTTTATGGACAGCTGTAATTTGCGATATGTATTCGTATTACAATGTTGGCTGGAATTGCAATAGAATAATACCCATCAAGCATGAACGTGTATAAATCTGTCCGATACACATCTCGAACAGCCTTGATACTGTCTGCGGTAAAAGTATTCTTCTTCTGGCAAAATTGTTAAAATAAAAAAAGCATCAACTACCACGCCATTGCCTTTTTTAAAGTCATTTTCCAAGGAAAGAATCGCTGATTAGTATGGATTTGAGGCTTCCATATAGAGTGGCCGATAGCGTATCGGCATACATCATCGTAATGTGACAGTGAGTAGAGTAACACACCCAATGGACCACTCGAGGAATCCTGATTTCAAGGACGAGACGCTAATAATAAAAGGCTCGTTTTCTTTTTCTACTCTTTTGCTCAGGCGATATATCTCCAAAATAAAAAAAAAGCCGATACTTATCTATGGCGATAGATTGATAGGACCTCTGACCGGTATAATTGGTATGAAAAGAAAATGATTGGGCACAATTGCATGAGTGCTGTTGTTGTTGTTGTGTGATGGCCATTTAACTGTCTATAAATCAACGCCTAAACAATCTTAATTGATGCATGTACGCGCTTGTTGATTTAAAATCGAAAATTTATTCCAATACGATAAGATATCGATACGTTAGCAGTTATGTATAATTGTACATATATGTATCTACATACATACATATATGCGCGATGTTCTTGTTTTCAATTTTGCATAAACGCTTCGGCATTTCGGCGCGTATCAACTTTTAATTAAAAATCTAATGAAACTAAAGAGCGTATGCTCGCTTTGTTAGATGCCGCATTTTAGACGTTAAATGTAACCGGCTCAATTCACACACCGCAATTTAAGAAATAACAAGTCTCAACTCCATAGCGATATTGTGTAATTGCAATTAACCAAAATCAAACTATTACACTTTTCCGTGATTTCACATCACTATTTAAATACTGCTAAACGAAACATAATACTATGATTACTTCATTTAATATTTTTTTCTAAATAAAAGCATGACTATAACATTAAATTATTAACGGCAATTTTAGTTAGAAAAAAAAAACGAGACACGCCTAAAAATCATAAATAACGCAATAATATAATTTAGCAATTTTCTCGCCTGCATTATAACTAAATAATCGGACCTTGAAATACAATTTCGCATAATAATAAGGAAGCGTTTTAGTTTGCTTAAATTTATTTATTTTCTATGCCGAAAGCGATCGCATCGTAACAGTACTACGCATATCCAATTTTATCGATGAAATTGAAAAGGAATAAAGCGCACACAGGACGTTGAAGAAGCAGTCGTCTTTGCGAATGATAAAAGATGTTGCGCAAGCTGCTAATAAATGTTAAATGAATTATTTATATATGTGTGTGTGCGCATGTAACGAGGCATTATGATTTGCGATAGGAATGTGTCTTCATTAGTTACAAAGCCGCCGTCTGTCATTACGACTGTTAAAACGGCAATAGACACACTCTCGAAGACATCTCGAAAGCTCTCGCCTAGTGTTCTGCGACACTTCCGGTACGAAGCCCATTGAATTTCCAACGAAACGACAAATGCGGAACGCATTGTTCCTTCTAGACACCGTGGAGTCGAATTGCGCAGAAATTGTACGAAGCGATTCATTTGAATAAAACAGATTCGAATGCAGAATTTCAATAATAATCTGTCGACCTTTCATAAGTAGTTCGAAAATTGAGAGGATATGGGGATTCTAAACCTTTTTCAAAAAGTGAAGAGGCACCGCTTGAAATCAAGTACGATACTTTGAGCAGAGATTTTTTAATGTCAAATAAATTAATATGATCCTAATGGTATGTTAATTTATTTTAAAAGGTGAAAGAAGACCATGGATCTCTTGTCGTGTGCATTTAAACATTTTTTTCCATACAGCACGTACCCACTACTGAATGAAGCTTTTAGTAATCCTTGACTTTACGTCATTACGTGAATACTGGTTTAGATTTACTTATCTATGTATATACGTAGACACAACAACAGTAGTCGTTGCACTTTTAATGCACTCGATTCCAACTATCTACTATCGAGATTGAGCCGTGAAACGATGAAGAGTCGTCACGACTGTTATTGACGAATAAATCACATTAAGCAGCTCTCTGATCTTCTACCTAATCCACGAAACAACACGACGATCGATCACACACACATTTCGGAAGCGGTTTTCATATTGCGATGTCTGGTGAAAGCACACAACATGTTCGATTCGTTACGGCGATGTCGTCCTCGGGCGTGAGAAGCCCTTATATGTATGTGTGTGTATGAAGATGCATTTGTGCACTTATGCCGTGGTGTATTAGTGCTTCTTTTGTGCTAATGCTGTGGACGAAACGTGAAGTAATTAGCATCATCGTGACTAATTTAAAACGTAAACAGTCCAACGAGCTTTCTATTCGTCCCGGTAAAAGTTCACAGCCTTTGTTTGGCGAGCTTTTGAGTCGTTTATGTAACCGCCGTGTCGGAGCGATCGTATTAATTCAATAAAATCTCTAATTGGCAAAAGTAGCAGTGAATGAGTCGAACGTTTAAGTTTCGCAAGGGAAAAAAACACGGCAGTGGAAAACACGCGACTTTCTCTACAATTAAATGTAAAGGAGACGCATCGGGGAGGCTTTCGTATATGGTTAAGCGTAGTAAAAAATATTTTGTTCATCATACCGGCAAGACTTTAAATGGAACGTGGTCGTGTGAAAAAGATGTTACACATTCTAGTTATACTTATGATATGGTCAAGTTTATAAATACATAATACATATATCATAGGTTGCATTTCTCATTGATGTGAGCATCTCGAAGTGTTCGCGGCTATGTTCTCGACAACTTTTTGCCATTACAGAACCGTCAACTGTACGTCGTTCGCTTGAATAAAACATTTCAGCTCTAAATGGCTTCCCATTCAGCGGCCACATGCATCAAGATGCAATCATCAATGTGCATGCCACGCATTTTATTGGTGTGAGCAAGAAAACGCGGGGATAAACTCAGGTAAGCGGATCGCGCTAATTGCACCGATTGCATTATTTGTTTTGCGATTTCGAAACGTTTACAATTTTTCGTCAATGCGTACGAGCACTTGGAGCACATGTGCGTAAATGAACAATGGCAAAAATTGACAGATGTCATATAAAATGAAGTCAACAGTCGAGTTCATTCGATGCATCGCTGTTTTTTTTATGCGATCGAGCGCCGAGGTGAAGCACCAGTTGTAACACTGTGGGAAATTCTTCGGATGAAGTCGCAATTATAACCATTTCTGTCGGCTATAAATCATCCAATATAGTGTTCTTGTATGTGCGATAGACACCTGCAGGATTGGATTAATTAATTGCTGAGCGCGCCTTGAATTTTTTTCAATGAAATTTCAATAAGATTGCAAATGCGCTCTACCTAAGTATGAAAAGTGGTTTTCCAAAACGGTCCAAGTTCACGTTAAAAAATAAAGTAAAAAACACTCGCCAAATGGAAGTGGACATAGTGGGTATATCGAAATGAATACATTTAACACGTGAAACATAAACTATAATAATAATACATCGAGGCTTTCATTCGATGACTCAATTGCGTTTCACACTGAAATAACCGTTGCGGACGGATAATTTTCCTGTCCTCGTAAATTCAAGAAATACGATATTTCGATATCATATTCCCGAGATGTATAATACAAACGCACACACGTACAAAGCTGTTGATTTTCAGCCGGTGAAAATTATGGTCAAGGCATATTATTACATTACGTTCTAGCTGCGAGATGACCAGACATACGTATGTACATATGTACATATGTAGACGTGACGAAATTGCATACGAACGGTTTCTAGTTTGTAAATTTAATATGGTTAATTAAATGTGTTTTGAAACACCATATTGAACACTTTCAAAATATTCATAACAAATCGTGGCGATACATCAACGTCGACGCTTCTATATTTCTTTGTCCAATTTCAGATGTGCCGCCACTTCTATGTCAAAAAAATTCAACAATGCAATTTTACCAAAGAAACTTACGATTATATCTAATAGTATTCAAATCATATAAAAACTTTTTAATTTGTGAATAGTGCTATTTATAACTAGAAATATTCGGTATAGCACATCAGAAAATCCATCGATATAAACGCAAGGCCTTTATAAGGCTCTGCCGAACCGAAACGTGATATTGAATTTTGAGATGAAAGTACCGATAAGCTGTGCGATCGGCGTCTTTCAAATTAGATACCGCAACCATTTGTTATGTAGGCTGTGATATGTGATTTATTATTAACGGCAAATTGTATTTAGGTAACTGATCCTTATGCTATTTTATTATCGACCGTGAGAAACTAACCGTAAATTTAATTCACCCGAAAGAGGCTACGGCTTTTTTTACAGGTGAAAAGCAAAGAGAAGACGTCAAATTTGCACCTGAGAAAGAGAGTAAAGGAAAGATAGTACTAGATCACATCCATATATGAAATCGCACGGATGCAATTTGCTTATGACAGGATGCAGTAAATATGATGCAGTAGGCGCTTTCTCGTTAATTTCTAATACGAGGATGCGTTTCAAACTGATTTATACACTTATATATTAAGTATGGTCGGTTTCACGTGATATAAAAATCACAATGTGTTTTATTTGGACATCACAAAGTATGTACATATTTTTGTAGTTAGCCACAAGCTTAATGTGATGTAAAACCTAAATGGCTACTAGTAACTGAGTACAAGTTCCACTACCACCAGTTTCGAATTTCATAACGACACATCAAACGCAAACCCTAGTGTTCAAACCCTCCTTTCCTGCAGTGTCTTACTCAAACACCTTTGTATATAATATGAAGAGATATGTTGTTCGTGCCCAATACAAATAGAAATACTGTATCTATTCTACGTATATGAACAAAGTAAGAGTACTACCTATATGTAGGTATGTACATATGTAGGTGTGTTATATTTTTTTCATGCAAAGACTTACCATGAAAATATGATGCAAAAGAAGTGATATTAACATTTAATTATAATCTGGTTCGTTATAAGGCTATTTCAATGCGTGTCCTCTTTCGGCGTTGATGTGCCCATTGTGAAACTTGATTGCAAGCACCGAAAGCTGTAACAAGAATTACGGTTCATACAAAAGCCGGCACGAAGACAACAACAACAGCAACAATGATAGCAACATGCAACTATGAATAATTGAGTGTTGAAATTAGAGTGGCCAAAAAATGCCAAGTTCGTGAAATACACTATGGAAGTACATCGGCCAATTTGCTTACCAGACATAATTGAGTGTTTCAATCTACATATGTATGTACATACATACGTACATACATATGTACATACATACATACAGAGAATCGTTACCAAATTTTTTAAATAATCAAAACGGTCATACATTCAAAAGTGTGAGTATGAAGTGACATTTCATCCAACGAATCGATACCTTAAAAGCTTCCAGCTTCGTTCATACAATCATTTATTTTTGAGTGTACGTAAAAAATCACGATTTTACAAATGCGATTGTCGATGAGCCGTCAAAGTTTCAATCAGTCGATCGTTTCATATCGGAAAATTACAAGGCGTTAATCATACGTCCAGTTAGCAATGTCGTGACTTGAAAAAATCGACTAAACGATAATTTCCACGGTTCAACATGCCACTTTTCACGTCAATATTTGAACTGAAACATTGCTTATCCTCACGAGATTTTTTTTCAATACCCAATTCAATCACTTCGATTCTCATAAAATGATCCTCGACAATACCGGTCAGTGTTACACGATTTTAGTGTGTACGAATCCCGCTTCGAATGTACCTACATACCATACTCTAATTTAATTCGTCAGTTGCCCTGTGGGTATACGAACCAGGGTTCAAGTGCTCGGAAATCATTATACTCAATCACGCGAACATTATTATAGTAATTAGAGAACGGAGCATCTTGTTTTGTTTTTTTTTCACTATGAGTAGAGGTATCTATCGTGTTGCGTTTTTAATTCCCACGTAACGGCGAAACCGATTTAAATACCCCGAAATAGAGTCTCGTTAGCGAAATTGAAAATTTCTAGTGTATTACCCGATTAGAAAGAAATCGCATTAACGACAACTTTTACTGCCGCCGGATATGAGTGCGCCAAAATGTCTCGGGTATACTCGAGGAAAAATGTTATCGCATTGGTGAGGTTTTCCATGGATAACATTTAAGAGTCTCTATTGTAAACAGGGGAAAAAATCTGACCACATTTCCGACAAATTCCAATGACGAGTTCGACATTAAATTATTTAAAATTAGGTTGGATACTGATGGTGAATTATAGTGCATACGAATAAAATTTTTTTGGAGATGGGTAGAAGAAGAGTGTAATTTAATAAAACGTGCTTCTATACAAGTGTGTACCATTACGTTGTAAAACAGGATCAAGCCAACCTTAAATTGCCTTTGAAAAAGATATTAAGTCACTTACGACTGTTAAATATTTTGGTTAAAATTGTTTTGCATAAAATTTCAATATTTTTTATTCATTTAATAAAAAAATTTAGGTGTAAGTGGGATTAGGATTGGAAAGGTGTTTGTGTATATTTTAGATTTATACATATAAGTACATACATTTTAAACGTTGAAAGATAATGCTTAAATAGCGTTAGGTAAATGATCTATAAATGAATGAATTGTGAGAGAAATTTGAGGTTGGGGACTTTAGGTGGAACAGATTAGGACTGCTAAATGTTCTGGAACAGTGTGGTCGGGAACTGTTTTCGAGCTAAGAGCCAAATTAGGGAAAACCTTGCAAAATTGCTCAGTTTGGGTTGTTAAGTTTTGATAAAATTAAATGTTGCTCATTTATGAAATGGATTGGATAGCTGTAAGAAATAAGTTATAATTGAGAAATCATTTCTTGTCGGTAATGACCAGAACCAATATAGTTATGAACTCACCTCTATCGAAAGCAATTAATCTTCTTAACATATTGGCACGTCATTTAGTGCCAATTATGGTGAGATCGAAAAATTTATAATATATCTTTTTTTTAAATATGTAATCATTTAATTATTTTTGGAATTATTTGATTATATTTAATATCAATATCAATTATGTGTAATTTAATTTATTTGTTTTAAGTTAATTTGATTTCATTGTATTTTTCTATTCCTATTGAATTTTGTAATGTATGTATGTAATGTACATACATACATATCTATGTATGTATTAAATGTTTTTCTCATGTCTCGCCATAGTGACGATTTGGGACAAACTGTCATGTCACTATGGTAGGTATAATTTGTAAAATAAATAAATCTGCGTGATGATTCATAATGTTCGACAGTATATTACAAAAAGGTATTATAAAGTTTGAAAAACGATCATAAATCTTTGTATAGCCATGAAGGTATCGAAATAGGATTCATTTTGACTTTGTATAAATTGTGTTTCACACAAAACATTGGATGACAGCAAGAGCTGCATATTTCCTATCACCGTTCTGGAAGGACAATTCAATGAAATTTTTTAAAGGAGAGGCTTTCAAACAAATTATGTAGGGTAGGGTTGCAGTTGGAAGAGTTAGGAGCATAGGAGTGGAAATTTTTTTATCATCTTACCGTCTATACCGAAAGAATGTTACACCGTCAATAAAAGCTCAAGTACCGTTCCATTGGTACGAAAAACATTAGAAGGAACGTCTCAAATATTCGTCGAAGCACGACTCGTTTTCCGAACGACGCGACGGGCGATAAATTTTCCGGAACGAGGTGGTCTACGCCGTGAAAGTGTGGTCTCAAATTTATCAAGCGCGCAAATGACAATGTGAGCACGATGAAAATATTACGTTCCCCGTGGTATCACGATGTTGGCGTCATTCTTTCCTCAACTTCCCTTACAGATTACCACGGGCAACGAGGTGATCACGATCTCAACGGCTAAATAGGACCGCGGCCCGATGTCCCAACGTTTTATTGAGTTATTATTAATTCGCATATATCTCTTGCGCGCCCGGCCATATGGCAATAGGTACGGACACGCCGATACTAAACCTTTTCCCATCGAAAAATTAAACGGAATACAAAAGGTTACCTGCTGATTAACCTGATCCTCGACACACGAATAACTCTGGTGTAAAACGACGCACTCGTATACCGTTAATGATATGACGATGCCATGTCATACTAAATCAACAAATCATCACGTCTTTAGCAATACTCTATCTGCCATTATTTAGAGCCATCAAAATGAAACTTTGTATGTCTAAAAGTACAATGTCTTATTGCTTATCAGATGTGCAAAATCATATGCAAAACTTTGTCTCAATTAGAGTATGCTAGAATACAATTCTGTTTGTATAATAATATTTTAGTAGATTTGTACATATGTATGTATGTATGTATGTATATAGAATTGCTTCCTGCATACAAAGGATGAATTTATATAATACCCGCATCGTATAAAAATGTTATGTAAATATCTAAAAATTAGTTTCGAGCGTTTGTAATAAATACGTGAAAGTAATAAAATTCAACTATGGTAATACAAAATTATGAATGAGAAATAGTAATAAAAAAAAAAAAAAAAAAAAAAACAGGATGAGCTTATCGGAAAACGTCTTCGTCGACCGCAAGTTCGCCAGCGACGAACGAATGGAATTCCCATTAGAAGAGCGATATCGATTTCTCAGATCGGCTAAATATAAATAAATACATATTTAAATGTCCTGCAGCTCTTGAGACGTGCCGCGTTGTCTGAAAACGTGAGCATATAATTAAGGCAATTTGTCTCGACCCGGCTGCTACGGGTCGCCTACGAGGAAGTTCGATCGAACATGCAAAAAGTGAAAAAATACATCTCAAATTAAAAAAAAACACACACATACACACCTACATATAGGTATATAAGTCAGTCGTGCCATTTTAATCTAGTTCGAAATGAGATGCAAAAAAATATTAATGCTAGTTAGTCAATTATAGATTACAACCTACTACATAGTATATATTATAAGTCTTGAGAAATGCACTTTCAACGGTGTGTAAATATTACAGGTAAGTGTGTGCATATCTCATGATCGCAGCTTTTAAAAGCTCCCAGCTACCGGTCGCCGCTCAAACCGTCACGAGTCACGCTTGCGTGTTTTATAGTCCGCATGCGCGAATCGTGCGTAATAAGTTTTATATTACACATCAATCTGCAAAGCAACTGCACATTATTTGCACTACCGCAATGATACAGTGAGCAATGCGATGACTTTAAAAATGTGTCTAAAAATAGTATGATACAAAGAAATCGCAGTACGATAAGCCCAGCCATTCGGGTCGTTTCATTTTGCGGTTTGTCAAATTTTGCAAAAAAGTGGTTAAACGTTACCGATTCGTTATACATAGTAACCTTTCGGATGCATGAAAATTAACGGAAAATCCGCTATGATTAATTATTACGCACCATCCTCAAGTGGTTGGTTTGGTTTGGTTTTGTTTTTTTAATAAATATTAATCGTTTCGTACTATTTGGGAATGTATGTATGTACACACGCTCGTTATACTACTGCATGGCAAATTGCGCAAAATTATTTTAACACCACGTCTTCACTAACAACCTATAGAACAATTCTCATTTTTCTTTCTTTCATGTTCAGCCGACGCTAATTGAGGATGGCGAAATCGCGAAATGGATGCGTAATAGACGATATTAATTTTCGGCTAAATCGAACAGCTGAATTATATCGGGAAAATGTATGACACTTTCGCAACAACGTGACACCTTTGTAGATTGCATTTACATACATACATACGAGTATGTATGTACTATACTCTGTTCAGATCAAGAAGGACCTTCTCTTGTGCAGTTAAAATAAAGAGGGTAGTGGCTGTCCTAGATTGACGACTAACCCTCACATAACTTACTGGTCTTGGGTAATATTTTCTTTCACATTATTGATGTATAAAATTTTTACTTTACTTACATTAGATACTTATAAAAATGAATTCTAGTAATTTCGTTCATTCAGTAATTCAAAGTGAAATAAAATACCACATATGTACACACATTTTTATATTGAGTATATCTAGAAACACAATACTCCCTTTGAATATATTATCAAAATATTAAATTATATACATACATATGTACATATTGTATGTAAAATGTAGTAGCGCAAGGGTTTGTCTGCACGGCACATATGTACATATGTACAAATATTTAGATTTGTGTAAATACACTATTGGTATATACGTAAATGATAACCACCCGATGACACTGTCAATGGGCAGTGATTAGTTACTATATAAAAATTGTCTGTACATATGTACATATGTATATAATAAAATTAAATAGTTTTTTTTTCTGTTGGAGGGTTATAGTACATAAGTGTTTATCTCATTAGTGGTTAGGTAATTGTCATCACAGAGCACTCTTATTGGTCATGTTCGAAAAGGGGCGTAACATTATGCGCAAAACGTTTCCAAAACGGTTAAGTAAAAGGTCCGTCTTGATCTGGACAGAGTACATATGTATATGTAAGTTGTAAGTGGCCGGCGTTGCTCGGGCTTAAATGGCTACAATTTTTGCAGTATATTACTTTTTATGAACTGGGAACTGGCAATACTATACATACATTGTTATTAACAGTCGTTGAAGCAAAGCTGCTAGTTATGAAACTTTCAGGAACATAGAAAGTACTTGTTAAAAATTTAGTTTCGAGGAATCGAACGGTGTTGTAATGCTTAAAGAGCAAACAGAAAGCAATTCAGTTTTATGTATAGAAGTATGTATGTAGAAGAGAGTTGATTTTAATTTTCGGATTAATCAAATGTCTGAATTCTATTGGAAAATATATGACTTTTTCGTAAGTGCGTGACATCTTAGTAGATTGTGTTTATTTTTTATACGGCGTTATCTATGTACATATTATATAGATACAAAGTGTGTCGATTTATACTGGTCGCATCGTCCAGCGCTTCCCAACAAACCACCGCCTCGCCACTTATGTATATTATATTTCGCCATAAACAACGACAACACAATAGCCGCTTTATTATACGTATTAACGGATTCTCGTCGGTCCACACCTGGCCGTTATGCGAGCACGCTCCAGAAGTCGCGCTGTATAAATTCGACGTGGATTGAGCAACGAAACCCTCATTTCGTAGAGGAGGTAGGTACGAATCGAATCCGATCACAAGTGACTAATTTTATGTTGCACGCCACTAAAAAACCTTGATCCACATCGAAAAAAAATGAAGGGAATTGTGACGAGCGACGCTAAAAATTATGCACCGATTTCGACGAAATCGACGCCGGAAAATTGGCGCTTTGCGATTTACGACGAAAAGTTTCGGTCGTGTGTTTCAAAGCGCACATAAAGCAAATCGATTGAAAACCTTCAATATCAGGAACAAATTAAACTGAAATAAATCAATACAATGCATGACGTATTATAATATTCGACGCGAAACTATTCCACAGTATCGAATTCATATCGACAACAAAAAAATGTATTTACGCAAACCCTCGGGCGCGTTTTATGTATGATTTAAGTACAATAAAAAAGCACACGAAAAAATTGCACTTTATAAACAGCAGACTTATCAGTCAAAATTCCATCGATTTCAGTCCAATTACGGTGTTGTGTATGCACTTTTTTATTACTATTTACATATCTGACTAATTTTATCAAATAACAGCAGAAAAAAAAAAATTACAATACAACTAAACACATTACATTGAAAGAATATCAAATTTGACACAAGATTGAAATTGAACATGCATGAAAATTTGCTTTGTTATATGAACAATTGAAGGCTAAAACGTGATATATCGATTTTAAATGTATAAAAACGTATTGAAGGCTTCAATATAACGTACATATATGTATGTATGTATGCATCACGTTCTATTTAAATATTTGTTTAAAATTATCGAGCTTTAATGAATTTGTTTACGATATTAAACACTGTGGATGGTGGTGAAAACATTTGCTTTTATCGCGCAAAATCGAAACGCAACGCAAAGTGTATAATTTGTAATTATTTACGGTTGTATTTTTTTTTCATTCTTTAGGCTCATTGTTTCACAGTATTTATATACTATTTTGATTTATGCAACGTAATCGTGGGTCAAGTACGAAAATAATATGTAATCGATTTATTAAAACGATATGCAGCGAACGGGTAATAAGCGATAAAAGCGACCTCGCGCACATGTGCTTTTTTTTTTTATTTCAATTTTTTTTTTGTTGCCGCGCACACGTTCATTATTTTGCAAATATTTTTATTTTAACATAAAGCCGGTGATAGTATAAAACAATTCGCGTGGCATTAATCGTAAGTCATCCTCTAGCGAATTATTAAATCGACGTACGAGACAATCGTTCGATCGGGGCGAGCATACCCCGTAATTACGATTCAAGTCCCGCCAAGGTGCACCACATCAGTGATTTAAGGTCGTATTTACGACCCTTTGGCCCCGAAAATTGCCATTTTTATAAATAAACGAAAGCGACGAGGATGCGCTGGACCCGTTTTCCATTCGATAATTTACGAGGATTATTACAATCGAGCGCATCCGAATTTTTACACACGATTATGTTACGCAAGGAGGGGGGAAAAAAATGACCCATTGCCATACTTTTGCGACGGTAGTTATTTTTAAAGAGAAATGAGAGTGAGACCAGAACTGTTTATCATCATTATCGTGATTGTCGTCTTCATCGCTATGGTCATCGTTGTCGGCCTTAATCAATTTTCATCGGAGATGGGCTTTCCTTTGGCGTTTTTCGCGTTGTGCGTTCGGCCTTATGTTTGCATCGAATCTGCGATTTTTATACGATATTTATTACTATAATTTGGGTGTGGAGCGTATAACTCAATTTTACTTAAAAGCGAAATTGATTTATCGCAAACTTTATGCAAGTGCGCGGATGCAATCACGAATCGAATCTCCTTAAGTGTCGATGAAAATAATAAACTGAACCATCCATCCATACTAATTTGCATTAAACAACATTACCATTGATGAATTTTACAGTCGTCTTTAGATTTGAACTGTTAACTGTCGGCTCACGATTCCGTTGACCCGGCGACTACAAAGTTAAGCAACAACAACACCCGTCGATGTTTATTGTCAATTTTGAACAATAATTTCGCTGTGTGCTAAAACGAGTGTTAAAAGGAACGTACCTACATACATAAAATGTACTCGCGTGCATGTATGTGTGTATGTACGTGTTCTCACACTCGACGGACGCGAAGTATAAATTTACTCGAGAGTTTCCCCGTTTAATAAGGCTCACATTTACTGTTAATCGCATCGTCTCGAATGCTGTGTGTATTATGTAATTAAATGGGGGTACATGAGCGGCACCTTCGGGTACTTGGAATCCGAGTACCCGAACGTTCAGTGGTAAAGCGCAGGTTCTCTAATCGGATGATCGCGTCATGTTCACCGTGCCCGGTTGAGTTCACTTTCTAGTCAATTCCCTAGTGACCCCATCACTACTTGCTAAAATTGTACAAATTAATACATTTAATGGCTACTTAAAATACTTTTATTCGATAAAATATTCAATAACATTCAAAGCTTTCCAGCGGCTATATCAATACAATTTAAGTAAACCTCATACTATGAATGTGCTAAAAGGTATACCGACAGTAATATCTATTTTATAACTTAAGCGCAATTTAATACTAAATATTACGATGCATCATAAGCTAGCAGCGTAAGTTCAAATAATTGCATCGATTGCAATTGATTTCCGGGCGCAAAAAAAATTGACAAATTCGGCGTAGTAAATTGAAAATTTTGTTTGAATAATCGCACACGTAAATCATCGTTTACGTTATGTAATATAAAATATAAACAATAGTCGAGATTAATCAGTCGTTACCAAACAGGATGTGGATGTAAAGGAAATTGTGGCGAACTAAAATTACAGAAGCGCTGCGCCACCCGTGAAAAGCGGAAATTATGATATATGTAATTGTCGCGCATCTTAAGTACATAATTAGTTTTTTTTATTATTATTATAAAATGAATTTATTTATATTGTTGTTGTGGGAAGTGGTGTAACCCCAAGGTTCGTGGTGATGAAAGCGATTCAACGAGCCCAACCTCTGAAACGAAAGTCTTATCTGGCTTTACCTTTGAATAGGAGGCATCGTGCCTAAGGCACGATTCCGTGCAATGCATTCACGGTTCAAAAGTACCGTACACATTATCGCAATGGAGCCCAGGGCCGAAAGTACTACGCCCAAAATCATTTAGTACACATTACTTGAAAAAAAAAAAAAATTTCTTGTAACACGATGTTTAATTTTTTTACATTGAAAAAGTCCCACTTCTGGTTGATCGATTTTAATAATTTATATAATTTATATGACGATACTAAATATTTAAAAGGCTGGAAAAAAAAAAAAAAAAACAAAATTTCGTGCAATAGTAAACTACCACTTCCGGTTGGCGAATTTTGACAAAAATCATAGTATCTCTAACATTTTACTTGAAAACTATAGATATGAAATTTCAGTTTGATAGACGTAACAGTTTCCGAAATAAAGTTAAAAGAACACCGAAAGCCAAAAGTAAAAGTACTACTTCAGGTAGGAAAAAAAATTTAAAAACTATATTATTTTTAAGGTATGACACATACTACACATGCAAAATTTCAGCTTAATATATTTGATAGTTTTTCTGCAAAAACCTCCCAAAGATAACGGAAAATTAGGTGATTTTCCAAGGGAAGTACCACTTCCGGTTAACGAAAGATTTTGAAAGCCTTACGGATTGGAATGTTTAGCAAAAAATCTATAAATATGAAGTTTCTATGTGATAGGATATACGGTTTTTGAGTTATAGTGATACTACATACATTTTTCAAAAATCATGAAAATGAGATCAGGGGATAAATCAGTCAAAATCTCGCATTCGATTTTTCGTACGATCGCAATACTTTATCCGATTAGGATAAAGTAAAAATATTAGAACAATCCTTTACAGATCCTTTTTTAAGTAGCACACTTCACATCAAACGTTGCCTCTTCACTTTTTGTCTGTCATAGTAAAGTAACATAAGAAAGATAATCTCTAGTAGTTTGACGTTACTTCTGAAGGTGAAAGGATGGAAAAAAGATCGGAAAAGTTAATTTTTGAAGGAAGAATTTCAGGTGGCGCAAATTTTGCAAGGTGTCATCTCTACTACGAAGTCAGATAAATCGTACAACCTTACTGGAAACCTCCAAGTAAATCTTTCGGGTCCTGTTTTTTTAGTATACAGGTACAACGTACATACACATGTATGTACATAGTTCGAAACACATATGGATTAAACGTCACGTAAAACGAATTTATTTTTTAGAACGAACCGTTAGTAGTTTAGTAACAATCTACGTGGATACAGTGTGGCAGTATGAAATTACACTTATAATACACCATCGTAGTCGTCGTCGTCGTGCCCGCGATTTGCTATTTTCTATTCATTTCACTGTTCTATAATCCGCCCACATTTCAATAATACAATTGATAGGTAATAGATACATATACACCAACGTTAAATTATATTACACTACGCGGCTTTACCGATACGCGGTCAGGGTTGTCCAATGCGGAATCGTCGATAGATTGAATATATGAAATATTCAATTACTGCTTGGAGAGTTAATTTCAATGATTAAATTTAATCATCGCGGATAAAAACACTTTCAATTGATCTATAAATTATTATAATCATCGACTATTCAAATTGGCAAATGTAAACGAATTGATTTAACACTAACAAAACATGTTTCGTATTTGAAAAAGTTTGTTGAAACAAATCAGGAATGATTGAACAGACCTGGTGCCACCGCTTTGCTAAGTACGTGCCTAGCGGTGGTTGCAGGTGATAGATAGATACCTAGATACCTAGAAATTATATCATTTTTCTTCGATCGAAGACAATAGAATTATAAAACGCACCGAAGACCCGAGTCTGTTATACCTGTAATTCAATCGGTGTACCGTATCGCATCCGGGTCTCTCTCTCTCGATGCGCAAATCGTTCGATTATGTTACCCTTTTGTCCGAAACACAATACGCAATAAATAATCAATTTATTTCAGCTCATCCTTACGCGTTTGCGACCCCAAAGCCGCAATGCTAATACCCAACCATTATACGATACCAGACGATGGTCGAAACGAAAGCTCCTACGTGTATTGCACGAGGATTCAATGCAAAGTTGAACGAAATTAGTGACGTACATATATGTATATGTAGGTATGAAATGTTGTTATTTATCAAATTTCAATCAAAATCTTAAATTCCTAGTCTGCGAATTACATTAACATCGCGATAGCCCCGTACGAGTCATTAATCACAGCTACGATCAGTGTGGTATAATTTTGAAGTAAACGTTGAACATACGTAATTATGGATTTTAAATTAAGGAAATTGTGCTCTTGAACGAAGGATAAACGTTTACGCAATTTTAAGAGAACAAAAATTTTATACAATAAAAAAAATAGTACACATTATCGAGCTCGGTGATCAATCATCTTAAAAATGTACATTAGAACTGTGAAGGTGTTTGGTTTGTATGGTAAATTGAAATGTATTCCATAAGAAAAATTACGTATACATTTTCGAGCAGTTTATTTTATGTAATTTAATTATATTCAAAATCTTGTTGTTTAATGTGTTTAAATGTCATTATTAAACTGATGAAATTGCATTAAAAACTTGTTATCAGTTTTCTGTGTTCGTTAAAAATTTTTAAACGATGTTCATCGTAAGCTTTCAGGGCGAATTATCACGTCACATTACACTGATGATTTACGACAGTTGAAACATTTTGTCAATCTCGTTACGGAATGGCAAAATAAAGACATCATTATGTCTGAAACAGTCACTGCAAATTACTGTAACAAAAACTTTTTGTCGATTGGAAAAAGCTTCACCATCTCCGTGCGAAAGTTTCTTGGTAAATATAGTATATATGTACATATGTACATATGTACATACATATAACGGAATAAACTGAACTTAAATCAATTTTAAACGATATTCTTTGTATATAAACTGATTTTCTTTTAATTGATGAAGCCCATTAGAATAATATTGGCTCACGGACCATATGATTTAGAAAATTATACATTTAAATAATTATATTGATTATATTGTACCACAGTCAAATAGTTAAAATAAAGCATATTTATGAGAGTTCATAACTCATCATTATCTCTCGTTTGGCCATCATCAAAAGTATGTAGGTTAATGTTGAATGTAAAAAGTACGCAACGTAAGTAGACTTTTTGTTGTACGACTCTAATGTTGATAGAAAAAAATTAGATGAGAACGCAAATTTTTATTTCTCCACGTGTGCGTCTGATTGTGTTGAACGATTTGAAAATATTTTCAAATTAAATAATAATAAAAAAATACATTAATTCTCATCAATAAAAAACCATGTTTTAGATTTATACATTATACGGTACTATTTCCTAGTATCCTTTTACGGTATCGCGTTTCGAAAATACAAAAACGGATACAAATCAACAGCGTATATCCAAAGCCAATACGACGAATATGGATTCATGCTCTTTTGCACGCGTTTTATCAATGGACCAAATCGATTATTCGTTCCTTATTTACAAGCGTTAGAAGAAAGTTTCGAGAGCGATATCGATCAATTTACGATTATGTTTCGTTTAGTATAACTATGCGCCAAAATTTTATTACTTTTGTGTGAAGCGAACGCTGTAATATGTATACATATACTTTTTAGTTCACACAATGCTTAAAAGCAAATAAATTAATAAGATCATTGATTGATTATTTCAACAACTAATGTTTCCTACAATCGCTTATATTTAAATTACGATTTTATCTGCAACTCGTGTACGACGTTTTATCATCATTCGAAAAAAAAGCGTTTATAGAGATCCATTTATTTATTTCACAAGGACGCTGCGTGATTTTAACACATTCGAAACGTGCAATCGCTCGTAACAATATAAAAAAAATTGCAACGAAGCCGTATCCGAAAAAACAAAAGAATTAATTTTACTGGGGGAAAATTCGTAAGATTATTTTGCAACGCGGTCGGGCGAAAACGGGTTAAAAAGGAATGCAATGTAGGACACGACGATCGAACATTTCTCACGAAATAAAAACTAATTTGACTGGAGGCGTTCACAAGAGACCTCATCTGACACTTTATCTACCATCGTCTTCGTATTGAATTAAGGTTTTTCATCACGCGGATTTGCACCCAGTGAATGCCATAAGCCGATCAATACGAAATCGTCATAAATGCGAGCCCGTGTATGCGTCAATCTAATTTCGTAAGCATTAAAACAACCCATCATCCGACGACTAAAACGTGTGACAAAAGTTAATTCGTATTGATCAAAAGTCAACGTGTATATTGCACGGCACATTTCAAAGACAAAAACATAATCTTTGATGCAATTTTAATAGGTTTTAGTCAACCTTCGTTTCAAGATTGATATATTTAGTGTTGCGGTTTGATTAATCTATATTAATCTGGCACAAACAAAAAAAAAACGTATCTTTCTCACAGTTAGTTATGAATGGTATGATTTATTTTATAACCACGCTTTTTTTTAAAGGATTGGCAATCTCCAGGATGCTATCAATGACGGAATTGGTTCGGAAAATTCTCAGTAATGGCGCCCGATCGATCATCGCCGTCAAATTACACGGATTATCATCGCTTTAATGAGGCATTATGCTAGGTTTGACGACAATGCGTCAACGCGCGACAATCTCCGGAAATAGCGGAGATAACAGAAGGCTCTGCGGCAGCTATTAAGCTCGAGCGCAAAGAACTAGAAAGGAGTTAACATTTAAGACAATCGCTGAGAGGAGACGACGTTCGTGATCCGTGGATTATCATTGTTCGTAGAAATTGCTTCACTCACTGGCTCAAAAACCGAAATAAGGCTGGCCGAAAGGCGTTGACATTACTGATTTTTGAGCGTGTGAATTTTTACTCGGCGCCGCTCGAACTGATTGACATTATTTGATGCCGAGCAGATTGGAGATAGCTCGTGTGTGAATACAGTTAAATACACCAGTCGATTTTCGCATACGATAGCGTGGCGTATCTCAAACCACGACTCCGAATCACTACCTCGGTTAAAATTGTTATATCGCCGAACAGAGTCTGTGAGACATACATATGTACATATGTATGAAGTCAGCGATTTTAAAACTTTTTTTACTACGACCCACTGCAAGAACTGCATTTTGAATTGCGACCCACTATGCCTATATAATAATATATCAAACATAAACTCTGTCCAGTATGTTCTGTTATTTACTATTGACACATATATATATGTGTATTGCTATTTAGGTATAATATATGTGTATTGCTATTTAGATATATGCATATTTAGGCGCGTAAAAATGTGAAAAAGTCTTCTTTTAGCGATGTTAGATTGAGTACATCATGGCTTTAATTCAGTTTTCAATCGACACATTTTTTTGTCGATATTTGTGAAAAAAGTCTACTTTTCGCGAAGTTAGGTTGGGTACAGGATGGCTTTAATTCAGTTTTCAATTGACGCATTTTTTCGTCGATATTTGTGAAAAAAGTCTTCTTTTAGCGATGTTAGGTTGGGTACAGGATGGCTTGAATTCAGTTTCCGATTGACGCATTTTTCGACGATATTTGTGAAAAAAAGACTACTTTTCGCGAAGTTAAGTTAGGTATATGGATGGCTTGAATTCAGATGGCTTGAATTCAGTTTTCGATTGACGCATTTTTTTTCGTCGATATTTGTGAAAAAAAAGTCTACGTTTCTAGAAATTAAGTTATGTATAGGATGACTTTAATTTAGTTTTTGATTGGCGCATTTTTTCGTCGCTATTTGTGAAAAAAGTCTTCTTTTAGCGATGTTAGGTTGGGTACAGGATGGCTTTAATTCAGTTTTCAATTGACGCATTTTTCGACGATATTTGTGAAAAAAGACTACTTTTCTAGAAATTAAGTTATGTATAGGATGGCTTGAATTCAGTTTTCGATTGACGCATTTTTTCGTCGATATTTGTGAAAAAAGTCTACTTTTCGGGAAGTTAGGTTGGGTACAGGATGGCTTGAATTCAGTTTCAGATTAACGCATTTTTTCGTCGATATTTCTGAAAAAAGTCTACTTTTCGCGAAGTTAGGTTGAGTACAGGATGGCTTGAATTCAGTTTCCGATTGACGCATTTTTTTCGACGATATTTGTGAAAAAAAAAAGACTACTTTTCGCGAAGTTAAGTTAGGTATAGGATGGCTTGAATTCAGTTTTCGATTGACGCATTTTTTCGTCGATATTTGTGAAAAAAGTCTACGTTTCGCGAAGTTAGATTTCGTACAGGATGGCTTGAATTCAGTTTCAGATCAACGCATTTTTTCGTCGATATTTCTGAAAAAAGTCTACTTTTCGCGAAGTTAGGTTGAGTACAGGATGGCTTGAATTCAGTTTCCGATTGACGCATTTTTCGACGATATTTGTGAAAAAAGACTACTTTTCTAGAAATTAAGTTATGTATAGGATGACTTTAATTTAGTTTTTGATTGGCGCATTTTTTCGTCGCTATTTGTGAAAAAAGTCTTCTTTTAGCGATGTTAGGTTGGGTACAGGATGGCTTTAATTCAGTTTTCAATTGACGCATTTTTTCTTCGATATTCGTAAAAAGTCTACTTTTCGCGAAGTTAGGTTGGGTACAGGATGGCTTGAATTCAGTTTCCGATTGACGCATTTTTCGACGATATTTCTGAAAAAAGTCTACTTTTCGCGAAGTTAGGTTGAGTACATCATGGCTTTAATTTAGTTTTTGATTGGCGCATTTTTTTCGTCGATATTTGTGAAAAAAAAGTCTTCTTTTAGCGATGTTAGGTTGGGTACAGGATGGCTTTAATTCAGATTTCAATTGACGCATTTTTTCGTCGATATTCGTAAAAAAAGTCTACTTTTCGCGAAGTTAGGTTGGGTACAGGATGGCTTGAATTCAGTTTCCGATTGACGCATTTTTCGACGATATTTGTGAAAAAAGACTACTTTTCTAGAAATTAAGTTATGTATAGGATGGCTTGAATTCAGTTTTCGATTGACGCATTTTTTCGTCGATATTTGTGAAAAAAGTCTACTTTTCGGGAAGTTAGGTTGGGTACAGGATGGCTTGAATTCAGTTTCAGATTAACGCATTTTTTCGTCGATATTTCTGAAAAAAGTCTTCTTTTAGCGATGTTAGGTTGAGTACCATGGCTTGAATTCAGTTTCTGATTGACGCATTTTTCGACGATATTTGTGAAAAAAGACTACTTTTCGCGAAGTTAAGTTAGGTATAGGATGGCTTGAATTCAGTTTTCGATTGACGCATTTTTTCGTCGATATTTGTGAAAAAAGTCTACGTTTCGCGAAGTTAGATTTCGTACAGGATGGCTTGAATTCAGTTTCAGATCAACGCATTTTTTCGTCGATATTTCTGAAAAAAGTCTACTTTTCGCGAAGTTAGGTTGAGTACAGGATGGCTTGAATTCAGTTTCCGATTGACGCATTTTTCGACGATATTTGTGAAAAAAGACTACTTTTCTAGAAATTAAGTTATGTATAGGATGACTTTAATTTAGTTTTTGATTGGCGCATTTTTTCGTCGCTATTTGTGAAAAAAGTCTTCTTTTAGCGATGTTAGGTTGGGTACAGGATGGCTTTAATTCAGTTTTCAATTGACGCATTTTTTCTTCGATATTCGTAAAAAGTCTACTTTTCGCGAAGTTAGGTTGGGTACAGGATGGCTTGAATTCAGTTTCCGATTGACGCATTTTTCGACGATATTTCTGAAAAAAGTCTACTTTTCGCGAAGTTAGGTTGAGTACATCATGGCTTTAATTTAGGTTTTGATTGGCGCATTTTTTCGTCGATATTTGTGAAAAAAGTCTTCTTTTAGCGATGTTAGGTTGGGTACAGGATGGCTTTAATTCAGTTTTCAATTGACGCATTTTTTCGTCGATATTCGTAAAAAAAGTCTACTTTTCGCAAAGTTAGGTTTGGTACAGGATGGCTTGAATTCAGTTTCAGATTAACGCATTTTTTTCGTCGATATTTCTGAAAAAAGTCTTCTTTTAGCGATGTTAGGTTGAGTACATCATGGCTTGAATTCAGTTTCCGATTGACGCATTTTTCGACGATATTTGTGAAAAAAGACTACTTTTCGCGAAATTACGTTAGGTATAGGATGGCTTGAATTCAGTTTTCGATTGACGCATTTTTTCGTCGATATTTGTGAAAAAAGTCTACTTTTCGCGAAGTTAGGTTGAGTACATCATGGCTTTAATTTAGTTTTTGATTGGCGCATTTTTTCGTCGATATTCGTAAAAAAAGTCTACTTTTCGCGAAGTTAGGTTGGGTACAGGATGGCTTGAATTCAGTTTCCGATTGACGCATTTTTCGACGATATTTGTGAAAAAAGACTACTTTTCGCGAAGTTAAGTTAAGTATAGGATGGCTTGAATTCAGTTTTCGATTGACGCATTTTTTCGTCGATATTTGTGAAAAAAGTCTTCTTTTAGCGAAGTTAGGTTGGGTACAAGATGGCTTGAATTCAATTTTCGATTGACGCATTTTTTGGTCGATATTTGTGAAAAAAGTCTACTTTTCGGGAAGTTAGGTTGGGTACAGGATGGCTTGAATTCAGTTTCAGATTAACGCATTTTTTCGTCGATATTTATGAAAAAAGTCTTCTTTTAGCGATGTTAGGTTGAGTACATCATGGCTTGAATTCAGATTCCGATTGACGCATTTTTCGACGATATTTGTGGAAAAAGTCTTCTTTTGGCGATGTTAGGTTGAGTATAAGTATAAAGATTGCTTTTTACTTTATCCTAATCGGATAAAGTATTGTGATCGTGCGAAAATTCGACCTCGAGATTTTGACTGATTTGTATCAGGTATCATCCCCTGATCACGTTTTCATGATTTCTAAAAAATGTCTGTATGTCTGTGTACTTATGGGTGTGTGTGTCTGTATGTGTGTTTTTTCCGAAACTATCAAGTCTATCACGCTGAAATTTCATATATATTATTTTCACGTAAGGTGTGAGAGCCATAAGGAATTTGGTCAACATCATTCGACCGGAAATAGGGTTTTTTTCGAGTAGAAAATTCTAAAATTCTTTTACCACAGAATATTTCCGAAACTGCCCCCCCCATCAATCAAGTTGAAATTTCATATCTATGGTTTTCACGTTAGCCGTAAGAGATACTGTGATTTTGGTCAAAATCCATCTGACAGAAGTGGCAGTTTACTCTTGAACGATTTTTTTTTTTTTTTTTTTTTCGGCCTTTTAAATATGTAATATCGTCACCATATTGTAATGTTGTAATTTTGAGAGAAATTGATATTTAAAAAAAAATAAATCATAAAAATTAGTCAACCGGAAGTAGGTTTTTTTTGTCGAAAAGTTTACCACAGAATATTTCCGAAACTGCCTCATTGATCAAGTTGAAATTTCATATCTATAGTTTTCACGTTAGCCGTAATAGATACTGTGATTTTGGTCAAAGTCCATTTGACAGAAGTGGCAGTTTACTCTTGAACGATTTGTTGTTTTTTTTTATTTTTCCGGCCTTTTAAATATGTAGTATCGTCACAATATTGTAATGTTGTAATTTTGAGAGAAATTCATATTTAAAAAAAAAAAAATTATTAAAATCAGTCAACCGGAAGTAGGGTTTATTTATTTTTTTGTTGAAAAATTTACCACAGACTATTTCAGAAACTGTCCCATTGATCAAGTCGAAAATTTATATTTATAATTTCCATATAAAATTTAAGAGTTGATAAGGTTTTGATCACAATCCGCCGACCAAAAGTTGTAGTTTTTCTTATTTGAATATATGCCGAAGATCGTATTTTACATACGCGCGCGCACTCAATTTCATTATATGTATGTATTTTGGTTGGTGTGGTGGTGTGCATGCGTTTTATTTACTGACGTACTTAAAAAAATAATTTCGTTACTCTTGGTATTCCTCAAATATATGGATAAAGTCATGGGTTGGCCACACCCGAATTTTTTACGTTAAAGTGGAAATTCTCTTTTAACCTTAATACGAAATGATGAAAATTGTATTGCTGAAAATCGTTCTTCAGTTTAAATGAATTAGTAAGGTGCAGAAATTCAGCCTGCTCTTCAGGATCAAAGTTTAACTCAATTGTTGATTCAGGGCTTTCGAAATCAAATGCATTTTTATCTAAAGGCTTTTCTTTAATGTTTCAAATTTCTGCACTGGAACATAGTAATCAAAGCTTTGGGATAGAAAAGTGAGATGTGATACCTCGAGCTATAATTCTTTTAAAATTTCTTCATTGACAATCTTAAACAATGATAGAGGAACTGACCATTCCGGTTTGTCGCGACCCATTTTATTTATTTTGCGACCCACCAATGGGTTCCGACCAACAGTTTGAAAAACACTTATCGGATAAGTGTTGACGACTCGGCGTCATTGAGAGCCAAGAAAACTTAAGTGCACACGTATAAAAGTGCTACTATCGTGCCGGAAAAACGATCAGCGAGATACGGTGCGGGCAATGTGTGACCCGTGTGAAATTAAAACGGCCAAATTCCACGAATCAACGTCACAATATGTATCTGTTTGACCAGTATGACGGCTGTGACGAAAGCTGTCGTGACTGAAGTCAATATCGACCCCGACAATTAGTCACAGAAGGTGCTGGATCGTTCTAGATACGCCGAACGACCGGTTCAAACGGTTCGATCCGATTATAAGCTATGACTAGCGTGCCGTATGCGATTTAGAAGCCGATGATTCTCACGCGCACACTAATCATCGTCGATTTTTAATTCAAAACTGTCGAAATTATCCGACAGACGCTTTACATTACAATATGTATAGTATCGCGATACTTTTGTACACGTAAACTATCATCGATGTTGCTTCTAATTAAATCAAACATCGGCTTTGCGTAATCGCGAAAGCTTACCAATAAGGAAGAAGTAGGTGTGTTTCGGTACGCTTTCGCGATACTGCAGATGCTGTAGGTATGAGATAAGTACCTATCATATAATAGTGGCCTTGGGCTAAGGTACTATGTGAATGTGTGCATCCGTGCAATTCTGGGCATGCCGTGAAAGGGGCCGGATCCGGGGTCATACCTGTTCAGGTGCATAATTTAATTAAACGTACAATGAGCGCATAATGGAATTCATCACATCGACTACTGAGTTTCAATACCAAAAAACTCATTAACTTGTAGTTATAAATAGCCTCATAATATCAATAGCGATAGTATTTTAACTGAACAACAGTCACCAAAAGCTAACTCAAAAAAAACAACTGTTCGATAATTGATTCGTACTATAATTACGTACATACATTCACATAAGACATCAATTACCTACATGAGAACAAGCTCGACACTTAGCATATTCTTTTTTATGGCCGATCATATTCAATTTTCAAAGACTGGAAGCGTTCGTTGATGTATTTTGACGTGCCCTCACACGAAATCGAAAATCACTTTCGATTTCGTACACGTTTGGTTCGATCGAAAATCAGTTTGAGACCTGACGGTGACCTTCCTTTTGTATTTTCGCATTTGTTTTTTTTTTCTATTCGTAGAGGTATGTATTTACTGTGTGATGTGCAGATCGTGTTTTAATGGCCATACATTTTGACTGTTTAACCGTTGTGTATGCAAATATGTATCTACGCCGATTAGTCTCACTTCATTCATTAGAAGGAATGCTCCATTCATTATCGGACAGCCTTGGATGATTAATGGGTGTCATTAATTAGGCGAAAATTACAGGATTCGCCGAGAGAGGAGGCTATATCAGTCGAAAATTGTTTTTTCGAAATTGCCTTTGGCATTTCCCGTTCGATATACCTTATAGCGAGTACGTCCTCGAAACCATTCCGACAGGGAATTTTCCCGAGAGTGACGTGCAGATTTTTTTTCCCTTTGGTTCATATTCAAATGAGTCATGAAAAGTATGAATTCAATACTGTTGCTTTCTTGGCATGAACTAATCATCCTAATAACTGTAATTATTATATTTACAATATTCTCTTAATAGCAGTACTAAAAAGCATACAAGGAAGTTTAGTGAGTACTAAATTCAAGTTTGCAGTATTACATACATACATAGTAGGATGATTTGATCTCGTATACCAAACAATACGATTCAAATCATTGCACCACAGTTACTTTAAACTTCCCTGATTAATTTTCCAACATCAGATACGACCGCCAATCTCGAACATAGTGCGCTCATGTGACTTTAACATCTGATCTATCGATGAATCGGTGTATCTTCCTCAATTGAACTTCAACTTTGAAAAGCTTCTTCTCCTTTGATTCGTTCTAGCCGAAACGTGGACCAAGAGAGATCGTACGTCGATACTGTCCATTTTGATTGAGCACTTTCCATGTAGCGCACTTCAGAAGATTCCCGCTCGAAAGTTGAAGTCAACGAGCGGTTTCCAACTCCGGACTAATAATACTATGCAATATTAATTACACGCTTTGTTGCCGATTAATTTTAGCGATTATGATCGAGCGTGAGTGTATGTATGTGTTTCGAACGAAAAGATTGCAATCTGATGAGAAAATCGTTAATACGTGAGAAAATCAATACCCCGTATAAACATGTACGTTTTTATATTGATGAATTTAACACAACTTTACACGAATGTATTATACAAAAAACATTTGGACATATTTGTATAATTTGTTTTTTTATTGATGTTAAATAGATTTTTAAATACCCAGATAGTATGCAAGTGCTGTCGTTTCCTATGCATTATTTAGAAGAACCTTGATGTTAGCGCATTGTATGTATGTAATATAATTTTAACACTGTTTTACCATTCAGACGATGTTTAGTCCAAAGCTAATTTAAATATTGCCATTTCCTTGAAACGTCTTCAAAATTTATTCAAAATAAGAATAATGTTCTTCTATTATAATTTAAAATAAGTATCACTCTAATGAAATTCATTACAATTGTTGTCGAGAATAATACAGCTGTAGGGCACGTTTAGCGAATAATATGCGTGACGTCTCCGCGTATCATTATTAATTTCGAGATTTTCCCCCATTTTTTTACCATTTCAATTTAAGAACATTAACACCGGCACGAAACCTGTTAATTAATAAATAATTATGACAAAGGTTAAAAAATCTGTAGAGATGCACGCGTGGAATTCGAATCGTTATGCCATTAGTTAGTTCTTCGGATGAAATTTTTGTGCAATATTTGAAAGCTCGACCTTCTTCTTCTTCTCATACGTCAATATGTATACGTATTGTGTATAAAGTAACGGTTATCTAATATATTACATTTTAACGATGCTCTATTATTTAAAGTCAATTATGAAGCCGCAAGGCCCCAAAAACAAAGACCATTAATTAACACATGATGAACTACATACATTCAAATGAGCTGCGGTAATAATTTACTAGCTTGTACGTACCTATCGTCGAAGTTTAATATGCGAATTGATATTAAATCATTGAAAAAAATGAATGAATTGCCCGAATTGTTGAAAATTAGCATACAAAGTGTCGACTGTGCAATTACAACAAATGCACGACGTTTAGCGTAGGGTATAATTAAAAATTCATAGACGTATTATAATCAGGTAGCCGACGAAGACGATTAAGGCCAAAAAACTGCATAGTTTTCGGCCCCGATTGTTTTCATTCAAAGGCCAATGCCTCGAGGGGAGCTTGCAAGCTTTATTATTATTTTTTATACGGCAATAAAAGGGTGTTATTAATGGACGAAACTCTGTTTGTATTAATTATGCTTAAACGCGCTATTAGACGGTGCCGGTCCATCATGTTTAATTTTACATTCAACGTCCGCATTTTTCGCTATTTATGTAGTTCGTCCATGGTTTTGTTTGTGTGTTCACATTTATTTCCGCCAAGTGTATCTGTACATTAAGGGACGATCGAGAAGTACCTACTCATTGTTTAACGACATTTTTCAATCAGAGTACCTCTATGTATGTATCTATCGACGAACAGTCGGTCTACCGATAAATCTGGGAAAGATATCGCAAACGTTTCTATCGCACATATCCTAGTTTACGAGCTCGTAATTCAAGCATTAAGCCGACATTAATGTCGTAACATCGCACACGAGCCACATACAACGACTGAAATTATTAAATCTTCACAAATGAACACGCAGATACATCCTCTTGCGTTTTCATCATCGTCTTGTCTTCTTCATTAACGGATAACAGTGCGTTGGGTATTTTATATATGCACTTTAGTGTTTGTGGGTGCGTGATAATTCACGATGGAATTTTCACTCGGTCTCGTCTGGTTTATTGCGGTGCATTGTCGGCGCATGTCGAACTGCTGTTTGCAGTTTTCCTTTTTGAACATCTTCCACATTCAGATGCGACTGGGAGTAATTCACTTTTTCTCGCGGTTCTTTCGTCTATCCATGTATGGAGTGTGGCTCTTTTGTGCCATTGCCGCTGTTGAAGCAAGAAAGCCTTAACTCAATGGACAATGCATTAACAAATAAGGCTAAAGGGGATGCGCAATACCCGTACGTTGAAGTGTCCGACTATTTTTTTCATTCAAGTTAACTTTAATATTGCACTTGAACAAATTTCTCAACAACTCGACCGTTAAACTCGGCTTACACACTGTTTGATTAATCAATGGCGAGCTTTACATCGACACTTCCTACGATCTTGGAGTGCATTTCAAATGAAAATTTATATCGTTTCGATCAATTTCCAAGTGATTGAGTTGTATTTGTCACTTCGTTGCGATGTAACGTCAAAAATGCGACGTAATTGAACGGAGCTAGGCGTTCGCACGACGTGACCGAACTGTCGATGGGTCGACAGTGTTCTCTGATCAAAATATTGATCGCAAAATAGTCGAGAGTACAATGTTTGAATTGCAGCCACGTCTGTATTCCATTGACTGATAACGGCCCACATAAAAGAAACACCGTGGGCGGATAGTAACATAGCCGGTACACGAGCCGAATGCGAATGTCCAAGTTTGCAAAGCGCGAATGAAAATAAATAAAGACAAAAAAATTTGGCATCAATGCCCATGGCCACCCTGATGAATCGAAGTGAATTTTCGTCGGGAAAAAAAACTCGATTCAACGGCGTAGAATAAATCTTTTGTGCGAAAGCGACGCAAGTGCGCGTTGAAAGGGATTCGTCTTAATACGCGTCGTATCTTTTTGATGAACGTTAAGATAAATATTTACAAGTTGGACGTTGCATTTCAGTACGTACTCACTCTCGGGGTAAGTTACGCCTCGACAAAGACGCTATCGCGTATCGAAACGCCATTGTTGAGTACAGCCTTTTAAACGTATGTTGACAGCGCGAAAGCCTTCCCACGTAATCCAATTTCACTTTAATTACGATCTCGCACAATATATATTCTTATCGCACCGTATGACCGAAATAATAAGCAATCATGAAGCAGTTGTATTATCAACATTAAAATTAAACCAGGATATATATTGATATTATTATTGGCAACAAGAAACTAACTGTTAATTGATCTACTTGTATAATGTGCATGTGAAAGTAAAGTTAATGTGCATCAAAACCTAGTAATTATGCAAGTTCAACATATCAGACCCTAGAGAAATACAGCTAAATTTACTAAATGTTTAAAATAATATTCTGAAATATAATATAAATCAAGACAATTGGAATTTTTAGATGAGAATCATTTGGATGGATAGATTTAGATATCGATATCGTTATTGTAAAACATTTTAAGCATATTTAAAAATGAAAGAAGCTGAATATTCTGGTTATAAATATACACTTGACAAATGATTATATCACACGTTATATGAAATTATAAATCAGAATTTAACGAGCGAATAGATGTTAAGAGGCGGCTAGTTACATGGAGAATTAGTTGTCAAGAAAGTTGATGATTCTGATGATCCACTCCCTACTTTTTGTCCATTAATTAAATGCACATTCAAGAAGTTACGTTCATCTTACAACTCCTTGAATGGTTGAATACGTCGACATCAATCACGTTCCAACGATTTCACATATAATTCTGCTTAAAAAAGCACAATATTGTTTATAAGAATGCAAAATATAATAGCGATGAGAAGATGTGTATGAAAAGTAAGACGAGTGAAAGTCGAGGAAGCGTTTTAATGTTAAAATTTCATGGGAATCATCCGTTACATCGAATTTCACGTCCCTGCGTACGATAATAATTTATTCCCGGTGTAAATATTCCGCGTCGATATAAAAAACGTCACGCAAAAAAAGCAAATGAAAACGTTACTCGGAAAATAATGAAGCTGCAGCTTAATATCTGTACGCAGGTAATACGAAAAATAATATATGTAATATAATATTGAAACTTTTTACTGCGGCCCACACGCACCGTTCATTATACACAATCATGCCTATATTGTCAGTTTGATACATAACAATAAGTTAAAAGCGTCGGCCTAATTGAATTATCACATCAATTCTGATGATGGACGATCATTACGTTTGATGCGGTTTAAATTAATAATCGTCGATTTACCTCTCGATGTGGAAGGTTGACCGGAAACTCGCCGCTCAAGACAATCGTGGTATGTCTATAACACAACTGTGAAAAAAACATCATTAGATACACATTTAAGTTTTTAGAATCGTTAACTGAAGGTTCACTCATGCGAATTTCATTAACTAACTACGCACTATACACATTTTGAGAAGCTGTATTCGCTGTGCATACTAGTGGTTATATAAATACCCACGAGGAAGAAGAAGGCAATGGGTACCTTCTTATTAAATTTAACTTCACGCATGTACGCTCGTCTCGGAGCGGGTATAATCATTATAATTAAAGAACACCTTATTTGGTGTGTGGATATTTTTCAGGTCGATGATATCTCTATAATGCGCGACCGTGGCTGGTCTTTGATTATCGCCACGGATCGTCCACTATTCATTATAGTATCATTAACAACTGCAAGATGTCCTCCAGTCATCGATGATCCTGTCTCGGTGCGATCCAACACCGTTAACGAACGCGAACTCGGATAAATCAATTTCGTACCGGTGATAATTTGCAAGCGTGGACACGCACAAAACACGCCAAACTGTCGTTGAAAATTAATTAAAATAAAAACCTTCCATCGCAATTCATTTACGGAGAAAGTAATGTGTTAAACGGTCAATTGGGAGTACTCCAGTTTGACGGTAGCAATCAGCATCGTCTTATCGTGTCGCTCGTACATCAGAGTTCCACCGAGTGATGTTTCTTTCATTATTTTTTGTGTTGATATTCGATTTATATCCCGTCGCGTGTTCAATTTCACAGTTGGCTAAGTGTTGAGATAGTCGAATGTACCGGTGAAAAGTTGACGCGATGATGATGACTTCTCACATCCACAGAGGAACGGACGTCTTGACGTATTGTTGTGCCAACACGTCAACGCCTAATTTCTCCCATCGTTTTCGGAAGTGGATGTGTATAATTAGCGGTCATTATTAACTTTTTAAAAACGTGCGTGTAAAATTCGTTATTGTACGCAAATGTAGGTGCGCGCACACTCGAAATCGAATAAGTAACATTGAAGATGGAAAAAATTAATCCGCCGTTGAGCAATAGTGATTGTCAATGATTCTGTCATTTCCATATGTATTTTCTTGTAAGAGGAATTTCTTTTTAAATCTCGTCGACGTGTCGGCAATCCGTAATATATTACACGAATGTGATGTCATTTCAATTTGCACGTACGAACATCAATTATTAAGTCGGACGTACATCAAACAACTACTCCAAAGTTTGGTCGAAAAGTGCCGAGACTCATTGCACAATCGTCAATTTACGATTGAAGAAATTATTTCAAAACAAACAATCAAAACAGCGCGAATGACTAGTCTTTGAACTACTACGCGCAAATGCGGCACATATATGGTCAACCGTAAGATCGTTATAATTGTATTAAATAATACAATTATAACGATTTAAAGTTTATATTTGTAATACACAATAGCTCTCGTTATATTGTGAACGTCTCTTTAGTTTATTTTCTTACGTATACGACCATTGAAATCGATGCAAATACGCCAGTCATTCAATGCGCGCACTTGCACACGTGCTAGCTAACACTTTTCCAATGTTGAAGATTGAGCCGTCGCATAATGGAAAGTATCATCACTCCTTAGGGCAGATTTCTGGTACAATAGGCGACGACCGCTTCGTGATAATACCACCGACATTGTTTTAATTATTCAAACGGCAAATATTGAACCTGCGACCCACGTCATCGCCCAACCAACCACACCATTGTATGCAAATGAGCTGTAGCCGCTCTCGTCTCGTTGTAACCGTTATTATAAATTACTATTAATATGGAGGCCCCCGGGATCAAGTAGAAAGCACTGAGATAGCTTCGGTGGATCTCGATTATCCAGCGGTCACGATCCTGGTTAAAATTCGCTATTAAAAACCCGCAGAGGACCTTCGCAGCTAACTTCCAGACCCATCTATCTCGCTTGTCATCTCGACACTTAGTTCGGTTGACGCCTTTCTAAATGCATCATTTTTTTTTTGTGATTCTTCTACGACCTCGCCTCTTAGTCATCTTCGCTCTGGAGCTTTTTGCGTCCTGGTGATGATGGTTCAAAGTCATGCGCCAGTCTTCGCGCTGCATTATTAACCCACTAACATTTAGGCACACTGCTCGATTTTTTCATCATAATAAATATTAAACTTTTTATATGATCTTTTGTCTAAAATAATATTAAATAAGAAACGCCTTCTGTGGTATTATAGTTCAAGATTACACGCTTGTACCTACTACAATTCATTACAATGTCCCTTAGCAAACCGAAAACGTTCAATCTATTAAGCGCATAATAAATATTGATAATGAAATCAAAGTATGATCTAATACCTTGTTACAGTGTAATTTATAGATTGTTATTATTATTGTAACAGTGGTCTGTTACAATTTTCATCCGGTAAGATTTTCCACGGAAAGCGAAAGGCCAAACCGTGCGACACTTATCCAGCAATATATATGGTGATTACTTTGCCCGTGCAACACACGCGCTACTTATAAATAATTTATTTAAAGCTTTGTCCATTCGGCGAAGCCAAACAGGAATGCGCGAATAAATAAATAAACAAATTAGACGAGGGAATAAATCATAGCTCGCTGCTGGCTCGGTTTACCGGCAGCTTCCTACAGTAACACTGCTAGTTTTATATGTACATATGTATGTATGTATGTGCTGTTGAGTTTACCGTGGCATAATAGCAGGTCGTGTTCTAAGTTAATTATTCTTGTTTGACTTAGATCGGTGGGTTTGACTACCTGTCACCGATGACTACCTAGCACGAATAATCATCGTCCATTTCCAAAGTCAAAAAAATGATATTCGTCTCAAATTACTTCCGAAACATCAGGCACGTGTCCTTTTCTGAATATATGTAAATTTCAGTTACACATCAAATTTTTATTTCGGGTATGTTGTTACGTTATTATTGTAGTAAATTAAAACGATAATTTCGCCTAAGAGGTGCCATTACGAACGAAGAAAAAAATGATGTACGCGTTTCGACAGATTTATTTTTACCTAAATCTGGTTTATGATCTATTATTTACAGAAACCCGTAGGCATAAAATAATATTGATTATACATAGTAGACTGCGGTTAAAATTAGCTATCGTATATGGAGGCGCTTAAAGTGCGATCACAGGAAACGTTTATAATAACGTAATAATTTATTAAAAAAAAAACAAAAAACATAATTAACCATAATATTTTATTCATAGTGAATATATGAAATGACGCAACCGGTACAAACATTGAAAACATGAAATTTGTGGTTAATTTCCAATGCAATGAGTACTATGTTTCGGGTCAAAATTTTACATAATTTATTTAATCAATCAAAATTTTGACCCGCAGGTCACAAAAGCCGTAACCCAAGCAATATTTTTTATCTATTTCGGTATAAAGATTGATGATTGTGCTGATAAGAAAGTTTTCGAGTGATGGAAGGGATTCAGAGATTCTCAAACTGTTTTTTTCAATTCTTATCTGCACACTTTGGGCAGCAATTGAGATAAAAATAACAATGATATTCTACCGAACTGAAAGAGCTTTCGAAGGCTTCGCCATGTCAAATGTTTTTCACTAAACGATCAAACACGGCAATCAATCAAATTTTCGTGACAACTAAATTTCCCATTGTAAACATTGTCCAGCAACTTAAAAGCCTTCGCACGAATAATCCAACGATCACAGTGACGCATCGCGTTTCTGTTATAATTATTGAAATTAATTTTTTTCGCGTGTTTCGGTCAACTGACAAGTTCAAATTATTTTGAAACGGTAGCTAACACACCATCCACTTTGATCCGACTCAGGGAAGGGGTTCCGACTATTTTTCGGTTGAGCAACGCTGATTTAGATTGATGAGCTGAAGAGCGCTCGTCCAAAATTACCACTTTGCGCTGTGAAATAGCAATTTTTATATAATTACAGGGAGAGGACGCGCACATGGCCTTATAACACTTAGAGAAATGGCCGGCTATCTATCAAACGTACTATTGGTCATTTCACGTACTAAAATAAAATTAAAATTAAACAAAAACCGACTCCTCGCCAAAATTTTGCAACGCACCAACACTTTGCCGCCATTAAACGACGTGCGATTCGAAATAAATGCCATTCGTTATTTGATTACGCTATTTCTTATTTTTTTTTTTTTATCATTGTTAATAACTTTCGGTGCAGTACTGTGTAATGATGCTGCGTTGCGCAAAGCCGGCTAATATTGCTTCGCTTTAATGACTCGGCTCGTGCCGGCTAATATAAGTACGTATATGAACAATTATTTTTATATAAAACATCGCTTATATGCATCGCTATGATTTTTTCCGTCGACAAAAAATTTAATTCATAAATTTTTAATGAAAAATTAATTATTTTTGCAACACTCGTCTGCGCTTTTTCCTGTGTCGAACTTTGCGAAATTTCACCGTGGAGTAATGTATTGAAAATAAAATAATATACATTAAAGAAAAATATCTGAATTGATATTGGCCCGGTGATAGGTCAGTGGTTAGTATTTTGAGCGGAGGTCCTGGGTTTGATCCCCCGTAAGTCGAAATGATTTTCTCGACAGTTTTTTCTACCTTAATTGTCGTCATTGGCAAGATCTGTACATTTCTAAATACAAATCGGCCGTCTCCTATTAAAATTCACCAATTTGTCTAACCTAGTGAGACGGTTTCATAAAATTGGCACCACCGAAACAATTCCTTACTACCTACCAAATCCTTGTCCGTTCCTTTTAACCCTTCCTCCCTTCCAAATGGTAACGGTAAACCACTGGAGAGTATCTTTCTTTATTTACTTCACTATGGCAGACGGTAAAATTTTTGTCAAATAGTGAAGTGGCAAAGCTTGACATTCAAGTACGCCACCTTTAGAAGAAGTTGTGAGACGGTTCCATCAAAAATTAGCACCTCCTATCCATATTCCTATGCTAACCTGTTATTGGGTCTGGATTCTTGTTCTTAGACCAGTTGGTTAACTTCCCCCCCCCCCCTCCAAAAGAAAACATACAATACAGGAGGTCAACTTATAAAAAAGAGAAATAAAAATTCCATGACGTATTATTCCTCGTAAATTCATACACAAAAACAGAGAGGATAAATGTTAAATAAAATAACAACTTGCTTTCCAAATAACAATGACGTTGTATTTTAAACCGAATCAGATGTCCTCCGTCAATCTCGCTCTAATATACATATCTACATATATAATGCAATAGTCCAATAGCTCAACATTTACAAAACAATGGCGATAAACGGTTAACGAGCAATTGAAGTCGACTGTGCAATAAGCAAATTGCTGTCGTTTCGGTGTGTTTCTCCGTCTTTTTCAGTCAATTTGATCATTACGTGAAAACATCTCCATATTATTTCCATAAATTTACGTGTCGAACCACAATAAGCCGGCATCGACTTTATAATCATCCGCTTACACTGGATAAAACGCAGCTATTCTTCTCTTGTAATAGGCATTCTAATACTTCTTCAGCACATCTCGATCGTCTGATATTTCGTCGTGATAAAGCCAACCCATCACCATTTATGTCCTTCGACTTTAATTATAATATATCAAATGTGCAATGGTTCGTAGAACGCTTTACACAAACAGCCACATTAGAGTTGAGAGAGGATTTTACCCACTACAAGATTGCATATAGTTAAGTAGTTTAAATTAATCGACTTTACACGTAACTTACGAATATAACCCGATGACATCGCGAGCTAAACATATTGATATACATTAACGAAGATTACGTTAATTGTTATTTCGTGAGCACTCGTACGAAAACTTTTTTTTTATATTTTAACACATTAACCGGTTCTAAATTTGCGCTAGACTAATCGATGCATTATATCTGCAAATTGGATCCAAATTGTATTCATATTGAGAACGAATTTTTTTTTTCGTCGTATCTTGATGATATTCTCGTAAATCACGGTGCGCTGTCAATGTCACTTCATATTTTAAAATTCAAACAATTCCACAGTTGTTATTTACGAGTCCTTGATTTTAAATACCATAACGCGAAGAATTCACGCTCGAAGCCCAGTACGGGCAGTGTTTGTTGCCGAATTCGAAAGTAGTGGGCGGGGATCGCATTAAGATGAAGATGCGCCCTCGAATTTCAAATCGAGTGTATGTATGTATGTATGTATATTTTTTTTAAATTACTGTGGATTTTTCCGGGTATTTTTGCGGTATTGGCGCGTCCGAGTTCCCATGCATTAAAACAAACAGTGCGTTTACCGATCTTTGTTCGATTGCATCACTTATTTAATGGAGGCAATCCAGAGCGAGGTGAATCATCCATGACGATATTGGCCATTGGCCAATTGAGGTGCTCGCTCTCGCCATGTATACGAAAAAGTACCAAAAAGATTACGGCATGCAAAGAATAACAACAAAAGAAAATGAAAATTATTCACGTCTCATGATCCCTGTTCTTTAAAACGTCAATATACAAAAATTTCAGTAAAAGTAATTTAAATATGATAACTAACATTTTTAATGCCATAATGATTTATTTGAACCAACAAAATTTTCTAATACTGATTTGGTTTTCGTAAAAATTCATAAAGAGACATCGACGCACGGCCATGCAAGAAACCCACATTTTAATTTTGTTTATAAAATTATCCGTTTAATTGTTATTCGCGTAAATTATGTCACATTCAATGTTGTTATATTTACAAAATTACATTTTTTCAAAAAAACACAAACATCTCGTGTGTTTAAATAGTCGTTTATGGCATTTAAGGATCTATCGTTTGACATGATCACGCACGGCCAAACACGTTCGAAGCGTCACACGGTGATTTACAGTTTCTGTTTAATTTTTGTAATCGTCCAAAAAGATAAATAAAACATTAATATGTATGTATGTATGTGTGTGTGTGTTTATATTATTGTAGGTACGTGTGTGAGAATTATTCAATACATTAAGATTTTTTTGACAAGTTGCATTGTGTGTGTGTGTGTGTGTGTGCACAACGAGCGTTTAATATTCACATATATGTAAATGGAACATAATCAATTTATATTTCGTAATGCGATACAAATTGAAAGCAGTCTTCTAACATTTAAAACGGCAATATAAATGATTGCCTTCAAAGCAATGCACTGTTCGTGAAAAAAAAAATTTTCACACATTTCAAACATTGGTAACCAACCGACGCACTTAGTACTATTTGATACTGTATATTACATGATATAAGAAACATATCTAATGAAAACATCCCACTTGAAGATCTTTAGAATAAAGCGATACATCTCAATTTCGATTTAATCTTATCTCGCATGCGTTCGTGCGATGGTTGACAAGAAGTATGCGCACCATTAAGTTGATAAACACCGTGCGATAGAAGCAATTAAGAAATTATACTCGATTCAGCCATCTTCGGAGTGAGATAGAGAGAGAGAAAAAAAGGTTGGCAACCGCACACGTTTAGCGCGAGATTGGCGATAGATAAACGATACTAGGCCGGATTTATTGCATCGATAAAAGAGTTCACACGATGCACCGATCCGGAGACCTTTCCGGAACCCGAGCTCTCTGTCCACTTACCAGAATATTGCTCGGCCACTTTAATTTGGCCATCTGTCATGGCCAAATGAGAGCTGTCACGGTGTCACTCGCCTGAGACATTCTACGGGTGTGAAGATCAAAAAAATTAAATTATAATATAATAACATAAAGCTTTCAACGGCATTTTATTTGCGCAAGAGAACAATATCGTATTATATCGAGCTGAAATAAAATAATTTCCCTGTTCACTAATCTTAAATGCACGCCAATCTACAACACGTAATATTCAACAGTTTAAAATAAATTATCTCATATAGTACATAAATACGAGAAATTAAAACATAAAACATTTTACATAATCTTGCATAAAGTGATATATTTATCAAGCGTAAAATTGTTGACCGAATTGCAATCTTCATCAAACCAGTTAAAGAAGAACTTTCAAAACTGGATTCTCTCTCTTTCGGTGAGTACTTGTGAAGTCAGATTATCACTTAGCAAACTTGCAACTACAGAAGCGTAACAACAGTTTGAAATTAAAAAATGAATAAGCACATGCATCGCACTTTTAACGATGATTGCACTTCGATCGCAATAGCTCAATGAACTTCGTCTTGTAATTTATGTACAAACGTTGATTTGTCTCACCTGGAAAGAAAGTATACAATGTAATATTCAATAAACATTCAAATAATTTTAAATCGAACGCGAATTCATATCAACTCGTATTTCATTGTCCTTTATAAGGAATATAATAATGGAATGAATACGGGAATGTCATATATCATTCCATTGATCTGTTCGCTTTTAATTTAAATATGGTAGTCCAACCACGAAATAGCGCGTAAATCACTTGCTCACTGAAACACGTACCGAGTGCCTTTGTTTGCTGTTATCTTATTTTTATTTTTGGACCTTCTAGTCCATGCATAATAATTGATTTATAACGAAATTATTCAAATGAGCCTATGAACTGTCTCGGTTAATTTTAATACATTTATATTTACTTGTACCGAGTAGACAGACTGAAATAGATCACACCGAGTGAAATAAAAGATGACTTTTTTTTCGTCGACAATGAATTAATCTCACACGTCGATACCTACCAATTCTGATAAATTATTTAAAATTCATTCATTGTTATTAACTTCACCGTTGTCGGAATAAGCGAACTGTGTAAACCGATTACGTATGCATCCGGGATTGAATTTACATACGTATTCGACAATGACAGAGATAAGTGCGAAATTGAGTTATATAGCCTCTATTGATTCGTTTAGATCACCGTTTTTCAAACTTTTTATCAACGTTTCTCGAACTGAAAAAATAGCCATACCATTGGGATTGAAATGTCGTCTATAAAATGTATGTATTTTATCAGAAAATATATAACTTTTAAAAACAAAAAAAAATGATACATTAATGTAAGTCTCATAATGAAAATCGCATACAGCACCGTTAAGGCAATTTTAATGTCGATATAAATCTGATAAACTGCATCGGTCAATTCAATATCGATAAGAAATTTGCATTATGTAAATGAGTTAATTAAGAGGATTTTATTAAAGTTGCATAAGGCGTTTGTGTTTGGCAATCAATTCGTTTCGCCTTTTCAGCTAGGGAAACTTTTGCTTAGACGTTGCTTTGACGCGGAAAAAAATCTATTTTATACAACGGATGGTAAATAATCGGAAGAGCTTTCTTCTTTTGCAACTGCAAGCTTTGGGGATTTTGCAAACTTTCACATAGCAGTTTCGATGTATTGATCATACGCGAGTGAGTTATGCGTTTTGTTTCACTGTTATCGGTTGATTTATTGACGACCACCGAATTCATTAGCAAAACCGTGACTGGAAAGGTAAAATCGACCTCTCCTCGAAGCACAACGTAAAGCTACCATAAATCTGCTGAGGGAACAATTAATATCACCATTAATCAGTTCACCCAACCATCAATCTTAATTTAGCAACGGCACTCGTGCTGTCAATAATTCAGAGCGAGGATGATACGAGCATGAAAAAAATTCCTATATAAGGGATTCGCGAATGCATCGCCGAATTTTATTTACGATCGATTTTTATTATATCCACTAATGACGAAAATCGTGAAACCGCTACGGTCGTAATTTAAGCCGGCTCTCTAATGAAAGTCTTCGGTCAAACATCAAAGTGCACAAACGAACGAAGAAATGCCCTATTCGAAGTCTAAAATTACCGTAATATATTCCTCCTTAAGCCATCGCATCGTGTCGTACATATATATAAGACGCGAACGTTTTGTGGGTGGTCTAAAACATATTTATGTTGACATTTGCCCGATAAATATCATAATATTATTGTTTTTAATGTTGCCTCCGCGGCGCTAAAATATTCGCTAAACTGAAATAATTTAACTCGCACATAAATTAGTCTGCGCCGAATCCGTTCTGTATTGTTGCGGTGCTCATGAATAAAATTAGCCGTCAATCGAATATATTACAATTTCAATGCGAAAAATGCAATAATTCCAATTGTCGATATACGTCTGTGTATTTGGATGAATAGAATCAACGTTGACTGTTGTGCAAAGCCGCTTTAGTCCGAATTGACTGACAGACCGTGATCTCCTTGGATACCCGATGACAGCTCCGAGCACGAACTTTGATTTTGATTTGCCCCCATAGCAGATTATTGGGTCATAAATACTTTAAGAAATATTAATTGACATTCCATTTTTATTTATCATACTGTTTCGCAACACGTTCGACCATCCATTCGAAGCGTCACGTTTTCGTTTTGAACTTGGAGTTTTGTTGCGACAAAAAAGTACGTTTTAGACGCGTTTCGTTTAATTTAATCAACCCCGATGAAGACGTCACAATAAATCAAACAAAACTTCGTGAGTGAAAAAGTCGTGAATCAAATTGACGGCCACGGGTGAGAGTGAATAGCAATAACAACAATAGAACAACGGTAACTAACTGAACTCTGTGTGATCTGTCGATTGTTCTATCCTTTTTGGCAAGTGGACTAACGCCGAAATGTCAGGGACGCACATCAACTCGCCAAGATCCTGTTGCAGACCCTAAAAAAAATCAATTTCCTAGCGTTGAACTAGCTCAGATAACAGTATCGGTAAAATTAGTATCCGGGAAAATTTTGACGTGTTAAAAAAACTAGGTGCACTCTAAAGAGAACGTGTACTGCAAAATCAAACCCAATGCAACATGCTTATAAAATAGATGATAAAATCATAATTTGCTACGTTACGAAACAGAGTTCAAGCAAAATAGTTAGCTTTGACCCCAAAAATGCATCAGTGAAATAAGGTAAGATAATTGGTGTTCCTATTATGATTTTGAGTCACCGCACCTTTCAGATTGCGACGATAATGAACGCTTCGACATATTTGCTAAATTCTTTTGTATCTATTTACTAAGACAACATAATATTTTATAGTCAGTTGCTTTTTATATTTTAAAAATAACAATGTCCCATTAAACATCTAATATGCTTAAAACGTGACGTTGAAATTTTCTATTTACATTAGATATTTAAATGTGTATAATGAGATTAAAAAATATTAACTAGGAATTGCACTCGAAAGACTATAAATCCAAGCGGTTAAACAAACGTTTGAATATTGGAAGGTTGGCACTTTATCTTGGCAAAGTATACTTGCACAATGTGGTGATAAATCGTTAGAAATTGCCATTACGATAGCAACACTTTATTGGAAACTTTGCACTAGCCTCCCTTATACTTCACAATCGACAGAATGGAAAATACCATTTGAATTATATTATTATTATAAATATACAAAAATAATACCAAAAGTGATGTTGTCATTGCATGAATATAAAAAAAATAATTCATTAAAATTTATTGTAATATCGTATTGTATTATAGTTTCGTCGTGAATAATTTAGATCATCTGTCGGCACAATGAATTGATTATAGTGTTTTGTTTGTAACAAAACACTATAAATTAAGGTTTATAAATATTCATACGTATTTAATGACTTAAGAGTATGATCATTAAAAATATTGATAATTTTTTACTTATGTTATTTTTTTACATACACCAAACATTTGAATTAAACGAAAATCTAAATTTATCAATAATATTTTTGTAAAAAATCGCCTTTTAGCATTTAAAATGATTGAAAAAATGCTGTAACGGCTTATACAATTTAATTATTTAACGGTGTCAAGCTAAATGTTGACTTCAAATTTTTAGGCGATAAATCAAAATTAGCATGATACACGAAAACTCTTTCGTCTCGCAGAAAAAAATAAAGTTTTTCGTTAACAAAACAAGATTACACAGTACAAGCCAAAAATTCACCTTCATTTGACCTTCACAGTGAGGAGAAAACGTATGATTTTCTACAAAAAAAAAAATGTGTAAGCATAAATCACAGCAGATGATCGATACAACCTTCAACTTTCATACAATCGATTCCTGTATTAATACATTTTAATTCGACTGATCATTACCCGATTAAGAAACAATTTGTAACGTGCAAAAAAAATACACAATACACATTTACTTACGTGCCAATATCCAAAGTAAAAAAACGTATTGCGCAATCGAGCTTTTATTACAATACATTATAGACAATTTCGATCGATCGATTCGTGATGGTGGGATTTTGCTTAAAACTGTATTTTCACGTCGTTTGTAATTTATTGGTTTGGTTGTACAACTTTTTGAAAATGCATAATGCCTTCCGGGATCTTTTTATTATTAAATTTGGGAATTTGAACACTAAACAGTGGCTGGCGTAAAATCACACCGATTAGTTAATGTCGTCAACCTAACAAATTATACGAAGAAGCAAAAGTTCGACAGTTTTATCTCGTCTAAATGAACGTATACTAATTGCAAACGATTTCTTACAAGATTTCCACATTATAATGTAATTAAATAATTAATACTATTGTTTATGTTCGGCCGTATTGCAGATAAACGTACACAAATTTACGAATGATAGTATCTAGTAAGAATTCAACAGCTGAATATATAATTAATGTAACAATTAATCATTGAAAGTGGACATGTAAGCAACCGTTGCACAATGATCCGTCGAACACGTCGTAAAATTATATTTTATTTATTTTAAAAAATTGACAAAAAAGCTCAAATCGCACGAGTCGCCGTTCCATATAAATTATACGCTTCGACAATACGAAGCTTTATATTATTATTATTATTATATACATATGTATATTACACGTTTGATATATTCTATCAACACTTATTTCAAACCGTTATTTATGTATAATGCGCGAATTCGATTTTCACCGAATTTAAATTATTTATCGATTATGCTTAAAAAAAATAGACGATCGAGTAACCGTGAAAATAGTCATCGTTAGTAGGAAGTTTTTTTTAATACAAAATTTAAATTAGTACGAGTCCGGTGTCTGAAATTTTATTAACGGCAACTAATCAAATGGTCAGTATTTATGTAAATCAATAAACGGTCAGTTGCTTTTCAAGAAAATGGTCAGTATTATATGTATGTATGTATTTAGAAAACGGTCATTATTATTATTATTTTTTTTTTTTTTATTATTCCTAATGAAAAAACTCCTTACTTTCAATAAAAACGCACATTTCAGAGGCCATACACTGAAATTACTAAAAGACAAATCGAAAAAAATTGTCAGAGATTCTTTTTTTTTCAAATAGAGTGGTTGAAGTTTGGAACCGTCTGCCAAATCAGCTAGTAACTTTCGAAAATACATATGTATTTTAAAATCATCTCGATAAGTTTTTGAACACAAATGGATTTTTGTAATCCTTCAAATATAAAAAATTAAGAAATGTATGTACAAGTTATGTCAGACCCCTGGGCTCCATCGGCTATGCCGCCTGCCCATGTACATATCTATATCTATATATGTATATATAAATCAATGTCTGTCTGTCTGTCTGTCTGTTTGATTGTTTGTTTGTTTGTTTGTCTCTTATAGGCTCCTAAACCACTCAACCGATCGCGATGAAACTTTCAGGACTTATTGTGATCATGCCGGGGATGGTTCCTGTGAAAAAAAAATCGGGAAAAAACGGGAACGGGAACGGAAACGGGCCTGCTCACGCGTCAGATAACGTACTAGGAACGGGAACGGGAACGGGATCGGGAACGGGATCGGGAACGGGAACGGGATCTGGAACGGAAACGGGAACGGGCCTGCTCACGCGTCAGAAAACGTACTAGGAACGGGAAAGGTAACGGGATCGGGCATTGCAACGCATGCCGGGTCAGCTAGTTTTAAATAAATAAAATAAATTATTATTATTATTATTATTATTATTATTATTATATGTATGATGTATTATTATCACTATTATCATTATTATATTATCTATAAATTAATATGGACGTTGAGGATTGCACTACTCTCCTCGCCACGCCGCACAGTGTTTCAGAACGCAGATCTGACTAGACACGCGTATAAAAACTTTGAAAAACGCGATTTCTCGAAAACTATTACATGTATTAAGCTGAAAATTATTTTTTTGCTTTAAAATGATTTATATCTTCAAAATAATATAAATTTATAAATATATTTTATTAAAAATTTGTGTTATGGAATGAAAAATAAATATTCCTGGTGATAATATGTAAAATATATATTGTAATATTATACATACATAATAACAAATTTAAAAAAGATTACAAAATGTAAAAGAAGTACATACATACTAATCCAAAAATAAAATATTAAAAAAAAACCGTACAAATTCAAGAAGTATCTGGTAAAATGTAAAACATTCGTATTTTTTTTTTTAAACACGCACATAATTTAAAAATCGAATTGCACATATGTATTATATAAATTACAATGAAAAAAGAAATCAAGCATGCTGTCTTCCTGAGCTGAAATATGCTCTTTGTGCCATATATTGAATAAACATCTCCGCGGTACGCAAGAGTCTAAAATAAATTGAAATAAATGAAAGTGTTGCAACTTATTGCAGGTAGTTTTTTCAGATTCTTAAAGTATAATAGTTCAACTTTAAAATGTTTGACAATTATGGCTTAGAAATGATTCAAACCCTTTTAAAAGCTTAAGCCAACTTTATATGATTAAAAAAAAAAAACAAAATTGGGCTATGACTTTGAATCAAAATTTCTACAATAACAATTGATATTTTTGTTAAATTTTCTATAAAATATATTTGTAGATACCTTTTTTAATAATATCCATTTTATAATAAGTGTAAGAACGTGTAACAACGTGTATGAAGCTATGACATCCAGTTTAAGACTGTTGTGAATTATTTCGCGCGGCCGCGCTTCGCCCATTGTACACGTGTTTGGGTATTTAACACGTGCATAACAGCTTGCAAAACCATATTTTTTCATTGTTTCTCGAAAGTTAAGGTATAAAACTACTTAAAATAGTGGTGCATAAGTCGTTTCTCAAAAGTTTTAAAATCGAGCTTTGTCTAGTCAGATCTGCGTTCTGAAACTCTTTGCGCCGTCTGGAATGAACTATTTTTATTATTATTATTAAAAATGATAAACTTTTTCACAAACGGTCAGTAAACTTTAAACACCGTCCGTTTATATAAATTTACTTACCGTTTAGTATTAATTGCAGACCATTTAATATATTTACTGTAAGTACTGACCTTTATAATACATACAGACCATTTATTAAAATTACTAACCATTTAGTTAAAAAAAAGTTACTGACCCAATAAATACAAGCCTTTTATAAAACTGCCACCGCTTGGAAAATTTGCATGAGCCCTATAAATTCGATAAGCTTTCGCCGGAGCTGTACATATACATATGTATGTATGTAGATTTTCCGAACAAATCTTCTTTCAACCCGACGACACTCCGAAATTGGTCAATCAATACGTGTTCGGAATACAATACGCATCTTACACTAAAATAAATAAGAATAAATTACCAACATGCCGATTATGTTGTGAGAAAAACACCCTAAATTCATTTTATACACAATTTATTCCGATTTAATTGACAGACTTTATCGATTTCCCATTTCGAGTATAGTGATCATTCACGCACAGCTTTGATCGCTTATTTCGGCCGCCGTTGTTGTTTTTTTTCAGTCAATTTTATTAAAATATTTTTTCTGAAGGAAGCATTCAACAACGACATTGGGCGTGGCTCAATTTATGCTCGAGCTTCGGTCCGCTATCATTTCATCATTTTTTTACGATCCAAATCCAAATTAACACGCCGAATTACAATATTTGAGACCATTAAGGGGACCGGTCCTAGAGCGCGCACAAGATTCGACGCGAAAAAACACCGCAGTGCACGCGTACAATTTAATTTCGCGTTGATCGATCGTTTTAATTGCTAATAAACAAATAAATAAATAATTGTAATACTGCGAACCTCTAGAGTTCGATCTTCGTGTCAGATATGGCCCCGTGCACAATCGGCTTAACGATCGCTTAATGGATCAAAAGTGAACTTTTTATTTTTCTTTTTTTAGTCGTCTCCTAAGATAAATTTATCTAGGCGTCTGGGTCTCTGTGAAACAATCAACTTTTGCTAGCCTTGGGATCGCGCAGATTGATTTATGTATAAGGATGTTTGTAGTAATCGGCGGGGCTAATTTAAATTTGGTTAGTGGACACAAGGTCGTACGCTGTGGATGTCGTAATGTCGTAACAACCCACCGGCCATTAGCGACCACTATTGACCACCGAGACATGTGTAATAATGACCCCTAATTCTCACTAATAAAATTGTAATACAACGGAACGTCTCGCATTTTTATTGACCGCTAATAAACTGTGCGGAAAAAAATTCCATGATATGCTTACGCGACTTTCTCCGTATATCAATAACAAAAAAAAAAGGTAAAATATTATATTCAAATACTATGTACATATGTATGTACTATTTATTATATATTTCGGTTTAAATAAATTTTTCCCTGACATTGCGTTTTTGAACTGGCACATCTATCAACTCTCATTAGTCGGAGGAATCGAATCAAAATTTTGTATAGCAGCAACCCGTCATAAAAAATGAACTGCCACATTAAGCTTATAAGTAAATATCGCATTTTTACGGCAGCTACGTAAGGATAGCAAAAAAAATGAACAAAGTAAAAACCGGGCTGAATTGGAGAAAATTTGCAATATTAACATAACATTAACATTACATATAGTCGTTGGAAAGGGTTAGGAAGTTGAACCGTATGTATGTACATACATATGTATGTAGTATGTATATGCCTGTCATATTATTCGAATTGGTTTATATGGCAGGCATATAAATATGTATGTACATATGTATGTACATACGGTTCAAATTCATAACCCTTTCCAATGACTACATTAAAATTTGAGTATTAAATATTACGAGTTCCTATCCCTTTCCAATCGGTCGAATTGTAAGTGCCACAAAAATCTGATCTCTTCTGATAAGAACTGTAGGATCATCAGAAGTATCTTTACAATTACTAGCAACAAACAGACCTACGGGAACTCAATTTTTTATACGATATGTATTTAGATACTAGCCGGTTTGTTCGTCATATGACGGTGGATGTCTAGCCCACATCTATTGTGTGGTTGGTTTTTATACAATAACAGCGCAGCCCCTAGCTCGTTTGACAGTACATGAAACAATTGAATAGTGTACCATTGATTGAACGGTTGTGTATTCGTTGTCGACTCGAACCAACTTTGACCTACGGCTTGATGCCAACACACTGATAAAAATGTTTTGCTTGTTTGTAATGCTAGTGTGACCGCAACGACTCAGGAAGAAAGGCAGACACACGATTACGCTAATATATAAATAAAATAGACAAAGAGACTAACTATGAATTAAATTGTCTTCGTAAAACTGTATACTATTGATCAAATGAAAAAGGCAATGAATCAAACAGAACCACCGATGCAAATTGCGATTAGCAACGTGCAAATCCGCTGGTACTTTGACGCCGCGGTGATAATTTGCACCGTTCGTCCGTGCAAATTTTCACTAAGAGCAATTTGCATTCGTTTAAGACAACAAGTTGTCCAATTAAAGGCATTATTGGTTTATCTACGAGCCGAGTTGCGAAACCAGCTTTGATCTCTCGGGTCTCAAAACAAAGAGCGACCAAGCTCGGCGTCCGATTAGGCACTAAGTGGTTAACTACAATCGCTGGCGCAACTTGACTATCGACGGTCAATTTCCAAACAATCAAATGCCTATAATGACACTTTAGGTACGACAAATATTCAGATTATAATACTGACTCAATTCACCGAGATGCAATAGAAAGAATAGTTTTTATTCGATGGACAAAAAGTCTGGGTTTTTTGCGAGGTCACTCTTTTTTATGTCGAGATCTATGAATTCCTCATTTCTAGTCGTGTCTTCATTTTTGTGCTGGCTATTTTTTTCTCTTTTTGTTTTTCGTTGCGAAATTCTTGCTCTCGTATTTTGCGCTATGTATCTTATGTATAGTGTACATAAAAACTTTATTGGATATCGGAAAATTCGATGGAATGCAACTTAATAGTCATTTATGTACCATAAAAACGGTATAATTCAAGAGATTCCCACATTTGTACCTACATACATAAATGGCACGATTGTTATTTAACACTATTTTTATTGCAATTATATTATTTTTTGTACGTGTAATAAAATATTTAATTGTTTGAAGTTGAAGGGCGACATTTCAAAATATTTATTCCTATATAATAAATAATTCACAATCATTAAGATTCGTTCTTTATAAAAAATGTATAACTAATTTTTCAATGAAAATTCTCGGTAATGAAACGTGACTCTTCATTTAGTATACGCACATCTTGCATCATATGTATAAAAAATAAAAATACTACTACCATCTTTACTATATAAGGAAAGCGTTACGAAATCGCTGTGGGAACATTTGAATCCCAATATAACACTAATCGCAATAATGATAGATCGCTCTTTGATACGATTCGCCTATCGAGATTTTAGTAGTGTTAAACCATTTAGTGGAACACGTTAACTCGTACATAAATTTCAAACGAGAACTGACCTAACGCTCGCAGCTGCCACGTCGCATTGTACATTTGCTGCCAAAAAATGGCAATACTGTGTGTTTTATTGCGAAATTTAATATATAGACGAGTCGACGCGACGCTTCATTGTTACTTTTGTGTAATATTTTGCCGAAAAATCGTGATGATTCAAATAGGAAAAAATTGCCAAAGCGATCCCACGATTTCACACGCAAAACTGCCAATCTATTCATTCACCTTGAAACGATAGACAATTCTAGAAATATTAACAAAAAAATTGTAACAGAAGTTCAATACTTCAGTTGAACGCTAAAGGCTTTCAATGTTTAAGACAATATTTCAAGACTTTAAAGCTGATTTTACATTTGATTTTAGACGTTGAATAGTTTGAATTTAATTCATTGTAAAATGAATATTTTTTATTGATTTGAATCTGTTAATATTTTGATTCGCACGGATGAGAATATGGTAAGCCGAACTTTACTGTTACTGTGTAATTGTGAATGCAATTGATTGTAAATAACACTCGTTCAAATTATCGACATAATTATATGGATTTCGACGATGATTTATACGATGGTTTTTTTAATGCCATAAATCGTGTTTCTATTGCGCATACACGTGTGTGTACATTTTGAGCGTTATTAATTTAGCGTTTTTCGTCAAATTGCCGAGCAATTTTCTTATTAGTCGAAAAAATTTCAACCCGACGATGTTGCAATTGATTTATTTGCAGTGCACATACGTATGTATAATTGTATACACAGTGGGATGAAGTTCTTCGCCTCGTTAGCGTTGTCTTTGCGAGAAAATTGTTAATTAAAACTTTCTTTGTAATATATTGCCCTCACGTGGACTGGTTTATGGTGGCATCATAACCGGAGCACACACCATGTAAAATACGAGAACTTCTGATTTGTGCTCCGACGCCGTTTCATATTTATAGTCTGTCGAAAATGAAAGATCAAATAGAATTTAACGTTCATTATCTTCAGCGGCGCGATCGTTCATCAGCTCATAATAAGTGCAAGCTTTCGCTGCAATCTCATACGCCTGCATACATAATTATACATTAACCGAAGAAAATCGTAATTCAACCAATTCAAGCGCAATATTTTCAACATACATACTTGTTTTATGAATATTTCGTATTCCACATTTTCGAATGAGCTTTTCGTGCCGCGCTCGCCGATTGCCCAATTTTCGCACGGAAAAGCTGTACAAACGGCGAAAAAGTAAATCTCATCTCGTTATTACACAAGCGTCGGATATTGCCCGTCATCTATGACACTTGAAAATCCATCTATCTCCACTTGCAAAATAGCTCAATTTGATTGAGTACCAGTTTTGATCGGAGCGATACCATCGGCTCGACACAAGACTAATGCAAGTCACGAAATGCGCATCTTCAATCGCATTTATATACTTTTTATTGTAGACTTATTCTAAATAATGTTTTGCATTGTTGTTGTTTCACTTTTTGCAGTATGTATTATTTCACCGAACAATCGCTAATTGGTTGGGGGAGGGGTGGTGAAGTTATCGTTAACCAGACCGCAACCATCGATGCTAAACCGCAAATACCCTTCGATAGTTATTGTCGATTGTTTCGCATGTTTTGAATTATATAATTGTATACGTTGGGTAATTGCGGTTATTCGAGAATTTTTATTAATTGTATCGGAGTCACCAAACCGTGTATTAAATAACAGCATTTGAATTCTCGTCCGTTTGAATGGTAAGTCCACCGCGTGCTTTGCTATCTTCTGCTACAGTTTTTTTTTTGTTTGTAAATATAAAACGCGTTAATATTTCATCAATAATCTGTCACAACTACCTTACAATATCGATTCGTCTCACGCCGACGCAATTAATGACACATCGCACGGAGAAAAGCCTTAATCAGAGGCCGCGAACATAAATAAAAGCTCGCCGCAACCATAATTCACCAAGCGAAATGGGCTTATGGCCGTCCGCGGACAGTAATTTGTCAAAAATTACCATCTGAATTTTAAAGAAGCCAAAGGCGAAGTCGTACATCAAAAAGCTTAGATTATAAGGGCCGCCGCAGACGTAACCGTGTTCAAATTCGATATTTATTACCCAACCGTAATAAAGCGCATACGCGAATCCCGGAACAACAATAAACCTATGCGAGTGTGTGCGTTAGTACCAAGATTTTTATTAATACAATAAAAAATAATTCATTTTTGCACGTGTGCCTGTGCGTTTCGTGAGTTTGCCAGCACGCCAGGAAACGATACATTCGTTTCCACTGCACAATGGCGATTTTAGCGGTTGCGGTTGCGAAACTCAATTTTCGATAATAGCTTATCGTCACGTAACTCTTTAAATTATAAATTTATATACACACACACACACCCAACAAACGTATAATAAATATATTTTTTATCCGCATCCAGTCTAAAATACGTCCGAATGAATTTATAGAGCTCCACTGACACATTTGCGCGGTTTCTCACGACGCGACGCACAAAGTGCACAGGGTTCCAATCTGATCGGGAACTTTAAAATACATAACTAGCGCTGAATGTATATTGAGAAATAAATAAATGACAGATTATATGACCCGGCAAAGACACGAGCAGTAGACAACTTCGTCGGGATCCTTGTGTGCTTCTCTTATAGATCTGGCATTAAATTGCTAGAACTTTGAACTTTTAGCATACTATCATTATACAGAGCGCGCGAGTCTCGATTCAAAATATACATACATAGAAGCGATACAAATTCAAAAAGAACACAAATCAATCCGGTTGAATGTTGCGTTTTCGAAGACGTGATCTATTTTGACATGATTGTATGCTTTTTGATAAATATCCATTGCGCCTCTCAAATGTTGCATTATAGGTACCTACGTTCAGGTCGAATCATCCGATGAGGTTTTTGTAACAGCGTATATGAAATTTGACTAACTACCCTTAATTTACGAGCAGTTTTTATTCAAAAAAACGATAGTCGCCGAGCCCAATCATCACGATTCCAATCATTTTCCTGCGAATCGATGCGAGCGCGGCCTTTATTTACGAACAAATAAAATATTGAATGCGGTTGCGACGTGCCCGTCGATAAGTCTTACGAAACAGATGTAATTGGATTCGCGTCTGATTTTGCGCGCGCCAAAAGCGACATTAACCCTTACAGCGCCTATAAACATATATATAAATTTGACTCGTGAGGAAAAAATTAACAGTAAAATCAAAGCAGGCACCGAGAAAATTTTGTTTCTGTAAAAGGTTTCAGATGTTGTGAGTAGAATCGGTTACGTATAATGTAAGAGATCCTCGTTTGACAATATACATATCATCATCATCATCATCATTTTCAACCGTTCACCATCCACTGATGGATGAAGGCCTCTACAATCCTCTTCCATTCCTGTCTATCTTGAGCAATCTGCATCCACTTGATTCCACACATTCTTATCAATTCATCAGCCCATCGTCCACTTGGTCTATCTTTTTCTTTCACATCCTCTCGGACACCATTCCAGTATTTCTCGCATCAATCTGCCATCCATTCTTCTCGCTGTGTGTCCACTTAAACTTTTTCACACGTTTCGCTATATTTACCACTTTGGTCATGCTTCTTATCCATCTCTTCTTGTTATACCGAGCATCTTTCCATGCTTCTCTGCGTGCACTGGATCTTACGCAACATTCTTGAATTTAGCATCCACGTTTCACATCCATACGTCATAACTGGCAGTAGGTACGCCTTATTTTTATTGTACAAAAATATTCATCGCTCACTTACATACATAATTCAGCTTGCACAAATCCTCAGCTATATTTTTAATGAAAAGTTAATTCAGCGATACGATAGCTTATAGCAACATTTGATTTTACGTCAAACTAAATATTATAATAATCGGCACTGTGCGGGTTACGAGCGTACAATGTAATCATTACGGCTCATTGCTTGTTTTTGAATAAGGGCATTCGTTTGTTTTGTAATCTTTAAAGATTATTCTCACACTTTGTTCGGTTTCGAATTGTCCCATTCCATTCCAGAGATCAGGCAGGCGCAGACGGCTCGAGAGTGATCAAGAAGTCATGACCCGAGGGTACATACAACAAAAAGATCACGTCCAAAGTGTCTCAGACCTTCTTATACGAATCCACCTCTACGAAGCCTAATTCTACAATCTGAGTCCACAGTCTGCGTACGATTGCATTTTTGCAATCGCGACGAGGCGGACAGGTGTGCCAAGACTCAGGGGTGGGGGGGAGGGGAAAATGGGGGTTATGGGGGCCTCTTTAGGGCGGAGGGGCGGAGGGGCGGAGTCCCGGTGGGCGACTTCAGTCACGAGGCCCCTTTTGCGGCGAAAGCCCCGCCGATCGATGGTGAAATGCCCGTTCATTATACACGAACCGTAACACTCTCTTATTCTATTACCCGCGACTTGGCACGCCCCCATTGTGTTGGCCGCATCGTACGAAAACGGCTCTATTTTAAAAAAATTAAAATGAAAACCGCATCTTACAATTGCGTAGAAACAGAATAAAGCATTAAAGATACCCTGAAGGTTGCATTCGGTAAATTTTTCAACAATGAACAACTTTTTATGTTTTTGAATGAGATGCAAGCACCTGATCGTAATTTTTCTGGATTGAAATAATATTCAAATCTTACTACGGTAGAACCCCGATTATAAAATTGTACAAATTGAATACCCGAATTGTACAAAACAAATAATTTTAACAGACAAAAATAGCGGATTATGCGTATTTGTTGCATAACACGTGACGGACGTAACAGTGCATATGTACATATTTGCAGTTGTAGCTGTTATGAGTCAGTGGCCGTTTAGCTTCAGGACAGGGTTGTTGTCTTATGAATGAGAGAGCTTAAAGTTATGAAAAAATCACGAAATAAAGAAGTCGAAGAGTGTATTTTCGTGTGGTTCATTCAAAAGCGATGGACAGCCAATATCGAAAAAGCGATATTTTTAACACAAGATTGAATGGAGATTCAAAGCAAGTTCAGGTTGACATGGTCTGACTTACCCTCTCAAGAACGAGACCAAGACGACACGGAGATTGCCGATGGGGGAATATTGGTCCTACACATTCTAAAGCTTTTCAATCCTTAGATGTTGCTATGAAGAGTGTGACAACTTATAGGTACATACATATGTCTCAAAAGTATACGTGATTTGGCGACTTTGAAAAGGATAGCTAACCTTTAAGCAAAAATCAATAATTGAATTTCTCGTAAAACAATATTTTCCGAGGTGGGGAGCATCTTAGTGCCCGTTTAGTCCCCAATAATCGAGGTTCTACTGTATAACGATTTTCAACACTGACCCGCAAGCCTTCACGAGTCCAAAGATATACCGGTTGTCGCATGCATTAAAAATTTGAGGGTTAAAATTTTTCACAGTTCAAATCTCACCTTCATAAGCGCTCTTAAATGATGATAGTATTATTTTTTTATTAATACACTTAACACCAGGAAACGTCCGATAATTTATATCTCGATAATTCGATATGATTTATACGCCACAGCCAAAATCTAGCGCGGGCACAACTTTCCGGTTTTGAAAACGTGGAAACCGCCGAGCGCAAAAGCCTCCAGGTGGTAGATAACATTTCGACCCGCGCAAGAATGGCTACTGTGGCGGATGTGCTCCCAACCATACAAACACACATTTAATATACCTAAATACAACAACAACAGCCATCTAAACACCTAAACGCCCAGCGGACGGCCGTGTACGTGTTCGTGGACCACTTTCTTCCCACACACAAACGCGTAATCCGGCGAGACGATCTTTTTGACCTCGTAACCGCGCAAGATTCAACATAGGAGAAGGGTTTCTTAGAATATTTGCAATGGCCAACGATAGTCGGATTCCTGGTACACAGTACTAAACTGAAATGATAGGAGGCAGAACGACAGTCGAAAGGAAAACCACACGTTTAAGATACAAGTAGTGGATATATGTACTAGTTGAGGAGTATGATACATGTGGCTTAGGTGTAAAAGTATTGATGTCAGATTTTACGAAAAATCAATTCCAGCATGAAAAAATCCTGTTTTTTATTTAAAAATATGGTATTCGATGTATTTACATATTTCGATATCAAAACAGGGGTCAAGATTAACGAAAGGCATTTGAGCCATCTTAGAGTCGCTGACGACATACGTCGTTATAGTAACACACGACCCGGTAGATTTACACAATTAAACAACGTACATATATATGAAAGTAGATTTAAGAATTCATTTTAATAAAACTAAAATTATGGTTAATGAATTTTGCACGCAAAACGTAGTGACAGTACATAGATAACCATATTCTGGAGATAGTTGATAGTTATTTATACCTAGGACAATTGGTGAACATGACTGGATGTAAAGAAGAAGAAATAAAACGAAGAATGAAACTAGCATGGAGCGCTTTTGGAAGAATGAACATAGTTTTAAAATTCAACATCCCGCTTTGCTTAAAAAAGAAGGCGACCAAATCTTCAGTGTCCCGTTCATAATACTTCTTATTTATAAAAACGTATCCGGTCAAGTGGCCATTATCCATTTTACAATAAATGTGTTCGTAGTAATAGGAAAATAATCTTACTTTATCGTTAAACGTTTTTACAGTTTATTTACAAATTTTATTTTTTTTTTTAAATACAATACATAATAAATAGGGTATGCATGCAGATACATTAAATTCTTATTTCTAGTGACTTACTGTAAACGGAGGTTTAAAACAGATTATGTTTCGGGAGCCTATGTTTATACCTGAATGGTAATGATATCGTAATCACCGAGACTTTTACTAATTTGTTAGCGTGGTTATTGGTAGTTTTTTTGTAAAACTTCGTGGTTAATTTGTTAGTAATATCAGTTAAAATGTTGTTTCGCGAGTGAAGCGTTTTGAGGTTAGTATACATGGGGTGTTATATATGATTTTGATGGCTTTGTTTTGCACGATTTGCAGTTTAGTATGGTTAGTGGTGGAGGCATTGTTCCAAACAGGCGCAGCGTATGTTAATATTGGTAGTATTAGGGCGCGATACATTTTGATGCGATTGATCGTGACAAAGCGCTACGACGGTTGAACAACGGATAGACCGCTGCCATCGCGCGCATACTCTAATTGTGGGGCCCAGCGCATTCTTCTATCAAATATTATTCCTAAATATTTCAACTGATTGCCATTTCAGCCTTTCTCTGATTTTCCCAACTCGGCCTGTGCTTTCGAACACTAAAGAATATAGTCCGTTTTGTATGGTTAATTTTATTTTCCACTTTGTAAAATGGTCGTTTAATGATTTTAAAGCTAATTCAAGATTTTACGAATTGCGTCAGGTTTTGCTGCTCGTAAAGCAAGCAGTATCGTCTGCATAGAGTGCTAAAACTTTTTTTGGAACGGAATATCATTTATATATATGGCAAATAGGAGTGGCCCTAGCAAACTTCCCTGTGGAACCCCGCCACGATCGGTTTCGGCATCGATGGTTCGTCTTTACGTTAACTATTAGTTTTCTATCGGTTAGGTATGATCGGATGATATTAATAAGGTGGTTGGGTACTTTGTTAGATAAATTAGTCCATCGTGCCAAACTGTGTCGAAGGTTTTTTCTATGTCGAGACACACCATCCCCGTACTTTCTTCATATTAAAGTTCTTCGTCACGTGCTCAGTTAATCTGGTAAGCTGCTGGGTTGTGGAATGTCCCGAGCGGAAACCAAATTGTTCATTAATCAGATTTTTATCAACTATTTTTAGTAAGCGCGAGTAAATGATTTTTTCTAAAATTTTAGAGAGAGTGCAAAGTAAACTGATGGGTCGGTAATTGACTGGGTTTTTTTGGGTCCTTACCTGGCTTCGGCAGTGGAATGACTTTTGCGACTTTCCAGTATTCTGGGAAATACCCAGTGAGTAAGCAGGCGTTAAATATTTTTGACAATAATACTAAGGTTCTGAACGGAAGTTGTTTTATGATTACATTATCTATTGCGTCACGGCCAGGAGCTTTTTTATTCTTTAAACTATGAATTATATTTTGAATTTCGCAATGGACTAGTTTCACGTATTGTTAGTATCAGTTTTAATATGCTTTTGATAGAATGGTTGACTTTGTTGTATGTCGGTGTGTGATGGTAGTGATGTGTGAGTGTGTGATGCTTTGGAATGCGTTTGCTAAGAGTTCCGCCTTGTCACTGTCTCGTGTTACCATGCTCACGCCATCACCAATGGAGGGATCGAATTTTTTGATCTACGGATCGCTTTCGTTAATTTCCAGAGGGAGCCATCTATTGCATTTAATTTTTCTAATTTTTCTGACCAAGTGTCATTTTAATTCGCTTGATTCTAATTTTAATTTGATATGAAAGTTTATTAATTAAAGGTTTCAGTGTCGGATCTTTGTTCTCTGCCAGATTTTACGTAATTTATTTTTACTTATGATAAGATATTTAACAAAGTCTGTGATTTCTATATTTTGCGAAGTGAATTGGATGATTGGTATATGAAGGTGTTTGGATTTAGTTATGGTATCAGTCAATTGAGTGATGGAGTTCTCAATGTCACTTTTATTTTTAAAGTAGATGATGTAAGAGTTGTGTGGTCGTTCACGTAAGATTTGAACGACTTCCAGTCTGCCGCTTTATAGTTCCATCCACGTTTGGGGACTTCTTCTAGTTTTCCCTCTATTGAAAACATAATTGGAAGATGGTCAGAAGATAGGACCTGAAGGGTCACCGGTAGTGATATAGTTGGAGAGTTTCTGACGAGAACGAGGTCGAGTGTAGATGGTTGTGGAGTTGTTTGTGGGGTAATGTGTATGTGTGCCTGGGTGTAGTAAGGTGGTATCCGTATGTTGAACATGTTGGAAAAGTGATGATCCTTGACGATCTGTGCTCAGGCAGTTCCATAATGGATGCTTGGCATTGAAATCTCCGGCTATTACTACCGAGTTACCCAAATTAAATATTTTGTTAAAATCAGACATCAATAACTCCTTCTGAGGAGGATTATACGCCGAAGCTATAATATGACGGGTGTTGTCAACCATTAGTTCAATAGCAGTAAGTTCTAAGTTTGTTAGTATTGGTGTTATTACGCGGGAGTGTTTGATCGACGATTTTATAAAATGGCAACGCCGCCTCCATGCTGACGGTCTCGGTCTTCGCGATGACAGTTAAAATTCTTTAGGTTAATATGCACAAAACAGGAATGTCTCGGAGATTAAAATAATGTCAACATTGAGCTCACCGATTACCGATTCCAGTTCGTCAATCTTATTTCTAAGCCCCGAGCATTCCATGCGAGGATGTTCAGGCCTCTCCACTTATTCGAATTCATCGAGGTATTCGACTAGTATGAGTGCCAGCTCCAATTTATCGGTGCACCCGCTTGTCTTGGCACGTATCTCTTTGAGGATCTTTATCATCTTTTGCAGTGATGCAATAGACGTCAATTCAGGATTGGATTGTGGGATCTTCGTGGGAATTGTTGGTTTGGGGATTGTAGGTATAGGATTAGTCTTTATGGGTAGACTTGGGAAGGTTATGTTGTTGATTAGAGGTGCACTTCGATTGGTGGCGACCTCAGGAGTCTTCCATGGATTGGTAGCTGGTCTTCTAGTCTTCCTCGCCTCTAGGATTTTCAAGTATTCTTGCCTCTTAGGGCAGTCCTTGAAATTCGCAGGGTGTGGTCCTGAGCAACCCACACAGGTGGCTGGAGTAGTCCTGTCCTTTTGGAACAGTCCGCTGTGAGGTGGGATCCTGTGCACTTGACGCACTTGGCAGGTCGATTGCAGTTTTTTCGCTGCATGTCCATAATCTTGGCACCTGAAACATTGGGTAACATTTGGTGAACGATTTGTGTATTTAGATATACTAACCCGTGTGTGGCAGATGTACCGGATTTCTTTTATTTTCTTCGTGTTGACCGTCGGTTCGAAGAACACTAGGTACAACTCGGTTGAGTTGCTCATCGGTTCTTTAGTCTTCATGGTGAGGACTTTAGCTACGGGGAAACCTTGGGCTATGAGGTCTTCTTTGATGTCGCATTCTGGCAGCTTTGGCAAGCCCCGGACGACGCTTTTATAATTTTCTCCTCTTTCCTGGAGAAGGTATGGAAGTTTTGTCCGAGTGCTGGTGACCTCAGACCATCTCGAAGCTTCTCGAAGTCTCCAATGCTACGACATTGAATCGACACATTATTGTTACCGATGTACTTAATCGTGAAGTCCTTCGTGAACTTCTTGATGGTGTCCGTCATGGTGCCGTGAGTGCCAGTTGCAGACATTATAATTGGTGGTACCCTACCACTTTTATTTCCTCTGATGCAAGTCCTTCAAACCGATTTTTTGCTTTTGACAATTGAAGGTGGAGCATTGTCAAGCGGCTGTCGTTTGGCAGTTTTCTTCGATCTGCCAGCAATCCGTCTCCATGTTCTCCCTGCTGGCTGAAGCCAGTGAGGATGCCGTCTCTAAGATAACTTTGAGCGACTTCTTTTTTTTTGAAGCAATCCTTTCAGGACGCCGTCATGGATGTGTCCACTACGTAGACGCTTCGTCGTGGGTGTGGGTGGGGCGTGGGCGTGGCCTTAAGGTACCTGCTGGCGAGCGGAGCGACCGTCCACCACGAGTGACCAGGCACGAATGAAGCTATGACGTATGGATGTGAATCGTGGATGCTGAATTCGAGAATGTTACGTAAGATCCAGTGCACACAGAGAAGCATGGAGAGAGGTATGCTTGGTATAACAAGAAAATATCGGAAGAGGAATACATGGGTAAGAAGCATGACCAAAGTGGCAGATATAGGGGAACGTGTGAAAAAGTTGAAGTGGCAATGGGCTGGGCATGTAGCGAAAAGAATGGATGGCAGATGGACGCGAGAAATACTGGAATGGTATCCGAGAGGATGTGAAAGAAAGCAAGGTAGACCGAGTGGACGATGAGCTGATGAATTGAGAAAAATCTGTAGAGTCAATTGGATGCAGATTGCTCAAGACAAACAGGATTGGAGAGGCCTTCATTCAGCAGTGGACGGTAAACGTCTGAAAATGATGATTATGATTAAAATAATGAACTTTTTAACACATACCTATAGGAAATTCATTAAATTAAATTTTAACTAGAGGCGTAATTTTTGAATATCCATAGCTTATGTACATACATAGTTATATTATAAGACTGATGATCATATTTCTAAAATAATATAAATAAGGTTAAATTTATATCAATCTATGACTCTGTATGTGAATTTCTCCATGAATTAATGAGGTGTTAAGGTTCATGTACGGCTATAAGGTTATATCAAGATAGCTCGGTGAAATGTTCATTAAATTTTCCTTACTGATAGTCGCGTTACCAAAATAGGATTAGGAAATACATTATAGATAGCATACCGTCGCGTCGTAGCTATAATAATTGATAAACACCTCATTTTATAAGAATTTCCCTCGGTCAAAACATTCAATAATATTTAAGCGTTCTTACGCCAAATTGAGTGCTATTATTGCGTTTAAAATAATAGCCACCTAACCTTTTCAGGACTCAAACAGCGTTATGTTTGATTCTCCACACTTTCATTGCAAACGTTCTCGCTTTGTGTGAGTACGTCTGTTACTTAATTGAATAAAATTTTCGCCGTGAACACACGTAACATTCGCAATCGGCTTTAATGTTTTTTTTTTTGATAAATATTGAATCTACATATGTACATAGAATAGCAGACGTGAAAAAGAAAATATTTTTCCGATTTCGTTTGCAATCAAACAAATGTACGAGTATGAAATGTATCTCATTCATTCATCTGGTCAACATATTCCATATGGGCTATTTTAAATCGTATATACGCTCATAAATATAATTATAGTATTTGCGAAATCGCAATTGCACACCCCTGAAGTTTTGCGATTGCACCGTTTAATTGTAATTCGTTCCACTGCAATGTAAGGTGTGATTTTGAAGCACCGTAATAGTGTTTAATACGGTATTACTTTCAATGAAATTCGTTATATAATAATTATATGTATATGTAGACAAAAAATAAATTGTTCTTTAAATTTTAAATACAAAATTGAATATCCAATATTAATTTTTTCTCGATGAATTAATAAATTGACGAAATTTAAAATAATGAAAATTTATAGATATGTATTGTATTGATGAAAGCTTGATTTTGAAAAATGTTGAAAAGCACTGAACTTTTTTTTCATCCTTAAATTGTGTTGCATTTAATTTATTGTTACGAAGGAAGGTATATTTAATTAACTTTGACGGCGTGTAATTCACAGTCATGTTAATTGTTATAACGAGCTGTCGCGGTTATAACGAGAGCGGACATTTCCGACAGAGCGAAAATGACAACTCTTAATTGAAATCGTTCCTCGCGTTGAACATCCCTGACATTAACCCACGCATTCGCATTTATGTCAATTTTACGCAAGTACCGATTCGATACAAGCAAACCTCGCTTTACGTTGAAATTACCAAATTGAATTAAAACTACGTACTCTTAATATATGTATGTATGTACATACACTGTACGAACACTGACAATTGATTTAATATACGAATATCACTCAATCTACATATTAACCCACAATGTAATCACTTTATCCATATACGTTGTATGATAAGAGTATTGTAATCATGCGAAAATCGACACCGAGATTTTTTTTACTTGATATTTTTTTTTTTTTTTTGAATTTTGTATAATTTTAAATTGTATATGAGTTCTTCCTGTTAAATAAACAAATTATGCAAATAGATAGTACCTATAATATATACTTATAGTACCTACTGATATTATTTCCTTAGATACAAGAAAAATTTTTCCTAATTATGTTTGTGCAAGGTTTTATATGTACATATGTACATAGTAAGTACATATGTATATGGATAAGTAGTCTTTCGGTTTGATATTTCTCTAGTGTAGTGATTAGAGAAAGACTCTAGATACGCGATCCGCCGTTTGACGATCGCTACGAGTCAAAATAAATTTTCGCATCGGCGATTTTGGCTTTGCATGAGCGCATGCGTGCCAAAATCGTATAAATCGATATCGTTCGCCACTCCTAGCTTATTGTTAATTAATGGTGCATGGTCATCGCGAAAGCCACTCGACAATGGGGGTCTGCAATATCAGATATTATACATGGCGCCGCCGACAAGGGAAAACGAATAAAATGAAATAAATGGACATTGAAAATGAATAATAAAGGCAAAAAACTGTGCGTCTCGAAGAAAAAGTGTCTGGTTTTGGACATATGAACATTTGGAAGACCGGTCGGCAAACAAGTCGAACGGAAAGCCCTACGGCTTCGCTTATCGATCGCGACTTCGAAAAATTGGTGAACATTCTATAGAGGTGGATCGAAATGAGCTGATCGTGTAATGACAAGGATTTCCAAAGAAGACTTTGGTACATTTAGTTTACTGCCAAATCTAACCATATAATCCAATAATAGAAAAGTAATGGTAATGAACAAGAATTATTGCTATAAGAGCGATGATATGGAAAAATAAATACCATCATATCAATACGTAATTAAAACATAATGATTTTTAATTTGATATGTCACTTATTCAATGTCAAATTTCAGCTGAAGTTTTTATGCACATTGTGTGCGATCAAATCAACTTTCCGGAACGCAGCCGTGCAAACACTATTGTCGTTCTGTTACATAGTAGTTATTACTTGTCAAAAACAAGTGACATTTGTGTGATGAATGTATTTGCGGTGACAGCGAACGAACAACAGCATATCTATTGATTTACAATTGCATATTTGTTATTTATTGTCTTATTTTAATTTATTTCGATCGAATCATAGTGCAGCTCATTTTAAAATAAGCTAGCCAAGATGAATCCAATACTCATTAGTCAAAAAGTAAATCTAACTATTTTATTTATGTTTTTTTTTTAATATTATATTGGCGATACAATGTGACGCGTTAAGAAATCGATCATAAAAGAAAACGACGCATTCAATTCGAAACACAATGATTCGCACACTCAACCTTTAACCCTTTCAGCGCCGTTAAATTTCGCAAGTGTGAATTTATACGACGCTGTAGACTTTTTGCCCCATTCTATCAACACGCTTTTTTATTTAAATGAAATAATGCTTCAACTGAGAAAAGTTTGTAAATAACTGAACGCAGCTGAGTGAGAATAATCACTGTGCGAGAACACTTCGGGCTATGGGTAATATCGTCGGCGCTCATCTCTTGAAATTATTTTACAAAACATTTCACCGAATTATTAATATCGGGCAAATTAATAATAATAATAACAATAATAATCGGCACCAATGTGCAGATAAAGCTCGGATGGTGTATAATTAATTGTCACTCTGATTTTTTGGCGTGGCCCGATCGCAGATTATTGTTGGCCGTGTGGTAAGTGGCGAGACGTGAATAATTGCCGAGCACCGAAAAAGCCTTACCAAAATGTTGCGCAAATTTTGCAGATACCGCGTGATGGATGTGACCGAACGAAAGTTGAATTTTGGGTGGTGCAAAACGTTTATTATGTGCGTATCTACATTTATATGCATTTTAACGTGCATTTGTTGCACAATCGTCGCACGTGAGACACACTCGTCCTATTTGTACGACAACGTTTCACCGTCGAGACATCTCTGCCATCTGAAAAGACGAACGCTCGTTTGTTATTTATGATTTTATTTTTTTATTTTTATGCGAGCAATCATATAATGTGACTATCGAAGACAGTCTTACGCACATATAGATATACCCGATATTCTTCTGAGACGTCATCATTTAAATGTCGTTGTAAAAGAATGATTTTAAAGCCTTCAATATCGACAGATCATAAATGAACGTGTCTTGCTTTTGCAAGGGTAAATGCAAAACGTTCGTTTTGTAACCGGAAGACGATTTTGTAACGTGACGTTTTCAATGACATTTTCAAGCTTTTGACGTGCTATCTCAATAATCATTATTACCATTTCAAACTTGAAGTACTTGAATAAAATTCACCGATAATATCCAATTTCAATACCAAAAATTTGTCTATAGATATTTAATAACCACAATCTATGTTTAAATTTGTATTATGTAATTCGATAGATGTCATAATCATTTTCAGCCGTTCACCATCCACTGCTGGATAAAGGTCTCTCCAAGCCTCTTCCATTCCTATCTGTCTTGAGCAATCTGCATCCACTTGACTACCGATATTCTTCCTAATTCATCAGCCCATCTTCTTGCTTTCTTTCACATCCTCTCGGATACCATTCCAGTATTTCTCACGTCCATCTGCCATCTATTCTTCTCGCTATGTGTACAGCCCATTGCCACCAACTTTTTCACACGTTCGGCTATATCTGCCACTTTGGTCATGCTTCTTACCCATGTATTCCTCTTACGATCTTGTTAAAGCATACATCTTTCCATGATTCTCTGTGTGCACCGGATCTTACGTAACATTCTTGAATTAAGCATCCACGTTTCACATCTATACGTCATAACTGGCAGTACGTATTGGTCGTATGCCTTATTTTTTAAACATCGATATATGTATGTACATACATACATACAAATGTAGATGTAAAGTATTAATTTTGAATGAATATTTCTGTACTAATTTTCTCTTCATCGATAATTCTAAAACTTTATTGCTTTCATTAATTTATATGAGCTATATTTTAACGAACATCAAAAAGCGACATTGCTATGACAGACTGGTTTTCATGACTGCATCTACATACATATGCATGACTGCCATTCATCACGATCTAACAGTTCCATTCCTTCAAAGTTCATTAAGCGTTCGTCGACGTGTCACGTCTTTAGTGCATATCAAAATATAATTTTCCATAACATATCGTTTGCATTGTGAAATTTACCATCCAGTCGCGTCGCGAAAACCGGAATCGGACGACCTCACAGTCCATTAAGACATCGAGGAAACAGCCTCGTGTGCTATTGGATCCAATGCGAACGTGACATTTTTATAATCGCCATCGGGTCTCTGTGTGCAGAGGCGTTATCTCGGCGAACCGATGGGAACAGGGTCGATGGGGTCCGATAGATAGATACATATGTATCTACATAGCTGGTCGGTTCTAAGCCGGCCTTGTGAGAACTTGACCATAAGACCACACCATGGTCTGCTTCGATGTGGTCACTGTTGCGCAATCGGCAGTCAAGCGAATGACAAGCGATAGAGATGATGGATATGATGCGTCGCATATGTGGTCTAATTTTTTTTTATAAAAAAAATGAGTCTAAATTCTTTCATATGTTTCGATCTGGGGCTATAGATATCGTGGATGCAACTCTGCGTAACGGTTGCGTTGCAATTTGAATATTATATCGGTCGAATTTTATAACTGGTGTTGTATCGTGTGCGCATCGGTATTCCATCGTTGCCTGGAATGATTACAATTATATCATTGCGACTATTAACATGTGCCAACTAATAGATCCCAAAGAAGAATCACTTGGCAATCTCTTGGCACACATTCTGTCGCTTATTTTCTTTTATTTTTCCCACTACGAAAATACGCACCGTGTTGTTTTACTATTATGCAACTGTCGTCGGCGACTTTGTCTAGCGTAAATCACATTTTCACTTAGGATTACTCGTCGTAGTAATAAAACATCAATGAAGTATCGTTTCGCCTACAGTTTTATGATCAAGTGTAAGAAAGTTTTTGCAACAATTTATGAAAAAAACAGTATTTAAATAATATAATACTGTTGCGTGTCCTCTTTACCCAAGCTCTTAATATATATGTATGTACATAAAATCTTTTAGATGCAATTTCAGAATATTATGAGTATATTTAGTAATTAAAGTCATTCAAGTTTGAGGTGATATTTCAATAGATGTATTACTCTTCGTGTATTATGTTTTCATTGTGTCATATCTGAAAATCTTCTAATTATTTGGAACGAGATTGAAGCAGTCTCGAAATGACTTTCAGTATAGATATGCTAACAACTGTTGCGCTAGTGCTTGACGTAGTGCATTTACAAGAGATAATGCATGTGTGCAGTTCATCGCATCCAAATGAATGCGCCAAGCACGGGGAAGTGACCGAAAGCTACTGACGGAAATATCTTGAAGCATGAGATAAATTCGCACCTATCAATCCAGCGGCCAAACAAACCGCCTATTTACTTATTCTATTTGCATGGAGCGCGCTTCGCTTGTCTCCATTCTGAAAATACGACTCGGGTTCCGGGTGCGTTAAAATTTTTACGAAATCCGATATCCACCATTACAAACCTAACAAACCAAAGCTTCGACTGGTGTTTTCTCGGTTCACGTTCTTGGCTCGGTGTGCTCAAAACCGCAAACCGAGCGTCTGCGGAGTATTAGAGACTTTTCTTGGGCATGTTTCGGTCCGGTCACGACAGGATCACGAAACACACCGGTCCCGTGTGCATAATTGGTGATGGTGGTCCTGGCTATCACGAGACTACCCCAAGCTCGGAATTAACGGTTCTAAAAGTACACGGCTAGCTGTTGAACGGCCGCGCACGTACCAATCACCGCAACAGTTTTCAGCACTTACGGCGACCGCAAACGGCAATAACGTATCGTTTTATGGTCGCCGGAGGCTTTCGCGGATTATAAGGCATTTGATGTGCGCGCATGTGCTTTACGACACTACAGTTGGTAGGTGCGATCGTTTGCGGACGACGACGACGTTTCAAATACGAGGAGGCTGTGCAAAAGTCGTCGTTTTGCAACGATGGGTTTGTTGGGAAACCGCGAATTACAACAAAAAGTATACATTTGCGCATACTAAACATTCTGAGGCTACGGTGTTCTACAGAAGTTTGATATTGAAATCTATATTTTCAATAAAAGCATAGCACTATCAAGAGGTAATGAGTATCAACAGTTTGACTGTGCAGCAGCGACGTGTTTTTCATATGTTTTACACATCGTTTGGTACATGTTTTATGTTTATTGAAATGTTAACACATTATCTTATGACACGTCAATCGCATCAATTCATACCCTCCTAATTTTAGCAATCATTGAACCATTACTGAAACAAACCTAGCCTAATTAATGTTGAGTCTTGCTACCTCTGTCTATTCCGGGAATTAGGTACGCTATTCTAAAGACGCTGACAGTTGATAGTAAAATAAACAAAAAATTTATATATTTTTGTGGGTCTAAAATTTTCATACAGGGGTTCTTAGCCTATGGTGCTTTCCTCCCCGGGGTAGGAATGAAAGCTCTGCAAGGAAGGAATGTCGTGTCTCCCAAAAACAATGCAATAATTCGTCAGATACGCTTCCAAATTGGATTCAAGGCGATATTTTGAGGGGATGTGGAAAATCTGATGGAGTCCTTTTGACGATTACCTAAACCTGAATTTAAAAATTAAGAGCTAAGACTCCATGGATGATGCTAACATACAAAAGAACGACTTAATCACTTTACAGAGCAAAAGTCTGCTGAACCAAGAATTCTCAAATCAAAATCCTGAAGAATTTTGGTGCTCTCAAACGGTTGCCTATCCAGATTTGGCAAATAAAGCACTTTTGGTCTTATTTATTTGCTATTAATTCCATTTGCTATGATCAATTCATGCGAATCTGGATTTTTTAAATTTAGGATAATCGGGGGAGGAAAGAACATTGTGTCCACTTCCAAGGGACTAAATGAGCGGATACGGCTAAGAACACCTGGCTTAGAAGATATATTTTAACAGTACCTACCTATAACTACTCTTTTCAATATAATGAATAGGTACATGGGTAAGAAGTATGACCGAAGTGGCAGATATAGCAGAACGTGTGAAAAGGTTGAAGTGGCAATGGACTGGACACATAGCGAGGAGAATGGATGACAGATGGACGCGAGAAATACTGGAATGGTATCTGAGAGGATGTGAAAGAAAGCAAGGTAGACCGAGTGGACGATGGGCTAATTAATTGAGTGAATGGAGATTGCTTAAGACAGACAGGAATGGAAGAGGATTAGAGAGGCCTTCATCCAGCAGTGGATGGTGAACAGCTGAAAATGACGATGATGATATATAGTATATATAAATATAGTAAATATCCCCAGTGGTAGATGTAAAAACTTAGTGCTCCCTGATGCCTGCAAATGAAAATATAAAGGTTCTTAGTGGAATCTAATAGGTTTACGGGCGATAGGCATTGTATTTTCATTCAAATTTTCCGAAACAAAAGAAAAATATTACACGATAGAAAGAGACAGAGCGTTGGGTAAAATAAGCGTTAGACACGTACGTATGTATATTTGTTTGAATGCAGCGTGTGCGTGGGCGTGTTCTCGCTAGCGGGCAAGCCGCTGTTACGTGATTGGTCGACGCTGGCAAACGAAACACTCCTATTGGTTGAGCCGTTATCAGGAAGTGAAAGTTTGCGAATACTCCGAGACCCTTATCCATTCCACTACCAGTCACAATTTCATAACCCTATCCGAAGAAATACAATACATTCGAATGTATGTATATTAGTAGTATAGTTATAATAGAATTAGTCCTGTTCTTTTGAATTGATAAAGTCAGCACTCACTTATCGGATAAAGTGGATTTTTTCAACAAAATTCTTAAGTGGTCAGACACAACAATAGGTTAAGAAGAAGATTAGACAGCTTAAAATTCCAACATCTGGCTCTTTGTATGAAAAAATTCACACTTTCCATGAATTTTCTTTGTTCCTTATAGAGCAGGGGTTCTTAACCTTATGCGCTCATTTCCTCCGTTGAAAGGAAACACCATGTTAATTTCCCCCCCACCACCAATTAATTATTCAGAAAAAAAAAACCTAACACATAAAGAAATTCGAGGGACGGTCGTGGATAAAAGCTAAAGCGCATATCACATCAGACGTCTAACAGATTCCTAGTTTTTGTTTTGATACTGACTAATAGTGAAAATCCAGATTCGCAAAGATACATACATAGATCGTAGCAATTGGAATTAAGGCCGAAAGCGCTTTATTTGCCAAATTTGGTTGGGCAACTGTTTGAGAGCACCAAAATTCATCAAGATTTTGATTTGAGAATTCTTGCTTCAGCAGAGCTTTGCTCTGCAAATCTATGAAATTGTCCTTCTCCGTGTCAGCATCATCCATGGTATCCTAATTAAAAGTGAAAGAATTTCATATCCACCCTTCATTTTTAAATCAGGTTGAAAGTAATCCTCAAAGACCTCTATTAGATTTTCCAAATGTCCCAAATAATCGCCTACAATCTGATCTGGAAGCGTGATCATTACATTTGTTTTATTTTTGGGAAACACCTCATTTATCCCTGAGGCAAGAAAACACCGTAGGCTAAAGACCCCCACAATAGAGAAAAAATTTAACTTCTGAACTAATTATTAGAAAAATCAATGCTTTCAATTTCACAATTGAATCGAAAATCAATTTCACAATTGAATTTCGAAGTCTTCTTAACGTACTTTGCACTTGCTTATTAGCTTGCTTAAAAAGAAGGGGAGAGACTGTTTGGTAAGGAATTTTAATTTGTATTTATCGCGTTTCAAAATTAGTTTCCTTCTCATTTGAAGCGTTTGATGAAAAATTGAAAATGGAAAAACCACACTGTATGAGTGTACTATTTATGTACATATAATCGCGTGTCTACCAACAATGTATCGAAGCTATTAACTATGTATTAACTAGTGTTCGGTGTGCACCCTCGTCGATTTCCATTAAAAATGGATAGTCGAATACTTAGATTGTAGCCCAAACAAAAGCGATGGATCTGCGTGCTGCCACAGATAGAAAATTGATTATTTTCGTCAGCGCATTGTTCGTTCGGGCAAATAAATTGCCGCGCCATTATGTAATTGAAATCGTGAGCGGTTGTTCAAACGTTCCTGTAAATCAATGCGTGCGAATTGCGCCAGCGCTTCTCAAAACATGCTCAATAGTTATAATTTTCATAAATTTGTTCACTTGTAGATACTTCTACGCATCTGTGTGTCGAATCTGTCGAATAATCTAAAATTGTTGTGCTCAAAATCTCAAAGTAAAACAAGAATAAGAGTAGGTAGGTCCCACTTCAATACAAAACAAGCACCTTCCGTACTTAGATTAGTGCATTTGTCCAATACTTGGTCTAAGATGGTACTTCAGAACAAGTTCACTTAAAATACTCAACATTTACTCATAGAAGTACCGAATCAAGTCTTAGGTTTCATTCTTTAAATAAGAGTCACATAGTTCAAACAAAAACTTAATGCAATTTATTGATGTACCTATACATACATACAATATCACTACAAAATAAGTAATTTAAAAGCCTCAATGTAATGGCTTACAATGTCTAATCTAATCCAGCTTTTGCTTATTCAAATGACACGAAGATATACATATGTATGTAGGTACACTGAGAGGCACGTAAACGTACAAGTAGTCAAGTTGAACGACCGTTTGACATCGTCGAATGTTTACCTCAGTACTTTGTTACGGATAATTGATACCTTTTGAAATGCACCGTCATATTTGTCGACACACATGGAAATTTTTGATTATATATTTACTCTCCGGAACGTGTGAGTGAATGTTGGGAAGCGCAGATTCGTCTCGAATCACCCCGTATAATACGAACAGGTAGCAGGCACCGTTGACAACAAAATTACAGGAAACCGCCAATGCCTTCTATCGAGTTAATATTCTTTTGTAATTGGGTTTTATGGAGTGCGTGCACTAGGTATAGTGCGCTCCAGCAAACACGGACTGGCCACGTGAAGTCACTCAATTATTCAATCTAAAATCGAAACTATCTACCTGCGACGAACCGTTGAGAAACTGACTACCTGATATTGCAAACTAATCACGCATTCAATTATTTATTTGATTCTAGGCGTATCTAAACTTGTGAGCTTTTATTCTAGTTAGTGTAGTACCCATGGTTGAGTATCCATGGGTACTCAACCAGTCGTAGTCGATCGCGAATTAAAATTTAGTCGATCCCGAATACGATTTTGCTTTGTGAATTTTTAAATAAATATTGCTTTCCATTTTTCAACTTTTCTACAATGCAATGGTTCAATTTTGTGTACCAAGCCCCGGCCAATGACTTAATGGTCTTTCTGGACTCGTGGTTTATCTGTTAACGAAAAGGATTAATGGTCAAAGGACGGGACAGTTAATTTTTCGTGGCATATGTACATTTGTTTATTCATTGGTTCTCAGGTACACTAGCTAATTTGCCAAAATAAGTCAAAAGAACTTCTTAGAACTTAACATCGGCTCTATTACAATACCGCACACATTCTTCGAAATTGCTAATCCAAAACGCGTGTTCTTGTGAGAAACTATATTTAAACAACTGCATTCAGCAATGCGGACAAGTTTGACTGATGATCACCATAGTGACTGTTTTTGCTTTGATACAAGTAATTATAAATCTAATTATTAGAAAATAGGTGTATATTTTCATCGCATATTTTTATCGATAGCTTTGAAAAAAAAAATTAACTAACTTCTTATAAGATTCTTATTAATATATTATATCCGGACATCCTTCTTATATCGAAATTCTCACATTGAAGTCGATCGCCAAGCATATTAAAATAAAAAGTTAAGCGCAAGGGTCTGCCTGGCTGAGTAACCGCGGAACGCTCGCGTACACATACACACTCACTCACACTCACAGCACGGGTAGCGCAAAGCGCTCGCATTATTTAACTACCCACTACATTTTAACTACTGAATACACTGTTGGTATATACATATGTAAATGATAACCACCCCATGACACTGTAAGTCACTGCCCGTTGACAATACCAATAGTATGTAACGTAAGATCCAGTGCATACAGAGAAGCGTGGAAAGATATACATTTGCTTGATGTAACAAGAAGAGATCTTAAGAGAAATGCATGGGTAAGAAGTATGACCAAAGTGGCAGATATAGCGTAACGTCTGGAAAAGTTGGAGTGGGCACAGCGAGAAGAATGGATGGCAGTTGGACGCGAGAAATACTGAAATGGTACCCAAGAGGATGTGAAAGAAAGCAAGGTAGACCGAGTGGATGGTGGGCTGATGAATTGAGAAGAATGTGTGGAGTCAAGTGGATGCAGATTGCTCAAGACAGATAAGAATGGAAGAAGATTGGAGATGGCTTCATCTACATATGTAGCAGTGGACGGTGAACAGATGAAAATGATGATGATGATATCTATAGTGTACTTACTTCAATCTATGTAAATATATGTATGGGCGTATACAAACATAATATTCTTACTCCGGGTAGATGAAAAAAGCGAACGTTCCGCGGCTACCCAGCCAGCCAAGCAGGCAGATTTGCGCTATTATTTACATTAATCTTTGGTAAAATATGTATATATTTGCATAATCAACAATATAAAATAGAAGTTCAATAATAGCGAACAAAAACGATGTTTAACATTTCATAAGAAACTGTTTAATATGAGTATAAACTATAGTCCTTTCAACTTGGGCTTTCGACCTCGATATTGCGATGGGTACAGAATTCGACACGTTAAACATCACCTTTCGTGTTAGTTTTAACTTTTAACCCAATTTGAACCGTTCGTCGAGAACCGAGTCGGCGAAACGTGAGCGAACCCACCTATTGTATGTAGAGGGGCTGCTGCGAAAATTGTCAGCGGGCAATTCAAAGTGTCAGTGCTAGATTAAGGCCATCTCTCATTCGATACTTTAAAAAGCGACATGACTTATGGCTCGGCCCTCTAGTAACCGTGCAATTTCGAAACGAACATAAAGATATATATGAAGCGATAGTGCGGGGCACTTCATTCTGGCACCGTTTCAACGGCGTTTCCTCACCTGGGAGCGTAACCTTTGGCCCCTGAACGTGGCTTATAAATCGCACGAGACATGACGCATTCCGTATTATGGCTATACCCATTTTTGCAGACAACACCCATGCTGATTCCCAGTGTATGTCTGCATCCCCGGTCGGAAACCTAGACCATCAATAGAGTCATTAAAGACGGCAGAATGCTAACTATGCTGGTGAATATGCGTTTGATGATGGCGAGTGTGCGTGCATCAAGATGCCATTGCCCTTTGCTTGGGTCTATCTGATGCTGTTGAGCGCACAAAGACCGGTGTTGTGTCGATGTTAATTGTGTAGAAGTACCGATTGAAACGTTTATTGCCATTGACGTAATTACCCTGCCTTAATTAGACAATTTACAATTACTGAATATACTAATTATGGCTGTGCCTGAAGCTGTATCTAACCAGGAGTATAAGGTGCTATAAAATTATGTTTTTGTTGGAAAACTTGTGTATGTTTATGTATGTTAACTTTTATATGTATATCTTGTTTAATTACCTGTAAATAAATATAAGATAGGAAGCAGAACACAGAGAAGAATGGAAAGATGTATGCTTGGTATAATAAGAAAAGATCGTAAGAGGAATACATGGATAAGAAGTATGACCAAAGTGGCAGATATAGCGTAACGTCTGAAAAAGTTGGAGTGGACACAGCGAGAAGAATGGATGGCAGTTGGACGCGAGAAATACTGAAATGGTACCCAAGATAAGAATGAGATGAATTGAGAAGAATATGTGGAGTCAATTGGATGCAGATTTCTCAAGACAGACAGGAATGGAAGAGGATTGGAGAGGACTTCATCCAGCAATGGATGGTGGTCGCTTATGTAATGTGAAATATGTATGTGTTTTAAGATATAAGATGCAATAATCAACAATACGATTATACATATGTAATACAATTGTATGTAGAATTGTAATGGGGAACTGTTTGTCTAAGAATGAATAGAATGTTAATATTACCTTTACATTTAAAAACTCTGGTCGAGACTAGAGATTTTGACTCAATTCATCATTTACTGTGAGGCAAAATAAGATTTACATAAAGTGAGTATGCCCAATATATTATTGTCTGTATTAAATCAGATTCGCAAGTCTCGTTTAAGGAGAAAATTAATGCAAAGGTTCATGTGTTAAAAATTTATTTAAAGATGAAAATGTATTTTATAACAAAAACATTTCTCTTACATACAGAACTTAATATAAATGTAAGGCGTTGAAATTGAAATAATATATTTTTTTATTTTGAAATACATAGGTTTCTTTTCATATATTACTAACAGTGCTAATATTATACTATCGGTAAAATGCATTCATACTTTAAATAAATAATACGTTAAAAGAGATTATGAGTGCAAATTAAAAAAAAAAAAAACGACTAAACATTTTCAAAGATGGATCATTAATTTTGGACAATGAATGAATGATGATTTACATAAATACGAATCGATACAAAAAAAAAAAATACAAAATTTGAATCATATCTCTAAGAATGAAACGAATTCAGTCAATTTGTACAATTGATCTTCGCTAGACGTCTGTGGGGTCACCGGAGGTGGGGGTTTGTGCGGTATGATCATTTTTCCAGCATCTTGAACTTCCCAACCACGGCTCTGGCAGATCTGAACGGCTTTCTCATTAGACAGACCGGTCATTGACATCATTGTGTCTATTGATAAGGAACTATAAGCTTGGGCGATTAATGTAATGGCTCTCTCTCTTACTTTTTCTGAAAATAAAATAATGCTGTACAAAAAAGTTAAATAATTCTACGTCAATTATTATATTTATAGTGAATATGACTGGATGTAAAGAAGAAGAAATAAAACGAAGAATGAAACTAGGATGGAGCGCTTTTGGAAGAATAAACGTAGATTTTAAATCCAACATTACACAAAGCATGGAAAGATGTATGTATGCTTGGTATAACAAAAACAGATCATAAGAGGAATACATGTGTAAGATGCATGATCAAAGTGGCAGATATAGCGAAACGTGTGAAAAAGTCAGAGTGGACACATAGCAAAAAGGATAGATGGCAGATGGACGCAAGAAATATTGGAATGGTATTCGAGAGGATGTGAAAGAAACTAAGGTAGACCAACTGGCCGATGGGCTGATGAATTGAGAAGAATGTGTGGAGTCAACTGGATGAAGATTGCTCAAGATAGACAGGAATGGAAGAGGATTGGAGATGCCTCCATCCAATAGTGGACGGTGGATGGCCGAAAATGATGATGACGATTATATTTATACCTTCCAAGGAAGACATAATCTTAGCAACGGGTTCGCTCCATGTGTAAGCGGCTAACGATTGATAAGTTCCAGGCAGATCTCTCTTCCACATCTTTTGACCAACCGACCAAATTGCGAATAGTTCTGGGTTTGCGTTTTCGATGCTTTGAGGTATTCTTTTCCATAAATATTTGGCATTACATCTGAAAATTTAATAACATAATATAATTAATGGTGTATTGGTAAGAAATAACACATGGACATTTGCATTACTTACAAGTCATTTTGATATAGGTAGATTGCAAGTAATTGTGAATACAATTGTGCTGATGAACCTTTCGGTGCCTGAAAGTACATTCAAATTTGCATAAATGATTCAATAACAATAAATATTTGGTTAGGTGATAAATATGACATATCATATCAAGGTCAAAACAGCTCAATGGAACAATGCCGATTTTAGAGGTTATGTGACAAATGATTGTTCTAGAAGCGAAATTAATCTAAATTCTAACCTCCAATTCCTGTTTTTCAAGGTCAGAGGCTAACTTTGAGAAGCTGTTGGTCACCATCTCACACTGCGAATTGTTAAACATCAGAGAAAAGAGGCCAACAACAACGAAACACCGACAAACGTCAAACAACCAGGCTGGCAACTTAAACCAGAACGCATCACAGTTTGACCAACTGTTCCATATGTAAAAATTAAATAATGCTTGAATTAATGAGTTTGGTTGATATTGCTTAATTCACTCATATTTTATAAACTGGGGTTGCTCAAGTTATTTAGTATCGAATTATGTAACAATATCTGGCTGCATAATTCGAAATTTAAAGTCATTCCCCTAAAATTTTTTGTTGAATGAACTTTATCCTGCAATTGGGTAATCTATGTCTATTCGAGGAGATAATTGGTGAAAGAAAAACGCACGTTCATTTAATTTTACATTATATTTGTTCTACAAGTATTATACAAAAGTATTAAAAATAATTTCAAATACGGAGTCATACAAATATTTGACTCAATATTGTATCACACACTTTTATGCAAATAATTCACATTGGCAGTACATAAATCTAGGTTTTCTTGCAAACTATCAGTATACACATATTTAAGTAACGTACTCAAAAATAGTTTGTTTTTCATTTGTGAAAAATTAAAATTAAATAAAACACTGATAATTTCAATATGAAAATTTATACTGTGGGAATGTCGATTAAAAGTTCGTTATACTGTGACTTTCATATCATAGAGCACAACCGCATTGTACAAATAAATAGTTTTTTTTTAATTTTGAGTCACATTCATTGTTTTCTTTGATTTATTCCTAAATTTATTATAAATAGTGGAGTATTTTATAGTCTTAAAATACAATTACATTTAGCCAAATCGAATTTATATTTTTACAATGATATTAGTATCTCGGTTGGAATGTAACTTGAGTTGGTCGTGGCTGAAGTCTTAGAGAGCCTGAATCGTCATCTCCCAAAGCTGCCTCGTAGCCTCTATTGACCTGTCCTGCATTAGGATCTGGGAAGACATCTTTAACTGAAATGCCAGCATTTGAACTACGCATACTTCTCACCGGGATACCACCATTATTGTTGATCTAAAATTAATTTGGAATATTTTGTTTAGAAACAGTAATACTATGTAAAACAATATATAAATTTAAGAAGATTGTATTTTTACTCCAGATATTCCATATTCATTATTGGCACCGAGAGTTTGCATTTGTGATTTCCTTTTCTCTGCCATCAAAGAGTTTCTTCTGGTTTCTAGAGCTTTAATGGTTTCTCTTCTCATTGTAAGTTTTCGGTTTAATATAGGCGTTCCTGTGAAAGTACAACGGATTTCATGTAGTTGTGTAAATTACTTTAGAAACAATATACATATGTATAATATCACAAATGTATCATTTTTACCAGGTCCACCATTGGAATTCATGTTATAAAATCTCTTTTTGAATGCGACATCCAAAGTTCCAATCTGTCTCTTTTTCTGTCTGGCTTTCTCCAAATTATGAACAGTTTGCCTTCTACCCACTCTATCAGGACCAGATCCTGAGTCGTTTTCATAGTCATCATCAATACCATGAAGTTTCTGCCAATCTTTCACAATAGCAACCGCATTTTTATCCAATATAGCATCTTGGGATAATTCTTCAGCCTGAAATTTAAGGAATGCCATTTTTTGTACATAATTATATGAAATTATATTTCTAATAAATTTCTCAATATAAAATGGAAATGACAATCACCTTTTTGGAGCAATACCAATTCAGTTCAGTGGATGCCAGAATATGGGACAATGTTCCGAATCGATGGAACAACATAGCAGTGAATTGAATAACAAGAATAAGGGCGAAAAAGATTACAAACACCAAACCGATCGGCTCAAGTTGAAGATATTCTTTGGAAATATGTACCTGAAAATAATTTAAGTTTGTTAGAAATTGTCATCTTTATAATATTTCTGATACACTAACACTAAAACTTAAATACTTCAAAAGAAAATATATAATAAATTACTAAATTTTATATAATAAATTTAAGTAAATACAGAGTTGAAAATTCTGAACGAAAATATGAATTTTAGCTTTCATAAAATTTTATTTTATTATATGCAAAGACTTTATTTATAACTTTGATTTTAAAATGTTTAAATTTAGAAAGAGAAATCAATATAAATAAAAATAAAACAAACAATACTGATAGATTCAGATTTCTACAAATTTACATTTTCAAAAATGAGAAAAAAGTATTCATTCACTTTCTAATAATACACAGATGCAAAAAATCTTGAAGAAATAAAAATTTACATTAGTATAAACAGTGCACTGTGTATTATACACAAAAATAAAATAAATCGGTGCATCCCCTTAATTTTGTGTCCCCACGCATATTTTTATTTGTAAATCAGTATAGCTAAAAATATTTTTTTAAATTATTAATTTAGGCTATTTAGGGGATGCGTCGTATTTGCAATTTAGATGGACGACACATAATTGATTTTGAACATTGAAATTATTCCATCACCATCAAAAAAAAAAATTTAATCAAAATTTTGATTGAAACATTCACAAAAAAAAAAGTTAAAAACAAAAAAAAAATGTCAACAAAAAAATGTAATATATAAGTTTTGGTGACCACCACATCAAGGATTAGATAGGTAAAATCGAAAATTATTTCACATGTCAAGATAGGTTTGTACCAGTGGCGTATTATTAATAGTAAACTGAGGGTTTTTACTCAAACCCAGATTTTTAGGAAATCCACTTTGATTTCCCATGAAATAAATTTTCACATAAGCTTCCCCTTTCTGGGTAACAATTATAATTCGCCTCTGGTATGGATGCGAAGTAAATCAAGAGATCATCAGCATTTGCTGAAGAGAATCCATATTCAGTTATTTCCGCAACTTTCATAAATATGTATTGGCTTCATAAACATTTGATTACTTCCAGTTAACTTTCTGTCAAATATCATATCACTTTTTTGAACTTTCATATTTCTTTTTACTTTGTTTTTCTTTTCGGTTTCAGTTTCGGTGTGATTTATAAAAATTGTTTTTCAATTTTGTCATAAAATAGGGTGAAATGAATGAAAAATGAGTGAAATGAAAATGAAATTGATGAAAAAGAAGGAGAAAAAAAGAAATTATAATTCACACGATATTCAAAAAAAATTGTTTGATTTGGAAAAACCACATACACATTATGTACATTTATTTTTAAAAATGATAATTTATTGATGAAATTTCGCAAATTTAAAAACGATTAATCTTTACATGTAATTTCAATTCAATGTAGAAATGATTTTGACAAAGGAATGTGGAGGGGTACAATGAAATGTGAAATGATTGGAACGTGTTCGGGAGTTGAATTTTGTTACCGATGTCCCATTAGTCAAGATGCACAAATAAAACAGAAACCAGAGTCCCATTTTGTTAAAATATAAATAAAACACTTTGCACTTTCATGCAGCTGTGCCAGAAGGATGCAAGTCTTGTCATGATAGACTCATTCAAGTTATAAAAGGTAACGTTAGGTAAGAAGTGGGCAGCACAGTCATTATTCATAGCCAGCTGCCACCCGCTATACCTCTCCGGTTTCCTCGGTGTACGTGATATTCGTTTTAATTCCAAGTGGCCAATCTATGTGAAGTTGGTCTTTATTCAGTTGAAGCAAAAATACAATCAAAACAAACAATGCATTGAACATGAAGAATGCAAACACAGATTTGTTTCGCAACTCCATCAATTCTGATGCAATGCGAGCCTGTAAGACGGGGCACAAAACACATTAATTACAAATAATATAAAGTCGAGTCAGTTTCCAAAAACGATGGGGAACGTGGTTTCATATTCAAAATATGTTAATTGACTCAAAAACGTTACACCCAAGATTTCCCTCGTCCTTTTTGAAAGCTGACCCTGGAAACAGTTGGTTAATTACCTCTTGTGAGCTTTCATCATATGTAATATTAGTTTTAATTCCAAAGGGCCATTTGATGTGAAGGAGATCCTTATTTAATTGAAGTAGGAACACGATAAGGACAAACAACGCATTCAGCATAAAAAAGCCGAATACTGATCGATCACGTAAGTCTTTCAAATCTTGGGCAATACGTAGCTAAAATCATGTGGCATTTTCTTTTTTATATAGTGTATAAAAACAATTGATTTTAAACATGGAATGAAGAAGCTCTGGACATGATAACAATGCTGAAATACTATGTTTTGATTCTATTCACTTTTGCGGGTGAGTATGTAAATATCATAGTAAGATATGTAATTGCAAATATACAAAGAAATTCAATACATAATGACCATTTTAATTTTTTGTGAAATTAAATTAATCATATTGTCATTATTTATTGAATCCTCAGATATTATTTAAATTTCTTAAGAAAATTTCATGCTTAATTTTGGACAAAATAGAAAAAATTGGTCAAACCTTTTCATCTTTGTTTTCGTCAATAGGATATAGATACCGTGCCAAAAGGTCGTTCCAAAATTGGAGCTCTCCATCTAAAAGATAATCAGTTTCACCTTTTCCAAGATCAGGATCATCAATCCAATATGGATTACACATATTATCTCTTTCTTCCTAAAATTTGATTCGTTTACAAATGAGTAACAAAATCATGATCATACATAATTATGTATACATACTATGTATGAATTGAAATAGAGAGATAAATTATTTATGTATAGGTACCATACCTTTGGCATGGTGGATAAAGTTTCACTATTAGATTCATCATCATTATCTTCGCCGTCTTCTGACACTGGTCCAAGATGGTGTGAACCAGCACCTCCTAGAGTTGACCGTCGTCTATTCGATGTCGGCGCTGACGGTTCAATTACCCTAAATCAGTCAAATAGTGTTAATATCAGTTTGAAACTTTCATTTTGAAGTGGCAATACGATTAATAACCTTTCGATAACATCCATTTTCTTTTTTAATTGATCCAAGCTATCGGTAATGTAAATAAGCTGAGCTCGTTCCTCGCCTCCTTCCGGATATGTACAAAACATACATTTGAAAAGCCCCGCAAAGGAAAATTCAAACGAACCTTTCTCATCATTGTTTTGACCACCAAGAAAACTAAGAAGGGTTTTATTTTTCGCTTGCTTTTTAACTTCTTCTGCTGCTATCGCTTCTTCTTCGAGTTGCTATAAGTTTTATTTTTCATTAGAATGAATGCAATTTTGTAATTTATATAATATGTAGGTATATTGCAATCGAGATTATTAAATATATGCTGTTAGTTTTATACTTTGGTTAATATATACCTGAGGTGTTTGTTTTTCTTTGACGACCCTAGTACCCCACGTGATGTCATTTAAGTTAAACAAGGAATAGATTATCAAAAGGAGATACATGCTAGGAATTGTTATGTAATAGATTACTATAGCGGGTAAACAGTATAATTCTTGAGGATGCACTAATGCAGCTATAAACATTTCAAGGATAATTATGAAAAGGAACAAGCTGGAGGGTGCTAACCAACCGTCTTCAATAATCTGAAGTAACAAACCAACCAGTACTGCCATCATGACTAAACCATATAGAGCTGATATTAACCGTGCAAAGAATAACTGTGAGGATAAAAGATAAAGTAAAATGAGAATTATCTTGAATGAAGAATTTATGAAATCATTAGTATTGTATTAGTATATGAAAACTATTATAACCTTCAGTTTTTAGATTCCCAAATAGCCAAAACCATCTAAGCAGATATATAAAAACATTCAATACAAACCTTTTTAGTCTTTTTCACAGGAACTTCTCGTGTACCCCACGTTACATTGTTAAGGTTTATGATGGAATACAGGATCAAAAGAAGGTACATAGAAGGTATGGACAGGAGATATATTATACCAGGTACAATACACCAAAACTCTTGTGGATGAAGACATGCCGCTATGAGAAACGACCCTGTTAATGCTATAAGGAAAATAGCCGACGGTGAACCTATACCATCCTCGCCTAACTGAAGAGCCGTACCAACAATTACAGCCATCATGATCATAGCATATCCTGTCGATAATATTTGAGCCACGATAAGCTACAACGACACAAGACATACACATTTAACAAAACAAACAATAATGATACAAATACATAAAACAAAAAAAAAAAAAACGATGCACATGTCACACGTAGGTACATACATACATACATATGTATATGTATACATACATACCAGTAGGTAGTTTTAAAATAGTTTTCATATATTTATTATGTAAAGTGGATATCATACCTGTACATTAGATTTACATGTGAAGCAAACAACCATGAAAAGTAAAATGGGGATAATATTATAGTAGAATGAAGTCCAATTGTCAATTTTGAATGCAGCCACAAAGGCACCCACCAACATAAGGAATATGGTTCCCGGTCCAAGAACAGTGCCACCCATCAACATCATCTAAAATTTTCATCATTAAATTTCATTTCATACTAATATTATTTATAATTTTGTTATATTTAAGAGGTACATACCAAATATGAAATGTACGGCATGGAAATGTTGTCGTTAATCTTGACTGTTCTTTTGTAGTCCATAAGCAGATCGAAAATATTAGCCATAGTCGAGGGTACCCATCTTCTTCTTTGATTGTAAAATTCGTTGAAACCTTCAGGACAATGAGTGTAAGCATCTGAAGCGGCTGAATATTCTACACGATAGCCTCTTTGAAGAATCAACGTACACAACCATCTATCTTCACCTATTTCAGAATACAAATGTGAACATTTTTCCCCAACGCAGATAATTATACTAAAACGATTTCGCACAAATATGAACTAAAAATTACCCTGATCGTATTGCACGTAATGTCTAGCTTCGTCTGATTTTGTGGTGTACTTTCTCATGACATTGTCATCCATCAAAGCTTTAGCTCTGAAGAGAGAAAAGCACCCTGGACTACACAATACACAACCGATCATGTGTTCTGTTGCCTTTTGGAGCCAATGGCCAATAGCGTATTCGAACATTTGATACCACACCATAGGACCTAAAATAAATTGTATTATGTTACTATTGAGCACTGTGGGTAAATACGGTTAAAATATTTGTTTATTATTTTATTTACCGGAACCAATAGGATGAATACGTCCACAAGCAGCGCCCAAGTTCTTATTCTTCTTCATCAAATCAACCAATAGTTGTACGGCATGAGGTCGGAAATCAATATCACCATCCAAAGTCAAAAGGAATGTATTTTCTGCCATCACTTCTTTTCGATCAACAGAAATCGGAAGTTCCATAAGTCTATGACCTAACAGGTAGTACATGTACATCACCTACAGTAACAACACAGAGCATTAGAATACATTAATCCAATCGGACACAAAATTATCCCGACATTTCCACATACTTGAGACCATCTCTTTCTGTGTCTGATTTTGGAGTTGTCTTTCAAATGACAGATCATCTTAGTTTTTCCAGGAAGTATCCATTCCAATCTTCCACCATAAGGTGTGGGGTACTTTTTCGGAGGTCTTATACGTATGTGCGTCTGGTGAACTTCAGAAGCTGCTTCGTCGATCGTAGAGATTAATCGTTTCACGAACATGTTTACTTGGAAATCGTCTTTGCTGTGATCTGACACTTCAAAACCGTCGTCGAGGAAGATATGAGCTATGCAAATAAACAACATATTGAGATTTAGTAATTTATAGAGGTAATCATTGATGATTTAATAAAATTTAAATCTCACTTTCATATTCATAATAATCTGGATCTACAACACGCAAATACTTTTGTGCAATACGTCTGGCGCACTGATCTTCATCAAGCCGGAAAATTGACTTCAAGAACTCAATCATTTCTTCTTTAGTTTCGTGCCACATAGTAGCGCATGTATATATTCTATAAAGGCAAAAATAGTATTAATACAATTAAATATCAAATTTAAAGATATCATAATGTACACATAATAGAATACCTGGTAATATGATCTGATGACTTCACTGCTCTTGGAGATGTAGTTGACCCATCTGTGTGTACCGATATCGTTTCATAGTATTCGTCACCCTTTTCCTTTTCTATTTCAGCCAAATCCTAAAAAAATATTGTTATTTTTATAAATATTTCAACCCGTGATGGTACTAATGGTAATAAAAGATACTAACCTCAGTCTTTACATCAGCTTGATCTTCGATCTTTCTATTCAATCCTAACGATTGGTCAATTAGCAGAGAGTTGTACATTGGAATGACGAAAATTTTTTCAGTAGATGCCAATCTTTCACATTTTGGTGTCCAAATGTGTAAAGTAATCCATGTCTGCGATAAAAGCCAAAGCAGCCATACCCATGACATTTGTTTAGATATAAAAGCGTCTAAGTTATAAACTGAAATATTTTATTGAGAAACATTGATTAAATTCTATTGCGATTACTTTAATGACTTGTGAAGACAATTAAAGGTAGATATGCTCACCTTCGGGACTTTCAAAGAACAAGTAATCTGGTATCGTATTGTGAAAAACGCACGGATTTCCGTTTCGAATACCGCAAGCAGCAATCAAGAATGAAATCGTAACAGGGATCGTTAGGTTGATGGGAAAAGCGTAGCTGAATCCTTGGATCAATATTTTGCAAGCGAATTTTCCGAAAATGTAGCAAAAATACGCGGCAAAAATTTGTATGAGCAACACATAAACAGCGGTGTTGTAAAAAGCTGCTACCTCTACCGAATCGCCTGTTTTTGTAATATCAGCTAGATCAGGTGTCATTGTTCCATCGAGTGTTGCTCTAATCTGTAATTCAACAACATTGTTTGTATTTATTTTTATTTAACGAAGTCTGAACTATGTTTTTGTTAAGCATACAAACGCTAACCTCTTCTACGACAATGTTATGTTCGCCAAAGCCGCTTTCGAATAGTGTGAAGAAGTCGCCAACAGTTTCTCCTTGGATCCATAAGATGAGAAGTATAGAACACAAGAATGCTATCATTTTCCACATTGATACGAAAATGTATGTGAAGTATCTTGTCAATTTCATTTCTTCCTTGACTCTACCCAGCGCTTTCATGAATGCTAAAAATTTAAACGTTTACTTATTTAACATCCCAAGGTACTACTTTGATTTGGAAGGTTTTAAATTATGAAACTTACTCCATGGACTATTTCTAGATACGTAATTTTCCCACCATCCGAGAGATATTAGAATGGAAGCTACGGGAATTAACCACAACGATGGCTTTCCTTCGATCAGTGGCCAAACGATGAATCCAGTAACTTGAGCGGCAATTGCAACCAAATCAATGATCATTTTCACGAATCTCTTTGATTCTTTTTGATTTCTGGAGAGTAATCCGAAAACAGCCGGTATGAAACACATGCAATTCGTTAACATAGCTCCTTTCACCACGTCCAATTCCGGAAGAATTACGTAGAACAAAATAGCCAATCCGATCGTTTGTAACGTTTCGACCACGAACACCTGTAAATACGTAAAAATTTTCGCAGTTATTTACACGTAAAAACTTAAACTAAACGCGTTAGACTTGAAACCTACCAATAGAAATTGACCTGATGTGGGCTTTTTCCAACTTTTGAAGAAGCATATCCTAATCGAACGAATCAATGCACCGATTTCTGGTACAAGGAATGCAAAAAATATACACCACATCCATGCAACCCTCTCTTCAGGTGGTATAGAAGTAATGAATTGCTTGTCTCTCCCTGTAATTCGAAAGAATATATAAATAGTCAAGTTAAATATGAATTAACACTATAGTGAAATATATGGTCTACATACCCAATTGTTGGTTGCAATATACTATCTGTCGATCTTTCTTCAATTGTGAGGTCATAAATAATAATGTTCCTTTCGAGATCACACCACCACCTAGGACTATAATGAAGGTCAATATGTACGCCAAGATTTTGAATATTTTGACAGTAAATTCTAGGCATTTTTGATTGGCCATAGAACCACTGTCTGATTTGACTGGTGGATCTCTGAAGACGTCCCATCCTTTCGTCTCCTGGACCGTCCTCTGACTGTAAAAAAATATTCATACATTATTTATACATCCAATTTTTATTGAATTTTAATACGCATTACGTAGGTAAATTAAAAAATTCAAATTTTATGAATTATAAATTTGAATTTCCCGTAAGTAAGGCGTTCATTATTCAATATGGCATCCTCAAGACGAAAATTTAGCAATTTTTTTCGGTGTGGTCTCTTTTACAAGTTTAAATGAAATTCCATTAGCTTTGTTATGTATATGATTTTGTCACGCCCCACTTGCGCAAAATTTCGAAGCAAGAAAGTATTAATTGCACCGGAGTAAAACGTTACGCTATAGCAGTGGTCGAGAACCTTTTACTAGCCAAGAGCCAAATTAGGGAAAAAATTGCAAAATTAGCAAGCTAGGGAGCCGCAACACATTACATAATAATCCGATTATATATTTAAAATTAAAATAAATGCTACTCATTTGTGGACTGGAAAGTTGTATAAAAATGGTTATCTTCATGAGATTTATTAGTGCTAAAATTATTATAATGTTAAATCTTGAAAACTATATGGGCATAGTTACTATATGAAAAGTAGGAAAATTTGATAAATTCATCTTGATTTTGTGAAATTTATATTTCAAACACCCTTTTTGGAATATTTATTTTATTTTACGTAAACGTTGGGTGACAATAAGAGCCGTAGGCTTTCATATAAAGAACCACATGCGGCTCTGGAGCCGCAGGTTCCCGACCGCTGCGCCATAGCGTGTCCAGAATTCCACTTCAATCATACAATAAATTCAAACTTGACAAAAAAATGTTATGCGACCGCCGCACGACTATCTCCAAGTTATTTATTTTTTTACTAACAAAATGATTGCACACATACATAGATTGAGAGATTTGACATGCCCTATAAATATACAATATCAAGAAGATGACCATAACTTGATAATAAATAGAAACGCAAAAATCAAACTTGAAGTAGGGCTAAGCTGCAGCTTCCGACTAATGAAAATTGACCATAATTTTCAATTTTACGGTCTCTCGAAACCAAAGTTCCCCTTTAATCTTGGACTAGTTGCGTCATCACTCTTGATATTGCTACCATTTCTCAGAGCACAATCGACCGCTTTTTAGAAGTGTACCTATATATGCTGCAATACTGTTGAGTTCCCAGGCTGTACAACGAGTAATTGTTATTGTTATTGCCATTGTAGAGGTTCTTGTTGTCGTTCGTGTCGTACACACCTTCTTCAGGATCTTTCGGCGGCTCGCCAGTTTCAAACTCGACCATTTCTGACATTCGACTTTAGGCCTTAAACTCACGGGAATCACTCATAATAGCAGACTATCGAACCCAAACAACTATTGCACTCCTCTCTAATGCACTTCATTAAAATTTAAACCAATTTATCAAATGAACGCCACCGTTGAACCATCGACACCGTTAACGCAGAGCTTTTTCAAACTTATCACTTCAAATTAATCACTCCGAAGACCGTTTATTATCGATCGGTCGCGCTTGTTTTCTATTATGCAAATTTTGCTAAATTCTACAACACTTGATGCATGTGTGTATTATTCGATGGTGAGCTAACAGCACCGGTGCACAATCGGCACTGATGATTACTGTCGGACACAATGTTGCTGAGCACACTTCTTGTGAAATTATCCGACCACCACTAATTACATTATACGGAAAGGCACGTGTGGATGTGTATGTATGCGCGAAAAGAAAGTTTTTACATTTTTCTCCTTCGGCGATTGCCGTTAAATGAGCGCTTTTCAAACTTTTCCGATGGATGAACCTCGACTAGACTAAAACGCACTCGTAAGCCATCAATAGACATTTCCGGTTCGATTGTCATTAACATGCAATTCCATTTGCACACGTTCAATACAATCATTAAAATCTTGTAAGCCAATGTCACAAGTGCTTTGACGAAGTTGATGAATGCGATTCCCACAGTTTTAGAATATCTAATTTAGTGTAAGTAATGCGTTTTGGTCACTAGTTGCATATATGGAAATGTGCCACGGACGACGAACATTTTTACGTACGGAACGGTTTAATTAATTACCAAGCTATAATTTTAATTAACAATGATCGAAATATACTCTGTTTAGAAAGGTATGGTGATTTTGAGGTAATTAGAGGTTGCAAAAAATAATTTATGTTGTTAAACGTGTAACGTGCGAATGACTTTCCGATAAATCAATCATGTTCGTATTTAGCAATTAATCGAAGCAAAAGGTAACTGAATCTTCGGTCTGTGGAAAATGGATTAACGCACGCAACCGGGCGAAGAGAATTGCACGTTGTTTATTAGAACGTTCTAGTGGTGCGTTTTTACCTGTCGGTTTTTAGCGTCAAAAGTGAAATCAGAAGTACCGTTTTAACACTTCCAAAAAAAAAAAAAGAATAAGAAATAACGAATGAAATTAATTCAGCACACAAAAGTCGTTAATGTGACGTTGCGAACGCTCGTGTTTCGTTCTCGCTTCTTTTTTTGCCAATATTTGTATTATAGTTTGCACAAAAAAAAAAACGACTAAGTAACATTCTAATGCATATATATGTATGTGTAATATTTATGTCAAAAAGGTGCGATGCGTGCCGTGGATCGGTGCGTGATTAATGTTCGACGCTGTATATTGCATTATATACTTGTTGCTCGTGCAATCGATCATCGTATAATTAAATTACACTTCGTTAGAAAAAAATAATATATTCATACGGTTCAAAATTGATTTACATTTTATGATATAATATTGTATTATATCAACATTTAAATTTGAAATGAACTACATTTATCCAATGTGTTATAATTTTACTAGCCGATTTGCCCGTCATATGACGGTGGATTCTAACCGTACAATAGTATAATAGTTTTTGAACAATAAGGGCTCACACACACACACACACTACACAACACGTGTTGAAAGTGTATATTTACGCCATACAAAAACATAGAATTTCATGCGTTTAGGATTTCGTCAGAAGACGTGTGTGACGTGGCGTGTGGTAAGTGTGCGTGAACCCTAATATTACAGCCCATAGGCCGTTTGACACTACGTGAAACAATTATATAGTGTACCGTTGATTCAATGGGAGTATGGTCATAAAATCGCGTCGTCGACTCGAACTAGCTTTGAGAAATAGCGGCTTGTTGGCGACACACCGCTAAAATAAAAATGTGTTTGTTAGCAATGACCGCTACGACCCAAGCAGGCAGGCTCACACACGTCTTCTGACGAAATCCTAAACCCATGAATTTCTATGGTTTTGTATGGCGTAGATACACACTTGCAACACCCCACCCCACGTCACAATTCATAGCAACGGCATCACGTCATGCAATCACATCACGTGTGGTGTGGTAAGTGTGTTTGAGCCTTTACGCTAATATATGTACATTTGTATACAGTAAATATTGAACATTGCTTCTAGGCCAAATTAGCCAATGCTTTCGTGTTATGTAGTCAATTCAATTTATATCACAATTTTACTTGTTTTCAATGAAAATTTTTAAAGTTTAACTTTTAAATTTTCAACACTGAAACTTCATGTACCTTTCTATATAATATAGTGATGTAATTTTTGATTGAATGTAAAATTCGTCGTGCTCGATAGATCACAATCATGTTACGAAACATGCTGTAACGAAAGCATATGAAAAATGGCCAAAGATTAATTCGAAATTCGATTCGGATCAAGCATCGGACATGAAGCAAGACCACAGATGCAATTGCACGGCAACATACATACATACATAAAGTGCATTTGAAGTGGCGTAGGCGAAAGGTGGACAAACGGGTCGTAAAGACAGATCATGGATACGCGCCGAATGGTAAATACTTGACCACTTCTCGTTATAGGTACGTGTACCTATGTATGTACATATAACCAGATACATTAATTTTAATTTTGAACTTGCGAGCCTCGGGTGTGCAACATTCCATCGCGTATTGTACACGTACAGTGTGCATTGTATGTCCGCAAATCTTCCGCGGACTGTTTTAAATCCGGTATAAAGTCTATTCGAGTATGGCGGCGTGTCGTGACAATAATCTCGATACGCATTTCGAGAAAATGTAACTTTATTTCGACACGGTCCTTATGTAAGGCTGAGGTTTTGAGTGGGTGAAAAGCGTGCGCTCGCTGCAGGCAGCCCAACCCCGGTATTACATTTACATTACAAGACAAACTAATCCGTTGGCGTGGAAAATTATCGCATTCTATATTTTATGTCATCATCATCATCATTATTTTCAGCCGTTCACCATCCACTGCTGGATGAAGGCCTCTCCAATCCTCTTCCATTCCTGTCTGTCTTGAGCAATCTGCATCCACTTGATTCCACACATTCTTATCAATTCATCAGCCCATCGTCCACTTGGTCTACCTTTTTCTTTCACATCCTCTCGGATACCATTCCAGTATTTTTCTGGTCCATCTGCCATCCATTAAGCGAATCGAGATGTTGGAATTAAAAACAACGTTCAAGTGCTCCATCCTAGTTTCGTTTGTAAAGAAGAAGAGATAAAACGAAGAATATTTTATATACGAGAACAGCTGAAAGAACACCATCTATAAATCCAAAGTAAAATAAAGCGTTATATTGTCCATTGAAAAATTGTTTGAATTATTCAACATTTCAATCCAAAGCTTTTTCATGTGAAACGATAAAGCGCCAACCAGAAATGACGGTGGAAATTATAACTAATTTTTTTCATTGTGAAAATTCTATCGAAATTTAATTTTTATTATAAACGTTAAATGTAAAACTACACCGATTACACGTTTGAGTTTTGAGTTGATCATTTTTTTTTGGGAAATATAATTTTTTAAAGCGACACAAACAAAATACCGGTCGTGAGAATTGGGTCAAACTTTCGAAATGTTTTTGGTTATAATTTAAAAAATTAACTATTTAAACGGTAGCTTAATCGATACTTCGCACTTTAATCGGAATATTTATTTCTAACGAAATTATATCATAATTAATTAGAGAAAATAGTTAAAAATGTAATTTTAGCAAAGAACCTCACCAAAGTAGTGTAAAATTATGTTAATAGATGTCTCTGTTTTATTATTATTTTTTAGGGAAATTTAATAATTAGATATAATTTTGATCAATTAAATGGTTGACTTCGAGTGTTACATTTTATTTATATCTTTTTTAAAATTAAATATATAATTGAATCTAAAATCTATATATAATTGTTCTGATAAAGTTGATAGTTAATAAAATCAATTTATTGTAAAATATCAATTATTTTTGTTTAATAATATATAAAAGTGCATATTATCTTTTTGATGACATCGAATTTTGGTATTTCAAGCGGATCTGACAGTCAAATAAGTGAGAAAATGTTAATGTACTAAACGGCCTTAGAGGCTTGTATTCGTCATATAGTGTGGAAATAATTACATCACGAAACACGTATTTAAATACGAACTTTATTGCAATTCGCGAATCGCACACAATCGCAGACGCACAATGCTAAAATTAAGCACACACACACATGTATGAGAAAAACTAATTGTAATTTTTACTCACGAAAGAAATTTGTAGACCATAACAATCAAAACGCTTCACAATCGTTTAGGAAAATCGTTCATATCAAATAATAATATACGTAAAATAGCGAAATTTACTTTTGAGAAACACTGAACGGACATAACGAAGGGATAAAATCGCACACGGAATCATTAACCTTGCAAGGTCGACAAACCCTGACTCTCTCCAATGACGAATCGTATTTACTCGATGCTTTCATCTTTTTATAATACGTCAACTTATGATGGTATCGATTAAGGTAAATACGAAATTAATAATGTGTACAATTAACCAAAAAATGATCAATCAATGATGATGATATTTTATGTTTTTATATTTTTACCGATTACGTATAATCTAGATGAGGCATACTTTCATTGTAATTATAAACTAATAGAGGTTGTTACAATATAAAAATATTAACGATCAAATAAACAGGTTCCTTTGATAAGAAACAACCTATCAATCAATTTTATTTAGCATTACAATACGTATAAATAAAGCACTACACTTTTTTTTTTCTACAAAGCACTACAGGTTTTCAAAACATTCTCACGAAACTCTTATGCATTTTAAGCTTTCCGCGAAAAAAAACCTTAAGGAAAATGCACGCAAACGAAATGCATACCAACTGCCCGAAATACCGACGCGCCCTCGAGCTTTTGTAATCGTCCAAAAGTTAATCTTAAGTATTCAAAGAGGATCCCGAGATACTCGCACGGGTATTCATCTGCATCGCATTCGCATCTCGACGTTTGACTTTTGATGTATATTTAAATTCAAATACATAAATTTATTCCTATACATATAATATATGGTAGTTTTACACGCATCGGTCAGTTATAGATAGTTGACTCGGCGGTGAAATAAAAAAGCCATCAAGGTTGACCGGTTCCTTTCTGCAGCATTAACATTTTGCAACTCATTGAACTGCATTCGAATTAATCGTAATACACGCACACTGTATAACAATATATAGACACATTCGTTGAAATGTTTTATAATAGCTATTTTTTCATGTACATACATATGTACATTCAATTGTGAACGCTATCTTGCACTTATCGTCAGAACAATAGAAGGGATTACGGAAAATATTTGTCGATTTGATAACGGATAATCGGCTTACTTCAATACAAATCGAATCATAGTGTTTTTTCATACAATTTGTTGAAATGAATGTATTCAAACAGGTAGCCTCTCTTTCGTAGTGATCTCTTTTCAACTTCAAATTGAAACAACGCCTATTAGACCAATACGGAACAGCTTAAACAACCTTGATAGCTTTTATGACGAATAAAAAATAGCCCAGACTAAAAGTTGTCATACAAAAAAGTGCACCTATACACGCTTAAAACTAGTTTAAAATGTATAAAGCTGCACGATCGCGAGTTGTCCTTCATTGCCATGAAATGCAATTCGATTTTCGCGATCGGTAATAATCAACATAGACTTATTGTACTTTAGAAACACTCTAAGAACATTCTCAGAAGTTCAACAAAGCAATTTTACATAGCCGATACTGTATAAAAAATCGCGGGCGTTGACGGATTTGAATCTTGATACTTTAAGGCAAAAATAGTACAAAAAAAAAAACCACTTGATCACATTAAGAAGTCGCCCGGTATATCTACGTTTTGTTCGTTTATTTCGAGTATGTAAAAACGTCTGCGAAATTTTATACAAATAAAACTAGAATATTTAGTTCCATCCTGTTCTAAATATAACTTTAAAGTCATTCCATCGAGCGAGAAGCACAGTAATAAATCAATCCGCCGTTTTATAAGGGCAACCACTTTAATTTAAGCTGCAAGCATAAAATCCCTTTTACAATTTACTTTATCTTATAAGAGTTTTATCTGTGGATTTATAGCTATTTCAGGTACATTCGACCAGCGAAAATTGTTGACATTTGTACACGCAAACACTTAAAATAAAAAGAACTACTATAGGAATTTGCTCGCGAGTGAAACACCTTGACATTATCGATACAAGTACGAAGCTAATATTGAAACAAAAAAAATGAATATTTAAACGCGTTACTATTGTGTTATTTTTTTTTAATTTGACGGTTCATCATACACGCGTCGAACGACTTGTAGCATCACTCTAATTTTCCAGCATTAGCCTATAGAGCAGTCATCATCAATCACTGAGAAAATTTGCGAAGGTTAAGCGCGTCAGTGCGTTATTTGTTTTTATCCAATTCACCATTTGATTCGCGATGATTTGGCGGATCATCTTTTCGCATCTAGCTGTCGAACGAACGCCCACCGTCACACATTTTTTTTTATCCCACGATTAGACATCTCATCGAGGTCTGCGTGACATTCACCCATTTTTAACACACAAGTCGATGGTTAATATTTTTTTAAACCCATTACACTGATTCAACTCACCTCCCGCCGTATATTTCATTTCCGAACGGTGTTGTTTCGTCATCGGAGTTGTCATCACTCCCGTCGTCACGGTGCCGAAGCCCGGACGCTGCCATAGCTCCTCACCCAGCGATCTGTGATAAAATTATAATCATCAATTTAATAATAAATACATCAGAGAGTCTCATTATGCAAACTTTTTTTTACAAAAATCTCAAATTCGCGACGTTTGCTTCGATTTTAGCGTTTGGTCGCACGTTAATTAAATTCATTCTCAATAATTTGCATAAGAAAACGTTTTAGTAAAAAAAAAGGCGACGTTTCAAAATGATTTTCATTTGAGTTAAAGTATTTTCATTAAAATTTTATAGGTGATTTGAAATACAGATAAAATTAAAATGTTGTAGTTGGGTATCCAGTGTATTTTTATTTCATATCAATAAATAAATAGACGGGTCCATAAGCCATTAAAGTTTTACAGCCCAATCTAACCTAACTTTACCTATTCTACACTAATGCTTGTCTTTCATATTTTGATCATATTAGATGACATTTTTGATTCTTCTTGTACAATTTGGTACAGTTGATTCTAATACGTTGATCACATTAATAGATAAACACAAATGTGAAAACATTGAAATAGTACAAATTTAGAATTCGAAAGTAATAGTTCAAATTTCCATTGTGTTTAAAACATTCAACTATCACAATTTTGATTGAAAAAGATTGACAAGTTATTACGTATTGCGTTCAAAAGTGACGCGCATTCAAATAATTATAAATGTTGTATTGCTATAGGAATATTTTAATGAAGACATTTAAATGATATAATATATGATAGTGAGTTTTAAGTCGATCGAAAACGAAACATAAATTTTAAACAAATGTCAAAGTCAGATGAAAGTGCTACTCTTATAATGAGGCGAGTTTAATATCCGTATCGAGACGACGGGAAGTCACGGTTAAACCAAGGTTTCAGAGGTTGAATTTGAGGCTAACTACTGTCGAGTGAAAACTGAACGAGTTGACATTTTACTGTATATACCTAAGGTTCAAACTGAAGGCCTGAATGTAATAAATGTCAAATGTAATGAGATCACACAGGAAGTGAAATGTTCAAACCTTCAATTCGCGTCGCAAAAAATCAGTTTCTTTCGAAACACTCTAATGAAACTTGGATACATTGGCCGTTGTTAAGATTTTGCGAAAAGGTTGTCGACCCCTGTACTACGGTCTTGTCGCCCCCGCAAAAATCCACAGCCTTGAAAGGAGACTTGAGGGATTGTGGGGGCGCAGACCCCCCTTCATTTTCCTATAGACCTCAAACAGCTGTTGGTTCAAACGCCGTTAAAATTTATCCACGCAGAGAAAAAAAAAAAGCTTTTCGAAATCGTAATTGTTTATAATAACTGTTCCGGTTTACAAAAATCGTAAAAAATCTAGTACAATCTTTGACTATTTAAATAATTGTGTGAAAGTGTGTAGCAGAAGTGTATCATTGTATAATATTTCCAATTGCACGTTTATCGATTGTTCGAATCGTGTTCGTTTCCGTAACAGTCTAAATTGTTGCTAAAGAAAATCGATCTTCATAATGTTAATTTGATTCAATAAAATTGTATAATAACCTAAAATAACCGTAAATTCGACAATGGAACACGATTATTGTTCAATGTTCAAAAATTCGATATTTTATTGATGTATCCTAATAAAAATTAGCATGATTTGTTACAGTGTGAATGATAGCTCTAGTGTTGAATCCTTATAATCATATTTTTTACGACTCAAATCAATAAACATCACGTAGGTGCCGAATCATTAAATACCGTTATTTTACAGGTACACTCGAAACAAATTAGAATAGATCGGACTATTTTGGAAATTCCAAATTACTACGATAAGATACGTTAGACTTCATTGTCGCCTGTAATTTGAATGCAATAACTTGTTGCGGTTGCTTCAGGCACATTCAAATGTGTTGACATTCAACGATCAACGATTTCATTGAATAAATATTAATAAATAATGTAATTTGGAAGCACTGTCATCAAAAAATTAGTACACACACACACACACACGTGTGCGTTGTGTAACGATATTGAATAATAATTTGATTCATTGTAACTGTAAACATTAGCGTTATGTGTGCACACTGCGTTCATTGGGTTATTTAGCGCATATACATATTGTTTATTGCATATTTAGAATGCGAAAAAAATACAACAAATAGTTCGTTTTCGATCGAAACGAAACAACTATGCCCGAACGAGCAATACTTGCCTAGTTACTTTTGAAAATGTGAAAGTAAATATCAAATGTACACAAAGGCAATTCAATCATTGTCTCGCGATATAATGTGGTGTTTTAAGCAAATATTACATTAACTGTAAAAAATAGTATTGTTTCGTAGAGCAGTGATATTTACTCGTTAATATGGGACCTCATTGAAAATGTTATGAAACAATAGCATGGCGTTTTGAAAAGGGTATCATGGCAAAAAAATGAATAGCTATGATCAAATTTACTAATCAATCATACATTAAAACCTCTCTAACGATAAGATTGAAAATCAGAATATTATCATGGTCGTAAGATTTATAATAATATAAAGGGAGCTCGCTGAAATATAGGGAATGCTATTTTTCAGGTCCGGTAATTTATCAAATATACGATAAAATTTTTGGTCTTAGATCATTGTTCTGATGAAGCTTTGTCGAAAATCACACAATATGCAAAGTCGCTATAAAAGTTTCACAATATCAGAACTTTTCCAATATAACATGAAAGCTTTGTTGTCCAAATGAAAATTCATAGGAAAAGCCCGTGAAAACGTTCACCGACTATAAGCAATGGCCGCAACAGCCACTGGTACAAACTTTCATAGATATTTGCACAATATCACGTGAAAATGCAATATTTTAAATACAACTGTATGCACTTTTGGGTTTAGCGATTTCCCGCACGTTGAAGTCTCCACACTGGTTCACACAAAACCCACAAAGAATTACACATTTTCTCGAGCGGAAAACTCGATGCAGCTTCAAATCTAACCTCTTATCTCCTTCCGGGCATGAAGATAAGAAGAAAATGGCTCAATCGATCCGAAGCCCGATAGACATGACAGCCTCCGGAGGCCTATGAAGCGTGGTGTCTTTGCGAAGTTCACCTCGGCACTGGTGAGCGTCGTCGGTCTATTTCCTTGATCGCCGTCAACGCACAACCAGTCTCTTGTACGGACCTCACCGGGTCTACTTTCACTTTCGAGGGTCCCCATGGGTCCCCCACTACTCCACGAGGCTGCCAATCGCAGATACTAATCTGTTCTCTTGCTCGAACAGCAGCTGGCCAACCAACTCGCATTCTTCCATAAAACAAACGAAACACTCCATCGGCTGATGCCGATTTGATTAGTAATCTTAAGCGTCATATCCGGGCAAAGAGGAAATTTCTACGAATTTAGATATGCTCGTGTTAGTTCATCGTAAACTACTGGGTGTAAAGCCATACGGGATGATCCAAGAGAGGGCGTACAAATCGGGTGCAACCACCTCGTTCTTGAAAAATAGACTATTCAAATCTAACAGTACCCTAGCATTATTTAAAATACTTCGACGTAACAGCTGAGATTGCTATTATTAGACAGCTTCTTACATTTTAAAAATATCGTTGATCGTACTTAAACTGAAGCTACTCCAAAGACTGGTGTAAACTTAATAAACTATTTCTTAATCCTGCTAAATGTTATTCTATGACTTTCAAAAAAATTTCTAATCCTATTGTTCATATTTATTCAATCAAGATTATTAAAATTATGATTTTTGACGAGTGATTTGTTGAGCATATTAATCATATAACTGAGGATTTGGCTTCATTATCAGAACTGCCAAACGATTGCACAATCTTAATACTTTTAAATTTATTATTATTCTGTTCGCTAGTTAGACGCAAACTAGAGTATAATTCTATTGTTTGGTCACCTCTTTTTCCATTCATTGAAAATATTGAAAATATACAATATAAATTTTTGAGAAATATTAACTTTATTTATAATAAACCTACTGAATATTTATGTATGTTCTCTTCTGTCAAAATTAAGTAATAGAAGCATCATATTCGATGTAATTTTTTAATATAAAATATTAAACTCTCTAATAGATAGTCCTATTCTTTTTCATTCGACTATTTGTTTAAAGGTGGGTTTTACCCGATCTCGTTTTTTATTGGATTGTAAAAATATTTCACGTATTAATTTTTATCTTCATTTTCCCATCCCCATACTCAGAATTTATTGATTTTTTTAATACTAATCTTTCGTTCCTAAGACAACGACCTATTATTTATTTAATTAACTCAACATAATTTATTTATTAGTATTTTTTTTCCTTTTGTATTTTTCTAATTTAATATATTACGTATTTTATATGTCAAACCCCTAATAGGCGTTTAATAAATTAATAATAAGTTTTCAGATTTAATTTTATGAACATTATGTAAGGCTCTTTAGGAAAGCATTCATTATTAGCATAATTATTTAAATGAGACGCAACTTTATGGGGTTTTGACTATTGTCCATGTTTTACCACGCAAATAATTTCATCTGTATCAAAAGATAATGATGTATTTTATAAATTTGTCTAATGCAAATGAACAGTTGATTTAAATTATTCATACGAGGTTAGCTTTCATTACAGTTATAATTAGTATATGACGCCTAGAACAATAATTTGAATACGAGCGATATTATTTATTTTTTTATTGTAACACAATGTTATTACCGCGTATGTTACAATACGTTGGCCTTCAAAAGTGACACTCCAATGGGCGTTTCCTTTCTATTTTTTATTAACAATTTCATTATATACGATTTTTTTTTAACAAAGGTGGTCGCCTTTGCCACGACAAACCGCGCAACAACAAAGGCCAATCAACGTGTTCACGCTTTCGTAGAGTTTCAAACCCGGACATTCAGCTATCAACGAGTATATGTAAATGCATATATTCAGTTTCAAATAAAGCCTATTGGTTCGATCGAACACGAATTCCGGAAGTGTTTGGCAGCCAAACACATCGTCGACGATGGACCGTTACACACACATGTTCAACTGTCTCTTTCCGACAGTGGTATCTGTTGCATTTCAATTAGCAGAGGATTGCGGCGATTCCGTAAGTATGGCGACAACCTACCAAACTTTCTAGGCGAGACAGTTTTATAATAAATTATATGTGTGTGCGATGATATTTCTTCCATACTAAAAAGGTATCGCTCGTATATTAAATAAATAAGAGAGTAAAATTAATTCAAAGTAAAATGTCACAATAAAAATTTCTTCACATCAGTCACCCGACAAAGACATTTAAAAATATACAAAAAGTTGTGTGTTGGCAACGCCAAATTTTCCACAATAGTTTATGGGTTTAAGCAACACAATACTAGGCGGTTAATGCACGTTCATGTATCAATTTATTGATACACGCACGTTCTAGTTTTATTACGACTCGTTGAATTATCGAAAAGTACAATTTATTTTAAATCTCAATACAAGAAATATATATGACGTAAAACAGATACATGCACAAAAGTATTCAAAAATTTAAGGGCATTTCAATTTTTGCAATTAAGTAAATATAATGCAATTTTGTTGTAGAAAGTGTAACGTTATTCGTGCATAGCGTTTTAAAATGATCGGTGTGCTCCATTTGTACTTCAAAAGTTTATAATGTGTGGAAAAAATCAATCGATTAACTACCAGTTATCATTTCAATATGAAATTAAATTGTGCATTGAAAGATTACAGTATCTCGTATGAATGAGAAGTATCGAAATTAACACGAAAAATTTTCTTCCAAAAACCGCTCCAATAGAAATGTTTTATAACGAATGGAAATGCGATTGTAGTTTTTATCTACTTATCGTGTTATCAACCCCATCTTGGCCATTTAATGTTATCGTAATTCTGGAACCAACACATACATACATACATGTATAATCTATATAAATGAATCATTTTCCAAATCACAATGGCAGCTACTAAAAATTCCTTGACAAATAACATTATAAATATATTAATTTCAATGTTTCCTGTGAGTGTTAATAGATTTTTCTAAAATTTACGCAACATTTTCATTAAATACTAATTTGTGAAATACGTACATATGAAATATGTATACTCGAATGTAATAATAATCAAAAATACTTAATACGCATACATCAGATAATATACGTTGAAATTGCAAAGGATATAAATGTATGTACATATGTTAATGCTATAAATAATATGAAAAGTACATTTATATTAACATGATAATGATGATAAGGCAAAATGATAAAATTCTTACAAAGGTTTTTTTTTTGAATATCTCGCCTTTAGACACTGTTATAATTAAACCATGTTACTACACCAACATTTCGAAACCACACAATATATTATTTATTAGCACGTTTAATTTTTGAGGACAACAAAAACAAACCGGTCCTGTGACCGTCTCGACCAAATAAATAATGAACCAAGATAATAATGTAATACATATTTCTCTAGCGTTTTATCTATCTCAGGAAACGATTGATAGCCTCGTTCAGATAATTCACAGATTATCTTTGCGTCACTGTATAGAGATGATAAAAGTATTCAAAAGTAGAAATTGACTCATAGATACTACGTATAAGAATATTACATCTGATACATGAGCCTCTAAATTTTTTCGTTATGCTTAAAATGAATAATTGTAAATTTATTTAATATCGCAAATGTAGATATAATTAAGACATTTTATATTTACAATGGTACCTTATAATATAGAGTTGGGATGCAGGTTGGCACAATGGATAATTTTGACAAAATTTATTGCATTAATATAAAACATAGGTATTCGAAATTTATGGTGACAGATGTGGATATCAACCTCAAATAAATAAATATAAAAATAATACGATTCCATTGTAAATAACCTTTGGGCTCAAATGTCAAATTTTGTCTAACCAATGCTGAAATTTATAACTATACATATAAAGTAGCGTAGGAATCTGCTTGACCGACCAGCTGACTGTGTAGCCTAGCCGCGGAACGCTCGCATACGATGGAACAACACGTACACATACGCTCACACGACACGGATTTCTAACCACCCGATGACACCGTCAACGGGCAGTTACTAGTTTATTATAATTATGTACTCTACGATTATTGGATAACTACTCAATGGTCAGCATATGCAAGTCGGTGTTCTACGACATTTTTGTGGCACGATAGACTTACCGTCCAGTGAAAGTGGGTCAGGCAACGCGGTGCCAATAGTTGCCCACCACACTGGTTTAATATCAATATGGTTTAATTCAAACAAATACGTATAATATTAAACAAAAATGCCATATTGTCAATTTTTTGTTTGAATATTTGGATACCTATTTTAAATGTGCAATTATTACAACCGGCTAGTTGGTATTGAACTATAATTAATCCGGGGTCTATACTCTATCCAATTTAAGAAGGCCGAGAAACCGCGCAACTGAACAGAGGGGGGGGGGGGCTGTGGCTATCCGAGATCAACGACTTTGGTTGTTATCGTTAATGTTTATTCCAAAAAGCCGAGATGGTGACGAACCTCATGGGCTCAGATCCAGGTAGTCTGCGCAGAAGGAGTCTAAATCGGTCAAAACTCTTGAGCTTCTTAAGTTGGATAGAGTATACATATGTATGTACATACATACGAGGCAAGGCGAGCCAGTTTTCAAAAGAGTAATACAAGTTTTGACAAAAACAAAGTCCATCCTGTTATTTATCATTCGAGTGGATGTGAATAATTGATCGAATATAAGGCGAGTCAATTCTATGCCCGAAATTATACATTTTTTTGAATAACTAAATAGCCCAGTAAAATAACAAGTTGTATAATTTTTTATATCATTAAAGTAGGTTTGTATCAGTATGACAGAAATAAATGTAACTCAATTTACATAGATTGAACATTGAAACAATACGGTTTGCCCGTCATATGACTGTGGAATCTAACTTCACCAGTGATTTGTACAACAACAGTACAGCCCGTAGCCCGATTGAGAGTACGCGAAACAATTGCATAGCCATAAAATTACGTTGCCGACTTGAACCAGCCAACATGATGCTAAAATATTTTTGTTTATTATGTTGGCAATGCTAGCATGACCGCAACGACCCAGACAGGCAGACGCTTGAGTCATCATCATCATTTTCAGCTATTCGCCATCCACTGCTGGATGAAGGCCTCTCTAATCCTCTTCCATTCCTGTCTGTCTTGAGCAATCTGCAACCAGTTGACTCCACAGATTCTTCTCAATTCATCAGCCCATCGTCCACTCAGTCTACCTTGCTTTCTTTCACATCCTCTCGGATACCATTCCAGTATTTCTCGCGTCCATCTGCCATCCATTCTACTCGCTATGTGTCCAGTACATTGCCACTTCAACTTTTTCACACTTCCGCTATATCTGGAACTTTGGTCATGCTTCTTACCCATGCATTCCTCTTACGATCTCTTCTTGCTATACCAAGCATACATCTTTTCATGCTTCTCATATATAGTAAAGAATATGATTTGTTTATAAGTATCGTGATTCATGAAAATCCTTTTCTCCGAGTCCTCAGATGTAAAATCGAAAAGTTGTGACGTTAATTTAATAAACATTTGACAGTATGTACATATGTATGTATACAAATCGTATATAAGATGATTTAACTTTTTAAGTGAATTTGATACATAGTATTATTAGATACAATGGATATGGCGAAGTCTGCAAAAACAATAGGCTCATCGCGAACGCCCATGGCTCGAGCCATTGTTACTCCAGAAGAATGGATCCATCAAGATTCCCTTTTTCTTTAAATGCATAATATAATAGCACAATTTTGTCGGTTTCACTGAATGAGCACTAGGTCAGTAAGTTGATATGCTGGTGAGACTATCGCGATCTTCCATCTCGCACGCATTTACTACTACAAGTAATGTGCAAGAGCGAGACAAAAGGTGGCTGTGGTGCAATTTCCCCCAAACGATTTCTATATGCCGACTACTGTCCAATTTAGAAACGTCTTCACCTCGAATGGCCATGTCTATTCGATTCATAAATCCAACAGAATCAGTCTACACTAATACCGTAAGATAAGAGATCTCGAAAAGGAAAATTCTTTGTACAAATTTATTACATGTTCAAACATCGTGTTTTTTCTCTTTGGAAGTCGTATTTGCCTAGTTTTACAGAATATTACGCAAAAAATGGTCGAAATGCTTAAACAAACGCAAGTAGTCTCACAGTGTACTCTCAGTAAACATTAACCCTATACTATTGAATATAAACACACATCGGACTACATTGCTTAACTATTTACATACAATTTTAACCATTGTTATCATAAGGTTTGGCAATGGATCGGGGATTTTTTTTCTGCTTAAGATACGCTACGTCTACTTATTGATTAAAATTGAAGTATGTTGAAGTATCGTGATTATTATATGTAACGACCCACATGTTCGATTAAGAAAGTTAACGTATATCGTACGTTCTCGTTTTACGGTTCAGTAACGAGTTCAAGTGCGCTATATACATACATACATTATACATACCTATTATGCTATACGTTGGGTCACGATTTTTCTGCATTTTTCGAAATCTTTAATTACTACCAGCTACCGATTGATCAAACTGAACTAGAGTAATCTGTTCGTATATAAAAATTAAAAAATGAACTGTATGAGGCATATTATTTGCTTGTATACTGTTGAGTGATACAATCCGCTATGTAATAAAATTGAATACGTATTATAACTGCTATCTCGAACAATGACAATTGACCATATTGAAATGATATTATTATAACGCGTATCAGCGGATCGAGTTATCAAAATTCTTTGTAGATAAATGAACACTTCCACTTAATTTAATTTATTTTGATAGCAAACTAATAGTCACGCCATTGAAGTACATATATGAACATATTTGTACACTTACTTGTATGCACTTTGAAACGTGAAACATATAAAGTGAATTGAATCAAAATTATTCCTTCTAAGAATACAGCAATCCATGTATTTAAGTTGTTCGTTATAAAGATCAATAGATAGTGTTAAGCGCATTCGTTTAAAGATGCAGTATTGCATAATATTAAAATACCAAATGTCAGAGACGTGCACGTCTAGCATTATGGTAAGTCACGTGCTTAACGTGTTTAGTTTTTAAATTATGTTTGCATATTAAGTATGAAACTTTCTTCTTTGAATTTCTTCATTTCAAAATAATTATATTGTATTATTTATCATAAAAATAAAAATAACTGTGTTATTAACTGTGTTAAACACTAATAAAGTAATTGTAACAGTCAATTAATTAATTTTTTAATGAAAAAATTGTAATATATTATTAATGAGTGAAACGTCACGTTACAATTTTGTTACGCAAGCTCTCGTACATAATAATACAATCGTACGAATTAATTCGCATACTTGTGATTATTATGCGAATTTTTTTCTCTTCATAAATATGCTAAAGCGTTTTAATCTCCATTAAATAATTTATATTTAGAATTAGACGGCTAAAAGCGACAATTCGCATTAAATGTACAAAAACGAATCGTCGCGCTTTTCAAACGAATACCAACTACATATGTAATCATCATGCTATTAAATGTACAAGGTATACACAATTTAATTTGGCAACGGTTTTATTCACATTTACGTTTATTTTACTGGACGCTTTAATAACAGTGGAGATCATTTTAAACAGTGCTAATACTATGTAGAATGCGACGAAACGTGCATATTTCCATGAAGAATTTTCCCGGAAATGACGTAGGGTTAAATTCACGAATCAATCTACAGTAAGGTCAGTGTCGAAATTCACAAAATTAGTAATCAAAACTTCTACTTATATTAATTCAATATATAAATTTGATACTCGAAAGAGAGTAAAAGTAACTTTTTTAATTAAAATAAAAATCACGGTTCATCCGGGTGCAATGAACCCACAGTCAGGACAAAGGACATCGCACGCTCTCTTAACTTTATCCACGGCAAAGCGAACTCGCGTACGAAAGTGAGGTAAGATTAGCCGTTAAGGCTTTCACGGTTGACTGTTCATCTCGACTAAGCAGCCGTGACCTAATCTCAAATGGGAATCGAAGTGTTAATCATAACAAAGGCATCTATTTACTCGCCATAAACGCACAGGGGCAAAAAAAAAACCAAGTGAATTGCACGCAACGTCAACTATCCGTTCGTGTCAAACCAAAGGTTACATATTAATTTATGACACTATTACGGGACACAAAAAAATACCTCGGGAATATTTAATAACTAGGCGACGAAAAGATGGATGCTTTTGAATATCCCAGAATTAAAATATTTCACATCCTGATAATAAATTACCAAACAAAAATAAACTAACCCAAGCCCATCCCATCCCAATTAAATTCATTCTAAAAATTATTGAAACCATAGACAAAACAAATAATAATGCCAGAAAAATAAATCGAGTCAAATTTAATCAACGATTCTTAGCATATTCCGTTAGCCACCCGAACTCACGTTCGTACTCTACCATTAACATATTCTCTCCACCCTTTACAGAACAATTATTTATAAAAACATATTGTAACTTATAATATGTATATAAAATAAATACATATAATTACTCAATAATATTTTTTACATACCCAAAAATAATAAGGTTTTACTGTTTTAGTGTCTCCAATTGTCGAGAAAATGCTCTCAATGCATTCTTTTTTTTTTCTAATTTTCCTACCAATTCTGCAATATGCTGGCTGTCTGAGATATGAGGGTTTTTCCTTGAACATTTTTATTCTACTAACTTGAACACTATATTATATATTAAGCTAAATATATAATTTATTTCATACATATGTATACATATGTACATACTTACAACATACATATGTACATATAAAGTTTAATAAATAATATTCATTATCTCGAACGAAAATTCAGGCGGGCAACGGCAACACCCCAATATACCTGCGGCAAAAGGTTCAAGAATCCGAAATTCCGAGGTCTATTAATAACTGAATCAAACTATGTACAATTAAATACATTACCTAGCTCTGAAATGATACTAAATACGTACGATGAATTAGACTTGGATTCGAATACAATTTTTAGTTTTAAAAATACGTTTTAAATATTCCATCTATTTCGAGGTGTGATAAGTAGGCTTTGTATTATTATTTCAGCTGAAAAAAAAACCAAACAACACAGTGAAATAGATCGGTGAAATCGTAATTTGTGCAACGCTGAGGTCTATGATTTGAATCGGCGCAAACTCTACTATGTATTATGGTTGTTACCACACTTTACAGTCACTTTCTCGTCTCAAGGTTGGTTCAGTGTTGGCCACTGGTCGAGTTGGTTAAAATACCATCTTTATACCATCGCATCGGAAGCCTGGTGAGTCACTGAACCTGTGGTAGCCACCTAAAAACCAGATCCGCAACAGCGACTCAAGTTTTGTATTTATTTTGGCAATAATCGTTCGAGAGCGAGCCCTCCACCGAACGTGAGTGTCATGTAATTAATCAAACAGGAAGTTCTCCCAGAGTTATATTTAGCATAACGTATCATTCTGATGTGTGGAAATAAATAGTGATATGAGATGAGGTAACGAAAGCTCGAAATAAACACTTTTCCATGCTGAAATTACTCTCCAAAGTCATTCTTACTCTATTGTCTCTTCCTGATTGGTCATAAAATCAAGTGAAAGTTTCATTGGAAGAATTGTTATAGGCTTCGTTCTAAAGTTCATCATTACAAGCAATGAATGCAATTTGACATACATATAAATTTTTAGTATGAGAGGTGATTTTCTACAATTTTGATCGTTTTGCATTATAATTGATGATTCAGCTATATTTTGGGCTATTCGAAATTGTGATGGTTAAATAAATTTTTAGATTAAGATTCTTGAAAAGATTCACCCTGATTTTCATTTAAGTGATTACAGTACAAAATGTAATACTTTTGATTTCAATAAGTTTGATTTCATTGTACACGAGTTTATGTAAAGCTTCAAAGTATACCGTCTTCGGGCTGAGTAGTGCAAAAATAATCATATCAGTGTTAATAATCATATCATTAGCTTTCGAATCGTGCGATTGTAAGAAAAGGAGAATATGTCGATCAAGTCTATCGGATGTGCATCAATATTCATGAGTCGCATAAGAGACATGCGTGGAAATGTATGTACCGTTTTCACGAGACAAGGGAAAGTGTCGATAGGAAGCTGAGCTGTATGTTTGTGTGTGAATATGTATCTTATATATTTTTTTTTTTTGGACCATTGTTCATCTTTCGTCGTGAGAATCGTTATGAGATGTGCAAGAGTTTTCGAAACGCGTTCCCATAATGTGATATTTGCAGTGTGCAATTGGAAATGCATGCGAAGCATGCACGCATTGACGTACATTGATGATATGTCAAGGATTCTTTGTCACAAAGTGAATATTTCTTAATATGATTCTTACAATGCCTTATACAGATAACATTCCATGTATTGTGGTAATTAAAATCATACAAATTCACAACATAGAATTGAATCATTCCTTAAGCGAGACGTAATACTAAAAATTATACAAATAATAAACAAAATTGTTCCCCATCATTCTCTTTACTATCGTTAGGATCTTGATTACAAGCAATGCATTCAAAGTAATTTGTCCTCGCTTGTTGAGAAATAGAAAGAATACATTATAATGCGTATTGAGTCATTAATAAATCATATTTAATTAAATTTGCACGTTTACTTTTACTTTACATGATAATTTTATTAGTACAAATCAAAAGTTACGGCACATACATATGTATGTACGTGGCGAATGTTTTTATTTAATGTATTACAACTGACATGAAAGTATAATTTTGTTAAAAGTGAAATTTAAATCTATCTCTACGCATGGTGTACGGAAAATTATAAAAATATTTTAGAGTTGGTGAAATTGTTTCGGATGAACAGATGTTATTCGAATAAATTTTCCAAAAAGGTTAACCGTTGATTACTTTAATGGGATTTAAATAGATATTTAAGATCGAAAGTTATAACGATACCGGTGAAAATGCTATAAAAAGATTTCATGTCTTTAAAAATTAATATGGAAAACTCATCGTTTCATTTAAAAAAAAAAATTCAGGGGTTTAGCTTCACGCATACCAAAGACAAAAAAACACTTTTTCTAAATAAAACGCAATAAAAAATGTTTATGTAATTAATTATATCTTATCAAATAGAGCATATCAATTTCCGCGATAGAAAATGAATACACGAGAAATCATCAACAATTTTCTCAAATGTAATGACGTGTCAAATGTGAATTTTATTTTATAAAATTTAACACAGAGTGAGTTAAACTTTGTTTGAATCGGAAAATCCCTACTAGGAAGTTTTTTCCCCGTTTCAGTTAATCGTCAATAAATTCTATCCCCATCGTTATTATCCTAATAAAAATCATCATATTTAAATTTTGATTTTAGTTTTTAAAAATATGCAATGATCATTCGCTTCACCTAATACCGAGAGCCTGATCACGCATTTCAAGGATAAACGCCAAAGCATGTGCAATAAAAAAAGATCCAAACGCTTTGGCACCAGCAAAATAGCACATTTGAACAAAGATAGTGGAATTCCTCACCGTTGTTGTTCAGCAACGTTTTTGTTTTTTTAGTCACGATTCTGGTCTCGCCTGATTCGCCACTTTGGCGAACTTTCACCGACTGCTCGGTCTCACGGCAAATTCTGAATCACCACTGATAACACTGATAAAGTTCTAAGACACTATCACTGATCGCGGTGGCGTGTTTTATAACGCATCTTCGAGAGTACTTTTCAAGTGCTACAAACAATGTAACCAGTCCTCGAGACGCATAGTCGTTTGCGAACCTTTCACTTGGTTCCGCGAATGGAATGTGAGAACGAAGGTAACGTCTCGGAGTAAACGATCGCCCGAGACGACCTCACGCTGACAACTGATCGTTGGGTGTTGATGATTCTTTGGCGCAAGAAGTAGGCGAATGGTAAAACCTCACCAGTGGCATATTCAGGTGGGTGCAAGCGTCTACCATACCGATATACAAGTATATTCGTCATCGATCATTGGCTAAGATACTACAACGTATCACACGATCAACGTCCTGAAGATGACGGTGAACATCTGCAGAGTTCAAATCAGAAAGCAGTCTATGCTGTAGGTAGGTAGGTATCAGTGTTCTTCAAAAGTTAGTTAGGTACCTTTGTAATAATTATCCAGACGAGTATAGCAGAAAAGGAATGCGTTTACATACTATCCAAGGAGGTACTATGCAGTATAAATTTTAAGTAATGTGCAAGTGGGGTAATTCTGTTATTGTTTATTTATATTTTCGGGCACAGGTAATGAGTACACCTGAACCAGCGAATAAGAAAATAGCTCTTGTGACAGACGTACTCACTCTCTGTCTCTGTTAGTAGCGGTCGACACGCAAACATTCACTCGCGTCAATGAAAATTATAATGGATACAAGAAAAAAAAACCAAAAAGAGTATTTCGATGAAGTAACTTTCAGTTTCAACAGTTAGATGGAAAATAGTACTGTTATTTCTACAGCAACTTAAGTAGGATTACTAAACGTTCAATTTTTGTACGCATTGTTGAATATTTTTTCATATGAATAGGAAAATTAGTGGGATGGATTCAAAAAGTAAAAACAATTTTGAGTGAAATGTATAGAAATTCATTTAAAATCAAAAATGTATAAAACTAATTTATGTTGGCATTCACAGTACAAAAATCTATTCTGTTAACATTTGAAAAATTAGATAATTTAAATGTCACAACATTATAATGAAAAAAAAATGTAACTATCCAACTGTATGTAAATTGAATAAATTTTTACAAATAAAATAGTTATTTTTTTTACTAACACAAAAGACAAATTTTACATACATACATACATACATTACAAAACTATCACATGACTTCAGTATACACCCAATTTTCTTTTTGCATGGCTCAATTATTTTTTTACACTTATTTTTTTTGTTTTAACACGGTTACAAATATGTAATTAAAAAGACAAACAGCAGTAAACGGGCATGTTTATTGTCAAGTAGCAACACTGAATGATTTTTTTTTATTAAATTAAATTTAAATCGAAAACCATGTCAATTTATTACTTCATCATGTATGTAACTTATGAAAATATTTTTATCTATAAATAAAAAATAAATTCGATTTATTTTCGAGTTCGAGAATCTTTTTTTAAACGGTTTTTTTTGCACGGTAGTCCCTGGAACGTATCCCCCGTGCAAAAAGAGAATCGGGTGTATTAACTTAGGAATCTCCGTGTAGCTTCTACGATACACTTTGATCTTATGTGGAGTACAAACAATTCTTCGGTGAAAAGTTTAAGGAACCTGGGAATATACAAACGGTAGCTTATCTAAATTTAGTTGCAAAGCTGCACAATTATGCAAATGTATCAATAAATTTAAAATTGCTAAATGCAATTGAAAAGAGAGTAAAAAAAATACTCTTAGGTAGAATTAAGATATCACAGAAATTGTATAAAAAAAATTAAAACACAAATCTCACAAACAAAAAAGATACAAAAGAATAAATACTTTAGGTTGAATTTAAAAATAAATTAAACTATGTAAATAATGTCACAAAGTATAAAGTTTTAATACTGTTGAAAAAAGGATAATATCAAATTTACGACACGGGCTCTGGAGTCTGACTGCATCTATCGGAATCTCTTTTGCTCATAGAAAAGTCCTGTACTTCGTTGTCACAGTGCATACTGCTATCAGTTGATTGCAGCGACGAAATGTTACCTTTGGCAACCTGAGCTATAGTTTCAGCAATAGTTGAGTGCGAAGACAAGTTTAGCGCCATCGAAGAAGTCGACAGATTCAACGAGGAACTGTAATCGTCCAATTTCGGCATCTTGGCCGGAGGAGGTGCGGAATCAGACGAAAAATCAGCTTTGCCAGCTTTCTTTGTCAATTCCAACATTTGATTCAAGAAAGAATCGGGCATGGTGTAGTCATTATAGTCCGTTAGCTTTGGTGGTTTTGAAATTGTCGATATTGATACATTAGGTTCTTTTGTAATGCTGAGATCGGGCGACAAAGAGAAATCTAATTTTCCAGCCGACTTTAGAGCTGAAATATTCAAATCGGAAGGCAAATACTCTTTAGCCGACTTCATCAAATCTTGAGCGCTCTTGAAATACAAATTTTGTTCGACGTTCTTATTCACTAACGGGCTGCTTGACGACAAAGGTTTCAGAAGATTTAACGTATCTTGCATTTTTAATAACGACGGCGACAAGAACATATTATTCGCATCCAAAATACTCTGCGACATTGGGTCCGGTATCCCCAAAAGCGCACTAGTACTAGGAAATTTGCCACTTTGGAACAATGCATTGGCGATTTCGGTCGAACTCAACATAAGATTGGATGCGTGACTCGGAGACATTGTCGATGCTAAGCTCGCGACCAGACTGGATGCCGTCGAACTAGCAGATACTGAAAGATGGTTCTTGGATTTTTCCGTGCAAGTTCTACCACTCAATAAATTTGAGTAAATGCTTGCATCCGACAGCTTCGCCCCAGTCAAGGTAGCGGCTAAACTAGTCGATATTCCAGGTGGTAAATTGGCCAATAAACTATTAGCAGTCAACGCATCGTAGCTTGATGTCGGCAAGCAAAGAGTACCGCTGGTAACAGCACCCAATCCCAAAGTCATTCCAGTTAAAACGTCTAATCCAGGAGGAAGACCAAGGTTGCTAATTGAATTTTTAGATGTTTTAGTGGAACTCGGTGGTATCGGTATATTCAAATGCGTAGGCAAGTCATATTTACTGGATGCCAATGATCCAAATGCACTCCCAGAAAGAGACAAAGACGGCATAACAGTAGGAAGACTGACCATTTGCTGCAATGCACTAACAGACGGAACATTCGGTATCACACTAGATGCCGATTTCGAAATGGGCAACGGCTGCGAAACCGCCAGTAACGCATCTAGATCTAATTTATCGTCCCCTTCACTCGGACACCCCAAAGCATCCTTGATGAAGTTCCAAAGTAGACCATCGCTCTGTTCTCTCGGAAACTTGGCGGCCAAGGAGCTCTTCAACTTGTCGAGGTAAGTAACGTCCATCTTGTACGGATTGAGAAATTTTATCGCTTTTTCGTCGGAGGAATTCGCATAGTACTTGATACTTTTGGTTATTTGCTCCATTGCGTGAGGCGACATATGAGTATCGTGCGAAACGTTATATTGCATGAGAAAAGGACGTGCGTATTCCGTCGGTCTCTGTTCTGGCGGTGGAGTCACCCAAAAGCAGGATAAGGACGATTCTAAAACGGGACTCTCTGGATTGTACGGAGCTGAAATTATTAAAAAAATTATAACAAATAATACATTGATTGAATGTGCAGTTACATAAATAGCAGAAAAGACAATTACAGCATATTATTCCAATACACGGAGAGTATGTAAGATCGCTGGGACCACGTTTTCTTATTTGATATTCGAGTTGACTGTCGCAATCTCGCAAAGTCGGCATCGCGGCGTTGACCGGATGAGAATGATACCATCCGATCAGAGTGAGACCCATACGTTCCATTGCTAAATGAATTTGAGCTTCGATCAAAACAGCAGGCTTATCATCCCCTTTACATTTCAGACAAGGAAAAGCGTGGGTTACAGCAAGAGCTGAAAAATAAAAATTAACCACAATTAAAACAAAATAGCTTAAATATATTAAAAATAACGATGCGAATAATTTTAGCATACTGTGCGTGTTGATATCCCATGATCCAGCCAAATAGCCACACACTTCGGACGCCGCCAAGTGACAGTGCAAATCTAATACAAAACATGCATTGGTACTGATCGAGATTAAAAATGGTTGTACTTTTCCGATCGACGAGAACGACACTGCCTCGATGAGAGTATTTGCATCGCTGAAAGTTAACGTTTATATTGAATAGGACCATCGATGTGAAGAATAGTTTGTCAATATACAGTAAACTCCCTCTGATCCGGACTAATGCTGGGGAGAGGTGACACGGGTTATTGAAAAACGCGGATTGCACGAATAATATTAGTTTTCATTAGATATAGGATTAGATAAATATATAGTAATTTGTTGTTTGAGTTCGAGTCTTTTAGTCGCTTTTTCACATCAGTGCGTACTTTTTTTACTGCAATCGTGTCGTAATAAAAGTTTCACTGATTCATGTATTATAAATCTTCGACTGACTGTAAAGCTTTACTTTGACTAATATGTTCAAAAATAATACTTCTCTCTCTCCTCGTTATGTAATTTGAAAACGCTCTATTCTCACTACAATTCAATGTATTTCGTGTACATATAGTACTGATTCGTTAATTTTTGACGTTTGTGTAAAAGTACAGAAATATATTTTTTAGTGACCATTTATTATTTCTATTGACCGTTTTCTAAATCATCATCAATATTTTCAGTCGTTCACCATCCAGTGCTGGATGAAGGCCTCTCCAATCCTCTTCCATTCCTGTCTATCTTGAGCAATCTGCATAAAATTGACTCGACTCCACACATTCTTCTCAATTCATCAGCCGATCCACTCGGTCTACCTTGCTTTCTTTCACATCCTCTCGAATACCATTCCAGTATTTCTCGCGTCAATCTGCCATCCATTCTTCTCGCTGTGTGTCCACTTAAACTTTTTCACACGTTCTGCCATATCTGCCACTTTGGTCATACTTCTTGCCCATGTATTCCTCTTACGATCTCTTCTTGTTATACCAAGCATACATCTTTCCATGCTTCTCTGTATGCATTGGATCTTACGTAACATTCTTGAATTTAGCATCCACGTTTCACAGCCATACGTCATAGCTGGAAGTGCGCTCTAAATACATATAATACTGACCATTTTCGTGAAAAGTTACTGACCGATCAATTAGTCGCTTTTGACAATTTCAACAATTTCAATAATTTCAATTTTGGAATAACATCAAAGCAATAAAAATATGTCAGTTGGTTCTAATTTACTGCTTTCAGAGTTAATAAGCGTTGCATTTCTGTGAGAGTTTCGCGGAAAACAAAACAATCATCCTGGTAGTGCGTATATATGTATTTTTATGGACCTTTCAAGGTACATGTGCTATTTTGTGCAATCATGTGCTATTATTACGAAAAATATATCCATACTTATCAAAATAAGCACTGATGAGAGGGAGTTTACTGTACATAGAAATTCAATACTTACTGTTGTACCAATTTATTAGATACAGTACTATGTTTCACGACAACACGTTGTGGTGGCGGAGCCGGTGGTTGTTCGACTTCGTTCTCTACCTCGTCTGAATTTTACATTAGGATACAGATTACAATGGACGGAATTCATTTTAAGTTAAGATTCAAATATAATACCAACCATCGGTCGGAGTCGTATCTCGTTGTTGCTGTTGCTTTTTAAAATAAGCGGTCTTGTAGGCGTCCAACTTTTTTTCTTTGTATTTAACAGAAGCCCATCCACAACCCGATTTCTTATCCGGATTTATGATTCTCTTACAGTGTATAGCCCAAGCCGACGGTGAACAAAATATCGTTTCAGTTTCGTGCGATTTAATTTTACCGTCTGGTAGGAGATCGCCAACGAACCGTTGACCCTAAGCGACAATCAAAAATATTAGACAATGTAAAATTTTAATTTTTAATCTATCCTATAGAGTTACCAAGTATTCTATGGTCATCGCTGCCTCGGCGGGTAGCAAAATCTTGGCGTCGAGTAACATTTGCAATGTTACGGTACGACCGAGAGACATGGCCTTGCTACCAATGTGTGCTTCCGATTCCTGAAACATAATAAGCTTTGAAATGAATTATCCATGTATGTATGTACATATTGTCTGTTAACTATCTGCTTCTTCACATAGTGGAGGCTTGGACTCTCAAATTAAAGTTCATAAATAAACTTGAAGTTTTCAAGATGTGGATGCGGTGTCGTACATTTCCTGTATCTTGGACTTGGACTTTCCTGTATGCTCGGTATAACAAGAAGAAATCGTAAGAGGAATACACTAGTGAGACGTATGACCAAAGTGGCAGATATAGCAGTACGTGTGAAAAAGTTGAAGTGGCAATGGGCTGGACACATAGCGAGAATAATGGATGGCAGATGGACGCGAGAAATACTGGAATGGTTTCCAAGAGTGAAAGATGGGCTGATGAATTGAGAAGAGTGTGTAGAGTCAAGTGGATGTAGATTGCTCAAGACAAACAGGAATGGAAGAGGATCGGAGAGGTCTTCATCCAGCAGTGGATGGTGAACGGCTGAAAAGATGAATATGATGATAAGAGAAGAAAAACGTTAAGTAAAATAAATCAGGTTGAAAGTAATCGTCAAAGGACTCGCATAAGAATTTCCACAAATTCCTCAAACTATCGTCTTGAATCCAATTCGGAAACGCATTTTTGGAATTTTTTGGGAGACACCTCGTTCCTCCCTTGCAGACCTTTCATATGACCCCTAGGGAAGAAAACACAAAAAAACATAGCAATTCCATCAATAAAACAAACCTCATCTGTGAACTCATCGTGACTGGCAAGCTCTTCTTTATCATCAACACCGAGAGTAGTAGAGGTGATGGAGGAAGCTGGAGTAGTCGATGATGCCAGGACTGATGATGCAGAAACGGGGGGTGGGGGAGGGAGAAGAGTTTCATTGATGGACGATTCGACTATAGGGACAGCTGTGGACGTGGAAGGGATTGCTAGAGGGGCTGGAGGTGGAGGAGGGGCGAGGGGGGCTTGAGGGTTTACCGGTGAGGGATGATTATGGACTAACGGGGGTGGAGGAGGTGGTGCGGCCATCAGTGCTGCTGACAGGTGAGGGGAGGGTGGGGGTGGTGGAGGTGGAGGCTCCATTTCCGGTTTGATGTCAACCCTAGTAGAACGAGACACCGGTGAATAAACGTCACTTGAACGGGACGTAAACACCGCTAACTTATTTGGCCATAGCAACTGCTCCGCTCGCCAGTGACGGGGAAAAAATGGCCTGTAATAAAATGCTCGGTATTTTATTCGGTTTTCTCAGTATGAGTGATGTATCTATTTGTAAAAATAAAAACTAATGATAAAATAGAAAATAAAATGTATTTATTTATTTACAGTGTAGGAATCTCGACTCATATCAATATGTACACGAATCTCTTGTCAGACATAAACACGTGTCTTTTGCGACATGACACCATCCGGGTGTCGTGATCTCATAAACAAATCTGTAGCAACGACATAAATAACACGTGTCGTGAACTCATCAGTGCGTTATCTTGTATGTACTCGTTGAACCAAAGGGCTGGAGTTGGCAACCCTAGTACCGGCGACCGAGTGTCACACAGGACACTCTCAATCGATATCCGTCGCTCTCAATAAACACAACCGAAACGACCGCTGCGTGTCTTCCTCAACCTTTCTCCTCGCACTCCTACAATCTCATAACACAAGCCCACCAGAAACAAAAGAATTAAGTGCATCGAACAAAGAGCAATCGTAAAGTGACCTCTTTCACACAACACACCAAAGGTGAGGTCAAATAACTTCGTGAACCCATAAGCCCACACGCAAGATTCTCCCTCCTGTTAGCGCACCTAAACGCAAATACGCAATTATGCACTATAAATGTGATGAAAAAATTATTTTTATAGTTCACATCCTCTTTCAAATGCATATGTATATCTATTTTGTTGGTAGCATATCTAATTAAAATAACCAAAATGATTTCTAGTGGACTGCACATTATAGTATAGCAATTTAAAAATACGAATAAAAGCCTTACATCGAAACAATATTTTTTTTTTTTTGCCATATTATAATACTGTCGATTTGTTAATTTATTTTCACCTATTAAATTAATTTATTATACACGTAAAAACATAAGATAACTTTATATAAATTCTATTCCTTCGTATTTTACATTTGAGACAAAGGTTTCTTCCATTAACATATCGCCATTCATGCGAAAGGCCGAAATGAATGTGGAAGTCGTACCTTGATACTCCATAGTACGTAGTGCGACAATTGCATCGTCATTGCTTTCAGGAATGAATTTAAACGACGAAAAACCATGAGTTGGTATAGGTTTTCCAATCTGCAACACATGATATAGTTCATATTGAAAATTAATCCTTACTACATATTTAAAATCGTAACTGAGGATTCTTACAGTAGTAACTTTCCTATCGGAAAAATTTGTATCGGCCGTTATAAGATAATTGCAACCTTTGCTTTCATCTCTAGTCTCATTGTACGATTCATGAGAGCACCTTCTAGGTAAAAATACCCAACGATTGTGATGTGGAGACCATGCACCCGATTCGTGGATCATATATCCGGGCCAATCGATTCCGATACTTTTGCGCAATTTTTTGTATTGATCTACCCATATTTCGTGACGTACCTATAAAGAACGTAAAGCATTAGATTTTATTGCAATTAGCAAGCTATCATAAAATTTTAATATCAAAAATGTTATCCTATCAGCAATTTGTTAGCAAGAGACTGAAAAATTTAGTTCATTTCACACAATTTGTACAACTTATATAGAAATCCGAAGAATGAAACTAGGATGGAGCGCTTGGTGAAGTGGACACATAGCGAGAAAAATGGATGGACGTGAGAAGTACTGGAATGGTATCCGAGAGGATATGAAAGAAAGCAAGGTAGACCGAGTGGACGATGGGCTGATGAATTGAATGGAGTCAATTGGATGCAGACTGCTCGAGACACACAGGAATGGAAGAGGATTGGAGAGGCCTTCATCAGGCAATCAAAACACTTACTTCTCCGTGAATATTGATAGCTTTCACCCACATTGGATCATGGCTCATAAACTGACCACTAGGCGTAGTCCACTCTTTACCCATTGAGCCGACATATAAAACTTCACCTCTAACCGTAGCCCATTCAGACTTAAATCCTTTGGTGGCTTTTCCGTTACCGTCGATTAACACTAACCAAGGTATCACTTTATCGTCTACTATTTCGTATACCTGTAAAGCAATACAAAAAATAAACACATATACAGAATAACAAAAAATTCAATAGGCCAACAGCTTAATACTAACCATACCGGATCGATCATCGAAAGTCAACAATCGACCGTCGAAAACAACAAGCTCCGAAAGCTCCATTCCTCGACCTTTCAATGCATAACTTGAGCTCAATATAAGTGGAGGTTTAGTATCCCACGTAACCACAACGCTGTTTAATGACGGACTATAACTCAAATATCCTTTCTTTAGGTAACTTTTCCATAGGTTTTTTTTATTTTCAACTTTAGAGTTAGTATCTAGATCGGCAACTATTGCTATACGAAACGACACCATTCCTCCAGATTTGATGGGAGTGCTGAAGGGATATGTGTGATTGAACGATTTCGTTTGGGGTGACCATTGATAAGTACGATGGGAAGCATCCTCCTTAGTGTAATAGTAGAATATGATAAGCAACACGAAACCAATGAAGACGACTAGGGCTATGAATTGTGTTTGTATTCGGACTGTTCGATTTCCCACACGATATGCAGTGGGAGTCCGCAGGGCCATCCTCCAATCTCTCAAAGAATTTCTCATCGGTTCTTCGAAATCATCCAACAATAGCATTTCCTGACGCGACTGCATATGCGTTGATATCGTTTTACGAACACTTCCTGGTTTTTCCCATATTTGCTAGTACTTAGTGGTTACAAAATGTTCGCTATGATGTGTTATATGGAGATTGACGTATAACCTCAAAAACTTTTGCCATATCAACGTTCACTGTCTAAATTTAAATGTAGTGGTAGAATTGTGTATTTTAATGATAATTTGTGCAACAATGACTAGTTGGTTGTTAGATTGAAACTCAAAAAGCGAGCACGATCACAAATACGTCCACGACACAGCTGACGTATGACACTCGGGTGTACCAACTTATATTTGTCGGGTGTACCAACTTATATTTGTCGGGTGCGAAAATAGAAGGATTTTTGGTACTTGTCGATTATTAAGGCTTGGTTTCACGAATGCTTCGCACCTCTCCTTCCCTTGTGGCCGTGGCCAGCTTTCTATCCATTTGTCAAATTTTGTACAAAAAAAAATCACGGGGTTGATGTCGACCAGGCCGCGATCAAGCGACGGTCAGATCGACGCATTCGCAAAACCATGCCTTTACACTCGAGGGACAAATCAACACAGTATTTCTACCTCATCCTCTTGGATTTCGATGATTTTTGGTTTATACATAGAGTAGATGAAACATTCAATATCTTTTGAAGTCGGTGGTATTTTTTAAACAAATTTTCAAAAATTGCAAAACAGCTAAATTTTGCAAATAAGAAAAATACTAATTGCTCTGTAGAAATCACGACTCTAGTCAATGCGCGTACAATTACAAACACGTGTCTTTTACAACATGACATCACCCTAAAACAAATCTAGAACAAATACATGTGGGTACTCGGTGAACCAATGGGCTGGGATTGGCAACCCTAGTATGTCATGTTATTACATGTTATTTAAATACATGTTATTTTTTGTACATCGAAAAATAAATAAAAATAAAAACTCCACTCTGTATGAAAATATGAACGTTACACACACCTAAACCAGGGTTCCTATAACTGGTGACCACAATGTTTCTATAATTGATGACCACGACGTTCGGATAGCTCAGAAATCATTACTGATAGATAACTCAAATATGATTAATTTTGAGTTGCAATAGGGTTTGCTATACAAGCTTGCATCGCTCCACGTGCAATTTGACATTTGCGGTTTGCATTTTTAGCATACCTATTCGCACGTTCGAACTGCAAGCGCATTGATAGCGTGCTCTTCATTCATTGTGATCACACTCAATATTAAATCATTGGACATATCCGAGTATCTTTGTAATGTATGGTATAAAAAGTGTAAAATTTATCTAGTGTGCTTCTGTTTTTAGATTCCCATTCATTTCTATTTTGCCTTTTTTTAAGTAAAACATCCATCCTGATTCTTACAAAGGCTGTGAAAAGGAATATTAATAGAAATCCAAATCTATGACTATTCTATTCGGTGTCCATAAAGTGTTCGAAACCTGTTCTGATATAAATTCCCACAATTACACATCAGTGACCCACTACTCGATCCATCTACTGTTCGTCACATCAGTGACTCTATATTGCTGTGATGACTTGTCTCAACACCGCACCAGTCTACACTTTTTGCATTAATCGTGTGCTCAAGTTAAATGTGTTAAAATATAAGAGCACAAGCTCTAAACATAATTTATTAATGGAAATACATATTTACACCAAACCATTTTGCTTTTACAGAAATCAGAGATGAGATGGAGCGTGAGAGATTGAAAATTTTAACTGCTCCAATGAGAAGAATCGTCGACTTCATGGCTTGTGATGTGGAAAAGTATGGCGAACAACATAATCAAACAAATAATTATTCAGAAACTTGTATTCTGATTGTACGATTATTATTGATCTAATTGTACGATGATTGTTACGCATTGAGGATACTGCTGACTGCTTGGTAGGATCATGGGAGGTTTACCCATTAATTGTCTGCCAGTGTTCATTTCCAGAGCAGGACACAGATCACATACTGTGGTCCTGTTCGGGCATGGTGTTCTCTTTGGAGCCTTGGCAATTGCTGATATTGAATTGGGGCCCTTGAGACTTTCAATCAATCTTTTGGAAGAAATTGATCCATTGGGGAATACTATGGTCCGAGTCCATTCTCCATTGCTGGACAACCGTCTGTTGTGTTCGTAGGGGGAGGCTCATATGAGGGTTTTGATGAGGAAGAGTTTGGAGATGTATCCTCAAGGCGACATATAACGAATTAAAACAAAAATACTCAACTAAAAAATTTGACTTTTATGTACTATTTTGCCAAATTTACAACTGAAACCGATAAATATGCTACCTATTACAGGAAAAATATTGGAAGAAGTAGTAATTAGGCAATCAAGAAAATTTATTGATAGTAACAATTGTTTATGTACAGAGCAATGATGATTCATAGAGAAACATTCAACAGAGACTGCCATACAATTGGTAATATCAAACTGGGTGGACTAGATTATTAATAGTTAATTAAGAATTTAAAATTAAGTGAATCTAGAAATAGTATCTTGTACAGGGGTGCAACACAACACCTCTGTACAAGTTTATTAATTAATTAAGTTTATTATGTAATTTTGGCTTTAAGTAAACGACCGAGTACATTATTTTAAATGTGAATATTTATTTTTTGTTATTAAAACATTCATATACATATGTATGTAGGTACGGATTCATCATTTATTTTTTCAACTAAAAACTAATTTTGTATAAAATTTATCTAGAATATTTTTGTATTTTCGTTTATAATAAAAAATATAGGTATGCAATATAATGTATGTACATATATAAGGGTGAAAAAAACTTTAAATGCATTTTATAAAGAACAACAAAAAGAAAATATACAGATGTAAATCCAAACAAAAGTAACTGAGAAAGTAAATAAAATGTAAAAGAAGTAAGAAAAAAGTGTCTTCAGAAGTGACCACGCCAAATAATATTTACATCTAATTAATTATTTTCTAATTCTACTTCAAAAGTACCTTCTACTTCATCTTTAATACGGGATGGTGATAAATTTGAATGTGAAACCAAACTAATAACTGGAGAAGAGTATGCTATTGGACTGATATTGCACTTATCAACAGACATAATGTGCGACCGCTTAAAAGAACACGTGCAGGACGATTTTGCGCTACATTGTGATAAAGATTGTAGTTCCATTTCTGAAACTATGGTACACACTTTCATTCTAGTTTCAGCAATGAGTTGAGGAGAGAAACTTTTTACAGTTGTAGCCATACTTCTGAAAAACGTATCAATGGGATGTTCAATGGTAGTTTGTTTTTCAGAGTATAAACTTTTTAAAACTTCTTTACTTTCTCCTACAACCCCTTTACTTTCTGCAAGTGCTTTCATTTCAGACGTATTACATTGCAGCCTCTTTTGCGGTGTTGACTCTGAACTAGTAGTAGCTTCAGTTTTCATTTGCAGTCTTTTGTAACTGAGAAAGTATTCATCGTACTCTTTTGAACCAACGCTCATGTAGTTTACGGTATTTTCTGCGTTTGCATTATTACTGTCGTCGTTTGCATTATTGTTCAGTAAAGACTTGGAGTATTGGTGATCTTCGATGACTTCCACCAAATGATATTCATCATCTTCGGTTGCCTCATTTGCATCATCAATATTCGTCCTAAAAAAATATAATGTTATTGTGATTAATTTATATTTTGTTAATATTAACTTATATTTATATTGCTATCAAATGATATGCATTCGATACTTACTCAGTTGTATTTATAATATCGTCCAAGAATTTCAACTCTTTATTGTTGTACTTTGACCTTGAAAAAACTGTTAAACCAGTTTTGTAATCCAACTGAGATTTTATTTTAAGTTTTCTATAGGAGTCTCTTATTGTTCGCCATCTTGTTTTGCATTCTGGAACTGATAAGAAAGATAATAGATATATGTATGTATATTTTTTAGGTTATGTTGAACGTCAAAATATTGGAATCTCCAGACGGATTGTAGCTCCAATCACTGGAGTTGACATTATTTTCAAATATTTGTAGAATTTAATTAATTCAAACAAAGTATCAATCTAAAGTTTGCATCAACAATTTCAAAACAAAGTTTTCCGCAATTTCTATTCATCTTTCAGAAATAATTTATTAATTAAAATTTGAATATTATTTAAAAATTAAATTTAAACTTACCAGTTTTATTCAAGGACAATGCTATTTCTTGCCATATCCGTTCTCTACCAAGATAACTATTGTACTTTTTGTTATTATTATTGTAGAGATCTGGATTTGATTTGACTAAATTAATTAATTTGCGATCTAATGCGTGGGTGTACTTTGTTGCCTTCATTTGCGCTTTGACGTCAATATTAACGGATCAACGTGACGCACTGACGCAGCTGTATAGCAAAGGCGATTCACGTCACGGATTGGTTAAATTTAGTATGGAAAATGGCCAGACGGGAGCGTGATATACGTCACGCGTCACGCAATCACGCAATCACGCATGCGCGCGATGAAATCAAAATATTGTTATTTCTCATGTTTTTTTGTTTTGTTGTAGTTGGTTAAGTTGTTGGTTTACTTGCCAATTTCGTAGTGTTGTGATTTTGAAATTAATTTTAATGTTTCGTTTGAATTTTAAATAGATGGAAAATTGCTAAAAATTATACTTACCGGATGGAACAAAATTGCATACTGTATGTAATTAGAATTATGAATATAAAATTAAAAAAAAAACAAATAAGAAATTTTAATTTATTTATTATGTAAAAGAACCAGAATCAACAGTGCGGTTTACAATATCGCTAGTTTAAAAAAAGTTACATAGATGACTCAACTTATTGTTTTTTTTTTATTATTTAATTATTTTTCTTATAAAATTGTAATTTATTTAAAAATAATAAGTCACATTCGTACTTCTATAATCTATGTTTAAATTTATAATTTTATTGTTTCCTACATCAATAAATAAATAAATATTATTCTAGTTCCATTTTCTCGCATTAAAAATGAGAACAATTTGAGTATCATTGACTGTGTTCTTACTTTTTATCTTATTAATTATTATCAATGCCTTATTTATGATGTACAAACACTTTATAAATGTAAATTGATTAAATTAATATAATCTAAAAACTAAAATTATGTAAATCGATCATGGACGGAAAATTTACAATGACTTTTAATGGACAAAGCAAATCCATACCTAAATTTTATAAAATTGTAGGTATAATATCTAAAACAATGAAATATGAAATGGTCTATTAATCAAAGTTTCTTAAATGTTTAGCAAATTTTTTTATAATTTACTTTTGATTTAGTCAATTGCATTTGAAAGAGTTTCTACTTATATACATAAAATTGTATAAAAATTATATCTATGTATTACAATTAGACATTTTGACATAAAATGAAAATAATGGACCAGTCTTCGTTCTCTGGTTTTACCAAATATCACTCATACATTGTTATTTTACATTTCACGGGTATAAAAAGATGTTATTAACTGTTGCTCAATATAAGCAAATTCTTATTCATAAAAAAATATGGGAATTAATTTATTTATTTAGGGCAGTGTTTTGCATTAGAATCCCATTGTGGGATTTAACCATGAACTTTTGACTTGTAACAAACTATGGGTAGAAATTGGTGAGTGCATCGGAATATAGGGAGTTGTAGGAATCTCTCAAGACGAATATGTCACTGGGTTTACCATTGAAGACATAGGGTCCTTTGTTGATGCTAGTGAGTTTCGTGTCGACGGAAGACGGTTTTTTATTCGGTTTTTGGAAACTGTAATCGTTCGGTCTCGAAGGTCTAGAAATTTGTGGACGAGAGAACATCTGATTGTAAGGATTTACAGCTGGAGCTTGGTAAGAAGGAGCACCACCCCACTGGTACACGTTAGTAGGCTTACCATTGGAGACAAATTCAATCGGAACATTGATAAATGGATTTACAGGTGGTGGAACCGGAGGACCAACAGACGGTGGCTGCGATATGTAACCTAAACCAGGCACGAACATGTACGGAGTAGGTGGTAGACGTATGTAATAAATAGGCGAGTTATCATAACTTATGGAGTTGGTGTTTGAAAAATCTTTGTAGGGATTGGGTTTTCTTCTAGACGGTATAGTACGCGACAAATCCTCGTCATCATTTTGCTCTATTCTTTCCAAGTTTAGATCCTCATCGGCGTAATCGTCATCTGTGGCGAACAACTGCGGTAAGAAATCGTAGTATGGAAGTGCTTTGTTTTGTCTTTTACTTTCGACTGTTGCTTGGTTCGAGTTATCGTTGGTCGTTGCTGGAGTTTTCAAAAAATTCGTTAATCCTAACAAATTGTGAGCTTTTCCTTGTCTGGTGGATTTAACTTCTTGCGTTCTCGAGTCATCGGATGTTTGATCAACTGTTGATCTTCTAAGTCGTACGAGAAAAGGTGCAGCTGAAGTCGCACAAATCATCGACAACAAAAATATGACGGTTAGCTTTGAAGCGGACATCTTACTGAAACAAAAGTAAAAAAAAAAACTGGATTAAAATCGAATGTGATTAATCCGTTGTTTTTAATAGGCAGTGAAATAGAGCGTTACTGATTATAATTCGAGAGAAATTCTCTAAAAAAATGTGTTATTAAACGTTCCATTTGACCGTGATTAAGTTTCTTGTAATGTGTTCTCCATTTTGTTCGTCTGCTTCAATTGATGCTTTACATGCTTAAATGAAAGTAACATTTGATGTTAAACTCACCAATGAAACTTTGTAATTTCACAGAAAATTCGTTTGAATAAAGGCGTTCGATTTTTTTTACTTATGTACATTAAAATCACATTTGCTACCTTTACTCGAACAACATACGAATCTTTAATAATAAATACAAATGAGTCAAGAGTCGAGATCGGTGGGAAGTTGGTTGACGTTCCGAGTTGACCATAATGAGTTTGGCATGAGGTGCCACTGATGGATCAACGCACTTTCGATCCAAGGCTGCAAAGTTGCCTCGGTCGTTTTTCTATTTTTTGCCAATATTTTCCTCGTGCATCTTTATTGCGGCGTGCATTAATTTGCATTCCTAATATGTCGCTTGCATCCTGTGTACATATTTCAATTAATACCATACAGAATTTTATTATTACCCGAAGAAGATTTTATAAGATACTATCATGTGATTATATTAAGTACGTGAAAGGGAGGAATTTTTATTACGTTTTTTCAAGTTTACCACAAGTTGTTTGAAGTAAGAAATTTTACATAGCGTCTCAATACATGCAAAGAAATTTATTTTACACATCGTTCTTTTCACTATCGAAAATTAACCTATTAATACAAATATGTACATCAATTTCACCAATGAAGAGTATACATATGTAGGTATAACTCCATATATGCATCTACGTACCTACATACAACTAAAGGAATTGATGGAACTTCTTGCACATCCGTACTTTCTGTTATTATAATACCAAAAAGTCGAACGACTGCTTCATTATTTATGCACTAATAAGTTGACAATCTAGTTAGTGCGAATGAACTGTTAAGAAATGCTTCTAAAAAAACATGAATATACATATGTATGTGTAAAAGTAGGCAAGCGTTGCGTTGCGTCAATGCAACATAAAGACATATCAAAATAATAATCTTTTAGACATTTTTATTTAGTTGCTTCTTCGGCATCTTCTAAGATCGTTTCTATTCAAACAGAGATCGCTAAATAGTTAAATACTCTTCTAGTCCCAATTAGTCGCAGTAAAACAACAATAATTACAGTGAAAAGTATTTATTCAGAAGTCTACTCATTTGTACTCGTCATACGATCTCAGCTATGCGTGTAATCTATTATACAATATAAACCAATTACTTGTATCGGCTTGTTAACACGAAGAATTACCTGCGTGCCATCTTGATCAATTGGTATCATTATTGAAGAGCGATAATGATCGGTTGCTAGTCACCAACAGACTTTTTTTAGTATTATTAATAAACACCACACCAACAACATACAGTTAGTCGTATTTCGGTAGTAACATTACGATATTGATAAAAAAAAGATACATACAAACGCAATTTTCACTTTTGATATACGAATGATTGTGCGGGGATTGAATCCAATTTGCGATTTGATAGGCTTCATCAATTATTTATTTATATATGTATGCTTGGACTAGTTTCGGGATCAATTGATTCCTCTGCCGTATTATAGACTGTAGTAATAATGTATGTAGACGATCGCTTAAATTACTCATCAGCTGTGATGAATGTAAATAAATAGCGTCTCCTCGAGCACTTCATCGTGAATTTATATTCGTGCGACGGGGTGTGGAAGATGGACGCTTTAATTTATGGTAATTAAGAAAGCAATGGTAACTCGACTTACATGCCTCGAACAAGTGGTAGGTACTCTTCGTGGCAAAATAGGTACCATGTGGGAAGATAATGCCACCTTTGTGGGTAATTTATCTAATGATGGCCGGGGTACGCCCTCTTTTGCCACGTACCCGAACCCCGAAGGAATTCTTATCCCGTGCTCGTCTTCGGCCAGGATTAACCTGTATTTACCTGTAATTACCACTGACAAGGACACACTGACGCGAATCTTCGAGATCGTAGTCGAACCAGTTCATGTAATCTAGAACACTGCATGTCTAGCATTAACTTATATTCCACAGACTATACATATATGTATGTATGTATGTAAGTATAAACCAGGGGTAGCAAAGTAACCAGCATCAATATGCAAAAAAAATCATATGATGTCCCAGAATTGTAATCAAAAGTTTCTTATGAAGATTTTGGACAATGTTCTAATAAGCATTGTATATGAAGCATTGTATATGAATTTTGTAGTATGACGAATTCGCTTATGTAGAGTTTAACGACCCATTAATAATATAGCACAACATGCCATAACGTTATTATTATACGTATGTATGTATGTATGTTATGTTCAAAATATCGTTCGACGAGCAACTTTCGATACTGCAATGACGACGTCGCGATTTAAATTTGAAACGTATAATCAGTCATCGTTTATCAACGGCCCGTTTAAAAGTCATCGTTAACTACGTGTGTAAAACGAGAAAATTTTCACGATGACTACGACGAATTTCCCTCCCCTCCAGATAACGAGGACGGTATGTGCGATTAGTCGATAAATTAATGCTCGAAGGGAAATTATAAATAGTACCTACGCACGTCTATAGTCCATTTAAATTATACGCATATTTAGATTAATCAGTTAGGTAGGTAACATACCCACTGACGCGTTCTAGTACAACGCGTCCAGTATACAGCGAGCTCGCTAATTAAGATAGCATCTTTTACAAAGTGCTCATTATGATGCATGTTTGATTGATGTTCGAAAACCCTATACTTATCGATGATGAATTGAGCTCACTTTAAGCATGTTTGATGTGTAAATTTGCATACTTTTGACGTGATACGACTTTTATAATTGTTGTATGTGTGAAGAGTGATTTTTAAAATGTTTCATGTTGTTACATAAAAAAAAATTAAAAATAAACAGGATACATTTGTTATTCACGGTTAAAGTTTCAATAATGTATATGTACATATACCCATACTACATATATCGGTACTAGTAACTGGTCGTTGACCACGTTTTATATTGAAATAATTACGATATTTTGAATCCAAAGCTTTCAAGAATTCAGTTTAAGCATTAAAATAATGTAAATGTTTGTCTTTTGACTGGAAGTATACTTCACTGTGTTGCATTAATAGTAAAAGTATCATGTTAAAGAAAATAGAAAGACAAATGCTTAGGTTTCCATTCTATCGTTCATTGATGTCACTAGTAGAAACTATACATACATATGTATGTACCTACATATGTACATATGTATAATTGATATTGATACGAAAATTCTTTTCATAGATGAACTAGAATTTATTTAAGCACATGTGCTTTTGAAGTTTTGAACCGACATTCTTTTCTTAAAACTTAACCTGTCAAATGTTTTCTATATTGAACTCGCGGGGCATCGCCGTACATCAAACGCAAATCCGAACATCAAAAAGTTTACGTACCCACCACTAATAAATGGCATGTCGGTGACATTGAATAATTTTTTTCGTTTAAAGTCCGATCTCCATTATGGATACTTTCATTCTATCTGGGTCACGAAATGAAGAAAGAAATAACGAAAGGAGTAACAAACGGCGGTTTTTGTACGAATCGACTTTATTAGCGAGACGGATGCGCCCGTGCGTGAAGTTTCCATTATTGCAAAGGCGGCAGCCGTTTTGTCGATTCCGTTTCGATGCAAAAATATGAAAGATTGGCGAAATGAACAACATTCGCTCAAACGTGAGAAATACCACCGATAGCAATCCATCTATCACAGCCAACGCCTGAACTCTGAACCGCTTCTGGAAAAGCTTCAAAGCTTTTTCGACGGAATGAGTTCCTATAATGCGGCACTCTTCACAATTGACCGGGCCATATTAATGAGTATAGATAAGACTTAAGGCTCACACACACACTTACCACACCACACGTGTTGTGATTGCATGACGTGACGCCGATGTTTGATGCTCAAGTATGCCAAGAAGAAGAAGATATACATATACGTATGTATGTATATAGTAACATTTTCAGCTGTTCACCATCCAGTGCACGATGAAGGCTTCTCCAATCATCCATTACTGTCTGTCTTGAGCAATCTGCATCCACACATTCTTCTTAATTCGTCAGTCCATTGTCCACTTGGTCTTCCTTGCTTTCTTCCATATCCTCTCAGATACCATTCAAGTATTTCTCGCTGTGTGTCCAGCCCATTGCCACTTCAGCTATATCTGCCACTTCTTACCCATGTATTACCCTTACGATTTTTTCTTGTTATACCAAGCATACATACATCTTTCCATGTTTCTATATGTGCACTGGAACTTACGTAACATTTTTTTAATTCAGCATCCACGTTTTACATCCATACGTCATAACTGGCAGTTTTTAAGCATAGCGGAATGTTGAATTTAAAAATTATGTTTGCTCTTCTTAAAGCGCTCCATCCCAGTTTCATTATTTTTCTTTACATCCAGTCATATTCACCAATTGTCCTAAGTATAAAAACTATCTCTACAATATGATGATCTATTGTGACTACATTTTGCGTGCAAAATTCATTAAACATTTGAAAAATTTTATACCCACATGTAGATAAATATATCCACTAAAGTGCGGTGTGAGTTTCGAGAATTGCATACGTGAGCAATTTGTATTCATTCAAAAATCTTAAAGGCTCACACACACACTTACCACACCACACGCGACGTGACGCCGTTGCTGTGAATTGTCACGTGGGGTGGGGAGTGTGTATCTACGACATAGAAATTCATGCGTTTAGGATTTCGTCAGAAGACGTGTGTGACTTGGCGTGACAAAACTAAGCTAATATGTATTTAGATGCTGCAAAAGAATACTTCAGGTAGAGAAGATGACAATCGTCGCTATACGTATGTACATATGTAGGTATACAGAAATCGTGGTCTTAAACTTTGTGCACTTACGCTATTGGACAAATGAAAATTTATTTGAATTTACCATCGGTTCTCTCAGCCAAAGCGAATTCTTTAAAATAGTAGCCGTCGGATGCGAAATTTATAACGCATTCATATTCGCTGACAATCCGTAGTTCAAACGGAACAATTGCATCGGGAATTTTAATGCTGAAAAAAGTCGGAATTGTTAAGCGAACTCCCCGCTCGAACTTTCCGATTAAATTAGCGAATATACGTGAAAAAATTTCCCGGTCGACCCCACGTTTTCGATCATATACGTGACTATGAGGCCGTCTCGTAGTTCTTTTTTCAACGGTTTCGAGGGGTCCTTAGTCCATTAAAGCCACAGCATCGTCATCGAACGGAGACATATTGGTCATTGTCGACCCATAACGGGGAATTCTTCAACGTTTGAAGAATCTGGAGCTGATGCGGCACGATGTGCACGAGTTTGAGGACGTGCCGAACATTAGTGCACCGTTTACGAAATTCCGTCCATTGATTGTGCATGTGTGGTCTTTTCATGCGAGTTAAGGACACTTGAATTTGACCCGAAGACCGTTAGTTGATCTTGAAAGCTTCCGTGGATCTTTTTTAATTTATTTTGTTACGCGGCTAGACTGAAAAATTAGATGAACTGCAAGTCCAAATATATGTATAGCATACATTTTTACACACACAGTTCGTAATAAGAATGGAAAGGTTTTATTTTGCAATTACGTTAAAAAATTGACACACATATTTTATCAATCAAACGTGAATTGGTTATAATGCAAGATAACTAATTAAAAAATAAAATAATTTTAATTAAAATCTCTCGTATAGATAACGATATAGCGTTCGCCGTAATAATTATCTGAAACGCTCTTACATTTCGCCGATCACTGTGAACAATTAAAATTATTATTTTTTGTGTAATAAAAAATTATGACCGCATGACCGAGTTTGCAAATTTTCACACACACAGTGAATAATTAAATTTTCTATTCGTTTAATTGTTATCGGAATTTTTTTTGACGATGAACCTTAATGCGCTTAACGCATGAGCTTCACATAATTATAGCGATGCAAAAAACTATTTAATATTTATGATATTGATAGTAGTAGGTATATTGAAAATGTATACCTTACGCAAATCAAAATATGCGCATTGTGATGTTTACATTATAAATTTCATCCGCACTGTCAATTAAACTTATATTTTACTTATTTTGTATCTTGTTGTGTATAATTTGAAATTCCATTACTTCAAACAGCGCTCATCGTCATTATCTGTAACAGATGAGGCAATTATCAATGCAATATGTAGTTTCGTTCGAGTACAAGGACAATGAAATGAAATTGACATAAGGAATTTAAAAAAAGGGGGTTTTACTAATTAGTATTTCAATTATGTCCGAATGCGATCAAATTTATACGCGTTCTTGTTCGCATTTTTGGAGTTTCGCGTTGTTGCATGCGATGCGCGTTTTTGCACCTGACGATTTATACAGTCGACTCTGTCATGTTATATTTATTGACTTCGATCGCCGAATGTTGAACAGGCGAATAACGAATTCGATGTGAACATTTTTGTGTGTCCCAGTTGACTACCGGGCCACCGCGTGATATGAAAGTCAATTTGGACCGGCAGCATCAGCACTCCAGCAATCAGCATTCGAAGATTTGCGGTCGAAAAAATGCGATTTTGTGGCCAATTTTGACAGTTTTAAAAATTATTTTGTATAAAATTCACAAAAAACTTCATCGTTGAACAATACTTTCAACTGAACTGTATTCCAAATGTATCCAGCGTGAACACAATCAAAATTTTAAGCTTTAATTTATTGTTTCCTTGTTTTGAAGCTTGTGATGAAGAAATCTATTGAATTGTTTCAAGGGTAGAAATTCCCCGTTGTTTGTCCTCACTTTGCGGTTGTTGACCGTGACGAATATTGAAGATCACACGAAGTATAGGTACACCATCATTGAAAAAACAAAGAAGCATATTTATAATTTTCAAAAAAATTTTCCTGTATGATTACGTCTCATTCAAAGGATAATTTCAAAAAAAATTGAATATCCCTTTAACGGTAATGCAAATTTCGAACTCGTCAAAGTTCATTAATATTAAAATTTCAATTACATCGGCCGACTTACGTATGAGATTTCGATCCAATTACAAAAATCACGTTTGTTATGAGTCGAATAATGATTGTGCTTAAAATTGAATGCGATGAAAATTCGGTACGACGATGATCAATCAGTGTTAAAATTTACTCCTCGTTTGCATTCGTCAGGTACTAGAGACGACATCGGAATACGTAACATACGCCCGGGGTAACGGAACAGCGGGACGCATTGTATGTATAGTTAGAAGCCCTGAAAATCGGTTACACAATTACGCATTAAAAATTCTCATCACGGTCATAATGCAGATAAATTACTGCGTGCCCCGGTCTTACACAAACGCTTCTCAAACTGCTGTGCCAAAATGAGATGATATATTGTTTGATGTACAAAATTGGATTCTTGCCTATCTATCTGTTTCTTATATGTACGAGTATGTATGTACCATTTGACCAATCGAAAGTAAATTTTACAGAGGAACTTCATATGAGTCTCGGACCACTTGAATGTATGTAACGTAGGACATTGTTATTTCAGGTAGCTATCGTACAATATTTGTTTCGGTGTACGTACAGTATTGCTAATTGGAGTAAAAAGTCAATCAGAGCCTATATAAATTGATTCATGTCTCATGGTACATATTGATATAAAATACAACAAAAATTTTGCTTAATCCACATATACATTCAGGTAGTGAACTTTTGAAAAGAGATTTAATATACATACATCGCAAATTATTTTTGTTTTGTTGAGGGGGAAAGTAAACTAGGAAGTCTAAGAACACAAGGATCCATATCCAATAACAGGTTAACATAGGAATAATGGATAGGAGGTGCTACTTTTTAGTGGAACTGTCTCACAACTATGTAAGTTATATAAATTAGAAAATTCTAACAGGAGACGGCCAAACTGGATTTAGTAATTTTCACATCTTGCCAATGACGATAATCAAGGTCAAAAAACCGTCGAGAAAATCATTCGACATGCGGAGATCGAACCCCGGATCTTCGTTCAAGAGACTAACGTCTAACAGTCTAACCACTGAGCTATGGCCTGCCTATCATCAATAAACTTATTATGTTATAGAACTACATATGTAGTTTTGAGATCAAAATGAGGATCTAAGCTCGCGCCTACAATGTAGGTCAAATTTATTAATATGTTATTCGTGTTCATCAATTTAGAATCTAATCATATCATTACGATGGTTGTGTTCAGTATGAAATATGTACATACATATAACCTTATGTGTGACGTTTTTTATTACAAATGATCCCATCAATTCGTTCCTTACAATATGTAGCATAAGTCATAAATCACCCCCTTATAGTTTGTGCTTAGCGAGCTTTCGAGCGATTGTTTGAGAATCCGCGACATCCACGGATCCTGTTTTTTTTTTATAGGCAAAATGGCCTGTGGTCGCGGCGCTATTAAAATAACGAGTCTGAAGCCTCCTTAAGCCACACCGTATGGTATACATTATGCGAATTGAATCGGAACATCTTTATAACTGTGATACGTTACGTTTCAGTGACATTTCGGCTCCTAAGTGACATAAGCGGCGCTGATTGATATTCAGAGGAGGCCTTGTCGGACCATTTGTTCCACACTGGTCAACTGGTTGACGCATTCTAGACCAGTGACGGTCGATTGAAATGTTCTCCATGAGAATTAGATCGAGGAAAAGTCGAACGCCGTATAAATCTTTCAGCTGAATAAGTCATCTGTACGATCTTACACTGGCGACGAAACTTCGACGACATAAGTACTACTACATATAGGTACAACTGAGCTTTTAATATTAAATGTTGAATACTTCATATATGTATTGCATTATTTTTCATTCATAATGAGGACTAATACCTGAAAGTCTAAGTTGGAGTAATTTTTTTGGATTGAAACCAATTTGTATTTGAATAAATCAGTCAGCATTGTGTTGTCAAAGACATGCTAATATCTCAGTATTATATCAAATCAATTAATCGTGGTTGAATCATGTTTCTCACGGTTTACCGTAACGGCGCCTCGTAACTGACGTGACTGAAATACTTTAGGTACGTTTTGCAATTTATCATTTCCACGTGAAATTCCGTAGGTAGGAATTGAATTTTAATATTGTAACGTTTGTTTAAATTATTTAAAATAGGGAATTGAAAATAAAGTGAGCTTACAGCGTGTGTTGATTTTGCACGGATAATTAACTCGGAAGTTTAGTTCATTTTGCATGCAAATTTATTTGCATATCGCGCTTTAACTTTATTTGAAGCGCATTCGATGGTTATGTAGCCGCGTCGTTTATATTCAATTAAAACAAATCGTTATTAAATAATATGGCATATTATAATTAAGTTTAGCTCTATAAGGTTATTGCTGAAAATATATGTTTTGTGTAGGAAGTATGTACATATGTAGATAGTAAATTTTAGCTACTAATCGCGCCAACAGATTCAATCGATCTGTTCAGTTGAAGTAAAATAAAATGAACGGTACAAAAGCTCAAATTTGGCGATAGTAAAAAATGGACACAATAAGAATAGTTTTGAGTAAAAATCGATCCAATTCGTGAATTTAAATGTATGAAACGATAGGCGAGTGAAAGTCATGTTCGAATCCACTTTTTTTTTCGTGATGTACAAATACGTGATTCGTTTTCATACGATGTTCGCGATGGATACGCTCGTTTTTATACGTTTTCGAACAAACGCGAAACTTTCCTTTAACAGCGTCATATAAATATTCGACACGTCATACCAACAAGGATTTCTAATTCACTGTTTATACACCAATAAGTGTTGTGCGACTCGCAAGTCGTGTTTACAGTATTTTATCGAGAAAAAAATACATAATTGTATCACTATCGCTAAACATCTGCAACACAACGCGTTTTACAATCGAAAAATGAAAGCGTTACACATAAACGTGTTCAATAAAATAATATAGGCCCATATCAATGGGATTGAGACAAACAATGGCGTAAAATTTTCGTCAATTGGATAGGCTCTATAGAAAGGGCTTCGATTTGCTACATACATATTTGACTATCGTCTACCTTGAAAGTGTTGCAATCTTATGCATTCAAATTTCAAACTCAAAATAATAAAAAAATAGAAGAATAGTCTCCATTTGAACATTTGTTCAAATCGTGCCATACATTTAGAACCAATTTTCGGTAAATTGCTCTTGTACATACGTTTCTGATAAATTGGTGTTTGAGGTACACATCAATAGTGAAATCTAAACATATCAGCGAATTCAAAAATAACTCATAAAAATCTAACATGAAGAACATAATGACTTTATATATGAATTCATTGTGATAGAAAGAAAACTCCCATATAAATTTTTTCATGTCTTAATTTTAAATTCAAAAATTTCTCAGAATTTACACACACGCATAATTATCACGCCCACAATTTATTTTAGACACTAATAGCGAGCACATCTCAAAAAAATAATATTATTATCAACTGTCTTAACATCCGAGCATAATTACATATTATCGAATAGCACACCGAGGTGATACCGGTATTAATTTCGAACACAATGAGAACACGCTGACGTACGAATAATTTATCATGTCAAATTTGAGAAGCACAGTGAACAATCTTAACGCACACACACAAGCACAAGGATTCAGTAGCGTATTACGTGTCAATTTACCTTACGAAATTCGGTGTAAACGAACCGTAACAATGAAGCAGTCGAACGGCTAATGAGACTACCTATCTACGTACAAATCTTCGTATGAACGAATCAATTCAACCGAAATGGACGTGAAATCGAATCGAATCGTAATCGGTCAAAACGATACTGCAGATCAATCAATATTTTATTATTTTATTTGATTAGCACGTCTAACCGACGACTGCGAGTATTAACTATCGTGACTCTTTATTTGGAAGCTAGTGCGGCCCTATGTTTGTTTATAGAAGGATTTTTCAATCCGAAGATATAGCCATGCAATAAAATCGACGCAAAGAGATCATTAGGTTCGAGAGATGTTAAGCGACGATACATTTTAATAATACTGATTTAATCCGACATCAGTGGCCAACGATCAAATAAGTACTGTGAGAAAAGTTATTAGCGCACTAGTCGACCTCCTGGGAAAGGATGCCTTTAATAGCACATAAAAGTACATCAGATATCTTGATATTCGAAGCAGATGAGCCCTATATCTTTAGCTGCTTATTTTAATTTGAATAATTTCACAATTATTCATAATATATAAGCATGTCTATGAACAGGGTCGACCTTTAATGTGTTTAGAAATTGGAAATGTATTATTTTTTCATTATTGTTATGAGAATTTATAAAAATTTGTATGGAGTGATTCGATTAGTGTTCGTTTGAAAGCGAACGGTGAAATCGACCATTTGAAAATTAGGTCTACATAGTTTCGCATGTGAAAAAGAGGTTTCGCGCCGGTTTGCAAGGGCACTCGCGATCGTGTCGGATCGCTTCATAATTGTTGGAAATAGACGGCGATTTTCTCGATTATTCCATACTTGGAATTGTGGATGGGATGCCGTCTGTCATCCGGTGACAAGTCGTCTGTCGGCGACAGAATGACATATTAACCGACAAAGCACGCCGACCGTACAACAGACGACAACAACTGACGATGGCCACTCGCATTGTCGTCCATTTAAAGGTAATTTCATTGACAAGACATCTCTTCGAAGACCACACGCAAGAAAAGTGCGTTTTCCATTCGCCTTTTCAGCAGATTACATTCTACGGTGAACATATTTTTTAAAGTCACTTGTAACATATACCTGAAATTAGCTCAAAGCAGATATGTACATCAAAGATTGCGTATAAAGCATCAACCTACCTATGTATGTATGTATGTATGTATGTATGTATGTATGTATGTATGTATGCACATGTACATATATACTAAATACTCAAACTCATCCATTATAATATTTCAAACTACATATGTTAACTGTTAACTGAAACAATTTTGACATGAATTGAACTTTTTAAACTAATTTGTAAGTTATATGAGGGAGATCAGGTATGAAAGTAATATTCCGAGTTGCTGTATGTATTATTAATAAATTTTAATGTAATCCACATACTGAAGTATTTGACAATTAAAGAATTTCAAACGATTCAAAAAACGAAAGCGTGAAAACGTGATTAATGTTCTTTGAATTAATGTTAAATTTAATAACGAAAGCGAAATGCAAACCAGAGATTCGTTCAGTTTAAAACTTTCGATTTTAATTTTGAACAATGATCGCGTTCAATGTTATCAATGTTTTTTAAAAATGAAAAATCTATCTAATAATAGCCATAAACATCTCGGTAGCCACTTTAACTGACGGCAATTAATTACAAGAAGAAGAAGGAGAAAAAAAATGCAATAACTTTCGTTTTCCAATGTACGCCGAAGACACGAATGCTTCTTAACAGCGCGTACAGGTTAATTAGTATCGGAACGTTGAAATTCCAATCAATTGAACGAGAAGATTGCTTGCTACATTTTTGTTTTACAATTAAAGTTAAACGGGGTGGCATTTTACGAATGCTACTTCCATTTTGAGTTGAAGGACGCTCGATGAGTTTAAATTGAATGGAATCGTTTAAAATCGAATTAAAGGGTTTAGTAAGACAAAATTAAAAGGAAAACGAATGCGTGTGATTAAACGACGTACGATTGAGTTTTTTCGATGTTCTCATCTTTCGAAATTTCTCACCCTGTCAATCAAAGCGAGCTATTATCAAGTATTAGCTGATTTTTTTGTCGAGCCCCTATTCGGAATAATTACAGTATTAATTATTGAGCTGGTGATGAGCGTTCGATAAAAAGTGGCGGAAGCCTCTTTGAGGCCAAACATGAATCTATTTTGCAGTGCCGCAGTGTTGGTTCGATAAGTGGTATTTTTGTAAGCAATCCGTTTTGTTTTTGAATTTTTTTTCCTAATTAAAAAATAAGCCTACGGTCGTAGTACGTAAATCGATTATGAGTATAAATAAATAAATAATAAAGGAAAAAAAATAGACCATGTACTACGTAAAGTGTGAATAATGATAGAGCAAAGCGAGCATAATCAATTTTAGGCATTCGATCCGGATTAAAAACAATAAAAAGCCACGAATAACCAAGGACAGAGATCGATGTTTTGTACATCTGATAAAATTTAGTATATTATAAAAATAATATAATATATAAAATTTATATTTAATCAACTTACGGTTCATTTATCAAATGTGTGTTTATCTAATCAATTTTCTCAAAAGTTCCAATTATAGATTTATGTATGTATGTATATAGGAAATTGTTATTGATACAGATGTGTGTACGATTATTATAAATTTACTCGATTTTATATGCAATGTCATACTTGAAAGTTATCTTATGATGTTGCCCTGTATGTGGTTTGCTTGTTAACACCACACTCATAAACGTGTCAATGTCTTATTTATGAACAAGGAATAATCATCGAGTTCATAATTTATGTAGAATGTATGCATTTCATAACATTAAATTAAATGAAAGTCATAAAATTACCTTATTTATTTTGAATTGCGCTTCCGAGATATGTAGATCAGTCTTCTTTTAATTTCTGAAACAATAAAAACAATATTTTATCTTAATAAAATTTGAATTTATACATACATACATATGTACATATGTATGTATGTATATGGATTAATAAGGATTATATATTCCAAGGATTTTAATAATGATAGTTCAACAACCAGCTCTTAATTACTAGGATGTGAAAAACTATAAAATTCTCATTTATATTACGATTTGAGATAAGTTCATTGCATTGACTGTATTTGCAAAAACTATGAAATTTATAACGTGAAAAAAAGTCATTTGACACCGGATGAATACTTCCCAATGTTAATATAATAAATTAAAATCAAACTATGTAGGTATTAAAATTGATCATGTTAATTTATAATCATATTTATAAGTAAGCAAACATCCGGAATTTGATTAAAATGAAATGTAATTTTTATTAACACGCGAAAATTTAAACACCATGTATTAAATTTCATTCGACTATTTTCAAATAAGCATTCAGTCGGAATTGTTAATTTTTGGAATAATTTCAAACGAAAGGCTACGGGAAAACTCATTCTCAGGTACAATTCTAAAAACCACTATTCTCGATCTACGTCGTAAAAATTCAAAATAGCGTTGAATGTAAATGCTATCATTATCATAATATTGATTATTCGCAAAGTAAACATATCGGCATAGCGATATTTGCAATGTTTTATATTGGTATACTATGACAACATTCAAAATAAACAAACGTGTCATTTATCGATGATCAAATTTTAGTTTTTTTTAGTTTACTTACAAGTAGGAGAAAAAATTTACATACAACGCAATAGTACATACATATGTATGTATAATAAAATTATGTTGAATTCAATGAAAATAAAAAAGTTTTTTGTAAGCGAGTGTTAAAAGGCAGTAGGTATGCTAATAGTGTTTTAAAAAACTCCTGTATCGTTATTTATTTAAGGAGAATCAAAACAATCACAATACTATAGTTACATATGTATTATATTACATACATACATATACCCAATATATTATAATGCGATAAATATTAATCAAAAGTATTCAATATGAGGATTTATTATAAAATAAAAACAAATATCTATTGTTAACGGTAGTAATCACTTTGTGAGATTTCCCCGATATTTCTGAAACTCGATTTAATTTATTTCTAACCTTATCCTTATTAGTTAGCCCGTATTTCCATGTACGGATTTAACCGGAGTTCGAGCGATTCTTAGCACGTTTTTAGAGTCTCTCGTGCGCCACAATAAATGCTTAATCCAATCAAGTATTATATTGAAAGCTTATAAGTGTAATTGCAAAGTGAAAACGTGCCTCGAATGTGCACTGTCCGCAACTTTCCACACTGAACTATTTATAATAAATTGAATTTCAATGTTTGTTTAGTAAAATCACCCGCGCTCAAGATCGTCTCTAATAAGTAACCGTTGAATAAATGAATGAAACGATTTGCATATTAAAATCAAAGACGCTTTCGTAAAAACAAACACTAAATTAAATACATTCATAAAACGGTACTTTTATATATGGAATATTTGCATAGCTCGACTCGAATAGACGATAACGTGGCTTTTAAATTCACGTAAATAAACGGTCGTGTAATTTTAACACTGAACGTGTGAATTTTTCACAATTTATAGGATTTCGAAATTCCAGCATACAAAATAAACATGTTTTGAATGTGACGTACATGAAATTGTTTTGAATTATGTACGTACATTGATTATTCAGCGGTAGGGCAATAGACTCATAAACGAATGTGCGTAGTTCGACTTCCTTAACTGTGTTCGAGAAAACTGAAGCTGCTGGTAAGATTTGGATGCCATTTACCAATTTATCTGATAGTTATTGAGACTTTTCAATACAAAATAACTCCACCCAAGAAGAAGATCCATTGATCCTCACAACCCTCCCTGTGGAAACGCTGGTCTAACACCGTGTTAGTTTTGTACAATGGCTGTTAAAAGCTTCGGAATTGCTGTGTTTACGATTGATAGGTCGATGCGAAGGATCGGGACATTTCGTAGATACTATAAACATACAAAAGTCAGGCAGACTAGTATCAATAAAAGCTCGACGGTGCGGCGGGGATCTAAAATAATAGGCACCAATAAAAATCGCATAAATTAAGCACACCACGGAGCCTGCAGGACATTCGCCGGACCCTCCGGTCTCGATTAAGGATCACCTGGTATATATTATTTGCTTTATTAATTGCGTACACGAGCTTTGCGTGCGCGCTAGTGGGGCAATAAAGCACGAGGCGCCCCGAGAAAGCTCCAGTTTGATAAATCGCCGAGATGGACGCTTGGCCGCCACCGAAGGCACACCGGGATAATTAATTTCACCATAATGGCTCCATTTCAAAACCGGCGCCAATTACGCGGTTGTAATTGTGCGTAATTGCCGCATCGGTGTCCCATACTTTCGAACTATGAAACGGTAGCCCCAACGTGTGCAATTACAAGTTGAAAAAAAATTGAAAACGCTATCGCTCTATGTGATGGCGTTAAATGATACGGAATGAACTACTACCGCCTACCGTCTATTAAAACGCTTAAAAACATAAAATTAAGTTGAGAGATCACGTAATCAATCATTTTTCAATAGAACGCCTACGTTGAGAAATGGGGTGCATCAAGTTTCTAATTTGTGAGCACATTGTATTAGATGACGATTATTATTTGAAATTCAGGGCCAATAACAGGGTAATTGGTTATTTTAGTTTACTTTTCATTGATCTGTCTAAAAAATTTTCTAATCTTTGATGCATTCTAAACGCAAAAATTGACTCATGAAGTTAGAGCGTGAATCTCTTGAGCGAATGTCCGGGTGAATGATTTCCTCGACCTAAAACTATTGTCATTGGCAAGATTTGGACATCCTGATAAATCCTGTTCGGTCATCTCCTTTTAGAATGTTCAATCTAACTTAGTTTATTTATTTATTAAACGCCCATTAGGGCTTTTACGTATAAAATATATAATATATTAAATTAGAAAAAAGCACAAAGGGAAAAAAAACTAATAAATAAATTACGTTAAGTTAATAAATGAAATAATAAGTCGTTGTCTTAGGGACGAAAGATAAATTCTGATCATTTATTGACATATCTAAACATTCTGGGGATGGGAGAATGAAAATAATAATTAATTATTACATTAAATATTTTTACAATGCAATAAAAAAAAAAAAAAAAGAACGGGTCACGCACCTTTAAACGAAAAGTCGAATGAAGAAGAATAGGACTATCTATCAGAGAGAGAGATGGTTCCACCAAAAGTTAGCATTATACATACTTATTTTAATCTGTTATTGGGTCTGAATCCTTGTGTTATCACAGAAATTTGAAGTTTTCACATTTTTAAATTGAAAATATTAGAACGAAATCCTTCGCATATTTATGTCTATCATTATCATAAGATTTGCTACATCCACTGCTAGATGAAAGCCTCTCCGACGTATGTACTTCAATTCGTATCTGCCCTATGCTATGCACCTATGTATTTATCCACTGCACTCCATTGTATTGTACTTTTTTTAATAACATATGAATATTAGTTTATTTATCGAAGAAGATTTTTCCTTGCAGAACTGCAGTACAATGGACTAATAAAATTGACAATGTAATCATCCGACGCTGCGATTGCGGAATATAATAAAACCAAAAACAAATAGCATCGCGAATACGATCGTAAAATTCGAACGCATTACTTTGTGCGGCAACAATAACATTGTGACGCAATAACGAAACTGCACTTTGCTTATAAACATAACTCACTATGTCGCGTTTTTGTTCGACACGTTCACACAGAGGTGAGATTGCCTCTTCTCGACAATGTCGCCATTACGTCTTTGCCGGTTCGTTTGCCTCTGATTTTTATTTTATTTATTCGAATGAGCCGGTATGCACTTATTACCTACGCAAAGCTTTTGTTTCATGTCGAGCTTATTTTTTTATTTATTTTCGACATCTCTATCGAGTATCGAAAACACTCGAACGCGACGGGTGGAACGTGTACTCCATTAAGACATTATTTATTCTGGCAAGCGTCTGGGCAAATACGTTTTTATTAAATAACAACCGGTCATAGGAATGCCACCGGCCCTTTGGCGCATCGCACAAGAATAATAACGCATAATTACACTTTGCATATCCCTCATTGTTTTGGTTCATTTTTGCGTCAATCTGCCGCCGAGGATCTCACGAGCGCGCAACGCGTCCTGAAAATTATTTCACCAACAAAAAGTAACACAAAGCTACACAGGTATCGATTTGATTTATTCAATTTTTTTCGCTTTTATTATTTTGCGTTAGTAGCAGTTTCGTAATATCGTCGTAATTGAAGGCGTAAGTATAATAAAAATACCGCGTAATCACCGCAATCAACGGATTTCGTACAGGCGGCGTTAGGGACTATAAAAATCGTATGCAAATGTAATGATACGCGGTTAATTAATTTGAAAAAAACGTATAATAAATTTTTCGACTGACTGTTATTGCCGCCAATAAAAATCGACGATACGAGCGGTGAAAATTGTTATTTATTACTCTTATGATATCGGCAAAATATAAAACTAGACAACAAAGTAAAATGCGTGAATAACTCAATCTAATTGTATATGTACATAGGTATATATCGTATTACTGGTGAACGTTTCAAGACAGTATATTTGAATAATATATGATTTTTCATATAGAACAATTAAGAAAAGTGAAAGTTTGAATACACGAGCCTTTAGTATAAATTGTAATGCAATTAAATTGCAATCAAAGCATTTTAATGGTATGAATGAAGAATTAAATGTATACTCCACAGTACAAAATGTTATTTTGATGACTTAATAATAAAATTCTCAAGAACAAATTACTGCATTTCAAGAACACTTTTCAATTAGATACAATAATTTTCTGATTGCAGAGTTAAAGTGCGACTTAAGAGCTTTAGAATTTTTGCACAAATAATAACATAAGATAAAAGTAAATATTTGCGACCTCCATAACTTTTTTGTTTCAGTTTTTACTGAAGGTAAAAACTAATATAAGGCAGCAGTTCCCAAGCTGTGGGTCGTGAAAAGTTTTTGAAATGTGAATTTTTTTTATTGTTTGAAAATAAAAAAAATTCAAGTACATATTTACATATTTGCGATATTAATTTTAATTATTTAATTATTAATTTAGTACCACGGAATAAGTCATTAAAAGATACATAATAACAATAAATAATAATTTATTATTGTTGACGACATGGCGAGTCGGTGGCTGTAGCGTTTAGCAATTGTGAATAAGCGACCACGGATGTGTACATGTACAAGGATGTATGTATTTATTATCCCAGCTACTTGTTTTCGTTAATTTTAAATGATATAAAAATAAGTAAAACTCTGGATATTATTAAGTATATAAAAACATTAAAGCTAGGTGGGTCGCGAAATCTTGTCGTTCTAAAAAATGGGTCGCGGTACTAAAAAGTTTGGAAAGCACTGATATAATATATTCGTTAAATTAAGTAAAGCGATTTTAACCCCACATAAAACCACAGAATCAAATGATCACCCTGAATCAAATCAAAACATAACGAACACGCCTATATACATACATACATAAGTGTATTTATAAAACCAGTGCATATTCTACGCTTGTCAAATGTTAATGCTAAATAACGACCTTGACTATGCATCATGAGTGCGGTTAGCCGGTTTCCAGCTACCAAATGCAAAAGCAACGAGAGCGTGCCAAGTTTTAATATATAAATCACGAGCTTCTTTAATCAGCTCGCCAACACTAACCAACGCCACACAGTACAATGTTGAACGAGTCGAGCGGAATGATATACAACTCTAACCCTGCTAAAGTAAAAGTTTATCTATTTTTTTTCCTCACAACGACAATATTCAAATGTCGGCTCGTTATCTTCAACACTCGTACAAAGGGGACCACCGCTCTGTGTACCTATTATAATGTATCTGGATGGGTGCCGCACTTATCTGGGGGGGGGGACTTTTGCGGATAAAGACCGGTCTATTTGCGGACGTATCGGATTATATTCAGCGTAAATAATGCCTTTCGTGTGTTGTGCAAGTGTTAAACCAGTCCCCGGGGCACCGTTTCCTGATCGTAAAGATTCAACAATAAATATCGCAGAAGGGATATGCGAGGATGCGTTTCTGCTTCTGCGACAAGACAACACTCCTGTTCGGTGTCCATCGATTGTGTTACGCGTTCGCTCGCCGAGATACCTCTATCAGATGACATGTGAATGCGATTGATGGTCGAGGTGTACATCTTCGATTTTGACGTCCGTTTATGCTGTGGCGAAACATCGGAAATGCATAATTCATCATGTGCACGTTGGACGTTGGAATCGAAGTACCGAGCATGATTTTTGAATCGATCGCAGTGAAAAGTAACGGACGGTAGGTTTGATGGGTCTGGTACTAACATTTTTGTAAGAATACATCTCAAGTTTGATCGCTTGACAAATCAAAAACCGTAAACGTTAAATAGAGCAAACATAAAGGTTGAAATTAAAAAAAATTGAGTTAGATATAACTGTAACTCCATTTTTTTGTATCCATAAGAAATTATATATGTATGTACATATGTACATATATAAGAGGGTAGGCTATCGTAGGCAAATCGTAGTCACAGTAGATAATCATATTGTAGAGATAGTTGATAATTATTTATACCTAGGACAATTGGTGAACATGACTGGATGTAAAGAAGAATGAAACTAGGATTGAGCGCTTTTGAAAGAATGAACGTAGTTTTTAAATCCAACATCCCGCTATGCTTAAAAAAGAAGGCATACGACCAATGCGTACTGCCATTTATGGCGTATCAATGTGAAATGTGGATGCTGAATTCAAGCATGTTGCGTAAGATCCAGTGCACACAAAGAAGCATGGAAAGATGTACGCTTGGTATAACAAGAAAATATCGTAAGAGGAATACACGGGTAAGAAGCATGATCAAAGTGGCAGATAAAGCGGAACGTGTAAAAAAGTTAAAATGGACACATAACGAGAATAATGGATGGCAGATGGACGCGAGAAATACTGGAATGGTATCCGAGAGGATATGAAAGAAAGCAAGGTAGACCGAGTGGACGATGGGCTGATGAATCGAGAAGAATGTGTGTAGTCAAGTGGATGCAGATTGGAATAGAAGAGGATTGGGGAGGCCTTCATCCAGGAGTGGATGGTGAACGGCTGAAAATGGTGATGATGATATACTTTAAGTATATATATTAGCATCAGTGTCTGCCTGCCTGGATCGTTACGGTCATTTTAGCATTGCCAACGTAACAAACATGTCGCTATCTGTCAAAACTGGCTTGAGTCGACAATGCAATTTTCTGGCTATACATCCATTCAATCAACGGCACACTATACAATTATTTTACGTACTGTCAAACGGGCTACGGGCTATATGGTTATTCTACAAACCACCACGCACGGGTGGTGGTTGGGGTGTTGGGTTAAAACCCAGTCATTTTATGACGAGCAAACCGGCTAGTTAAATATATGAGTTGAGTGTTCGTAACTTTATTCCCTATATGGTTACGCATTTTTTCGACTATAGCTGCTAGTAAGATTTGTATGTTACAAAACTCATTTCTAATGTTTCCAGTCAATTCTATTTTTTTTTTTGATAAAAAAATGATGATTAATATACATATACATACATACCTATACGTTATATGTATCTACCTAGCCATACATTAAATTAATTTCTTTCCAAAAGAAGACAGCGGAAGCTAATGGAGTATCGTTACAAAAAAATTTAATTATTACTATTAGTCAAAAAGGGGACAACTCTTCAAATCAAATACGTCATTTTAAGAACAATAAGATACCAAAAATGAACCCGTTTTTGTAAAATTCAATTATGTAAGTTATTAACGACTTGTCTGAATTTTCCGGAATATTAGTGTTTAATAATCTACACGAGTATTCACCTTGAAAATGTAATCATATCAAGAAAATAATTTGTTGTTGTGCTTTTGATGTATCTAAATCACCGATCTGGAACCGGCGGCTTCGGAGCCGCATGCGGCTCTTTGTATAAAAAAACTTGCGGCTCTCGCTATTTTGTGTGAAACATAAAACGTTAATAGAGAATTTACACAAAATCAAAATGGATCTATTTGCATAACATCATGGCTATAAAAAGCTTTAAGATCGTTTTTCAGATTCAACTTTATAATACTTTTTAGTAATAAATTGTCAAACGTTTAGAAATATCATGAAGATGAATTTATTTCTTCAGATACATTTCATTGATGAGTAAAATTTTGAATATGTACATATGTAATTTGAAAATAAAATGTTGCGGCTCTCAAGCTGACCAATTTTGTAAGGTTTCCCTAATTTGGCCCTTAGCTTGAAAAAGGTTCCTGACCACTGATCTAAATCTAACGGCCTTGTACTTTTGTCGATTTTCTAATCTAGAAAAACAGTGACAGTTACAGATTCGGTATATCTCAATTACTGTAACTAACGCGCGTGTGGTATTGCGCTAGCCCCATTAATAATTCTTAATAATAGCCATTTTCTTTTAATAATAGATCGCGTAATGATGTAATTTCAAAAGTAAGTAATACGTTAACGAAACGGCCCCCACAATTCAGACACAATGCAGATATATCCGTGAATGAAAACCGGTAGCAGATTATTATTCTTTTGAACTTATGTACCTACACAGCGTTTCCTATCACATTTCATATTAATTATACACATCGCGTTAATTTATTATAGGGTAGAGCGATATAGTGAATCATAGGAAAGATGAACCTTTCATGGTATTGAAAAAGTCGTGGCACGCAGTTAGACTTGGGCTAGAACATAATCGATTAGTTTTGTACTACATTTGAGAAACACGAAAATTTACAAAAAAAGAATAAACACCGTTGGTACTCGGATGCGAATCGAACAATATTTACCGTCACTGTGGCCAATTGTTACCACACTGGACTTTTTCAACGTAACAATTTTCATTGTTAACAGTTAATTGAGTCGCAACGGTTGTTAGACAATATCACAATTATGTTTTCACAGCCTTCACGCTTTTTTTCCACTAATCTGCACCGAAGAAGATAAGCACAATTTTGAACGGAAAGCGTAATTTATTTCAATAGTAACGTCTTGATTCATCAGTTGAGCATTATTAACCCAATATTTTCTCACAGATCCTACTTTAGATATAGATTTTTGTACTAAAAATTAAATTAAAGTATACTTTTGGGTATTTCACTTGCTCCGTATACTTTACAGCTTACGGCGAAAGTATTTACAGTAAAATATTTTAATAGAGTAATTAGCAAAAAATTGTATGCAAGTACGTATTGCATAATTCAAAGTATAAATGACTTCTCGAAGTATTAAAAATTTATATACGGTGCATTTAAGTACGTAATTATTTCTCTAATGACTGACGATCAATCTTTCTGATGCAACAATAGTTACAAACACTGCAACTACTGCGTTTTTTTTTTTTTTTTTCAAATTATCGTCGCTCTTTTTACACACTTATCCGTAGACAGTTTAAAAGTTCATCTATCATTCGCTCCTGCTTGGGAAAACGAAATACAAAACTGCCATATTTATAAACGAGCTTGAAAACGATTACACCGTATCTATGGGAAATATCGATTTGAATAAATAATCTAGTGAAATTTTGCCGAGAAACACTTTCGCACGTTGCAATTTTGCATCGCATATCTGTCTATCTAATAATAAAAGTGTTATATTGAAGAGGAGTGCGGTGAAATAATTAATTATCGTCCGGTGTTACGTGTAACTGGTAATGACCGGTTTGTTCGTGGCTCCGAGCAATTTTTCACAAGTCTCAATAGCGGGGCGCTAATTGGAAATTATTTTACTGAACACACGTCAAGTCAAACAGCCTACTGGTTTAATTGTTTTGAGAAAAGTCGTGTCTTACGTGTGCAGAAAAAATGCATGGCGCCTTTTAAGGTGTGGCTAATTTAATCACTGTGCACATTGCAAATGCAATTCATTCAAACACTATATATTTTATTTTTCAATCAAATGTCATTATCTAGAATCTATCTACAAACGTGACTAAAGATTGTAATTCTTCATAACATTATAACTGTTTCATAATTTTTAATTTATTTACACATTTAAGACTAGGTAACATAAAATCTAATCACTTTCCTTTTAAGTATCATATCTAACTATAAATTACTTTATACAACCCAATCACTTTCCTTTTATGTAAGTAACTGTACATACCATACTTAATGCTGCTGAAATGTTTTTGCATGCATTAAAAATCGCCGTCAATCATAAGTGTAGATTTTAGGAGAGATTTTCGACGTGCAATAAAAATATACTCTATCAAATTAACCCGAACGAGAAAATATAAAATTCAAGACGCTGCAACTTTTTTTATGATCGCTGTATATGTAAATGTCGATGACCATCCATATGATACGTAAGATCAATAATGAGCCCAATTTTAAGTGCAATGACACATTTTTGCTCAGTTTGAGACTTTCTCTCGTCATTTAAAATCAATTACAAGCCCGAGAGTTAAACGCGAGATGTTTTCTCTCTTGATCTTCTCATTAGAACAATTATTTTCGATTATTCGCGATTCATTTCTATGACTTACGTGGCACATTGGAGTAATGATTTTTCTATACAACAATTTACCTTCGATCAAAGATCAAATACATTAAATGTTTAATCACACGCACAAAACGGTAAATATCTTAATTACAGCTAAAATACATAGAGACGTCTAACAAAATTTTATATTTCATTGTTTTGAGTAGAAATGTCGAACAATCAAACAAACTTATGATTATCTAGTACATAAAGGTAAATATAGACATAGAGTATGTAACTATTTTTAAACGTCTCGCCACAGGTGAAAATGATGTTTTCATTTTCGAGCTTAGAATTTAACGGAAAGCGTCGTATATGTTGTTGTTATTTTCATCGCATTAACGACATCGAAATGCCATTAAGCCTTGTACTATTAACATTACGTGCAATATACGAAAGCGTTTACTCAACTTCAATTTCCACGGAATCACTTTCCGTGTGTAATTTACATCGACGAGTGGGAGCTTTTTTGATGATGTTTTATATATTATGTGGTTGCTCGCGCACGCAAGCAAGCACCTCTATGTCGGCGTCACGTTATGAAATGCGGCACCGTAAATGATGATGATGATCCCGAAAACGCAATATTAATAATCACTGTGTACTTTTGTTTAGAAAACGACTTAAAGATATACGCTTAAGTGTTTATTGAACGTAAACGCACGAAGGCCACCCGCTAGACCCGTTAAATGTAAAAAAGCTCACCGTTTTCAGCCTGTTATTTATTTATCAAATTATTAATTCACACGATTCGTTGGTTAGATTTTAGATTTGTGGGGCGCGGGAAAGTGATACTATGGGAAAATTTATGAGAAATTAAGTGGCTAATTAATTAGTTTTGTTTAATGATTTACAGATAATCTACGAAGCTACAACAACGAAATTATATCGCAATTTCTTCCCAAACACTAGTTTTAAGCTTGATTGTTGAAATGTTTACGATACATGGAGGGTAGTTAATATAGCGGTCATCAGTGTTAAAGGCCAGAGCTTGTAATGTTCTGTTCTGCTAGACACAACCTTTTCACCCACGCTAAACGCATTGCTTCGGCTTATTATAGTCAGTTTCACAGTGTTATAGATAGCGAATTAAAATCAACTTAATCTTTTCAGCGAAAAATTAACCCTTTTACACTTAAGCTTCATCAGACTGTGTACAAGTTTATTTATCTATTTAAAATATATGGGCAGGCGGCATATCCGATGGAGTCCAAGGGTTTGATATAAATTGTACATACTGTTTTTAATTTTTTAGTCATTTATATTTTATATTTGAAGGATTACAAAAATCCATATACATATATTCAAAAACTTGTCGAGATGATTTTTAAACAGATTTATGTTTTCAGAAGTTACTATTGAATTGGGAGGTGGTTCCAAACTTCGACCACTCTATTTGAAAAGAAAAAGTTTGATGATAAAAATGAAATTTTAAGTAATTAAATATTAATAATTTAAGTAATAAAGTTATTATTACAGGTGGAATAGAATACATTAGATATTATACAATATATTAAAGCAAAAGCTTACAGTACAAATTTACAATGATTTTCTTTGAAGACATCAATGAGCGAGTGTAAGTGAAACCCACAGTTAAAAAAATCTCATATGAAAGTATGTATAATATTATTATACCCACTTTTATATTGTACAAATACATCGTCGCCGGTTAAAGGGGGGTTCGCTTTTAACATAAATAATATTTGAAACGTCTATAAACAAATCGACTTGACCCCGATCGATAAGAGCTTTATATTTTGCGTTAATCGTTACGAGTTAATCTCAACGCGCACATTGGCGAAAGTGCACCAGCAGCAATTATAGCAAATTCGTGATACGTAGGAAAAAGTGTGCTTTATAAAAACGAAAAATTGTACAGCCATTAAAATATCGATCGTGATGTCTTTAACGTGTGCGTATCTATCATTTTCATCGGTAAATATTGAGATGTATTTATTATACGAACGGTGTATTTTTTGCTTTCGTCGGCTGATCAAAGAAAATTTACTCTCGATTATCAAAATAACGATTCGACACGCACATTATTCGTTTTAACAACGCACTCGTAATTCTTCAATTAATTAAGCGCGTATTTATTCGAAAATGATCGTCGATTCGCCACGCTCGTAAGTACTTTAATAACGATGAACCGTTTAAGCGAAACGTTCCTCTCACGGGGATTCCTTTTTATTTATACAATGACTAAACGCGATGCGAATCGCTGAAGTGCTAGGATTCATATTGTTAATAAGGTAAAAACGAACCTCTTTCTACAGTTTTCAATTTGTACTAATGCCTAGCTAAGCATTTTATAATCGAGCACTGTTCAAACCTTCGGGGTCTAAAAAAGAGCAAATGTATTACTTAACACTCGCAAAGAAAACGTTAAAATTGTACAACCGTTTGAGACGAGCGATAGAAGCGATGTTGATTTTTACACATCAAATTTATTTTGATAGATCTTAACAAGCGAGTTATTTTGTTTTATTATCTTTTTAATATTTCGCTTATATGCCTGTGAATGCACGCATCGTGCTTAATTTTTTTTGCTTAAATGTAATTCTGCCAAGATTATAATACTTTATTTAAATATAAACTTGCCTCATGTGAACGCGAACGAGTTAATAAAAGTTTATATAGATATTATAGCACCATACGAGCTGTATTTATTTGTATTATAAACATTTATAAATTGCCTCTCGATAATTACATAGATAATACCTATAGAAAATTAGATAATTTTCAATAGAATAATAGAAGAATTATATTAGATGTAATTTTTTTTTAACTCTCTAATAGATAGTCCCATTCTTATTCATTCGACTCTTTGCTTAAAAGCACCGGTACGTGTTACCTGTTCTCGATTTTTCTAATATAATATATTACGTATCATTTATGTATCTCTGTGAAAGCCCTAACAGACGTATAATAAATAAATAAATAATTACAGAAAAATAAATAACCTAATTTTTTTGTTGAATTGTAACGATCACACCAATGCCTACTCAAAATATTCAATACGCGTATAATTTATCTAATTTTACACATATTTTATACAATATGTTATACGACTAATGGTACATAATATAAGGGAAGTTATTCAGAATGAAAAATTTAATTTTACCGTTATCAAGCTATACATATTAAAATAAATATTTTGAATTCTCATTTGCTTCCACTACCATGCTAATCATTTTGCAAACATGATATATTGTAGTAAAAGCACATGATATAGCTAACTAAGATACAAAGATTATTATATCTTTTTTATTTTTTCACACTTCAAATGACCTCCCCTTATAGCTTTTAAAATGTTATTTTTACACTACAAATGAATAGCTCCTTTATAGCTTATAAAATGTACAATGAGTCAAAAATCAGAATAACAAAATCACTTGCAATAATTCTTACCTTTTCAGAAACAAAACGAACTCGACTATCAACCGATGCAAAGTGCACAATACAATTGTCCGTTTAGTTAATCAAAAAAATAATTAACCAATTCACTCTAAAATTTAATTTTTTTATCAGCTGCTTTTATAATTTAATATATATTTCGTCACTGTCAACACTGCAAACTGTCAACGTATAAATTGATGAAATTTAACCGTTTTTGGCTTTGATGTAAAAACGCACGAGAGATGACCAAACCAATCGGTGGATGAGTCGCGCACGGCGTTCGCGCCACAAATGTCACCGTCGCTACCGTCTGCTCGGCTTATACGCACCTTTCGACCACCACCTCTTCTTCTTCTTATTCCTCTCTGACAACCAACAAACACCTCGTTTCAAAGGCCACTTCTTCAGCCTCTGTGATGGACGTCGGCGCCCTTTGCGACGTCGCGACGCCAAAGAGCCACTCGAGTGCGCGAGCTGCAACCGAAAAGCTCGTTGCTATGTGATACACGTACATATCTATCTCTCTATTGTATACATACTATATTGAATTTCTATCTGTCTGACTCAGTTCCTTGTAGATTCCCACACCTTTGAACTACTCGAAACTAAATTGTGATACAAACACTTCTCATGATCTTGCGGGTTTATATACATAGTTTACTTCCTTGAATGCGTTTAGACTGACTAAGCTTAGTTTCAGGTTGACTTGCTAGTGGTAACAAACTGAGTGTCAAAGCAGTATAACAAACTGAGTAAAACAAACAGTCAAATGGACGGCTCAATGCCATTGAGTGTGTCGGTAAAACTAATTTTCGAGATTTTCATTAATAAAATAATTTAGTTTAGTTCATAAAATCTGTTTTATTAAAAATGTCACAGAAAATTCAAATTAGATTTAATTATAAGGCACAATAACCGTTGAAATTAGAAAATATTTAACTAAATTGTATTGCAGCTGAAAGTTTATACCTTGACTTCCAATAAGAAACATGAAAAAAAAAATTTGACACACTGTTGAACCGTCCAAATGATACTTTTTTATCATCGAGTATTAAAGCAGTATGTATGTATATGTATAAAATTGATTGATTGTTTGTCTGTTTGCCAATTTTACATCAAAACTAAATTTGTGGGTTTAAACTTTTCCGATATTGCAGTTTGAACTGTATATCCACTGTATTCATGAACCATATTTTACAGGATAAAGAGTTAAACTAAGCCGCTAACATCTTAAGAATTCCAATGTGCAATTGATTACGGGCAAAGGCAAATAGTGAATCAACGCTGAGCAATAAATTGAATACTCTACTCTCATTGTATTAAATCAGTTTAATACCAATAAAAGATAACTGCTTCTTATAGAATTTATAGTAGAACACCGAGGGAGTGCCCTTTGATTTAAATTCAGTTTTCGTTTTACGTAAGTATCGCGTAAATCAGTAAACTTCACTTAAAGTCTATGAAATTTATGTGCGATAGCGTAATGCTACAATAATATGTACTCGCTATAACTCACGAGTCAAATGTGAATTCCGATGATATTTTCGTGTTTGTAGTGTAAGACGATGAGGAATTATTTTGATCCTGCCAGTACGCTTCGCAGTACAGTGACGAATCCTGTCAAAATTTAAATAACGAACGAACGGCTTTATCAGATCGATCGAAAATTGGTGTTGACACGTACATATATGAACATATGTATGTATATGTGTATAGGTTCATCATGTTGAATTTATTTTGCTCGCATAATATTGGTACATATGTATGTATAGCACTCGACCGACCTTCACACCGTGTGATGAGCATGCCAAAAAGAATTATTAAAAGCGTTTTAATAAATAAACAATAAATCGTTGTTGGCGAAAATTCGGTGCAGGTTCGTTCCCACAGGCTGAAATATAAGGTAGTGTGTTAATTGGTTGTAAGAGGCGAACAATGAACGCGCCTTATGAATTATTTACACATACGACGACAACGATGTTGTTCGAAAAAAACTCATGAAATAATTCACCGAAATGTCTACGCGAATAAAAATTATCAACATTTCTTTTCCACTGTATGAATAATATATTTATATGGCGAGTTTTGTATTCTAGTCATTCTAAAAGTAACTGTGTTTCATAGAAAAGTTTCAGTCGAATTTTCCGAACGCCACTTCATACGTCACGTGCTTTATCTGCACTGGCTTTCAAAGATTATATTCAAACATACGTGAAGATACATCATCATCATTATTTTCAGTCGTTCACCATCCACTACTACTGGATGAAGGCATTTCCAATCCTCTTCTATTCCAGTCTGTCTTGAGCAATCTGCATCCACTTGACTCTACACATTCTTGCTTTTTTTCACATCTACTGGGATACCATTCCAGTATTTCTCACGTCCATCTGCCATCCATTTTTCTTGCAATGTGTCCACTTCAACTTTTTCACACATTCCGCAATATCTGCCACTTTGGTCATACTTCTCACGCATGTATTCCTCTTACGATCTCTTCTTGTTATACCGAGCATACATATTTCCATGCTTCTCTGTGTGCACTGGATCTTACGTAACATTTGCGAATTCAGCATCCACGTATCACATCCATACGTCATAACTGGCAGTACGCTTTGGTCGTATGCGTTTTTTTTAAGCATAGCTGAATGTTGGATTTAAAAACTATGTTCATTCTTTCAAAAGCGCCCCACCGTAGTTTCATTCTTTGAAGATACATTATATAGGTGTCAAATAGGCATATAAATAGACTTATCATGTTGCGACTTGGCGTGCAGTCACGGTGTGTCATTCAGGTATTTCTTAGGAAAATTTATACATGTATGTACGTATAACTGATCTGGATCGTTTGTACGACCTGAAAACTGACTAGCGGTCTCTTTTGTGACATACGACGTTACTCTCGTTGATCGATACGGCACATTTTCGTACACGCCAACCTGATTGAGACACACATATATACATATATATATGGGCATATCAATGTCTGATGATATTAATTATGCGTGTCTGCAATGACAATCTGAATTTTTCTTCGAACGCGTGCTGATTGAACCGCATTGATTTCTTTACGGTTACACTCACAAATGTCCCATTGATTGCCGTGATGGTTCATTCTGTACCGAAATCGCTCTCGAGATCGAGATCAAAGGAGTTGAAGGCCGTCTGCACAAAGCGAATCCAATCGGAAAAATTGGATCCACTGTATGCTGTGGATGTGCTCTCGAACCAACGAACACGGCCATTGTGAGATCGATGCCCATTACGAAATTCGGTTAAGGGATGATGTGCCAAACTGTAATCGAATGCTATTAATACTTCAAATTCAACGTGATCATCAAATTTTGTCAATCAGTGAGGAATATTCCCAGTAAATGATACAGTGATATTTTCAACTGTACAAAGTACGTCCAAAAACTCGCTGTAACAGAAAAAAATATTGTAATTTCGAAACGATAAAATACATTGATACAGAATAACATACATACATAGACTAACAAGTTAAAATTATAATAAATGACTTTGTGACAAGTGATATGAAAAACAAATATTTTCTGTTGTGAGTTTTGAATTTTTTCACAAATGCAAAGGAAAGAAGAAAACCTATAGATATATAAACTTATTAAAAGATAGAAATCTTGTCGATAGCTCTGAAGCTTTTCAGTAGCAGCAAAAATTAAGCACTATTCGTCGTCTGACTTTAAATACTTGTTCGGCGTTCAACAACAATTCTTAGCATTTTCCTATTCATATTGAGGAATGAAACTAGGATGGAGCGCTTTCGGAAGAATTAACATTGTTTTTAACATCTCGCTAAGCATAAATCTCGATAAGCATTTGACTAATGCGTATTGCCAGTTATCGTTATGACATAAGAATGTATTAAACGTGGATGCTGAACTCGAGAATACTACGCTAGATCCATTGCACACAGAGAAGTATGGAAAGATGTATGCTTGAAATAACAAGAGGATATCGAAAGAGGAATATATAGGTGAGAAGCATGCCAATCGTGTAGATATAGTGGGGCGTGTGAAAAAGTTAAAATATAGCGATAAGAATGGATGGCAGATAGACACGAGAGAATGATGTGCAAAAAAGCAAGGAATACCAAGTGGGCGATGGGCTGACAAATTAATAAGAATGTTTGCAGTCAAAGGAAACCCAGCAGTGGATGGTGAACGGCTGAAAATGATGATGATTATGATTCTTCCAAGCACCTTAAATATTTATGTAAATTGGATATGATTCAATACGAGTTGAAATATATACTACCTTACCGTTGTTTGAATATGCAATAAATATTGACGACAGTTTAAGATTTTCAACTCGGTTCGTTACCGACAGACAATACCGATTCAATGACAAGATTATAATCGATCATGACACATAATGACATCCTCGAAATTAACTCGCAACGATCGACAACCTGTCTGTGGTTGTGCGGCACGCCGAATACCACTTTCTGTATCGTCAGCTCGTCGCTTTCGTTCTCGACGCGTTTTTGACACGTTATTATTGTAATGCAGCTTACGTTACGTACATTGTACGCAGGCATATACATATATTCGCCGCTTTACGTTTTTACGCCAATCTTCACGTGATAATGGCATTTTTCATGGCGTCAAGCGCAAATGCCCAACGATGCCTGCGATGAAAGTGAACCGAGCGCCGAGGTTAGCCAACTAAACTTGACTTTTCAATTGTAACGGACAGCAAATTGCGAGGAAAACTTTTGCCGCTAAAAAACTTTGCTAATTAATTTATTTATTTTTGCTCTGAACGCGAAGCGGCACGTCTCATTCAACGGAAAATCGCCGGGCGAAAGTGAACTAGTCTTTTGGCGAACCGTACCCAAAGGTGATGGATGATTATGATGAAGACGTTTCAGTAGCCGGTTGTTATCTATTCAAGTCTTATTTTTTTTGTTTTGCGAATACAATGCCTGTTAAAAATAAACGAAAGAATGGACTGCATAGAGATACAGTAGCGATATGTATGTATGTAGAATACTACGTATATGTATGTACATACACCTACATACATGTGTATGTATGTAGGTATATCTTTCATTTCAGATCAATGTCAGTATTATCGGTAATTATTTTTCCTTATTCTATTGATCACATCTTAGCTATATAAACTCAATACCCAAAATCAACATTAGATAATAATCATCATACCTACTCTGAGCTTCGTAAAAGACAAATCTAACAAAATTCTCATTATTTTCTAATAGAATAGTTGAAGTTTAGAACCGCCTTCCAAATCACCTACATAGTATGTAACTTTGAAAATACAAATCTCTTGAAAAATCATCTCGACAAGCTTTTGAATATAAATGGATTTTCGTTATTCTTCAAATATAAATAACTAAATAATTAAAAATTGTATGTACAAATTATAACAGACACCTGGGCTCCATCGATTATGCCGCCTGCCCATGTAGTTTAAATAAATAATTTTGATAAGCATAAAACTAATAAGAATTAGTAAATTGTTATACTCGTATACATTTCAATTTAATGTATGTATGTATGTAAAGTTGCATGAAAAATACTACATATTTTTAAACTCACTTAACGACCGTTTGCATCGATATATTTATTTTCAATTAAGAAAATCTCTCCAGAATCATTATTGAGCTTTCACTGAAATCTATTCACAACCACGTAGACTAATTTATATGCTCGTTTATCCGATACGCCTCTAATACAAATTGTGCATTTCCGGTGGATTCGTTAATGTGTGTTCACACAGTTAAAATACGCAAAATTACATTAGGTGCACGTGTTACAACAAAATTATCTTGAGTGATAATAAATGAAAATTCTATTGACTTTCCACGCGTCATTCCATTTAAACGCGGAGAAGATTGAGCTTCCGGTTGGACTATGTCGTTCTGTACGTAGGCACACTGTCAATTATTTAACTATTAATTCAAACAGTCCTTATATTGACTATTATTTCGTGGATTCGTATTAGATCTGAATAATAGTAATAAATAAGTTGATTATGAAACGCGTTCCGCTACTTGAGAACGACTGCAACCTATAAGTTCAACGTTTCATCAATCATTGTATATTTTTTTTACATCAAGGTGAAGGTCGGTTAAATGTGACGGGTAGACCAGACTCATCACGCTTTTTTATGCAAGTGGAACGTTCAAGTAATAAGAAGGTGTGTTTTGCAACTTCTTATACCTACGTATACGTACAGGTGAGCACGATGAAAGAAATCGAAAATGAAATACGTGGTTGCGACAAATGACTCGACCTGCAAACGTCATTGAAAATATTCCAGTAGCAATGATTTGGACATGGGTTTCTAAAATTAACATTAATCAGAACAATTTGAAGCGTAATCGTAATCATGAAATTACGGGATTGATTCTAAGCGTATTCGCAACTGAAAATTTATACACGACAGATTTTCACTTCCTCGAAAATTGTGTATAATTAAAATAAAACATAAAATTAGTGAAACGGGATCCTATTAAAGGTGCCATTATTCAATTTTGCAAGTCTCGTTCCGTAGACATAACTTCATATTGTTATTTGCAGAAACAACAAAAGTCACTACTGAAGTAGAAAGTGAAAGATTTCTATACTTTCAATAGCTATTTTAATTTTTTCAAAGTCACGTAAAATAATATATATGGAATAATCGTCATTACTTATGTATGTATGTCCAAGTGAAAAATTCAAAAAGGAATTCACTGAGTGAACACAGAGTACATTTCCTCGCCATTGCGAATTTCAACCGATAACCAATTACTTGTACGCGTTAAAATAATTAATCGCTATATTGCAAGCCCCTGATTAACTATTATGGAAACGTGTCGGTGCAAATATATCAAATTTGATAATCGAGATGCACGAACATAAACAAGTTTTTTTTTATTACTATTTAAACGAAATACATTAAAGCGACACACGAAGCGTTACATCAAAATATTATTTTACTACTGCTTGATACACTTGTATTTAAATTAAATATATACTTTTAACGCCTATTTTCAATTTAATGTTTGAATAAATAATGTATACGCACAGTATAACAATTCAATTTAACACGCAAACGGTTAAATGCACTATTTAAACTCGAGGAATACATAATTTTTAATATATATGCAAATTTTTGTATAATTTCGCATGCCAATATATTTTTTTTTTTGTGCAATGTTCCGTGCTAGAAAAAAAATTAATTCATCATATTATAAGTTTGTGAAAAATTACTTTTTAACCCATGTGCATCACTATAATTAAAATTTTGATTAATGGGAAAAAAAATTTATTACTTTTATTCATTTTTTCGTGACAATTCAAAGAAATTCCTCTCAATCTTTCACTTTTATATACATACATATGTATATACTCGTATCTTCGACGTGGACATATCAATTCTGTCTTAATTTATTACTCATTTATGCGGCAACACTATGAGATGCAATTGCCCCTAATTATGGTCGACATTCTTTATGTAATAACGCAAGATCGAGTATTAATAAAAATGAAATTCATAAATCGTGCCAATGAGCGATACTTTGTAATTTATACGGCAATTTTATACTTGCAATTTTTCTTAGAATTCAACCGTAAACAATGGAGAGAAAATTCGATAAAGGTATACTGTACGTGGAAATTAATTATAACCATCAAGAATAAAATGAATAAAAGTTACTCATCCATTAATCTACAAAGTAAAACATCTTATCATTTTAACCCAACGAATTATATTATATTTTTAGCATTAAATAATGGTGGAAAGTTAGATCGACATACATAGTAACCTAACCAATAAAGCGTATGTATTATATTACAAAAATGGCAGCTATTTCGCGGTTTAGATTATAAAGCTGTACATAATGATACAGTTTATATTTGCATGTGGCTTGGAATATCTCGGAAGATTATTTAATGCAATGAAAACAAATTCAATGTTAAAAGGCGTGTTTGAGTTAACCCTATCATGGCCTATCATCGAACCGAGTTATTCGCGTCATCTTGTAATGAATAACGTGCGCGGCCAAGATTACAAGAGCGATTTCACCGAAACAAAGGCCACTTTAAACATATCTATTTCAATAAATTAAACAATACACTTTAACGTTATGAATTGAATAGTGATACAGTTATTTAAATGTAAAAAATGAAAATCAATCACCGTTTAACGATCGCCCGTATCTTCGCCGCACCCGAACGCGTCCGTTAAATTTTGACGCCATACATCAGGGCTGTCGTCAGATTTTCGCACAGAATTTTAGAAAATTGGATACCCCTGGATTATAGTAATTGGCGCTATGTATCGATATTGATTTCATCGTTGTCGGTGGTGTGATGCGACGTTATAAACGACGCTCGTTTATACGCTCGCCCTTCACCGGCCCATTATCCCGTTTCGTCCAGTATGATTTATGACACGCACTACGTTTAAAAGCACACATTAACGTGCACGCAATTTGCATAGTAAACGCTACACAAAACGACCGGTGTTCGGGATGCTGTGGAAAAAGTTACAAGTCGCGCGAAAACCGCGGAAAACCATAATACGGATACTAACACAGTATGTACAACAGGCCAGTACTTGACATTTCTTATATGAAGTTAACTAGCAGGTTTTCCGGTTATATGATGGGTGGATACAATAATAGTACAGTCCATAACCCGTTTGAAAGTACTTTAAATAATTGTATAGTCTACCGTTGATTGAATGGGTGTATGGCCATACAATCACGTTGTCGACTCTAGTCAGCTTTGACATACACCGCTAATTTTTTGTTTGTTTGTTATGTTGGCAATGCTAGCGTGACCACAATGACCCACGCAGGTATACAGACACTAAAGCTACCCTACACGTGCATATGCACACTTAGTTTTTCTAGGCAAAACGGAGTGTGTATGTAATAAAATCTTATGTGTGCAAACTTAGCACAGGCAAGCCTGTATCGTGTAGGACAGACAGCCTTTACGCTAATATATATTGTATGATATAAATTACGATACTTATACTTTTATGTACTTGTAATCTAAATGATAAAAGACGTGTGTATTAGAATCATTAGAAAATATAATCATTTTCCTTTAAAATTGAAGTTTAGAAGTGCTTGGTTCATTTTCACATACATATATCAAAAGTGAAGATAAAACATAATATAGTTAAGTACGTGATTCTGTGAATAATTAACGAAGGTAAAATTCATCGATCATATACGACACGATGACGTTTCAATAAATAGAAATATTGAAATGCAAAACAAACTTTACATTTTCTATTTATTTATGATGAAAAAAAAAACTCTTATTTAATGATATCACGTAGGTACGGTGGGTTATGCTGAGAAGAATGACTGGATAAAAATTGGTATGAAGGCAGGTACCTAGTATTGTTGATTTGTAAGAACGTGCAATTTTTTTTCGGTAACGACAGGAAATTCGAAAACATTTTCCGATTAGTTCAATAGAACAAATCATACAACTTAACAATATGTTTTTATACGTCTGAATCGAATCAATATTTTTGTATTATAAAAACAAATTTCAAAATGACTTCCACGAATCTTCATTAGGGAATGATTGGTCTAATTTTTTCCTCGTGTATTTTCCTTGTACTTAAATTGTTGTCATACGTTTGTGATTCTTTCAAAGAAACTGGAATTAATTTCACTTTGCAAATACAGTAATATTGGACCGTTAAGCAAACAGGCAAAAGAAAACAGAACCAGAGTTAATTAAAATGTGGCGATAAGAGATTCTTGCGATCGTATCTAAGACTACCAGCATGAAAAATCGCTATTGTTTTCTAAACAATTTTTTCGAATTACCGTTTTTGAACGTTCTTATTTTCAAAGTTTGAGGTTGTCAAATCAATTGTTGTCACCAAAACATCCCACGAAAGTATCATCGGATGAGCAAAATGTTTTCATCGTTCATTATAAAATAATTGTGGCCGTCATTATGCTTAAACACAACTAGATCAGTCAATCAAGCTCGTGTAAACGAAAAGTCACACGAACACGAAGTTCGACTTTATCACTTATGTCAGCAATAAGGTTAAACCAAATATCGAAAATCAAAAACCATATCATCTCTCATGTAAAATGGTGTTGCGATTGCGCGGGTCGGTTGTTTTAATTGTGCCCATAACTCGCACACCAGAAGATCTGAGATCAGAGAATTGTTGGTATTTACTGGCCCAATTAGAACAGTGGCTGGTGACCGAGTAGATGGCCTAACCGCGATAAATGAAATATCTCGCTACTGTACAACATGGCCACGGTAATGTTTTCGTGAATTCATTTAAAATTAAAACATTTCGCCAGATGATAATAATTTGACTGGAAGCAATTTTTAGGCCGTGTCAATTCGCACAATTGAAATTATCAATCTGACTTCGAATATGTATGAGATATCACAAAACTCATACAATTTCACGTGCAAGTGTTTCTCACCGCATCCTGAGCTAAATGGAGGATGTTAAACAGTGACTTATAATGTGCAAAGTTTGCTCGAATAAAAAACAGGATCGTTCCGCTCGTATCGTCGCTAGATTACCGTTTATTATTTACATCGGCAATTATTCGGTTTGTCGAGCGCGAACTGAATTTTCACTGTGATTTATGTGCGAAGAGTTAAGCTTAAGAAAATGCAACAAAAAGAAAATGACATTTGTACGTTAGAAACGTTCACTTTCACCCGTGTTCGATTTCGATAATCGCACTCGGGTGCTCTTTAATCCAAACGAAAGTAGTAATAATATCATTATCCGTTTAAAATTTGATTCAATCCTCGCATCTGTCAATACTGACAGCTGAAAAACGATATTAAAATAAAAGTGATCAGCGAATATTTATTACATCTTCAAACGAGAATTTCAATAAAAATACTTATCACTGATATAAAATGTATAATTGTATACGTCGACGGCTCTATATACAGATATATTTTTCCAATTGTTTTCTCATTCTATTCACAAATGTATTTATAGTATTTATAAAGGCATTTATAAGGCAAAGGCATACATTTATAGGTAGTATGTGCTCAGGAACAATTTAGCGGTCGTTTAAATTAATTGTAAATATAATTTTATATGGGCGTTGTAACACCCGACTGTAAATCCACTTTCAACGGCCGATTTTATGCATGTTTAAATTATAGTGATTCAAGATAAGTTAAACATCAATATGATTCATTTTTGCAACGTAAACGTACGACCAGCGGAAAAGCGAAAAATAAGTGAATCTTATTTACACAACACAATTTCTAAGTATTTTATTATACATTGAAAAGCTTGTGTACATATAAGTTGATTTCAATGACGTGTTTGAAGATCTTTAGCAAATTTTTTTCCATAATGTATATCGCAGATGGTACCCGAATTAATTTTTTAGACAGCTTCTTGAGGCCCATCCTTTCACGTGGGTCATATAATTTATTTCAATTTCTGATTGAAAACCACTGACCCATACAATATGTACATATCATCACAATATATCACACTGTGTAATACATTTCATTACACTTTACGACCGCCGACAGTTTCTATCGTACGAGTCACGTACTCGAATTGATTCAGGTCTTCGGTTGAACAGCCCTGCACTATATTACGCACGATTCGTAATTACGAGCCCGTGGAAGTCCTTCTCGCTGATCAACCATCAATTAATACTTTTCTATTTTTGCCAGACGTTTGTTAGGCATTGTTTACGACCTTTTACGGTTAAAACTCGTCCGTACGATAAATTAATAATAAATGCGCCGTGCGGTGGTCGAGTATGTGGCGCTAATTAAAATTAAAACGGTCCTTTATTATCGCAAAGCGAGAATGGATTTATTAAAATACAACGATTGCCATTTGGAAACTAGCCGGTTTGACCGTCACATGACGGTGGATTCTAACCCCACCCATCCAACCCCCACCCGCGTGCGCTGTTTGTAAAACGACAGCATAGTCCATAGCCCGTTTGACAGTACGTGAAACAATTGTACAGTGTACCGTTGATTGAATGGGTGTATTGCCATAAAATCGCGTTGTCGACTCGATCCAGCTTTGACAGATAACGGCTTGTTACAGCATACCGCTAAAAATTGTTTTTTTGTTATGTTAGAAACGCTAGCATGATTGCAACGATCCAGGCAGGCAGGCAGACGCTTACGTTAGTACACCTATAGTATAATGTTTTGGAACTTAAACAACATACACTGCGCAAGTTTATCTCCCTATGTGTTTAATGGAATTTATCGAGTGCTTTCTGTAGGTCAGTGGAACCGGCGGCACCGGAGCCGCATGCGGCTCTTTTTATGAAAACCTTCGGCTCTCGCTGTCATCCAACGTTTTGCGTAAAACACAAAATGTTGACACACAATTTACACAAGATCAAAATGAATCCCATTTCAATAACTTCATTGTTATTTTCATATTAAACTTTATAATACTCTTTTGTAATAAACTGTTGAACGTTAAGAAATATCATGATAATAACTTATTTCTTACAGCTACCCATTTCATAATTGACTAATGAGTAAAATTTAATTTAATTTTGAATACATAATTCGAAAATAATATGTTGCGGCTCCCAAACTTACGAATTTGCAAGGTTTTTGCTAATTTGGCTGTTAGCTCGAAAAAGGTTCCCGACCGCTGGTTTAGATAATTAATAGGATGCCAGTGTAATGCTCATCAGATAGTTGAATGCTATCTGATCATAATAAGTCTCTACTAATACTAATATCCAAAAACTCTGTAAAATACGTCTCTGGTATATTGTAATATAGAGTCACTAGTTTCACTATTGTCCTTTGGTGTGTTCGACTTGGAAATGTCTCCGCGATCATACTCGTATATTTGAGAAACCTGCTCGAAAAATATATATATTGTATGCAGAATGCAGATATTCCGAGCAAGTTTCCATCTTTATCTATTCAAAGACCCACATAGTGGGATACCGATGTACGTGCAAAGCGGGCGAACAACAAAGAATTTATGCGGCACGAGAGCGACCCATGTTGGTCGGTCGAACGCGAATTTGATCGACGATAACCCTTTCGGATGAAAGTCGAGAGGTTTAACGGGCTAACAGTTAACGTCGTCGATAACCATTATCCACGTATCAATCACTGTTTACTGAGATCGAGATTTTCGGCGATGACCGTTGGCGCCGCTGTGAGAAAGACTTGCCAATCATCGACTGTCGTTTAAGATGTTAACGTCGATAAAACGTCGACATGTTATAGTGTTGGTTGTCGCCGTTTATTTAACGGCTCCTCGTTTACAGGATGATCGGCAGAATTCCGAAAATGCATCGCTACATGTCTACATTCAGAGATTTCCAATATGCCATTATGTTCTGACGGAAGTGTGACTTGACGTGAATACACGATATAGCAAAACTTTGGTGCAAAAGCGAACCAATTCAATTTGAGGAAAATTTAGTAGCGGGGCCAGCATTTGCGTACTGATACAAAATTGGTTATATTAGAATTGTTAAAAAAAATTTTAAGGCTTCAAACTAACAGACCACTATTATAGTGTTCCTTGTTGTGTTTTTGTTTTAATTTAAACACATTCATTCGTAAACGCGTAATTTGTATTTTCCGCATTTTTGTCTCATCAAACAATAGACTTCCACTCGTCTTTAAGGTCATCTTATAAAATATCTGCCATTCAAAGGAGATTTAATCCGCAACGTGTACGTAAATATTATACACAATTAACCTTAATCGGATCGTGTTATCAATCAAAATTCAACTATGTAGTTCTTTTTTAATATTTTAATATAGCCAACGACTTTAAAATATAATTCAGAATTGAAAGATATCAACAGTTAAAATTTTGTATGCCTCTATCTATACATATGTACATACATACCTACATATGTACATATTCTATTTCAACTTTACCATTAAATAACATATACAGAATTTAATATTATTTTTTGTCATTCAAACGAATGTTGAGACGCAAAACAACTTTGATTAGCATTAATTTTTTATGGAATGAAATTCAAATTAAAATTATTCGAAGGTCACCATTGTTAATCACTGCACACAAGTGTCATTAAAATCATAAGGATTTTCACGTGAAAAACGATTTCCTCAAATACAACTCGAAGTCAAGTAAGGTGATCTGTTATGTTATGGTGGGTGTTTCTGTAAATACATAAATAAATAAATAATAAATAAGTATGTACATATGTATGTTGTAAGCAAATTTAGCATTCAATAAATACATCGTTAGGCAATTGAACACGCGTAAATTTGAATTTTTATTTTATTTTACATATAATATAAGACACATCTACATATGTATGTATATACGTAGGGTTAGCGAAACTCGCCTACAACGAGCGTCCATCCACTGATAATATAAATAAGAGTGGTTGTAAATACTTTTTGCTAAGCAAATGTGCGTAGGTTGTACATAATAGTGCAATATACTCGCATTTGAAGTGTTCAATAAATCCAAATTTAAGTACCCAACGAAGAATTACAATTAAATTTTACAACTAGGTCGAAACTGCTGCTAGCGATCTGTGAGAGCATCGGAATTTTTTTTCACAACAACAATGGAAAATCAATATGTATTTATAATATGGAGAATAATGAATAGTTGTATGTCACCTTAGGGATTGCGTGTCGAGTTCACCGTCGGTTTTGTTCTTCGGGATCTGAACGCGCTCCAATGAGCAAGTCCCACATCTGCACGAGCTGGTATTTCACTTTTTACGTGCTTATTGTCTTTGACATGCTTTTTTACGCTTCAATTCAATTCGAAATAAATTGTTTGCGGTCTTATATCTCGCTCGTCGTTGTCGTCTGCGGTGGGTCATGCCCAGAGCCTCGAGCCAAATGTAATTGAACCAGAGTGCTCCTACTGTTTCAAACGTACGCGTTGCTTATTCTATGATTTTAATTATAAAATATGTAAAAAAAAAAGGTGCGGTATGTCTCTATTGTGGGAGACTATGGTTCAATACTATTTTTCAATACTGTTCATGTTCAACTTCAAGTTATAAGTGGTAAACGTGAATGAATTTTTACTACATAAGTGATGAAATGTGGTGATCATGATAGAGCAAATGTAAATATTCATTTTGATTTTATAAGCCAAACATCAAAGGCAATCCAAAGTCGTTTTTCGTTACGAGAAATCTATGTTTTCGTCAAGAATCCATGATAAATGAATCGTTACGACTGTCTTGATGTATCTTCGGCTCATTAGATATCCAGTTTAATGGTGTTATCCTTGTTTTGTTTTTGATGACTTTCTATTTTTGAAATTTATTACTGTTGTGTCTAGACGTCTGTAGATGGATAGATATTGTTTCGATGACTAGGAAAATTTAGAAAATATTCACGCAAAAATATGTATTTAGTTTCTTTAATTTGCATTATATCACATTTATATATTATCATGTTACAAATTATGCGAAATTTTCAATTCATATGTATATGCCTATTTTCTGATGTATCGATAACAATGAAATGTTACAAAATGACAGATGATAAAATGAGTAGCATCAATCATAAAAAAATTTAATAATGAAGAATTTTGAATGCTGTATGTAGGTATAAGTGCACTCATGCGTTATCTTTCACCTCGGTTGATTATATGTACATACATACATACATATGCAGTGGGTCGCGCAATAGAACGAACGTACATATGTATGTATGTATGTACATACATATTTAAGTTGAACTGTTGAATTATTTTTTTTTCAGAAAATGACACGTCCACCAGCAGTATTACATACATATACATATAATACCTACAGTCTGTCGCATAAAGCAAAACAAACATACGCCAAACTTTCTCGAGTGGTCTTGCGAATGTGAAAATCGCGGTTTTCGATGATTTCGACGGTTCAATCTAAAAGTAAATAAAAATAGAATGAAAATAATGGTCGAAATCAATCTAACGATGTCACTCGCACAGTGACGAACGTGACAAAAAAAGACCCTGCGACAAATTCGCCTGACATTCTGACAATGCAACTGGGTTAGCAGTGTGACTCGCCATCGAAAGACACTTATCAAAAAATGCGACAAAACGACCAGGTTGACGTTATACGTGGAGATTCTACGTCAAAATGATACGTTTGACATTTAGGACTCGGATGAGTGGCCGTCGTATCTAATCGTAAGGTCGATTTATTGGTCGAGTACGTGTTTCATCGATTTCTATGCATTGCCAAAAGTGAACGAATCGAAAAATTTGTCACCAGACAGTTAAGTTTCCGAAATGCAGTGTACAAGTAACTGATTAGTTCCGCTTTCAACTTTTCAGAACGTTCATCGTAGAAAAGTCGCATACACCCATACAAGGAATCTATTCAAATGTAACTTGAATAAGGCTGTATTCGTTAGGTTTGCTATCTTTATGTGCATCATATGGGTTCCATGGTTAACTGACTGGCATGTTTTTGACCAATTTTGGCAAAACTTTTCACACACAAAGAGCTAAGGGAACAGTGACAAAGCTTTTCACACGACTCTCACATTATAATATGTATTATATACGTTGATAATACGAATCGTAAGTGGGACTCTGCACGTGCTTGCGATCTCGTTCCATAAGGCTTTTGACGTTTTGTATATATTGAAAACTTTCTAAGCTGCAAATCAAGTTGCAGTTTATTTCGTTCTCGAGTGTCTCAGCGAGCTTTCTCTAAATTCAGGTAGCAATTCCATTTTTAACTCCATTTTCCGGACTCGCGCATAAAACTCGAGATAAGATTTTCATAGCTCGTACGATATATTGGCGTCGTAAATACGCGGACACGCTCTGAAATATTTATAACTTCACAAAAGTCGCATTTTCAAACCGGGAATACAGATAGAAATCAACCCGTTTGGATGTAGAGCGAAATCTATCAACATATGATTATTCTAATGCTTTGTCATACCTGAATTTTAAAATACAAAGTGAAACTTCACAACATGTTGAAAAATCTAATCTGATTTTCAGTTTGCTGAAAATATACGACTGAAACTTTCGCTTAGATTATATTATGTCAACCGTATGCCGCATGAGACACGATATATCAATTACATAGAACAAGATCGTCTTCTTCATACAATTGTGTCAATAATAATAAATTTAATAGTAAGTACTAACATTACATATATGGGCATACTTTCTTATTTTTTCATTCAATAAATCACTTCAGAATATGTCACCGTTGTTTAATCATATAAAATAAATTATTCATTACAATAGATTTTCAGTGTATGTCAATATGATTTATATTGAGTGATTCCATAAATGGTATTAATCGTTCACTAGATGTATCGAAGATTTCTATTCAATTTCAATGAATCATAAAATTGATAATACATGTTGAAATAATGTTCACACAACTCTTACTAATTTTCCTTTTAAGTTTTACGCATATTGGAAAGTTAAAAGTATTTAAATACAACACAATAATCGATTATTCTTAATTCTTACGCACACATAACATAATATCTGCAATTAAATGGAATTTCTAATAACTAATCTAAATTTCAAACGACTTTAATGTGTTATTAATGCGCAATCTGAATTTCTGAAAGCCAAATTATGTTCGCCATTATATTTTTAATACTTTCAATTTTATAATTTTTTTTTTTTTTTATAGTTTGTATATTTGTACAAAGCTTTATATTGAAAAGTTTGACACAGATATTGTTAATAACTGTCGGTGTCTCGTTTACAATACCTTTAATACTAATAAACCATTAAATTAAAATGATCAGAGGTTATTTTCCATTTAAATCATAGATTTTACTATACTTAATCTAAGTATATGATTACGAGTATAATAAAATTGGATTTTCGGTGCCAATATGTCATTATGTCAACACTCGTTTAATTATAATGAAAATTTCATATTATTTTTATCAAAATCGAACTTTACCTTTAAGTCAATTTACAGCTTCTTTTTAATACATCGATGCTGTAATGGTCCTCAATCTGAAGTCGTTTCACAAAACGCCTATCCGAATTGATTAAGTTCCCGTTCGATTGAGTGATAATTTTAAACCGATAACGACCGCTCAGGATTTCCTCGTCTTATCTTAATCGTCGTCGACCAAACGACAGGAACTGGACGCGTGAGAAAATCCAACCGTTCAATGAAAATAGTTAGATCATTTCAATTAGAGTTGAATTAAGTTCTAAGGTAGCCTCCTGAATACACCAGACTGCGCAGCATCCTCGCATGATACAGGTCTATGTGGGAAAATACGTAAAATTACACGGCACGTTGAAAAGCCCCACATTAAAATTTCCGCAAGTATATTTAGCACTTTTTATTTTTACTACATGTACCTATTTCTGCTGTCTAATCACATAACTAGTTTCATCGTATTGCGATCCTTAAAGTGTTCAGTAGATTAAACAGTTTCGGAAATTCTATTGTGCCTATACATACATATGTATATATGTACATACATATGATGATTTCACGCTTCTTCGTTGCACCATTTCACTCTGTTGGCCGGTTAATTATGCGTTCGTTCATTGTTTCTACTGCCGAACAGATACAGATCTGACTGTTGAGGATGCAAATTCACACTCGGCCAATTGATAAAGGTTTTTAAATCTTTGATGCATCGTTAAATATGCGAAATTACTCCGCGATGCGTGCAAAACGCAACGCTGCACATACGAAATAAAATAGTCAGTTGCAAAAGCAACAGTTCCATTTTAAACTTTTCAATTTATTACTCGTACAGTACTTCTTACAGCTTATACTTTTCTATTTATGTGCGAGTATGCTTGTAAGCAATTAAATGCAAAATTAAACAGTATACCTCGGTGTATTGTGCATGAAATTCTAGGTGAGAAATTAACATTAGATTTAACGCTAGATTATTAACAATCGAGGAATTTTATTTGTAAAATACTAATGGTCCTTTAAATTACTGTTATGTATAAATTCCAATCCTGGAGATTTTATCTGATTGTAATACATAGTATACAACTCACAAATTTTAAGTAATCTCACTAAGAATAGTTTGAACGCCATTACCATAACCATCTTCTTCTGTGTATCTATGTATGAATTTATAATATATGTATGTATTGCACAAAATGTATGCAGAAGTGATTACCAAATTTCGTTTCATCGATAAAGTCATAGATTAAGATTTTCTTTTAAGTTTTAATTCACATCCATTCGAGTAATTTTTCTAGCGTAAAAGACCATAAAAATTGAATATGCATCGCTTTATTTCCCTTTCGGCGCCGCATTAATTAAATTTCAATTTCGGGAAAAATTTGATTTTACACGCGATTGTTGGCGAAATTAATAAATACAATGACGGATTCGTAATTGCTCGTATGTAGTCATAAAATTAAACACAGTTTTCTACAATCATCATAAACAACAATTACCTAAAAAATTTACATTTCAGCGGGTGTTAATAAAATTTGCATTATTTTACCGAACTATGTATACATACATAGGTACATATGTCCATATGTAGATGAAAGGCGCCTCACGGAAAAAGGTAAAGATTGTGCATTGTTAATTACGAAAGTATGAACAGCGAACACCACAATTGTTCATTATATCAAACTGTGATCGGATTACGTGAATTTTTTTATTTCATTGTTGTAGATGTGTCAGATAAAAAGAGATTCTTCAAACAACTCACGATATAAAACACCGTAGTGGAACTTACAATAGATAAATATAAAAATACTATTAAATTAGTGATGCAGAAAATTGTTTTATTGTGTAGTAAGCGCGTAAACAGCATATGGATAAGACCAAAGTGACCGTGAAAATAAGTACACAGTCCCCCTTTTGATATGTCATATAAATCCACCTGTGTAGCTGCGAGAAAGAAATGTAAAAGTTGGATCGGTTTATTGCAATTAAATATTGCTCAATGTACTGTAGAGGTTCACCGATTCCCTGAGATATTCCATGTACATATATGAATATAATCTTAAAGTTCCATTTTATTGCCTTTTTATTGTTATTGTTTCAAGCATTTCTCGGTTGTTAACTATGGTCGAGTGTGAGAAGTGGCTCGTGCCATGTTCAAGTTCAAGTAGCTCGTATGGTAATAATGAAACCAGAGTCTGAAACGGATTTCAGCGACCCAAATACGTTCTACATTGATTTTATAACTTCTCAAACTCGTGATATTCAAACATTTTCACATAAAACTAAAAATATATTTAAATTAATAGTACATACAACACCAAGTATCTATTTTTAATATGAATGTGATTAATTAATAACTAATTGCACTCAAAGTGCCCCAAACGAGCGTCACAAATTTAAATTTCATCGTCGCCTTATCGAATCAATTAAAATTTTATTAAATCAGAAGAAACACGCAGAGATGTAAACAATTAAGAATAAATAAAATACGTTTCTCTGCTTTGTGCGATTTGTATCGGCGACCGAAAAGATTCATATCGTATGTGTGTAGTGGTTATTATATTTTTTTTGTCAGTTCAAATTACATGTGTGCAGTTATATTTCAGTTGATTGAAATGATAAAGTTAATGGCTCGTTAGCACCTCTTTGAATTATTATTTCCAAATAGACGCAATAAAGAGTAATAAAAAATCAACGTGTTAAAAAAACATACTACGTACAAATGTATCTATGATTTGTTCTCATTATATTTATTAGCACGCACGTAGGGTTCAATTCACAAAAGTTACACTACTTATCAATAAACATACGATAGACGTACATATATATTTCTGTAGCATAAAAAGGATTTGAGAATCTCAAGAACTATTTGAAAGTTAAAAACATGTTGTTATTCATCACAGACGGACAGATCAGTATCAATATTTAACAGATGACCCTAGTTATTGAATACAATACGCCTTTCCATGTAAAAATTTTACCACAGCTAGGCCCGGAAATCGTCAAAAATGTGCGCTCAAAACAATAGTAATAATTTATAATTATTATTCGTTGTAACGGCGGGATCCACTGTAGAAAATTACATATTTTTGGTGACCTAAATGTTGTTATCTGACCAAAATATCGGCCCGAAAATGCAAGCACAATGGGTAACAGTGTTTCAACCGTTCCGTATCGAGAGTGAATGAATATCTAAAGATAGACCGATATGAAAAATATTCAGTTATTTTTAGCACGTCTTTAAGCTAAAGGTCAATTTTTAAATTTTTATCAAAACAAATCAACAAATCAAATCAAAATACTACGATATTAAATTAGCCCAGTCTTGGATAACGTTCTGATAACAACAATGTCATAATTAAATGACGGAAAGATGGATGCTTTTGATAACGAGCGACTTTTGGACCCTACGCTTCATAGGATATTTCGTTACCCACCCGGACTCACTTTTGTGCTCTACCATTAACATATTCTCTCCATCCTTTACAGAACAATTATTTATAATAACATATTTTAACCTATAATATATAACATAAATATGTACATATAATTTCTCAGTGATATTATTTGTACATTTTTTACATACCCAAAAATAATGAGGTTGTTGTGTTGCAGTGTCTCCTATTGGCGAAAAAATGCCCATAATGCACTCTTTTTTTCTAATATTCCTACCAATTACGAAATATGGCAAATTCAACGAAATGCTGGCTGTCTGATATATGAGGGTTTTTGCTTGAACATTTTTACGTACAACATACATATAAAATTTAATAAATAAATAAATAATATTCATTATCTCGAACGAAAATTCAGGCGGGCACCCAAATATACCTCGGCAAAAGGTTCGAGAAATCCGAAATCTAGTCATAATAACGCGATGTATTCAAACTATATTCGATATATTCTCCTTCAATGTATCTAATATTATTAACATCAATATAATGTAGATCGTATCAAAGTTGTATTTATGATAGAGAATTTTCAATAAATAATAAACCAATATCATATTACTATGAGTTTCGTCGCGATATTTATACCTATAGAATGTAAAGGTGAAGATTCGCTCAAGCGAGTAGTTACTACTAGTTTAATGCATAGTGAAAAAAAAATGATTGTCTTCTTGGAATATTATCATCGAGTATGCAGGGGTTATCAACTGCCTGTCTCTTCTTTCGAATTGAGTTATTATGGCCTTAACGATTTTAGCGTAAATGCAAACACTATATAATCAGTGGCTCGCGTATGGATATAATCACGCAACATGATCAGATAGATTGGGACGATCTGCAAATAGACCTGAGGGGTCTGAAAGCGAGGACCTCCGGGTTCCTCATCAGCGTCGCGACGATGATGGACAGGTGATAAGTGGAAGAGCAGTAGCAAATTGCTTTGTAAGTTGACGTAGCTCGTATAAGCGGACGTTTCACTTTCTAGATAAAACGGTGTTTACATTATCATACGCCAAACATGTCTCGAGTTTGAAGTCATAAAAGGAAAAAAAAATATCCATGTCAGTATCTCTAATCGCGTGTCATAAAGTTTATAGAAACTATAAAGTGTCTGATAAATTACATTCTTTTCAAACAACAACGTGAAATAGACACCCCTATTGCAATGTATGTACCTATAATATGCAATATTTATAACGATTATTCCATTTGAATATACTTAAAGGGAAATTGAACAATATTACATATGTGAGGTGATTGAATATGTATGTACATATATACATACATTGGTTAATGAAAACATTTGCATTTCATTAGAGCGATATAGTTTCTGTTAAGTTACAATTAAACGCACGCACTTTAACATAGTCAAAGAACGATTTTTAATTTAATATTTCTACGCGTAAGAAAATTACATTTTAATCACGTTTCAGTACTGCGAGTTTCAACGAGTCATAAATGGGTAGATATTAATATAGGAACAAATAAAATAATTTTTTTTTTTTGAATCAATTTACGCTTCAGAGTTACGCATGAAATTTTATGACTTAAAAAATAATCGAAATTTGGATGATACACATAAAATTTAATGATACAAAACAGAGGTCAATATTAACGGAAAGCACTTGAGCTATCTAAGATTCGCTGACGACATACATACATACATACATACCTATACATATGTACATACATAGTTACAGTTGCCGTGATTTACAAAATGGATTTACACAATTAAGCAATGAAAGTATGAAAGTTGGTTTAAAAATCAATTTTAATAAGACTAAAACGCATTTTCAAAGTAGTTCAGGGGTCCCCAACCTTTTTTGGGAAATGGGCCGGTTCAGAATTTTGAAATGTATAGAGGGCCGGATGAAAAAAAATCTTATTGGAATCCAATTCAAATATACATATGTACATAATATGTATGTATGTATGTAAAAAAATTTCCATATTTTTTGATTTAATATACATAATTCATTTTGGAAAACGTCTGTCTGTTCATATGTGCTACCAAAAATTGATACAATTTTTTTAGCAAATGCTTTTATTTTTGGATAAAATCAGACGCTAAAATCAGAATTAACGCTTCATTTTTAAATATTGACTTCAAACCATCATTCGCTTGAAGATCGATTAATTCTAATTGAAATCTTCTTCAATATCGTTGATATCGATATCAAATGGATTTTGAAAAATTGAAACACTTTTAAATTACTCTTAAAATCTATAAATCGATCTTCAAACGCTATCTGTAATAATTTAATATTGTGAATACAGTTTTCTATTGGAAAATTCTGAATAGGTATATTTTTAGACAAATTATCACAGGAAAAATGAGTAAAATTATTTTGCACAAGGTGATTTTTAAATAGCTCCAGTTTTGTTTCGAACGATTTAACATGATACTAGAAGTCGTTAACAAGTTTAGCTCGCCCCTGTAGCCCCTGTAGCTACTAACATATCAGTTATCAGATATTAGTTAAAAAGACGATATAACCACTCAATATTTCTGCCACAGGTAATAGGTAAACCGGCAGGTATCCGCGGTTTCTTCAAATTCTACAGATGCGTAAGCGCGCCAGATTAATCAAAAGTCCACATTTCCAAAATTCCAAAATCCAAAATTTCACAAATATCACAAAAAATTCACAAATATCGACGAAAAAATGCGTCGATCGAAAACTGAATTCAAGCCACCCTATACCTTACTTAACTTCGCGAAAAGTGGACTTTTTCACAAATATCGACGAAAAAATGTGTCAATCGGAAACTGAATTCAAGCCATCATGTACCCAACCTAAATTCGCGAATAGTTGACTTTTTTCACAAATATCGACCAAAAAATGTGTCAATCGAAAACTAAATTCAAGCCACCCTATACCTAACCTAACTTCGCGAAAAGTAGACTTTTTTCACAAATATCGACGAAAACATACGTCGATCGAAAACTGAATTCAAGCCATTCTGTACCCAACCCAACTTCGCGAAAAGTAGAATTTTTTCACATATGTATATCAACGAAAAAATGTGTCAATCGAAAACTTAATTCAAGCCATGATGTACTCAACCTAACATCGCGAAAAGTAGACTTTTTTCACAAATATCGACGAAAAAATGCGTCAATCGAAAACTTAATTCAAGCCATGATATACCCTAACCTAACTTCGCGAAAAGTAGACTTTTTTCACAAATATCGACGAAAAAATGCGTCGATCGAAAACTGAATTCAAGCCACCCTATACCTAACCTAACTTCGCGAAAAGTAGACTTTTTTCACAAATATCGACGAAAACATACGTCGATCTAAAACTGAATTCAAGCCATTCTGTACCCAACCCAACTTCGCGAAAAGTAGAATTTTTTCACAAATATCGACGAAAAAAAATGTCAATCGGAAACTGAATTCAAGCCATCCTGTACCCAACCTAAATTCGCGAATAGTTGACTTTTTTCACAAATATCGACCAAAAAATGTGTCAATCGAAAACTAAATTCAAGCCACCCTATACCTAACCCTACTTCGCGAAAAGTAGACTTTTTTTCAAAATATCGACGAAAAATACTTCGATCGAAAACTGAATTCAAGCCATTCTGTACCCAACCCAACTTTGCGAAAAGTAGAATTTTTTCACAAATATCGACGAAAAAATACGTCGATCGAAAACTGAATTCAAGCCATTCTGTACCCAACCCAACTTGGCGAAAAGTTGAATTTTTTCACATATATCAACGAAAAAATGTGTCAATCGAAAACTTAATTCAAGCCATGATGTACTCAACCTAACATCGCAAAAGTAGACTTTTTTCACAAATATCGACGAAAAAATGCGTCGATCGAAAACTGAATTCAAGCCACCCTATACCTTACTTAACTTCGCGAAAAGTAGACTTTTTTCACAAATATCGACGAAAACATACGTCGATCTAAAACTGAATTCAAGCCATTCTGTACCCAACCCATCTTCGCGAAAAGTTGACTTTTTTCACAAATATCGACGAAAAAATGTGTCAATCGAAAACTCGATAGTTTCGGAGAAAACACACAGCCTGACACACACACACACAGTACACAGACATACAGACATTTTCCAGGAATCATGAAAACGTGATCAGGAGATGATACCTGATACAAATCAGTCAAAATCTCGAAGTCGAATTTTCGCACGATCACAATACTTTATCCGATTAGGATAAAGTAAAAATGTTATACAGACGAAAATTAGAGATTGACAAACGACTTTGCCGCCAGTATATGGATAATTTAAACAAAAAACGAAAAGTAACAAAGCTACAAAAAATGAATTCGCCCATAGTAGTAAATAATGAAATAGTCGAACCCTCGGAAAAGGGTATCGTCAGTAGAGTTTCAAACACTTCTTATAAAGTGTTTCAAATTTACAAAAGCGAAAACTCTTCAATTGTAAATTACACTAACGAAAATTAATGAAAAACATACATATGCAACTTCAGATCGTCGCAAAAACCGAGAATGTCGATAACAGCCGGAATGACGATGCACAGTGTCGCCGATTGAAGTTCTAGCTGGACAAGCTTCGATTTCAATATTTTCGAAAAACTATTTATGTACCACTATTTTACATAATATTATATCTGAATTTTTAAATACTATTATCAAAATTTAATTTGGAAACGTCGTGAGCACGTGGTAATTTGACAAACGCGTGAAATAAAGACTGCAGCGAAACCGTTTTATACCAGTCACGTTTGGTGCGTTCAATGAAATAGGTATTTGTCACGCGTTCTGAAACGTCGTGGAGTTATTTTAAAATGGATATTACTAGAAAAAGTATTAACTAATATTTTTTATTAGAATTTTAACAAAAATATTAATTGCTTTTGTAGAAATTTGGTAGTTTGTTTGTAGCCCGAATTTAAAATTTTTTTCAACAATATAAAGTTTCCTGAAACTTTTAAAATACCTATAGAAACTGCAAAAAAAAGTTGCCGAAGTTTGTCGAATCATACTTTTATATCGATTTATTTCAGACGATTTTTCGATCGATTTCTTTCTTTTTTTACCTTTTACTGTTTATTTTGTTTTTGAATTTGTACGTTTTTACATTTTATAACCTTTTTTTATATTTGATATATTATAATAGATATATTAATATTATTTATCCTAAGAAATTTCTTTTTTTCACATTCTTTTTCAAATTCACATTCTTAATCAAAATTCTGCCACTTCCGGTTGATGGATATTGATGAATTTTTTTTGTAACATATTTATGATTCATAAAACTATAAATTTATAATAATATAAATCATTTTAAACCAAAAATGGTTTATATTTAAAAGTAATCTGCTACTTCCGGTTGTCGGATTTTTACCAAAATTATAACAAGTCGTGATAAATTATACGAAAACTATGAATATAAATTTTCAGATCGATATATAGTGTAGTTTCTGAGAAATCGCGATTTAAAAAAAAAAATTGCGCATGCCTTATGTAGCTAGAACTTCAATCGGCGACACTGTGCGATGAGTAAAACGAACAAGAAGACTACTTTTCAATAGGTTTACTAGTAATGTTGTTTAGAATGATTATATAATCATTATAAACAATATTGTGTATTACAATATTATCACTCATTCATATGAATTATGTTAACTTTTGTACATCCAATTTACTCTTATTAAAATGAGTGTAAAAAATGTATACACTTATCATATTGTTTTGATTAATTTATTTGTAATCTTTATAATTTTTTTTTTTATTTTTATTTAGTTTTCGTTCGTCTATCACTCTTTTAATCTAAAATTTTACAATGAAAAATATTTGTACAGATAAGAATGGAGAACTTTGTAAGTATGAATCAGTAGGTCAATATATTTCACCCGGAATCATTTAGCCATATGAAATGTATTCAAAGAATTGAAAAAGATCTAAATTAAATTTATTATAACAATTAGTTGCAGATCACATTTCAAATGTATCATATTAAAATAGGACTGTTCAACACCAAAAATGGTTCTATGACCAGATATAACGCACTTTAAAAACAGCCTCTATCTCCGAATCTCGAGCCAATCAACATTTTTTATTATCAGATTCGTGTTGGGGGCATAAATCTATCAGAAAAGTTAACCAAAAGTTAAAACAAAAGCAACCCTTCGTCGTTCGCTGTTCGGTTCGTCGGTGTGTACGCAGTACAATACAACAGTAGCGCGCAAAATAACATTATTTTGTATTGTTGACTGCTCATTTAAAGAAATTTACTTACCTAAGATAACAATCCATGATAATTTCATCGATTAGAAAAAATAATAATAAGATAAGGACATTCCACCATTTGAAATTTCCAAAAAGCGAGTCAAAACGCTTGCTCTGTTGTGTTTCCCGAAGCTGAAATGATTGGGTGCTACTTTCACCTTGGCCAGAATCTCTGTCGAAAAATTCAAAACTTCAACCTTACCACAGAATACAGCGAAGATGAAAATATAAAAATTCACGCAAAAATGATCCTCGCACTTATGTATGTAGTTTCGTGCCCGTAGCCGACGTTCCTATGGCATTTGATGATTTGGTCGACAACTGTCCTCCTCAGTTGATCTCAATAATTGAATGCTGGGAAGACACCTACATATGTACGACAATTTTGTACATTTTTGACAAATACGTACATTGTCGCCCAAACAATTGGGCGACAATGGAGGCCGATCGCGACGGGCAGAATCAAAGTTTTCTATAAAAATTTGGAATATGAGAAACAGAGTGGCTTTCCACCTTCCTCGAACCAACAATTCAGTGGAAGCGTGGTACCATGCTTTTCAACAAACCATTAACATTGTGCATCCTACAGTATATAAATTGTGTGAGCAATTCATCGCGATTTGCGGTACAAGACATTCCGAAATAATAATCTAAAGATTTAAATCTAGCTTCAGGCGTCCAAATTGCTCGAAATCGAAATATGCCAAATTAAATAAAAGATTGGAGTCATATTTATTATTTTATTATTAAATATAAAAATAATAAATTAATTAATTAATTAGCGCGCTAATGTTCGCGCGCTAAAGTCGCCGCACCGTGGCAGATATAGGGGAACGTCACTGAACGTCACTGGCACTAACTTTTCCATACGTTCCGAACGTGTGAGTCAAGTGGATGCAGATTGCTCAAGAATGCAAGCAGGAATGGAAGAGGATTGGAAAAGGCCTAATCCAGCAGTGGATGGTGAACGACTGAAAATGATAATTATGATTAATTATTTTTAAATTACAACTTTATATTGACTTTTTTATTGATAGTACGTCGTTTCAATTAAACTTGAATGACCGGAAGCTAAAATTAATCATATGCAATTTTTTTCCCAAATAAAATATTGTGAAAGAACCACAAACACCAATTCACATGCCGAATACAATGTAGAGACATATTCACTACTTTCGGCTTAGAATGAGGTAAAAAAACATAAGTATAATTTTCCCTACAGTAAACATTGCCTGCAGCCATAATAAAACACCTGCAGAATCGAGGATAATGATTTTCGTACGAATCTAAATAATTACGCCGCATTTCACCAGGGAAATTTCTTCAAGGTTGTGAAAATGCGAGAAAGTGAAAATGGGCGTTTTGTACAGTTCCACTTCAAGAAGTCGAATATATGTATACTTAAAATTAAACACGAATCTAATATAACGGTCGGTTGTAAAATTTATATGATAGCCGACGGCAATTATTCGGAAAGCTAAAAAAAAATACATCTATGTATATGAAATATTAACTATGTACATACATACATATGTCCGTGATCTATGAAAAGTTACCATTGCGCAATAGCACGCGATAATACTGTAAATAATATTTATTTAACATATCGTACGTAATAATTTTCCTGTTTGGCTTCGTGCTATTTCCTCTATGGACTTTGTACTTGTCGCCAAAATTTTAGAATTGCCGTAAATTTCAGAATTCTAAACAATTTCGAATTGACAAATAGTAGTATCATGTTTATTATCCACGTATATTCTTTCAATCAGACATAGCCCGAGAGAAGAAAGCACACTGTGCGGTTTGAGTGAGGCATAACCGCGGATATCGACCATCTTGTGGTCGAATGGTTCTCACCTACTGGTAATAGTCGAGATGGTAATAACTGTTTTGCTTCAAATTTACCCATAGCCGCTTTATGGTTTTTGTCTCGGCAACACCCAGTGGCCATTACACGGGTATTTTATAGGCATTCGGATAGATTCGATTTCCTTCGCATGCACAAGCCGTCAGTAGTGTTCAATTCACTCCAATTTCGTTTTATACTATGTGTATTTCCTGTTTCGGAGTGTGCACCGCCATTAAAAGATAAACCAGTTTAAAAAGGCGCCAAAAAATGAATAAAAACGGCGCCTCGCGGCGCTGTTCGCAGATCGACTTTTAACAACAAAAATACAAACCGCATAAACGCAACAAATTACTTACACGACGATAATAAAAAAAAAAATGGGCAAAAAAAAAAAAGTTCGATTGTACTCGACGTGTGTTTGTAAATCGACTCGCTGCTGCTGTTCTCGTTCACTTCAAAAGTCAATGGTGGTTCGAAAGTGTGGCGAAATGGCAATAAACGGTCGTATTATTGAAATTTTCTCTGGAAATCAAACTCGAGTATGTTTGTCGCGAATGTAACGGATAAGCTTCACTCGAACACGATCTTGCAATTCTTAATCAGATGCATATTTCGCAGAAGTGCACATGCGCATCCACCTACTTTATTATGTGTGGAAGTTGTTGTGCTAATCATTAATCTAATAAGATTCATCAGACACGCTTCCGGTTGAAGGGCGTATGTTACAACGCATTAAAATTTCTCGTAAACATGTAAATTTATTATACTACTACAGTTAGTTATCACTCGAGTGTATGTACCTACGTACATATATACACCACACATCCATGCATATGGTAGAGGTAGAATTGCACTTTAACGACCCATTTCAAAATAAGACGGTCTAGTTCAAATTGAATTTTCACATCCGGTCGTCGGTTGTGCACAATCATCATAAAACAGTCATTATTTGCACCAACGCTTTGAGAGTACGCGTACTTGCATTTGCACTGCGAATTAATTAAATAAAACGAACGAACGACCATTCAAAGACCACCGGAATGATTTTAATACGACTAGTATACGTGCAATTGACAACACATAACTTCAACGCCCTGATAAATTATATATTTCGAAAGTTTAACTATCTGAAATGACAGTCGTGAAATTTTCCCACCCTCGAATGTGAAACTATTGTAACTAGGCCAATCAAAGTCAATATCATTTAGTGTATATATTGACTGCATTGGACGTTTGTTTTAGAATCCTCGAACAATCGTCGATATCTGAAATGTAAAATTTTCACGAAGAAGCTCTCTAAAGGAAGAGAATGCGTCCATTGCTCGTACCGGTCGAGAGGGAAATGAACGAAACGGCAATATTGAAGCTGGTCTCGGATGTAGAAGTGAAGTGACCGACGAGATGAAGAACCTGCCTACCTTGGAGTTGGAGCTTTGCGAACTGTGAAGGTCGATCGTGTAAATGAGCGTAGTCGCGAACATTTTAATACCGATCCAGTAGTAAAAACACTAACTATAATGATCTAAAGACGATGCAAATCTAATATAAAAACCCAATAGAAATCTCTTAACAGTTCAACTATTTCAATACGTACCAATTCCTTCAATAGTAGTTTTACAATTTCCCTGCAGAATGCATGCAATTCTTTCCAAGCATTTTGTATATCGATAGACATACATTGTACAGTGGATTAATTTCGCGTAACGAAGAATTTGTCTAAAAATTCATAGATGAAACTGCACCACTGAGGGGCAACGTACTAAACTGGAGCTAAACGATCAAGCTCGATGTGTATGTGTGTGTGTTTATTTATCCCTTTTCATAGTTTGTTCCACTCGTTAATCTATCCTTTTCGATCGTTCGTTTAAATAAAACTAATAAATGCTTAAGCTTCGCTTACGTTTGCTATTGATATTATTTATCAGCTGTTCTTTCAGTAATAAAATGCATCAATTATATTATATTTCTGCAATACATTTATACGCTACTTATGTATGTACATACGACTTGTATATATGTACATAGATACGATCGCCATTCAATAATAAATCATTTAAACTTTTATATGTATTTAACATCCCGCAATGCTCAAAAAAAGAAGGATACGACCATACGTAGGTACTGCCGATTCTGACGCGTGGATGCTTAATTCAAGAATGTTACGTAAGATCCAGTGCAAACAGAGAAGCATGGAAAAATGTATGCTTGGTATAACAAGAAGAGATCGTAAGAGGAATATATGAGTAAGAAGTGTGACTAAAGTGGTAGATATAGCGGAACGTGTGAAAAACGTGGCTGGGCATATACATATATGTATAGCGAGAAGAATGGATGGCAGATGGGCGCGATAAATACTGGAATGGTATCAGAGAGGATGTGAAAGAAAGTAAAGTAGACCGAGTGGACGATGGGCTGTTGAATTAAGAAGATTGCTAAAGACAAACAGGAATGCAAGAGGATTGGAGAGACCTTCGTCCAACAGTGGATGGTGAATGTCTGAGAATGATGATGATGATGTATTACCATACAAATTATACTCTACTACCATGTTTTTATTGACCCAACATTGTATCATGTTTTTAGCATTTTATGTACCAACATAGAATACTTTTCACATAACAAGTGCAGTAAAATAATACGAATAGATCTGATAAAAATTTCCTACAAATAAGAAAAATATTAGATTTATCTAGATACCTTTCAGTAGATACATAGGTATCTTTGAAGTATAACGTCTTCAGAAAACTATAAAGATGGGTTTTAAACGCATTACACTGGCTTTTCATTATAAAGAAATGAATCATTCAGGCACCTGCAGTTGAACACGACTGCCTCTGGCAACACAAAATACATACACGCACATAATATCATCCCTGGTTGGATTGTATTGTTGAACACGCACACATATTATTAAATCATCTTGTGACTAGTTCTAGCACTGTTCTGAAGTCACCAGTGTTTCTGCAACAATTTTCAACCCAAAGCTTAGCATACTGTGCTCTGTATTTGATCATTTTTGACTCTTATGTTTTTATGAATGTCACTTGACAAATGTTTCGTTTATATTTATTATATTATATAAATACATTGATATATAAATAAATTTCAAATGAAAATAATTATAAGTGTTTAAAATTCAATGAGTGCAAAGTTATGGAATGCTGGTTTTCCACACCCGAGGCGCTTATTAAAAAGTAAAATTACAGCCCTAGATTCTACATAAATATCCTCGGCGATTCCCTTTCGATGGTAGGCCATAGATCGATCTCTACCATTTCGAAGCACTTCTACGAAGAAGTTTGACCATGTCGTGTCGGAATTGTTGGTGATTTTCCAAGATAAAGTGCGCATTTACGCACAACATACGACAATGTAATAATATACAATGTTTATGAACAGAATGCTGCTTGTACTTTGAATATGAACCGTCATATAAACCAAGAAATACACAACGAGTACCCACACTCAAATGAAACATCTATCTGGATTTTTATAATTATTGTAGTTATAAAATAGAAAATAATCGTAGGGTAAGTGCATGTGTGCTTGGTATAACAAAAAGAGATCGAAAGAGGAATACATGGGTAAGAAGCATGACCAATGTGACGGATATAGAAGAACGTGTGTAAAAGCTATGGAGATATAATCAAAAGGAATAGATGGTATATGGACGCGTGAAATACTTAAATGGTATCCGAGAGGATGTGAAAGAAAGCAAGGAAGACCAAGTGGACAGTGAGCTGACGAATTAAGAAGAATGTGTAGAATCAAGTGGATGCAGATTGCTCAAGCAGATAGGAATGGAAATGAATTAAAGTGGCCAGCAGTAGTTGGTGAATCGTTGAAAATGATGATATTTATAAAGTTAGATACTTCATGTCAAGTATAAATAGAATCATGACTGGAATGTGAGAAAAATCAATAAAATAATTCCATATTCTTTTATGTTGAAGCGTCCTAGCTAAGTACGAAATCAGATACGTGTATTTAGCAGCAATGTTCACACATAAACCGCATGGCTTCAATGTGAACACAGCAGCTAAAAAAATATTTACAATGTTGGGGCTTTATGATAATGACCTAGAGACACTTCGCTAGATCTTTAATACCTTTATACATAAGTACGAGAATATTCCAAATCCTAAAAAAAAATTACATTAGAAATTTTCTCATGGGTGCCGATCAATTTTAAATTATCGTTTTTGTCAAATAAAACTTTTTGCGATAATTTTTAATGGTATATTACTATTTTTAAACTGCCAAATGAAACGAAACACGCCAAAATGAAACGATAACGAAAAATAAATGAATCAGTAAATGGCCGCTAATCAGTGTGTTTAGACAAAAATAAACGTCTAATTGGCTAGTGGAAGTGGTTGGGTTGGTAGTATGGGACTGTGAAGTGTGAAGAAGAGAATTAGGAGCATCTGACATTTGACAAAGGGGTGCTACGCCCCACAAATTGAAAGTGAGCACCCATTTTTATAACCCCCCCCCCCAACCCTTAGTTTACCCCATTCATCTGTCAAATACTACCTGAATAGACAGGACTCTCACAGCTGCCTAATAGCTCACCCCCACAACTATACACATACGTATGTAGAACATAACCTACAAATACATTAAATCGAATTATAGCATTGACAACGCAGTACTGATATTCTTTTTCGATTGTTAAATAACCAATGGTATATGTATACAATGCTGATTGTCTTTGTACATTTGAGTTTGACTTTCACTTGACCATCTTTTGCTTTGAACGAACTGTATCAGTAGTTTAACCCTTTCGATTTTCAGATTCACTCGCTATGAAGGCGCTAATCGTATGACGTTCGAAAATTCCGAAGTAGAAGTATAATTTGAACATGTTCAGAAGTAGAAGTTGGTTTGGTGGCGGTTGGGGAAAGCCGAAAAATCCTCACTCGCTGGAGCACTTGAAGTATTTATACAACGTGTTGGCGAGGAATCAAACGGTGTCAGAACACAATAGAGGTCTTCTCGTCGAATCGTTGAGGTCCATCGCTGAGATTTTAATTTGGGGCGATCAAAATGATAGCTCCGTGTTTGAGTAATTTTTTTCAATTTTTTATATGGAATTTTATTTACCACGTTCGATTATTTTAATGAACTGCTTAACAATTTTTTTTTAGTTTTTCTTGGAAAAGAATATGTTATCATTTTTCTTACGTATAATGCGTCAAAGAAGCGGAGGATCGTCATTTGTTTGCGTACAGTTATTGCAAACACTGAACATACTCTTTGAAAATATAAGAAATGAAACATCACTCTGTAAGAATTCTTGTAATATTGAGATTATGTGACTAATACGGGTTCGATAACATATTGTTTTTTATCAATTTCAGATTATCTACTTAGTAACAATCACGTAAATTCCATAATCGTACATAAGTTTGATTTCTCCGACGAAGAAGTAATGGCTTACTACATATCCTTCTTGAAAACTTTAAGTTTCAAGTTAAATGGCCATACTATTCACTTTTTTTATAACGAAGTACAAAATATTCTGTAGTACAGTAGCGTATTGTACGATTTATGTTTGATATGATTTTAATCATATTTTTATTTTCAGCATACCAATGATTTCCCATTGTATACTGAAGCTATCAAATTTTTTAATCATAGAGAATCTATGGTTCGTATAGCCGTGCGAACTCTCACGTTAAATGTGTATAAAGTGGAAGATGCTAGTATGCTCAGATTCATCAGAGATAGGTACGTTTATCAAGGTGTACAATATTGATAGTTAAATTTTCGGAAGAATAAGAAAGGGGAATGTCTTCGAGTTTGACATTTTTCTGATACAACCTTCCTAGAGCAATTTTATAGAAGAACAAGTTTGTTGATATTGAGCTTAGATTCAAAACTACATTCTATAAAACAACTTGATAATTATAATTGTGATTAACGAAATTGCATTTTTTTTTTTTGTCAAATATTATAATCAAGTATTGTCTGTTTTAGAACTGCTGCTCCATACTTTAGTAATTTAGTTTGGTTTATCGGAAAACATATTTTGGAATTGGATTCGTGTGTTAGAAATGATGCTGAGTAAGTCAAAACATAATATATTTCATTATCATTTTCAGCCGTCCATTGCTGGATGAAAGCCTCTCCAATCCTCTTGAAATCAAGTGGATGCAGATTGCTCAAGACAGACAGGAATGGAATAGGATTGAAGAGGTCTTCATCCAGCAGTGGATGGTGAATTGCTTAAAATGATGATGATGTTGAAATTAACTATTATTTATTTTTTTTAGCCATCGATCTCAACAAAAATTGGATGATTTGGTGGCCGAACATTTGGATCATCTACATTACCTGAATGATATTCTATGTCTGAACATACCAGATTTAAATCAAGTGCTCACTGAACATTTGCTCCATAAACTATTGATACCTTTATATATTTACTCATTGACCAGCGCAAATTCACACAAGATTAAACATCTCGCTAAAAAATCACACGCCAATTCCGAACAAATACAACACATAGAAACAATCACCAGAAATTTGGCCGCCATTCTTAGCCACAAAGGAATCGACTTGGGCACACCTGAACATTCGCAAGCAAAATTTGACGAGGCAGACGAAGAACAGAAGCCACGCGTATCTTGCGTGGTTTCGCTATTTTTGTTGTCACAAGTATTTTTAATCATAACCCATGCTCCACTAGTGCACGCACTCGCATGGATAATTCTCCACTCCAACGACTCTGTCTTTATCGACGGTGCTAATAATATAATAGAAAATTATTTAAACACCAATACTGGTGTTAAATTAGAATTTTGCAAGCCGTCCGAATCATTAGAAAAAGCATTAGCGACAAGCACTTCTATTAAATATGATGCACCACATGAAATTGCAATCGGAAGTTACGCAGACACGGAACATTTCAACGATCAATCCAGCTGCGATATGGATCCGGATCTCGTATCAAACTCTTTGCCGTCTACGTCACACGTTAGCGAAACTTCGAGCACTAGAAATAATTCATGCGAAGACTTGATCGATGCCGGTATTGATACAACCTTAAAAGAAGCCTTCGAAAAATATTCTTTGAACATGAGTAACGAAAGGCCGGAGAACACTCCTGATTCGCCGATACAAGATTCTGGGGTCGAATCTAATAATTCCGATAGTGCACTCGATGCTAATCTGAACATAACCGATGAGGAGAAAGAGAAAATTGCTTTATCGAATGTAAATTCTCCCAATGTAGAAGAAAAGTCCTTTGAAATGAAGAAAGTTCACATCGAAATGAAACCGTTCTTGGAAACTATATTGAAATCCTTAGATTGTTCAGAAAACGACTATATTGCACTATTTGCATTGTGTCTTTTATATGCATTAATCAACAATAAAGGTTAGTTTCACAATGAATATGCAATTATAATATATTTAACAAATCGTTTACAGTACTTAAAATAAATTATATTTTTATTGCTTCGGATTTATCAGAAGGTATAAAAAACACTTTAAAATATATTTTAAATTATTAATCGGTCAGTATTTAAATCAGTAACTTTTCAAGAAAATGGTCAGTAAAAATTAACGAATAGGTCGAATACCGACCGTTTATAATTCGGGGGTTCTTAACCTATGGTGTTTTCCTCCCCATGGGAGGAATGAGGTGTATCGCAAAAAAATTGCAATAATTCGTTAGATATGCTGCTAAATGGGGTTGAAGGCAATAAATAATAAGGATTTGGAAAATCTAATGGAGTTCTTTGATGATTATTTTCAACGTGATTTTAAAAATGAAGAATAGATACGAAATCTTTTCAGTTTTAATTTGGTCCCCGTGGATGATGCTGACAGTTAAGTTCTTCTGAAGCTAGAATTCTCAAATCAAAATTGATGAATTTTGGTGTTCTCAAACAGTTGCCTATCGAGTCTTGGCAAATAAAGCACTTACCACTTTGCTATGACCAAGCCTTGCAAATCTGGATTTTCAAAATTAGTTTATCAAGACAAAAGCTAGAAATCTTCTGGACATCAGTCATATTTTAAAATATGTGATTATTTTAATTTTGTCTCGATTGGTTCAATGAATTTGGAATAAGGGGTGGAAGAATTAACATTGTGTTCACTTCCAAGGGAGGAAATGAGCGCAAAAGGTTAAGAACTTTTGGTTTTGAAATAAATTTTCTTACCGTTTAATATTAATTACCGACCAGTGTTTAAAACCCTTTATTAAAATTACGATTTGGTTATAATAACAGACCGAAAATCGGAAAAGTTACTGACCCGATAAATACAGGCCATCTTTATTCAGTATCATATTAATAACTAAAATCATGTTTCAGGTATAAATAAAGAATTATTAAGCGTTATTTTGAATCCGAGTGTCAAATCTGAGAGCAGTTTACCGGATGACAATGGCGGGAACCCCTCAACATCCACAAACATAGTGAATTCCTTACCATTGTATAGTGAAACTTTAGTCGATAAATTAATTAACATTGTACACCTCAGTTGTCAACAATGTAAGCAGAATAGGAAACATCTTTTATGATTATATTATAAAAATTATCCTCGTTTAACCGTTTTTATTTTATTATTTTAGCCAGCCGTGTGCGACTTGTAAGCTTAGAATTGAGCTTGAAGATTCTGTCTCAAGCGGCCGGCGGTGTCGTCATTTTGGGTAATGCTGTAAAAACGACAAATATCACTTACAGCGCTGTCGAAAGAAGAGGTAGGGCTGTGGAAGACGCTCGACTTCGAGCTGCTGATCTTGTTAAAAATTATTATAAGACTGATGGGATATTTTTAGACATGTTCGAAGATGAGTAAGTTGCATGCTTTATAATGGTGGCGTAGTATCGACTCGATGTTTTTCTGTTATTTGTTGATTCTAAATTTCAGATATTGTGAAATGTGTAAACGTCCTTTGAATGTAGAGTGGCTTTGCATGGATTCTGCTATACTCTTGCCACCGACTGGTACACCGATGACCGGTATCGCCTTTACTAAAAGACTTCCATGCGGAGAGGTATATTTTTTAGTAATATTATCATTCCCGTAAATATGTACATCATTTATGTATATTTATATATACAGCGTATTTAGTAGTTCAAAATGCAGTAGATGTGTAGTTGAAAAATGCGAGCGCTACATGCGCACAGAGAAGCATGGAAATATTTACATATATTTGGTGTAATGAGAAAAGATAGTAAGAGGAATACATGGGTAAGAATGACGAATGAACCACCAAGTTGCGCCATGAGAAGTCTTGTTGAATTTATATGCCTATTTGGCAGCTACATATATGTATAATCTTCGAAGAATGAAACTAGGATGGAGCGCTTTTGGAAAAATGGACATAGTTTTTAAATCCAACACCCCACTATGCTTAAAAAAGAAGGCGTACGACCAATGCGTATTGCCAGTTATGATGTATGGATGTGAAACGTGGATGCTGAATTCGAGGATGTTGCGTAAGATCCAGTGCACACAGAGAAGCATGGAAATATGTATGCTTGGTATAACAAGAAGAGATCGTAAGAGGAATGGGTAAGAAGTGTGGCCAAAGTGGCAGATATAGTGGAACGTGTGAAAAACGTGGCTGGGCATATAGCGAGAAGAATAGATGGTAAATGGACGCGAGAAATACTTGAATGGTATCTGAGAGGATGTGAATGAAAGCAAGGTAGACTGAGTGGACGATGGGCTGATGAATTGAAAAAGAAAGCGTGGAGTCAAATGCATGCAGATTGCTCAAGACAGACAGGAATGGAGGAGGATCGGAGAGGCCTTCATCCAGCAGTGGATTATGAACAGCTGCAAATGATGATATAGTAATGGGTATTAACTAATTTTTCAGGTGGAAAGAGCACGGCGAGCTATACGAGCTTATTTTTTGATCAGAGAATTGTCGCTTACTCTGAACGGAGAAGCTGATTTGCATCTCCCATTGACGAATCCTCTCGATTATAAACAAGTTGGAAATGTTCTCGATTTAAGTAATAACTTTGCAAAAATTAAAAACGATAGTTTTTTTTATTATTATTTATTATTTATTTATTTGCATTTGTTATTTTCAGACAATTCAGACTTGATAGCTTGTACGATAGTTTTGAAAGATGGACAAAAATCTCGAAGGTTTATGGTGATCGAATCAATTCAAATCATACTCGTGGAACCTGATCAGCGTCTAGGATGGGGTATCGCTAAATTGGTTGGAAATTTACAAGATTTAGAAGTAAGTTTTTACATCATTTTTACTTATCATTTCTTACTGTTTTTATTATTGCTGATTATTTCATTGATTTTGTAAGGTTTCTGGTGATAAAGATGATTCGCGATGCCTACATCTTACCATTTATAAACCACCTTCCACTACCGGAGGATCTGGTCGTGCACCGTTACTTCAAGCTAAATTTGTATTTGACGATCATATTCGTTGTATGGCTGCCAAACAACGACTTACCAAAGTAAGTTTTTTTTCAATGCTTCATCTAATGATATGAAGTAACAAGTTTCTCTCTTCTAATGATATTACATTTTTTATTTATATAGGGTCGAACTAGAGCACGGCAAAAGAAGATGCAGCAGATAGCTAGATTAATCGACGTAACTGGTGCTCCGGCTGCTCCGACTATCACACGAACATCTCGAGAACACCGTCCACTATTCTCAACTGGTGCGAAAGTTCCTGGCTTTGCAGCCGCGTTACGTAGAGATAATATGACCGGACTTATACCGAGAAGTAGAATTAAGGACCTCGATAGGTACATAAGTTTATAAAAAATAAATGATAAATGAAACATTCATACAAGTAAATATGAAAGAATATATATAAATCCTAGATCATCGGATACGAGTGGAGCAAATTCGGGTAACGTTACGCCGCCGATACCGGGATATGAACGAGAAGCTATTGGATCATATTTTAGTAATGCCGTTCACAACAGTGTTAGGTAAATACAATACACATTGATACATATTTTACGATAGCAAACTGTTGAAGTAATTAGTTTATTACGATATTAGAACTTCAGCTGGTCATGAAAGTCGAGATCAGAGGCGTACTAGTCTCGGATTTAGACGTCCCAGTCCAACTACGGGAGTGCTCCGAGATAATGTAGATTCCCAAAAACGACGCGATAGAACACTCAGTCGAGATAGGTGTGTATTTTATTTTATTAATTTTAACACTGACTTGATTTAATTCATCATCATCATCATCATCATTTTCAGCCGTTCACCATCCATTGCTGGATGAAGGCCTCTCCAATCCTCTTGCATTCCTGTCTGTCTTCTCAACTCAGCCCATCGTCCGCTTAGTCCAGTTTACTTTCTTTCACATCTTGTAGCATACCATCCGAGTATTTATCGCGTCCATCTGCCATCCATTCTTCTCGCTATATGCCCAGCCACGTTTTTCACACATTCCGCTATATCTGCCACTTTGATCACGCTTCTTACCCATGTATTCCTCTTACGATCTCTTCTTGTTATACCAAGCATAAATCTTTCCATGCTTCTCTGTGTGCACTGGATCTTACGTAACATGCTCAATACGTGGATGCATACTGCCATAACTGGCAGTACGCATCTGTTGTATGCCTTCTTTTTTAAGCATAGTGAGATGTAAGTAATTATAATTTTTATCATTTATAGTAAAAGTAATCGATCTCGTGACGGTTCACCACGAATGCCGAGACCAAGATCTGAAGAAATTCCTCTGGAACCACTCAGTACCACTCCCGAAAAGAGAAACTCGTCGCTCACTCATGGACAACTTGTAAGATTCTCATTCATTTTTTGTGGACCTACCATGTGTATTTCAAATTTCAATGTTTTGTATCGATTGTTGCAGGTTCAAAGTAGACCCCAGATTCCTAAAATCCTCAAGAATGAACCGGACTTGTTAAAGGCCTGTACGTCTGCTGGATCATCGGTAAATTCTGATTCCAAACCTAACCTACTCAGTCAAACCTCTGAAGAAACTTCGTTTATATCAGATATTGAAAGTCGTGCAGTTAGACAAAAGAAAAAACCGTACATCGAAACAATATGATATTGAAAAACTTAGCTATACTCTAATCTACACTTTACATATCCGCCATCTTAAAATTGAGCTATTTGTGAATAATTTACACAGCTCATATTTTACAATAGGTACTGCAATGGAAATATTTCTAGTGCTAGCACTTGGTTAACGCCAAAGTAGAGCTTGGCAATGAGTGTAACTTTTCATTCGTCTTTCATGATAAAAAGATAAATCCCGTTCCTGGCCAAACAACCAGTCACCCATCTATTTATTTATTAGCGGTCATATCACATTATGATTTTGGAGAATGTGGTGTAAATTTATTTTTTTAGTATAGAATATTTGTATGGATGTGTATAATTCGGCTGTTCTTAAAACTCTGAAAGTTTTAATTTGTAAATATGTATGTACTAATGGCATTGCTCATGAGATTACAAAAAACTTTGAAATATGTATGTGATACGAATCAAGTTTTTCTAATTAAAAATACTAAAGGATGATCTGAAACAGTGTATTGTTCATACTGAATAATTTTATAATTGGTACAAAGATTTGCTTTCTTGAAAATAACTGCAATAATTAACTACTACTGAAATAGAATATTAAGTCTTGTTTAAATTTATATTTCTGTGATACAAATTATCAAAGTTGTGAAACTTCTGTCGTAATTTTTATTAGTTTTAAAAATGATTTATTCTTAACTTTATTTATTTAATCATGTGTATATTTTGAATAGGGATGAACCAGGTTTTACCTACCTCATCTACCATTGTGGTAGATGAGGAACATGTTAATGTTTAAAATGCAAATTTTATTAAGCTTTGTCAATTGTCTGAACTGAGAAGTGCGAAAATTTCAAAGACCCATCTAAAATAATTGATGTGCATAGTTAGTAAAACATAACTTAACATTGTAAAATGTACTTGTTATTACTACTTGGCGACTCATTAATCGGTCAGTAACGTTTCAAGAAAGTGGTCAGTGTTACATATATTTAGAAAGTATATTTTTCAGAAACGGTCACTAAAAATTAACGAATATAAATTTATTTACCGTTTAGTATTAATTATTGACCTTTATTAAACTTACTCACCATTTGGTTAAAACAACTGACCCAATAAATACAGGCCTTTTTACTTTGTATTTTTTTTTTCATGTATGTATGTATGTACGTAGATAGGTCCCAAAATAATGTACTTTCTACAAAAATCAAATGTATGTTCTTATTATTCCTCTTACTGCTTATAAAATGATTGGGATTTTGATTGTTGTATAATGTTGTGATGTAATTAATAATTGTAACCGTTTTCATTTTTATAAATTTACTTTTAAACGTTGCAACTCCAAATCACAATATAATATGTTTGATACATGAGTAGTTAGAATTTGATTTATTTATACAGTTGATGTGTTAAATTCAATGAATCAATTAAATATTTAGATGTTAAAAATATACGTATGTATGCGTCATGTAAAGTTTAAATTTTTACATTAACTGAGTATTTTAAATGAAAACGTCTCAATTTACAGAATTACATACATATATTCCCATTCAAATCCAAAATATTTACATTTTCATTTAAATTATCTCTGTGATTACATTGTACATTTTGATCAATGTGGATAAGACATGCATGTATTCTAACAACATTCTACGGATGAAATTTATTTGTATATTTCAAAAAGAAAGTCGTATGCTGCGCGTGCCGGCCTTTGTTATCTGATTTTTGTACATATGAAGATATTTTATAAATGTTATTTTCAGATATATGAATTATAATATTGTTTTGTGCTTGAAATATGTTGGTGTATTATTCATTTTACACACGGGTCAATTGGCAATGAAAGAATGGTCATTAATGTGTCAACTTTTATTAGAATCACACATGGGATACGTTTTTACAAAATATGCAATGTGGCCTTAAACTACAAACTACGCAAATTCAACCAAGCTCTGGCACGTCTACGAAATGAGATCTTTTTCGAAGTCCTTACAATTTCTTTTGGTTATAGTATTCCTTCAATGCTGTTAATTTCCCTCAGTGTAGTATTTCGGTGTCACATACCTAACATCGGACTGCTCCGTGGGATTGATATTGACTCTCATCGTTTGATCACTATAATTGGATGGCATCATTTGAGCATTAGAGCTGACCGGTATCATCTGTTGGTTCATACCAAACGTCATACTTTGCTGGGTATTGTTCAACGTTTGTCGAGGAGTGTTGAAGATGTCTTGATTAGTGTTCATAATCTGATTTGGCTGACTCTGTTGACCGACAAACTGTTGGTTTACGTTCGACTGTAGGAATTGATGGGGTTCACTCTTATTCATGTTGATCGAAGTACGTACGTGGGGTTGCTGATCGGAGACCATCATCGTCGGATACTGAATGCATTGATTCTGAATGTCGGATGAGAAATTCATCATCTGCTGCGGCCTTTGCGGATTGGAGCTCGCAATTTGCTGATTTCTCAGCAGTTGCTGCGAATCACCAGAGTTTTCCATCACCCTTCGGGTCAAACCCTTGTTTACTTGATCGGCCGTCAACCATTGTTGATCCATATTGTTGTTGCTTAGTTGTGGAAAACTAGTAACGGTACTAGTTTGTCTAGTACTCGGTACGAACGATTGATTTTGCGAAGTCATCAGGGTCCTATGATCGGGATTTTCCATCGCGAACCCTTGTTGATTCGTTATCACGTTGGTTTGATTGGGAAAGTTGCAATTTTGCCCTTGCAAAGCGACGGTTGATGTTTCGTACACGTTGCTACTGGAAATGTTCTGCGTGTTGAAGTTCATGTTCGATATTTGTTGGTTCTGTTGAGATTGGTTGGTTAATAAGTTATGATATCTCTTTTTTAAGTAGTTTAACGTGGTTTTCATATCTAGAACGTTTTGATTTATGGTTGAATTGTGTTGGTTGACTGCGTTTAAGCGGCTGTCAGCCTCTTGAGTCTTTAGTTTCAGTTCTGAACACTTATCGCAAGTTACAGACGCCTCTAGCGGAGGAAAAGGTGGTAGACTTTGAGTAATTGTCGTCGTATACGGCAACTGCATAATGTTAGTATTACTTTGGGTAGGTTGTTTTGCCGACAGTGGAGGCGGAGGCCTCGTGAGCTGATCATGGATAGATGGAATGTGATTGTGGATGTGTTGGCAACGTGATATACTGCAATAGCCATGGGCTTGATAATGAGGACAAATTTGAGACAGCGGTTGAGATGGTGGAGGCGGTGCTTGTGAAGGAGGAGGAGGAGGTGCTTGTGATGGAAGAGGAGGTAGTTGTTGTAAAGGAATAGATTGGGATTGCATAGTGTTGAACATTCTAGCGTCGTCCGGTGCACATTCCGGCAATATTGAACCTTGTCTATCGTCTTCCATTTTTTATCTGCAAAAAACACCAATTTTTTTTTATTTTTCGTTTAATACAATGTACGCAGAAAAGCTGACAATTTAGATTTAATATTTTCAACGGAATCGCATTACATGATCGCATTTGTTGTAAGTTATAAATTTTCATATAAAGCACCCCAAAAGTACAAGTTGTTAATTGCTACAAACATAAATGAACATAACTACAAGTTCTAATCATCCCCACTGAATAAATTATACTACAAACCATATTAATTTATGTATTCTTACAACTTCATAATGAAAATCATAAAATAATTTCAATGAATAATGTGTAGGAATTTGTTTCTTTAAATAAATAAACGCACATAAGTATGAAAAGTTACGCAAAAGCTCTCACCCCTTGGTACAGCTAGATGGGTCCACACAAATATTTTTTGGATGATCAACTGAAATTCACATAACATTCGCACATAGCTCATAGTAATTATACTTACATGAAGAAGCACTGTTTGAAAAGGTAAGTTAATTGTGATAACTGAAAGTTATCACCACTCCTGTATTAGACTATTTCATGGAGGTTTAACTGTAGCATTTGGATACAATATTATAAATAGGAGTAGAAATAAACTAATAAACAATTGAAAAAATTTATTAGCACCAAATTTAATTAAATACATTGCAAGAATGAAATCTTAAAAAAATCAATCCAAATTACAATTTAACCGTTGGTAGTCATAATTATTATACAAATTTGATGCACAATTTTGCCAAAAAATCGCATTACAAACCTACCAAAATGGTAAAAAAAAAGTTCCCCAATTATAAATTCAAACAGAATAAACAATATTTTTACTATACAATTATTTTAAGCAAATGATGAGAATGTTTTAAAAAGGGTCAGTACTTATGCGGTCACATTTAAAATAATAAATCTATCAAATATAAACTTTAATCTACAAAACTTATTAGTAAATATATTAAATGGTCAGTAATTCATACTAAACAGTGGATAAATTTATATTAACAGTTGAGATTTAACTGTAAAATCGTTACTTACTGTTTGTGAAAAAGTTACTTACCAAAAATATACTTTTTACTGACTATTTTTTTTAAAAGTTACTGACCGATTAGTAAGTTGGCAGAATTAACTACTTGTGTTAATATAAATTGCAGTTTTTTATAATACACCTAAGAGACCAACACTAAAGAAGATTAATTAATTAAGTTTCCATAGTTTGAGAAAATACCAAACAATTGACGGATCATCAATGTATATTCTCAATTCAAACATCACGAAACAAATAGCAAGTTTAACCAAATCTTACAAATTTTAAATTTAATCCCAATAACGGCGATATTAAATAATAGTTACATAAAGTAAAAAACGTTTTCTTACAGTTTTTTTTAATATAAACATAAATATTCGCTAGTATACAAGTATCATACATAATTCAAGGCTATCCAACCTTAGGTAGCCCGAGGGCCGCATTAACAAAAAAATGTTGGGATTATCGATTCATGCTAGAATTTAAATTTTAAATTTTTTATTTTCGCGCGTGAAAATCACATCACAAAATCAGCTCGCGGGCTGCTATTTGGACAGCCTTGAATACCATGTAGTAAACAAATGACTCAAAAGTCGCACAGCATAAGATGAACAATATTGTCCCCTATGGCGGTAACGTTTACGAGCCAAATTTGTATATCAACAATCGGAAACGTCAAACACGCGAATTTAGACTGTACGCACCCTATCCAGAAGGTGCAAAATCGCATACGTTTAACCAAAACCGTCTTGACAGCGGACACGGTGCCGAGAGAGGTTATGTTGTCGTACAAACATCAAACTAATTAAAAACCAAACCACGCTATATGGAGTGCGAATTCTGAGACATTGGTATCATCGGAATCTACGGAATGGAATGTTTGCATTGACAGCTGATAAGAAGTCACAGGACGCAGATTGCACAGCAACAAAAGGCCGGGAAGGGAAATACAACCGGAAGTCACCATGAAAGGAAGTAAGGGGGGTGGTGGGTTTAAACTGATGTCGCAGCAGCAATTGACGAAGATCGCAGCCTACCTGATGATTTAAATAATGAAGCGACGGGCGAATTAAATCTCGCCGACCGATAAGACGATCGAGACTTGGTGACGAGTGACGCGTCGATTCGCCATTTCCGGCTAAAGCGATACAGGCAGGCATTCCCAGCCAGTACGAATATGTTTTTGGATAATATTATCGAGCTGTGATAATTCTATGACACCATAAATCTTCCGCACAGTATTTTATTCATGTTTTGCACAATAAAACAATATTTTATGTAGGCGCACAGTTGAATATAAAATGTCCAGTTTTTTATGCAAATTCTCGGTATAATATCGTAAGCGTTCATTATAATGATGGTACCCTTCGTCGAGTAGCGTCAAATTTCAAATATATGGTTTTAAAAGTAAATGGGTTGGTTGGTTCATTGGTATGGTTTGGTTCGTAATATTGACAAATGGAGCGTGGTAAAGGCGCTTATTCACAATTCATTGCTAAACATTACAGCCATGTCGTCAACAATAATAAATTATCTGGTTTTATTTTAATTATTATTTATTGTTATTATGTATCTCTTGATGATTTATTCCGCGGTAATAAATTAATAATACCCCGTTGATAATAATTACGCTAGCGCAGCGTCGTACTTATCACTGTAGCTTTGCTCTGCGGCACTGCAAATTATTATCAATGGGGAATTATTAATTTATTTATTTTATTACTGTGGGTACTCGGTGAATCAATGGGCTGGGGTTGGCGTCACTGTCTCCCTGACGGTTGGCAACCCTAGTACCGGCGACCGAGTGTTAACACAGGTCACTCACACTCCGTATCCGTCGCTCACACTAGAGACAACCGAAATTGTTGATGACATGGCGAGTCAGTGGCTATAGCGTTTAACAATTGTGAATAAGCAGTGTTAGGCGTGCGACGACCAAAGTTGATATGGAGAGGGGTGGCAGTCGCATGGTGCGATGGTCATTGGGGCATGTTACACTATCAATACGTATCGCGATACTAGTATTGTGCGTATCGCGTTAGTATCGTGATACTAAGGTAGGGTGTCAGACTATCAATACTATTGACATCAGTATGCAGTTTGAGTTTGTAGAGGATACTTGTGTTTTGTGTTTGAGCCATGAAAATGGACAATAGAAGAAAAGCCGCTATAGCTATAGTACCCGCAATTGCGTTGAAAAGTAAACGTAAATAATAAAAATTTATTTAAAAAAATTCGCTCGGCGGAAAAATGTGTGTAAATAATAATTTATTGTTTTTGTTAATTTTTTTCTCTTCGTTCGGGTCCTATAATGCTGGGCACGTCTCGTAGGTATAAATAAATATTTTTAAATCTGCTTCCGACTCATTTTGCGAGGCCTCAGCAGTCGGAGAACCGGTTTCTAAACAAAATTCGCGGATTTCAAAACAGTTCGGATATTCACCACGATACCATAAATATTTCTACTTTGTGTATCGTGATACGCGAGTATCGCGTGGTAATATTGATAGTGTAATATGCCCCTGAGTTATGACAGGTGATTGCCGTTTGCGACCGCCAAACGCGAAAGCCAACCATTATAGCAATGTTACCACTTACCAGGTCGTGAAATCAAATGTTAAGAATAGAAAATACTTGAACATTTTCGTTTTTCAAAACGAGGACACTTTTAACTATATGACATTAACTACACCCTGAGGATCTCAAAAAAGTTCAAACGAAGAAAAAATTACTTTTTTGAAAATATTCTCAAGAGGATAAGAAAACTTTATTGTATGTAAATGTAAATTGTAAACGGAAAGGAATAAATAAAATTAAATCAATGCTTTTCTATATTTTATTTTAAAATTATTCGAGTGTCAAAAGTCAGCTTACAAATAGAAATAACAATTTTTATAGTTGTGCACAAATTTGCAAGATTTTTTTTTTTAAATTTAATTATAATTATTTTTTGAATATGCATAGCACCATTGCAAACATATCAAAATGTAAAATCAGAATACAAAATATGTATTTATTTATTTACATACAAATTTGTATTTCTAAAGGTAGAATAAATGTCGCATAAAAAATATACTTAAGCTGAAAACTTATTTGTGTCAAGTCGTGCCTTTTTGTATAAATTTTTTTAATGCTACTTAAAACAAGGATATAATATTAAGATTATATAAAATTCAAACTTATTTACTAAAATAGTTGCGATTTTAATAAATTTAGCTTCGTCTTCAGAAAGAAGCATACATATTTGATTTTAAGCATTGACTCTTCACTTTTAAACATTTTTGTTATATGTATAAATTAGGCAAGCTTTTCTTTTACTTTATTTTTATATCTAAACAAAAGTATATCAATCAAGCCTATAATAAAATTATTTAGGTTTTAATTCAGAAACTAACATAATATCTGATAATTTATATGTAACACATTTCTAAACCAATGTAATAATACATATTATGAAAGGCTAGAGAAAAATTTGAAGACAATTTTTTTCTAATAAATATTATTTTACTTCTAATTATTAAAAAATCGATTAAAAACGTAAAAATCAAATTGGATATTATTGGCTATCAAAATATAAAAAAGTTGTATGATTCGATTTTCTTAACAATCAAATAATTAATATTTTAATTTTCATCTAGTCGTTCTTTAGTTGATATTTTTGAATTAGATATAAATTCCAGCTTCAATACATTCAAGCTGCCCTCCCTAAGAAATAATTATTTATTTATTACTTCTTTCAAAAAATATATAGACATTTCAAAATTTCGTCTCATGTTGAATATTACCAACAGAAGATGATTATTTATTTGTGATTATTGTCGAACAAGCAATTCAAAAAGTAAATACAACTATGAGACAACATCACAATAGCATAGAATTGAGCACAAGTATAGGCAGTGCCGTAACTAGGGGGTAGGAAAGTAGGCAGTTGCCTAGGGCGCCAAAATTTGAAAAGGCGCCAAAATTGAAAAGGGCGCCGTGGCGCCAGATCGCAAAAAAAAAACGTTGCATCACCTATTCGAGCGGTAAGCGCTGCGCCACTACACATACTCGTACGTACACACACTCGCAGTCGAGTGAGTGCGAACGAAGGTTGCGAGATTCACCGGTATGCCCTATGCGTCAATTGCATCACCAGCGCCGAAAATAGAACTTTATGAGAAGTAAAAGAAATTCATTGTGAGCCAATTTTTTATATACGTAATTGAATTCATTGACTATGCCACTATGGTAATGTTTCTTATTTATATGTAAATATATTAATAGATACTTTCAAAAGCGCTTTGTTTTTATTTTTTTACAGTAAAATCTAAACTCTTGCATTTCGGGCATTTCGATTTATCCTAAAAATGAATATGACACATCCTGAACCAGTTTTCAGAGTTTGCTGAAATTCTAAATCAGACGTCCAGTTTAATTAAACTGCGAAGCGTGGGAAAAAATCATCTTTAATACTATTATATAATTATATTATTAATATAAAAAATAGTATTATAAAAAACACACTTTCACGCACCCACATACACTTACTTCTTACACACACATTTAGTATTTTCTCTCATTGATGTTATTAATTGTTAATCGATGGAAAGAATGTAATTGGCCTTTATTTTATGTTAACTATGATTACTTTTAAATTGTTTTTCTCATTACGCTGTATGTTTAGCGGAAAAAAACCTGAAAATTTTCAATTTTCAATTTTAAAAAAAAATATAAGGGGGGGTGGGGGGCGCCAAAGGCGCGGTCTGCCTAGGGCGCCGAAAACCCTAGTTACGGCACTGTCAGTATACATAGGTATAAGCGCATCAACATTTGTAGGTACGTATGTTAATTTTAAAGTCTTTACAGAAGGGTTTTATACAAGCATGGCGGATATTGGATTAAATCTCATAATCTTGGAAAGTAGGATCCAGAAAAAACTTGTAACCGCACATAATGCAACACCACCCCAACCAAGGTCCAGAGACCAAGATGTGGAAAATATTCTGGCACTCAAAAGACTCTCAGTGATCATCATCCCTTGAGGACCTGCTACAACTCCATCAATACAACGATCCCCTTCAGTCTCTACATGGGGTTTACTCTGTTGTCTTTTAAAGTGTATAATCATTAGGGTAAAAAGTGCAAAAAGGGCTGAAATAAAACAAACATAGAATATCAGAATACATATTATATTTATGTATACGGAAATGATTTAAAATACATACCCGCTAATAAATGCATTACACCTGTTACAAGTACGGCACTAATTTGATGCTTACATACTCCAAAAGCGCCAACCAGTGCCGCACTGCCGAGTACAATTAAACATACTAAAGCGCAGGAAATTGAAAGATTTTGCATTCCTAAAAGCACAAAGTAAATTCAATCAGATTTATTAAAAACTCTATTCAGCTGAGATTCACAAAACATTCTCACTGTGTTGCCAATCGGCTCTTGGTTCACTGCCTCCTGCTCCTTCGATACCTCCGGCTAAATAATTGACACAAGAATGTGCTTTGGGAAATCCAACTCTCGACAGCAACATTATTTCTTCTTCTGCAATTAAATTTAAATGAACTAAATTTGAGAAACTGAATATCATAAATTTAAGCGAAATAAATCATAAATATAAAAACTTGGTACCATGCAACAATCTACTCAAACTACAATAATATATTTATATTGATAAAACAACAATTCTTGCTTTGTTATAGTACGTACATACCATATATGCTGACTAAAACTCAAAAAGTCTATATAATATCACACAGATATACTCTGTCCAACTTAAGAAACACCCTAGTCTTGAGCGATTTAAAACCGATCTGCGCATACTACCAATGAGCTTCGTCACCATCTCCGCTTCTTGGAATAAAAATTAACGATAACCGACCAATGTCGTAAATCTCGGACATCCACAACCCTCTTTTTTTTAGTTGTGCGACAGCAAGGTGCTTCTTAAGTTGGACAGAGTACATACATGTAGATACAGTGGCATGTAAAATTACCTGTTAAAGTCACACAGAGTGTCCAAATGCCACCATTCATTGGAACAAGAAAAGTATTTCTAATAAATTTGTTTTTTTGATTTTTATGCACCACCTGTAAAAGTTAAAGATACTTATTGAAAAACAATGTCTTTTGGTTAATTCATAGCGTGCTATCCAAGTCGGGACTTGGAAATTTGAAAATTTCTTTTTGAAAAAAAAAATTTTTTTTTTCAGGGAATATCAACATTGTTTGCAAAAAGAACGTAAACGTGTCAGCAAAATTTGAAACGTTGGTGTTTGAAGATGTTAAAACTTTATTTGTTTTATGTATCGAAAATAAGTCAATTTTCACAAAACAATGAAACTCAATTCCGTTTTGCACCGAAATTTTTCTTGCTTTATTCATAAGATTTTTTAATGATTCGATTTGTATCAATTTTAAATATAAATGATACTATTGATCTGAAGCAGTTTAACTAGACTATTTAGGGAATTGAATTTTATTCTGAATTTCCGCATTATATGAGTATGAAATCAATTCGTACGTAATATGTACATATAAACCCGTTCCCATCATGTTATCAACGCACATTATCGTACAAGCTGTAAGCGTATTCAAAGTACCTACCATGTCATTGACATATTTTGTACATATGTATGTATGTACATAATTATGTTGGTATACTATGTCAATTATCGATTTTTTCCAACAAAGCAACTTTACACGAATGCAAATGTGCTACAAACCCAACGAGCGATTGATCAATTAATACAACCGTTGGAAAATGATCATTTAAAAAGATTCCAATCAATGTGATTTCTGCTAAAACAACTTAATTTGATTACACGTTTACGTAGCCACATAAATAGAACGTGTGGGCAAATATGTATGTGGCCTACTTACTCTTATTTGGATGAGAATTGAGGCGGATATATGTACATAAGTTGGAATATATGTACATATATGTACACAGAAGAGCGGAAGAAGGAAGAATAAGGGAAAGGGAAAGAAGATGAAATAATCACCAATTAAATTGTAATTAAGTCGAATAATTGTTTGATTACAATGTCAATTATTTATATTTTTTTTTATATGAGGCATCTAAATAATAAAAAAAGTGTTTAGCCCGTATGTTAAGTGAAATACTATAACTAAACTCTTGTTAGTCTATTACTCATGAACTAATTTGTATGAAACACGTAGCTCTAATAAAATTGACATCGTCAACCACTTTCGAGATTAAACGCTGGCGATACATGGATATATGTATGTATGTACATATGAAGTTCAATTAAATTGGAACACCTATTCAAATTCTATGTAATTGATAGAACGATTGCTAAAAAGGGTATTAAAAATTTGACTAAAAATTGTGCAAGACATTTTTCAATTTCGATCAATCAGTTTTAATTAGGCTTTTAGTGAGCCTCACACTTAAATATTAATATAAAATTTTAGAAATTGTGTTTTACAATACACGTGCACAAATGTCTAAAAATGTTACATTTATTCAGCTAATATTTTCCATGAAAACGATATCTAAAAAGCTTTCAGCACTTCAAATTCAATACGGTTCTTTATTTTGACATGAACTACATAATGTGTATATTTTGAAATACGATATAAAATTTTAGCTCAATTAAAATATTACCTGTTTTTAAGGTAATGTTTTTTTACGTTACAATTTGAATCTAATGGATAGTAAGGATTGATTCATATTATGACTAGAGTCGTAAGCTTTCAACTTTCAACCAAGTAGATACTGAAAATATCCAAATAAAGCCGAGGCATCGCAAAAAACACACACAGGTTGAATATCTGTTGCGTGATTGTCTCATCGCTAGGTCGAGCTTTCTAAATTTGCACGTGGTAATTCGACCCGACCGGTACGGTACGACTTTGAAAATCGTTCAAAGCGAATAAAAGAAGCACGCGAAATTCAAAACGTCTATTTCGCGAAGGTCGACCCGAAAGCTCTCGTGTCACCGAAGGGGTCATAATAACAATGACAATTTTGTACACAATATACATACTCGTACATCACATGTGGATACACAATTGTGTACATCTACACAATTGGGATCGGGGGATCGTAAAGCTTACAACGATCGTGCCATAGAGGCGTTATTACGATATTACAACAGTCATGATTGTTGCAAAGGAAACAAGGATTTCCCAGAAATCGAACACGAATTACCGAATATTTCGTTTGTTCCGAATGCCAACGCATTAGCGATCCGACGCTGCGCGTTAGGGGTTAAAACACGACAATAGAGCTTGTGATACGCAAACACAATATGTACATATGTAGGTATATGGGCGTCGTGCAAAGTACGGACGTGAACGTCGATAAAATTAAAGAAAATTCATTCATCGCACGAAACGGAAGCTACGTTTGAATATTTTTAATCTCTGATTGGTTGATCATCTCTGGAATTGGTAACTTTGGTAACTAATTGGTATTGGAGGGAGGAGTGTATCTTATCGTAAATCATCACTACAACTTAATTAACACCCTACATCCGACGGTCTCGTACGATATTACTTATCTTATACATAGCTGAAATTTGTTCCACATAAATACGTCAGCTCAATTTATTGTAGTTTATCAGATTATAATTTTGTAAAATAGTGTCGGTTTGTCGGTGAGCTTTTGAAGAAGCAAGGGTCATCGCGTGATAACCTTAGCCTGAATACTTCACTTGAAAAAGCCTTTTCGTAAATTTCCACACCAATTTTCCTTTGAACCGGAATAAATACGGGGAAATTGATTCACAAAACCTATAATCAACCGACACTTGCGAGCGTTTTCTGAAATTTCATAACTTACTATACAATCGATTGTCGATTATGCTACTCAGGTACACAAGGCACCAAACTATTCAAAATATTATGCTGAAAAGTAAACAAAATTACGTACTTGGTCGTTTATTCGAATAATAATTAACAAGTTGATACAAACAATTAGAATATTAAATTTTAGCGCTTAGAAGGGACGGGGCACGGCCCGTCTCTCCATCACACACGAAACGACAATTAAACTATTTTCGTGATCGCAAAAGTTAACCGGTTAAAATAATGCGCCATCATATTTCAACCCAATTCTAGATATGATGTGAAATTTATCAAAAAATATACATAACTCGGAAAGAACGAGTCATTCTAACGTGGGATTTTCTCAATTGAGCATCCTAAAAATAAAGTGAATAATTTTTCAACGCGGTGAACATTGACGGATGGATAATATGGAGAGATGGGAATTGCTTTTAAGTTGATTATTTGTTTATAGTATTCGTTAGGGGTTCAACGTGGTAAAAACGACGAAAAGATCCTGTCTCTTGAAGAAAGTCCTCCGTGAAAGTTTTCTTAATCTTTTTTAGAGCTTGTAAAGCTCCCCAACTTATCGATTCTGAGAGACTCCACACACCGGAAAAACGAGATACGAATTTACGATGAATCAAAATACACTTTCGGGATAAAAGAGCAAAAAAAAAAAAGACGAAAACATCTCTCGCTCATCGTCGTCGAGGGTTTGAATGTAGTTTTCTTTCATTCGCGATTACATTTTCAGCATGTGTGTACATTTTCAGCATTTTCAGCATATACATACATATGTGAACCTTTTCATACATTGACTTGTTTGCGAACTGAAAATTTGAAGGCTTTGTTTCGGCGCGAAAGTCCCAGTTTGCGAAAGAATGCTAAAGTCCAAATACACTCCTGTATTATTCAGAATATGCATACGAGAAAATGCGAGGGTTTCTCATATCTATTTAATGAAATATATGTACACGTAGGTACATTTGAATAATGCAACACTAACCGTTTGTAATTGTTAGGTTTTCCCGACGAGTTATTAAATTGAACCCGTTATTCTCTAGATAGTTAGATATGCATGCATTTATCGATTTGGCTATTATTGCACGGTTTCGCAATCTAATTAACACGTTCGCCGCTATAATGACGATCGATGACATTGATATTCCATTATGGACCGCACATTGACGGGTCAGGAAATAGTAATACCTCATTAAAAACGTCAATAAACCATATTTCATTAAGTACCTGTAAAAACCGTCAATTAAAATATTTATCTGAATTGAAATTCAATTACACGCCGGTGCGATACTTGATTGAAAATCACCAATCGACACAAATACCATATCAATTATAATTATATTAATAAAATGTATACCATTTGTAATACAGCATGAGGAAAAATTCGATTTAATAATGTATGCATAAAAATAAACATCGAAAATTCAGCAACGAATTCCCATTCATATTAAAAAAATCTCAAGCGTACTAAATTAACCATTGTTCGGTAATAGCGAACAAATTGGATGCATTTCAACATTGTTGGATTTGTTCAATTTGTTTGTTCCACGTTCAGTATCTAGTTATGTATGTATATACATACATATGTAATATGAACGTGGACTTACTATTTTCCGAATGGGATGCGTTCCAAAATAGTCACAGCCATAACAATCCTATCAAGAATATAGTTTAAAGAGATAGTTAGAACCCACATATAGATTCATCGCGGATTATATAACCATCTCAAGTGTTCCAAACCCCGTTCCTATTAAGATTAAGATTCTATCAACGTGTAATGAGATTTGTGTCGCTGGTAAGTTTTCTTGGAAAAAAATATGAGCTGGTATCTGGACAAAGACGCACAACTACCAACAATAATGGGATTCGTGTGTCTCCAAAGTGGGTGAGAGGTGGGGTGAAGTGGGTGGATGGAATTCCCCTATCGTCTGCACGGATTTTATTTGAAAAGTCTCCAAATGCTCGACATGTCACGGAGAAAATGACCTCAAGACATGGAATCTCATCGCAAAATAGCGTACCCATACACACAGCAGCATATAAATACGAATTGACGGGTGAGAGAGTCTGAAGAACAATTCTTCACAGATTCGTAGAGGGTGTAGGCACGTATGACGTAACAGTGTGTTGGAAAATCTCAAAACATGGCATCGTAATAATAGTTGGAAGGGTACAAATGTACCTACTTTGCAACGGTTTTTCCCACACAAATACAAATATGTAAAAGTATGTATGTATGTGTACAAAGTCACATTCTCGGTAGGTTACGTAATAAAAAGATCGTAAAAATATGAACGGCAAACGGTGGTATGTATTCGATCGTTTCAGCTGAAATTTTTCACACACGAGCACTGTAAAATAAATCGTAAAAACTGGAAAAGCGAGAGCCCGACGAAATATGTATGAAATTAGCCGTATACTGTCTGTCGACATTTCGCATTTATTTCAAGGAAAAATTGCAATTGAAAATGGATAGATATGGATATGAATTCATTGGATGATATTGGTAAAATTAATGTTAATGATAATTATCATATTATATACTCGTATATGTGTCTTTCACAATTGATCGCGTTGTCTAACGTGATAAAAGTCTTCTTGGGTTAAATCAGTGGTGTTGTTGTGGTTGAGCAGTGGCGTAGAATAAATTTAGAAGTCGAACGCCATAATCTCTCTATATCAAATAGGGTTTATTGACCAGAAACCATTGCTCAACAAGGCGCGAAAATGTATCTTTATATTTTGTAATACCATGTAAAATAAAGTAAAAAGATACACATTATGTAGGAACATATGAAAAATTGGAATATCTGTAATAAAAAAATGTATTTTTAATAACAGTTTTCATTTTTCTAATTCGATATAAATACATTTCGATAAAATTGCCAATTTTAGACCCTACGGATGGGGGAAATTAAGCTATCGAAGAAAGAAATGATAATTTCAACTTGGACTCGTAAAAGTGGCTATAAATCTAAATAAATTGAATGTCTGCCTTTGAAACGATTCTTTATTTTTTTTTACGTGTTTTATTACCGGTTTACTTTACCACTATAAATTTTACGCGTAGAAGCATCGAGAAATTCATAAAAGGTATATACCTAGTAATATTGAACTTGGCTATGCATACCTAAAGTGTAATATACGCTTTTGTAATAAGGTCGAAGCACATAAGTGGGACGAACTTCTTGCCATAACAAGATGAATCCATACGATTGATGATGATGTGAAATAAAACGTCCGAAAAACGATATAAATATTTTATATAATATACATACATACATAAGATATATGTACATTATAAGAGTTGCTTGATTCCATATTGATTCCATATGGACGACCAAAATTTTAAAGAGAGAACTTTTAATACATTGTCGTCGAGATAAAAATCTGACCCGACGAAGGGTCGATGCGAGCATGCAAATACTGTTTTTCTTCCACGAAACGAGCAAATCGTAAATTTTATACTTATTTTTTCAAAACGGAGCAAGGTACTATCGCAATTTTCCGTCGAAACTTCAGTGCTTTCAGATACGCGATCTGAAAATTCGGTTTTAAAATTTGATACCAACACTGGAACTTGTTCGCCCCAAAGTATTTGCATATTCAATTTTTCGAACGAAAATATCTAGGTCACAACTAGGAAGCGTTGCAATAAAGACTCAAAGCGATTTGTCAACGGCACGCTGAATTTGCAAACTTGCATCCGAATCGATCGGTTAAATAGAAAATGGGTGTTTGAAAGTTTCAAATTCAAAAATAATGCGAATGGCGACTAGACGGCGACGATCTAAAGTCATTTCGTCGTATTTTTCTAATTGAAATTAATCTAAGAGCTTACCTTGGCTACAGTTCCGTCCAAGTACCATTGCAAAGATATGGAGGATTGGTTTGTCAACGCGTCTAGGACATTTCTGTTCCAGGTCACGTGCTCCCAATGATCAGTCATTATGGCAGCGCACAACATTGCTGTTGAACAACTAAATGACAAAATGAAAGTAAATAATCATGAATAATAAAGAAATACCTAATATAAATAAGAAAAAAATGTGTAGGTATGTTTGTACATACATATGTGGGCAAACAATGTAACCCTAAAGCTCGAAAACCAATTAAGGGTATTATTTTTCGGTTCTAAATATTTATTCCCCTTTAATTGAAGCAGTTTATAAATTTAAATATCCAATTTGAAATCAACCGTGTACCTACTTATCACGAAAATTTTAATCTCATTTGTGAATAAAATATTAGAACGTAATTAAGGTAATACGCTATGTGAAGTTTATTCTGAATATTTTGCTTCTGTTACCATTTTCTTTTAATAATACAAGAAATTTGAATTTGGTATATGTACTGCTGACAATGCTTAGTACTTAGAGTTATAAATAATATAATACAAGATTTAATTCTGCAGTTATGGTAAAACTTTTTTGTGGCTTAACAAGAATTAAAATGGGCCAAACTGGATGCGTGTTCAAACTGAAAGTGTGTTGTTAACTAATAGACATACGTATGTATGTATGTATGTATATTGCGATAGCATTTGCAAACAAATTGCCTAATAGTAATTAAGTAGTTTATTTGAATGTAATTTTATAATGATGGCTATATACGAAACTGTCAAAATCGTAAAAGATTTAAAAACGTTTATCACATTTCGTTAAAAGTGCTTTTAAAGCGCGAGCTTTATAAAATTGTTCTAGCGACAGTAGTAATACATCAATTAAACCGTATTGTGTAAGTAAATGGATAAGTAGTACATAATGGTGAAGAATTTCAATAAATATTGGTTTTCGGGATTATATCGATTGAAATGTGTGTTATAAAGCCCTCGGGAAAATACAGGTTTATGATACAAACACCATTATGGTAAAATGTGGGTTAATTGCGGTAGCAATGGAGTATACTGCTTGCATCAATTTATAACTATAATATCACGCGAACCTGCACTTTGGTGCATATTTTCACTGTAAATAAGTGTGGTTATAATATTAATAATTATAAGTAATTGCAATTTATTGTGAGTATTAAAAAAAATAGCCTTTAACGTTTTTAAATTCGTTATATGCATTAAACAAAAGGGAGGATTTGCGTGGTAATCTTGTAACATGAAAGGTTAATTTCACGCGGCTAATAAATACTGAATAAAATTGCGGTAGAAGAGGACCGAAGGTACGCCATTAAACCCTTTTTTTTGCTGGCACATTTTCATCTCTAGCATAAAAGCCAAAAAACGAAAGGAAACCATTCTAAGTTAATTGAAAATATGGTGGAAAAACAACAGGCGAGAATCCCGAATTTTCCATTACGAATCGAATTAGATAAATGTTAAAGCAATTTCGTTTTATTGCGACAAGTGGGAAATTACATAAAAGGAGATAAAAAGCAACAAGTTTTCGTTTTCCTCTTTGCTCCACCAAAATATGGATATTATTAGAATGTGATGAAAGAATGGGAAACATATACGAATAAATTATATTTGTTTGCAGTATCAAATAGAGAATTTTTTCCGGCCATAAACGACGCATAAAATTTGTGTAGTAAGTACCTAGTGATCACTTAATATTAAATTATAATTGATTTAAACTAGATAAATATTTATGAAAAGGACTACATTATTTTACGTCAAATATTTTTTTTTGAAATTATTATGAATGAAAAATGCAGCGAAATTTAATATTAAATGTGTAAATTTTGAAATGCATTGCAGACGCAGACGTGAAAAAATCGCTTGGCGAAAGTCCAACAAGTAAAATAATAATATGTCGCAAGGGTTTATCGCTCTAGTTATGCTTAAGGTATAGGAAAAGTATGTCTGTGTAAATAAAATTGATGTTTCATACCTAGTCAAAAGCAATGTACCAAACAGGAAAAATATCGAGGGATGAACGTTGCATTCACAATCTTCAGAAGATTCCGTCTGAGCTTCCATCTAAAAATTTTATGTACATACAACACAATGAACTACATACATAGATACATATGTAGATATATTTAAATAAATAAAAAAGTAAAAATAACTACTACATAGTATAAGTAAAAATAAATAAACAGTGAAAAATCATATCTCGTTTTCTTTTTTTATGTTTATACAAAAATGGACATTTGACATAATATCAATTACTTCTGCATTGAAATTATACATAAATAGGCTGCACTTGTGCATTCGTTTTTATTATGTTTAAAAAATATATGGTATTTTTTAAATTTACATACATTTCAGCGTTGCCATTTAAAAGGTTAAAATTTTAATAGATGATGTCACGAATACGTGTTTTTCGTTCGAAAATATTTTGACATTTTGGCGAATTGTTATAAAATTTTGCGACACAACACTTCACCAACGTGATAAGAGAAGGTCTGGCTCGTGTTGGTGAGGGGGAGAGGGGTGAGGGTGATGGGAAGGAAGGGGTTGAAAAGCGCGCCTGCGCCCTTATACACTATGAATATCCCCATACACGTTTATAAAATGCTTACGTTAGAAAACCATTGAAAAAAAGCCTTTTCATTATGTACGTATGATACATCAATACACCATTTCAATTCCTGAGCAAGTCTTATCTGTGTTATTCTGCATACATTAGATTTCGAGCCCTTTCATGAGTCTGTGTCTGAGTATTCATTCATACAATATTCTATACATCAATCACTATGATGCAACGGTGTGTGAAATATAATGTATATTGGTAATAAAGATCAACAAGAATGTCGAAAATATTAATTTTGAATAATATACCGTGTCATATAAACGTATACGATGTTCTTATCGTATGCAATAGAGCAATCTTTTCAATCGAGTGGGATTCCCATAGGTTACATATCTAATGAACAAATATTGAACATCAAATAATATATGTTTTCTCATTCAATGAACTTAAATTAGTGAATAATCAAGGTCCAGGCTAGAATTTTAAAAGGTGTAAAAACTATAACATTAAAATTTTCAATTGATAAATATTTAAGGGAATAATAAAGTATATAAGGGTTATGTATTGATTTGTAGAAACGTTTTATTGTTGGGTAGGCATAAGTAAATACCTTATGGTAAATTGAAATACAAATATAACTTATACTCTTTATTTTTAGTTAAGTTACAATTTACAGTCAAGAAGTTTTGTATAAAAAAGTTTTAATACAAAAATGCATATAAAAAAAATATAATAAAAATAGCACAGTCGGATAAAAAGGAAATAAAGACACATGACACTGTCTTCGAATTAATTGGCATGCATAAAAATTAACGTAGTACATCGAAACGATATGAGAATTCGGAGAAATTAAATAACTTAAAAATTAAAACACTTTAAAAATATAAATATGTATAATTAATTACATTTACTATAAAGTCTTTGATATGACACTATAATTCAAGAGCACCATTACATATATCGAACATTGCTGTATTCAAATATTCTGTCGAACCTTAAAACTCTATATTAAAAATAATAACCTCTAGGGACAGTAGTTTCATCATTATTTACTACTTGATTGGTCCGGGAGTCAGGATATATACCTGACCGATGAATTACGAAAAAATATATATTTTATTCAAATAGAAGTCTTTCGGATATATTTAATATCATACATATACACATTTAATATCAAGAGGAATATTTCTCAATCTAATACAGCCATAATTTATTTTTTTCACTTTTATATAGTAAAATAATATTTATATATAAGGCAAGTGATGCTGCGAATTGTCGGCAGCATTAACACATTGTATAAACAATTGATTTTAAGAGGCACGACACGAATCCATTGATTCTGATTAAGACGCTACTGTGTTTAGCCTCTACCGAGGAAGAGGCAGAACCTCTTCGTCACACTGAAGTATGTTGCACTCCGTTGTTGCTCGTCCATTTGTTTTTCGATTTGCTAGTGTCCATATCACAATCAGAGTCTTCTATTTCGCACAGGTTCATCGAAGATATATCACTGTGAGAACCTTGACTTAGTAAGGAGTTCCTTTCCTCTGAAACAATCAATTACAATAAAACATTACATGACACATTCTATAATGGGTAATTTGAAAAGGGATGGTCAATTTTAAAATTACCTAGCATTGCTAAAGTTGAATTCATATCACTGTCTTTACAATTCTGTCTCCTTCGAGAAAATGGGAAGCCATATTGCGGCACTTGGATGTCCCCATCGCCGTCTAGATCTTGCTCCGCTCCCGTTTCTCCCTCCGTTGAACTGTGGATGTACTGGGGCAGGTAAGTGTTCGGATGAAGTAGATAAGCTTCCGCTATAAAATAAGCAATGGTAAAATCATCATAGACGATACGAATTTGGAAATTCAAAAACAACTTTGTATGGAAAAATTATACATGTTAAACAGTACACTTTGTGCATATGCATTCAGTATGTTCAAAAGTATGCAGTGAATTTGTAAGTTGTAAAATGTAGATATGTACAAATACGATGAACATACTGAATTCACACATGCAGTTAATCTTATATATCTACATATTTAAATTAAGTAAAATAATCATGATCATGCACCTACACATTTATTTCCAATAAAACACTGTTAATAGTATTGGAAAATTGATATCACACGAGTCAAACACGATTGGTGAAAATTGATAAGAATCAGCTTGTAAGAGGATTGTTTTTAATATTTCATAAAACACATATATTCAAATTAAAATCATGCCATAAGCAAAACTGGTTGAAAATGTAAAAGTTATGGATACGATTAAATTAGCAAAACACAAAAAAATGAACATGTAAGGAAAGCAAATGACGATAGAGAAAATTGCATTTCTTCGCAATATTAAAGATGTGAAAAATAGATTTTCAAGCATATAATACAAGAGGTCCACGCGTATGTTCACTACCGTCATACTTACAGAATATAACCATCACCATGACAAAAGGATGAATTGGGTTGTACTGTCATATCATAATCTATACAAAAAAATTATAAAATGAAATAATTTTTTTAATATAGTGTATCAGTCGTCATTCTTTTATCATTTTACATATTTCTTCAATGCGCAGTATGTCGGACAGACAATATTTTGTGCGTTTTTATGTGTGGAATAATTACCCAAATGATATCTAATGATCCAAAGCAAAATGATATGTACACAATACACATTATGATGGCAAAATAAATAATAAAAAAAAAACTTTATCTATACTACGCATATGGATAAAGTAATAAAGGCAAAAACGTACTGCAATCAAATATTTTTTCGATTCACTTAATAAAAGTGATCCATTTCACAGAACGTGTATCACATACATATGTATATGTAAAAATATACGATTTTTTCATCGGTCTAACCTGCATTGAAATTATAGACCGAGTCTGTATTGTCTCCCTCGTCTTCATCGGCCGCATAAGACGACTCTTCTTCATTGAGAGGCGTCATCTCATTGGGTTGTCCACCTTGGTTATTGACCAAAGGGGGTGGAGGTAACATAACTCGATGATCGGGCCGAGATTCGTTACTTTCGTTACTATGAAAACTGGACGAATCGGGAACTTCGCTTCCGGGTACTTCGGTGATATTCGATAAAACAGTACCGCCTCCATTGCACCAATCGGAACAGTCCCAGTGATAACCTTTACATTTAAAAATATACTTACAAACTTATTAAGATAAAAACATTAACCGATATGTTACTTTTGGCCGTAGATGAGTGCAGCACTCATTGTGTAATTTTCAGGTTTTAAAACAATAGGCACATGAGATTACTATAATATTCAATATAATTAAATGAACATTTGAGGCATTGATAGAAAGCTATGTCTAAATGAGTACTGCACCCATAGTGAGGAAATTATGTAGATAGAATGTTAAAGAAGTTATAAGCATAATAGATAAAAAGGAATTTGTTGAGGTTCATTTAAAAATTAAGATTATTGATGAACATGTGAAGAACTAACCACCAAGCATCCGAGGATCTTGAACTAATTTACCTTGAAGAACACCTCTCTGTTGATTCATCATACTGTCGCTTTTATTCACAGATATATTTCCTTTAAGATCTAAAATCAGAAATTATGTTAAAATAAAAATTGAAATTCTAAAAATTAAATTAGACAAACTAACGATTTTTACCATTTTTTATTCGATTATCTTGGAATGACTGAAGATGCATTTGTTCAGACCATGATGGTTTGTGAAGCATGTCCGTATCACATTGCGAGCTTGTAACGGCATTATTTTGTACAGGATCAATATTTAAGTTCCGTAAATAATCAGGTGGAATATTTTCTAGATCATCGCCTATTAAAATATAATAATATATTTATCGAAGGTACAGTATTTTTACAAAATTTTGTGAAGTTACAAAATTTCGTCTTACAAATTTTACACAAAAAATAAACATTACCTGCAGATCCGTAACTTCTGAGTGTGTCTAGATTGTTAATCAGATTCATAGGCGTGGAATGTATGGGATCGTTATGCACTGTCGTTACCGGTGCATACGAAGCAGGTCTTTCCATTCCGGATGCATTCATAAGCCCGACTCCTCGTTGCACTTCCAAGTTTGATAGTTTTGATCCTCGCTATTGAAAAATAAATATAATTAACAAAAAAAGAATTAACGGGACAAGTTCTAGTATATGTATTTAAAATATGTAGCTACAAACCTTTATATTTTGCATTTCGTGCTGTTGAAGATTTGAATTGAGTACACTTGCTTTGGCATTGTCAAGCGGACGTCTTCTCTGACATTTACGAGCAAGAACCAGAATACACAACATTGATATAACAACGACCATCACTGCGCCAATGATGAAAGAAGAGATGAGCCACCAATTATTGTTTCCGCCTAAGAATCCAACAGCGGATATGATGGCATTCGAGTGGAGTGGGTTCCCGCAGTTCATACCTTAAAATTAAGAGGATGTTTGAAAACTTGATACTTTTAAAGTAAATTAAATGGGATAAAAATAAACATGAAAATAACCTGTTTTATCAGGTGGACATACACATCGGAAGCTACCAGGTTCATTTATACACGTAGCTCCATTCAAACATGGATCACCTTTACATTCGTCAATATCGAGCTGCAATAGGAATATGAAATATAAAATTTTTGATAATAAAATATTGATTAACTATTACTATTCATACAATAATTATACCTCGCATAATGGTCCATAATATCCGTGACAACGACATGCAGGTCCACCATCGCCCTCTTCGCATAGTCCTCCGTGAAGACAAACAGATTTTCCGCACCACCTACCAATTTCACATCGTCTACCTCTCAGCGGTGGAACGCACAAACATTCAAAATCACCTAAAAATTTGATTTTTGAAATAATAATAATAATCGTATTATAATAATAAATTGTGACGTTGAATCAAATGTATAAAGTACCTTCAGGTAATGGTTTACAAACTCCACCGTAAAGACACGGTTGAGAAGCGCATGGATCTGTATCTATATCACAATTCGGACCCGTAAATCTTTCGTGACATTGACATTCGTAATCAATACCTTCGCCTTCCTCTAACGTGTTCATTAAATCTTTACAAGTACCACCTAAAAATTTGAATAATGATTTTTATAAAAATCGATGTGTACATAAAAATAAAATAATATTAGAAAATACAGGAATATATTATAACCGTTTTGACACGGAAGACTTCCACACGGTCCAGGAGGATTTAACATCTTAGGACACTTAATTTCAACATTTGCCAAGCGTTTGACAGAAACGGCTCCGGAAGATCCACCGCTATGCATAGGAACTACTTCATGTGAAATTCTTATATCACCAACACATCCAACGAATCCTTGATGAACAGCTTCAAGACCTTCACCAGAAAATAGTTAAACAATGATGATAATTACATGTGACAAATAATTACATCGTGCTATGAATAAGTTCAATTACCTAATATAGCTGGGTGTTGTCGAACTTCGGCACCGAGAAACAGGTCATCGGAGTACAAGTTTAATATACCATTTGTACCAGGTGCAGATCCATGAGAAACATGCTTTCCATCAACGGTTAAATGTGCAGTACTACCATCTCTCTCCAGTCTGATTTCATGCCATCGACCATCTGATACTCTAGTTGTTGGTACGCTCACTATTCCTTCTCCTGAACCGAGTTCAAACCGATACCGCACTTTTCCATCAACAATCTAAAATAAAATATTTTATAAGTGCATAAATAGAGATAATTCATAGTTATTTATACCTAGGATAGTTGGTGAATATGACTGGATGTAAAGAAGAAGAAATAAAACGAAGAATGAAACTAGGATGGAGCGCTTTTGGAAGAATGAACATAGTTTGTAAATCCAACATTGCGCTATGCTTAAAATAGAAGGCATACGACCAATGCGTACTGCCAGTTATGACGTATGGATGTGAAACGTAGATGCTAAATTCAAGAATGTTACGGAAGCATGGAAAGATGTACGCTTGGTATAACAAGAAGACATTGTAAGAGGAATACATGGGTAAGAAGTGTGACCAAAGTGGCAGATATAGCGGAACATGTGAAAAACGTGGCTAGGCATATAGCGAGAAGAATGGATAGCAGATGGACGCGATAAATACTTGGATGGTATCCGAGAGGATGTGAAAGAAAGCAAGGTAAATCGAGTGGATAATGGGCTGATGAATTGAGAAGAATATGTGGAGTCAACTGTATGCAGATAGCTCAAGACAGACAGGAATGAAAGAGGATTGTAGAGGCCTTCATCCAGCAGTGGATGTTGAACGGCTAAAAATGATGATGACATAATCAAGCATGTAATATCATTCTACTAATATCTTACCTCTAAAATGTTATAGTCGATTTTCCCAGATGCATACATCAGATTTCCAGATGGATTTAACGTTCTAAATTTCATTGATATGGTTAATTGATCTTCCAATAACCTTTTGCCATTGTTAGTTTCTTTCCTTATCTTGTATTGAGCGTAACTTTTACCACCAAAGTATACTGGATTGCTGGGAATATAGCAACTCTCTCCGTGACAACTAGATGTTTCAAGATCACACTTCATATCGGAAACACCTTCTACACATTGACAACTGTACCCCTGTGTAGTGTGATCAGGGAAACACTTTTTACTGTCCGGACATGGATTTCTTGCACATTCATTTATTATCGTTTCACATCTATCACCGCCATAGCCGTCTTGACATTTGCACTCAATTTTATGATAATGCATCGGGCATACTAGGCTAGTAATATCTGTAGCAATCGGTATTAGTTTATTGACATTGAGAATGTATCGATCTTGACATTCACCGTAAGCGCAATAGTGTGGACCGCATTTACTGCGAACAATCTCTTCTACGACTAACTTAGTCGACTCTTCCAATTCTAATAAATTAGAATTTAAGGATTTTCTGATGGTTTCCGATGAATAATAGTCGACGACGTGTTGTGAGGGAGGTTTTTTAACAGAAAACAACACATCCAAATCGTGCGCAATAATTTGACGCTTTTGAAGTGGATGCGAATTCCACAAAGTTAAATTACTATACGTTGAACGTCGATCTTTGTGACTCACCAAGTTTATATCGTCTGAAGATGGTTGTACGCTGATTATGACAACGTCTTTCAATCTACAATTCATGATGTTATGCACGGCTCTGACAAAACCTTTACGATGACTCAAAACGAAGTTCTTAGGGCCGATCTCTCTAAATCTTATAACGACCGAACTTTTCAACATTTCTTCAGATACCAATTCCACATTGACTCGGACTATTGTGTTAGATGAAAACTTTCCATCGGATACTGTTACGTTTATTTGATAATCGCCGATATCCAAGCGAGGCAAAGCAAACAGTGTTCCGTCGCTTTCGTTTATTCTGAATAGATCCGGAGTCGGATATCTGACTGCAGCCATAGGTGAAATTGAATACGTCAGTGTATCGTATGGATCTTGATCAGTTGCAAAAACTTTTCCAATTTCTCCACCTACATACTCATCCATGAACGAATTGATGTTAATTTCCAAAGGAGTAAGCACCGGTTCGTAATGAGACTCTTCGATAATTTTTATCACCACCCAAGTGTCTGAATATAGCGGCGGATTACCGTTGTCGAAAACGCGCACTTGCAACACATAATGATCTTTAAATTTGTGATTAAATCTAGTTGCGGTTCTGAGGAATCCGTCTTGTTCCAAGCGGAAGGCGTTTGCTTCGTTCCCACCACGGAAATCAAAAGTGTACGGAGCCGCATTGGGATGGGCATCTGCATCATGTACAACAAATTTAAGTATCATATGACCCAACGGCTTATCTTCTTGAACCATAGCTGTATAATTTGACTGTGAAAATAGTGGTGGGTTATCGTTGGCATCGGAAATTTCAATATTGACCATAACGAAACTCGACAGCACGGGTATTCCACTGTCTCTAGCGTGTATTTCTAAAACATAGCTAGATTGTGTTTCTCTGTCTAATTTAGAAGCCACTGATATGTAACCAGTATCAAAATCTATTTCAAATTGGCCTGAATTTCCCCGTTCGATGGAATATGTAACCTTTCCATTATCTCCGCTATCTATATCATTAGCAGTAACTTGGAAAAATTTGTGATTTATTTGGGCATTCTCATTGATGAGAGTATTATATGATGTCTGAGTAAATATAGGTGCATTGTCATTACTGTCAATTACAGTTATATTGACTATAGCAAGATTACTTAAAGGTGGAACACCTCCATCGGTGGCCTGAACTGTTAAGAAATATTCCTTAGCTCTTTCATAATCAAGATGTTCAGATATTATGATAAAACCTGATTTGGAATTTATTGTAAACTTCTTATGTTCATTGCCACCAATAATAGAGTATGTTATATCAGCGTTGATTCCGGTGTCTTTTGACGTAGCCAAAACTTTGACTACCTCCGTTCCTATGGAATCTATTTCTGGAACGGCTGCCGAATAGTATTTAGTGGCAAACTCTGGAGGATTGTCGTTTATGTCAGAAACTGTAAGTTGAATTGTCGCCTGGCTCCATTGTGAGTTGCTTCCGAGATCAGTTGCGCGAACTTCAAGTGTGTAAGAACTTCTGGTTTCTCTATCCAAAGGTGCCGCAATAGTTACAATACCACTGTCTGCTGTAATTATGAATTGGTGGTGCAAATTATCTACAAGGGAGTATCTCACCTTTCGATTAATTCCTAAATCTTTGTCATATGCATGAACTTTGGTAACGAGTGTACCAACTTCAACGTCTTCTGGCAATGTTACACTGTATTGACTCATTAAAAATTGGGGTGCGTTATCGTTTATATCTGATATTAATATTTCCACTTCAGAAGAGCATTCCCAGTGAGTTTTTTCTTTATCTTGAACGTGAGCAGTCAGTTGATACTTCCAGTACTTTTCTCTATCAAGACCAATGGCGGTCTTGATTTCACCAGACTGTTTATCGACAATGAAATTCTCGGCATTTTCTCCAGATAAATAATATCTTAATTTTGCATTTTGCTCCAGATCTTTATCGCTAGCTAATATACTCAAAACATATGACCCAACTGGGGCACCTTCTGATACAGTTTTTCTATATCGGTGACGTAAGCAATACGGTGGATTATCTAAAATGAGAGAAAATTGTTGAAAAAATGTAAACACTATGAAATACAAAAGATTTCTGTATTTAAAATATACCATTTGCATCCAAAATATCAACTGTCAGCTTAGTGGTTGTTGAGTGTCTCCCATCAGTTGTGATTATATCCAAATTGTAACGAGGAATAGATTCACGATCCAAAAGTTTAGTAATGTACACATCTCCCGTTGGTCTGATTTGAAATTGACAGAGTGAATCACCAGATGTAATATAATATTCAACTGGGGTTTCATCGGAATCATTGTCGGTAATTGCTAATTGTATTACAACTGTACCTGTAATCGTTAAGGAAGGATTATGATATGAATATTATAATTCAAACGCAAAATAATAGATTTACAGTGAAACAATGTAAATATGTACCAGGAAGTGCATCTTCGTTAATTGTAGCATGGTAATGATCCTTGGTAAAAACTGGTGGACAATCATTGTAATCTTTTAGCCTTACAATGACAGTCGTCTTCGTAACATGTTTATGACTACCGTTATCCATTGCTAGCACTTGAAATTTATACTCTGATTGAGCTTCTCTATCTAGTTCGACAAGAGTTGTAATCCATCCAGTAAACTGATCTATAGCAAAAACGTTGCCCATTTCTTCCATATCATTTCCAAGAGAGTATCTGACCTCACCATTTGACCCGGAATCTTTGTCCATAGCAGTCACTAAAATAAATTTAAAACATATGTACGCATAAATAAACCCATTGAATTTAAGAAATAATTTATTTTAAAATTCAGTAGATTCAAACCTTTTAAAATGGGTGTTCCTTGTTCAACATTTTCTGCCAGAGTCACGACATATGGCGAAGAATGGAAGATTGGTGCGTTGTCGTTTTCATCCAAAATATTAAGAGTAACTTCGGCCAAAGTGGAAAGTGGTGGACTACCTTGAGTTTCAGCCAAAATACCAATCAAATGGGAGTCTTTGGTTTCTCTGTCCAAATTACCAGATAGGGTCAAACGACCGAGTGAATCAATTTGGAACAAAGTAGGATCAAACAAGCCGGCAACTATTCTGTACGTCGCAGGTACATCGGAAACCATTTTGATTCGGGTTATTTCAGTATCTGAAATTTTTATGATAAACAATCAATCAACACATACTGACGAGTAAACGAATGTATGTATTACAAATGTATGAAAATAATACCAGTTGGAGAATTTTCATTCAAGAAGAAACGCTCGTGATTTCTCTCAAATATTGGAGCACGATCTTCAGATGCCATTACATAGACTTCAACGGAGACATCAGAATGTAATGCGGGTTTACCGAGATCAGACGCTCTAACCCAAAATTGGAATACTTGAGATTCTGAAATTGAGTTGGATTAAAATTAGAATTAGATTACAATTAGAATAACGAGCATTTGAGAAGATGAAAGAATTGCTTATTGTTAATGTAAAATACTTACCCAAAGTTTCTATATCAGCAACTAATGATATTGCACCGGTGTTTATATTTACACCAAATATTTCACTTACACCTGATTTTTTTGTTTCATAAATGGAATATTGAACCTTGGAATTTTGTCCATCATCATAGTCAACAGCTTTCACCTTTGAAAAATACAAAAAAATATAATTTGGTACTTTTCAGTGTTTAAAAATATATACAGCAACAAAGTTTACCTTCAAAAATGATAGTGTTGTAGTATAATTTGAATAAATTGCCGCTTTGTACTCTTTCAATAAAAATAAAGGTGCATTATCATTTTCATCAGCAACTTTTACACGCACAGTAGTGAAAGCAGGTCTTCCACCACTATCAGAAGCCATTACAGGAACTTCATATTCTTTAATCATTTCACGATCTAATTTGACCAAAGTTGTCAATTCACCAGTGATACTGTTTATTGAAAATGTTTTCTTTAGTAAATTTGACGGTATGGAATATGATACAGTTCCATAATCACCCAAATCTTCATCAGTAGCATTAACCTTAACAAAAAATACAAAAAAAATTTTTAGTTAATCAACATGAGTGGGAATTAGTAAATTAAAAGTTTTGCTAACCACAGTAACAAGAAGTCCAGGTGGTTGATTTTCCATAACAGTTGCTTCTTGCATGACGTGAATAAACCGAGGTGCATGTTTATTTGCCGGACTCAACGTTACTTTTGCAAGACTAAATGTCGTATAAACACCATCAGATACAGAAACATTTAGAACGGTCAAAGGCGATGATCCAAATTTTTGAATGTTCATCAAAGAGATTATACCTGATAAATGTAAAATGAGTCAAATTAATATACAATTGCAATAAAAACATGTGAGCGAAGGATACTATGTAGTTATAAATACCGTTTGTGTTATTTATGGAAAATGTTTGTTGATCATTTCCACTGATGATAGAGTATGAGAGATGACCCTGATCTGATATGTCGGGATCACTGGCTGCTATACGAGTCACAAATTGTCCTCGGACAGCATGTTCAGATATGACACAACTATATACCGGTTGTTCGATACGTGGAGGATTATCGTTCATGTCCAATACTGAAATATTAAAATAATCATTAAAACTCTATAGCTAGAAGTGAACAAATAAATGGAAAATTTTATCGAGGAAATTATGAACCTGTGACCCAAACATGTGCCGTGCTTGAGAGTGCTGGAACCCCTTTATCAGTAGCTATTACAGTAAAATGATGTGTGCTGACAGTTTCTCTGTCAAGTGATTGTTTCAAATATATACTACCGTCTGCTGAATCAACGTGGAAATATAAACTTGCATTGTTGGAATTTGGTGATATTGAGTACAATATTTCTTGATTTATTCCTGAAAAATTGGATATTTAGTAAATGTTTTTAAAATGCAATAGATATTATTAAAAAAAAATTAATATGTACCTGTATCATTATCGTGGGCATCCAATTTCATTAAAAGTGTACTCGGTGGTGCGGCTTCAGATACGGATACAGGATAGCTATCTAATGAAAATTCTGGTGGACAATCGTTGACATCATCAACAGCAATAGAAACTGCCACTTCAGCGTACACACCGGTTACACTATCAGTGGCACGAATGGTCAATTGATGAGATTTTTGCTGTTCATAATCTAGTTCTTCTGCGGCAAATAGCATACCTAGGATATGACATTTTAGATGATGAATAAATTTGTATGTAAAATAATCGTTATCCAAAATTCGTAAATTCTTGATATTTTAGTATTTAACATAAGTTTTTAAAGAATTCACAAAATAACTTTATATTTCGAACACAAATACTTCATCTATTAATACTTCATAAAAGTACTTTCTATAACTAGAATTGACATTTCTATTAATCGATTTGAATTACACGTCATAAAATATAAAATTATATCATGCAAATATGTAAAAATGCTTCAATTGTTAGTCTTTTTCATTTCAATTTGTCCATTATAATAATAATCATAGTCATCATGCAATACAACTAGCTGTTACCAAAATAAGAGAAAGCAATGAAAATATTTCTGTAATATAATAATTATATATAGGAATATCATAATGAATATTAAATGAAGTAAGTAGTTTGATTTGATGTAAACAGTGTGTGAATGTTAATGATATAAATGAATGTGTGACAATGAACCATGTTTTATAAATAGCAGTTATAAACAAAAATAATAAAAATAATGCACCATACTTAAATAGACATATATTCTCCACAAAACATGAACAGGCACAAATTAAGCTGTGGTCAAAGGCACATGTAAAACAAAAAAAATTGCAAAAAGGAAAGCAAACTACGTGATAATGATCGGTAAGTGAATATCTGCGAGTGGCATTGATTTGCTATGAGATGCTAGGGCACATCACACAAAAAATGAAAATTAAAATACATTTACAAGAAATAGATACTCACAAGGACCATTGTAACTGTCGGGTGCTGTGGAAAAAGGGAGATACAAATATTTAATCAAGTTAACTCTTTTACTATTTTCGTGATAACGAATGTTTAAAAAAACGAGAGAAAAAATATGCCTATGAAAAGTATTACCTATTTTCGCTCCCGCCCTTGGATTTAACTATTAAGCGTTATAATTTTAATAAAATACGGCAAATGTGCATAGTTATCAAAAAGAAATACAACCCACCAAATAAACCACTATCTATGTTAATGTAATACACGTTGTTTCGGTTCTTATAAGTAAAACGAATCCTTTTCGCAGACGAGAAATAAAATAACCACAGCTTCATGTGCAAATTATGATTTTTCATTATTACAATTTATGTACAAATAGTCGATACACAAACAATGGGTTAAATATCTTTTTGAGTACTTAAGATATTATTAAAATAAAACAAAAGAACAAATCCAAAAGCGACAGCACAAAGTCATGCAATGTTAAAAAAAATATCTACTATTAAATTTTGCAATCATAATCATTTTAATTTTAATTTTCAAGGAAGCCAAAACCTAGAATAATATCCCGAAACCGCAAATTGAGTTTTATTAAAAAATTATAGAAGAAACAGGTATGATGTAAGTACATATAGTCCATTTCACAGACTGTAGCTGTGTCCGTGGCTAGCTTGTATCTGTAGTATGATGATAACAAGGATACTTCGTCTTACTAAAAGTAATTAACTTTTTGTTTGATTATAAAGAAGCTTTCCAGAACCAATTTTTTGAGACAAATGAGTACAAAAAAATCGTATACAACATAAAAATTAACAACACAAATGAAACCTTGACAAATTATTGCAACCTTCACAGAAATGCCATTCTGTTAAACCATAAATGTTTTTCATGTTTGTATTATTATTGCCAAAGCATAACATGGACTTCACAACTTACCGTGAAATGGACTATAAACAAACGTTAACAAACTCATGACAATTACAATATAAAAACTGAATAATCAATATGATAAAGAAATCTAAAGGTGAAATACAAAATTGGTAAGTATTACAAGAGATATTTTCAACATGGACACGATTTTACAAGTCGTTTAAGATAAAATAGATAAATAATATTACCTCATTGAATAAGTTATTTTGAAAGCACAAATGTGTGTACGACACAAATAGCATTGTATACAAATGTAAATATAGAAATATTTTATAATATACCAGTGTTGAAGTCAAGTGCAAATTCTTCAAATTCGTTGCCTTCTACGATAGTGTAAATGAGCTTCCTTCCAAGAGGTGACGACGCCTGCATCGGAATACCTAAAGGACTTTGAAGTTCGACATTTTCAGGAACGCTCATTGAATAAAATTGTTTATCAAATACAGGCATTGATCTGTCAACCACTTTCACGTTTACTATTGCTTCGCTGTAGCACGGAGTAGCACCTACAACATTTCAGAACAAATTTATTTTAGCTCTAACATCAAATTGAAACTAAAATTTTTATTTTTTTTCAATGTGACTACAAACCCCCATCATAAGCTCCAATAACAAGTTGATATTCTTTATTGTGTCCTTCAAGATTTTGTTTCAAAGAAATCTCACCAGTTTTTCGACATACTTTAAACAATTCTCCGTGACCACGTTTCATTTCATAGCGTACTTCTCCATTTTCCATACTATCCATATCAATAGCGTGAACTTTAGTAATCACCTGTCCTTTTAGATCGTCAACGGACACAACGGCGTAATATGGCAAATTTACAAACATAGGACAGAAGTCGTTGATATCTAAGATAGTCACGTTGACTTTCACATGTGCGATTCGTGGACTATCGTGCTCTTTATCATAAGATTGACCTGAACTTTTAGCTTCAACTATGAGTAAATAAGAATCTATTAATTCTCGATCGAATTTTATGCCCGTGGTTAGGATAGCTCCTGACGTGAGACCAATTGTGAATAAATCAGTTGGATTGAGAATTCGAAACTCAACGTGTTCATTGAGGGTATTTCCAAGTACATTCACGACTGTTACGGTGACGATTTTGGTAGAATTCTCCACAACACTACCTTCATATTGTGGTTTTGAAAAAATTAAACCTGACATTTCAGACTTATCGACTTTGATATGTACTCGGGCAACACTTGAAAATTTTCCATCCGACACTCTGATATGTATTTTATGAAAAGTTTTAAGTCGTTCTGGATGTAAAATTACTATAGTACCACTGAGATGATCAATTGAAAATATTTTTTCTGAATCTCCATCGATTATTGTATACTTGAGGGTGTCATTCTGCATTGTATCGGGATCTATTGCTTTTACAATAATTAAACCAACATTTTTATATGTGGGTAAAAGGAGTGTTACATTATAATCGGAATTTTCAAATCTGGGTGGGCAATCGTTCACATCTAGAACACTAATTTTTACTTTGGCTACAGTGTCTGATGAAAGACGAGGTTTTCCCATATCAGTAACCTGAAAATTCAAAATATAAATATTAATTAGAAATTTAAGACATCATTGAATTATCTTATTCTAAATTAGGATATTATTAAAAAATCCACAGATAAAACGTACCATCACGTGGAATATGAAAAATGGAATTGTTTCATGATCGAGTTCCTTAATAATTTTTACAGCTCCAGTAGTAGATTCGATACTGAAATATTCCTTTGCTAGGGTTTCTACTATGTCGAATGTTCTCAGAGCATTTATTTCAGAATCTAAATCTTCTGTAGATATTACCAAAAGCGAGCTATTATTCGAAACTACGTGTGAAAATACAGGAGCTGATTCGGGTAAGCTTCCGTAGTATATTTTTTGTAAAAATCGAGGTGCATTATCATTTCTATCTAAAACGTGGACAATAACAGAGCAATGTGAACTTGCGGCCGCCTAAAATAAGAAGAAAATATAGATGTAAAGGATTATATTCAAAATAATATTACTACGCGTGAATAAAATACAATACCATATTTGTTGCCGAAACTGTTAAATTGTATATTTGAATTTCCTCAAAATCAAGTGGAAATTTGGTGGTAATTACTCCAGTAGATGGATTAATAGCGAACATGTCATGAATATTTCCATCGACGATGTCGAATAGCAACGATGACATACTTCTAGCTTCTAAATGTTCGACATAATTACCCGACGGTTGATTTTCATACACTTCTGTAATACACTCTTGTTTGATAAATCTAAAATATAATAATTAAAAAATTTATACAATGCATAGCACATCAAATTTTATGACTAAATACAGGTGGTTATTTTAATATAAAACCTTGGGCTAGCGTTATCTGCCATTGTAACCATGATGTGAGCCGGAATCGTCGACGATAAAGGATGTGGTCCGGGATTTAACGCTTTCACTTGAAGTGTATATTCCGGTGGACTATTCAGATCGAATTCACGCAATAATATAATATCTCCAACAAGCGGATCGATAGCATACATATTACCAATGTTACCTGAAACGAAAAATGAAAATGATGCAAGATGTGGACATATGGGCAACGGAGGTCCTTAATGCTCAATTGGTACCTTAAAGGAGAGTGATAGGTCAAAGAAACGAAAGAACATAAGAGGGATTGAAGATGTATTTAAGAGGTTTACATACAGCATTGAGGGAGTTTGAGTGGGATGATATAATATTTTATATATAACTTACCGCTAGTGATTGAATAATGTATTATAGCATTTTCTCCTTTGTCTTTATCACTGGCTAGTACTTTTACGACAGACGTGCCAGCTGCCGAAGTTTCAAACACTTTTCCCTGAACAAACCTGTCGCTAAATTCTGGTGGATAATCATTGTGATCAAAGACTCGTACTAAAACTCGCGCGTAGCTTCGTTTTGATTTTAAAGCTTGATCTCGCACCATCACAGTCAGAAAATGTTCCTCGATTGATTCCCTAAAATTATACATCTATTTTAAATTCATATTCATTATTTGAAAAACTTGAAAAACACAGCAAAATAACGTACCGATCTAATGGCTCCTTTATTGTTAAATCGCCCGACAAGGAGTCAATTTTGAAAAGACCGAGAGATGTCATACTCCTTGCATTAAGAATACTGTATAACAAGTTGTCACGACCAGTAGCACGTAGTCGTAGAATGGGCTCTTTACTGGAGAAATTTTCCGACACATTGACAAGATAAAGATTTTGACCAAACATTGGACCTTCTTCGTTTACGTCATTTATCACCAATATATTAAGCTGAAATACGTTTTAAATTTTAAATATAAATAAAAAAATGCAAGCAATCTAACATTTATGAGCGAATATAAAAACCTGTGTATAAATTTGATGAACACCATCGGTAACACTAATATTAAGCATATAGCTACTCTTTTTCTCCCATAGCAATTTTTTGGCCAAGTGGACATTGCCATTTTCACTTCCGATGAAAAATTCGTTGTTTTCATTGCCATCTGAAATATATAAAATACATATTTAAAATACATTCATTTAAACAAATCTGCTGTGCACCGATCATAAAATGAACTCATTACCTATAATGTCATACCACAATGTGTCATTATCTTCATCAGTCGCTTCAATGAGTGAAATCAAAAAGCCAACTTTGTCAGATTCTGTGACTTTAATAGTTTGCGAACTTGTTTTCACTTTTGGCAGATGTGGCGATTCTTCAGGAACACTAACTACGTCTACGCTGACACGAACAGTGTGAGCTTTAGGAGTTGCGCCATTATCTATTGCTCGAATCTAGAATTTTATGATAGTCTCCCAATAAGTTCTATATGAGTATCAACGTAAACTTTTATTTTTTTTTTTACATTAAGTTCGTAAAAACTTCCCGGATCTAAGTCGGTGTTGGAAATAACAACACCAGTTCTAGGGTTGATATGAAATTTGGCTTTTCCCTTTCCTGATTTTATGCTGTACGTGATATTTCCGTTCTCGCCTTCATCTTCATCGAATGCAAGAACCTAAACGTGAAATGAAATAATGTAATACAAAACACAACATAAAATTGTAGTTTACGGAAAGTAGAATAGGCACCGATACATATAAAAGAAAATGACCAAACCTATAGAGTTCAAGTTAACATAAATAATTAATTGAATGATTGATAAACATGCATTTGATTCTAATATAATAAATTTAACGACATGTGCCAACAAAAAGTTTATTATAAATTTATTGATTTTATACTATGAACTAAATTTTCAAGCTAAACATATAATAACGATTAATTAATTACACTAAATTGATTAAAAAATAACCTGAAAAATGAAATGTCAACAATTTAAGAGTACAACAATATTGTTAAAATGATGTTAAAAAATCTACACTACAAAATAGTAATGTATATGAATAATGCAGGATGGACACAAAAAAACGGTACTTGATTTTTTTAAATTTATATCTCCGAAAAAAATTACGCTACCAGATAAAATATAAATCATTTGCAAGCTCATTTAATCCTTTTTCTAATCATACTAAGCGGTTCCAAACGGAAAACTAATAATAGATAGCAAAATTCATTTATAAAATTGTGGCAATAATAGTTATTTATTTTTGGTAAATTGATTAAATGAACTTTAAAATGATTATATTTTATCACCATACCGTAATTCGTTTCAGGAACATGATTAAAAAAAAAGAGGTATCATGGTTTTCGTCCACTTGTACACTTATTTGCAAAATTCCTTTTACCTAAAGAACTTAAAATTAATACCTTCGAAACAATTTTAAAATATAAATAAATGTGAGTACAAGTTAAAATGTGTTCATCGCATGCGGATGATGTGCGATGTTGAAATCAGCGATGAATAATGATTTTCATGCAAAATGGGAAAATCAAAGAGTTTCATGCGCACGCCCAGATGGTTTCCAAACTCCATGGTTATATGTATGAAATGTGTGATATCTTCGGTTATTTTTTCAATTTTTTTTTTGTTTTCATGCAGACGTGCAGAACCGTTCGGTTTGACATCCTTACCCCAAACAAAGAGACCCCCTTCGGTTCTCCGATGTATGTCTCCCAAGGCTCTGTGTCCTCATTGGCGTTATCTCCCGATCCTTCAAACTCTGGCGTTTGCTCATCGGCGGGATTATTCTGATATGCGTCATACATTTCAAAAACAAAACCAAATAAAAACAGATGCAAAGACGTTCAGATCATCGCAATGAAAAAAAATCAGTTCTACGAGCTTACGAACATTGTTAAAACTTAATCGGTGTATGATGATTATCCTTTTTTTCATAACGAGCGATCAATGCATTACAAAACATTACTTGAAAAACAAACCAAACTGTTAGTAATTTAGATATACGGTATTAAGACAATACTTCAGATTAGAATTTTCGTTGAATTAATGTCACTTTAACACTTCAAAACACTACGTGTATGAATCTGATAACAATTTTATACCATTTTAAGACAATGTGAATCATAAAATGACTTATAAACAATGTAGAAATGTATGGTCTTCAAGCGAAGCACTGTTTCCAACAAACCCCCGATACGACCCTGAAGCGTAATGATCCAAAAAGTATTACAGATTAAAAAAATGTATTATTACCTGAAAATGAGGATTGTATCGTTTCGCAGCGGGAACTTTAACCGAATAGTATTGTTCCAAAAATACAGGAGAATGATCGTTGACATCAGTGACTTGAACTAAGACACGAGTGGCTGACGACAATGGAGGTTCACCTCCGTCGGACACTTGTACCTCTAACCAATGTTGAGCCTGGCTTTCCCTGTCCAATCTTCTACCGGTTGTTGTAATGGTTCCTATAAACATAATAAATAAATTAAAATTAAATAAATAATACAATAAACTGTACACTAACTGATAATAAGACATACCCGTGCCGGAATTGATTTGAAACAAGCCTCCAGGATCACCAGAAAGAATTTTGTAGAACAAAGTGCTGGCACTTTTGTCGCCATCCTCTGCTTTGACTTGCAATACTGTAACGCCTGCGTGCGAATTTTCCGACACGTATCCCGTATAGGAACTATCAACGGTGAGTGGCACACAGTCATTCTCATCTTCCACTACTATGTACACCTGGAAACATTGGCGAATGTAAAAAAGTATGCTCACGAACAATTTTATGGCCGAGATGGACACGATTAGGAAACGAAGCTTTAAACTATCTTAATAGCAGTTCACTTGGAGCGTTCGTACATACTTAAAAGGTAATTAACCGAATAGTAATTGGCTAACTTGATATTTTATTAGCACGAAGAGACGTGGATTCTCACTTAAATACTCTTTTAAATTTACTTTTACGGAATTCTATCTATACACGTTAAAGGTACACGATGAAGTATAGATACGGGCAATTATACGACCCACATAATTTTCATAGATGTTCAATTATAAGTTTGAACTATAAATTAAAGCATACACTATACGACTGTTGTAATATTGATAATATGAGTAAAGGTGTGTATGATAGTTGTTATAGTAATGGTATTCTAAAATAAATAGCACTTGTCTCTTTTCTCATTGTTGGGTAGCATAGTAAACGAGTGTACCTGAGAATGGCTAAGCTTAAGAAAAGTCGTTCAAACTAACGTACACACATATATTGTACGCCTAGAGACGTGGGACGGTTTTCCGTAGGAGTTTTCCCCCGCAACAACCGAGAGTTTGCGCAGACTGAGTCGGTACTTGATTTTCCCGACACTTTTCACTGTTGCCGAAGTGTTCGCGCGAAAAAACCGCAACGAAACACCTCGAACACCCAGCCGCAAATACACCGAACAAGGGACCAAGTCAAAGGAAGCGGTTGCACTCGAAAGATCCTGTCTGTCCTTCGGGGTATTGTGTGAGGAGATCGGTCAGGTTCGAGACGATGCGAAGGGAAGCGAGGAAAAATTCAATCGGCGTATTTTTCTTCCTTCCGCGGAGATGAAGCGCCTCATTCGACAAGGAGCAATTTTCCGACGTTTGAATAGAAAACGGGATCGTTTATCTTTTCCGCAAGGACGAACCTTTTTTTGTGAGAGGTGTTGAGACGGCTGGCCGGCGTCTCGTAAACCACACCTACTATAACAGGAAAATATTCCTCAAACTATCGGACACGGTCATTTGGGCGACGGCAGATGGGCGAAGGACAATTGGACGACGAACAACTGGGCAACGGGTAATTGGGCGACCGTCATTTGTGCGACAAAATAATAGATCGAATGTTACGCTTATATTTTTTAAATGAATAGTTTTGTTGTAAAAAACTTTCTCTACATACGAGTATGTACATATGTATAAAAAATATATTAGTACCATATTTTAAATAATTAAAAAATGCCTCTTTCAAAATATGTACGTATAAAATTTTACAGATATTTTTTACTTTGCTTGATGATTGAAATCGAGCTTCACCGAGCTTCATTAATATAAAAACACCATGATGCAGACAAAACCCCCCCAGGTTACACGTGAAAAATATTATAAACCAATGCAATAATATTTCTTTTAAATGAACAGTTTTGTTGTAAAATACTTTCTTTAAACACATACATATATGCATCTACGTAGAGTCCGTTCAATGAGAAGACGACCTGCGTAGAAGTATTTGTTTAAATACAAGTAGTTGTCATCAGTATAAAATTACATACATATGTATTATAAATATAACACACAGTCGAACTTGTGCTCTATTTATACATATTTCATTATACCTATACATATGTACCTATATATTTTCTTAATTTATTGAAAATTAAAATATCGGAGGAAAATTTACACAGTCAAGTTTAGATCACATGAAGTAGGTTAGGTCTGGATTAGTTTTAGTTTTTTTCGATTAATTATGTGGAAATATCATAACTTATAACCTCTTATAAAGTCTTAACCATATTTATATTTATATATATTTTACCAAAAAATATATATTTACAAGAAAATTCGCCAAATCATATACATATATACCTGTGCTTTTTTTTTTGTTTCTGTCGCCCAATTACCCACCGCCTAATTGACCATCGCCCAACTGTCGCGTATCGTCAAACTATGTATGAGTACGTTGATTCCTCAAACTCCATACTAATTCTAATCTTTCCGGAAAACCATACAAAAATAGTTAATTTGAGAGGAAAGATTATGTAAAAGTGAAAAAGAAAGATACGCACCGTTTTTCATGTACAGTTTTTGAGGTATCGTCGTCACATAAGTTTCAAACACGGTCGATGTTAGATAGAAATTAATTATTTGTGTTGATAAGTTCAATACAATTTTAAGGTTTTGATTTTGATCGATACGATTTTGAAAACTCACATGTTGAAGTGATATACATAAGTATGTACATATGTATATGCGGAGTGTTGAAAGTGTTCTCCGCAAACTCGCGAGCTGTTCGCGAACTTTTGTGAGCTTTCTTCAAAGTTTGATCGGCGAGTCAATAAGTATTCGGCATCGCGTACACATTTTGCGATGAGCCGAAGCTTAAAACCGTAGACTTTGACAAATATTTCTGATTATGAGCGGATAATTTATTTGGAGATGAGCTTTACCGCGAAAGTCGTCGTATATGAGATTATTCATCCGTCACGTGAACGAATCGCGCGCCGTTTGTAATCATTAGTCTCGGGGTCGAATCGTTTGCCGCGGATAAATTACAGCTTTTCTTTTTCCCCCACTTCCAGATTTCGACTTTCTTTTAGGTTTTTCGATTTGACTCATTTTAATGATATTATTTTTACAAATTTGAGGCTGACGCTCTTTATAGTCTGTCATTATAAACTTCTTCATTTTTCCATGATTCGCTTTATTCTTTTTCCTTGTCGCGTTCCGTTAGAAATTCTTTGTTTTTTCATATCTTTATATTGTATATGTACAATGTACCTACATATATATTTTTGTTTTCCAGACGAGTGTTTTCATAATTCCGAAGCTCAAATTAGATAGTACATATAACGCGTCAACGGCCGTATAATACTTGAGCAATCTCGTATTACAATACCAATACCAGAGGATGTGAAAAATTCGACCGAAGTACGTTCATTTTATTATTGCGACACGTACGCCTCAATCAATACGAAAGCCACAAAATTTACCCCACTGAATAAATTATCAAAGTTTCGACTTATTTCCTCGAGCAATGGTGAAAACTTTACGGGGCCCTGCAATCGTCGAGTATCCGGCAATAAAATACGCCATTGATAAAAAGCGACGACTCGAAAAACAAACCGAAAAGAACGAAGGGGAGCTTTTTAATCTTAATTATGCGCTCTAAAAAATACAACGGCATTAGCTACGCCACCACCCCCTCACCACCCACACACACTAGTGGTCCTCGAGAATCAACCCTAGTCCACATTATGGCCACATAAATAAGAAAAAGTCATTACTTTGCTTTATTCAGAGGGTTATTTTTAACGAAAGAGAGAGCTGTGGTCGAGTGGAGGGGTTTGGAAGGGGTAGGGGCATCTTCAGAGGGTTTAATGGTCCTGCATCAGGCACTGTCAAAATTTTATACGAAACTGAATATTTCATTCGGTAAGAGACATCCGATCTGTTGGGCCTACGGTGGTGGAAATTGTCGGGGAGAAAAGCGATTAATTATGAAGTGCTGCGTAAAACTTTATTAGCAGTCATACCAGTGTATACTTTGCAAGTTATTTCGGAGAAAACTCACGCTTATGTTTGTGCTCGTATCTATAAATAGAAGACCGACATCGATGACCCTAACACAGGCAGATGCGTTGTGTTTATTTACCTTAACGCAGGAATGCAGAGGTGCCACACCCTGGTCCTGGGCGCAAACTGTTAGCCAGTAATGATCCTTTGTTTCGGTGTCCAGCACGGCCAACGATCGCAGTTGACCTGTAACATAAAGAAGTACATTGAAATACTGCCATGTTAAAAAAATCACATTCTCATAAAATATATGAATGCAGACTCCTCACGTATATTTTATCAAGTGTTTATAAAAGATTTTTGAGTAGGTACATATGTACGGAGATACGATTGTAATAGCAGGTACTAGCAGACGTTCAAATACCATATAAAATACGTACAAGTGATTCACAGTATCTATGTATCTACATATGTATGTATACTATAGCGGTTCCCAAGCTATGGGTTGCGATCCACTGGTGGGTTGTGAAAAGTTTTGAAATGCATATTTTTTTTAGAATTATTTAAACATAAAAAAATCAACTATTTAAAAATGGTTTTTCGTGGAGACGAAGAAGATTCACGGTCATAGTGCGTTATTTGCTGCGATGTACTCGCGAATGAGAGCACGCGACCGAACAAATTGCGTCGGCATATTTAGACGACGCATCCGGATTTGAAAAACAAGTCAATATAATTTTTTGAAAGAGAGCTTGAAGAGCTTGTCTTCGAAAACGAAGCTTTCGCATTAAACCAGCAATATTGAAAAATATCTCCACGCCTCGTACCTGATTAGTTTGCGAAGCTGTTAAGCTGCATATATGTAATTGGCGAGTCTTTAGTGCTCCCAGCAATATAAGACACGTTGGAGTTATGTTTAATGATAAGAGCAAGAAATAAGTTTAGAAGTCGAAACGATTTCGCTTAGCACAATCGATGAAATGGCCCAGTGGGAAAAATATGAGCTGATCTGGAGAGTTGGTGAGAGTACATGTTTCCCATTGCAACTGGACGAGTCCACGGATGTAATATGTACATAGGTCTATCCCAGCTGCTTGTTTTCGTTAATTATAAAAATAAATAAAACTCTGGATATTGGTAAGTATAAAAACAGTATTAAATTTTTTTTAAATACCCCCCGTCCCCCTCCATGTCCAATAAAGCTATGTACATATGTAGATGGGTCGCGAAATTGACGTTTTTAAAATTGGATCGCGGTACTAAAAAGTTTGGGAAGCATTGATTCTATAGGTTAACACTGAGGTAAAACATATATATGTACATATGTGTCTCAAATCACTACGTATATGTATATGTTGTTTATTTTTATCGCCTTGAGGAAAATTTTCTAAATCGTACTCAATTCACAAACAATAACGAGAGGATCGTCTGTTAATTTTGACTTAATTACGAATACACTCCGCCAATAAAGTTTCGTCGCCCCGACCAGAACGAGCATATTAACCTTTTCGCGCCAAGGCGCGGTAACTTTCACTAAAACTGTTTTACGACCGCGATGAGCGTGTAAAATATATAAACCAGGACGGTGTTAAATATTTATGAGGTAACTTCGCCGGTGGAAAAGTGCGCAAGAGAGTCCTCTCTCCCTAGATGGGAGTTGGTCGGTTCGTCGGCAATAAATCAGCCAAGATGTGGCAAAGGGCCGAAGTGCGCTTTTCACGGCAGAAAAGAGCGGACAAAGCGGCCAGGGGGATGAAGTTCCTCCAAGTCGTATGGAGAGAAAACTCACCGAGGAGAAAAACGACAACAGGAAGGAAGGAAACTCAGGTCACTCTCGCAATGATCAACAGTTGTTTCGCCCGGCTAAAAGCTTTCTAAAGCCGACTGGCGATTTACATTCGAAAGCTGAGTATTGGTCGCCGGACGCTTGAATGTATAGGATCAATGAAAAATATACACCCACGTACAAAATACGAGTACTAAAATAATATTGAAACGGTGAAAAATACATATTTTTTTATTTAAGACGAAGTGTATCTTAAGTATTTCTCGCTACGAAATCGAGAGAGACGAGATCTCGTTAAAAGTGATCTGTTTCTCAACTTAAGAGGATCGACGCAATTATTTTCGATTTTGCAAATTGGTTCAATTACTCGACTGAAAAAAAATTATATTTATACATACATAGCTAAGATACGTAATGTAATAGTATATCGTATTATACGACATACTATTATTGTGAAACTATTAGATGGAGAGCATCATAGCCTTCAGACGAATAATGGTGGTTTGAAAATATTGAATTTCGTTAGAATAGATTGAATATAATACGATTTAAACACTACCACTACCATATTGATTTAATGTCGAGCAATATCTGTGCACATTTTGTATGAGCGCATTAGTAGAATTAGCACGTTGCTCGACGGGAAATAGACGTGGCATCTGGTTGAGTCTGTTCTTAGTAAAATTCTCCTAGTGTTATGCAGAATGTAAACAAACGTACGTGCAAACTTTTACCTCAGCTTACACATGCGTATACATAGAATTCGTGCAAACGAGTACATTTCCGATTAACATACGGGAAACCCCAGCACCACGAACCGACGAATAGGCAAGATGTTTATTATATTTATATGTATTCTGAATGGCATAATTTGCAAGCACCCGCTCACTCAACGCATTACATATTCAACATTACAACAACTACGATCGGGTACAACCTACTACAATACAATAACGACAATGATTTCGCGCAGCAGCCCTAGCAATGGGTAACTATCATTATAACGCATGTGTATAATACAACGTACGCAGGCACAATAATAATGCCAAGTTTTGGCATATATCTATGAATGTATTTGCGGATATACATATGGTAATAACGGCCGACTAGTTGGCTGTGTTGTGGTTAGGTGGCGTTGAGCATGAAATATTCAATAAGCATATGATGATTTGACTGGCAAATGCGCACTAATTTGTGCGGTTCCCGTGGGACTCTCGGGCTACAGAACACGGGATAGTTCACGTGATTTAATTCGGCCATGTGTACCGTCGACATTGCTCCAATTTAATGTCACCCTAGCGGTACGGGTCAACGGTGAAAAGCTCTTCGAGCGAATAAGTTAAGCCTCGTGGCTAATGCGGTATGTGATATTTTCAAGAACCATAAAAAAAAATTCCAGGAGAAAAATGGATAAGTACATATGAAAGTATACGGCCTTAATAAGCCGCTAAGTAACTAAGTAGTTAAGTCACTAGAGTATTAGACATGAACGGAAGGTTCGTAGCACGATTCCCGATAGGATCCCGTAAGATTCAGGTTAAGATTTTAAGCTTTTGAAAGCGATTCATGTCTGATTAATTTGCACAGACTTGTGTCTTCTAGGGTCAATGCAATACATACTGGATTCGAAAAGGGTTAGAGGTCCGCGTGCTTCAGAGGGCGAATGGTCTTTTCGAGCGCGTGTCATTAAAGCTTTGAATTCGCCGCGCGATAAAGTTTTATGCTACAAAGTCGAAAGACGGACGTCCGGAAAAACTGCGGTCCTTTTCACAAATGCTAATAGAACCTTAGACCTTTAGCGACCGGTCTAGGGGTCCTAGATAAGGGGCCCATTGGCATACGGACGCCCACGTAGAATCAAATCGAGCGAACGGTGTGTTTGGCGAGGGCCGTGAATTGAATGCGAACCGGGGTTTGGGGATATTGATGAAATCGACGGGTCGTACGGTGTAAAAGAGAAAAAGGAACAATTTCTGTAAGGAATTCCAAAATTGGAGTGGCCGTTGGTAGTGATTGAAGTCGTTACGAGCGATTTGATTTACAGAAAGTTATCTTCGGCGAAACGATGTCGAGAAAATTTAATTATAATTTATATATTCAGAACGAATTACATATGTATGAACGAACACTGAATGTCCAATGATGAGTGAGCTTTTTTTGTTACAGCACTAATTGAAGCGCTCTAAGCACCGAATAAATAAGTAATTAATTAGAAATTATGACTGTTTAAACATGCAGGAATACTTTGGCACTTTGAACCACTTACAATTAAGCCAGCGAGAAAATGGGTCAAATTTCGAAAAGTGCAGCAACGGCTTTCCGTCGTGTACACTCAATAGGTAATATCGGAGATAGAATGGGAAGAGACGGCGACAAAAGTGCAGAACGATGAACGTAACGTTAACTACTATAATAGTTTTACGTCGGGGCAATCTCCCCAGGGCGAAGTGAAAATCAAATAAAAGAGAAAAGGGAACGAGCGCGGATCAGAGGCAACGCATTCGTTTTCAATTTCGCCATTTCCGGCAGATAAACGACTCGGCGAAAGGGGTTGCGGAGAAGTTCGCGCAAGTTTTTGCAAAAGCTCCGAGGTCTCTTTATGTTCCGTACGCGTGACACGAGCGAAGATGCACGAAGGAGGAGAAGAGTCACAAGCTGTGTGAACAGGAAATAATCTCCGTACAGACGACGACACGGATTCGATCAACTGAAAAAGCTCGCGAGACAGTATTACGGAACGAGAATGGGTCAATTTTACTCGCAACACATTCGAAAGGGCACATCCACGATTGGATAGCGTTTAGATTGAAAAGCTGCGAGTGCGAAAGAGCCGAGAGTAGATACTCCCACTAAATCTTTGTTAACGCGCTGATTTACACAACGGAAAAGTTAGCGCTATACGTACGCCGAGAGAAGAAATAAAGAAGTACGTGCAAAAACCTTCCCGTGACACGGGAATTATTTAACTTCTTAAAAGATGAATATAAAGGGGGTGGGGAGGGAAAGTTCCGAATCTCCGGACCGAGATTTTCAAGCCCCTGGGAGTCCTCACGAGTCTCAAAAAAAGTTCGCAGTGCTCATTCGCCGGGACTTTTCCACATTCGAGCACCGTGTTGCAATCAAAACGAATAAGTTGGTCACCGACTCGAAGATGAAACTAGAGTTTTTTCTGACTCGACAGTTGTAAAAATGCATATTTTATTAAAACTTCTTCAAAAAGTGATAATTTTTTAGATTCCACCACACAGGGAAAAGTTTTTTTACGACGCTGCAGCAAAATCGCCGTGCGATCTAAAATATAAAATTTTAATACGAGTTATGATGAAAATGCGCGCGAAGCGCGCCAAGTTCAATATCATTATTTATTAACGAAAAATTTTCTATGCTTTTTTTACCCAAGAAGCACCCTTAGAGCGAATGAAAAATTCAGGACCACCCTATCATGTAAAAGTCTGATGTTGTCAGCGCGTTTCAGTGTCACATTTTAGACGGTATATTTTTCTACGAGGGGTAATTTTATACAATGCCGAAAATCGGCCCGGTTTTTGAAAGGCTCTTCCGTAACAAACAACGCGAAAGTTTTTTTTCATCGTTCGCATCCCCACTTGTCAAATGCCACGTATGCCAAATCATCGCCGGATAAATCGGAAAATTTTTCAGATATCGATCAGTTTCGAAGTAATTTCGGATACTCATCCGGCTCCTCGCTCGGTAAGTATAGAGCAATCAAAGTTTCACCCGCTTCACAAATCTTCCGATTCGCAAGAAGTAATAAATTACCGGGGGGTTGTGCGCCTGCCGCCGTGGATGAATGCGAACCTGATTCAAGAAACTCCTCGAAGAAGTGAATGCCAACTAAGCGCTGGCATGACGTCTTTGGAATCCAATTTGCCGAAGGGTTTACTCTTGTAAAGTGGGTAACTGACACCACTGCCTGCCGAGCGTGAACGACGTACAAATTTGCATGGCCAAACCACACTCATTGCGCACTTGATGCAAACAAATAATAAAAGTATTGACGGAACTACATATGTATATATGTATTATATATATGTACATATATTTCAGCCCCCACATCCGGTATTTATTCAGCGACATGTGTAATCGCATATATTTCAAAATTAGTATTCGATTAAAACATACGGTATAATATTATGACGTTATCTCGAAATTTCATTATACGTACGAGGCCGTAAATTAGAAGAAATAAATGGCTTCAAAGTGAAAACAGAAAGTCCAATATTTACAGCACGAACGGTCCTCTATAATGGGATTCAAATCCCTTAGAGTCCTTACACGACTTAATCGGATCAAAGGTGGAATAACGTGAAAATAAAAAGACGAACGACGAAAGCCGTATATGTGTGCGTGTGTGTTAATTATTCCATGTATAAAATCGCATAAAGGTTAAACTCAATCAGAAATAATATCGGAGACTCGTCGAGATGAAACAATTTCGAAATTCTTCGTGCGAATATATTGTTTTTCTTTTTAATAATGGAAACGAAAGAAAAATAAGATTATACAAAAATACATTAAGTTGTAACAAAGAAATTCTACATCTAGAAAAAAACTTTTTCTACATACGTATGGGTATGTATGTATATACATAGATGTATATTGGAGGAGATTGTTGCGATGAGACTTATTCGTACCGGGTGTGTTTCATCGAATGAAAAAGTTCAGACACCGATCGGATTCTAAGCAGAAACGGAGAGATTTTGGAAAGAGGGGAGGTCGAAATGGAGTGGGGCGAAGAGCGTCGATTGTAGAAAGACGTTTTGGCCGGGAAAATCGAGATTTTCCGACGAAATCGGTATTTCCCGGTGTCTCGTACACAGGCCGGACTAACAAGGCAATCTCGCCGAAAAGTTTTTCCCCGTCAGCGAAAGCTGCCAAGTGGCAAAAGATGGTCAGAAGTAAAAGCATCAAACGGCAAAACCGACGAACTGCAACACCCCCTCACCCCACGTCAACCCCAAAATCCCCAAAGTTTAACAATGGGGTTAGCGTTTCGTCCTACTCCACGATAAAGCACTTTCTCATTCAAATACAATTGTTAACGAGCGCACGCTTCCGCAAAAAAATACACTGTAATCAACATAATTATAAAAAAGTATAGTAAATATAATATATACAATGTTATAATTAACGAACGTACTATATATTGCGACAATGGCGTAATTCAATGTTGACGGCAGAGCAAAAGCCGTTGAAGTTGGGAAAAACTTTAATTAACCCCAAAATTAATAAACTTAAACTATGTTATATGTAGTTTTGCGTTGCGATGCGGGGGTGTGGGAAAGAGTTGAAACGAATTTGGAACAAAGTTCATCTGTTGTTAATTACCGCGAGCTTTAAGTTTAAGATCCGAAAGTTCTTACGTTACATATTGACACGTTTGGGTAATAATACAAGTTACATACATAGGTGATGATGGCAAGACGGATAGTGTTCTGCAAACTTTACAAATTACGACGACAAACATTTCAGCTTCAAAATTAAAATGTTTAATTTGTCTGAATTCGCCCGATTTCATTTAAAATAACGTAAATTTTTCCATTAAGCTTCGATTCAAATGAGAAGATACTTGTATCGTTTAATTGAAGAAGGTCCGTTTAAACAATTCGAATTTAAATCCGAATTGAATACCAACTTGTGTTTGCTACGGGACTTTTAATCGTAACGAAATTATCGTCAATGCCTTTGTCTCGTTATTGAATTAAGAACGAGCGAGAAATTAACTCAGAGTTCGGGCAAAAACCATTTATTTATTATGAGGAAATATGATTACCCGAAGCACACTCTTCGTTACCATTATGTACTTTTCGGAATATGCCAGAATAATAGAACGATAGACGGTGGAGAAAGTATTCACAATACGATATAAGATCATTGGATATGAAACTTTCAATAAATGCGTAGTTTTGGAATCAAAATGATCAAGAGACAAACGAGGAAAGCTCGACAATTAATTCTGATCTGAGCACGTAACTGGAACAGGAAAAACAGTAAAGTGTGTTCACACAACGAGAGATTGTATGATTTAACGTAAAAGCGGTTGTATAGGGGAGGCTGTAGCGGACCCGAGGTGATAATATAAATTGATAAGGCGTCAGGGGTTGAGTGTGCTTAATTGTTGGGGTCGCATAACAGAACACATCCGCCATACAGCAACGTACCCCGGGGATACGACCCACTCTAATTAGCTCTGGCGTGACGTAAAGCAGGCCTGGATACCTGTGCTTCAAGTACCTAGTAAGTACCGTGTGTAGCACACCCAAAGTATCTACTTGCTGGATCTCGATGTGCGCGAAATCGATCCGTATCGGCCGATCAATGAATGGCCGACTAAATTCCCAATTCGAGAAAGGCTACTTGTACATAACGGGCGATGGCCCACTAGAGTTTGAAAGCGGCCATTAAACGAGACGATTCGGCCATTGTGTATCGAGACGGCTAAAGACCCAATATAAACGATAAACTGAAATCTGAAAGGGAGTATTTGCAATTTCACGAGCAAAATTAGTCTTTGGGATGCTGCGCGTTCGTTAAACGAACGACTCCCATTGTAGTATCGTTAGATTTTAAAACTCTCGAAAAAATAAAATTATATTACCGTAATCGAGTATACAACTTGTACATTTACTGAATTATTATTATAACGCATAATTGTGTTATTCTCTTGAAAGTTATGAATGAATTTGGGGGTTTAAGTGGTTTGTATACCAAAGTTTTGATAATTCGATTTGTTTGAATTTCCTTCTCTCGCACCCCTCAAATACAATCCGTTGGATAGATTTTAGTAAACTTTCGAGGATTCTCCACATTTACGGGATATTGTCGTAGTAAAGAATCCAATTCAAGGAAATACAAAATGCTTATAGAATAGGAAAATATATTCAATCGCATATGACCTACAGATATATATATATGTAATAACGAGCTTATAATAATAATCCTTAGAGAGAATAACGTCTGTTCAATGTGTTCAACCAGTATGTTTCTTGGGCAAGAAGCCAAGGATGACGCTAAACTCAAGATGGATGCGATTTTTCACTGGTAGTTGCATGTTTGATTAAATCTATTATATCTAATTATAATTGATCACGTGCCCGATCAATATTGCTTTAATAAAAATATAAAATTATTTTCAGTTTCGACGCTATTAGCCGAACGCTTTGGGATAATTTATTTTTATCGCGAATGTCGAACTTTTTAACTATTTCAAAGCGACAAAGTTAGTGTGTATTTATATCTGGAAAAATACCAACAAGTTAGTGACTTCCTAACGGGAAATTTTATTGCAAAAGACGGCAAAAAAGGGGACATTCTAGAAGGTAAAAGAATGTCAAGACAATGGCTATTTTTATGTCGGGTTGTTTCACTTTGTTGCAGATATGAGCAAAATGCAATAATACGTGTTCAACGGTAATAATCCCGGATATTATACGGAATATCATGGAAACGAAGCAAAAATTATGACCATTGTAGGTATGTACATCTGCGATCGTATCCTTGGAAGCGTATAAAATTTTTCCATTAAATTCAAACGTGGCCTTATAGGGAATTGTGCCGTTGCATCGCAGAGCAAAGAAAATTTCCAATAATTAAAAATTCCTATTAAAAATATTCAAAAATAAAAACGAATTCATTAATCACACAGACGTCATTCACTCCGCGAAATTGAATCTCCATTCTATTCATCGCAAAACAAACAAATAATTGATGGAAACGGAAATTTAATTAAAACTCTTCCGAACCGACCGATGAAAAATTTAACGGTCATGGTAAAATTTCAAAAAAAATGTGCATTCGGCGACTCCTATGAACTTGATTCGTTCAATATATTTTTTATTAAAAAAATACCAAAAGACTTTTTCGTCGGCATACATTGGACTCGAATAGTTAATTACAGCAATGTATGCATATAATATTGTTATTTTATTTTCAGGTTCTGTTACGTCAAAGGGCGGTAAAATATGTTGAATATCGATTTTCGATCATATCTCCAGCTTTATTGGAAGTTATCAAAGGAAATTTCTATGAAAATATTCTTTCGCGAGGGAAAAAATATGAAAACGTCTATTGAGACGATTTCAAATATTTGGCTTGAGAAACCTCACTGTGTCGACGTGAAAAGAAGACGCTACTACACGAACCGGAAAATTCTCCCACGGTATTCGCGGTTACGCAAAAAAGCGTGTAAACGTACGTCCGACTATCGAATAATACGTCACGACGTTACAGCCAAACGGCGAAACTGGAAAATGGAAAAGAGACGAACTCAAAAAAACCGGAAGTGGGTGGGGGGGTGGGCAGGTGGGATTCGTGAATCTCTCTTCCCGTGCCCCTTTACAAAGGAATCGTTCGAATATCAAAATATGGGTAGGCAATTTCGGGATTCTTCTTGCGTCGCGCACGACGGCACCCATAAGGCTGTAAAACAATTTTTCCTCGACGAGAGCTTTCCGCACGGAAAAGGAAGTCGAAAACGAATCGCAGGAATGCCGGCAATAAAAAGAACAGCCTCAGAGCGGCCGAAGTCGTATTTTCGGTCGTTCGAACGAGAGAAATCTCTGTAATCTCTCTATTTAAGGTCGGAATATTGCCCCAAGTTCGCGATCTTAATTCGATTTATACGGTTTCCGGGAAAGAGACTCGCGAGTTCGAAAATAAATTTCGCCATCATTGCGAAATAATCCAGAGCTTTCGGAGATCCAGGATTCGATTATATTCTACGGTTTGCATACGAAGCGGCACTCACTTAACTACCTTGGTAAATTTCACCTAACAAATCAAACAACAATAAAAAAAATCGTGAAAACGTGATCAGGGGATGATACCTGATATATGTAAATCAGTCAAAATCTTGAGGTCGAATTTTCGCACGATCACAATACTTTATCCGATTAGGATAAAGTAAAAATAGTGCACACTAGTAACTACTATCAACCTGCTTGGGTCGTTGCGGTCACACTGGAATTGCCAATAAAACAAACATTTAAAAAAAAAATTCCATATTTCTGGTATAACAAGAGATCGCAAGCGGAATACATGCATAAAAAGTATGACCAAAGTGGCAGGTATAGCGGAATGTGTGAAAAAGTCGAAGTCTACAAATAGCGAGAAGAATGGATGGCAGATGGATGCGAGAAATACTGAAATGGTATCTAAGAGGATGTGAAAGAAAGCAAGGTAGACCGAGTGGACGATGGGCTGATGAATCGAGAAAAATGTGTGGAGTCAACTGGATGCAAATTGCTCAAGACAGACAGGAATTGAAGAGGATTGGAGAGGTCTTCATCCAGAAGTGGATGGTTAACGGCTGCAAATGATGATCCATAGTTCAGCAGTGTGTTTGGCAATAAGCAGCTACCTGTCAAGGCTGGTGCACGTCAACGACGCGATTTATGGTCATACGCCCATTCAATCAACGGTACACTATATAATTGTTTCACGTACTGTGTAACGGACCAGCGGGTGTACTGTTATTGTACAAACCAGCGCGCACGGGTGGGGGTGGTGAGAATCCACCCTCATATGACGGGTCACACTGTTATTATACCAACAGTACAGTATGTGACATTTACATGCAAGACATAATATTTACATATATACTGCACTTAGTAAAATAGGAAGATTGCCGATGATCATCAAAATAAAACTACAATACGTCGAGATTAAATATAATTAAAGCAATTTATAATGCGATTTCGTTTTTACAACAGACTTTGTATTACGTTAAAATTTCAGGTGGAGAGTGTAATCCAACAAAGTAATGAATGTCGACGTTTTCGTGTAGGTATCTCGAAATTCGTTTACAAAAATCTACACCGAACGAAATCGGAATCCTCGGATGTCGAAACGTTCGGATAAAATAAAAAAAGGAGGGAAAAAATGGTCCATAGATTAAACGGCACCGGTTGTACACGAAGGGCGACACACAGTTCGTTCGCGCTCTCCGTTCAAAAATCAATTATTCAATTTATACGGATTGGACGTTTTTAATGAAATCGTACGGAGCGTACGATATCCGCCTTCCGGTAATACATTATGTAAAGGAGGCCGCACACCACCATCCAGCAGAGCTTTGAAAGCTCCGCAACGGAATAATTATTCCCGCGGGTGCGAAAAAAAGCTCCCGAGCCATGTCAGATGATTGGTGACCATAAAACCGGGAGTCGGCAGAGGCGCCAGGTGCGATAAATTAATTCATGTGCACCCTACTCACATTTATTGTTATCACGTGCGAAAGCTGTGTAATATAACGTTATGGCGGTTTGGCTCCGAACAGTTTGGACCGCGACCGTCGAATTTCCCTTATTGAATCTTGAGCGATAAATCACTCCGATACACGCTTGAAATATTATGTGGACTCATTAAGTGTGCTGCAGTTGGCTCCGAGAAGGAAATTTATTCGACGCGCTAAACTTCTACACATCTACATATTATGTTATCATAAAATTTGAGGACACACCTGAGTAGTTAAGAGCGTTTGGGAACTATCTATTGCAATTTTTTCTCGAACTGTTCAAGTAAGTTAGCCAATAATGGTGATGGATTGGTGTAGCTAGTATTTTATCGATGCAAAAGTATATTCAACTTGAATTGAAATTGATCACCAATATAAAATCACGATGGTTATCTAGCTAATGTTCAATTAAGATTCAACTTTTCGGCTTGGTTTTAAAATGCCACGTTTATTTATTTAATATACAAGTAACATACAGTTCATAAAGTACTACATAAAATAAAATAAATTCTATATAATACAATATAGCCAAAATAGTTAAAAACAAACAAAGCATAGCAAGAAAAACATTTAAAGAAAAATAAAATAAAATCAAAAATTATCTAGTCATTACAAGACCAATGCAAATCAATAATAATAAAAAGAGAGGCAAATGAAAGGAACTTTAGGAGTTAGGGTAGGAAATGAATTTGTGTAAAGAAAATGTGCTGGAATTTCATTGAATGACGAGCAGGATCTATAAATGAAGGAGTTTTGAGAATAAATAGTAGAACAATGATTTAAATGAAATAATGGAGGATGTTTGACAGATCTAAGGAGACAATGGACTACTTAATAAGTAAGGGCTATTTAATAGTTTAAATACAAAGCAGAGATCCTAGACTGTCCTTCTGGATTGCAGAGGCACATAATTATGGGAATTGGAAGAAGAGGAAAGACGAAACCTGGAAGTGGAGTATGCATGAAACTTTTTATTAATTTTTTCCAATTTAATAATGGATTCTTGGTAGAATGGGTTCCATATATGTATGTAAATATGTAGTATCAGCAAATTCCAGATGACTTCTCACAAATGCATTGTATAGCAGAGACACAGTATCAAAGGACCTAAAGGTTCTGGACATCCTCATAATGAATCCTAAGTTCCTGTAAGCCCTATGGACAACCACATCAATGTGGGAATTAAAAGAAAATTTACTATCTTTCACACAATCAATACTCGCGTCTGCCCAATAAAGAGATCAAACAATACATATATGGCAAATATTGCGTGAATATGTCAAGTATGCTTTCTATAGATGACTGCTTTCGTGCGTTTAAATCTCAATACTCATAAACAAATATTTAATAGATTATTATTATTCAAATGGTAAATTTCAAAAACTTATAAATTAAACTGTCATCAAATTTTATACAACGGATTTCTCAAAATCAGATATTTTGATATTGGAAGTTTAAGAACCAAGCTACAAAAGATTTATAAGATTATGTTCAGAGGCCCGGGAATGTATTTGAATGAAATCGATACTAATATTACGGTGCAAAAAATTACCAAGAGCGACTATTTATATGATGTATCCCTTCATATAAGGGTGCATTATAGGTCTCGTTCGAAATCTCTTTGAAATGCGAATCGGCCACAGGAGAGAAGGAGTGGAAAAGTCCCTCTCGAACGAGAAAGACCTCATCTTTTTCCAATCTTGACCCGAGGAGAACGACCCCGACGCGCGTACGACCCACATTCGGATATTTGATCCTTTCAGAGGCAACGGGAGCGGAAATGCGCGAGTAAATTCGGAAAATTGGGTGCAGAGTTGCCGTTATATCGTCAGTAACGATCGCACTAACGTTACCATATCGAAAAATCATTTCTACATTGCGGGCACAATAAGGTGAATGCGAGCGCGAATGTTACGTGGGTAATATCTATGCACATTATGTGCGAATTATTAAACTCGTATATGGGATGGAGCGAAAACGGCACGCAGTTTCGATAATGCTGCCAGACTTCAATAAGCTCTGTCGAGTGCTTGCCATAGAATTAAAACAAGCGACGAGATAAATTAAACGAAATAACAAACACAAGAGAGGTAAATAAATCCCAGTCAAGCCAAAGAGCGGGGATTTTGCTATGCTATAGATTTTACGAGTACAAAATATAATGAGGGATTCGACGGGTGAACTCAGTTAAAACCTTTGATTTTGGGATACATATGTTAAAGTAGACATATATGTACGTATGTCAAGTGCGTACATTTTGAATGTCGCCGGGTTAGGGACGACTAGCGGATTTTCCTGAATCGCCTACAGCCTATTCCATTAACCATTCCTCGCCTATAATTTAGTTAAGTGTCTGAAGAATGGGGAAATCAACCCGCTGGAGCTCGAAAGCTTTGCGCACGTGTAAGCTCACTAATAAGGAAATATGGTCGAAACGTGGTCGAAGTCTCCACGATACAAAAAGGTTTAAAAAAAAAAAAAAGCTCTCGTCTACAAAAAACGGAGTCACAATCCGGAAAATCTTTTCTTTTCGAACTTAGTCACGGCGATATGGTCGAAGGATTTTCTCGACGGTTTAAAATACTGCTACAGCTTCTGGTGAGATTTGGACATTGTTAAAATTCAAGTCAACCGTTTCATTGTTCGTTTGTAGCGAAGAGACAACGTTTGATATCAAGTATTCCACTTATGCCACACACACGACGTTGAACGTACAATATACCTGTGTACCTATACAATAAATTGTGCACCATGATATTCATATTGTCCATTAGTGGTAATTGATTTCCATTAGAGGGAGGCTCGTCAAAATTACCGAACGTGCAAAATGGCAACTGCACATTCGATGTTGACGTGCCGCTGAAAATGCATCGTGCAATTAACTGCGCTTTCGCGATGCAGGTGCGGCCTAATTAAGCGGTAATAAATCGTCGAACGGAAGGTTGGGTCGATTCGAAACTAAACCCCCTTTTCACCCACCCTATTCTCGGGCAAAGTAGGGTAGTAACTGACCGCTAACGGATTCGAACGATTTGAATTAGCAATGATTTCAATCTGGTCACGAGATGGAAATCGATTAACTCGGTAATTGCGGGAGGGGTGTGCTTTGCGCGCAGATGATTTGTTCGGTCGAGCGAGATTTGTAACGGCATTATTTGTTATATGTTAATCTTTTGCATATACGATGACGATGTCGACGATGATATAAACTCGTACACTGATGTGTAGAGTGAATGAAAATATGTAGAATATCGTAGATGCATAAACGTCGAACGTCACAGCAATGGGATAAGGCAAAGATGAAGTATTAGTAAAGTATGGAACCGAAATAAAGTTCCACGAAATAGAGATATCATATGAAACTATGTACAAATCTACGCATCATACATATATGACGAAAAATCCATAGTCTGTATTCTACTGTGATATTAGACTGGTCCATTAACTATGTATGTACATATGTACCTACTAAATTGAGCGATTATTCGATAGGTCTAATTAATTATAGTGGTATACGCAATGTTTACACAAATCAATAATAATTAGCGAGTGAAAAATAAAATAAAGCGTTTTCTTTTGTGTGTGAGAGAATAATGAATTTCAAAAGCGATTACAGAAACGATATTTATTTTTGAACGCGATTCTTTCACATTGATTGACACTCCATTAACGAGACACATAGTGTACATAGAAAAAAAATACGCGGAAACTGCGCCACGGATTATAAAGTATAGGTAGACTGTCAAAATGATGTCAACAGTTAAACAAAGCGGATTCGACGGTGTTTAAATTACAAAATCGAAATTAATTTTGTGTCGTGCGCATCAAAGATATAAATTATTTAAAAATAAATTAATGCTTCGAAAAGTAAGCCGAGTGGCAATTAGATAACGGTATTAAATATTGTACACACACTCACACACACACACACACACACATACAAAATTAATAAACTTCACAAGAGGTATTTAATTCTACAAAGGAGGCGAAGAAAAGCACGGTTTTAAAACAATATAATACACGCACACTTCGTGGAATAAATTGTAAAGTGGTTTTTGCCGTATCAAGTTAAGCCTGTGCGAATCCAAGTTAAAATATTCAAAGCGGAAAGGGATTTTCTTTTCATTCGCGGCACGTTTTCCGGGCTGACCGAAGATTCAATTTAAAACTAATGGTAAACACCGGTAGCGATAGTAATCAAATATCGAATGCAATTTTCAAACTTTCGCACTGAATATATTGCATTTGGATATGTAAAAATACTGATATAATTGTAGGTATGTGAAATTTATCGGGTTGTTTTTGATATCTTTTTCTATGTATGAAAAAACCAACCGCACGACCAAATGAAAAATTCGATATGTAGAGAGGAGAAAGCCGCTTCATGTGTTCAACATAAATTATACGAAGGGTCCATGCTGTTTTTGGAAAAGGAGGAAAAAAATTAATGGTGCTTATCGAAGACTTTTTCCGAAACTAGTTTCGAACTGGGCCGACCAGACCAACATGTCCGATTAGTCCCGAAAGCCCTCTTAAGGAGGGACGGGAGAGGTCCTTCTACCCCGGAAAACTTGTTTTGTTTTGATGAAGTTACTTTTCCTTGTGGCACGCATACATACATACATATGTATATTCCCAAATACAAAGACATGATATTAAAACGCTCTTCCACGACACTTAATTGAAAACATCATCGAAACTAATATCTTTCGACAGCATATGGCGCCTTTGCAATCGAGTAAATTATTATTAAAAGATGCAATGCGATATCGGCAGACTAAACGAGCGTAAGCTTGCGTAATTGTTACGATTGAAAATAATAACGGGATTCGCACGTTTCAATTAGCGCTACTTGCGTGGAAGAATCGCATGCGACACGCGATCGATGAATATTTCATATGACGTACACTTAAATAAAATAGTAAACAGTTATCGTTTAAAATAATAAAAAAAAAGCTTATTAGCACAGCGATTGTGAATTCGATTTTAAATGGAGTGGATTAAACTCAGTGTTTAAGGCGTTACCAATTTCTTAAAGAGAAAAGTGCTAAGATCAGAAGAAAGAACCGAACATTTTAATACCCCTTGGGAAGAGTACGCAAGACCAAAAAGCTCGATAGAAACGACAATTGACGTTAAGCGAAAACTAGTGATATTTTATAAAATACATTTTCCCAACGGGACACAGTATAAAAATAAATAAAATAAAAATGGAATCTCCATCCTAAGGGAATAGGGTAGGTAAATAGGTAGGAAGTAGCTCCCAGCAGAGAGGCAATGGTACTCTTGGGACCATTTCTTCATAGCTGACCGGCGATCTTGGCCTCCACGTAAATCAACGAGGCCGCCATTACACCTCCAATAAGTATCAAAAAAATGCGAAATTTTCAGTATAAAATTTCCGGAACGCCAAGCGCATATTCCTTTATCGTTACCGGCGTCGAATCTCGTGGGAAGCGTAAAATCCGGATTTTTCTTTAATACAAAAGCGCCATTTTGAAGCTTTCGCACGACGGGAGCTTTGCTACGCCGCCTGGGCAAACACGACGGACACTAAATGATAAATATACACAGTCTGAAAATACGTTGATATATGTACATTGTACATACATACATACACGCGAGGATAAACTTCCCCTCCTCTTTAGTCGTGAAATTTCCCTCATCCTTGGATGTGAGTAAAAAAAAAACGGTTTAAAAGAGTCGACAAGATGTCGTTGCCGTCTCGTATCTCGCGGGAGAAGATGGATTGATGCTGACGAAGCGAGACGTTGTCTAAATATTACATAGGTGTATATAGGAATACTCTTTTATCGAATGAAATCCTTCGCAGGTTATTATATTACAGGAAGTGCCTTGTTGGCGATAAAACTTACTCTTTATCCCCGAGAAAATATAGAAAAAGGTTAGATTCACCATTGATGCGAAGAGTGCACGAATACTTCGGAAGACATCAATCAAAAATTTTGACGACTTCAAATCGCGCTTCATCTGGCGATTTTATCTTTATTATTACATAGTTGTAGTAGACCATATGTATGTACATACCTGTAATAAAAACAAATATATATAAAAATGATTTGAATGGATAATAAGTTAAGTCAAATTTATTTCAACTTTGATATTAATTAATTTAAGGTAGGGTTTTTGCAATTGTAACAATATCAGATTTTGGAGGGTAAAATGAAAATCCAATGTTTAAATTACAGTGTTGTGCGGTATGAGGAAACTCATTTCACATTGAAAATAATTAATATTTCAAAGGGTACATCGCACGTTCCAAATAAACGCAAGTGAAATATTTATAAACCTTTCCGAAACACCAAAGAAACTGTATATCATTGAAAATTTAGACAGTTTATAACGTTTTGCTACCGAGGAATATTTTAATATAATGTATTATTGATATTATTAAATCCATGATATGTATCTGCTCGAACAACTAATATAATAAAATAATTTGATTCAAATAACCATTTTGTATACGCACAAAAAATCATAATGGATTGTTTACTTCTACTGCGAAGAATATATGAAAATAAGTGGAATTTTTCGGATTTGCCCAAGCATACCACTCTTTATAATCCGAATTGCTCATATATCTTTGTGAATTTTTACGAGTATATAAGACAGGACTTGGTAAAGCGACCCCTTGTGTAATAAAACTGTGGAATTGTAACCAAAAGTGCAACTTATACAAATTTAGCCTAACGAAATTTATTTCCTAGTGAATATATCTTCTCTATACATTGTACATATGTATGTATGTATGTTCCCGTTCTATCAGGCAAGTTTACAATCATTTCAGACATTTCGAGTTAATTTGAATGCATTGAACGTACTATATTTATCGTTGTTTTTCTGAACGCCTCTGGAAAAATGTCACCCTACAGGATTTTATTTTCAACGTGGAAATATGTCTTTTAACCACAGGCCGAGCTAACCAGTACCCCATCCATGTGATACGTTATCTAACTCTTATAAATTCGGCGTAGCAGGGGTTTCGAACCCTGGGGTCTAGTAGCGTGCACGGTACTTTGACACGCGGTAGCGATAAACAAATTGTAAATCTTTCAGGACCCAACAAAATACAAAATATCTGAAACCATTCCAAATACGTATATACATATATCTATTTAAACTTATTGTATACGATAAATAAAACGAAAGGGTGTACAATTTCCACTGCATCGCAATACCTCTTAGTTTTCTTTTAAAGCATTTTCCACAGCTAATATTACTTCCGGATTGTCCGGCGTGAAATAGAACTTCCATTTGCACGTCTCAGGTGAAACGCAGGGGCATCAGGTGTCTTCTCAGGTAAGGGACAAGGATATTTTTTTTTTTTTTTTTTTAGCCACCCAATACCGAATGGATGAAGGGGAATAGGAGGTGCTATATTACCTTTACATCCCTTCGGCATACGAGAGCGAACCGTCAATATACATAAAATATTAGCGTTACTTATATGCGGACGGCGACCCACAGCTTCCCAAAACCGAGCGTAGAAAGGTGGCGGATCTTAAACGCGTAAGAAATTTGTCTACGGAAACACTTCATACGATGCAAAGTGGAGACTTCCTAGAACGTGCCTAAAATCCGCAACGCAAAGATAATGAGGGTATGTGTACCTCGTGAACTAAATGAAGGGATGTTTCTTATATTATACATACATATGTATATATGTATAAACTAATACGAAAATCAACGGCGTAATACTTATGCAATGCAATATTATAAAAGTGAAAATATACACAAATAAATAGGTATCAAACACGTGAAAATAGTATTTCCAGGAAATTCGTCGAATTTTCGATATTGTAGAGTGGAAATATTTATTTGTGTCACTTGAGACAAGATTAACGACACAGTTTTCAGAGAAGTAATACATGAATGCAATAAAACCCCTATAAATAAGTGGGACAAGAATCAATATGGGAAATGTAACAGGTCTATATTTTTTGTTATATACGCATAACGTAAGGGAATAACGGTTATATATTTTTCACTATACAATGTGTAATAAAGAGAGCACGCAAATTTCAAGCTACTGAAAAATCGATACGTTCAATAGAAAAAGTTTTTCGACTCGGCTTTAATGAAGAAGATTCCAGGAGACAGCTTAGAACGAAACCTTTATAATCGAAGACGAGACTAACAGCTCCACGGAGAAAATATTATTAAAAATAAAGCGATGTTCCATATTAAAAATTTTGCCGTGTTTGAGCAAAGTCGTATCGAAGAAAAAAGTTGAACGATTGAGTAATTGATTACGTTCGACAAACAATACAAAAGAAAACTTTAATCAGTCAATTTGTAGAGGTAAACAAACAAAAGGATAGAACAACACACATCTAAAGCCCATTGAAATGTTAATAAATGTCAATCGGAGGGCAACACTCGTCTGGATAAGTGTGATTAACGACCTCTCACGATTGTTTCTCGATATTCATTTTGTCCCGGGGAAAAGCGGAAAGGGGAGCAAAGTTTGCTTTTGCGCTAAACGAGAGTTTTCCGAACGCTTTCGCTCGGCGGCGCGCGTTCGCGTTTTCGTGGCAATTAAAGGAACGGTTATATCCGCTTGATCGCCGCACGCCACTTACACTTGCGAAGTTGTGCCTCGTTCGTAAGGACAATAAAAGGGCGAGGGCTTATGTTTCAGCGCTTGTCAAACTCGCTTTATAGATACCTATGTGGAGCCTGGAGCACACGCAAGACAGGTGAAAATAACGATATGCGAACAGAAGTGGGTGAGGAACATTAAGCTCCATTCGCACACGCGGAAACTGCCTTCGAAGACAACGTTTACACAAGTTTACCTATTCGATCGTATCAACTTAAGGTGTTTGTATCCCCAATAAAACACCACGGGTACTCGGTTTCGCGGTTTCTACTAAGCCGGTAGAATGGAGTAGCTGAACGTGTAGCGTCTTCGAATCATTCCGTTTATTGTTCACCGGCTATAATTCTCAAATGCTTGTTCTAACTGTGCCTATTCTATTCTGTGTCGAGACAACCCCCGGAATTTACTCCTGGGAATTCTAGACTTTTTTGCCGTCTCGTGTCCCGGGACATTAAAAAAATTAGCCCGAAGCTTTCTGATATATAGGTTATATAATATATTGTGCATTTTATAAATAATATCTGCATGGTTGAAAACCACGGTAACGACCCATGCCCATATTATATGAAAGCGGGTATAAGCGGAGAGTATAAAAAATATGTACATTTTAGCGGATTAACCCTATGCAGTATGCACGTGTTTGTTATTCCTAGAAAACTTGCAGTTATAATTTAAGGCGGTATTACCCAAAATGGTTTTCGCACCGGCACGGCGCGGCGTGGGTTATTTTATTCCTAGAAAACTTCTAGACTAATTTACTTGAAGGATCGATTTTTTTTTAAATATCAGTTTGTCGCATGACTTTAACCAAGTTCCTTTTCTTGTCTCGATCGGTATCTGAGGTGTGGTCGTGAATTGCAGATTTTGGAATTACCAAGTCGTTGATGTAGTAGTCGTGAATTGCGAATTATGCCTTTTAATTTAATATCTAATAAAACAGTTTTCATTTGTTTTAATAAATATGTATGCTTTTTTTTTACACACATACATAATACCTACATATATATGTATGTATGTACATATTCCCGGAACTTCAAAAAAGCCGAGACTTCAGAATCCCTAGTTCTATGTATAGGTATATGCATATGTATGTACATACTACAAAATATAAACATCAAATGGAAACATTAAAAGCTTAAATTTTGTGAAACACTGTATAACAAAATAGATGTGTTCAGATTTAATGCTAAAAAACTACGTATATGGAGTAAAAACTGACTATCGAGAATATTTAAAAACAAAATGCAAATTTTGCGAGTGGTTATCGGTTAACTATAGCGTGTTTACATTTAATATTGTACATACATACATTAACTATACAAAAATATAAAAAAAATCATAAAATCGGTGGGATAAATGTTTGATCGAATTAGATAGACAAACAATGTAAATGAAATTCAGTTACCGTGATTATATAAATTAAAATATGATATCAAAATACACGTGTAAATGAATTCACATTAAGTGATAAGCTATGCATAGCATAAATACGTAGCAGAAAACACGTAGTAATTTTCAATGGACGCATGAAAAGTTTATGAAAATATTCACAATGAAAGCGTTAATAAGGAAGTAACGAACAAACAGGATACTTTCAAAACAATGGAAGCGCTCAAAGAAATAGAGCGATGCATCTGAGGTATAAAAAGAAAAAATTACGTAGTATAAAGTAAAGGGGAAGCTAATGATTTATGCAAAACTTACGATGGATTATACGGAACGAAAACCCTCACAGCACTTAACTTGAAAATAGTATAAAAGATGACACATTCAAGTTGAAAGGAAGAATATAGATTTCCGTACTTGAAAACACTTTTTGCATAGTTTGGAATACATTTCGTGTGGCGATAGAATAATAAGGTCAGTGTTATGGGTCTAGTATGAAAATAGGCCGACGATTATGGCGAAATAAAAACCGCATTGAAATTTATGACGAGCAACGAAAACGAAATTTAAATTTAATAACAAGAAGGCAACTCAGGTGAACTTTATGGTAAAAACGGGGCAATTTTCCTAATTTACGACTATTAAACAACTTGCAGTCTGAAACATGCAGCATGCAATATGCTCCGGCTTTTCGAATGCAAACAACTCATATTACATATATGAAAAAAAAAAATAATTACTGAAAACTGTGCAAAATTTACGATTTTCGGTATTTTCCTAATCGGAATTGACAATCCCAAAGTCGTCCAAAATTTTTCCGAATATGACTTGAAATTCCCGAGTTTTCCGGGATACCAAAAGATAAAAGCTTCCGAAGTATGTAAGTCACTCGTCGCCAGTACGCGTGGATCACGTTTTCGAATAACCGCAATCCGGATAAACGAGTCACGTATTACGGGCATGCTCGCTACAAACAATTAAACAATAACATAGCGGTATTAACGAGGCTTAAATAATAATAAAAAAATGCACACGTTTCGTTAAATACTGTCAACTAATCGTACTAATTAATTAGTCGAAAGTTCAATAGAGGATACGACGAATGTTTTCAAAGGCAAACGAGCACAAATATCGGATTGTGAATACAAAATTATCGATTCTCGGAATAAATTTGAAAATAATGACAATTTCAACATGCATACATATGTATACGTATAATGGAATAGTTGCTAAGATTTGGGATGAATGAGATTTATCGTTTTCACGGAAGTAACACATTGAAACGATTGATATATGTATTTAGAACATTTTGTAAAGTTAGCTCAGATACACGAAACAGGAATGATTTGAATTATATTTTCAACTGAAATTCTTCCCACAAATCTGTCGACTTAGTTAAATATAGATTTTATATGTATAGTAAGATTTTATATGTATACTAGGCAACAAAGTTGATAAAGGTAAGTAAGTATTCGCAATATATATTTGTAATAAATCATGCCCTATAGTCGTATAAACTCTTCCAGAGTGTTTTAAATGAAATTGTATCGTAAACTTTACGAGGCATAAAATAGTTACTGCCACCCATCCACCCTATCACTCGTTACTACCTTTAACGCGAATAATCTCCACCCTACACCCCCATTCAAAATTTCAAAGTGCAGCATCATCCCCAGTTATGAACTGGGAAGTTTTCCGCCACTTTGCATGCACATGCACCCCATCAATCTGAAAAGTTTTCACTCGCAACAAATTAGAAGGGCGAATTTAAAATTTGTAGATGAAGCCGACTTCTAAAATCGGCGACGCCAGCTGTGCACATAAATTCTAAAGATTTCAAACCGTTCACATCTCACGTCTACTAAATACATATGTGGCTTATTATATTATACTACAACAGAGGGAAAACTAATCACCGAAATCCATACGAGAAAAGTCCGAGCATTTACTATATATTAGACATATTCGAACAGTGTAGGTACTAGATATTGTTTTATATGTATAAACAAGGTCGTAACGCGATTTACTATCATTCTCGAGGTATGAAACGAACGTTTCAGCGCTTGGTATTTTAAATTAAAGTCGCAAATGAGAGATTCTGAAAAATGATATTATCTCTTCTGAGTATACATATATGTATGTATGTATAGCATACTTGGAAGTTTATCGTCAAACGCGCGGAGTAGTGTAAGAGCTTATACGTATGTACATACATATGTAGGTACCTATAAATAATGAAAAAAATAAAACATTCTCCAACGCCAGTACAAGGACCAAACTGTGTCAAGCGATGCATAGTGAAGATTCATACTATTCTATTTGCCAGAATACGACAAGTGAAATTCTTCAAACGACAAGAATTCTTGAATGTAGACGTTAGTATTTTATAACCCAATAAAATATACGTGAAATGCATCTTTATTTCGTGTCATATACTTTAATCGCACAATAAAATAAACAATCTACACGCAGATACGTGGAAAGCATTTGTAAATAGATATAAAAGAAATGCACTTCATGCTGCGTATTAATCATGTAGTACATACGTCGACTAATATTTCCACAGGACAATCGAAGCATAAATAATATATAATATTCCACATATACCTATGTATGTACATATAAACGCTCATATACACATTCGAAGGAAAGGGGTTCGTGCTTGGCTAGTCTCAACAAATGGATCCGTTCAAGCGTGTATCTAAAATATAAATTTATACACGCTTCACGAGTCTCTGAATCAAAACCGTTATTGATTGCTCGGATAAGCAACTAGTACTGGCAATTATATAAATAGGCTTAAGCGTCTTATCGGTCAGTGGGAGCATCGATGACTAATTTCAATGTCTCGTATTTGAATTGTTTGAGAAATACATATATAATTTTGCAACTAGAATTCAGCAAAATACATATACGAATTCGTACACTCGCACAATTGCACATTGACAGAAGAGTAAACAAACGATCAAATTAACATCGCAAGAAGTAACGAAAGATAAATATTGTTGATATAGATATACATATGTACATTAACGGGAATGTATAGCGTGTAAATCACGATCTTTACTGTTTCGAAAATGACCACACAGCGATTCTTGTTTATATGTTTGTAGTAACAACTGTGTTTTAGTATCAAAACGACATAATATGACACTCATTGACCGTAAGCATTATTCAATGGTGAATGTTGCTTTGTAAACTTTTAATATTCCATTGCAGAGTGGTATATGTAGAATAGTCTGTGAAAACGTGCACTATTTATTTCGGTAGTTAAGATGTTAGCTTGGTTTTAACTGACAATTCGACCGGAGAGTTTGTGCGAGATGGTGGAAACGTGCCATTTTACTTTTTTTTCCTTTAGCTTTCGGGCGTCTTATCGACGTCCTAGTTTTTCCGGATTTTTTGGCATTTCCGCTTAGTGGGCATCTCACGCTTTCCACCATCCTATCTCGGCGGTAAAGTGTCTGAGATAACCCGACAACGAGTCGTGTAATTGTTCAGGTGGTGGCTTTAGTGGCGCGTATAATTGCAGTCCTCCTCGAGAGCCTTAGAGAACATGTTTAGCAAACTGCAACGTCGTGTCGTGTCGAAGACTCGGACAAGGGACAGATTTGCATAAGAGAGATACACAACAATATCATCAAGTGTGAAAATATATGTACAACGATTTAACTAAAATTAAATTTCTAAATCATCAACCGCAATAATATGTATACGCCGCATTAAATGCAATCGAAAAATTGTAAACAAATTTGTATTTGTCATCTGTTTGTCGTTGGGACTACATAAAAAAAATAGAATAGAAAAAAAATAGCCCCGGGGAATAAAGCTTGGAGCTTTTCCTTTTTTTATGCTTGTACGCATTTCTTAAAAGTTGCGATCGAATCCGCCGGGAAAACCTGTCGAATTAATTTTAAGCTTGTCGTTTTGCATGGAGCTTTCACTTCACTTTGCCAAAAAAATGGAGACTAATAATAAATCCAAAAGAGGATCAAAACTCTCACGTCATGATGATGAATTCGGCGCGTCGCCGAGTAAAATCATAAGGCCAAGCGTAATAAAGTAAAAAAATCCATTTACTAATACACCGATATACACAAAACATTGTATGCTGATAAATAAATATACACAGTATATTTATAAGACGCGCATAGGAAATCGTATACAACCGATTCTGTTTGAAGCATATTTCGTAAGCCAGATATATACAAGCTTTGTACTGTATATAATGATATGAAAAAGAAAATACGTTCATATTTACATACCGACTAAGCTGAATGAAAGCTCAAACACACATTGTTCGAATCTCTCATATGCACTCTACGAGTAGGTATACAAGTAGATGCAAATTTAACCCCCCTGGCCCAATTCTGCATGTATTTTGGAGCGATTTAGGAAACTATCGACACGTTCGGTTGTTGTTGTTAACCGTCGCTTAGCCGTCAAACGTGTACAAGTGTACATTTGTCCAAAAAAGAACTAGCTGCCAAGAAACATGTGGATCTTTGTTCCGTACACGTTCCCTTGGCAGTTTCCGGACACGAGATTTACGCTCCGTGCTCCCGGTTTATCTCCGGTTAGTGAATTTGTTTATTTTTGGCCGGTGCAACGGAGCTGAATGGGTTTTTAGAAGACCATTCGGTGACAGACTTCTTACTTGATTGGGTCGTTACCGAACGCAAGACAAGAAACGTGAGGAGAATCCCACGAGTCATAAAACTGACAATAAACACGTGCCAGTCTCAATATGACTTATTAAATAATATAAAGAAAAATAAAGACGACCATTGTGGATTTGTATTGTACATACATATGTACATGTAAACAATGTTCATTGTACATAGTTTGGGTAAATTATGCGAGAGTCGTTGATCCTTAAATCCAATAAAAATACTACTCTTATACGTTAACACGGACAGAAATATAAGCACACAAGTTAAATTTGCATAGTCTCGAGCGCGTTAGCATTTGATTGGATTAGCAAAAGCTGCTGACAATTAATTAATCGAGACGTCGAGCACTTGTCAGGCATCAACTGGATTCATCTCAGCACGAGCACCTTGAAAAGTTTCGAGAATCTGTAGGAGTGAGTTTTCACACTCGCGTTTTACAAAACGGATAAACAGTCTCGAAAACGAGATCTGTCATATAAATCGAAACGTGCCCAAGTAGACGCAAAAGGGTGAACACGGATTAGCGCCAAGGGTGACTTGGTCGTTGAAAGATAACACTCTCAGTTTGATTAATCACCATCAAGACTAATTAGCAACCAGCTCAGTCGAAGCTATAATACAGTCACGTAATTTTTAGCAGTAAATCGCGAAAGAACTGCCGTACCAGTAGGATGATGAATTATTTCGTTTTGATATTCATACGTAAAAATAAAACAACAACATTAAAGAACAATTGCGGTAAAAATTGATATTATAAGTGATGAATGGCATAGTGTGAATTTCGTCGTACGTTTACGCATTTAAGTCGGTATGAAATATGGCGGGAAATAAATTTTCCCACAATGTCGTAAGATCTATGACGAAGATGGCGTTAAGTCTGTGTCGTTAGATGCGTACGTTTAAACCAGTGTTTCCTAAACGATATACAATAAATTGTTAGGAAATCGATTTTTTTTACAAACAAAATTCAACATTTCAATTCAATATACATACATATGTACATATTTACATACAATTAGCATTTTGATGTTATATTCGTTACAATATAAATAAAATAAAAAAATAATTTTGTAGGATTGAAATTTTTAATTAAGTTGGAAGAACTCTGGATCTTTGTAAAGGGGATTTAACGCATACACGTTTTAGCGTAAACCTACACAGGTGTAACATATTCGATCTCGCGAAATAATTTTTCATACAATAATGTGAAGAAAATTTGACACACATTAGAAGTATGTACATATGTAAGTATGTATGTAGATCGCAAGAAGATAACGGAAGCCTGTACAAGACATACTTAATCAGCCTTAAGGTACGAATTAACTATTAGATAGATGAATCTTCATTCGCATAATAGCGTCTGAATATCTCATTCAGCAAATGTATATATGCTCATAATGTGAACCGCGTCTAATTGACTGGTGCTAAACTTTGTAATCGATATCAATTCACACACACACACACACACACACACACACACACACACACACACACACACACACACACACACACACACACACACACACACACACACACACACACAAAACATACGCACCGTTCACGGCTTTTCCGGCTTCCCACACAAGGAAAATTTTCACCGAGAGGAAGGAGCACTTATCGACAAGCGAATTCATCTTATTTCGGGCGTGGAGAAATAAACAAAATTTCCTATTTGAATTGTAAATTGACGAAAAAGGACGTACGAACGTAAAGCCCTGCGAAGTTAAAAGGCGTGTACATTCAGCGTTGGTTCGCGCAGATCGGCCAGTGTTTGTCGAACTAAATTAACATATCAAACACCCATTATCGATGCTCCTCAATCTACGGGGCGCGGAAGTACATAAGACCGATAAGACGGGAAAAGGCGCTCGACCACCTGAAGCATCAAAATAGCCCATGAAATTCAGATCGAATCGATCCTGTCGACTACCTCAAATAAAGATCACACATTTGCAAGTATAACGCGTATATAAAATTCATTCAATACGGTCATAATAAATCGAGAATTATTTGTACACAAGTATAGTAAACTTTGGTTTGTCAAATTTTTAAATTTATTGCATAATAAATCAATCAAAACTACAATAAAATCTATTGTATAGTTTTCAACCGCTACACAGCCTCATTAATCAAAATAAATTAGCGAAGTCGAGGACTTTTGATAAATATTTATTGAGGCACGAAAAGTCCAAGGTTGAGTAATAGTAAGCTATGCGTAATTGTGTGTAATATAAGAGGACGACTGCCTTACAGAACAGGTGAAGTGGAGATAATTTATATTAAAAACAATTTGATTAATTAACTTCAAGGGGAAACGGCATACAATAACTATACATAATTGCAAACAGTAAATCTTTAGTGGATTTTTTGTCTAGCACAACTGACGTGCTCCTCCATTATGCGACGAGATATATGTATGTATGTTAAGGAGTACTCCTTCTCACATTGTTTAATGACCCCAACCTCTTCCTTTGAATTATTAAATTGCCATACAATGCCGCGTATACTAAGATTTTCTAAGGACCCGCGTACGAACGTAGGCGATCCACTTATCGCCAAGGACAAAATACCATGTATGTATGTATGCCATGTAGTATGTACATATGTATGTATGTATGTAACGCACAAACACGAGGAAAGGCACACAATAGCGGTATTTTCGGGATCAAACCGGGACCCGATTCTCTTTCAGAGATGAAAAGTACATATCCTTAGATCCGGCCCACTTCTAAACCTTAATCACTCAACGCTTTTCCTGAGCCGGGAGAGGAACATACCTATTGAAAACATTTATCCGGTGAGAGCTTCCCATTGCTAACAATAAATTTCATCAAACACTAAACATGCCCGTTCGTGGCAGCAATAGGGACAAAATTGCCAGAAGCTCTCGAGTATCTCGAAATTTAATCTGTTCCGGAGGCTCGATCAATTATCGGGGGCTACTGTGATTATAAATCCGAGACCAATCAACCGGCCCAAGGGGCAATTTTATCTACTTTTGTGCGGTTAATGAGGTACTCTCAAATATTGTATAAGGAAGGACAAAAAAGATCTATAAATACACCGACCCATATAAGTTTTATATATTTTCAAATAAAAAGTCAGGTTCAACATACATATGTATGTATAATCAAATATGAGCTTGATTCATTCATCAAAACATAAGAATGAAAAATTACCGAATAGTTGACTTTTCTGCTCTAGCAACTCTAATATTGGAAATAATACGGACCTAGTTATTTATTTAACGTTTGTTAAAATCTGTCCGAACGCATGAGTATCCAAAGTAAACGTATGATAATTATGTGCAAACTTGACCCAATTAACTCAATTTCAACTTCATCATAATATTTGAATATAAGTATGTAAGTATGAAAACGTATGCACGATGAGAACGTGTGCAAAATCATATATTAAAGTTTGAATAACGCTGAATAAACAAATCGGAATTTTATAACATACATTTCTAAAACATACAAAAAAGGATAAGATAATACTTTTCGTCGAAAACAACGTTAAAAATAGGCGAATGAAAATGTCGAAAATATGATATATGTACATACATAGGTACATATGTAGATATACTTTTTTTTTGTGAGAAATGACGTACAGTGGATCTTCATCACGCGCCAAGTTTGCCATTATCTTAATTACAGACAGCGGGCGCGGTCCATTTGGGTTATTGGACGGAAGAGTTAAAGGTGAACGAGAAAAATATAAACATCGAATCCTTAAAATCATAGTAATATTCTATAATACGCAAAGAGGAAAAGTCTATCATACTGAGACTTAATTATTTACACACCTGGACGTGAGTAATATCAGCGCGTGCAAAAACGTAAATACACATGCATACCATACATACATAATATAATTTATATTGAAGTAAGGAAACTTTCTGGAAAGTATGGGATAAATATTAGTCATAAAAACACACGGATATCGATGGCAGAAATTTGTTTGATGTCAATAATGCTTGCGTGGGTAAATGTGATTGAATCGCGTAAAAGCTCGAATGTTGAACGTTTTATCAATCAATCTATTTGTATTACGATTACATTTTGTACATATGTACATATGTACAAAATGTATGTATGTATATGTACATACAATACGAAACATACATGTGTTAAATTGATTTAATATTAAAATGCAAATATTGTTAGACCTTTACATTTATTAAAAAGAAATTGATTTAACTTCAGATCCAACTAAATATACATCAATTTAAAATTCCGAGTGTCTTCCGTTCACATCTTACTTTGAAGGTTCCAGGAATGGAAACCATACGATCGATATTGTATATAAAGGATATGGAATTTGATCCGACCATAACCAATCCTGAATGTATGATAAGATATGTGACCAGAAAAGTAAATCAAGTGACCGTATCATTCACAGCTACTTATGTATTTTCACCGTGAAAGATTCAGACTCTATAGCAAATGTACTGGAAATGCAATTTTAGTTTCAAATGGGCTTCATGACATCGCAAATTGTGATGAAATTTACACGTGTTTGATTTAACACGAGAACAAACACAAAGATAACAGCAGATCAACGTAAGCGTTCAATCAATTAACAATAGGTGGTTCAACGCTGATGAATTTGTAATAGATAAATATAGCTATCTAACAGAATAGGGATAGTTATTCGCGTACATACATAATGGAAACATTAATTACCGACTCTCATTCAACAAATCGGCAAAAATGGTTCGATTCGAAAATAACGACAGCAATGCGGAAAAGGCAAATAATTTTAGCCAAATTGAAACGTGCGGAATTCAAGCAAAAAACGGCGAAAATTTGTGGCGCTTTTTTAATTAAAAAAAAAGCTCGTTTCGTAAAAGCCAAAAGTATAATTTGATTGGGGCACAGCGGAGTGTATCAATAAAAGGAAATAATTGAAAAATAAAATAAAAGGATTCTCCTTTATACGAAATGGGAGTTCGGAAATATGATCAGTGCGTTTGTAAACCGTTTATAATGAAATCGACACGTTAAGCGCGATATTTTTCGAAGTGTGAAATTCGCGAATATACATAAATTACGTATATAATATACATAAAAAACGCCGGGACAGTGGAAATGTTTTCCATTATTCATATGCAAATCGAACTTCGATATCGGTTCTGTGTGCAGAAACAACACAAGTGCAAATCTGGCTGCTATAAAAATATAAATAAAACTGATTGCACAATCAGCGCAATTATTTTTCGGTACAATTTTTATTTTCGCACACACGCCAGAATATTATAACGATTTTATCAAGCGTAAATGGATAGCAATACTTTTTTACAACCGATTTATCAACATCTAAAAATCGGCACTGTGTATATTGAGTATATGCACGTCTAGTGTATTATTATATAGCCCTTTCCCTTAGACCTCTCATCGGCATAGCGACTCTAAATTCGAAAATTTTCACGTTTTACGACGTAATAAATATTTTTATGCTGTAATATATACGAAAATTTGAGTTTTTCTCGCACGAAAATCCAATTTAATGCAAAGTATGTGTGTGTGTGTGTATGCAAAGCGCTAACATTCAATTAATACGCGTTTTGTAAGGCACGCTTTAATATTATAATTCATACCAAAGATTGCAAAAGACTTTATACTGTATAGGTTCGTATACAAACGAAAGGATTTATTTATTATTGAATATATAGGTAAAATTCCATGTAAGGGAGCTGTAATTTCAAACATTTACAAAGTTATACATATTAATATTGGAAATACGACTGAAAAGGTAAAATCTTGTATTTCTCTATACACGAGTCAATCTCCTGGGGCTAGAAGTCACGGACGCAATATTGAAATGTGAAGAACAAACATAAATATTCTCGAGGAGAGTTTCCCGAGTTTTTCCGGCTGACATATGCACAGCGCTCGGCCGCACAGCGAACTTTAACTTTCGACTGAAACTTTCCGAAAAGCTCGTCGAAAAGTTTACCATTTCGGTTTCGGTATTGACCCTAAGTCCAGTATCGCAAAACTAGGCGGTAGGAGGCCCATTATACAACTGCTCAGGTTTGAAAGCGGCAACGCGAAACAACTGAGAGAAAAGCACGACATTTCCACCAAAAACACTTTCGTCGGATGTCCGTTTTGGGCGAGTGTTTCTCATCCCACACTTGGGGCGAATTGAATGCTCGGACTTCGCGATTGTTCCAGTTAAACCGATTAATCTTGTTTTGGGGTGTCGGAAAATCCGGTGCAACGTTCTACTTTCAGCGCTTACGTTTCGCAAAAACGAAACTAGAAAGTACAAGCGTGTCTGTTTTGTCTTTTTTATATTCGAGAACGCTCGAAGACTGGAATGAAGTTATTGTACATATATTGTGTTAAATGATGATGTCAAAATCACATTTCCCGTTTCTGTACGTATGTATGTACATACATATGTATGTGAAATGTTTTGACAGCGACAGTCGCTTTGTCGCCTCGTTTGAAATGTAATGAAAATCTGCATTCGTACAAAGTATGCGATAAATCGTCCCATTGGTTCGTCTTCGAACACTCCGAAGAAAATTGGGTCAACAAATGTGAAAAATATAAATTAGAAATTACGTGCTTGCGGAGGGAAAGGAAATAGACCGTCAGCGGCGAGAAAAATAAATAAGACGAAAGGCGGGAGAAGAAAAAATACGTTATGAAATTCGATACTGCTGTCCCGTGTCGAAAAAACAGATCAATCACATTTATAAACAGGTACATTATTCATTCGCCATAAAAAAGGGCGAGATGGAAAAATATGAAAATAGCACTCGGGGGAAGGAAAAAGGTGAAAAGCTGGCGTCTCTTCGGGGACTGGACAAGTCAAGCTAATATAAAATATCAAATGGACCACGTTCGGGCACTGGAAATTGAAATACTAAGGGGGGAAATATTGCAACGAAGATTACAACGTAAGATAATAAACTACCAAAAAAAAAAAGAAAAAAGTAACTGATGAAATGCAAAATGATTGATAAACCTAATTTTTAGTTTAGCACTTAAGAAGTAAAGAGAGTTTCGGATAAGTAGGGAAAAAAGCGCAATTTCGCCAACACGCCGACTGGCAATAAAACTTGAGTAGCTCGGGGCTATAAAAAATCCAACTCGCAAATTCAAAGGAATATTAAAATTATGACGCGAAAGCTTTAAACTATTTGCGTAAATGCCTCGCCTAGAAAGGGGTCGGAAAGAAGAAGAGTTATTAAAATTTCCACGAGTCAAAAATAATATAGCGATTTTCCGGTACTGGGAAAAACATCAATCGAAGGATTATTTATATAAAACGCAACATTTTTTTCAACAAACTTTGGGGCAACTCAATACGGACGACTTACGTTATTCATCGCAATGTTTTTACTTTCCAAATACAGCGGAAAAAGTATTGCGATCAAACTACATAGTCAATACTGTATCACATATCGTATCGCTTGAATACATTTGAATTTGTGTATGTATTACATATATGTACATACATACATATGTATTTCGTTCTACGCAAAAATAGCGAATATAATTAATTTCCATGCTTACCTTTTAGTCGTGTATGTTTAAGAATGAAAATTATTACTATTTAGAACGAATAACGGAAACCGCCTGTACATACAACGTATTATAACAAATGACTCGCTGAAAGATTATTCGTCGAAATTCGCATATTGCTAGCGAGTCGCGTCACTTTTACATGTGTGATTTATTCGTCGAGCAATTTTCGCGAAAGGTCGTTCGTTCGGTCGAATTAATGTAAAAACGTAATTTACATAAATACGTCGTTATTTACTCGGCTCGAATATACACGATTATATTAAAAAAAAAAAAAAAAAATACAAAAAAGAAAAGCTCTAAGCGCAGAATAAATAACGACAGTTCAATTCTTTCGCATGGTAATATATGTATAAGTAAATAAATATATACAAAGTTCTCGCTTCGTGTTTGACACGGGGTGCGGACACACCCCTCGAATATCGCAGGCAATTCATTAGTCAGTTCATTAGGCGAATCTTTGAGAAATTTATGCAGATTGGTAGCGGTTAAGTTCAGCCGAATACGAAACCGAGGTTTAGGGTACACAATTAGGTTCGTCAGTATTTGAATACAAACGCGACTATTAAACGCAGATACTAATTATATATGATTAAAAAATAAAAATAAACAACAAAAGCATACAATTTGTATGAATAACGTTTAGGAATTGAATATTCATCAATTTTTTTATAACCGCCACACTCTTTACACATAATTCAACACATCGCCAATGTCAGAACAAAAAACCACAAACGTCGTAATTTTCCAACGAAATGATCGATACTTGTCAATAACATGACCCAATAAAATCAAATTTACATATTTTTAGAGCCCAATACACTATTTATCCACGGAAGTCCGACGTAATGCTAAAATAAATCAAAAATGTGTTATTACTAGCCGATTTACCCGTCATATGACGGTGGATTCTAAATGCAACCCCCACCCTTGTGCATTGATTTGTAAAATAACAATACAGCCCCTAGCCGGTTTGACACTACGTGAAACAACTGTATGAACATATAGTGTACCGTTGATTGAATGGGTGTATGGCCATAAAGTCGCGTTGTCGACTCAAACCAGTTTTGACAGATGGCGACTTGTTACTAACACAACGCTAAAAATGTTTTGTTATGTTGGCAATGCAAGCGTGATACAAGGATCCAGACAGGCAGGCAGGCAGACGCTTACGTTAATGGGATAATATATGAACATATATAGTATATGTATATATACGATTTTTGCACCAATGAATAATTAATAAATAAACAAGTTTCGTTTGGTAGGAAATTGCCAGACGTACAAACAGACCTCGAAAATTGTACGTATTTAACGGAAATATGATTAGGTATAATTGGAGTAAAATTACTTATTAAAGATAAAATTGGTTAGCATTGAATTTCTGTACGTTGTGTTCGTTTGTACATACATACATATTCTACAATCTACATAATGAAAATTAGTTCTACAGGAGGTATGCTATTACAGTATATCATTCAACGTTTTTCTTATTCAAACAAATTAACGCTACCAGTGATGAGTACTATCATTAACCTAACTGCCGGGAAAGTTGCGAAAATCATAATATCATCAATCAAATATGAAGAATGTAGCAAAAGTATAAAAAATCCGACGAAAATCCAATTGGATTATTGACAATCTGTGTATCAAGAGTACACAAATTCAGATATTACAATTGCAACGGCCAAGTTTGGTCCTTTTCCAGGGTGGTCCCGGGAGTTTCCAACAAATAACAAGTTAACACAGTCTCGTTAGCACAGTTTGATGTATCGCTTCATTATTTTCGGGTCGGTAGTCCTCCACCCACCGCCAGAGTCCAGATTTTGCGGGGACCAACTTAATAAATGGGGGTATCATTGCATTTTAATAGCCTTTAAAAGTTTCATTAAGCGGAATCTTCGCATAAAACGCAGACCGCTGAAGTTCCCAACACATTTTTCACGCTCGAATTTCGAAACCGCGGCAAAAATCGCAACTCTGCCTATAATATACCTATATGTATGTATGTATGTACGTGCGAGTATTTTAGTATTATAATATTTAAACGTATGTCCCCCCAGCTCTATATATTGCAATTTTTTTTCGGTCTGCGGCGAAATAAAACTTTCCGCTCGTGAATAAAACTGAGTCGGAAAATTCGACCGACTTGGTTTTTTTTTCTGCTGAAACAACGCGACGAGGATAAGGAAAAACATTTCCATGATTTATACGAGAACCTGGGAGAGTTTAAGAGCCAAATGCGGTTAAGTGGTTAACCTTTCCGCCTTACCCGATATTAGTTTTTTGCTTAAGATAAATATTCGAATCACTTTCGTAAGGGCTTTATAAGCATCTTATAAATTATCGAGAAAATACGACATTTTTAATTGCATCGTAAAAGGACTTTATCCGTAATCTGGTCGATGGGTACATCTACACTGGAATTAAAGGATCAAGTTTCAATTACAAACAAGCGAAATCGTTTAGCTTTGATTGAAATTGTATCTAAATTATACTTATGTTCGTAATGCATAAAGGTAAGCACAATAAACTTCGATTTACTTAGCACAAAGCTTAAGGTTTATAAGTAAGGTTTTAACCTATAATATGTACAAATGTCTTGCCACTAGAGCTATGAGAGGTATTTTGAATGTTACATAGAAGCATGTTAGATGAATTGGGATGGGTGAGTATTAGAAATTATTTAAAGTTAAGCACATTGTAGTGCTACTTTTTAGTACCGCAACCCACGTTTTAGAATGACAAACTTTCGCGACCCACCTAGTTTTAATGTACATGATGGGGGGGGGGGGGGTATTTAAATTATTTTTATCCTTAAAAATATCCAGAGTAAATAACTTATAATTAACGAAAACAAGCAGCTGGGATAAACCTTGTACATCCGTGGACTCGTCCAGTTGCAATGAGAAAAAAATTCACTAACTCTTTGGATCAGCTCATCTTCTGCCCACTGGGTCATTTCATCGATTCTGCGTGCAATCGTATTATAAGCGAAATCGTTTCGACTTCTATACTTCTTTCTTGCTCTTATTATCAAACATAATTCCAACCGTGTCTTTTATTGGTAGCACTAAAGTCGTGCCAATTGTGTGCGGCTTACTAGCTTGCGCGATTTGAAAACTAATCAGGTTAGAGGCGTGGAGAGATTTTTCATCAATGCTGGTGTAATGCGAAAGCTTCGATTTCGACGACTTCAGTTGTTTCAGTTGTCTTTCAAAAAATTCTAGTGGCTTGTTTTTAAAATCCGGATGCTTCGTCACAAAGTCCTAACGTAATTTGCTTGAACGCATCCTATTCTCTGTTGTGCCGTCATGTTTAATAGATGTAAGTTAAATTAGCTAATTAGCTAATCTACTATATAAAATTCAATGTTTGTTTGTTTGTGATTCCGCTATGCAAATCTACAGTTTTCACCTTAGAACCGCCAAACTTGGTATACTATGTATCTCATGATACCCCAAGTCAGACCGTAGGTGGGTTTTGGAAGGGGTCGAATCAGGGGGTCAAGGGGGTCAAGGGGGTCCCCATACAATTTTTTTAATCTGAAAAAAATTTTGTACTGGAGAATAAATGTTTTCATTTGTTTCAATTTTTCATTCAATTTTTGTTTGTACTGGAGAATAAATGTCACCCCCCCCGAGCAACGCCGGGCAATTCAGCTAGTATGTATTACATATATAAAATAAATAAATTAATGAATTTTTGTATATTCCTTATCAACTGAATTAATGTTACAATAATTAACTCTCGCTAATGTTCAACGTTGTTAGTAACAAATAAAGCAAGTCACTACTATAATAAAATCTTAAATAAAATAATTTTATTTGAAAGGGAGAGATTCCTAGAGGAACGAAAGCACTGAGCGTGAAAACGAGTTTAGTTTTCGCAGACGGCGAGGGGTGCCAGATGCAAATGAATGCAAGCGAAAGCTCCCTTCCACCTTTGATCTGACCGGACCAGGTACGAGAGCGAAAATCCAACATTTCAGCGCCGAGAAGCTCCTAGATTACTATGCAAAATTCTGCACGAGGAGAGGGCCTTCGCAGATATTCCACTCTTTGTCCTCGGCGAGCTTTGGCAAGCTCGACAGACGTTGCGGAAGCGCCCTGAGCTTTGGGTACGTCCAAGTACGATGATCATACTAAAAAGCCGATTTATCGCGCTAGAAAGTGAGATACTTCGACGACGGTGTGACGCAGCGTTAAAAGTTTTTGCGACAAACTCGGGCGAAAATCCGTTTTCGACGTTAAATAAGCGTGAAAAAAAGTTCCCCCAAGTCGAAGCTACACATTTTGCAAATTAATGAAAAATCGATCGCAAATATGTATCTAATATACCCACTCCGTGCGTGACGTGGCGAAATTTCGCCCTGTGAACTTAACACGTGCAAATCCACTTATGCCCTCGATACTTGTCACATGTACATACATATGTACATAGATAATCGGCAGAGAGTTGTAACGCAACCGTAACGGGCCCACGGTAATTATTGAGCAGGCAAAGGGTTAACGAGCGTAAGCCGAAATAATACCAGGTGAGTTAAGATAGTCTGTGATTAAATTAGTACTGACACGCGTCGATCCACAAGCCAGACAATGCTTTCGCGGTATTACGCTGCGTTACACCGAGCGTAACTTTTAATGTTACGCCCAAAAGTTGATGAAAACGTGTACCCAGATTCATCAAATGTTAGAGCTTTTGAACTGAGAGTGAATTTTCTTACTATTGTTTGCACAGTTGTCGTACGAAAGCTTTTCCAACTGCAATAGTTATTTTGGTTTTTAGGTAACACGTGTAGATAATATAAATATACAATGTAATATAACACGAGGGTAAGTTAATACTCGAGGAAAAGGCATTGAAATGAAACGGCTAGCCAAAAATATATTAATTTAATATGTGTCAGTTATTTTAAAGCTCGCCACGAAGCGTTGATATACCCATATGAAAGCGTGTTAATATGTACTATAGTAGACGGAGATAAAAATGTGTAAAATATGGATACCTCTTGTTTCACCGCACGTTCGTACATTTTATAAAATATTCCGTTGAAATATGCAGAGAAAATTTATGGCAACCGCGACAAGGAAAGGGAAAATTCTAAGATCGCAGTATCAGATGGTACTTCTGGGGATTTTTTTTCTGTTTGGCTATCGACGTTTCCTCGGTGTGAATAAAAAAAGGCGATCAATTCCGCCGATGGCAAATGTAGACGTCGACGCCGAAACAACGATACCGCACACAAAACAAGTTGCGAAAATTGTAAAAAAAAAGGTTTTTTTGTGAATTCACACTTGGTCGTGAAAAATCAAATCGAGCGAACGGTCAGATCAAGTCAATTTGTTGAGCAAAGAGTTGCAAACGGTGGAAGATGAAGAACGGAACGAAACGATCGGCACTAGAAAGCTCGGCGAAAAATGCAATTCTTTCACGAAGCCTTGCATGCGAACAGAATCAATAGAAAAATTCTTACTGGAGCTATTCAACCTGAAAAATTCGAAGAGATGTTACACAGTTACGAAAATATTTTTGCAGAACGATCGACCGTGAATTTTTATCACAGTAACACGGCGAAATTTCGCTTTAATTTTTTGATACACAATTGTAATAAAATTAGAATAATGTTCAACAATTTTTGCACGCAAAACCTAGTCACTGTACATAGAATGTGTAGGTAATCACATTGTACCTATATAAAAAGTTGAGAATTGTTTATACTTACGGCAATTGGTGAATATAACTGGATGTAAAGAAGAAGAATGAAACTAGGATTGAACGCTTTTGGAGGAATGAATATAATTTTTAAATCCAACATCCCGCTGTGCTTAAAGAAGAAGGCATCCGACCAATGCGTACTGCCAGTTATGACGTATGAATGTGGATGCTGAATTCAAGAATGCTACGTAAGATCTAATGCACACAGAGAAGCATTGAAAGATGTATGTTTGGTATAAAAAGAAGGGACCGTAAGAGGAATAGATTGGTCAGAAGCATGACCAAAGTGACAGATATAGCGGAATGGATGGCAGATGGGCGCGAGAAATACTGGAATGGTATCCGAGAGGATGTGAAAGAAAACAAGGAAGACCAAGCGGACGATGGGCTGATGAATTAAGAAGATTGCTAAAGACAAACAGGAATGGAGGAGGATCGGAGAGGCCTTCATCCAGCAATGAATGGCGAACAATTTAAAATGATAATATATTTCATCAGCAGGTTCAAACCTACCCACAGTCTGCTAACACACTTTTTAGATAAAAATCGAAATATGGAATAAGCATTGGATGCAACAATAGGTGTACATTAAAATGTACTAAAAATCTTTGCACTCGATAGCTATCAAGTATCCAAGCTCGTCCTATTGTTCTGTCTTCTGTGCTGGGTAAACTGAAGTCATCACTTTTTATTTGCAGCCTGTGCGTCTTCTTGAGCTTTCATCTTCTTTTTTGCTTTCTGAACTAATTTGACATCTTCAAATCGCACCGATCGCGATCGGATCGTTGAAATCAAAAGCTCACCATTCAATATAACATGTAGTGGGGTTTTTTTGTGATAATAAATTGGTCACGTATGAGTAATCGTCGAAAATGTAACACGGTCGAGTGCAGTGGCACACTATCCATTGCACCTGTTCGACTCGTCATTATACGATGCCGAACTAAAAGGTATTTATTCTCGCCGGAGGGCAATTATTAACACATTTGTCACGGCGACAGGTACATTCTCTTCAATCAAGCCAGCTTTTGGAGGTTTGAGTGCGCAATGCACGACCATTGTCGACTTTCGGACAATGAGCACATCATTAGCGTTCAACCATGCCGACTTCATTCGGTCAAAGCGGATATTGGATATGGTGATGAAATAATTAGGCGTAAGCTAGCACAGTTGAATCAAAAAGCGAGCCCTGGAACAGTAAATAATACCCATTTGACACTCAACGTTGATAAAAGTCGTTCACAACAGTATGGTATTAAAAAAATATTCTTAAGCATTTTTCTTTGTCAGTTTATATGAGGGGGCATCACGGCGAAATACACTTTTATAAGTGAAGTCATCAAAGTTGAGATTCAAATTAATGACACGGTTCGCGTGGTGAAAGGGCCCATCATATTGTGAATGGTCGTTCAAGTAAAAAAACGGTCATTATGGCAGTCCTTTCAGGTTGTCGTGCGATTTACTGCCATATTTTTCGGGTCATGCCGCATACACACACGTACAATACATACACACAAATACAAAACAAGATTTTCGTTCAATATTCTTTTTATGTATAGAAAGGTATTATGTCAAGTACCGGTTGATTTTAATCATCAATAGAAAAAAGAAACAAACGGGCTTAGTTACAACGGGGAACAATTTTCATCGGTAATTAATACCACTTCATAGCAAATAAACGACAATGAAATCAATACAGATGCAATGTTTACATTTGATACTGAATCGATACGAAAAGATAGGGTGAGAGGGAGGGGATGTGAAAAAATTTGATTTATATTGAAATTCCGCAAACTCGTTTCGAATTTGCTTATTTCCTTTCGCAAGATCTTTTCGGACGAACGCTAACTGAATTTCTAGTTTAATTCTCGTAATTGAAAAAAAAAGTCTTTCAGATCAAACGTATAAAAGCGTAACCGCGACCCAACAATAAAAAAAAAAAAAAGAGAGAGAATTTGAATTAAAATGTATCGAATTATTCGCGAACGTGATTTTCGAGCCAGCCGTAAATAAGATTTTATTTAAAAATTCGAATGAGAGCATTTGACTCGTAAATGAATCAAAGATCGAAACAAATATTTCGTACGTTAATTGTATACGTATAAAAAATACGTATATGCTTTTGATTATATATGAGCCGCACTCAGATACGATTTGTGCTAACATAAAAAGAGCGAATATTGAATCAAGTAACGACGAGAACAAATTTACATTGCAAATGAAACGTTCGTGATTTTTTTGAATCAAATGTATTTTCGCGAAGGTATGGTGTATAGGTTTTAAATAAATATTCAACGAATAGAGCGAACGGAAAAATTTAATATTCCAGTATGGGAAGAACAACTCCATCTATACGAGTTTGAAATCACCGATGAAAGTCAAAAGCGAAAGCAAATGCAGAGAATCAATAAATGAGCGGGCATATCTTTTGTTTTGGATTAAATATAATAACCTTGACTATTTTTAGATTCATTTCAGGCAAAATTTAGCTTAACTATAAATTATTACATGAGCAATAATAGCACAACTTGAGAACAAGCCCTATTCAAGTTTGGACAGGCGAGATCAATGACAATGCGTGTCGTCTGCGTTAACCTTTAGTGTTCGTAGCTTAAAGCTCTACATACATACATACAATCATACAGTAGAAATAAAACACTATTTATGTATGTATGTACAAACATATATAACTAGTGTAAGCCCGTTGAATATCAACGGAGCGCTCTCTCATCACCCGTACAGTAAAATAATATTAAATTTAATAGTTTTTATAGTTGTTGCATAGATGGCGCGTTATAATACAACAACGTAACAATTTAGCAAAGTCGCAAGCCTATTAATATATTATATAGTCAAATTGAAGCAGGCCCGTTATCATCTAGTTTGGATCACAGCGTAAGCGCTCAATGTTCAGAACTAGTGATACCGGGTTCAAATCCCACTCGCGCGACGTTTGTTTTTAATTATTTACGTCAGCGAGCGTTATCAGCAGACAGACACACACACACACACACACACACACACACACAGACGGAATAGGGCTATTATATATATATATATGTAGGTATATAATACATACATACGTACATACGAAAAATTTCGTTGAAAAATATCACGGTAAAGTTTTTCATTTGCTTGACTTTACAAACACTTCGACGACCATTATGAAGAAGGCTTAGAAGGATTTGAACTTTCATTCACAGCCAATACCTAATGTACAGTATGCGACTAGGAAACATTGCACAGTATTTTATTTAGCGATGGTTTTTAATTAAATTTGTAATGTCGGCTATTATGTACGTTGATAAAAGAGAACTTCGCTAGATTATTTAATATACGTATGTACATACGTATAAGCGTTTTCACACCTTCGATTCAGCAGATTCACATTTACGTTGAAAGCATACTTTCAAAATTTATTCCGCGCGTTTGATCAACTTAAAAGGCAACTTTAGTTTGATTTATTTAAGGCCCCGAGGGAGGGTACGGTCAGTGGAGCTTTTGTTATTTTACTAAGCAAGTTCCTATTCATTAGTGTGGCAGCAAAACTAGAACCTACCGAACGTCTATTAGTTATTTATTATAGTCTTTTAAACCTAGACCATCGAGTTAACACGTCAAAACTTTTCGACGGTACTGTACTGAACTATAGTACGTGCAAGGCGTCAAGACCTTAGTCCTGACAAATTGTCTTTTCGCCCGGGAAGAAGATCGATAACAATCGTGGGTCGGCAATAACACCGACGCCGTTCCGTCAACCGGACTGCGGGTCATAAATCCGCGAAAACCCGAAATCCTGAAACCCCTTCTTCGCCGAATCCTTAGAACAAAAGCCGATGAATCATGTTACGCTAGATTAGGCAGTCTCTGAAAAGCCACGCCTCGTAGACCCGCCGTTGACCCGCGTCCAATGAAAAAGACAAGAAGCGCACGAAGGCGTCGATTTTTCATATCGAGTCATCACTGTGCGACGTCATCAAGTCCAATGACAAAATCATCACGAGTGCAAAGGGCAAATTTTCGATATTAGCTCATCCATTCGAGTGCACGAGAGTGACATAATGGGGGCGTCATCGTACATATGTATGTCTCCGATCGCATGCACATTAAAATCAATTGGATGCCGTGACATCGTGTCGAGTCTATCGAGATCAATACATCGAACGTCGAAAAATCCGAAATTATTATTATGACAGTACTACATTAGAGCTGTGGGGCATATTCAACACACTCACTAGACGTCGAATGATGGACGATCGCGCGCGGATAAATAGAAATCGACTACGCATTGAAGTGGCAGCCATTGTCAGCGATAGATTTATGAAGTGAAGTGGCGATAGACGTTGAGGTGAAAGAGAGCCCCGGGATTCAATTAAAACAAAGCCATACCCCAGTATTATTTCCGACGTTTAATAATAATCCGCACCTGGAAACGCGAATGGCTTATATGATAAGTACATACATACATACATACATTGAAAGAAATATACTGTAAACAAATGAAGCATTAGACGTGCGAGTGTAGTGTTGAGAATTTTTAACGTTTAATGAAATCGTTTCGGTGATACATAAACACGTGAGTAAGTGAGTACGTACTAGTACGGTAGTACAGTCGTATACAATTCGAAACTCTACTCGGCGGAGCTCGCGAGATAAAAGCTTCCATCCACTCAGGAGCGATTGCTTTCCACTTAAACTTGGAATGTAAAATATACAGGATTGTAGGCTGCAAACAATAGGCGGAGGGATTCGCAGTGCGATCGGTTAAACACACGAATTTAATCGAGGAAACGTGCACGCGAAACGATCCCAAAATGCATCTAAGATGACACATTGCTATGAGTAGATAATTGCAAAAAATGCATTGCCATTTAAATTTTGGAACATGTTTCTTTCTTACATCTACATATGTATGTGTATGACGTACATATGTATAGGTACATATATGTATGTATGTAGTTACCGTAGATAATTTAAAGTTTATCAAAACAACTAACGCAAAATTCAAAATACTTAACAATTTTGTGTTGAGTATTTTGAATTTTCAATTAATTTCATAACAAATATACAAGGATAACTACCGCGAATTGTAAGTAATTTCAAATGAAAACTTAAATTCAAGGTAAAGCTCCGTCGTATTGAAGGAGCGTCGACAAGAAAATACTCGATATGAAACACTACGTTTGTAACGAGAAAAGTTATTTTCATTTTTAAAGATATTCGGAGAAATGTAAAACAAAACGTAATCGTCTTAAGAGTTTTGTTGATATTAGAGAGAAAAAAACCCTTTGAAGGTATAAAAACTAAAATGATGAAATAAATGGAAATGTAAACATTTCGAGCACCATCGAGAAAAATTCTCTATAATTCAATATCGTTTAATATTTTCTTTGTAAAGTTGTTCTCAATGAGATACGCAACATTGAACACAATTCAAAATTAACCAACTTATTAAATCAGCAAAATGTATTCATAAATTCGATACAGAATTTTTCATCTTTGCATAATTATTGATCTCGACTACATTTATTTCCCGTAGGGAAAACTATAATATGTATAATATGAATTAATTGTAATTTACATTTCAAACTATGTATGTATAGGTAGAGAAAAAGCATCAGAAAATTTCATAATGCATATTTAATGGGAAATGGCGTCGGTAAATGGAAAAACAACCCCGGAAAACCCCTGCATTTACGACACAGTTTCCACCCCTCCAACCGGAATTTGGTAGGGATTTATTCATAGATCGTAGTAGCAGTGTGCATTTTCAGGACAGTTTGAAAACATACAATCGACATATTGCCTTATATTTAAATAATACAAATAGCATACACCACCACCCAGCCAGAAATTGAAAAGTCAAAGTCGCGTTCGGTTGTTGCGAAAATAATAACGACATAAATTTCGCTCACCGGCGCGGCGGTTTGCTTATCGCCGACGTATCCAATTTTCCGAATAGCAAAAGAGCACCGTTCGAGTTGCGTACCTGTGGAAAACAAAAGAAAAGCATAAAGCATAAATACAACAATAAATCACACGAAATAAATTAAATACGTGGGATCAGTGTCGAAATCATTGATTTACGCTTGCGTGAACGGTGCGAGGACACGTTTTAACTAGATTCATTCACATCATCAAAGATGGAATCCGCTAGATAACAATAGAGTCCTAACCCTTTTAGTGCTTCGAGATGATATATCGTTGTTGTGCTAGGAACGGCTAAGTGCTTGCGACTATCTATTGTGGCTAGTTTAGCGGTATGCATGATAGAAAAGCAAGGTTTTTTCAGATATACATATGAAATGATAGTGAACTTTTTACTTTATTTTTATTATAACTTAACCTAGTTTCAGAATGTAACGATTTTCATGAAACTTGTAAGGATGTATAATATATATCACTCGAAAACCTTTGCTTGGAAGCACGCTTTCGATTAATAATTAAAGGTAAACACAAAACACGCCGCAAGAGGTCCTCGGAAAGTGGATTTGTCGATTTTTCTTTATTCGAAAAGCAATTTTTTAATGCATAGGTTTATTTTTTCAATCCAGAACCTCGAGAACGAGTACGCCAAAAGGGTCTTCGAATAAAGGTAGTAAAAACAGATTTGGAAATACTCTATCATCCAAGCATGCATTGTCTTTCAAGAAAAGACGGCTGATGTTGACACCGTTGAACGATCCCCATTTCCGTGTCATTTCATTTTTTATAGTCGACTGAAAAGCCCGTGTTTTTTTTTCTTCAAAAGTTCAACGGAAAATCAGTGCTATACTATTTTGAAGCTACATAGTTCGATGAGATGGATCCTAAAAACGGGAAAAATACTTTTATATCCAAACGTAAATTCAAATTAGGAAAAAGTAAATTAAATATGATTTTCAGAGATGAAGGTTTTCCCCGACGAGAATAACTTTTTACGAGTACACTCGAAACAAAGAGTATTCTTTAGACTTTAGAGCGCTAGAGAAGAAGAAGAAAAAACACCCACAGAAGATTGTATTTCTTTACATTTGTTTGTAAAAGAAAAATAAGACATTTTATTGTGGGAATGACAGTCAACTGACAAATTGTCCTTCGTGTATATAAACATGTCCCTTTGCGACTATTTTCAGGTTTTTTCGGATGCAGAAATGGAATAAAATAAATAACAAACGTTACACAGTGTATCTATGTAATTGTAGTTCAACACGAGTATTCGATTCGCCGGAAGAGCAAGATACGGGAAATTCAGACTTTTGAAAATATAAACCGTTCGCTTGTAAAATTGAAGGGATATACACTATCCACCCCTTCTCCCTCCTTCCCTCCACTGTACGTATGTATTTACCTATGTATAAAAAAAAATGAAATCGAGAGGTATTTCAATAAAATCAAACAGAAAAAGTTTGCCGAACGGAACTCAAACGTAGAAATGAAAATTGGGATATAAATTAAGAAAAAAAATTACAGATAAGATATTTTTAAATTCATACATTTATGTATGTATGTAGGTATATGAGACGGATCCATTTCAATTTTTGAATATAAATAAATTGTTAATCTAATAGTGGAATAAGTTGTAAGTTGAGAGACGTCCAAAGGAAGAGCACATTTCAAGAATGTGTGTTATCGTACCGCTGCAGCATACTAGCATGATGAAAGCCTTCTTCACCTTCGCTATATTTACGCCCTCAAGCCAATTTCAACATCGTAGAAGAAAAATAATAATAACAAGTACGACGAAGCAGGAGGATAGAATTAACTGGTAATATGAAACGTCCCATTATAAATAACAAGATTCGAAAGAAAACCTCAATTTCATAGACTTACATTTAAGTACTGCTACAGTTTAACTAAACAAGTCCTCGACTCCAATCCCATAAGATTTGATATATGTACCTATACACGCTAATTGGCCGTTTTTTGTATTTACAGGTGTGAAACGATGCGCCAGTGAGTAAAGAGTATACACTTCATTGGGTAAATTAGCTGTTTTAAAACGGCGGATTCATAAATATGCAAATGAACTGCGAATAGACACCCTTAAGCATTTCTCGACCTTCCGTTATAAAAAAAAAATTTTGTCAACGGCATATTTTAAAAGCGGACCCTCAGGTGTTTTGTCGACGCTAATGGAAGTAATCGTTCGCTATATAAAAAAGAAAAAAAAAAAAAAAAATCAACATACATACACGATGCGATTTGTACTCTTTCGAGCAGTAACATTCGGCGACAATAAATCACTATCGGTCGTGTGAGTCGCGCTTAATGAAAGCGTCCGAAAGGAAGTGTAATTTTCGTAATGCGCGTCGTCGGAAGTCGACTGACACACGATTGCATGATTTATTGTTACGCAATTCGAGTATTTGTATTGAAAAAATAAATAAAAAGCACAATATATGTACAGTGTACATATGTACATACACCCGTCGTGCTACTTTCTCTGCGAGCCCTTTACCGATCGCGTATGTTACACAATGCTGATTGAATATTGATAACAATAACACTGCACGTAAAGTTCAACGCGCAGTCGAAAGAATTGAATAAGCCGCGATGCAAATCTTAATAAATGCGATATATTTCACGTCAAACTGGAAATGACAGATTTATTATACGTGTCATATCAATTTAATGAGACGATTTCAATTTTAAATGAAAATTAACGACTACTATTGAGATAGTCAAGGTTGGCACCTTTATATACATATGTATGTACATACATAGGAAAATTAGTATTTTTATATAAATGAAATATTCAAGGTACACGTACATATGTAAGTCACATTCATAAGTGAATGCATGCTATTAATGTATGTATGTACGTATGTGAATTTAATGAAATATTAAAAATAAAAGTAAAATATATACATATGTAGGTAAAAAAAACATATATGTACATATTTTTTTATTTTACAGAAACACCCATCATGACATAACAGATTAACAGATTAACCAAATCGTCATATATGTATATGTATTTGTGTGGTTCTTAGTTATATGATAAAATTTTATAATTTATTTTTTACGAGGCTTAAAGTTCAACCAATTTTAAGGTTTATAGTCTAGGTTTTTTTTCGAGGAGGATCTACCTCCATAAATACGGTTATTATTGGTTAATCCTAATTACTAAATATTGGTTAATCCTAAAATGATCCTTCGAGATCTTGTTGTAGGAAACCAATTTATTAATAAACGGAAAGTTCAAGGTCTTGGAGGGTCGGTTTAAGGGTTAATTAATATTTTTTAAATGTGGCATACTTATTTTGAACCTTCTGCGTAGAAAATCTAAACTCTAAGCCTTAAAATTGGGCGAAGTTTGAGCCTTGTAAAAAAAAAATAGCAATATTTAACGACACAACTGAGGACCACGCTTTTGATATATAAATACTGAATTTGACGTTTACAATGTACGTATGTACATATGTACATATGTATTTCAAAGAAAACTAGTTTCGTTGAAGAAAATTGTTTTCAAAAATCGATTAAGACAGCCGACGTCGTTTGCAAAGGTCTTTTGAATCAGCTTCGAATAAACAAAAGAAGTAGAAACAGAGAAGCTCTCTGCGGATACGAATTCGATGAAAATAAACTTTGAGATCGAAAAACATTTAAAAAAAATAAGGAATCATAAAAATGAAAGTAAATTTTAGTTGAAAGCGTATAAGGATGCTTGCAATTTAAATGCGAAAAGTCATAAAAATACGTCCAAAATATATAAAAGTCCATTTATATTCATAGTGCTACCCCTCGGCGTTAGCACGTAGGGGTTGGCTCGAGTAGTCTGGCTGGTAATACTCGTCTAGCCTTTAAGGAGAGAGTAAATAGCTTTTTTCTCTTACCCATCTCCTTTTGATAATGCGCGTAGAAGAGAATGACTCATTCGGACAAGATGCGTGAGAGGGAAAAAATGGCGCGAACGTGCCATAACGCGCGGAAATCCCGGAAAATCCAGCCGGATGTGTGGATTTCTTCTAATAAAATTCGCAATTTTTTTGCATGTTCGAACACTAACGCTCAACTAGGCGCGTTCCAGATTCGCACGCGGACAAAAAACCTTTCAACCAGGGGGTCACTTTTTGTTGCTCGGCTGCAACGAAACCGGACATTTTGTAAACTGCGACGACACCGAGGCAAACTTTGCTCGGCCACAATGGCGAAGTTGTTAATTACGGTCGGATCCACCACCGGCGCTTGGCTTCTTGCAGACATGGCCAACACAAGCCAAAGTTATTAATAATCCTGGTGTTCTTCAGCCTAGGGTTGCGTTGTTGTCTACTACTCTGTCCACCCCTCAAAGCTCCACGACACTAATCTGCCGGTGTACACTGTCCTATCACGATTTTGTTTTTACACTTATATTCATTTTATATCAAATCGCAGTAAAAAAAAAAAACAATACATACAATACAATACACCAGGCCAATCAATAATTTGTGAGAATGTTTTCCCAGATAAAGCTGTCGACGTGACTCCAGGGAATTAAACCCTAACGCCCCTAGCAAAAATGCACTAGGGTAGAGCCACGGTGGATTCTATCCTCAGATGACCATATGGCTATATGACGATGGATTCTAGCTTCATTCCCTAATTCCCACGCGTCCGCGCTTGTTTGTATAATAACAGCCCTATAGCCCGTTTGATAACATGTGAAACAATTGTACGGTGTACCTTTGACCAAATGGGTGTATGGCCATAAAATCGCGTTGTCGACTCGAAAAAGCTTTGACGGATAGCTTTTTTTTGCCATTATATCACTAAAAATAAATTGTTTGATATGTTGGCATAAATAGATATATTGCGTGCTTCGGACACAGCAGCAAACCAGTAAACTGTGCTCTTAACCAATATGTCTAAGAGCAAAAGGATCCAAACCCAATAACAGATTAACATAGGAATAATGGATAGGAGGTGGCTATGTTTTGTAGAACCGTCTAAGTCAAGAGATTTTGTAATGTCCAAATCTTACCAATGACGATTAAGGTCGAAAAAACTGTCTATAAAATCATTTCGACATACGGGGATCGAACCCCAGACCTTCGCTCAAGAGACTAAGGCCCGTAACGCACTAGCCGCTGAGTATTGTGCAATAGATGGATGCGTACATATGTACATATATACATATGTAGATACTTCTCGACTAAAGTGATGTTTTATTACGTTATCGACCCAAAAGCTCACACATGCGATAAAATGTCTCGGTTAAATAATAAACCAAAATGATACCGAATTGTTGACTTATCTTCAACTTGCTCGATCTCCGTTGTAAGTTAAGGAATATGGAACTCAATTATTTTGGAGGTGTGCTTGTATCATTTTAAAACAAATGTTAGTTTATCAATTAATTACCCCGTAATGAAATATGAATCCTGTGTGCCTTTGTTTTATTTTGATGTGTATTAACGACGTAAATTACGCATGCAATTTAAGGGAATTTAAATACTTAAAATAAATTTGCATATATAAATAAAGTCGTAAAAAAAGGGGAGATTTTGTCCGCAAGGTCGCTTTGGAAAATTTATAGTGAAGTTGTGATAAGAAAAAGGAAAGGATTAATCTGTGGTGACGCCTGACCGTTGTTGCAAAAAAAAGGGTCCTGCCTAAGCTTTTTACGGTACGAATGTATTTTTTTGGTAACGAATTTTTTTTCGCAAATAAGAAAAAATAATACAATACAATCGTCAGCGTGTATAAAATTAAAAAAAAGTCTCGTCTCGTTGATTTCCAAATTTATCAATGAGTGTGATAAATGGAACGGCTAATTTCGGTGCTATAGGATTTTTGATTAATACAAATATATATATTATACTGAGCCACTGAAGTCTCGTTTCTCGAGCACAGTGACGGTTCGCACAATTATTTTTTAACGGCGTTTTAATTAATTTATTACGCCGACGGGGGAAAAACCTAATAGCCTTCCGCGGGAAACGCTCATCTGCAAAGGAGAAAAAAACGGACGAAAGCGAACATTTTGTCAGTTTATTCTTGAACGAATAACCTGATGATTGGCTGAATGAATAAAAAAATACTCAAATTATTAACGATCAAACTTATACAATAAACGATAAACTTACGTAAAAGAATTTATTATTAATGGAAATTAAAAATAAAATCTCAACTCATTTAAAGTTGACTAAAATAATTAATCAAAATAAACAGTCAAGTATTCAATATTTCGTATATACGGCCAATATAAAAATACTAAAAGAATATTCGCGAACTCCCGTACAAATCCCAACGCGTAAATAATATTCCTTGCCAAGTTTGCAAACAAAGTTTTAATTAAATATAATACCGAGAGCCTTCCGATACCAATAACCAGACATTCAATGTATAAATTTATCATATTTCCAAGTAAAACCATATTTATAAGGTAACCGTGATAGACGTAAACAAAATGGCTTCAGACAAGCCACAAAAAGCAAAGCCTTATTAAAAAATAAATAACAATTAAAAGATTTGCCGCGAATAAATAATACTGTGCTTAGAATTACTCAGATACATACGAGAAATGCCCCTGAGCTTACACTTTTCAAAAGCTCCATAGAAAACCATTTTCAAATAGAAAAGGAAGTTAAAAATATAAGAAACGTTTCTAGTCCCGTGTGAGCCAAAATTACTCGCAGTACAAACTTATAAATTAATTTCAACATTTTTCTTGGTGAAAAAACGAGCAACGAGATGTTTTCGCTAGTGTTGCACATCTTAAGCTCAAAAATTCAGAATCATTCATCAGGCGAAGGTTTTTCGCGCTAAAAATACATAGTCCAAAAATTAAATTAGGTCGAAAAGAACTTTCGCTCGATGCGTAAAATGCTAAATAAATAACTTTCGAGGAAAATTTACTTTGAGACGCGCCAGAATAAACTATATTTATGTATATAGTAGCGCAGGAATATTCCTGGCTGATCAAGCGACCGGCTGCATGGCCTAGTCCTGGAACGCTCGCATACGACGACATGGCACGTACACATACGCTCACTCTCACTACTCACACGACACACGTGGTGCTCACGCTACATAACCTCACTAACTCACGGCACGACAAGTATGTACATATATGTACATACGTTCACTCACTCACACATACACACGAAACCACTGTCATCGGGCAGTTAACAGTTATAACAATAAAAACTAAAACTAAACGCTTTTAGGTAATTTCATTTTAAACGCGTCCATTTCGTAGACAGTTTAACACAACTGCTCTAGCAAGACTTTAATATAGTCGGATACTCACTAAGCGGCGACTTTTAAACGCTACAACAATATTACAAGCGAATTTACCGTCGCGAGAAAGTTTAAAATGCCATTTTTGCCGTCACCTGTAAATATGAATATAGTGGAATATCCCGGCGGGTAATCCCAGGGGTCAGCCTCCTACTGAGAAAGGCACGTTTTCTCACAGGTCAGGGGTCACAGCGGGTCTGCAGCCAGATGCACCGAACCAAAGAGATTTAAAAGTAAATTAAACACCACGCCCTGGGATACCTTCGTAATTTTCTCGCAGTTGGAACAAATTCAAGAGAGTCCATATCTCCCTGGCAGGAGGCAACCGGTTGCGGCGTCAACTTTTGATTCCGTTTTAATGAAATATTCTACAGTGAAGACGACGGAAAAAAAAAAGATTTCGCAGTAATGAGGTTTGCACCGACGACGGACATTAATCATCTTTATTTTTTGACGAAAATCAGTTTTTAATTAAAAAAAAAGAACGCCTTTCACCGCTTCCGGAAATAATCACGTGCAGATTTGAAAGTAATTCGACAATGGCCAAGAAAATAAACCGTACTGCGATTTTCACGATGCCGTATATTAATTTGAGCCAATAAGTATAATTTTCGATTGGTTTATAGGCGCTCGAGGAGTGCGCCGAATTTGTAAAATTAATTTACGTGTTTAAGAATCCTTTACAAAGCTTCGGCTGTAAATCAAACTGTGGCAATTACTTACGCATTCTGAACTTGTCAACGGACGAATATCAGTGTGGAAAAACGCTCGGCGAGATTTTGAAATATCGGCGCCGTTGCGCCATTCAACACCGCTCGAAAATTATGTGCTTTTGCCGGATAACAATGACCCGGATAAAAGGAAAAGCGCAAAGAGTGAGTGATTATTAGGACGCGTAACAAATGACACGGCTCGCGTTGCCCTCCCTTCCCCAGCTGAAATATGGCCGCCCGGGGAGGTCGAAGGTTGCACGCGAAAATAAAATAAAATAGGCGAAAATAAAAAAAGGGAAGAAATTAAAGCATGCAGAAAAGCTTTCGGAAGTTCGTACGGGCCGTTGAAAATAAGCTCGAGAGCCGGTGACACGCGGCATAAATAATAAAGAGGGACGAAGTGGGAAAACTCGTACGCGAAAAATCTTTTTTCAAGCGCGGAAAATTTCGCACACCCCCCATTATATTATATACATACGTATACGAACGTTGCCGAAACGCGCATTTAAATAAATATTTAACAAGGCACCGCTTTCGTTGTTGGAAAACGACTGATATTAACAATAAACAAGAAATTATACAACCGCAAGAATGGGCAGTTCATTGACACGTTCTCGATAAGACGCGTTGGTGTGCTAATTTTAGTTTTTGGCAACGCGCGGAATCATCTCATTCCTGACCGACCTTGACCGCTAAAGAGAATGTTGTAATAGCGTGAGAAAATTTAGTTTTCTTGGCAAGTAGTCTAGAACTTAAATTTATATACCTACAATAATAAAAAAATGCGTCAGACAAATTTCACATTCGACACAAACTAAAATATAAAATCATCATTGTAATTTTATTAAAATGTATGCATTTTGTATGAAAATTTTGGTTAATTTGTTTATTGAAGTACAAAAAATTAAATTTTCCATCATTGAATGCATATTACGTAAGTAGTTGGGTACAATTTACAATGAAATACTGATTTGATTTATAAAACTGCACATTCATAATGCAGATTCACATTAATCGACGTAATTTGTTTTATGTATTGTTTGTAAAGTTCATTTACAAAAAATAAATTTACATAATTATAATAAAGTCATCGAGTAAACACGTCAAAGTATGTAGTAGAAACGAAAATAATGTGTTTGAAGAAAGTTATTCCGCGGTATATGCTGAAGACAAAATATAATAATATTTGGCAAACAATAATATTAGCCGGAGAAAAGCTCAGAGAAGCGAATTGTTTTAGGCGTGAGCTTTCCGTTCTATTTATCGTGTTTAAACGAGGTGTAACATAAAACGTTTAATGAGATGGATTTGACGGCAAACGTTTATTACAAATAACTTTTTTTTTCGAGAAGAGTTTGTATTGTGTGTAAGTCAAACTGAAAACTGAAAACAGGGACAAGAGTTACGAAGACGAAACACTTGAAGACTTGTTGAAAACTAATATCTCGTAGGAAACTAGTTGAAAAATGTAAAAAAAAGTTTTAGTAACGGTTTCAGTCAAAATATTGTCATTTTTCTCAATAAATGGAACTTATCTCATTCCAGGAAGGAATATTTAAAAATATACACTTAAATAAATTTTGCCAACATCTAGATGACAAGGTTTCAAATCATCGTCACAGTCGGATCAAAACGCCTAAAAGCCGTATTATCTGAATAATTAATATTTTAGAATTTACGTCGCAAAAAAAGGGCCGGAAATTGAAATGTTTCAAAGTGAAAAAGGAAAATGACGCAGGTTATGAATTAAATACGAAGTGAAAATGGATTATGCAATCATAAAGAGTTGGAGCGTTATAAATTTTAAGGATGTTTTAAATGAGAAATGTAAAATTCACGGACGAAGCATTTACACTTCAGAATGAAAATAACCGTAAAAAAATGCTTAAACAAGGGAATGGTTCAAACGTGGCAAAAGTTTGATTTTAATTTGTGGCGTTCAAATGAAGCTGGGTAAGATTGTAGCTACCCCAAAAAGAAAAGAAAACGTACCCACACCTAGATAAAAAGTAAAACGGAAATTTATTCAGCGTAGAAAATAAAAGTAAAAGAGTAAAAATCCACCGTCAGACTGTTGAATGAAAATAAAAACTTACTTGTAAAAATAGACTATAAAAGTATTCAATAGTGAACTAAATTGTACCTAAATACATATATGTACAAGTACATACTTTTACTTCACCTTAAGACTTCTCAAAAACAGCGATAAGATTAGATAAAAAATTTATAAAGAATTCAATTTTATATGGAATCAGTTGTATCGTCGGCGTGTTTATGATCAGCCGTAATTCATAGACATTATAAAATATACGACAGGTAAAAACTTGTTCACAAATTGTGTAACGCGAAAAATTCAAAATCTTTCGATGTTCGTGTGAGCGCGAATATTAAATGGCACGTTGCCACTTCTTGCACATTTGGTATTTTCATAAGTTTAGTCACTAAATTTCCTTTCGACAAGTGTGCGCATTTGTGTGTGCACAAAAATGATGCATATGTACATATGTATGTATGTAGGTAAGCCTTACTTTTCAGCGAGGAAAAAGTCGCGGAAGTGAAAAATGGAAAAAAATAAAATAAAATGCTACGCTATAGGAGGACAACAGAGTCGGTGACTAATTGCCACTCTGCAATGCAGAATTTTACAATTGTGACGATGAAATACTACCACTAACGACTTTGCTGCTGATATTGTTGATATTGCAACCTTATACAATTGTGCGACTGTCAATAGTGTTAAGTCTATACGAAACAATAAATCTTTTTCCAACGAAAGAACGAAAGAATCCACTGCTTTTGACACGTTTTAAAGTGAATCTGTTCGATTCGTATTGAACAAATTGTCAAATGTTTATATACATATGTACATACATTGATATTATTGTGTGTAAAACTTTGCGGTGCTACTCGAATTTCCAACTGCAGATAATTAAAAATTTTCAATTTAAGTGTTAAGTTTCCCGCTTTCAAGCAACTGTGAACGGTTTTGAAGAAAGTCGAAAGAGATACGAATCTCCAGAGAGAATATAAGGAATAAAGAAATACCGAAAGAATATATCGAAGCCAGGAAACTGAGAAATCAGGTGCCAAAGATAACAACGAATGCCAATGCCGCTCGGAGACCATATCGAATTACAAAATCTGTGCCAAAAGTGTACATTATTGTTACGAGAGAATGTGGTATTACGAAAATTAACATATTGTTATAAGAATTTCGTATAAAGCGCATAAAATTGTAACTCTCGCAAAATGTTGTTATTGTAAACAAAATTTGCGGTAAAAAGTACGTCATATTGTGTATGTGTGTCGTTGGCCGTTTCGTAATGAAGCTTTAAATTTTGCTGTAAACGCCCTTTTTGCCGCATAAAAAAGGACATTAACATAATTCAATTTTATTGTTTAAGGGTTTCATTAATTTGTTTTATATACTTGTCTTCGTTTGCGCATTCTTTCGCCACAATTGTGCCGCAAAATACCATTTCTAATAAAGATTTACAGCTTTTAATTCACCTTTTCCTCGTTGGCACACACCGCTTTAAGGTATTCGAAGCGATACAATGAAAAATACGAGAGTTTCCCGTCTAAAAATGAAATAAAAAGTTTATTTACGAAAAGCGAGTGAATGAATAAGATGAAAATCTGCAAAACGAAATTCGTTCGGTTTTTCCGCTGACATAGCGAGAGGCCTGGGGATAATTATCCAACAACAGACGAAGGGAAAACTCGCGGAAAAATTATATTAAAGTGAGAGATATCACCCAAAGGAAAAAAAAAACAATGAAAAGTGTTTTTTCGAAGTCGAAGCCTTCAAAATGAAACAAAAGTATTCCTCCCTTTATTGTTATTATTTTTTATCATCAACGCGGAACGAGGGGAAGAAAAATTTCTGCGAAAGTCCACACCTCAAAAGCTACAGAAAAAGATAATATCCAACACTCAGAAGCAAAATCGGTGCTTGTACATAGAAGCGTGTTAAAGACAAATAAATCGCACGATTAAATAAAAATACTGAAAGCACACCGTCACTTGTTTTCTTAATATATAAACATCGAAAAGTTTAATATAAAAACATAACTTAGTTATAACCGTATAATCAAGCGACGCATACGTATCATACGGTACATGGAAATATCAAAGGAACGTATTTGCACATGTACGGTGTAACTTAATAAAATATAATATGAAACAACGTCGCAAAGATGTACCATATCTACGGAATGATAGAGCTGAATGCAACCGCTGGGATTTGGGGGACGGTAAGCCGCTTTTTTCGGCCAACATAATATTTCACCGGGGGAAAATGCAGATTTTCCCGGATTCCAGAGGGAAAAAATTGGGATTCCAGTGCGTTCCCCCGTGAAACGTGTACATGAATAGTTACAAGACCCATCAATGGGTATATATGCCGGACGTGTAATGTCTACATACATGCTACGCGTCCCTTTCATTCCGACATTGTACAATATACAGGTACAGGCCGGAATCCGTGTTCGAATATTTCCAATGAAAATGAATGCCCTTCGGATATAAATTCGCCATGGAAAAATACGTGTGTGAAATTTGACCGCGGAAATTTTATCGTTATATCAAAAGCGACGTACCGTGCGCTATACATATTTGAATGAATGAAATATTGGCTAGTTGAGTTTTCCGGACAAAATACGATTTGACGTGGTTGGTTTTTTCAAGCATTATGAACGATTCATAAATTTTCACGTGAAACTCTTGAGTTTTTTTTATGATAATCGAGTTTATGTGATAGCTGGAGAGAGAGAGACGTGTATGCCGCGTCAGGTAACGGCACTAACTTCAAGACCGCTGAAGTTGCAGGTCACGTTTTCCATCGATCCAGATTAATACTCGACGGAAAATTACATGGAAGTTTTGCACCATCTAGCCGGGAGGAAGTGGGGTATAAAAAGTACGAGAAAAAGTGCAACGCGCGGTTCACACTTTTAAAAGGGCCGGAAGCAATCGGGCGAAACTTCGGCGAGCGTTTCGCAAAAACCGGAACACGATTACTCGGCGAAAATTCGCTTTGGTAATTGCGTCGGTTTCCAAATTAATTAATTGACCCGATTTCACAGTGAAGTTTCCCCGAAAGGGGATAAGAAAATGTTTGTACGGGCAGATACGTCTAATTGTATGTATGACGATGAAAATCAATGCTGGAAAAACTAGTGCGGTCAATGCACGAAGCGGTTATTGTTTTCTGGCGCATGCGAAAGGCTAGAGTTAAAAAAAAAATTAAGCGGGTCGAATGCATTATGTGTGACACGGCTCAGGTACGTGTATGTGTATAGTAGGAATATGAATGCATCGTGTATGCAATCGCTGAAAATGCTGAATAAAAGCGACCATAAAGCTGTAATGGAAAATTTGTGCGGGGACCGAAGCCCATGGGGCTTTACTTTGTGTGTGCAGAATGTTTGCCCATGCACATTGTAAAAGCGGGAAAACGTTGGTCGAATGAAAATGCGGTCGACGAGATATGTACATCATCCCCTCAAAACTCATATTAAATCGGATGATCTTTGAAAAGCCTCGCTGCCGATGTTCAGCGAAGATATCTAACTATGTAGTTTTCTTTACCTTTTAATCTCAAACGCAAAAGAGAAAAGGCTAAGTTCGTTTTCTTCAAACGATTCCCTATTAAATCTTCAACTACACAGTAAGCTTAAAATAAAACAAGAAAAAATGTTGATTTCAGAATCCGTTGACTCTCTCAACTTCAACGTTTTCACATTTAGGTCGACGCGAAACAGATCGAAATCTTTATTCATACTAAAAATCCATCATTTTTGTTGCAATGAATAAAATTTTTACATTCGCAGACGAAAATAAAATCGGTAACCGATAAAAAGCATCGGACCACCAAATGTAACTGTGCAAAGTTACATCCCGATTGTTCAAACAGTGCACATTACATATGTACGAGTGAATAGAATCGTTCGTGTGCCTTGCATTTGGTTGTAACTCATACGTGATTCATTTTACGTACATTCATTCGGAGAAAACGATCGCTTTAATAAATAATTGTTCACTTCGGAGATGAGAGTCGTGTATTTTTAACGTATCGTTTTACATTTGGCGCGTTTTCGAGCACCGTGGGAAAATTTCAAGGAGCCGAGGAAAATTGGCTGGCGTGGTGACGTTCGGTCATAACTCCTATGGCTTTCTCTGTATCGGCGAGGAAAAGCGTCGCTTTTTAAATTCAACGCTTTTTACGAGAAACGTACGATTTTGTTTTTTTTTTTGGTGTATTTATTTTACTGTTGCACTCTCTTTCGTAGGTACGTGCAAGTGTCATGTGGACACAGTGCGAATGTTCGAAAGCACGAAAGTCGCGAAATTCCCGGTTCTCCATACATGCCGGCAAAGTAAAGTTACGACCTCGTTAAAATACTTTTATGACAGTTTATAAAAGCGACGAAGGCAAAACAAAAAAAAACGACAGTGCTAAATCCATTTTATTAGACGCCAAATGTTGAGTGAAAATTCGAAACAAAATAACATAACAGGATCGAGTTGCACTTTTAATTATACACGTTCAGTCGAAAGCGTCGAAATAACTTTTTAACTACCGAAAATCCTTTTTTTAAATATTTTAATTACAGACGCGACGTTCAAAGCATTACAAACCCTTTTATTAACTGTAATAATGCTCGTATTAGACATAATTGTTTGCGCGTTATTAACTAACGTAACCGCTTATTAAAAACATCAGATTTATTCCGCCACAGTGTGAAATGTAAACGTTCAATTAATTCTCACTAATATTTGACTATTCAATTAAAAAAAATACAAACCGGTTTAAAAGCGAAAGAGTATCTATGTATGTATGTACATGTAAACTGATTAAATTCCTACGTCGCAGTTGTGACATATCATTAACAAAATTACGAATTGAAATACGTGTATTTTAATCCCGCGAATCGTTGAATACGCTTTTAATAATGTAAACGTGTAACTGCTTGTACTAAAAGTGCAAAGCATGAAACGGCACAATTTAAGCTCGACGCTTGCATTGTTGTGTCGGCATGATAAAACAGCGCAATAATCTCTTTAGGGAATAATTGATAATAACTGCACAGTAACCGTTACGGTTTGTTGTATTAATATTATGCAGAGCGAGCACGCGTCGCGTCGTATCGCTTTGAACTTTCAATTTTAGCATTTTGATGCGAAGTTTATATAATCAAGCACAAGTAAATATTGTATAGGACTGAGAAGAGATTGCCACAGGGACGGGGGGGACCCTCTGTGAACTTTTCCATCTTACACGACAATCTAAACTGGGGAAATGCGGGAATCGGCTTCAATTATGCGAACAGATGCGGACATCCGACAGATCCGGTACAAATTTGAATCGTAGCCATTTTGTGCACGCGACAGATATTGTACAAACCCACACGTTTTACGATCTCAAAGGCGAAAGGGCTGAAGCGACACTGGCATTCTAAAGGTTGCGTTTTTGCGGTCGTTACTTCTTAGCGCAGAGAGAACGATTAAGACGAGCAGATAAGCGAAAGCTCGAGTAAACAAAACGCAATGGGGTTATCGGCTGGGTCAATCTACCCCACAGGTACAAATGCGATACAAAGCATTGCCCCTTGGAGGGTTGAAAGCGCCTACTAACGAGTATATTAGTTCTGGCCATTTGCAGAACTGTTGCAAACACCCCCAAGTCCTGGTGAGTTCGTGCCTATCATTTCGCATGTGGGCATTATCGCGATTCCCGTATCACAAAGATGATAAACTGTTCAAGTTATGCGAGACTAAATGTTCGCTTTAGCGCTAATTTGACACGGTCACACTTTATAGGCGTTTAACCTATTAATAGTGATTGAATTAAAACCTTGTCGTACGAATGCGGCAGCCTTGGCGACAAGTACTTGTATGTATGTATGTATATTTCACTGGCTGTATGTATGTACATAGTTCCCAGTATTTTGAATGCAAATATGTAGTTCATGAACACATTCGGAAAAGTACCCATAACAATGATCTACGACCATCATAGATATGTATAATACCTGAATTAGTTGAAAACCATTCAGACAGACGGAGAATAATTCGATTTGATAGATGGATGTTTCGATTCCTATGAAGATAAGATTAGATATAAGTATGTACATACATACATTGAATATTTAAAATGTGAATACAATTGTGCGATCTTGATATCGGATTTCCGGTAAAATTTCAGAGAAATGCATTGTCTCCGAGAATATACAGAACGGGAAGTAGCAGCTGTAAATTGAATTCAAAGGCTTTGGCGCCGAAGAACAAAAGCCACACATACGAGGATAATGCACCAATTTTATTCAACCGACACACTGTGGTGCACCACCTAATGGTATACTTCTGTACAGATACATACACAACTGACGATATAGCCCTGTACAGGCTCGGTATGAATAAGTTCGCCGGTTGAAGTGGTCCTCGGCAAAGATACACAGCTTCCATTTTATCCACAAATGAGGCGGGGCAGAACATGCGAATATCAGAGATGCAATGAAGAAAACGCAAATAAGAAAAGGTAATATTTTCAGTACACGCAATGAGTTTTTCTAAATGAAATTTTCCTGTGCGTGTTTTACGTAACACGGTGAGTTAAATTAAAATTAAAAAAAATCCTGAGGTAGAATTTTTGCACGACAAAACTTTATCTTCACTACGTACATATTATGTATGATAAGGTACAAATATTTAAATGTATCAGGTACACCGAAATTTGTAAAACGGCAGTAGTAACACGTGATGTGTTTTGGAATGGCAGATTTAAAACAAAAACAAAACCATATCTGACAATTAAATTACGAGGTGCGGTCATAATGTAATGCCTCTTCATTCTAATTACATATACGAAAGTTGGAATGAAAGCCCCCACTTGAATATAATACAGACAGCCGATGTACTATATATATATAAGCAGAGATACGTGGGCGCGCGAAAAAAATGATAATAACGAACCAAAACCATTCAAAAAATATATATGTACAAGTACTTTTTAGAATCCAGCAGGTGAATGTAATATTGAGCATTAATATCTGTGTCGGAAAATGGCAATTTCGATTTCTTATTGCGGCGTAAAATTGTACAATTTATACGTTCCGGTTAGCGAAACTTGGGCCCCGGGTCCCCACAATTTCAGATCGAATTTTCATACTAATAAATAAGCGCACAAAAGCGAACCATGGAAGAAGAGAGAGAGTGAGAGAGGTGTGCGTGTTTCGCCTTATAATTTATAGGCAACGCATGCAACCCGAAACCTAGGGGTGAGATTTCGGCCCGATACAGGGTCAATTATTACATTTTTATTAATAAATACATCTGAAAAACATATGCTTATTTATAGCTGTAGATTGGCCGTACACAGAACGCCGAACTGAATCCGTTAATCGATAGACTCCACCGATTCGTCAGCTGCTATCTAACGTTGAAATCCACAACAGGCCCTATGTTGAAATTCCAATGGAAAAAAAAAAAAAAAAAATATATTTGGAAACGTTGATGGCTTTTTGTGATCGTTATATCGCCATTTGTATTGGACGATTGCGTGGTCGAGGAGATGAAGTGTGTGCTTCGGTAAAAGCGGCAATTAAAAAGTATCGATCCATGATATTACTGTAAAGTAAACGCGCTTGTGTTTCAAATGTTTGGACAATACAGTAGTTATAACCATATACTTACTTTCAATTAGAAAAATTAACATTTAAAATATTGTTTAATGTGTGCGACAAAAAGTGAAATATTTACAGTAATATTTAATTATGTAGTCTAAGGTTGTACGAAATTTATAATTGAGTACAAATTGGATAGCATTGGATATATCTAAATCGGCGATCGTTCAGTCTTTGACTGATTGAACGAGCCGCTTCTCTCATCCTACCCACGAATGCAGATGAATGAATCAGTTATTAATAACGTTGATCGAATATGAAATTGGCGATGGACTTATTGAGAAAATGTATGTGGATTTTAGCTCAAACGCGATTGACGCAATTCGTCCGCATTGCAAGCCACTTTAACCGAGTTACTCGAGCACGGAAACATTCACTCGGTGAAACGAAAAATGACGACGAGGGAAAACTGTAGGTTCCTTTTTACAGAGACATGGAAGACAACGAAGATATGTGGCAGTGAAGATGTGGGGTTTCGTCGCATCACATACGTACATACATGGAGAGTCAAGATATATGTGACGAGATGAAACCTCAACGACGGCAATAAAACCCGGCGGCTCAAAAACCGCGGATAAAGCCGGCGGCTGGTGAAAACCGCGTTATTACGAGATGTTCCCGATAAAACGGCATTCCTGCTCGTGCCTCAGAGTCGTGGGGGAATAATAGCCCTTCATATTGCCAGTGGAAGCGGTTTTAAGGGAGAGAGCATGCAAAGAGTAGATCAGTTAAGCTTTAACGCGAAACACCGTATACGCCGATAACGATAATGTAACAGTCAAATTAATTCCGTAGACGTGACACAACAATGAGTGCATGATTTATGTGCAATTAAAAACTATTTTCGTTTCTTTTTTCTTTCAGGGAAAAAATATGTTATCACCTTTGACGTAATAACGTGTTCGTGTGACGTTTTCGATAAGTATCAAGCGGCTAAACTTTAACCGCTTTGGTCGACAACTTGCCGCTATGGTGGGTGTATTTTATACAATATTTGCAAAACAGCTGTATCAACGATAGTTCCTTGAACCATTGCTAATATTCTGAAAAAAATAATAAACGATTTCCAGTGCATTTTTAGATAAAATAATTTCAATGGTCTCAAATATGCTGGACTAAAAGGCCGAGTTCGTTTTAAACATTCAATTTTACAGTGGATCTGAATGGGATTAAGAATGCGTACGAATAAAAATTACATACATACTTTCGCGTGAGACCTTGAATATGGTTCATTACATATTTCTATTTATTTATTTATAATAATGTCTATTAAAAAGGTTGCGTATCCAAGGGCTAATTAACCAAGGCTAAGAAAAGCGCACCGTAACGAGAACGCTTTAGGGTCTATGGAATTTTTATACGTTTCGTTTAGAACTCACGAACAGTTTAGTACAAGATATGATTGGCAATCGAGTCACGAAACTATGGGCATTAGTTTTTGTAATTATCACGCTTGTATCAAATGAATTTCCCGGACCATAAATATATGTATCAGCCCAGAGCGTTATTAGTTAGCAGTTTAATAAGTCAGTGCAGGGTTTGGTTTCGTAGCTCGAGTTCGGCGTACAGTAGATAGGGGGATGACCTAATTTGAAGTAAATGGTACACGTAGCTCCCACTAAACACGAACGCAAATTAAATTTTGGCATGTGCGATGCAAAATAGAAAGTATATATTAATTACCTTCACTGTCGATTGCGAAGTATCCAAGTCCGTCTCCGCCTCTGATCGAGTAGCTGATCTTGGAGTCCAATCCCGGAGGATCTGCATCTGTGGCTTTCACTGCAAACACTTCAGTACCCACTGGTTGATTTTCACGCACTGAACCTTCTAGCACAAAATCACTAAACACCGGAGCGTGCAAATTTTCGTTAACGTCCACTATTTCTATGATCACAGTTGTCTCCGAGGAGAGTGGGGGTCGGCCCTTGTCCGTGCCGCGTATGGTTAAACTATGCATTTGCCTATCTTCGAAATTCAACAGCTTAGATGTCCTGATGGTGCCCGAAAGTAAATCGATGGTAAATGCGTCGTCCAAATCACCTTCGTCTATAAACGAATACTGAATCACTCCACCTGATCCCAAATCAGGATCGACAGCATTCACTATAGCCACCACTGTGCCTTTCGGTATATCTTCTCTCACTTTAACGTTAAAAGTAGGTAAGCTAAAGCGAGGAGCATTGTCGTTCACATCGTCGATCGTAACTCTAACCAAAGCGTCGGAATATAAACCGCCATTATCCTTAGCGCGAATCTTCAATTCGTAGAGGCTCTGCCTTTCGCGGTCCAGCGGAGCGGAAACGCTCAAAACACCACTAACAGGATCAACGTAAAAATCTCTGGTATCCGTCGCCAAAATATATTTAATCTTGGAAAATTCGCCAGAATCGGCGTCCGTGGCGTTCACTCTGAATATGGCAGTGCCGTTAATCGCATTTTCAGTAACTCTGAAGCTCGCCAAGGTTTTCTCAAACTTCGGTGCGTTGTCGTTCACATCCAACACAGTTATAGGCAAATATTTAGATATACTCTTCTGCGGCCTACCCAAATCGTACACGCTTATATTGAGATTATATTCGATCTCGCGTTCGCGATCGAGATATCCGATAATTTTTAAATCGCCCGTTTCCGGGTCTATCCTGAATACCGAGTCTGGATCTCCGGCTGATATGCCGAATATTAATTTTCCGTTATAACCCAAGTCTCGATCGCGAGCTTTGATCCTCGTCAATGTCGTGCCGAGGGCGACGGATTCGTTGACTTTAACTTCCAAAGGAAAATCGAGGAATTCCGGAGTGTGCACATTTTCACCGTACCTGCTCGGCATCATTGCAAACTCCTCTTGGCTGGCGTCACGTCCTGGCATATTATTACGCTCAGCTGCCGCAAGTACTTCCGTGAGTCTCCTTGCAACGCCGGTATCTTTGCATTCAAAGGATCCGATTTCATTGGAGAGCAACCTGCCGGTGGACGACAACGTTTTCTTCGCATTTACTAGATAAAAGTGCACTTTCACTATATCTGAATAGTGTTTTTCATCCATGGCCGTAACGTTGATTTCTCTTTCGTCCACGCGAATATCCTGCAGGTCGCAACTGACGCTCAAAATGCCCGATGTCGCCTCCAAACTGAAGCACTTGTCTTCGTTACCGGAAACGATTCTATAGCTGATTGGATTGCCGGCGTCGAAATCAATGGCGGACAGCGTGATGATTTCAGAACCGATCGGAACATATCGAGGCACATGACCCGTGCAGTCGATCTTCTCAAATTGTGGTCTATTGTCGTTTACATCTGTCACGTTTATGGTCAATTGCATTTCAGTTTGACGCCTGTAAGGAAGACCCCAATCGCTCGCTCGTATTCTCAGTACGTAGTGCCTCTTCATGCTTTCGTAATCAATCACCTGGGTTGTTTTTATGACGCCGGAAAAGTGATCGATTTCGAACGGCACCGGATTCAAATTGGCAATGCTGTACGAGATGTAAGCGTTTTCGCCCGAGTCTCTATCGCGAGCGGAGACTTTCGTAACTGTCGTGCCGGCCGGTTGATTTTCAAACAAGCTGACGAACATTTCGGATTTGTCGAATAGTGGATCGTTATCGTTGGTGTCCATGACGTTAATTTTAACTTTTGCCGATGATTGCTTTCTCGTTCCCGTGTTGCCTTGGTCGACGGCGGATACCGTCAGCGTGTAGAAAGCTTTCGATTCGGCGTCGAGAACGACCGCCGTATATAACATTCCCGTCTCTGGATTGACGTAAAACTCACCACCCTCGTTACCGCCAACAATCTCCAGGAACACTTCGGCATTTTTGCCGATGTCTTTGTCGATGACTTTCAATCTGATCACGGGCGTATTGATCGGCGCCGTTTCCGGAACGTTCACTTCATATATTTCTCGGTGAAAGATGGGCGCGTTGTCGTTGGCGTCGGCCAAGCGCACTGGAATGGATTTATAACTCTGTCGCGGCGGTATACCGTAATCGGTAGCTTTTAATGTGAGATTGTAGCCTTGCGGTGTTTTTTCGCGATCCAACAGGGAATGGACGACAATGTTGAACTCGCCGTATTGTTCGCTCGACTGGATCCTGAAGTGTCCGTCGGGATCGCCGTCGACAATCTCCAACGATCTGATCTGTCCGTGAACGCCTTCGTCCTTGTCGATCACCCTGACGATGGCGTATATCTCGGCGTTTGAATTTTCAACGATTTCCGGAAGATGGTGATCTTTAATTTCGGGCGCAAACAAGTTGACTTGTTTAACTTTAACGCTCAATTTAGCCCTGGAAGCGGACGCGGAACTGGAAGAGCGAACGAGCGCACCGCGGTCTTCGCCCAACACTATAAGTTCGTGTCGAGAACGTTCACTAAACACTAAAGGTCTCGTTATCGTCACTACACCACTGCTGGGATTCACGGCGAACTGGTCGGTTTCTTTTAAAAAACTATAGTATATTTCACCGTTCAAACCGAGGTCCGCGTCCTCGGCGGACACTTTGATAATGCTCCTGTGCAAAGGAGTGTCCTCGGCCACTTCGATATAATAGTCGGTGGGATAGAATAGAGGACTCAGATCGTTTGTATCCAAGATTTTCACAATCACCGTGGTGTACGTTTCCACTTTGATTTCGTTTTTGCCGTCGCGTTTGGACGCGGTCGCGTGTATTTCCAGCGGGTACTTGTCCTTTCGCTCGCGGTTGAGAACACCCGTGTTTCCAGTCCTCGTTCTTATGAATAAGAAGCAGAAATCGCCCACTAGTCTTTCTTCAGCTTTGAAGAACTTGTCGCGATCGCCGCCAGTGATCTTGTAGCGAATCTCTAGGTCACTATCTGGGGGCAAACGGAGGCCCATGGTGTCCTCCCCAGGTGGTTGAGCCGCATAGCTTTTGCCCACACTGTTCTCCGGAATGGTAGCATTGTATACGGAGTGGGCGAATCGAAGGTTCCCATGGTTTTGGCCAAAGGCCCCCGTGAATAGCAACAGGAGACATGATAACAAGATGCCCGGAAACATTCCCAGGCTTTCCCGCCTTCTCAACTCATAGGATCTGAAACAACAAACAAAAAAATCGGAACTTAAAATCAACAATGAAGATTTTAACACAATACAAAAGAAATTGTACAAAATAAATTACACAAAAACTAAATAGTTTGACCGCCTTATGTATGTATATATAGTCATGTGTCCAAAGGCGACTGCTTATGCCGAAAGTCGATCGAACTCTATGTAATAATTCGTATGAAAGCGTGGAGATTAGATAAGGCACTCGACATGATTCGCGGAATCAATGAAAATTTTTGAAAAATGTCATCGATAAGAATCATGGCGCTAAGCAAGGTACAATAAAGACGAAATTCATTCAATGAACGATGATAAGGCATCACAATATCAATAAATAAAAATTCGGGTGTGGCCAACCCATGACTTTATCCATATATTTGAGGAATACAAAGAAATTATCAAACGAAATTAATTTTTTTAAGTACGTAAAGTAAATAAAACGCATGCACACCAGCACACCACCACACCAACCAACATACATACATACATACATATCATGAAATCACTATGTTGAGTGCGCGCGCGTAGGTAAAATACGATCTTCGGCATATATTCAAATAGGAAAAACTGCCACTTCCGGTCGTCAGATGTTGACTAAAATCACAGTATCTCTTACAGCTAACGTGAAAACTATAGATATGAAATTTCGACAAAATCGCCGGTGCAGTTTCGCAAATATGATTTTTTACAGGATTTTTGAATTTTCTGCACGAAAAAAACCCTACTTCCGGTTGACTGATGTTGACCAAATTACTTATGGCTCTTACACCTTAAGTGAAAATAATAGATATGAAATTTCAGCTTGATAGACTTGATAGTTTCGGAGAAAATACACAGACATACACACACACACATAGTACACAGCCATACAGACATTTTCCAGAAATCATGAAAACGTGATCAGGGGATGATACTTGATCCAAATCAGTCAAAATCTCGAGGTCGAATTTTCGCACGATTACAATACTTTATCCGATTAGGATAAAGTAACAAACAACGTAACATCAATTGAAAGCGAAACAAACGTATTACTGAAACAGCAACAGAAAAGCATCCAAACGAACGAATCTTCGTCACGTGGTTTAATATCTATGCAAAACGGCGACGGCAAAAGCAATATCTGCGCGCGTAATGGAAAATTCACCAATGGCTAAATTCAATAATAATGCCCACTTGCACGCATCATCGTCCATATTTAGCAAATTAAGCGCAACGAGAGAGATAGTGATTCGATTAGAGCCGCATAGTGCTCGTCTGCCATATTGTAAGCACACAAACACACACACAAACGCATGTGTATGAACGAATAATTAACCGTGCAAATTATCGTATGCAATTTGCACCGCGATCGTTATCGTATCGCATAAACGAGTTAGTGCAAATTTTCAGGGGTGCCGATTCGATCTGCGTAAATCTGGGATAAGACCGTTTGTTCTATAAAGCCCATCAGACGAGAATTCTAGAGTAGAGCCACGGTCACACGTATTTGGGCGACCATATTTTAGGCGATCTTCACAGTCGCGGGATTATGTTTACAACAATTTATGGTGTATCTGAAATCGGATTACCACTGTGTTTTATGCCACATTCGCAAGATTTACTCGCGCGTTCGACTGAAACGGACCGTTTATATAAGACAGTTGCGGCCAACCGGCGGCTTCTAGACCAACCCTTCCCATACAAACACCCCCAGACTAACCAAATTGTAGCGATACGTATACATGTATACATACATACACTAACTGGAAGCTGTTGACTAGTCAAGTTACGCAAACAGCATTCACAACCAGGAAGTTTATCAAAGATTGATTGCGCATTTTAGAAACGCTTGTGAAACATGTTGACGGAAGAAAGTGTTTAAAATTAGACATAACGTATTGTCATTTCAAGCTTTATAATTAAAACTGAATGCAATTGATTGCGTGACGCGAATTACGGCCCGAACAAAAATGGACTAAAAGTGGAAGCGAGTCGCCACGCGCGCGCGGAAAAACGTGGAAATGGGAAATGGCGAATTTACTGCGGTTTGTTGACACGGTCATTTTTCACTTTGTTTTTCACCTTAGCTTGCGAAAAATATATACGACAAACCAGACCTTTTCCCCTAAAAATAAAACCCTAAAAAAACAGGAAAAATATTTTTATACCCCTAAATCAAAGTTGAGGATTTACCAGAATAAATGTTTACACTTAGAAGGCAAAAAAAAAAACCGCACAAGCATATTTAATACTAACAATAAGACTGATGTATTTATGATATTTGAAATACATTACGTAAACATCAAGCGGCTAAAATGTGTATTGCGTTTAAATGCGAAGATCGAAGCCACAATACACGCCCACTATCTACTTTTAAAGCTTTCAACATCGCACACGACACTTCATTGTGCGAAAGTTTGAAAGGGATGTGTAGCATGTGTGTCGTTCATAATAGATAATTGATCGCCTCATTTGGCACACGATATGACGGTAGTATTAGAGAATATTCTCCAAACCGAGAATTTTCTGTTTAAAATTGTAGTACATAATGCTGGAATAAACAATTTCACTGGAATATCATAACCAAAGCAATAATAATATGTATACATAATTTATTGCTTCCAGAGTTAATAAGCATTGTATTCCTGTGAGAATCTCGCGGAAAACGTTCATGCTAGTAGTGCGTATGTTAAAATTCGACGACACATTCACATGACATGACACGACATATTCTGACGACACATTCAGTGTCGTCAGAATGAAAAAATGTCATTCAAAATTCTCTCAGACACCCTAGAAAGTCCTATTACTCCTATTAGGTTCTGAAAATATCCTAGAACCCTCTAAAAAGCAATTAAACTATCTAGAGATGTTTTATAACCAAGAAAAAAAAATATTCTCGGAGAATAAACTTTTGGATAATATTCTCAGAATATTCTCGACTTACAACACTAGGTAGTATTACGGCGCGGTTCGCATCGACCACACTTACGTGGTCAAAACGAAGTTATGCGAATCGATATACATACAATACATAGGTTACGTATGTAAATGCATTGAAAACTGTTTGAGTTGTGTCCGAATGTGTGCAATATTGAAGTGGGCTGATAATGACGAGGTACAAAACAGTAGTCGATCATTTGCACGGTCAGGATGATGACGGTCAACACCGTGTCCGCGGTTGTTACGGTCGCCCACAAGCACTTTGTCAACGACAGTCGACAGACAGCTGGGTAAATTGTGCGGTCGCATGCATCAGATGCAGCATCCGTCAAATATGATGCATCATGAGCACATAGGTGCACCTGATGTTGGCTTTGACGTATACAATGTGCCGCGGTGTTTGAGTACAAATACGGTGTGAAAATTTTTCATTCGAAACTATGATGGGAAAGGCAGCTACGTGTACCTACGTAGTTGCTCGTAAGCACAGAGCAAGAGCAATGGTACATTGCTGAATTGAGTATGAATTTCATCATAATTATTCAAAGTGGCGTACTTAATATCAAGTAACATTTTGTTGTATGTAATATGGATAAGGTTAAAATCTTAACTAGAGCTTTAGCATCGAAAATCATCAAATATGTAAATCTTTCGACCGCGACCGTCTCGAGAATCAAACTACAAACTTTCGTTAACCGATCTAATGCCCTACTGTTGAGCTAACTTTACACCATTATCATTTTCAGCCGTTCACGATCAACTGCTGGATGAAGGCCTCTCCAATCCTCTACCATTCCCGTCTGTCTTGAGCAATTTGCATCCACTCGACTAAACACATCATCCACTTGCTTTTTTTCACATCCTCTCGGATACCATTTCAGTATTTCTCGCGTCCATTTGCCATCTATTCTTCTCGCTATGTGTCACTTCAGCTTTTTCACACGTTCCGCTATATCTGTCATTTTGGTTAAGCTTCTTACCCATGTATTTCTTTTGCGATCTCTTCTTGTTATGCCAAGCATACATCTTTCCATGCTTCTCTGTGTGCACTGTATATTTCGTAGCATTCTTGAATTTAGCGTCCAAGTTTCACATCCATACGTCATTACTGGCAGTACGCATTGGTCGTACGCCTTTTTTTTTACGCATAGCGGAATGTTGGATTTACAAAAGTATGTTCATTCTTTCAAAAGCGCTCCATCCTAGTTTCATTCTTCGTTTTATTTCTTCTTCTTTACATCCAGTCAATATGGTTATCCACTGTGAGTACGTTTTACGTGCAAAATTCATTAAACCGAATTTTAGTTTTATCAAAATTAATTCTTAAGGCTACTTTCATATTTGAGTTGCTTTTACATAATTAGTATCATAATCACCCATGCAGGTTAAGAATATAACATGCGTACAATGCTGTTGACACATTTTAATTGATATTGACATGTGACGTGTCCATTGTGTGCGTTCCTCTTCGATTTACTCGATTCAAACAAATATTTGAGTAACAAACAAAAACGAATCGAGATTTTTTATACATATTATTATGAAGTATGATTGATGAGATGAAAATGTGATCAATTAAACAAAAAAAAATATATATTTGTGATGTTCCATCTGTTCCATTACTTTTGTTTTTTTTTTTTTTTGGGAAACCACAAGATATTTAGAAATCCATCTCTGCCAAAGTTGTAAATAATTAAGCTCGGTTGCAATCGTATCAAACGTTCTCGTGGAATAGCAAGCAAAACGGCGATTTTTCCTTACGAGGATAATCCATCATTTATTTCTGAAGGCGAATGTCCTTTGAGGGCGTGTCGTTTTGAACCGAAAAGTGAACCTACAACATACATATATACATACATAGTCGAAAATAATAATATTCATTTATTTATTATAAGACAGTCATAAAGTATGATACGCGGAAGGATAATAACCGCATTATGGAGCGCATCATAAAATTTCAACGCTCTTAACCACGATAGTTGAACTCGAATTAAAAACTTTTCAAATTACGAGTCACATGTGCTAAAATGCAAAATTCCACTTAGCGGTTGGCGAGCGACTTAAAATTTAAATTTGAAAAGTGTATTTAATACCTTAGCCAACAACAACTTACATTAAACACGATAGCTTAGTTGACGTTACGGCACTATAGTCGTAAAGCTAAGATTCGCAACTCAAATCCCAATGCGGCAGTTTGGCTAACTATGATTTCTATCAATTCAACTTAATAAAGCTGCTGAAGATATTCATTATAAATTCAACTAGCGCTGTAAGTTAAATAATATTGTAAGTAAGAAGAAAACGTTTAAGATACAAACATGTTACATACATTGATGAGGTCGCTCGTATTATTTATGTATGTAAACCTCGTGCGGCATTTCGAAACTTCGCTAATATGACGAATTTCTGGATCGAATAGCAACCTCATTGTTCGGTTTATAGGACGATCCATCCTCCCCCGGAAAGTCTTCTGCGGTTTTAGTGACTAAAGCTACCCAGATCTATGTCTATTCCCTCTAGCGAGAAGTGACATTTACGTCATAAACAATGGGATTTTAGTATTCAACGCGTACAATCAGTCAACCCTCAGAAAGTTACCTAGCCGTATAGTAAGTAAATAACCCCGATGCTGCAACAATCGACGATTTCGCACAATAACAAAACAGGACCTCTGTAAAAAAAGCATCTCTGACGTATTGCTATACATATATGTATATATATGTATATGTATATTCGTTCAGGGAACGAGTGGAACTGGCACCGGCGAACGAATATGTTAAATGTGGTGTAAAGATTGTGTGCGTCGAGCGGTTTTGATATATGCCAACGTATAACCACTAATACGGGAATTTATTGTGAGAAAACAAAGCGAAAAATTGTACGTACATATGTAGTAAGTTTGATAAATCACTTTCATTACAGCACAAGATCTAAAAATATAACAATCAATCGATAACTGTGCTGCACTTTAAACCTTCAACAAAATGGAAGTATAGCCCGTCGTACTATCAAACTTTAATCAGTCCAGGTGTTCAGTGTAACACTTATGTACATATATAATAGGAAGCGATATACATTTCAATTTTTCGAATCAAAACGCACCTGTAAGTCGTGTCGATTTTTCGCGGGTAGAATTTTACGATCGTCGTATTTTTACGGTTGTTTTTTGCCGTCGTAAAAATTGAAAGCTTTCGTAAAACATAGTGTTTTATACCGAAACCAAGTGGCCGGAGCTTTATAACGATTTGACGATCCAGAATCGAATTCGAAATAGATCACGAGATTCGAACATTAAAAATACATTTGTCGAAGAAATCTGAAGTGAAACGTCAAACGAATACGGCGACTATGTGACAAAATCAAAATTACACTGAAAAAAAACCGAAAAAACTTTAGTATAATGGTTATTTAAAGCACAGCGTTGAATCAACGAATTTAAATATAATTTTAACTTTAATTCATTGGAAGACTCTCTTTAAGACGAAAAATGCTAAATATGCCTCTGGGTATTATTAGAGGATTAAGTCTTTCATTATTTTCGCGTCGGGCGGATGGATAGATCAAAATGTGATAAAACGGAAAAGTGTAACGAAACAATTTCAAACGGAAGCAGATAAGTGTTTGAGCACCGCAGGCCGAATCTCATAAATAATACACTGTTTCGTTTATTTTAGTGGATCAACGGATCGCGTAGTAAATCGCGAAATAGTGAAAGCTTTCAACCTGCGATCGATAACGTATTACTTTATGGTTGGCACGTCATGAAAACTCATCAACGGAACACTAGCCGATACTCCCATCGAATCCAAACCAATAAAACACGCAATCCATTATGCTGAAGGGTTGAATGCTGAAGGGAAGTCTCTATTTAATACCACTTTTAATTCAGATACTGAAATATATAACACGAAGATGAATTATGTAGTAAATTCAGCAACGGTGAAATTATCTCAAAGTATGCAATGAAAGCAGAAATTAACAGTTTGTGTTACGGCTGTTGACAAACGCGAAAATTATAACATCAGTATGCACAATCACGCTTCCACGTGCACGTGATACGACATATATTGGCAAAACTCGAATCACCCGTAATCCAGATAGTCTCAAAATCAACGAATTGATACCTAGGCGAGTGATTAAGAGTCCGATAGAGTGGTCGAAGCTCATCCGAAACTTTCCCGTTGGCGGATTTGAACTTATAATACATAGGTACTCCACTAGGGTCCGGGCGGTTGGATTACAAACGGAAATAATTCAATTATGATTTGAGCCTGAAACAAGAGTTGGCATAATTACGCGTGCAGACAATTAAGCATATTGCATACAGTACTTGCGAATATGGTTGAGAGTGAATTTCAGCTACAAATTCGTTCAATAAAGCATGTACGGAGAGAGCTCGACAGGTATGGCCATTTGAGTTATAAACGTTTAGGAGCGTTCGCTCTCAGTTTACGACTAATATAATACACATATTGAAAATACGTGTACAATAAATAAATTTATTGTTAGAACGTGCTACAGACTGAAAGCAAGCAGATTAAAACGGTATTTGTAAACCGTGTTTCGATTTTATTGAAGTTACTTAAAACATCAAATGCAATGATTTTCTTTTTTTTGTCATGCATCCGTTGAATTATGTGGGTGGAGTCGATGCGTTTTTTTTATATCAATCTGCTTAATGACTTGAATATAAAGAGAAAGTCCAAAAACATACTAGACATTAAAGAAAGGAATAAATCAAGTCCGAATATGGTGACATTTATATGCCAAGAACATGCTGTAAATAGATAAGAAGACAGTAAAAGTCAATCAAAAACTAATAAGCACTGCATTTACAAACTGGCACAAAAATAAACATATACATACATACGTATGCGTAAATAAATATGCAAAAATAATCAAATTTAAGTGTGCCTAACAATAAACGAAGGCGCAAAAATAGCCAAATGATAATTTGTTTTCATTTCAATCGTGACTAGGTCGAACGTTTTGCTCCTCTTGAGAGTAAAACCAATATAGTAATGCGCCTTTACGAAGCCATTTTTATTCGAATAGGTCGAAAGCCCATCCTCACACTACTAGTAATATTGCCTTGTAACTTATGGTAGAGATTACACAGTTTCCAATATACGGTTATCTATTGACTCAACACTATAATGTATGTATGTATGTAGTATAACAATCGGCGACCTCGGGGCTATGGCTGATGATAACACAGCGTATACTCATATGCAGACGGAGAAATGCGAAATTACATATTGAGTACAATTTTGAAGGCTTCAGGCGATTACAAATGGCAAAATTTCTAGTTCAAAATGGAACACATACTTAATGATTAGGTTAACTATGTATATATGTAGCTTTAATAGTTTAACAGCATATATTATCCGAAGTAATCGTTTGAAAAAAAAAAATTGTATATGTATGTAAGTCGTTTACAGCGCTGCGAAGCGGGCCATCGTTTTTCCGTCGTAACTTTCCACGCGCAATTTGCGTTAATTGTGCGATCGGAAAATCGAGGCAAATCCCAAAATCCTTTATCGGGGTCATCTGAGAGACGACTTGCCCTCTTTTCGAAGCAATTTTCCAGCCCCGTCCACCCACCCAGACCGTAACATAAATAAGAAATGTTATTAAATTTCATTAAAACGCCATTACGCGTCCGCGGCGTTCGGTTATTGTCTTCAATTAGAAAGTTTAAAAAGGTCCAAATTGCCGTTTACGTAAACGAATTTAATTTGGGACTATGCTTAGTGAGAGGTGAAGTTTTTCGGGTGGGGTAGGGTGTGATGAGAGGAGGGCAAAAGACATTACAGCCAGACGGAATGTAATCAGGGAATGGAAGAGAAGCCTTCACGCGCACGGCAAAAGTTAAGTATTGAAGACAGCCTTAGCGGGTTAAGTGTTAAATTTAAAGCCGACCCAAACATTTTAACAGAAGCCAGGACAACAATTTACTGTAATAATTAAACGGAAAATCGACAGAATACACAATACATTTAACATTGCAGCGCAGAATTTCATTAGTATTTTCAATCATTAGAAACCTTACAAAATCCTAAAATAATTAAATCTACGCCTACGTATACATACATACAAGCTTTTCCCCTTAAAAATATCTATCTATCCGAGAGCCAACTTGAATTCTTGCAAGCGTATTGCTTATCTTGGTCACGTGTTCGCCAAGCTGGAAGTTCAACTTTGAAGCCAAACTATATGTACATATGTACATACATATATAATATTGATGGAAAACGTGGCGCAAAAGTTTCCCCGCGTTATGTTATTTAAAGTGTACACCACATATCAAGTTGAAAGTTTACACCAAATCCTCCAATTACCGACAAGCGAGGTGCAATTAAAAGGTAACAACTCGAAGTGAACTGACGATGAACAAACACGCTACGAAAACTCGTAACGATAGGCTTATAGATTTTTAGAAAACTATCAATTGATCAAATCATTTTCATAAAGCAACAAATATTTCTCCGTCGCCTGTTAGAATTTGCCAATTTATTTAACTATTGTGAGACGGTTCCATAAAAATGGCAACACCGAAACAATTCCTTACTACCTACCAAATCATTATCCGTTTATTCTATCCCTTCCTGCCATCCAGAATGCAATGGAAAACTAGTGGAGAGTATCATTTCTTAGTTACATACTTGACTATGGCAGACGGTAAATGTTTGTCAAATAGTGAAGCTCGATAGCTTGATATTCAAGTACGTCACCTTCAGAAGATCAAATATTTAATTTAATATTAACTTCATTCATTTAAATAATATATGTATAGCACAGGTACTGGGAGCTATTTCAGTGGCAATTTAATATGACGAAATATCGAATGTGACGAGAAAGTTCAATTAAATTTAAACTTTTTGAGTTGTGAAAGTTAATTTCTTTCATTGATAAAATTTGACGAATTTTCAATAGTTGACAGTTTTGAAAATCAGAACTTTATTAAAACTTTATTTAAAAAATTATTTATTTTCTCCAAAACTGTCAAGTCTATCAAGCTGAAATTTCATATCTATTATTCTCACGTAAGATGTAAGAGCCATAACGAATTTGGTCAACATCAGTGAACCGGAAGTAGGGTTTTTTTCTTGTAGAAAATTCTAAAATTCTTTTACCACAGAATATTTCCGAAACTGCCCCATCGATCAAGTTGAAATTTCATATCTATAGTTTTCACGTTAGCCTTAAGAGATACTGTGATTTTGGTCAAAATCCGTCTGACAGAAGTGGCAGTTTACTCTTGAACGATTTTTTTTTTTTATTTTTTTCGGCCTTTTAAATATGTACTATCGTCACAATATTATAATGTTGTACTTCTGAGTAAAATTTCTAGTTACGAAAAAAAATAAATCATTAAAAAATCAGTCAACCGGAAGTAGGGTTTTTTTTTTTTTTTTGTCGAAAAGTTTACCACAAAATATTTCAGAAACTGCCCTATTGATCAAGTCAAAAATTTATATTTATAATTATCATATAAAATTTAAGAGTTGATAAGGTTTTGATTAAATTCCGCCGACCGGAAGTGGTAGTTTTTCTTATTTGAATATATGCCGAAGATCGTATTTTATATACGCGCGCGCACTCAACACAGTAATTTAAAAAATTAATTTCGTTACTCTTTGTATTCCTCAAATATATGGATAAAGTCATGGGTTGGCTACACCCGAATTTTTTTTATTTTATAAGGGCCGCAGTATTTTCACTGTACTAAGTTAGCGTTATAATTAGTTTCGTAATTTATAACTAGAATGAATAATTTTATAAGATATAAACTTTATAAAAAATGTAAACTATAATTTTTTTGTGACTGACACGGAATATTTCAATCACCACGAAATTGTGGGAGATATTTTTTTAAAATCAACAGTGTAAAACTTGAACAGTTTATTCCAGCTAAGAATTCAATTAAATGGGTCGATTTCTCTTCTTATGTTTAACTGTAGCTGGCGATGATAGTAAATAATGAATTGAGGTGAAGTTACAGCCGAGAGCTTGGCAAGTAACAAACGTCCTATATACGTGGAGTAGATGGTAGCAAATGCGATTTGCCTCGGGGGAGTTAAGTGCATAAACAATGATCCTAGAGACCTGGTAGTTTTGAAACAACAGAGTTCGACTTCCACTAATTAAGCGACAGCACCGAGTGTTTACTGTGCCGTCCACGCAAAAAAAATCAATAAGTTCAGAAATTTCTACAATTTTGAAACTCAACGTTCGAAATTATGAAAACAAAACAATGCAAGGCGAAAATACCATTAGGTTATGGTTAGACGTCATAGCCATACAGGGTCGTTGACGAGCGAGACCCACAAGTCATCGGGAGACGAAGGATAATAGGTTAGTGGATAAATTTAATTAACACTTGGATACGGTGAGAACAGTTCATATACGAAGTCGAAGTTTTGGAGTGATGTGACCCACACATTGCTTAAGATGACAATGATTAAGTTTAGACTAGCAGATTTCACATTGCGACAAAACTGCAAAGAACTACATAATATACATAATGTACATATGTACATACATGAGATATATGACACGCACCAAAAATAAAATTTGATATGAAAACAATTCATATTCACAAGGAGTTTTCACAACTTTATAACTTTGTTTGAAGTTGCTTGAAACTCAAGTACATAAAATTTCACAGTTAGAAAACGAAAGTAGTAGTCGTAAATTGTACGTGTATGCAAATAAAGAAGTTGCTACTCTCCATTGTGCAAATCATTCACATTAAATTCAAATAAGATGTGTCACGTTTCACGTTAACAACGTAACATCATCATCATTCAGCCGTTCACCTTCCACTGCTGGATGAAGACCTCTGCATTCTTCTCAATTAATCAACCCATCGTCCACTCGGTTTAGCTTACTTTCTTTCACATCCTCTCGGATACCATTTCAGTATTTCTCGCGTCCATCTGCCATCCATTCTTTTCGCCATGTGTCCACCAACTTTTTCACACGCTCCGCTATATCAGCCAATTTGGTCATGCTTCTTACCTATGTATTTATCTTACGATATCTTCTTGTTATACCAAGCATACATCTTTCCACGCTTCTCTGTGTGTAACAACGTATAGGAACCATAAAATGGCCTATATCATCGTAGCATGTCACGTTTGGGAATGTCTTTAGATTGGACTAACATATATTTCAAAACAAACTTTAGGAAAACACACATGAAAGCAAAACGTCGTCGTCTTGTGTGCAAAGATTAAACTCGAGCAAATGTGCTTTTGTTGTATGGGCTTATTTTCGGGGAACGGTGCGAATTCATTACGACGAGACGAGAGGGACTTTGTTGTGTTACGAGTGGGCAAAAAGTCGCACATTATAAATTTCGATTACGCGTGAGACGCGCCGTAGGTTGACGTTTCGCGGTTTATTTTGCGAAAATTAATTAATCTCCCACGAGGCACTCCAGAGTTTCGACGGGGTCAGAGGATCTAAGCGGGGATGATAACCTTTAAAATTCCCCGGAAGCGTGCAATCAAACCGGAAGGCCGGTCGTCGTCCCTTATTTGCATAGAACTAATCTCTGCTCGCACGGATATAACTGATTAATGTTGAATAGTGACGCGTTTGATCGACTGACGCCGCAGTCAAATAAACACGCTTAAAATAACCCGTAGAGCGCGCGGCTCACGGAAAATCCACCAATTCAAATAACCATAGTAGTCATTGGTTACTCATGAAATTACACGGGTGAAGTTACGAATTTAGCGTATAAATCAGTGTAAGATTCACACTCGAATATCAATTACTATAGTGTGATTCACACTCGGTATAATTATGTGCTTTGCAAGCGTGCAAAAAGTTTTAGCCTGAAACGATTATGAATATTGCAGTGTTGCAATATTGACTTTGAACTTTTGATAAATCAAAGTATGTAGATACATAGCACGCACAATACCCGGAATGTTTAAATATAGAATGCATTTTCAGAAATGTTGAAAATGATAAAGTCGTACCCTACTGTTTTCATTTATTTACATTGGAATTTCCACACGTTTCAGTTATGTAGTTGGTAGCTCACAGAATTGAAAAGTGAGAGTGAAATTATGCTACATAAATCACACAAGAGGAATGTAAGCTATTTTAATCATGATTTATATAAAAATGCCACCATTTCTGGAATGCCATTAATTTCCGTAGAAATAAAATGTGTCAAAAAAAAGCTCGACACGAAAGTGCAAAAATAATACAGCTACCTACATTAGAATATCAATGAATACGGCGGAGTGTACGGATAAAATGAATACTAAATTAAACTATACTTATACATATAAGAAATAATAAAAACGAAAGGAGCGAATCGCGCTCTGTGGAGTAACCGACAAAGACATGTGTAAAATGAAAATTGTTCAACAGAGGAAATACAAAACGGGGACAGCGCATCAGCAGCGAGAACGAAAAAGCTTCGTAATTTTTTCGCGCAAAGAAGTGAAGCGTGACTAAGAAACAGGGGACAGAAAGAGAAAAGGGAGAAGAGGGGTGGGGGGGTTGAACAAAAGTAACGGAATTACGTCAAGAGTGTGCAGATAGTCGTGGGGAATTGTTTTAAAGGTAAGCACATAATAATAAAAGAATTTTCAACACGCCCAACGTGAGCTTCTCGGTTAGTATGTACCTACATATGTAGCTATATACTAAGTGTGCTCTCAGAACCCGCCGCGAGGAAACTAACCGTATTAAACGCCAAATTGGGTTATGTACCTATGTATGTGGGTGAGGGTACAATTTCTGCCAGCTCTGGCTATATCGGAGACTATCGTTTTTTACATTTCCCTTGACGATCGCCTCCACAATTACCGGAGGTCCGATTGATGTCCTAAAAGCGCTCTGATACCGCTTAAATCGATTGCGGCGGTTAAGCTTAACGAGATCATGTCGTTACACTGCCGAAATTCACGAAATCACAAAAGTGAATCAAAAAAATTATACGTTTGGGGTTTTATGGCAACATTATTAAATTATTCAGATCGACATACTATACAAGTTTAATGAAACTGGGTACTATGTAGTGTGTCGTCTAAAAGGTACTTGTATCTACCTATATTATCCGAAGATGCGAGTGGAGCACACTACCTGAACAGTGAACACTCTTCCCACATTGATCAATTTGCAAAGCTGCTTCAGCGTCTATCAATAAGTACATGATTTGGTCTACTTAGCTTGAATAAACCATACAAATGTATATGTTACGCCGAATTATTGTCTGGCTCTTGGGTGAGAAAGGCAATATTTTGCCGAATTCGTGGAATAGATAATGAAGCGGTAATATTCACGAAATCAGCTAAATATCTGCTGATTTAGCCTATAGAAACTGTCATTTTGACAGTTGCCGTATTTGTTAAAATTATGGTTAACAACAAATAAAGGTATTATTAATCAATTTATATAAGATCAACCAGTAGGTATGTATATCTTTACAATCGAAAACGTATAGGTATAGGTATACAAAAAAATATTAATTGCAAAAAGTTAAATCATTCATTTCAAGATCGATCGGTTTTTTCCATTAGGATATATTGATTGCTCTTCCAAATTAAGGTGTTTGCATTATTTTTTTCCAATTTTCTACTTCAATACTGTCAAACGCCGCTTTTGTTATTTCCACTATGTTATACGTTTTATACATTATACCTTGTTAATAATAAAATTAACTTTAAACAAAATTAAATTAATATTAACCTGTTTAGTGACCAAACGGTACATGGTACAATATGAAAAATGTTAAAAGCATTAATTTCATATTGTACCGTGTTTACAACAGAACGTTTGGTTATATGTACGTCTTCGGCATAGTGCGACTTAAGCCCTTCTTAACGACATTTATCGGTGCTAGCAGAGCTATAAAACTTGATAGATGTTTTCTCAATCAATACCGCATCCTAGTTTCGATGCTTTTGACATGCCGGCGTATATAAAAGTCACAAAACAAAGCACGTGTAGCATTTGACAGCTGCGGAGGGGTAGGGGACTTGTATTTCACATTTTGCCACTGCATTGTTCAAGTTACGCTTATACATCTTATACATAGTTGGAATATAGTTCTATGTATGTATGTATGTACTACGGCTACTTCTTCTATTTGAACTTTGAATTTCAATATTATCATTTTTTTTTTCTGGCACAGCTGTTTCGATTTGAATATTATCATTGATGAAGACGATATAGATACATATGTAATTGATGAGGTGATTTTCGATAGAAACGTAAGAATTATCTACATTGAAATTGCAACAAATAAAGAAGACGGTCTGCGAAATTTGACGTTTGACAGATATGTATACATATGTATGTATGTACATATGTACATATGAGATGTGGCAACACTAACTTACGTAGATGTCGATGTATAGGTACATAGCTTACATTAAGCTCATCGTAATTTTCGCGAAATAAGCAATGCATATACCGTGTGTAATCAGCAGGTATTTCGCCGATTTCGCGAAAATTACCGCTTTATCTATTTCACGAATTCGGCAAAATATTGCCTTTTTCGCGTAAGAGCCAGTTACAATAATTCGGCGTAGCATATACATACATACATACATACATATGTAGATAGCACAGCACTAGATATACTAACTAAATAGGACGGACAGTAAGCATAACATTAAAACGCAATTAGACTGTAATACGATGAATTAAAAATGTGATAATTTGAACTGCTAATGTGCACACTATTTAACATCAATTTGTTCGAGCGATTTATCATCCACATATACGGTTTGCATTAAAGTATCGTAATATATGACGCAATACGATGAAGTACGAAGCGTACTTCAATTTGGCACTAAACGGACAAAACCCCCACAGAAAAAATGTAATAATGGCGAGCTCGAGCGTAAAAATATGTAAAAGAGTATTAGCATAATAAAATAAGTGTGAAATGGTATCAGAAAAGGGTGGTTTTACTCAATGCGAGTAGCGGGGAAAATGCTTGCGAAGAGTAAAAGCATTTCAAGTGTGCGATATTTATTTATATAAATAATTTATACTTGTAGGTAATGCATAAAAATATTCTCAAAACGAGACGTCATTGCTGTATGTACATATATCAAAGTGAGTTCCAAAGTTGACTAGCCCATAAAAATAACATTATTTATCAGGGCCTATTGTGAATATCATAACTGCCATTATCGTGATGTTTGATAGTAACCTATCATAGACTCATTGCTTTGAGGTGAATTATTTCAAAACCAAATAAATGTGGGATGGGCAACTTTTCCTTTCACAAAATCGTATTAACAACAAGCGTTTGAAGTATTTAATAGCAATCGCCGAATGGAAATAAAAATAGCACAAAGCGTTCCAAACAATAAAACTTCAATGTTAAGAGGAGGTGAAAACGGTTAAGGTACAGTGCGAAAGTATTGAAAGTTCAACAGCAGAATCGCTTACGAGTGCTAAACGGTTAGGGTCCTTCGTCAGGGTCCTGCAAAAGGGGTTCACTTTGTGCGTAACCCGCAGGGCCTCCTACAGCGAATGAATTTCACTAAATCGACCCTTAGCCGTTAGGAAAAATGTCATGGGTTTCTTCTTCGTTGGAAGATCGCACGTGGAATGCGAAATATTTAAGCGAATTAGCCCCCCCTTTCAATATACAAACACAAATAAATAGGGAACGTACGAACGAATAATTATTATTTCAATCGAACCGAGTCCGTAAACGGCTCGACAAAGAGTCATCAATTTGCATAGGTAATCTCGAAGGATGAGCGAAAGGAGAAAAACGCTTACGTGTCACATGCAAGATACTGACATATTGAAAGGTTGCTAGATATTTCATTACAGGCAGGAAATTTCCCCCGTAGCATGGCTTTCGGGATGTGTCCTATATAAGAGGGTGAACATTTAATCGAATTTTTCATATATGTACACATACAGCGACATCGCATAGGGTTAATTTTTCATTGTCCAACACGAAGAATATATTTTAAAAATTTAATAATAAACTCTAATAACTAAAATCTAGGAGGAAGCACTTTATGAATACCATTGATACATAATATTATTAATTTAATAGAAATGATTTTAAATGATGAACAAGTCATTCAAAGTGTCATAGGTTGAAATGAGCCGTTATAAATGAAAGTGGTGAAATTTAAAAAAAAATTGAGTTAATGGTAGTTTCTATTACAAACAGATATGGTATATTTATTTTAAAATAATTCACAGTCAAGATAAAAAATGGACTTAAACCACTTTCATTTACAGCGACTCAATTATGTGTTTTGTACGTATGAACAAAAAAAATAACTAATATGTACTGTATTTTTAATATAATACCTACATATGTATGTACATAGAATAGGCTGTCAAAAACAGAAACGCCTCATGTCCACGACAATACGTTTCAAACAATAATACGATTTTGTTATTTAATTATCCTTTACACGTACATATTTGAAAATACGAAACGATAAAGGATATTAATGAAATATACATATTTAATAAGAAAAATATTAAAAACACAGTCACGTGAAATTGTATTTTGAATATAGCATTCATATATGTATGTATAACAACTTCAAACCATTCATCTCTTCCCCTTGTGTGGGGAAAACATTTTGATGAGACTGGACGACACGAGGGAGTGTACATTTGTATATGTGTACGCCTCGAGATTATTCGATGTATGTATAGAGGGGAAGAAACGCCATGTACACACATACAATATTATATATGGCCACGAGAAGCGTCTGGTACGTTTAAAAATGTTCTATCATCTTCATCTATTTAGGCGAACCTTCCCTCTTCGCCTAACCCCATTAGAATTCGCGGACCGATCCGCTACATAATTAATATTCCCCCATATGCCATCTTTCCGTTCGAGGGCACCCTTCGTATTTGGGATTTTTTTTGGCACTTCGGTGCTCAGGCAATGTTGCAAAAATTTAGGAAGATCTTATATAAAATAAGGCTTTGAATTTATCCCCGCTTCACCGGATGGACCCACTAACTCAAGTGCAAGGGGCAAGAACCATACGTTACCCCTTAGCTATTATTCTCGCCTTGATCCCAAGGGATGTTTATGTTTGCGCAACGCGCTACACCGCACAATGTACAATATTTGAATTTTACTTTATGACATTCGGATAATATTTTCGGGTGGTTTAATCCGAAAAAGAAAATAAATAGATTAATATGATTGCGTATGTACATATACATATGTGCGAATTTAATTAAGCGAGTACGGCGCACGTCGGGCATAATTAATGCAAAATTACTTCGCAGACGCAACACAATTAAGATATCAAATATTTTGAAGTGAACAGTGTAGTAATTACAGAGTGACAATCAAAACACACTCCTTACGCAAATATTATAGCGACAAACGTTATATGTATAAACAATGGTGTTGTTTGCACCGCAAGAACGTATGTACATAATTGGATCCACTTGCAAAACGGTTTTGAGGGTATTCCAAATGGGATGAAAGTCCACGTGACGGTTAATTTCACAGTACATATTGCATTTTTACTTCAACTACATTTTTACTACAACCTCGAGATTTTGACTGATTTGTATCAGGCATCATCCCCTGATCACGTTTTCATGATTTCTGGAAAATGTCTGTGTGTCTGTGTACCTTGTGTGTACATAGAATCGCTAATAACTCAAAAACCGTTTATACTATCACACTGAAACTTCATATTTATATGGTTTTTTTTTAATATAAAATTTATATCGTAACGAAAATTATTAGTGCGTCACAGACTGTTTATCTGTAATACCGCAGTCTAACTTTTATATTCGATTAAACTAAATAATTTATACGTGGGTGGTGAAAATATTTAGTAGGGTAAATTCGGCGATGACTAATTCCATCTAAAACGGTTCATCCGACGACAATGTGGACTTTCCTCCTTGAAGTTTCTCGGTCTATACATAGTGCGAAAGGGAGGGTTGGTTCATTAGGTTCAGTTAAGGGGGGGTCGAAAGGAAGGGCCTGTCCTGCCAACTGCCGCGAACGTCCTTCCAAGGGATGAGGAATATTTATTGCGAAACATTAGGACAAAATAGAAGGGAGGGAGAGAGTGGCCTTATCAACGGGGCGCCGGGACAAATTAATCGAAGTGGCCGAAGCCTAATCCAAATAACTCATCCATGAAAACCCAGGTTAGGCAACAGCCATCTGAATCGCGGTGCGACAAGCTCTCTAGAGCCGTTAACAACATTTGCACAATAAGAAGAGTGAGTGTTTCGAAACAATGCAAATAGCAACTTGTTCCGCACGATTCAATTGGTTACCGCGGTTTAATTTTCGCTCGTATTTGCCCGAGAAGTAGCGGACAGAGAAGACGCTCTGCGCGCACAAGACCACCCCTTGAGGGCTTATTTGGTAAATTGTGTAAACGATTTCTAATTACTTTTGTTTACCACTTCTTCGGTGGTACCGAGCACAACTCAAACACCCCAGAAACGATTCCTTGTATACACAACTCATTTGCTCTCTCGTTTCGCACGAAAAATGTAACCGGAGAGAGGAAACCTCGATGTTAACAAGAGCGAAAGCACACTCATTCCCCTCTCGCCCCCATTCCCTTGTATAATTAATAAGCTGTGAGCTTATTTCGCATTTTACGACCTGTGTCAGTGGTGCGCAACGTATTTGCATTGCGGTCACGCGTATTTGTACAACCGACGCTTCTAAGAGCAATGTGTAGATATTTACACTCAGGATTCCGCTTTATATGTTTTGTATAAAATACAAGCGCAAGAATTAATCCTGCACTGTAATATTTAAAAAGATTCGAATTTACGGCAAAGTATCAAATTCCACAAAATGGACAACATACACGTTCGTATTTGATTATATATACATATATTATTCAGGCAAAAAGTTAAGTAAGCATAATATAAGCCGCTATGAAAATATTTTAATTTAATAAAATAAATCATGGAAATATTTATGTACGGCAACAAATTGATATAATAAACGTACGTACGCGTTGCGACATATGTACATAGATGATTCAAAATATACGTACTATCGAAATAATATCGAGCAGCAAATTGAATAGACTCATTTTCAACGCTGCACGAAAGCCTGTAAAGGGCTTTGAAAAACGAAAAGCTTTCACGCGAACAACTACCGTGTACTATTGCGGCCTTTCAGCCAGATACGTTCGAACGAGTTCGATGCTCTCCGGTTTAAATTTTGAATGTGGTTTAATTATTCAATTACGTTAGAATAGGTCAACCTTGTATGTATAACGCTCGGACATCAATGCGCATTCGTTTCCCTCCCACAGATACATATTTTATACATTGAATAGACTTTGGAATGATTGATTCATTGTGATGCAAATTTAAATCGAAATCAGCGATTCCAATAACGCGGTTTCGACGTCACTCCGAACGCCGCCGCGTCAATTTAACTCTTAATTATTTATTTTTGACATTGTGCGCAACAAACAGTTTATCCGGCGAAAAAAATCGATCACCTATCCAAATGCAAATTTTCACGCGGACATTTGTTATTGTCTTGTAATTCACGTCACTTTTCAAAATGAAAGCATTGAATAATACATACATACGCATATGTACATATGTAGGTAGCAATCAGCATGGCGTAATTTATGGATTCCTGTTGAATTTAATTGTACCTACGATGTCCCCCTCAATCGTGATTGCGGAAATTCAATAATCCTCTAGAGTCGTTATCGTGCACAAAAACCGATGGATTCGCATAAAATCATCGGAAGCGCAAACACTCGAGGGATTCAATAAATAATTTCCCTCACCGAGTTCGATACACGATCCTCCGATTAAGTGCAACTGCATTCGGCCCCCAACCCAGGGACTCATCCCGACTGATCCCTCTTCCCTAATAAAAGATGATGACATCTGGGCCGACGAAGCGGGAATACGGGATTATACGGTCTACTCGTAAATCTACACTATCGATACAATTCCTAGTGTGACTCATCGCAATACAGAACGCGAATCGAGATACCGCGACGATTAACTGAATTCGGACGGTTTTCATACAAAATAGCTGAATGGTCGTAATAAACCCGTTCGCCGAAAACAATATTTCATCGATAGTAATCAGCGGCAGGGCATGTAAGAACGATGATCACATTAAGGGCGGCAATTAATTACTCGCATGGCCTTAGTAAATCAATCGAAATTAGGGACGAGGACCACATAATCTGCGGTCAGCCCAATCCTCGGAAAACGAAAAGGCATTCACCGAAAACGGTCGCAAAATTGATCGAAAGTTTCAATTGAACTTTTGTTGTATCCAATACGTCTGTTCATTTCATCACGCGAGAGGAAGTTGTAATACGGAGAAAATAACAATATTTAACAAAGTTGTACCAACGAAATGGATTCCGACGCAATAGACTCGGTGCTCAACGACTCGAAGTTAAGGCTCAGATTATGAAAATTGGATAAGTTGTGATAAATGATGAGCGACTAGGGTGAGGGGGATAGAAAGTCATACGACAACGGCATACAAACAAATTTAATAATAGCCATATGTACTAAAAGCACTTTGACGAAACGCTTTACTTTTCAAGTGAAAAATACAAGATTTTTAATACAGTATCTTTCATTTAAAGCAATTAGTGATCATTGAAGATCTTATGTAAGCGAGTGTACCTATACAGTACAAAAAGTTCATATTGGGTGCGCGAACTCCAAAAATGAAGGCAGTGCAGTGCTCTGATCAAAAATGTTCAAGAACTGGTTAGAACGAAGCTAGTTTCGAGAATCGGAGTACAGTTGTATGAGAACAGCCACTCTATGTATTCTACATATGAGTAGGTACGTTCTTTGGTATAACGATGACCACTCGTCGCTCGCGCTTGATTTTTTGTGAAAAGTTCCCCAGATTGTTACTCCATTGTGAGGACAGAGCGTCGAGGAAGAGTCCTTAAAAGAGACGACGTCTATCACGATAGCGAAGAGTATGATGTAGACCAATATTTACCTGGCGGACAGTCTACGTCGGTGGTTTCAAGTGTGTGATGGCAGCAGCAGACCACCGTAGATATAACGGAGCCCCTATTGTAAGACGTCGGATGTCATTAATTCGCAACTCGAGGTCACATACTGGTGCGATATCTGTAAAATACAACGTGGCGTCAAAAATTATATAAAAAAAAAAAAAATACAAACAAACAAAAAAAAAAAAATAATAAAACATGGAATGATAAAAGATTAGCGCCGAACAAAGCGTAACATTTAGTTATAACACAAAGTTTCTCGTTTTAAGCTCGCTGGATTCGAGTTGTTTCCATTGAACGGGCGCGTGTTGTTCCGCGACGCCGAACAATGAGGCGTCTCTAAAGAAAAACCGGAAAACGGGGGAAAATTCCACTGCGAAAGCCTTCGAGGTCGCGGCACGTGCGATTTTCACTTCATCGGCGATACGTGCCCGGCGCCTTGGGAAATACATTCTGTGAAAATTTCATACTATATTAAGATCGAAATTAATAGGTACACCCTCTCGTCCCGAATCCGTTGTAAAGTTTCAAAGAAATAAGCTCCAGGGGAAAGCTTACAGACGACAGGAAACGCTTTAGATTTAGAGTTAATCGGAAATTATTCAGTTAGTTTTCCAGGAAATGTTAACAAAAGACGTAGTGGATGAGCTCGTCTGGTTTAAAGGTACAAAAGACAGCAAATTAAAGAGAAGACGACAATCTTTAAATGCATGTTTTACATTGCTTTGAAGAAGGAAGACAAAGTTCTCAACTGTAAACTTTTCGACAACAAAAGCTCAACGTTGGTGTTTTTGTATCATTGATTCAAAGGAATAATCTTTTTTAGTCCTCTGAGTCTTTATTATAGAGTGACTGAAACATTTACATACTACATACATATGTATATATGTATATTATTGAAATAAAATTCGTCGGAACTTTTTAACTCCATTTTATAGCAAATGGACTTGTTTGAACAAGCGAACGGGTTAAAAAAACCAATGGAATTTTATTTTACCGTGAAAAACCGTTTTTCCCATTAAACGCACGTAGAATTCGCTGCAACGGCACACGCTAATAAACTTCCAGGTGCTTTTCATTGAAAATAAAAAAAAAAAAAAAGAGGAAAACAGGATTCGATGCCGCACGTTAATGGTCGCAAGAATTGATTCCACAAAGCATGCCGACCCATATTGTGGTTATCGTGCCATGGACACTCGTGGGATTAATTGATTTAGTAGCCAATTCGGCAGGATATTTCGAGAGAACAGATAATCCTGTTAATTTCGCCTTTCTCCCGTTCCACGTGTATTGTATTGGACTCAATGGGGAATGTGCCCGTTGGCGAATTACCGATGCACCAAATGTTCTCTACATCTGTTGAAATTTCCTTACCTACAACGAGCGACTAATACAGGCAATCTGATGATTAATAGTCCATTGGTTATCCACTCATTATATTTAGCGCAGAGGCCATATACCATAATAGTACCAAAACAATATAAAATACCATTTACATCGAATGAATACAATTCATTCGTGAGGAAAAAAAACGAATGGATGACATTGATATTGTCTCATAATGCAATTGTCCGTCCTCATTTTATATATTGTGGTTGATTTATAAATTTAGTAAAATACCTACATAGGTAAATTAAAGATAGGTTGCAAAAATTGCAAAATATAGCTATGCGTATAAGTATAAGTATAAAAGTATTTTAAATGTAAATAGATTAACTACTATAAGAAATATGTTGAATGAATTGATTGGATGAATGTAAAGGAAACTTAAAAATGTGCAATTAGTGGGTATATATTTTTAAGTTATGTAGATAAAAATTTATTACCAAGATATTTCAATGACTATTTAATAAGGGGATATAATATACACAGTCATAATACTAGGGGTAAGAATAAGTTAATAGTTAAGAATTTAAAATTAAGTACATCTAGGAGAAGTATCTTGTACAGGGGTGTTGTTGAATACAATAGCCTGCCAGAAGATCTCAGAAATACGTTTGATTTGATAAAAACAAAATTGATATATTCCTGGCAGCCTTAAAACATTTTTTTGAAATTTTAGCATTAAGTTACTTTTTGTTTGTAATTAGTTAATAAATTATCAAATGTGAATTAATGTAAAAAAAATGAGAAGACAATGCGTCCCGGAAGATGATAGAGGTAAATATGACCTTGAGGGGACCATATGTAAATCGAATGACTGAATTGAACCAAACAATTCAAAATGAACCAGAACGTAAATAAAACCACACTTGTCTTGTCGAGTGCACGGGACGTATAACCGCATGGCTGGAATGAAACAAATCGAGTTGAGACACAAAGATTCTTCAGATTCCTCGAGTGAAGGCCAGACAGACAGACGTACACAAACTAACCACTGAATTCCACACGCACAAAAGAGGATCTGATCGCATCGTCATTTGAATATCGGCTACTGTTTGGCAAATTATAATACCGACGCGTTTATGTATAGTAAGAGCAATTGATCAAAATGTTTATTTTTAGAAATTTTGATTCTACAATATGGGATAAACGTTAGTGGGCCGTAACGACGACGTTAATCCGACCATTTATAATATAATATACAGAGGGGAGGGGTCTGTATTAATTGAGCGAGTATTTAAGCGACCGCACGTATGCGTGGTCGTTTTTATGGCGTCTTCGCTTACATTTGCCGATTAAATGTAGACAATAAATCTCAGTTTCACCATCATTATGGCTCATAAATAGCTCAAAGAGCGTTTTGGGCACATCAATCCGTACGTAATTGTTACGTGGATGGCGATTTCCAGCCTTAAAGATGTGTCGTAAAAACTGGTAATGAGAACTAACATTTCCTTGATTACTGTAGATAAAATTTAGATATATATGCCTAATTTAATCGGAACCGTGACGCATGTAATCGTTTTACTTTTTTTAAATTGAAACAATAGTAGGTATAAACACAATGAAACTTGTTGGTGAAAGAAGTATCTGTACGCATGACAATTTTCAGAAGTTAACTGCACAATTTTCGTAATTTTATGCAAAACAAAATATTACGTATATACATACTTCCGTTAGTTTTAATAGGCATGTAGGAAAAACGCCATTGCGTGTTTTCTTCGTATGTACACGTACGTATATTTCGAAGGATTTTGATATCTATGGAATGGTTTTTTTTTGCGTGATAAACACGCAAGCGAAACATTTTCACTCGTTTTAATTATAAGATATCGGTAACAAAAAAAAATTGCACTTGATTAAAAAGTATGTCAATTGAAAGCAAACTTCGCATATAACGGGGACAAATTGTCATAATCGTATTTTGTTGTATAGGTAGATATATGTATGTACAAAAGCGATCCGGAAAAAACACATTTATATACGTTATGCCGCCAATTGCGTAAAATCCAGTTCGATCTTTTTGTAGTGGGATTGAAGGGATTTGTTCATTCTCGGATCGAAATGAATTGTATTCCTTTTTCCAGTCACTTTTCCACGTTCATAAATAAAGCGAGGGTTCCCATTCTTGCGTCACGCGTTATTTGTGTTTCGATTTCCTTCTTTATTCGGCGGCCAAGTTTAGCGAAACGCGGAAAACGCGCCTTATTCGCAATTTCAACAAACCCGAAGAATTCAAACGAATTGAAAATTTCACTTACTAACTTCCAGCGTCTCGGATAAATACAAAAAATAATTAGTAAATGAAATAATGTACGCTATATTCATCGGGAGCAGCGCTTATGAATGCGTGTCATGGCGACGTTGCGTTAGTCCGACAAGCAATTATCTAATGGTCGAGTAATGAATACGGACACGTGTATGGGCCGGTTTATCCGTCAACGATACAAGGGGAGTCCGGATGATTGATAAACCGGATAACAGGAGACACCGCGAAGGAGAGGAGCCAATGAGGATGGTTTTCGATTGCGACAGGTGCGATCCGGACATCCGGACTCGGTGAATTTTAACGGTGCGAAAAGTCACCACTTCCTACCCCAGCGTAATACTGACTATAATACTGAGTATTAAATGTGAGAGAATTTGCACATGACCCGTATTCATCGCATGGTAAGTGTATATTTTAAGAAAGTGAAAAAAAAGTGGACAAAATAAGGCAATGGCAGTAGGGTAACATCTTCACATTGTTTAGAAGTATAACTCTTTCACTACTGCTGCTTTAGTGTGCTTCCCAATTTTTTTAATACTGTTTTTATACTTAACAATATCCAGAGTTTTATTTAATTTATAATTACCGAAAACAAGCAGCTGGGATGAACCTTGTACATCCATGCAATGAGAAAACTGCAGTAAGCTGCACACAATTGGCAAGTTAAAATAACTATATTTTGACCAATGATTGTAAAATATAAAAATCACTTCACATTTTATTATTGATCTGATCGGTTTGCGCGATTCGCAAACTAATCGGGTACGAGGTGTGGAGAGATTTTTCATTAATTCTGGTGTAAATTTTCGTTTTCGACGACTGTTTCAGTTGTCTTTCAAAAAATTCTAGTGGCTCGCTTTTAAAATGCGGACGCTTCATCTAAATATGCTGGCGCAATTTGTTCGGTCGCATGCTCTCGTTCGCGAGTACTTCGCAGCAAATAACGCACTGCGACCGTGCATCTTCGTCTCCTTTTCACGAAAATCCAATTTTTTAATAGTTGGAATATTTGAAGACTTTTTTTCGTTTTGTGGGCTTGAAACTCGATGTTGGGGAGGGGGGGGCCCTTGTCGACTTCGATTGTATCAAATAATTAAAAAAGTATTCACATTTTGAAAACTTTTCGCGACCCACCGTTTGTGAGCCGCTAGTGTACAGTATGAACAGTGTAAATTTAAACATCTTGGAAAACAACACTTTACGTATGTATGTAGGTACCTATATGGATAAAGTAAAAACTTAAAAGGTGAAACTTGCGGTGCAAAACTCAAAAAGCCGTTCGGTAAACCTATGACGGAATAAAGGCAAGTTATTATTATTCCATTTCAGACTCGAGAGCATACTTAAATTTGTACATTGTTTTCAGAATAGCTACCGGTATACGTTTTGCATATACATACATACAAGAGAAAGCACCATGCACTAGTTTCGTGCTGTAACACAAAGCCACAGACCGTACTAATACGCAGCGAACAGTCCGTCGTTTATGTCCTCAGGCTGGACGGGATAAGCCAATGGAATGGCAAAAATTCAGCCCAAAAGTCAACCGAAGCGGCTAACTTTTGCGGCATAGTCGTTTTCGTATATCTATACTCTATTTGGCGACGGAACGTTGACATCGGCCGGTGTATTTATTTATTGCCGGTGCATGAATGCTACATGCTAAAATCGTAAATCATTCACGGCTAGAATGCAGCAACCTGCATCCCATCCCTGCAATAGCCATGCACTCGAGAGATAGTATATATGTATGTGCCGAGATACGGAAGCTGAAATTTAACGAGCCAACCGCGATAATAGTAACTCATCCATTCATACTTGGTTGGGTCGGGTAATGGCAAATCTTCACAATGCACTCGGTGTGTTTCCAAAGTATGTTGTCACAGTGCACGACAGATTTGAATAATATTGCAAGTGAGCGCGCGTTACCGAATAGAGGTAAAAATCTGATAGATATAGGAATATGGAGTTGACAAGTAGGTACATTACTAAATACTTAAACCTAAAGTGCGTATGTAGAACGTTAACGGAAAAATAAATTGAGCACTAGAAAAAAAAAAAAAACATCAAGAAAATACGACAGATTGTTGGGAATATTTGGCATTGAGGCATTTTCAAGAATTTAACTAGGCAATACACTCTATTTGCATTTTAAAACACAGAATGATACACAGCTCATGGTAAAATAATTATTATATTTGAGGAGTCGTATGGAGACAAAATAGTGGCACGAAAATAGCATTAGTCTTCAACATATGAAATACTGCAAAACTCGACTGATTTAAGTTTAATTTGCATATAAGGTGCAAGGTTTTGTGTGCACTGTGAATCATTTCGTACACATGTGTAGGCATCATACACACTGTTCCATGTCTGCAATTACACTGTACTGCACGAGCCAATTCTGTCCGCGAAGCCGCGTACTCATTAGCGAACATGTGCGTGTAATGTAATGCTCGCTGATGTGGACGCCATGTACACACTTGCCGTGCAACCAACTGCGAGCCCCTTTGTGTTCGCGCCAAAAAACCGACACCGAGTGGATCGCCACGAACGTTGCAGAGCGCGCTCAAAGTATGCTCGCGAACGAGTACACATTTACAAAATTTGCTGCATTACACGCTCATGTTCGCTAATGATTACGCGATGCTAGAGATATTCAATATGCAATTGGCATTTCCTATTAGATACTAACTAGCAAACAAATCGAAAGTCGCTCAAATCAAGATCGAGATATCGCATTGATCGTTTCGACGCCGTGTTTACTCAATTCATCGACGTCAATATCGTGAATACAGAGTAACAAAATCGATAGAGCAGAATAGACGTAGTGTGCCATTCTTCCGCTACCGTTAGCCATCTATCCAAGGGGCACAACCCCCTCACGTCCTCGTGTTTGACGTTCAAGCAACCCCCAAAACCAGGGGGGTTGAACGAGAGAGGCAAACGACTAATCCATTGTGTGGCACCCCATCCAAATAAGAAGGGAACGCCATCCAGAATTTCTCCCCCCTAACGCAATGCACCATCAAGCGTGGACAATGGAAACTACATACATACACGGTCGTTTCGACCAGAAAAATAGTAGTACGGGCATCCCTAATGTGATTTTCGACAATGGGCTCGGCGGGCGCAAATTACATATAGCAAATTTAACTTAACAAATAAAATATTTCGGCTTTACGTCAAAGGACTTCTCTACAATTTCCTGGCGGGAGCATAACTAATAACAATGCGGTTGTACTTTAAGCAGCGGCTTTGTAACTGCATAGTATTCCGGTGAAGAAGGTACGAGTACATACGAGAGGATCTGTTGAAAGATCTTCCATGAACAAAATACCATATTCTGAACGGTTCCAGTATGATATCTGTCTATCTACATATGTGTGTATAATTGAAGGGTTGAAATCCTATTGGGTACCAAAACGTCCAAGCCGAGTACATAATAAATAACTAAATAATAAATACACTGAGCAACAAAAATTAGGATTAAGTAAAAAAGCCCAGAGCGGAAATTGGTTAATATTTACCACGTTTGACCCACTGAATTCGAATCCGATAATGATTTTTGTTGATATGCTCTCGTTTATGAGATATTCGCGATTTAAAAAATGTAAAAAACATCAATTTTTTTGGCTTTTGCGGTCTATAACTCAAAATGTAGTATTGAAATCAATAGTCAGATATTTTTTCCTATTGATTGTAATTTTTTATTGCTTTGAAATACTTATTAATTATCTAGTGAATTTTTAATGTCAAAAATATTTTTTTCCCGTGTTATTTGGCATTTATTTGGTGAGTTTTTTTATTTCACCACGTTTATAAGGATTTGTTTTCTATTTCAATATTTTAACTAAACGTACTAATTCGAGCGGCGAATGATTTTAAATTACGTTATGAGATGTTCTCGGCGGGACGCTTATCTGTTTATCCACTCTGGGTTTTAAAAAACGTGATTTTTTGTTGCTCAGTGATATCGATGGGTGATAAATCCAAAAGGTTGTATGTACATACATACCAAATGTACGCACCTGAAATATTAATTATAAATGAAAATATGTATTATTATTATACCCGTAATGTGATCAAATAGAACGTCAAGCGTATATGGTACGCTGTCCCATCTTTGTCTGCATTATGTAACTCATAGTTTGTCATTTGTCGTAATGGATCCAAAAGAATCGTATGGAATCGTACATATCAAATCTAAATACATACATACATATGTACATATATAGCTAATTCAAAAAATAAATAAAAATAGCACTTAAACCCAATGTACATTCAAACAATTTAATTATAAAATTGAATTTCTGTCTGACTATTTGTTCCCCATACAATCACTGTCCGACCGATCGATTATTAAATTTATCGGCGGTATACTCAATGATTTAGAGGGGATAAGTTCGATACGACATTTTTCTTTCTGCCAGACACCATACAATTTGTATCGATGATAGTTAGGGTATAATCGTTCACAAGTAGACATATGTATCTATATATGTAGCTCGGTACTCACAGCGAGTTTTAATTACACATAGTACGTTGACAAAGTCACGAAAATGTATGAAATTCTAAAGTTTCACGCAAGTCTAAAGTTATTCATTGAAAGGTGGATTGTTTGACGTGAGTTGGAAATGTTAACCAATTTGAAAATTAACAGGTGTCGAAAATAGCTCGAAACTGTCATTATCCTAAAGTCGACTAGCGACATCAATATAATGAGACTGGGTTTCTATAGCAACTAACCGAGTATCTTGCAGACTTGTCAATCGACGGTGTGTCGTCGTATCTCTCATCAAGCTAGTAATGACATGGGAAAAAAACACGTCAAAGATTCAGTCATACGTTTAGACGATGTCTAACACAAGAATAAGCATAATGTATCGAAGAATGAGATATGGTTAATAATGAAATATCTACACGTTGTTTGAAATATTCATATTTTTACGGCTGCACTTGTGTTTATTAGACTGGACACCCAGAGGAAATCACGCGTGTGCAATGTGACAAAACTACTCTAAGCCGGAAAAATAATTTCCACAGCAATATAATCCTCTGAGAATTATGGCGCTTTTCTTATTCATAGCACGCACGTAGTTTAGTGCGTGTTAACAATTGCCGGATTTCAAATGAAAACTTCTGGGGCTGCGTGTGATTTATTGCTATCGGATTTTTTCCGGTTTGCTTTCTATGAAAATTGACCAATTTAGTGGAAATGCTACTCCAAAAAAAAAATTACAATTTAAATTCGTTATGATAATTGTGGTATAAATTGCTTTTTAGTCGAGATGAGATTTCTAACTATGAAAACATTTATTTTGGAGCTTTGATTGTAATCTGAAAATAGAATTGTAGATTGTAGCAAAGATTTTATTTTTCCAATTATGTAATAAAATCAATTATTTTAAGAGCCAACTACAGCAAACGCGCGAAAAGCCGATTGAAGAGCTTTTGATCTGTAAAACGTACTATTGAAAAGAAATCTGTAATTAAAAAGGTTTTTAAGTAAATCTTAAGTACTGAAAGCTCTTAGGTCATATCCGAAAAATTCATTAAGGTATTATCAACTTTTCGATGACTTTTGAAATAAAAATTCAGTTTCGTAATGTTCGTGTGCAAATTGCCATTCCTAAACTTAAGAGTGGATTTTACTTAAAATTCGATATTTGTTGAAAAGCTTACAAAAAATTACATTCACTTTCTTATTTCACACCAAAGTAAATCGACGAAACGCTTCAAAAATATTTCGGCCTCTCAATTAAGAATTTTTCTGATGACGAAAAACTAATCTGTATAAAGTTTTTAGTCTCCATGGCGAATAAAAAGCCTTTCTGAATACGACACGACGGCCGTCGGCAAGAGCATCTGGCAAAAGTAATTAGGGATGAATCATTGAGTTCATATTATGAAAGAAAAAGCCACGACATGGATTTTCTAGGTAGTGCGTAGTTGGAAATGTCAAAAAAAAAGTAAAATAGGGACGAAAAAGCTTAATTAATATTAACTAACTATCAACTACGTCGATTTTTTTATTTGTTTAGCTTCTCTGCAAAGATAACTACTAAATATTCGAAAACTTCATAAATATTGTAATTTATTCCTATGCATAACAAACTCAGAGCTGTTCTCCGAAAACAAACAATTAATTTTAAAATCTATTTGCAGCTATGCAATATTATTTTGAATATTAATTTTGCTTTCAAACAAAGATCGAGCGCTAATAATAATGTAAATTACCTATCAACACATAACAACCAACTCTAATTTAAATATCTTCCAAGCAGTAAAAATGCATAATTATGCAGTTGGAACAATATTTCATCAAATATGTAGTGCCTACATTGTTGGCACTGCATTTAAGACGAACTTCAGCATCTCTCGCATTTGCATAGCCTTTGACGGGGTATATACTAAATATGAATGGCCTGGGGGTGTTCTACTTTCGCTAATAAACTCGACGAAGAACGAGAAGATGCAACACCGCACCTTCCGCAGCTCGACAATGATCTTAGCCGAAGTATCAAATCAGTGGTGCTTTCGTTTCTTTGATGCTGATTTCCAAGAGCTGAATTTCTCCCAAAGTATCGACTTCAAAGGCGACTCGGCTCCTTATAATTCGCAGCGAAGTCCGGCAAAATCTTAGAAACATAACGAGGCAACGTGTCAATGTAAATAACGGTGTTAGCGAAAAAATTACGCGCTCTCCTTCTCCCTTTTTCTCCCGTCTCACTTAGCGAATCTGCGCCCTAGAATGATTTGCATAAATTACGCAAACGATAAGGACAAATATGAAAAAAATGGAGACTTGAAAAACATGAAGTTGACGTCATCACGTCTCCGACCTGATTGCCGAAAAACGTCCCCTGATTGCGGAGCAAATGTGGCACGCGACATTTTTCGCAAGGGTACAAATAAATATTCTCGAGATGAACGATGAAAGAAATTGTATGCAAATTAACAAGGAAAATTCTCGGAAAAGCGATGTTTCTCCAAAAATGTAATTTAAAAAATTTAATATTGCATAAAGGGAAACTATGTATGATACTTGTACCTACGGATTTCATGCTCAATTTGTCGGTAGTCTCAACCGGTAAATATTATATTATATTCACATTTCAAACAAAATATGCATGTATATCAGTTCGGACGAAGAAAGGAATAGGGAAAGCTTTGGTAAAAGATAAATTAAGCTGCTTAAAAAACTCGATGATAAATTTCGAGTGTCATTAATAATAACAATGGGCATAGGAAGAAAGCGACCAACTACAACTGTTAATCAAACGTCTACATTCAATTAATGAAGCTCGGCTACAAAAGTTATACAGAACAGCCGTTTTCATCTATTATATTTCAGGGCGATTTCCATCGTTTTTCAAGTGGAAAATTCCGCGGAGAACTTTTACAATAAGCCGCTGCGAAAGAGGGCGAATGTGCTCCATCCTGCCGTCGAATTTTCACATTCGCGTAAAATATAACGACGTTCAAGTTTAAGTGTGAATATGAATGGCTAATTATTATGCCAGTTATTTCAATGACGTCTAAAGCTAATGGTGTCGGATGGAATAATTTCGCTATTAAATTCTGCGAAAACGACGCAAGGATCAGTAGTTTTCATTAAGCAGGCCGCATACCTAAGGGGGCAGAAAATACAGGACTCGTACAACCATAAAAAAATTAAATAGAAATCATGAAAAATATGTACATACTCGTATGTATGCATGTATACATACTCGTATGTATGCTATACATACATACATATTTAAAAATCTCCATAACAAAATAACGAGACTGGAGTATTCGAATCGCTTTGTAATCTTTACTAAAGACGCCATACATATTATAAATAAATAGACAGTACCAACGTATATATCGAATTCTGTTTTTACACGGTAGATACGTTCTAGAGAATAGTGTAAAAAAAAAAATCGTGCAAAAAAAAAAGATAGAGTGCATATGGAAAAAATGGGGATTGGTTCCATAACGTCAAAAGCAGAGACGTCGAGTTGAACATTGTCGTTTTTCAAGACAGTTTAAAATTTCAATCTTGGTTTTCAAAGAAATAGCCGCCATTTCAAGGGGGTTTGTATTTCTAAAACTACAAAAACAATCAAAAATTTATTCAGCAACACATGTATGCACATTTAAATTATAGATTAGTTTAATCAAAAAAATATGTAATGCAAGACTATGTATGTTTGTATGTACATATCAATATGGAACACGTTCCAGTTTGCCAATCCAAAATTTCACAATTATCTACCATTCGGACCGTGTTAAATCAAAATAAATCCGTGTAAAAAAATAATTTGTTTATTTTTTGAATCATGTTATATCAAAATCGTGTAAAAACAGAATTGGGTATATGTATTACAAACGAGTAATTTATATGAGATTAAACTTCAAATATTTGTTATTCAATATTTATCCAAGCATTCAACGAACTAAGGCGCATTTAGTGAAAATCAATTCTTACACATGTTCATGCGAATCAAAGTAGAATCCAAATTAATGAAGAAGGCAAATAGCAATATAAAAAAGATGTTCCACAAAATCTTCGCAAACGTCACACAAAACGAGATTTCCGAAGGAATATTGGATTGTTACCGAGGTAATAAATTCACAAGCGCCTCTGTGTGCTATATTAAAATGAAATATTGTGCACACAAACATAATTGAAAGGATGCGTCCCGAAAAAATATTTTCGCTGGCGAAATAATAAAATTTTTCATTATAAATAAATTAAAGAAGGAAAGTCCTTTTCTACCGACTATTTTGCATAATTAATTTCCATTTTTCGCATCGCTATCAAAGCGGCGACGGCGAACCGCGGAAACCGGACCGACGCTATTTAAAAAAGGGTCAAAACGATGGTAAAACGGAACCAGATGGTGAACAATAGAGGTCCAGGGAACCGCGAAAACCCGCTAGGGAGGACCTCATTAAATCATAAACTCTACCGTCGTAATGGCCAGCTATACACCCCCACGGACAGAAAACACGGGCCCCACACAGGACGACGGAAAAATGCCGAAATCGAGACAAAAGAAAGGACGAAAAAAAATCACACTAAACGACTAAAGAATAATTCAATGTCACGCAAAAGAAACTAGCGCTAAAGTGCTAAAGTAAACGTATAATCATCATTTATAATAGTAAAATAAAATAAAACTGCCGTGAAATATTCCACTTTACTCATAAAATGCCCATAAAAGTGTTTAGAATGCATATTTTTCAATATGCACACGCAGAGAGTTGCGATAGTTTGGCGATAGCATTTGTGTATGTGTGCATTTCTGGTGTAACAATAGGCGCTTGTAGCAAATGTTTTGCTATTACCGATAATAATAAAAATGCGAAACAATGGCTCAACGGTTTGTTTTCCAACTGCTTTGTTTGTATGTACAACAACAGTACACTTTGATGGCTATCGCCACTTCTTTATAATATTATAAATGTCGACGTTTTCATGTATGTACGCCGATAAAACGACGGAGCATTATTTAGCATCTCGCGTTGTTCAATCAGAAATGTTATCGGCGAATATAGCCGGTCGATTAACTGCCATAAAATTCACTCCGAAAGCTATTTACATACATACAGCGCCCCCTGTTAAATCTTTCGCGGCGTTATAAAATACCACATTGTATTTGAACGTAAGAAAAAAAACGCTTGTTTTTCTAAAAAAATAAATAAAAGAGGGCAGATCGGTGAATCAAAAAGAAAATCTTGTTATTTCTACGAATTTTCATACTCCCAAGTGGTTACAGTTAACGGCACGTAAATTTACGTGACGACCGCGTGCACAAATCGGCCGTAAAATCACATTTGGGGAATTAAATAAAGCGGATGACGAGGCGACAGATCCCCACGGAAAAAGTCGTTAAACCAGCCGTTGTTATTGTCGAAGAGCAGTGTTAAAACGGTAGCACTGGATCATGATGGCCGACTGACAACACTCGACTGAGAGGAGCAACTTAACTCAGATTAAAAACGACACATACTAAATAGATGGGGTAGGACGGACGGCAACCACTCGAGGAAGTTCCGGAAGAATCTATTTCCATGTTATGTACAGTAGAACTGAAAGACGAAAAACATAAGCTGATACAAATATGTATGTACGTGTATTCAAATAACGAAAGTAAGAAATTGTATTGAAAATTATACACAATGATTTTCCCTGTTAGCGAACGGATATTATATGCATATTTTCCGGTGTGAGGGGGTGTTGGTAGATATTCTCGCTGCGTTTTCACTTCAGTGTTGTTAAAACGAAATAAACATATTTCACCCTTAACGAGATTCGCGAGGGCGCGTTATCCTTCAAGACATCCCTTCCGTATTGTTAACGACAGCTGTCATGACCCCCTTTCAAAAATCTCACCATAATTCAAGACGACGAGACCGGGGACAAAGGAAAACTTAGGACATTCAAACCTCTAATTTTCCCTATCGTCCCCCTTCTTCATAAAAGACAAGACTACAAGCAAAAAACCTGTCGGAAAACAACAAAATTTTAACTTCAAAGGTATGTTATCTTATAGTAACAATTTGTGGAAAGCTTTATGAGCCAACACGTAATATATAAAATTTCATTCGTAATAATCGCAGTTGGAAAAATTCTACGAGCAATATTGCAACAAAATCAGAAAAGGAAAATCGTGTACCGGTGAAAGTGAAGGGCTGGAAGCGATGGACAAGTCAATCAAAGAATAGTAGAGCGGAAGAAACCCATGAAAACAACAAAAGGGCGTGTTAGGAGCGGAAGATCAATCGGATGTTTATCGGTAAAAGCTTTAGCTTATCCGGGATATCTCATTGGAGTGATCTAAACAAGACGATTCACCGGTAATTTGCAATGAAAAGAGAGAAACTAACAATGATATCGGATATATTTTTCCCCATACACATATGTACATATGTATGTATTCGGAAATATGAATTGACGAACTAAATGAAATGATCCACCAAAATAGTTATTAAATGTAATTCATTGCTTATGTATATTCATTTAAAGGGATAAACATAAAAATATTTTAAATTTCAGATAGGTTGGTTCAATAATCGATCAAAAACTTTATTTGCCCTATAAAACCATCCAACTATCGCTACTGTGGATCTTTTTAATGTGTTTTCACAAATGAAAACTTTACGCTTCCGATAAATTGCTCATAAATTTTCATATTTAAACAGTGAAATTTACCGATCCAATATTCACAGCGGTAATAAAGCAAATTTTAATAATCGCAGTCGTTAGACGTTTTATTTAATTAAAGTATAAAAACCACTACAAACGATACAATTAAAATATTTACTTTTCTTACACAAAACAATAATACATTTCGTGGAACGATTAATAATAAAATTGTGTTGTGATTTACCGAAAGCCGATACGAGAAAATTAATTTCAGGCACTAAAAGTACATAAGTATACGAAACATACATATGTACATATTTATGTATGTACGTTACACTTCGCAATAATAACATTCGAGACACATTGAATGTCTGACGTGAGTAGAACGAACAAATTCAATAATCGCGAAAGAAGAAAAATTGTTCGAAGAGAAGGTAAACCAAATTAGCGCTCGGAGGGTTTCCCCTGGTGAAAACCTCAAAGGATAACTTTTCCGACAGCCAAGGCGAATTGTGAAATTATGTCCGATACCCTTTATTTTATTAGAAAGTCGATCATCTTTGTAAATTATCTTTTCCCACGTCGAGTTTACTACCAAAAACAGAACGGACAACTTTTATGAAGTGTTGTCCCGCGCTAACTTTTACACTAACAAAATTTATTCGTTTATAATTAGATAAAGTTTGACTAAGTGGTATGATAATTCAAATCCCGAAAGAATTAATTTCGGAAGACGTGTACCGATACGATGACAATTAATAAAATTAAAGATAGTATCAATCAATATCAATATAAATACGAAATAATTATAATTATGTAAATTCTTTAATATAAGCACAACATAGTTCTAAAGAAGGAAAGTTTACCTTTAGAGCTGTTTCGGTGTGGGCCGTTATCCGCTTTATGTACATCACCGCCTTTCACATACACCTGAAAGCATAATAAATATAACGTTATGAAATAAGAAAATTTCAAGACCGTCTGCCAATTTTCAACATGTGATCTATCACTGACGCTATTTATCAAAGTATAAAAAAAAAGAAAGATAAAATAAAAACCGAAAGTATAGTAGCGACAATAAACACTTGATCAAGTTACAGAGCACTAGGTAGCTAATGAACCTGTCTAAAAAAATGAAAAATACATGCACAAAAACAACAGTGAGCAAAACAATTACATTATTCTTTTTACACGTATCGAAATACGATCCCCTCAAAAAAAAAAACAAAAAAAACACGACGTGTGTTTTTCCTTCCTAATATATTTATACGTTGTTCAATTCCATACACATTCGAGTAAAACAAAAAAAAATAAAATCCTGAAACTATTATATGCACGCTTTTGCTTTGAGCGAAAATAATTTCCCTATACCTATGTATATATGTAATTAACAACGCGGAAATTTGATTATGAACACACACATCATAGTATAAACAGTACATACGTAGATGCGTAAGTACGTTCCGTTAATAGATGAACTTTAACCTCAATTTAATTTAATCCATTGAATACAATATTCAACAATTTCGCAACTGTAGTTTCAACTTAAATTACGTACAAACATGTGGCGCATATATGTAGGTACGTGTGTAGGGCGAGACCCATCAATTTTCTCGACTTCGAATAATCGAAGTGAAGGAAAAACAAGATGGCATGCGAAATTTTCACGGAAAGGAGGTGACAGGATCGCAAGGGGAAGTTTTTTTTGTTATTTATGACTGTCCTTTCTGTTGTTTTCATATAAGCGAGCGTGGAATTCCTTACGTTCCGATTCGGTCGAAACATCAAAATGATCGAGCCTTCGGCGTGTTGCGGTTGTGCGCCGAACCGCGCATAAATAAATGAATTTAAAAAGGGTCTTTTGCATGTTTTTAGTCATATTACACGCGCGAATATGGGGGGATGTGATAAAATGTAATGTTTATAAAGAAATCGGAGTTATTTGCATCGGAAATATACGAGGAAAACCGCGAAAGCCTTCGTCAAAACGAATGCGGCCGTGAAGTGGTCCCCCGACGACTGAACTTCCTTCCCCATACATAAAACGAAGGAAATCTCAAATAGTATAAAGTTCTTGTGCTACGTTTGTGCAACTTTGAAGAGTTACGTTTTCTAAATATTACTCGCTATAAACAACCACAATCCAAGTTTCGTTCTACCAGAGCCATGTACCAAAAGATAGTGATCTTCACATCTACATAACAATATATGCTCAACCTTCAATAACAATATCAACAAAATTTGACTGAAGGTTCAATGTGGTAGGTACTATCTTTGAAGTGCTTGTAACAGGTGGATTCTATCACGGATTTATATTACCGACTTATCCTTTTCGTAGATTTTACACCGAAATAACCGTCGCCCGTATGAAAGTGTCATTTGTATTGAAACGTACAGTTGTTTACGATGCTGAATGAATCCGCATTATAACGACTGTTCGCGTCGCAAGATTTTAATTAAAATCTTGTTATAGGTACACTAACTACCTGAGTTTTCGAGTTATCCATCAAGTCGGATAAGTTATGGAGGATGAAGGCATATCGGACAGTTCCGAAGCCAATTTCGAAAATGCCGCTCTCCAGAGCCAAAGCAGCATGAGATCTGAAAACGGACGACAGCCAATGGAACATTAATTTGATTTATTCCGTTGTAAGTTTCGCGAGGCCAACTTATGTGCAAGTTTCAAATGAAATATCTTTTGCGAACTTTTCCGCGAGTAATTTTACAAGAGGCGCAGCAGCTAAAGGAGAGCGCGTAAAATTACTCAAAAATCGTGTTTTATAATACCCATCCAATAACAAGCAAATTATTTCTACAAGTGTGTCTCACTTGAGTTAAAAATAAAATCTTTCTACTTACTTTAACGAAAAAATCTACAAAAATACATATTCTAAACCCTCGTGAAATCGTACATATTCTAAAGTGTATCAATAATTCACGGCAATAAGACGCACATACGATACAATCTTTCATGAGATACGATCAACAAACAAACAATAACATACAACAAAAAGTTTAAAAAAAACCGTTAAGCAAACACTTTCAGAATTTTGTGATTTATATGCGGCTTTTCGTAGGGTATCATCGACATTTTAATATTTATCGCGCTGAAAGCAGCACAGCGGTATGAAAATGGCAACGTGTCATCGCAAAAATATCTAAACACAACAGCGACACTGATAAATCTTATTTCAGAGCGAACGAATCGGCACCGCTTTAGCGTCGGAAATATAATATTAAGCTTTTTTTTTTCAAGCCGATAATAAACCCTTAAATTGCTTGGGGTTCAAGCTTATTGAAATTCAGAGGATGAATACATTAGGCGTAATAGTTCCACGTTAGCCGAAAGAGCTGGAAAACGTATGTAATTGCCGAGCGGTATAATGGTACAATCCACAGAGGACAGATCAAACCGCAAGACTCGAAAAAGAGGAAAACACGCCCTTTTGAATCCACTGATCCTCCCTGGCGGTGCTTTGCAGACTTTCAGACCTTCAAATACTACCCACAATCCCGCATAAGGACGATTCTGAAAGTTTTTCAGACGAAGACTTAAATTGAATTTATTCGAACTTTCCACAGAAGTTTATTAACATCATTACTAACACCTTTGAAATGGATATTAAACATTTAAAATAATCACCTCGTCGGTGAAAAAATTTATGTAAGCCGCGGCTAAATTTAAATACAGTGTAAATATAGTTGAGAGCAGACTTATCGAACGTCCAATTAGGCATCTGAAAGAAATTTAGCACGAATCAAAATTTTTGTACGGTGAAAAAACGCGAAATAATCACACCTCCGAAAATAGCTCGAAACACGCCAAAAATTAAATGCTTATCGATTTTTCAGCGCGATACGTTTGGGTATAACGAGGTGGTGCGAAAGAAATCCTCTCTACATAGTACGCGCGTCATTAAACAGAAATAGAATCACCGACGATGAACAGATATCGAAAGTTTTCTAATTTCGTCCACTCGCACCACACTTTGACGATGGCTGAGAATATTCGTCTGCAACGCCTTGTTTTCCGGAGGGACGGAGGTGGGGTCGAACCGCAAAACGCTCTTTCTGGCTCGTGTACCCTCTCTGGCAGCTGCGTGTTTTGTCCATCATTTATTCATTCACTTCTAAATCAAATAAACGATGTCCTATATCAGCAAAATACTCAAGCGTTGTATCTAAACATACACATACGCTAAATATCAAGGGTGAATCGAAAACAGGCGCCCTTAAGACGGCTACTATGCTAGAATGTATGTAAGTCGAAAAAACATGAAAGTTATGGAAAAAAACAACCCCATATTTAACAGTTTTCTGAATAGACACCGCGTTGCTTATCATGTTTGAAAATCTATACAAATGTTCATAGATCTAAACTAGCCAGTTTGATCGTCATATGAGGGTGGATACTAACAACACCCCCAACCCCCAACCATGCCCGCTGGTTTATACAATAACAATACAGCCCGTAGCTCATTTGACAGTACGTGAAACAATTGTACAGTGTACAGTTAATTGAATGGGTGTATGGCAATAACATCTCGTTGTCGATTTAAACCAGCTCTGACAGATAGTTGACAATGCTAGTGCGAATGCAACGACCCAGGCAGGCAGGCAGGCAGCCGTTTACATACATGGCGTCCTCAGAGTACAATGGTGACGTGTCCGTTATAGTAAATTGTTCAGGGCAGCAGTTTTAAAGTTTGAACTGGTCATCATAAATCAGGGGACCTTTATATTAAAACAAAGTTAAAAAGTACACAGACATACACACATTTTCCAGAAATCATGAAAACGTCATCAGGGGATACCTGTTACAAATCAGTCAAAATCTCGAGGTCGAATTTTCGCACTATCACAATACTTTATCCAATATGGATATAGTAAAAATGATGATTGTACATATTTTACTGTAGATTTTTAGATGCCATTTCTTTGTTATTGAATTTACACAAGTAAAATTTTTAAATGGCATGCAAAAAGTCTCGAACTTGTCACTTGTATGTTCCGAGAATATTAGTAGAACTTTTGTACTTTGATGCCAAAAAAAATTGTGACGTCATTCGGATGTGCCACTTGACTGCCTTGATAGAATAATCAAAGAGGAACAAAGTTGCATTAATAATTAATTTTCGCAAAATCGTGTACATGTCTCCTTTGTGATCTGAGGGCGCGATATGTATTATACTGAATTTGAATAAAAGTATTATAACACATACATATGTATGTATATAAATAAAGTACCCAGAATTTATTATATTAATCGATTCATTTTGAGTTATAGAAAGTGTGCCGAAGCATCGAGGGCCTCCCTGAAAAGAAGAGAAAATTTAATTTAGCTTAGTAATTACGCAAATTTAACTTCGTCGCACTAGTGGCGGACAGGAGGGAAAGTTGTTAGGAACAAAATTTATATACATACTTGTATATACAAAATGTCCTCATTTTCAGGCCCGCGCTCTCAAAGTCAAGGAAAAGCGGCTCGAGTTTTGCAACAACGTCGGTTTTCGTCGTTGTGTTCGCCTGAAAAACTTTGCGAAATCCTCGCATCATTTTCTCACTATCACAAATGGTGTTTCTCGCTGTACGATCAGCGCAATATACAAAGAAACGCCATTTCATTTTTTCAACTTATTAAATCGCTTCGAGGAAATCGCATTAAATTCGTTACGGTTTATATTATCGATGGCAGACAACCCAACGAATAAAATCAAAATGAAATCAAGACGATAAAAGGTTTCGACGAAAGTGGCATTATTTTAAAACGTTCAAAGAACGCGGCAACAAAGAATACGTTTAGAAGGCGGAAGTGGAAAATACAAAGTAAAACATATTGTATTCAAAGTCTTAGCACGTAAATTTATGTCGCTTTGCAAACTACACACAATGCGGTTACCCTATCTAGATGTTCCCTATTTGTAAGCATTATATACACACACCTGTACCCCCCTTCCATTTGAATGAACTTAAATCGAGATATGGAGTGCCGTAAAAGTTTGCTAATCCTAATCCTGAAACTTTTAATAATGTAAAATAGTGAAGAAGAAAAATTATACAGTTCGAGATTAGCGTACGGGTACTTTTTCCAATTGATTACATTCGCCCGTATGATTATTTTCAAAAATACTTATTTTATATAACTTGAGCTGCGAAACTCATAATAAGCTTATGTGTAGTAACAAATGTTATGCAATTAAGTAAGTTATTGGCAATTTGAACATATGTAGCGTTGAAAATATTAGATATGTCGCTTTTCTCAAATGAAATGTTATTCCGAAATTAATGTAATGTATAAATAAGTATACTCATATAATTTTTCGATTAGGATAACATTTCTAAGTGTACAAATAATATCGGACAAGAAAAATCACTGAAAAAGCTCCGAAGTGAGCAGGGTCGATCGTGATTGACGTCAAAAGCCACACAGATCTTCCTTTGACGCGAAATTACGCAGATCACTCGAAAAAAGCCAAAAAAATAAATACTTAAGATCGTTAGATTTGTGGCGCTGAATTTAACATTAATTTCAAGAGCAATTTCTCGTCTTCCTTCACGAAAACAATTACCACGTGACACGTGGAGATTCTCTTCGCGCAATTTATTGGCTGGGGGTGAAATCACATTTTGCTAGTGGTTCGACCTCGAATGGTGAATGATATTAAATGCGATTTTTCAAGCAGACTGTGTCCACCTTCTCGGTGTACTTTTTCTAGCGGACATCAAAAGATTTTATTCCGCGTAGAAAACTCTTTTAGAAAATCCGTGTCGCCTTTTATTGGACACTCAATGAAAGTCGCCTTTGAGTGGGAGGAAGAAAGGTAAAAGTATGTACACTTAAACATATTTTTCTGTGACCCAGAATACACACGGTGATGTGTACAGTAAGTGGCAGCTGATTTTGAATACCATGATTAAACCTTTCACCTAAAAACGATCAATACTAGCAACATCCCAAATAAGCAAAAAGTTCACCTTGAACGTAGTTTTACATGACCTACAATAAAAAATATTCATTAAATGAAGAAAGAAAACGCTTTCCAATGAGGGGGAAAATGCTGCGTCCTCTTACACAGATGTGGGTGGCTATTTCGCGGAACGAGTTCGCCAAATCGGTTTCCCCTTTCGCGAAACACCTTCTTTATGAAAACATTATCACATTTTTTCGGGTGTTACGCCCGGTTTCGGAGACCTTGCGTAAGTGTTACTTAAGCCCTAATAGAGGTACACAAGTCAAGTGCGTGTATAGTTTAACGTTAGAAAGGAAAGGTGCGTCGATTTTCACGGTTGGCGAGAGAAAATGGCGCGTGAGGAACGCTGAATTTTCCGCAAAAAGAGAGGAATTCCGTAAACCGAAAAAAATCTCCCCGTATAGGACTTGCAAGCGTATTGTAAATCTTCCGGAATCGCGTTGAGTTTCCTCTTCAATACACTTCCAAAAAAATTCTCTTTACACAAACAAAACTTTAGCTTTACGTAAGTCGTAGTCGCCATAATTAGTTGTATTTAACTTGAAACAGATTAACACAATTGAGCAACGAAAGTATGAAAGTAGGTTTAAAAATTAATTTTAATAAAACTAAAATTATGTTTAATGAATTTTGCATGCAAAACGTAGTCACAGTATATAATCATATTGTAGAGATAGTGAATAGTTATTAATGCCTAGGACAATTGGTGAATGTGACTGGATGTAAAGAAGAATAAATAAAAGCAAGAACGAAACTAGGATGGAAGAATGAACACTCCGCTATGCTTAAAAAAAACAGGGCATACGAGCATACGATCAATGCGTAGGTACTGCCAGTTGTGACGTATGGATGTGAAACGCGGATGCTGAATTCGAGAATGTTACGTAAGATCCAATGCACACAGAGAAGAATGGAATGATGTATGCTTGGTATAACAAGAAGAGATCGAAAGAGGAATACATGGGTAAGAAATATGACCAAAGTGGCAGATATAGCGGAACGTATGAAAAAGTTGAAGTGACACATAGCGAGAAGAATAGATGGTAAATGGACGCGAGAAATACTTGAATGGTATCTGAGAGAATGTGAAGAATGCAAGGAAGACCGAGAGGACGATGGGCTAATAAATTAAGAAGAATGTGTGGAGTCAAGTGAATGCAGATTGTTCAAAACAGACAGGAATGGAAGAGGATTGGAGAGGCCTTCATCCGACAGTGGATGGTGAACGGCTGAAAATGATGATGACATAATCAAGAATATTATATTATTCTATGTACTACAATATCTTACCTCTAAAATGTTGTAGTCGATTTTCCCAGATACATACATATCTATGTATAGGTACATACATATGTACATCAGATTTCCAGATGGATTTAACGTTCTAAATTTCATCAATATGGTTCATTGATCTTCCAATAACTTTTTTTCATTGTAAGTTTCTTTCCTTATCTTGTATTGAGCGTAACTCTTACCACCAAAGTATACTGGATTTCTGGGAATATAGCAACTCTCTCCGTGACAACTAGATGTTTCATGATCATACTTCATATCGAAGACACCTTCTACACATTGACAACGATCACACTACACGCCTTGGTCATGATCAGGGAAACACTTTTTGCTATCCGGACATGGATTTATTGCACATTCGTTTATTATCGTTGCACATTTAACCAGCTGACTAAAGTTTCGATCGTTTCTACGGATAACTCAAGCTGAGCGTGCATTGTTTATTACCACAATAGCTAAATTATAGTACTTGGACAACTTTCAATATATTCCTACTGGCATCACGACCACAGTGTCAAAAGTCATGCTTGTACTATTTTGACACCGTTGGTACACTGATGAATGAATATATCCGACCTTGTTTTGACACGTCACAATAAAAAAGTGTACAGGAAGAACACCGGTGGACACATTAGCATCGTTAACCATCAGATAGGTTGACAACTGAAAAGGGGTGACGCGAACCACAGTTTCGGGTCACTGGCTCGCGCTAACGAGAGTACCTACATATGTACATACTACAGACGTGTACATATTATACTGTATGACCACACTGTGCGCTATGATGCAATCGGCCTTATTATGTTAAAACAACACTTCATATGGAGGACAACCGTAGACGAGAATATACCTATACTATCTGATCCGTGGAAATTGGCGCTGACGAGGTCGGTGTCGAGCATTCCTGTGGAAAAATTGCATTACGTATCGATATTCGCGGTGCGTGAACGTATGCAAACGCACGACCTGGATATAATGCACCGTATCGTGAATGCACTTCAATTAGATGCGTCGTGTCGATCGAATTTCCGAAATGGACATACGAGATCAATTATTATAATTCATCTGCGTGAACGCATCACAGTTGTGCCGTTTCGAATGAAAAAATTCAATAGAAATTGGGCCGGTTCAATTCTGAACCACGTACAACTATCGATTGTTAAAATTATGTATTCGAATACGGCCACCCCTCCCCTTTCCTTCGTGAAAAAAATAACCGAATTGAGATTTATTAACTATGAAAAACTTGTATTATACATGGAAACTTAATTAAATAGCGTAGCGTGCAAAACAATTTATATTGAGAAACTCGAGCCTCGTGCCGTACAAAAGGGAGCAAGGTATTAACTTCAATACATATTTTTCGTGTTGTTAAATATATTTAATATGCACGAAAGGAATAATTTCATGTTAGTTAAAAATTAAAATTACAATAGTGAGTTATTCGATTCGCTTCGATACATTTGAAAACACAATCGATTATATTACACGATACCTTCGATAATTTCGTCGGTACCAAATATTTACACAATACTATACATACATATACAAGAAAATATTAATATATTGGCGTAATTTTCATTGTGTAGACTGTAGAATGTGTACAAACGAACACGATGTAACAATTTTTATCTTCAATAAGTAATTTTACTCTAATTATACCTAATCATATTTCCGCGAAATACACGTACAATTTTCCGGGTCTGTTTGTACGTCTGGTAATTTCACATGTTCACTGTCTGTCTGTTTGTTTGTTTGTCTCTTATAGGCTCCTAAACCACTCAACCGATCGCAATGAAACTTTCAGGACTTGATCGTGATTTTGTTTGATCATGATTTTGTTGATCATGATCATTGATTTTGATCATGCCGGGGATGGTTCCTGTGAAAAAAAAATCGGGGAAAAACGGGAACGGGAACGGGACCGGGATCGGGTCTGCTCACGCGTCAGAAAACGTACTAGGAACGGGAACGGGAACGGGCCAATATATCTACTATATATGTAGATATATTGGCCGATTAACGTAAGCGTCTGCCTGCCTGTCTGGGTCCTTGGGTCACCCTAGCATTGCCAAAATACCAAACAAAAATGTGTTAGCAGCAAACTGTCAAAACAGCACACTGTGTGTCAAAACTGGTTTGAGTCGACAACGCGACATTATAGCAATAAATACACCCATTCAATCAACGATACACTATACAATTGCTTCACGTACTGTCAAACGGGTTATGGACTTTACTGTTATTGTAGAAGACGGATAAAGGTTTTGGGGTGGGGTTAGAATCTATTAAATATATTGACGCATCGAAGGCGGTCATTTGTTCGTTTTAATAAAATTCTACAGTGAAATTACACATAAAATTCAGACTATAATATCAAGACGGTGTAAAATTTCAAATTACTTCACGTAAAATCTGTAAATCTACTCGTAAAAATTGTAACGCGCAAAAATTTGATCAAAAAAAACGCGCACACGTACCTAAACAACGCAATAATATCCTCTGGCGTTTCGTATCATCGTCGGGATCGATATCGCCTTTGCCCCAAGCTAATGGTTACACCGAAGTGCTGGGTCTGAGAAAGGAATGGAAGTTACTCAGTTGGACGACTTATCCCAGCATTTATCCTTGCCATGAGGGGAAGCTGAGTGATCCTTCAGGTTACACGCAACAATATTCAATCACGACCGCCAACTCGAAACCCAGGGTTAGCGCAACGTTAAACATACTCCATTTAACCCGGCTCGGAAAAGTTAGTAACAGCCACTAAATTTGACCGGAATGCCACACCGATAGAAAGGGCGCTTTTACACGGTTGAAATGTGCGGTGTGTGAAATTTGTTATGCGTTTGCATAATTCCAATGAAAAAAGTTTGCAAATGATCATTAGCGAAATGATGACTGCATTCTAAAACTAGGTCACTGACAATAAATTGTGGTCAAATCAATGTGGTGATATATTCTAAATAATTGGTGTCTCGGGTATACTGGCACGTTAACGAAGAGGATAAGAGAAAAATTAGTACACGTTACATCTATATTTGCGATGCGAATTTCTCATATCGTATCGAAGCCAAAATTCGTGTCGACGCTTTAATATCGAGGATTAACCCTGTAAACGGGATTTTCATACAATTTACGAAAAGATTATATATAAGGAGCATTGCTAGCAATACCCCAAAATAAATACATGTTTACATCGTCTGATATTCAACATTTTATTATGTGAAAATAAACCGCAAAGACAATATTTGAGAATTTGATACTTTTGAAAGTAAAAGAAGAGGGCCTATTAAAATATATTATTATTATTTTTTATTAAAATTAGTCCTATTAATATCAGCTGTAGAATATTATGTAATAATTCATGGACGCGGAAAGCTTAAGGAGCTTATTCCAGAAATTTTCCCAATTTCAATACATTTTTTATAATTCTATCCCACTTACATTTATTAATGCCAGATAAGGTAGCTCACCAAAGCTTATTGGAAGCTTAGCTCGCGTTTCCAAAACAAATGAGATTCCGTTGAGACAAACAATGCTATTTCAAAGCGCAACGAGATCGCGAACGGCGAGATACCGCACGCTACAGGTAGCTGTAAAAATAAGTGCAAATATAGCTAAATATGTACATTACAAACATAAAATACTATTGTATATTGACATTTTCTAAGCCGTTTCAAATAAAATGATTAAAATTCATATAACAAATATGCAGTTAAAAACAAAGTCATTCACAAACCACGGAGAAATTACATTTTGACATAGGCTTGACATTTTAATCAATCTAATATTTTTTGAATAATGGTAGAGATGGTTTTCACAAGATGAGCCTATTTGAAGCATAAAGCTATCCCGGCTATATCGTATTAAAACATATTTTACATAAAAAAAATAGACGTCTTTCAAAATGAAAAAAAATGAATGTATTCAAGCCGTGTATACTGCGTTATAAATATAATATATTTTCTAAAAAAAACAACTATTGTGAAAATGGAAAAAGGAGGCGTTGCTATCTTTCATGACATATTCGTGAAAAATTTAAATACAACAACAAAGGCTGACCGTACAAAAGAAACTGCTCTATATCGTAAAGGCGCAAAGGATATTTTCAAAGAAACACAATCTCGTAAGACTATAGTCACACGTATGTATGTATGTATGTGTATGTACAAACAACTGCAGGATTTGCACAATTATTATTACAAGTGAATTATGATAACTTCAAACGAAAGAAGCCAGATTAATTGCAATAAAAATATATATGAAAACAATTCATATTATCAACAATTGCTCCACATCATGTGATGAGCCGATTTGACGGAAATTACCCATCACCAATAAATTGATAATGTCACGCTACCATTCAATGGCTGAAAAACCATTAAAATTAGATGTTATAGCATCGTGATATTTTAGGATTATTTTATTTAAAAGCAAAGTACATATCGACATGGTAACCCACATAGATTGAGAGTATTGATTTATTAATATGTAGTGTTGTGCCTTAATACTCGCATGGATAATAAAAAAGCGCACATTACGATTATTCATCAAAGTCAACGCTACCGAGTGCGACACAAGAGTTTAGATAAATGGACTCTAATTTAGACTAATAATTGCCATATCGGCGAGTGAAATTCGTGAAGGGGTATTAAACGCTTAGACACGCAAACTCCCACTAATTCTAGCCATTAAGCAATCCATACATACATATATGTATGTAAAAATATCTATATTGTAGGTGTGATTTTAGGATAATGAAAATGGAAAAAAAAACTACAGATACTAATCACAAAATTCAATAAAGACAAATAAATTATATGAATAATTAAACTTTCCATCAACAAACACTATACATATTTAAATAAAAACTTACATGGAATAATAAACAAATGATGAGTTGATACGAACTACGAACCTGAAACAAAAATAATAATATTAATTAGTAGGTATAAACAGTTTAGCAAAATTGTAAAAATATAATATTATCTTAACTACGCGGCTTGCCCGTGATATGACAGTGGATTCTAACCAGATCCCCCAACCGTGCGCGCTGTATTGTACAATAACAGTACAGCCCACAGCCCGTTTAACTGTACGTGAAACAACTGTATAGTGTATCGATGATTCAATGGGTATGGCCATAAAATCGCGTTGTCGACTCCGAAGAGCGGCTTGTTGCCAACACACCGCTAAAAAAACTTTTGTTTGGCAATGCTAGCGTGACCGCAACAACCCGGGCAAGCAAGCAGGCAGACGTTTACGCAAATATATACGGTATATATGTATATTATAATATTTTCGTAACGCAAAAATAAACCAGACGAAACCATCGGGTAAAATAGAACGACCTATTTTGACAATACATGCGATACGTATCTCAAAGTAAAAGCTCGTGTATTTTAAATACGCTCATTTTATTTTAATGGAAACAATTCACCCGCTATCTGCTTCATCAGATTCGAACTATCAAAGCTCGTACTTTCGTGACATAGACAATAAGAGTTAGTTCAAACATTGATACAATTAAATAGACAACATTTATTCGTGTCTGGGTACATACATACATATACGTCTTCGGTACCAAACACACCGGGTTAAGCTGCGGCACGATTGGCAGAAACGCGAAATAGTAAATTACATATATGTATGTGTATGTATGTGTGTTCGAAAATTTGCATTGACACAATTGCGACTAAAGCTCGACTCACACAGCTGTCACACGTTTTACGCGAAATCTGCCCAAACCTCATACCCGACGCTTGCTTACACGGTTTGCGCGCCGTTTTGAAATATGTACATCGGAAGAAGGAAAATCCGCTTTCAGCACCGAATAGCATTATGCAAATCTGAAACGAGACGCAGATCGGCCTGCTTAATTTCGCGTATGGCGAAACCGGTTGATGTGACGCGCTTTGGAAGAACTTAAGGACACGACGACACCCCGAGCGATATTGCATGTAAAATTCGCCAAGAGACAAGTGACAACCATATACATACATATGTACATACATACAATTCTAATTTCATATTGGGGAAAATGAGAAGACAACTAATAAATCGGAGTGTCCGCGTAGCAAATGCTGATGTACAGTAATCCATGTGCGGTCATTTCGAACTTCAATCAATCTTTGTGACAATAGGACGTGTCTGACAATCGGCTAGTGATTTGTGGGATCGACTCCGCAAGCATAGCACACATATAATATAAACAGTTGGAATGTATTTTATAATGCTATAAATATACGCCATTTATTATAATGAGATCCGGAAAACTAAAGAAAATATATGTACGTTGGGTCAGTACGTACATTGAAAAACCACCCACGACTTTACAGATTCGATTATTTAAATGTTATTGAGCCCTCCAGTACCGATAGCACGTTCGTTAGTTCTCTAATAGTATATGTAGATAAAATATGACATGAAAATTCTCTTAGGATAATAATGTTGTCGATGACAGTAATTAGTTTAACTTGTCATATCCCCGTAGGGGTCTAGTGTAAGAACGCTGGCATCAATTACGGCGTCTTTAAATGTATGGATTAATGCTCGTCTATTTCTGTATTCAGTACGTAAATGGGAGAAAATGTAATTGAAAAGGAAACTTTTTACGGCCAACAAAGTTTAAGTGTGTAATAAATATGTATGTTCAGTTTTCTGTCCGAAGTCTGCAGTGAAAAATATATGAAAAGGATTTTCCCAAGAATTATGGATTCAATGCTGCGAGAAACGACACCGGGTTAACCGAACAGTTATAAGGAGCTATCGAAGGCTTAGCTAGGATCACTTTTATACTACGGTACTAATGTGGTTCAAATGGAACGATCGTCGTAACACTAATTCGATTAGGATAATAAAACGTTAAGGCTTCATTGAATTAATTTTCCAGTACCTAATTGAAAGCTTCTGATAAAGATTTTATCTGACAGGGCGCGCCGGAGCCTTCGCACGAGATGATGGAAGGTAAAAAGAAGACGTGTATCGAATTCCAGCTAAAATCAATACGTTTCAACGAGGGTTAGTCGTTTTATAGGGGCGGACACGCGAGCCGGCTATCCTACGGGGAAATTATTTAATACGCTTTTCAGGCGACTTCATCAATATTTCACACGACCGAGAAATGAAACAATAAATAATTAATGATTCGTAGGGAGATGGGGAGGGGGGGTATGAGGCGAATGTTAGAAACACCCAATTTGCAAATTACCGCACGAACACTCAAATCTGAATACATAATTCGCGCGCAAGTCATAAAAAGTAAACTTTCCGAGAGTGCCGAAGTTGCGGAAACTAAAAGGGCAATACAATAGATGACATAATTCATCGGCAAAAGAAGACAACACGACGCTGAAAACTTTCACTCGACGCGTCTCTTATTCGACGACCTTTCAGCGATGCGCAAACTTCAAACCGAATACAATATACCGAGTCCGCGAAAAGTTACCCAACTCGACAATTCGATTTGGTTTTAATCGAATGAAAAGCTTGAGATTTTTTTTCATTCACAAGTACCTACCTATATAATTAAAAGATTACAATCGAAAATTTTAATTAGTGTGCACAAGAAAGGGGCCGACAGTCAAAATACAAATTTTCACACGTCAATCGCTTATAATACGAATTACGAAATTATAATTAGCGCGCGATGGAATATACACAAAATAATAACGTTTGGAATAATTTGTAATATGAACTGTTCCAAATGACAGAGATGGATTCAAACAGGTCAATGCAACGCGGAAAAAAAAGAAGAATACATACATATACATATGTACATACATGAACACAAGTGTGGAAAAAAATGTACGAGTCGTTATATTTACATACACATTTCTAAATATTACACACGTCAATTGATTAACGTTTATAAAATCGACATGTTTGATTATATACATACATATGTATGTACGTACAAAAATACAACGTAATTTTTTCTGTGTTTCGCATTCTAATTTCATTATTATGTAAAAATCGATTCAAATTACAGGAAAATTCTCTTGTATTTTTGGTCAATTTTACGTTCTATTTCACATATAAAACAATCGTCAATTGAAGACGTGTTCTTCTGTTAGTAAAAAGGTCAAAAGGCAAACTAAGGAATCCGTCACGCTTTGATGAGTCTAGCAGTGGTCATTTTAAGAGCAGGTGGGCGAAAAAGTAGGATACAAGCTGAATGCAATTTTATTTGGAAAAAATATATTTCATACATTTTCAACTAATCGAAATACTATCAAAAAGAATTTAGTTTAATTAAGAAATAGCATAAAAAAATAAACGTACAATTTTATTTGTTTGTTTTCATTTAAAATACAACAATACCAGCGATTTAATATTAAACTAATTAGATTACTCTCGCGCACTTTTCAATATATTTTTAATCTCCATTTTAAATTAGGAAAAAAGCTGGGATCCGCTACCATTTCCACCTACATCCTGTGCTCCTTTACGAAACAAATTTACCGTTTTTAATTAAGTTTCCGCCGATTTAATCAAGGTGTTATTTTAGTCCGCAAGATATGTTCTTGATTTATACATTCATCGCGATTAACATGTTGTTTACGTTTGGACATTAACGTAAATAAATACGTGTAAAATATAACGTGTAGCGTAAATAATTGACGGTTATATTTAAAACAGTGCGTATGACATAAATAAGGGGGTAGTTTGTTTACAATTTCGTGAGGATGTTTCCCCCGTGACAGTCATCCTGACTGTAACTGTAAGAATGGTCTAAAAATAGCTTGAAATATCCGTAACATTCACTGTTACAGTAACGTTTACTACACAGCTCACAAAATAAACAACAAAAGATTTATAGATAATAGCGCGGGGAACATCTGCTGTCAGTTTACTAGAGCTTTACAAGGAAATCTATTGCCATCAGCTGGCTCAGTTTTCCTCGAGAGCTTTTCGCACACGAATTCCTTATCGTTAAGGACACTAACGAAACGCTCGCCTTTGATATGTGTATATTGTAGATGAGCCGTGAACTATAATGAAGAGTGAAACGAAATTGAACTCACCTCGAGTAATCGAATACACATCTCTACATACTCTACACACTGGCGTTAAATTAGTATACATTGTCTTGCGATTCGTTCCATAATGGGACGCGAAAACGAATGTAGCCCATTGCAATCGAAATAATACGCGATCGTGCAAAATAAGTTCCTTTTTCAGTAAGCACAATCATTTGCATGCTCGGCGTGAATATATTACAACGGCCGAACAAAACAAACCGAGAATAAGTGATCCGCGCAACGAATAAATTAGTTTATTCAGCACGACTCAACTAACAATAGTTTAAATGTTAACCACCAAGAAGACAGGCGACAAACTTTTCGACATTTTCTTATATTTGCAACAGTGCGTCAAAAATTTGATTGCTCTGATTTATCTATATTCTTGCGATGTTCGAAATGACTTGACAAACATGTGCCTTTGAGACGCGTATCCTAATAATAATTGTATTCCTGAATATGTAATACCATTGAGAAAGTTTCTTTAATGGTTTATTACATTGAGCAAAGCGGCGAAAATATTATATCTGTATAACGGCTTAAATTTAAATACGTTTTACAAATCATGATGCTTATACATACATACATATGTCTATGTCGATATTAAATCGATAGTGTAATCTTCATGGGAAATCGCTTCCGTGGGTGCCTAAAATATGGCGACAGAGATAATTAGGGTCACCACACGACATAAGCCACCCGACACGGTAACCAAGGGTCATGTATCACGAACCACAGTCGAGGAAGCTTTGGGACATGCGGAACAGTATCGACAAACTGAAGATTATTTAATTGTCATTCAAAGTGATGGATGTACGAGAAAACTAAAAAAAAAACGAAAGATTTAATGAGCACAATTGTAGAAACAACACACGCAAGTACATACATATAACAAGTATTAGTTTAGGTTTACGGTGAATACGGTACATTAGCTGCCTCGCCAAAAAACCCATTAACCCGTTCGTGTATAATTAATCATTTTCTTTCGTATCCCCGAACACGTCTATGGCACATAAAATTGAACGTTGATATAAATTTACCTATTAATATATTAAATATGACCGAAACAGTATCAATATATCCTATCACGTATACCTATATATGTACATACATATATGTATGTATATTTGTATTATCATGGTTATGATAAAGCTTGCACAACTTTCAGTGTACGGTGTGCATGTGAAAGAGGAAAATTCTAAATTATAGTTTACCAAGGTGCAACATATTTCGTACCAAATTTACACAGTAAAAGTGCACACTGTGTTTACTCGTTGACCTGTTATTATTACTGCTGGACAAAATCTGAAGAGACAACATCCCTACCATATGGTGGAATTTTACGTCACATTTTATACCATATTACAAAATAGAATAACGTGGCAAAAGTTAGAAAAAATTATAAAACAAAACATTTCGGACGATGTTTTTCATATTGATACAACTAAACAGACAAGCTAAGATTACATACATACATACATATGTACATATGTAGACGAAAAGAAAAATTTAATTAAAAATGTTGAGAAAAAAAGATGAGATGATATATTAACCAAATATTGACCCATTCCTTTTTATTATAAAAATAGAATATTTATTTTATTATGGATGTACCTGCGTACAACGTACATATGTATGTACATAGATATGCGTATATGTGTATGTGCAAATATAGTGTTACAATAGTGCTATTTTACCTTATAAATGTAAATTTCTTTTCGCGTCCGAAACAATCCACATCTGGAATACGTACAATTTTTCACACGGGCTGTGAAATTTCGTCGGACATCGAATAGTCTAGCGATGTTTTGGACGAAAGAGCGACTTTTTTGTTGTTGTTTTCTTTTTTTATGCAAAGTGGCGCAAAAATAAAACCGAAAAGAAACGAGAGAAAAATGAGAACTTTTCCAATTTTAAGCGAACCGGAGAAAATACCTCTCGTATGACGGCAGTGAAACTGCAAACACCAAGTAAAAGTTTCGAGGTTGAACCAAAGCTCAATATAACAAGGTCTGGGACTATCGTGTCTCTTCAGCTTAATTACAAAAAATTTCAAAAATCGAAAGAGTACTGTGTATATTTACGCCGAAATTTTAATTAAAGCATCGTTCAATTTATTTCACATAACAAAAATTAAAATCGACGGGGAAAAAACACACAATTGTGAATTCGCAAGCGAACGAAATCAATTAAAAAAGTAAATGATCAAATTTAGCACCCGTATTTGCTTACACTGATCCAGAGGGTCAGTAAAAGAGAAGGGTATGCGAACGATCACATTATTCAATTAAAAATATATAAAATTTTTGCGTAACCGTATCAAAGACAACCCCTCGCTTTCATTAGCCCAGATGCTCTGAAAAATCCTTTTAGGAGAATATTTTAATTACTAGGAAGCTTTCCTGTCATATGACGGTGGATTCTAACCCCATCCCCTAACGGCCTAATCTACATCCGTGTACGCTAGTTTACAATAACAGTGTACAACCTATAGCCAGTTTGACAGCATGTGAAACAATTGGATAATGTATCGTTAATTGAATGGGTGTATGGCCATAAAATCGCTTTTTCGACATAAACCAGCATTAACAGATAGCGGCTTGTTGCCAACATACATACATATATACATATATGTACATATATAAATAATATATTCATATTATATATGTATGTATATAGTAATGTATGCTAGGTCATTATTTATATTGAATACAACGTGTACGCCGGTGTACCTACTCAAACTCGATGCAATAATTTTAAAACGAATTAAAAATATGTCCAAAGCAGCCGATACCGCCAGAACAAGTCTCGAGAGACTGCTAGTGAATTGTAATGTGCTTTTATGTCTCGAACACAAAAGCGCATTATATCTTTGCGAGAGAAAAATAGCACGAAACCGAAGACACGTTGTACATCGAACTTGCCAAACAGCAACAGCCATGTCGAGAAGCATTTGTAAAATGAAAGAGAGGGCCACTAGCGATATGAAACACGTATTGCCGAGTTAGCAATAACGTACATGTAAGATTCGGATTTTACGTGAAATATAGCCTTTTACAATTCCGTATACGTAGACGTACACACTGATATAAAATTACAGCATGTGTACATCTATCCCGTGTATAAAAACGAAACAAACGAGAGATAAATTACAATTTTAGTCGGACACGTTGAACTTATGGATGTGCAGGAGGGTTTCGATAACGAGTTAACGACCTCCCGCAATCATTAACGAAATGTCGCATTTCGCAATCCGCGAGGTGAACGAAGATCAACTGCCGCCATGGTTGTTTGCTCTTGCAATTATCCCCGGTTTCAGATATATATATATATATATATACATATGTTTATGTATAGGTATGTGTAGCAGAATCGAACCCACATCACCTTTGAGCCGCATCAACTCTCCAAACTCCAACATTTGTGAAAAGCGCGCGCTGCGGGAAAAATGTCGCACTTTCCCAAATTTGGCATTCGTGATAAACAACGCGTCCATCCTACGAAACGGTTTTCAAATTACAAATTTAAATAAATTAATCAATCTTAATCAAAGGTGGAATTAAATAATTTAAAAATATGTACATATGTACATGAATATGGTTAACAGTCGAAAGTGCTTCCCAAATGTGTCAGTAGCTTTAATGGACATGAGGGGGGGGGGGTTATAATACTGTTTTTATACAATATCTAGAGTTTTATATAATTTGTAATAAAACGAAAACAAGAAGCTGAGATAAACATTGTGGACTCCAGTGTCAATGAACGTCCATGGACTCGTCCAGTGGTAATTAGAAAAATTTACGCGCGAATTAAGTTGTAGACGAGAGGTTGGTGAATAAAAAAATGATTTATTCAAGTATTCAATACAAGAGTTGATTACGAACTAACTTAAGCTTAAACAGTGTGGGCATTTATATGCCCCGGTTATCTGAGTGTCACGTGGTAACTGACACGTGTGTGATTCATATTTATTTGGTACTGACACTGTTCTCATTTTCATAAATGGTGAGTAGTATAATAAGGTTAATTGTGGTATCTTAATATATAGGTTAGCTGTGTTGTAATCGTTAAACGTGTGGGCTCGTGGCAATTATGGAGACGTGGCGATCGATAAATATGCGTAATACTTATCAACGGATGTGCGATATGATTTATTAATGGATGTGTAATTGTAATTATTAAACGTGTGGGCACGTGGAAAGTATGGACACGTAGCGATCGATAAATATGCGTAATTCGGATGTGCGATATGATTTATTAATGGATATATAATACATTTATGTTAGGTGTGCTTGTTTTATATTACTACAGTTAGTTATCTTATAACTAGGAACACGTGGCGATGACGTGATGGGTCAGGTCAGCCCATAGCTCGCGCACCAACCATTTGGATCACCCCATCTTCATCATCATCAGCCCACTGGGACATTTCATCGCTTCGACTTAATTCTTGCTCTTATCACCAAACATAACTCTAACCGTGTATTTTGTTGCTGGAAGTACTAGAGACTCGCTAATTGTGTGCGGCTTATTAGCTTGCGCAATTCGCAAACTGATCAGGTACGAGGCTTGGATAGATTTTTCATTAATGCTAGTGTAATGCGAGAGCTTCGCTTGCAGCGACTTAAGCTGTTCCAATTATTGTCTTTCAAAAAAATCTAGTAGTTTGTTTTTAAAATCGAAATATGCCGATGCAATTTGTTCGGTCGCATGCTCTCGTTCGCGAGTGGGTACATTACAGCAAATAACGCACTGCGGCCGTTGATCTTCTTCGTCTCGAAAATCTGATTTTTAATTATGTAGTTGGATTTTTTATTTTTAAATAATTAAAAAAAACTCACATTACATTTCAAAAAACTTTCACGACCCATCAAAAATCGGCTCGCGACCCACTAGTGGGTCGGGACTCATAGTTTGGTTACCGGTGACATAAACATATGTATGTAATCTTGGTATTTTTCTTTCAATATCGGAAAATAGCTAATACAATATTCATTGTGCGTATTATAACATTTCCTTTTGCCTATTTCCATACACGTCAATAACCTGACCTGAATATAACGCACGCATTCATCTAACTTCCTTCGACGCCGTTATTAAAACCCAACTATGTAATGCCACAAAACGTACACGCGAATAATACAATTTATGATATTCGTAAGACTATATACTACGGTTGTTACAAAATCGTTACGCAGCATTTTCATAACACGATATTTATTCAGAATTCTATCCGCATCGCCACTCACACACAAACTACACACTCATCCCGAATGATACTTGAGAATAATGGCCATGATTCCCACTATGAATTCTAATTTGGTTCGTGAGAGCTCGCACCTCACTATGTATTTCATGTTCGTGTACGTATCACGAAACTTTAAATCAAGCCATATTCTCTCATCCAACTGAATTAGTTCACATGCACACATTCACCATTTTTACTGTACGTATATTTGCTCGTTTGTGCCGTATAGGTACAAACATGCACAATAAGTATAGCGAAACTTTGCCTGCAACGAGTGCAGTCGCAAATGAAAATGGAAATTGCATATATTACAGTGAAACTTTTAAAGTTCCAGAAGTCGTATATTGCGAACAAACAAGACACAAACATTCCGCCTAGTGTCTCTCTCAGTGAAAAAGTCGAAGAAAAATAATATCATTTAAGTACGAACCAAGGCAGCGATGAGTATTTAATGAAAAAAAAACATATATGTATTTGCTATGGGCATTTCACCCAAGGATTTGACCGGTATATATTTGCCGAGAAAATTATGCTAATTCGTCGTACATCCTAAATAGCACGAGCTTCATTAATTCCACAGTCACGCTCACAGAATTAAATTTGAACCGCAACACTTCATCAATCTAGTACGCTCACTACCTACTCCTTATATGTAAAACATAACCGGAAGATAAAGTTATAAAATAGATAAGATATACAGACTAAAAAATGATGGGATTATACAATATTATGTACCTATACATACATACATAGGTATTACATTTCCCGTTTTTCCATACTGAGCAGTGATACATTCGACCCACTGATATTTAACATGCTCAGTGCACTGATAGTGTGATTAATTTTTTTTCCAATTTGCATAATGCAATGAAAAAATGAAAAAAAAATGATACGAAAAAAAATTTATTCACAGACCAGACAACAACAAATTAATTACTGTTATTCTGTCGACATAATATATATTAAATTGAAGGTTATGGACATAAACAATGTGTGGAATGTTTAATTAAAATTAAAACCGATTTCGCCGTCGACAAATTCGTTTAAATTAATTTCCGAACGAATTTTTCTCGTCCGAAAACTGGATTTCCGTTAAAACGCATTGCGAATAAATTTAAGACGTGAAATTATTCTCAAAATTCAATTATCGCTCGTGTGAAAGTTTACGAAACAGAGTAAGGACGAGAAAGAGTTAAACGTGAATTTGCGCTCGCGATACGAAGTTCGTGCAAAATGTATACATTACCAGCACACACTTGAGAAATTAAATACACATCGCCGATTATTATATTCATAATGCAAAATAAACCGATGAAATACATTTCATCGGCATCCGGAACGCATTAAGAATCATACTTTCGATTTGATATACGATCTTACCAATTGTGACTGGTGGAATAAAATAAAATAAATTTTTCGGTTAGTTATGATCGCAGTTGGGATTTCACAACAAAAGCCGGACAATAGAAACAATAAATAATAGTGGCATATCGTAATAACCATACGTGGGGAAGGCAATTGGTGTCGTGTAGCGCCGCCACTGGTTCAATTGACGACACTAAAAATGAGACGGCTGGACCGTCTTTGGTGGCATCATCATCATCATCATCATCATTATCATCAGAACAAAAGTATGCGCCGAGCGCGGCCTGTCACTGATGAATATTTATTGGCGAATCGTAAAAGTATGTACCCTCATCGACAGCCATACCTATTGACGCTTGCCCAATCGAATAAAGCCAATAAATAGCACTAGGTATGCCAAGTCGCGAGGGTGCGCAGAATTGCGTTAATTAAATCAATTGACAGAACACTTGAACTGTGTGCAATTCGTGTCGAGCTAACATCGCATGATCGACAGTTAAATTATTATTAAAACTCTACTGGATATCAAAATCACACCATGTGAAAAATTTAAATATGCAAATTGAACTATAGATTCATATGTGTATTTTGAAACTTTATTTTACAAGAAGAACAGAGGTTTAAAGATTCAAAGAACAGCCAAGATTTTATAAGTTTTAGACGCGCTCATGTAGTGTAAGCAAAGTGCTCGGGATTAAGTTATAAAATTTTTTGGCGATTTTTAAGATGAATAATTTGCAAAACTCACAACTTGTTTGTTACATCGAATGAAAGCGAAAATGCAAAAGATTAAGTCAAGCGTGGTAAAAAGCAACAGTGGCATAACTAGCGCCCCCGCAGGTCAACAATACGCAGATGGCAGAACGACCTGACAAGGTATCAAACACAATAGATGTTATTTTCACGCTCAAATATAATACTGATAGGATTTTGATCTATTTTCAGACACGTTGGTACACTTGCAATAAAGGAAAAATAAAAATAATAATAAATAGTATCGAAACCATTGATACAATTTTTTGGATCAATAATGATAAGATTGCCGGATAAACAAATGAAGAAACCGCTAATTTCAAGCAATACGCTGTTATATCTACATACATATATGAATATTTTCGTTGAAATATTTGCATGTCAAAAGCGAATAAATATAAAAAATCAATTGTAATATAATTTCAGATATATGTTTTAGATTTAGATGGTCGTAAATATTCGCGGAAATACTTGGGTAAAATCAATCAGGTTATTCGTCATACAAACAAGGCCACTAAGCTTGTAAGGTTTCAACGAAATCAATTTCGTATTTGTATGAAAAAAAACAACACGCATACCGTACTACTCTTGGTTGTTTTTGTTTTTGTATATAATTCGCAGGTATTCGTCATTGATACTACAAAAGAAGAAAAAAATCTAGAATCTGAAGATCGTGTTTGCAAGAACTGAATCTGAGTCACTGTACCAGTAGAGGTCTGCACGGGCCGAAATTTCAAAATTCTACCAGGCCCGTGTCCAGAAACCCCAGGCTGCGCCCGGTCGAGCCCGCGAGTGATTTTCTATTACCTTACCGGAGTCAGACCCGTACCCGACATTTTTCATATTTTTCAATAATTAACAAACATTATTTTGTTAATGTTATTTCACGAAATGATTTCCACGCTTCACTTTTACCATTACTTTTCACAGAAGAAATACATTCACCGTATTTTAAATTTTGTCTTAATAATTTTTAAACTCATTGTTACACGTTAATTATACTTTATCCGATATGGATAAAGTAAATAGGGCAATTAAAGTTAATTTTTCGACAAAGCGAATTACCATACCGATCAAAACCGACGCTAGGAACTAACTGAATGTACATATTTTCATAAAGCACAAAGCTAGAGTTCTTCAAAACATCAGTGATAGCATAGCAGTGTTCAATTCAATATATCAATTCGGTGAATATTTTCAAATATATGAAATGTTATCGACATCTGCTAAAATCCAATTATGCCTGATATTCTTTGAAAGAGTAATGAAAACGGAAATTTGTATAGTTTTCAGATGTCAAAATAGAGCAACTGAGTCATTGTCGAAGGCGAAAGTAAGTGAGATAAAAGATAGTGAAAGAGTGATTAGTGAGATGAAAAAACTGTATGTATGTAGTTTTGAAATGTGCAAACAAATTTTATTATTATTCTGAGAATGCGATGCTATTATTTTGAACCGATGTGAAATACATATATGTACATATACCTAACGTATTTTTTTCATTTTGATACGGAATTTAGTTTTAGTTGTGAATTTTTTTAACGGAGTCCAAGTCCGCCCAATATCCGTACATCCACTTTAATTCCCGACTCATTTGGCCCGCGGGCCGGGCCGGCCCACGGGCCGAGAGCCAGGCCCGGGCCCGTGTAGACCTCTACTGTACCGGTTCAACGGCCCCAGGAATGGAACAGAACGCCAGACTGGCCTTATTGTAAAATATTCCGTTTACTATATAAAATTACAGAGCCCAACAGTTTTCCTGTGAAAAATGTATAAATACATTAAAATATTATATAATATGTCCACTTGAAATGAATATAAAATGATACTCGTCATGTTATTGTGTATTTTTATTTAAAATGTTGATCATTTCGGTACAAACGAAATAAAAAAAGTTAATATAAACACTAACCTAAATTACGTTTGAAATATCTACACTGAAAAATAAACAGGAAATGCTTACGTGGCTAAAGGCAAAAAAGATTTTATAGAGAGAAAGCTTCTCCACATCCCCGAATCTTCATAATGACTAGCTATTACTTTAAAATGGTTTCATCTAAATAAATAGGAGTTGCTTTTTCCCTGTATAAACCCTAATATTTTAGTGTGTTTTCGTCACTTTTTTGTCGACTTCAATTCTCCAAAACCCACAATATTGTTATGTCGAGCTTTTTGCAAGCGCGAGATTACACACATAAATCGAACTACAAACGCGAATGAATTATAAATTTAATTTCACAAATTGACAGATTTCACGTCCAATTTTCCGAAATAAATTTTCGAACGAGACGATTACAGAGAAAGCTGTCCATCTTTATTTATTCTAACATTTTCAATCAACGAAGCCGGAAAAGCTTGATTGACATCGATCGATACAGATAGAATATGTAATAAAAGAAGGCACGCCAATATACGTGTACACATGCATACATCGGACACACATCTACTTGTACATTTCTATATCTCTAGATAAAAAAAGCTTTCATTAACACATCGGGAAATTAATAATAATACCAGCACAAAAATACACATCAAACGAATACAGATATATTACAACACAAAAATAGAACTGATTAAATTTTGATGAAGTATTATTATAGTTAAATTATTATTTTACAGCGATGAATTATGGTAGGTCACGAACATATTGGCACCACAAACTCGACCAAGTCTGAGGACAGTAAAAAGGAGTTGAGAGAACCAAGCTGCGAGCACGACAGGAGCAGTGGGCCATTATTACGACAACAATGTCTCAAGTCTCAAGCACGAAGTAAAGATAGTCCGGATGGTAAATAAAGAAAGCTGTCCAAGATAATTCGTTTATGACACCCACGATTTTTATGCCTTTATACTGTTGAATATACCACGAGAACGTGTGTGTCCCGTGAAGTAATCGATGACTACGAATACCGATAACGTGGCCGAGATTGTTGCCCACATACTAAAGGGGCACAAAAAGAACAAGGAAGAAGAAAACGAAGACTCGATCCGACAATTTTTCGATTACACAACACCCGTATGGAGAAGTTTTGTATAATTTCAATGATTAGAATCTAATTACGTGGCGAGAATGCTTTTAAGCATTGAAGATCGTATCCAATGTGTAAGCATCAGACTCCCGAGCAACCGAGTTTCTAGACTTGAATCAAAAGCGAATTAGGGTTTAATTACAATCTGATAAACGCTGCGCTACGCCCAATAAGAAATAAACAGCAATTTATTTACTTTTTTTTAAACACTAAGTTATTTTACATTGTTCTTAGTACACAAACGATTATTTAATAGAAATGCATTCGCTGGCTTGATATTACCATCGCGTACAGATGTCAACCGAGATAAGGCGCAATAGTGCATAGCTAGCTGTCATCGGTAACAATGATGTATCGATTCCATTTGCTAAATCGCCTACCAGGTGAATAATGTTATCATCATCGTCAAAATTAATATCTACAATGACAAGCACCTATGTATATCACAAATTAGAATCAAAGTATTGCAAAGCTTATTAGTCAGTGATAAAATTAATTACAATAGGAGGATATATGTAGTATCACCATCATCATTTTGAGCCGTTCACTATTCACTGCTGGATGAAAGTCTCTCCAATTCTCTTCCATTCCTGTCTGTCTTGAGCAATCTGCATCCACTTGACTCCACACATTATTCTCAATTCATCAGCCCATCGTCCACTCGGTCGACCTTGCTTTCTTTCACATCCTCTCGGATACCATTCCAGTATTTCTCGCGTCCATCTGCCATCCATTCTTCTCGCTGTGTCCAGACCATTGCCACTTCAACTTTTTCACACGGAATATACATACATAATCATAAAACTAGTGATAACAACAAGTTATTAGTTAAGAATTTAAAAGTATGTACATACATATGTATGTACATATATCTCGAAGAAGTATTTTGTACAGAGGTGTTGATTATAATGGACTGCCTGATGGTTTAAGAATAATTGAAAAGATTCCTGGCAGCCTTACAACAACATCTCTGTACACGTGTTAATAGATACATACATAGATATGTATATTCAATAATAGAATCCTAGAATAGTCATTTCAATAATATAGGTAGAATCCTTATTTTTCAATAAAGTTAGTCTGGCGTTGTATAAAAGAAAAAAATATTATTCTACTGAGAAATGAAAATACATCTATGCAACGTTTCTTACATTATTTTGTTATTTTTATTCAATCTTTATACTTGAAGGACATTTCAGACTATGTTTTTTCGAAATTTTATATGTTTTGACAAGCAATTACTATAAACTCACCCTAATAACAACCATAATGCAATTAGTCACAAGCTGTTATAAAAATTGTATAATAATTATATTCGACGAATAAAATTGCGAAAAGTCCCTCAAACGCCAATTTCACAAAGTACACCCTGGCGCACTTCTGACCTGCGGGGGCGTTATTTACGCCACTGCTTATAATATCAGGGCTATTAAAGTATGAAGGCGACAGTGCGTCAAAAAATTGTTGCCTTTAATATACGTGGCAAATTTAAATTTTAAATATGAACGAGGGGGGAGGGAGGGAGGAATGTTATACGATACTGGCGAGTACGCGATATGTATTTATATGGTGCGAGCCGCATTTTAAACAGCTTTCGCCGCCAGGTAACACTAATGGCTCCTCTTTGACGGTGAGCCTTTTAAGACGGAATAATTAGCACACTCTACGTTTGCACACACCTCCCCCGTTTTCCATTCTGGGTTTAGAGTAACTCCGATAAGGCCCTGTCATGGTTGATTGTCACCATTTCACACCAGCACATTGCCTAGAACGTCCTTAATGACAAGCCAGCGAACACCGCGTGGCCCACTTGCATTCAGATATCCCAGAGCTGCTTCTTCATTATTGCCCGACCGAGATCGCAATCTAAAACTCTTCGTTAGCGGTTTATCTCCGCTGAAGTTTTACCGCTAACCGGGCAAATAATGGCAGTTAACGCTCGCCGTGATCGCTCTAGACTCGTTATCCCATTTTCATTTTTCAGAAAGAGTACAAGATACAATCTAAAAGTTTCACAGTTGTGTATTGCGCGCTAACTGGTAATAAACGCACGGTTAATTTGCTACCGTGGAACGATTTAAGACAAACGCAACTTATAAATATGTATACAGTTGAAGAACCGGGTAAATGAATTGGACGAATGGTTAGAATTCGTTGAGAAGGGAAAGAGTGTCTAAATTGAAATTGAAGCGAGGGAACTAATGTCGTGCAGACATGTTCAAACTGCGGATCGCGAGCTGCGTGCGGCTCTTTCAAACATTAAATGCGTGTTTGTAAAATCCCCACAATTCTGTATATCGCTTCTAAGGATGAACAATGACACAATTACAAAATTACACATTTAAATCGTATAATTACACATCGTATAAGCCAGTGGTCGGAAACAGGCGGCTCCAGAGCCTCATGCGGCTCTCGCTATCATCCAGAGTTTTGCACGAAACACAAAACGTTGACACACAATTTACACAAAATCAAAATGAATCCTATTTCTACATATGTATAACTTCATGGCTATAAAAAGCATTAAATCGTTTTTCAATACATAATACTTTTTACTAATAAACTGTCGAACATTAAGAAATATCACGAATATAGTTCATTTCTTACTGCATCCATTTCATAAATTAGTAACATTTAATTTAATTTTGAATATACATATAATCCAAAGATAATATGTTGCGGCTCCCAAACTTACCAATTTGGCAAAGTTTTTCCTAATTTGGCTCTTAGCTCGAAAAAGGTTCCCGACCACTGGTCTAAGCGGTATTATAACTACGTCGTTGTTCCATTAGAAAAGAGTAACATTTTTGACACAAAATGCCTAAAATTGTTCATCCGGAGCAACGATATGACTTCGCCACATAATCCATGCCCGGTTGTGACTTTTGAAACTTCTGAGTATATAGAATGTTCATTCGGTGAGTTTAAGCACTTCTACGGTGTTTAATTAAATTTTTATTTTGATTCGATAGGTGGTTGAACTTATTTATATCACTTCCCTTACATTATAGGTGTGAAAGTTTGTACATACGAAATTCAACATGTTTCGAGAGCACCATTTAAGGTATCCAGTTTTAGATTGAATTTCTATCAAGCACGATTACGTATCGATTACTCAATGCATATAAATTGGATGTAAAGAATTTCTCACAATATGCAAAGGAGGGGAGGGGGGAAAAAACCAATATATCAAAACGGTGGGGAATTCTATACACGTACGTAACAATTTAAATACGCTAGTATGTGCTTAGAAAAATAAATAATAAAAAAAAAACGTTAAAAGGAAACAGTGTATGTTTGTGTATTTTAAGTCCCTCCCACACCACATAAAACTCCGGGTCCCTAGACTGTTAACAAAACGTGTTTCTGAGATGAGCAGCCCTGATTAGGAAATAAAAATTATAAACCGTTTCATGAGTAGCTCGAGTCAAGACTCTACAAGCATCACATGGCCGCCGAACAATTTTTTTAACTCGATGAAATAACAACTGTGCGAGTTCAAGTAAAGGTCGATTGTCCTATCTGAATTCGTTGTTCGCAAAAAACACGGGAACATGCTGATACGCAAGAGACAAGACAGAACTTGTATAAGATGACACATGAGTCAAAAAAAAAGTGTCCTGGGTTTGAACTGTTGACTTTTAGCATCGAAGATTGTGCAAGTCATAAAAAAACTACATTAGTTTGTAACGCACGTAAATCGGCCATAGGATTTACATAAAAAAGGAATCGCCATGACTTAGCTTTCTTACATATAATACTTTTTATGTGAAAGCGAGTGTAAAGTGCTGAAATTTAAAACACACAGACTAAATAAACATGCTGTGCAAATGCTGCATATGTAATTCCAAATGTGCAATTAAAACTAGTGAGCATATTGGTCTGACTCGCTTTATAACTAGAAATTAATGCTAGCTCCTTACCCAAAAATTATGTCGAAATATAAACTCAAACGAGCATATTCAACTTTACAACGGCCATATAAAGCTATCTTGCAACCCCTCCGCGCCCTATGCGTATATTATAATATACATGTGACTATATTTTCGAAAATTAGTCGTTTTAATTTAATGAATATGCAAATGGGGTAAAATGTAAGGACGCTGAAGAGTCACGAAATAACGCACGAACGCAGAAAAAATATGTAAATAAAAATTAAATAAATCTCCGGGAGCGATATCCCCCCCACCGATTCGTCCCTTTTTGGGGAATTAAATTCAAACAGTGGGGGACCAGTAATGAATTGGATGCTCAATTAGAATAATGAGTCTCACACATCCGAGGTATGCAGACACGGGTCTTGTAATGATAACAAACAATCCTGATCCTGACAACGTAATGAAAAACGATGGACTCGGGACGAAATTCGTCCCTCGGTCCTTTTAACGCTTAATTGAATTTCAGATACGGTAAATACAATACAGTCAATTCCACGCATACTACCTGCAAAGTAACGTTCCGGGGATATTTCGCAGATGCGGAAATAGAGCGAGTCGGTGTGGAAAAGCGGATGATATCTTTCGTCAGATTTTAGAGACCATAAAAAGGGTTTTCAATTATATTCTCTGGTAAAAAAATTACACAATTTATACGAAAAATATAAAATGAAACTACCGACCATTTTTATATGTATCGACATAAAATAAAGCAAAAAAGAGTTTGGATTTTTACAGATGGATTAATTCGTACATGACGTGTTCTTTTGTAAGATCAATATCCGCTGAAACTGTTTCGGGTACGAAACTTTGCGCTGACCTCAAACAAAATCCTTTCTGCATTTACGTACGTAAATTTGCATTTCAAAAATTGAGTCATTCAAGCCACTCCCTCAAAAATTCACACTGAGGTGCGAAAAGGTTGAAGACCCTCAGTTCAAACATACTGCTTACTTTTGTCGGTTTTGATTGCTATCTAATATTTAGGTTTAACAACAAAAACGACAATATAGCTAAAAACAGAAGAATTATATATATAATAGCCGAAATCCGTCTGTCTGTCTGCTGATAACGCTCGCTGAGGAAACACTATTAAAAAACCAGAAAGAGTGGGGATCGAACTCAGAACCGCAAGCTCGAGAGTAATCACGCTAACGCTATACTCTATCGCCCTTGGTCGGTTTAGTGGTTTTTTTTTTTTAAACATTACCTATAATTAAAATAAATAGGAAATGAGGAAAAATAATTAAAAAACCAGAATGAGTGGGGATCGAACCCGGGACGCCAGGTCGGGGGTAATCGTGCTAACGCATACGCCACGGCCCGTTGTTGAGTTGGTCCTTTTTTTTTTTAACAATACCTCGATACTATCGATACTACGGGATTGCTATAATACATAGATGGCGCTATAAAAACTATTGTTTTTTTTGTTACAACTCACTTACAAAATAGCAGAATAATTAATAATTATTATAATAAAATAGTAAAGTAGAAAAAATATTTTTTTCGAGCTGGGTAGGTATCGAATTAAATTTGAAGTGGAACAGGTCATCCCGTCCAAAGTCACTGGGTACGTACGTATTCGTGTCTTACGTATGGCGTTGTCTCTTTCTGGCGTGAGACAACGCGAGGGACAACAACATACAACAACCCAGCGTGCGGGCCTTATAAAAAAAATTATCTACATTTTGACATTCCGAGTGCCAAACATTTGCCGAACCCCGCACCCTCGAACCTCCAACCCCCAACTTATCTCTGCCAATCGCTGCCTTGCATTACTAAAAAATTACCGTTCGTTACTTGCATTACTAAGAAAAACATATCGTTCGAAACATGTGCATTGAAAGAAAAGAACGTTTTTCGCTGCACTTCATTCGAAATAGTTCGGCTTGGCGGTTAGACGGATCATCTGTAACGGGTGGTTCTCTCTCTCTGGCTGCAAGTCGAATGTAAGTTCTATAACTATTGACATAATACATAGATGGCGCTATAAAAACTATTTTTTTTTTTTTGTCACTTACAACCGTGCGATCAATTAGTGGGGATCTCTATTAAAAAAGCGCTTTACGTAATTTAAAATTCAGCGGGCGTTGATATTCAACGGGCTTACACTAGCACTGGATAGTTAGGTAACAAGGGACCACCCAACAAAGTCAGCTTAGGATAATGACGATGATCCGTGAGATGGATACAATTGTACAAAATATAGAGTACACAGAGTGGAGCTGAGTCACGATCAGTTCGATGCCCGTTACTCCTATCTGTCCAGACTTAACAAACGATAAATACTTTGCGAACTTTTCATCGCAGTCGCATAAATCCACCGTTTATGCACACACATACACACACACCAAGTTCAATGTGTATTTTAGCACTGATGACGCATCCACAGAAACAGACGTGCGTACATCAACTGGGCTCGTCTGACCTGTCGTCTTCAGCTGAAATACAACGTAAGACCACCTTCGTTCTGGTACTATAAGATTTGCATCCTAGAACTATTTTCTACTGGTGAAAATCCAATCAATTTAAATATAATAGATGAAAACGCAAAATTTGATTTACATGCATAGTAAAGAACAAACGCGTTAAGCCGCGAGACAAAACCACAGTAAACATTGACAGGTACTGAAAATTTAATGACTTGTGTTGAATCCGTCTCGCACCGTGACAATGGGTGAAAGCTACATATCTGTCGTATTTGTCCCACAAACGAAAACGCATTTACTCGTTGAAAAGGCTCACTTCTATACACTCGTTTATAGAGCATCTTGTGCACAATCTCTCTGAGACCCTTCAACTGTCTCTGCAAGTTGGACAATCTGTGATAAATCTCGAAATTTCATTAAAACTAACACGAATTCAAGCCAGCTCAAAGTCACACTCACAACCAGACCTTGGCCACCGACTCTTACTCGTCTTGTTTAGACAAAAACGATTTAATTTCGATACAAACTGAAATGTACATACTTGGTATGAGGTTTAGTATGCTAAAAACGTTGCACACATCAAAGCCAATTTCACACCAGCCATCAATCAATCAATTGACATTAAAAGCTTAAAAGTGAAAAGGATTATATTGTACATATAAAACACAGTATACAACACGAGGCTAATTAAAATTAGTATATACCTTTCCTAATTCATTATGAGAATGAAAAAATTCCCGTAAGTCACTGTCACAAGCCAAAACTTTTCCAGACATATTAATGAGGCGTTCAAATAAACGCACTGCTAAAATAAATACACATTCCATCTAACTTCATTGTACCGATTTAAAACATACAAATTAAATTCAAACGCTATAAGTAACTGTGTTCAACCGAGTATCAAACTTCACGCTGCACTCTGCTTAATGACTTTGTACTTGCGTTATTTGTATTCTTCAATTATTATTGAACGGGATGTGTTCCAATTCCGAATTGAACTCACACACCCTCTTTCAATTAAATCGATGTCTGCAAGATCGCACCCGCAAAATTCAAAAGCCCAAGTAAAAGGAAACGGGGGCTCAACTCTTACAACGAAAGGGGAAGGGTATAATGAAAAGCACAAAATTAATAGTCGCAGGTCTTCGGTACATGAATACAAATAAGTAGAAATGTTGGAAAATATTACGCAACACACAATCCCTTTCTGAGACATACGTAATATATAAGACGGCCAAAATGAAAATGTAAATTCCCCTCTTAAAACTCAAACCAAGTTAAGCAATTACTGCAATAAACATCCCCGTGAAAGCATATTTCAAAACAAGTATGTGAAGAAATGATTTGCATATTACAAAGACCAGGTAAAATTCGTGAAGCATAAGCGTTAGAAAAATGTGAAATAAATTGTATATGAATTCTCGTGCAAAGGGCGAAATAAAATGAGAATCTCAAGATGATGTTTGGTGTCTTTATTGTTGTACTTCGTGTTTGCAACGTTCTAGTAAACGTCCTAGGTGCACCAACGAATCGTGACAAGAATACAACGAATGAATATGTTTCTGTGAAAACTTTGACGTTTGCACATATTGAATACGTTTCTCTGCTTGAATCCTTTATACATCGCATTCGGAAGTAAGATGCTGCGCATACCTCGCAACCCTATCCGAGTCGTTTCCCTGCACCCAACCAGCGGAAAAATTTCAAGCTTTCAGATTCAGACGTGATAAATAATCCAGTATTAAAAATTTGACCGCGATATAAAAAGTTATTGCCAAAATAAAATAGGGCCCAAACGACCCGTGATAAAGAACATCCGTCCTACCCTTCCGTTGTCCGATTTAGGCAAAGACCAAGTGCTGAAATAAATTTCAATTCTACTGTGGGAAGCGAAAACATGTCAAAAAAGTTTTAAAAAGTCTTTACGCTTCCTAATTTTTCAACTCATTCCATAGCGGTTGGACAACCGAAAACTTTTCGGGAAATGCCGTCAATTAACCTCGTCGACTTTACAATCAAATTAATTTTTGTTGATAATTAAATACGAATCAATCGTAACTTCTTGAAACATTTAAATTTTAAGCTCTTTTCATACATACAAAAGCAGACGGGTGAAAACAAATCGTAATTTGTTTCGATGAGCTTTACAGAATCTTACTGTAAATGCACACTAACTTGTTCATCAAACCATCACTTCCTTTAATTAATACTTACATGCGTGTAGATCATAATGATTGACATTGGTATTGGAGACATTGATACTGACCTGGAACAAAAAAAAACATTATAAAATGTTATCATCCATTACAAAAGATTAAAAAATTAAATACCGATGACATACAAAAGATTGAAGTGTCAAAATGCAACGAATACCTACATACATATATACATTTGTTTATCGTAACTATCGATATACATATGTACATACAGTAAACGTACACAATACAACAAGCACGCCGACTGATTTTCCAACTACACCATGCGATTATTTGAGCTCGACTTGAATTGAATGTACAAAAGTTCAAAAGTCTACAGAAAACGTTGGTTTTCACGTAAAAAGAAGTCGGGATATTAGAAAACTCACGTCGGGCGCATTTGGCTCGAGAGTAAGTATCTTCACGAGGGTAAAATTGGGCGCGAGGAGACTACGCGGTTCGTCCATTCGGCAAATATGACCGAGTAAAAGTACATAGAAGTGAGAGAGGAGCATCATCAGCAATAAAAATACTCCAGGCTGGCTGGCTCGTCTCCAGTTTGCGAATAAACACCAAATAAAACAAGGGGGAAGTGTGGCAGACGTCGCAGATACAAAGATCCACGAGACCGAGGTGGTGATTCATATGGAGCGAGTAATGGATAGATGGACTACAACGGCGACACCCCTTCAGGAGCACAAAAGGCTGAACATTTTCGTATCCTGTCTAGACAGCGATGAAACTTGGCATCACTTAGGCGATAAACCATATAAGGAATCGTATTTTAACGCCAATATATCTAATGAGTAACTGCCGAAGACAAACGATGGGTACTTAGACTGCACTCCCATCTGTCTGTGCAAAAAGTTTACAGTTTATCGAAGCCTTAAAAAAGTGCAATACATACATCGAAAGAATAGTTCCATAAACATAGTACAACACGTCCAGCAACTATTTCGGGAATCTGTTTTAATGCCAAAATGTTGATGATGTCTCTGTATGTACTACTAGGCTTAATATAATCCAAGTTAATTCATTAGACCGGCGTTTCCCAAACTGTGGGTCGCGAGCCGATTTTTAGTGGGTCGCGAAAAATTCAAAATTCACATCACAAAGAATATGATTTTTTTTTAAATTATTTAAAAAGTTAAATGTGAAAAAATGGGAAAGTAAAAATAATATGCAACAAAATTTAAAAAAAAAAATTCGGGTGTAGCCAACCCATGACTTTATCCATATATTTGAGGAATACAAAGAGTAACGAAATTAATTTAAGTACGTAAGTAAATAAAACGCATACACCACCACCACACCAATCAAAATACAGACATATGTACATATCATGAAATGACTGTGTTGAGTGCGCGCGCGTATATAAAATACGATCTTCGGCATATATTCAAATAAGAAAAACTACCACTTCCGGTCGGCGGATTTTAATCAAAACCTTATCAACTCTTACATTTTATATGATAATTATAAATATAAATTTTCGACTTGATCAATAGGGCAGTTTCTGAAATATTCTGTGGTAAACTTTTCGACAAAAAAAAACCCCCACTTCCGGTTGACTGATTTTAATGATTTATTTTTTCGTAACTAGCAATTTTACTCAGGAGTACAAGATTATAATATTGTGACGATAGTACATATTTAAAAGGCCGAAAAAAAAAAAAAACAAAAAATCGTTCAAGAGTAAACTGCCATTTCAGAACCAAAATCACAGTATCTTTTAAGGCTAACGTGAAAACTATAGATATGAAATTTCAACTTGATCGATGGGGCAGATTCGGAAATATTCTGCGGTAAAAGAATTTTAGAATTTTCTACAAGAAAAAAACCCTTTCCGGTTCACTTGTTGACCAAATTCGTTATGGCTCTTAACCTTACGTGGAAATAATAGATATGAAATTTCAGCTTGATAGACTTGACAGTTTCGGAGAAAACACGCATACAGACACACACACACATAAGTACCACAGACATACAGACATTTTTTTAGAAATCATGAAAACGTGATCAGGGGATGATACCTGATACAAATCAGTCAAAATCTCGAGGTCGAATTTTCGCACGATCACAATACTTTATCCGATTAGGTTAAAGTAAAAACAAGACGGCACAACAGAGAATAGGATGCATCCGAGCAAATTGCGTTGACATTTTGTGACGAAGCATCCGGATTTTAAAAACAAGCCACTAGAATTTTTTGAAAGACAACTAACAGCGTCGTCGAAATCGAAGCTTTCGCATTACACCAGCATTAATGAAAAATCTCTCCACGCCTCTAACCTGATTAGTTTGCAAATCGCGCAAGCTAATAAGCCGCACACAATTTAGACTTTAGTGCTACCACCAATAAAAGACACGGTTGGAATTATGTTTGATGATAAGAGCAAGAAAGAAGTATAGATGTCGAAACGATTTCGCTTATAATACGATTGCACGCAGAATCTATGAAATGACCCAGTGGGTAGAAGATGAGCTGATCCAAAGAATTAGTGAGACATTTTTAGAGTTAGTGACATTTTTCTCTTTGTAACTGGACGTGTCCACGGATGTACAAGGTTAATTCTAGCTGCTTGTTTTCGGTAATTATAAGTCACGGTACCAAAAAGTTTGGAAAACACTGCATTGAACGCATATTGTTGAGGCAAATGTTTTGTCTGTTTTGTCTATAGATTTTTGTAATGAGCTTCAATATCAGATTTCATGGCGAATCCTTGCCGGTATTAATAAACTTCGCAGTTTAAATTTCAAAATCTTTGAAAAAATAAAATAAAAAGAGCGCAAAGTATGCACAGTCGATGCTTTTCGAATATAAATTGCAAAACCGATCATACTTCAAACTTATGACGTTTGTATTTCGCTATATGTATTCGCTGAAAATACAGTTGTCGACGAACGCTTTTAAATAAATCTCCTGACGTTTGTTTCAAAAGCCAGCGGGATTTGAAATCGATTTGCTATGTTACGTTTTGACTTTATAAAAATCACACTTCAATTATGCAATGTTTGCGATGTGATTTGGAACGAGGAAATTCAATTTCGGTTCAACCGCTAGGATTATTTTCTTCTAATCATATGTTCACGGCTAATGAAAACAAATCTCCGAGTTGATTTTATCGTGGAAAAAGGCGGAATTCGTATGGATAAACACGATGATTGGGAAATTCGTACAAGTTTCTATTATACAAACCTTTCGATTCCAATAATTGCACCTAAAATTGAAATTGATCGTGTAAAAACAGATAGTCGAAAGCTTTCATTCTTTCGTTTCTTTTTTTCCCATTTCCAGGAACAAAGACAAAGGGAACGCCGATATTGGGACCTCGTCGCGAAAGAGGAACGGTCCGGAGCGAAAGAAGACAAAACGCTGTGGCTCGACGTAATAAGCCCAGAGCTAAATAGAGGAGGGTCCTTCAAAGAGCTTAACTAAATGCCGATTTCTAGACTTGGAGGTATTCGGCCAACAGCAGAATCCGAATAAAACAGAAACGACGATCGGACAGAGACCAGCGCAAAGGAACACTGAGTTAACTTGCGTTATACATTTACATTTTTATACATTGGGAAAAAAGTGGCCCGAAACGTAATTGCTCTTTTCTTTGCCCTCCCCGAGGAGTGATTCATTATGGAAGTGACAAAACTCTAGCTTAGTTTTTGGAGTAAATTTAGAGACTGCGATATTCTTTTTCGTCCATCGCATACGCGAAAGTGTAAAATTTTCAGAACACGCTTTGAAAAATAAACAATATAGGTAAAATAAGAAAGCTATTACGTTTACAATCAAGAATAGGCCGAAATTGTTAAACGAGGAATTGATTAACTTTTTGTTGACTTTCGAAGAAGAATACGTAATTAGGCACTGGTAGGTAGATAACGAGTTCTTTACGCTGGAGAATCTGAGAGGGATTGAAAGTTCGAAACTCACCGAAATAGTCTGGCCCAATAAACGCACGAAACAAAATGCCCAGTAATTAGGAGTTGTTTTGAGAACAACGATTAAGCTTTTATTCGTTTTTAAGATCTTCCTAACGTTGCTAAGAGGTTAAATGTACAATACTTCAACCGTCAACCGTTTCGGTAATGAGAACATAGTTTTCTTCGAACACGCAATACTCGCACTAAGCGAAGAGTGGCAATAACTCGGAAATAACCTTCTGAAGGCTAGTATTTACGTTTTTCAAACAATAAGAAACACTTCCTTTGCAGTCGTGGCTTGGAAGTCGTTAAAGGGTAATTTATTTACCTGCACAGAGGAAAAACATACTAAATCAAACACTCTCTCGCTACATTAACTGCGGGGATGATTATCGATACGTAGGTACACAGATATCTATACATATGTATTGTAGGTATGTTTATAAGCATATTATCAACCAGAGGAAAATATAAGCAAATAAAAAAATATATTCGCCGAATGATACTCCACGCTGAAAGCTTTTATTACAGCGTGCGTATTCCCAAGATGACGCCATATTTGTTGTTCCCTAAGAACAAAATAAACACACATGCAAAAAAATATTGGATATCTAGGGAAAACAGGTCGTATTCCGAACAAATATGAGACATTCAAAAAGAACTTTCAGATACGCAATAATGATTACCTATAAAAATCTTAAAGGAAACAAGAAAAATATTCTTATATAAAGTCGGGAAAACGGTAAATTTATAAATTCCATAAGAAAACAATATAGGGAAATTGAAAATACACTATTTTATCATGGCTTATCATCCATCGTAAAAAAAATATCCCTACAATGCATTTGGGGTGAAATCGGTCGAATAAAGTTAAATTAAGAAAAGCTGACCCGGGCACACACTTCCAATCCAGACTATTAGTAGCAAAACATTCTAACAATGCAATGAATGGAAAAGAGGGGAAAATCGAGGACAAAAAAGGCGCTTGACAATGACGTATACAGAGCTTCATACGCATGTCGGTGTTTATTAAACTTTTTCAGCCGTTTAACCCTTTTCCATGATATTATATAACCACATCAACTCTCGGACCCATAAAAAGCTTTTACGATAAGAACATAAGAATATAGTGAAAATCAACATTAACCGGTATTCCGTTTTGAATACAAAAACGAATTGAAAAAGCTTTCCTTTATCCATTAATTTTGTATTATTTTCGGCGGTACGGGCGCTAAACTCGAACAACAAATCAACGCGATTATATTTAATCGCCATTCGCGCGCGCGTTAATGAAATACATAAACATGCGAATAACGCACGTCGAATGCGATTAAATTGCATAGGTTTAAAATTGGCAATCGTAGCGCTACAATCGGATGATAGAAAATCACATACTTATTTTTTATCGGTTTTCGAATACTGTCAACTGCACAGAACCGGCGAAATGGAATTTCGCACAGAAATCATATGAGCTGCAGAGACGAGGAATTTCATCGGTTCGAGAGCACCACGGTTTAAGTTTACATTCCCTCGCTGACGGCACTATGGAAAATTTAATGAGATCGTTCTCGGTGCATCCCGCATTCATTTCTAGATGGTGCATCCACGTCGAACAAACGCACAAATTGAAGCTGTGCGAGCAGGCAGAGGCGGCACGTGAAAGTGCATGAATGCACCACATATTTATGTATAACGCCAATGCTCACTCACTCCTGAGAAAACCAAGAGACTTTTCAAACGGTTCAAACACTACAAATTCAATCAAAATAAACAGACCAACCGAAATACGCACTTGAATACCGCACGTAAAGACTGTATTGGACATTCAAATTACTGCAATTTAAATGCAATTCGTATGACAATAATATAGCCGAACATGTGCATCAAAAATACTCCACATCATTTTCAGCCTTTCACTGTTGGATGAAGGCCTTTCAAATTCTCTTCCATTCCTGTCTGTCTTGAACACTGTTCTCTTCCAATTCTCCACTCAATTATCTTCCATTCCTGTCTGTCTGTCACACATTTTTCTCAATTCATCAGCCCATCTTCCACTCGTTCTACCTTGCTTTCTTTCACATCCTCTCGGATAGCATTCCAGTATTTCTCGCATCCATCTTCTATCCATTATTTTGGCTATGTGTCCAGCCCATTGCCACTTCAACTTTTTCGCACGTTCTGCTATATCTGCCATTTTGGTCATTTTTCTTACCCATGTATTCCTCTTACGATCTTTTCTTGTTATACCGAGCATACATCTTTCCATACTCCTCTGTGTGCACTAGATCTTACGTAACATTCTTGAATTCAGCATATACGTTTCACCTCCATACGTCATAACTGGCAGTATGCATTGATCGATTTTTTAAACATAGCGGAATGTTGGATTTAAAAACTATGTTCATTTTTCCAAAAGAACTCCATCCTAGTTTCATTCGTCGTTTTATTTCTTCTTCTATATGTACATCCAGTCATGTTCACCAATTGTTCTAGGTTTAAACAACTATCAACTATCTCTACAATATGGTTATCTACTGTGACTACATAATACGTGCAAAATTCATAAAACATAATTTTAGTTTTATTAAAATTAATTAAGCAACGTTGCTATTTTGTAAATCTACTTAGTCAATACTGAACTATAACTATGTATGTCGTCAGCGAATCTTAGATGGCTCAAGTGCCTTCCGTTAATCTTGATCCCTGTTTTGTGCCATTCCAGCGAACACTCCACATATAAAGTACAAATGTGTACTGTATCAGATATTTTATTCAGCATTACGTTAATACGAGATAAACGACGCTGTTTTCTCGATAGCGAGGAAATGAGTTTGTCGCTGAAGTTTGAGAACTTTAGGATTGCGTCTATATGGAAATTGTGTGTGGTTTTCCAACGTCAATAGAGGAAACGACGCGTCTATCGACGCCGCTAGACAACTTGTTCGAATTAAACGATATATCAAAACGCTCCTGGCATATGTATGCATAATCGAATTTCAAATGTACTGCACTAGTGTGCAATGCTGAAATTTTCAATGATAAAATATGTACCTCCCATGGAATTAGCTGATATTTAATTTGTCGTTATTTAACAGTGACGAATAGTTAAACTATTCATACTCAAGAATATAATTAACGGATGGTCGAAAATCATTTGTTACAATTCGACTATGACTCAAAAATTAATAGCTCGTTAATCCCACAGTTTAGATATAGTTAGCAAAAGTTAAGTTAAAAAAAAAACAATGAAAATGTTTTCTGTGAACGATACACTGTATGTACATATGTACATACAGTGTACATAGGTACATATAAACACAATGATATATTTATACCTACGTGCACGCGGTGAATCATTTCTTATTATCGTTTTCATGACTGAAATGATTAAGCCGGTGAGTTCACTATGCGCCATTTCGTTGTACGAGGTATCATTATGACGTCAGTTACGAACGTAATGACATAATGCAATTTGCCACCGTTGCATTTCGTCACACACGGCCACGATAAAATAACACATACGAACATGATATAATTTCGAGCCGAATTAAAAAATAAAATAAAATGCGGACGAGTGGATAATTACGGAACAAACGACAAATTAATGAACATCATCACGCTACACGCCTCTATCCGTTTCGACATCTCGTCATTCGATAGTATGTATGATAATTATCGGGACAAGCATAACACACAATAAAAATCCACTTTGTCAAATAATTAATTCGTAAAACTCAACTTGAGTAGTATTTTTTGTTGCAAAAGAAACCATATCTCCGAAAACTTACAAGAGAACTTATAAAATTCACATCAGTGCAATTGAGATATTTACTTAAATTTATTTCCGGGTATTCATATCCCGAGTACGTAAAGACAAAATATATGACTAACCTATTCTGATCAATATACGAATATTTACTAACTAGCATTGGCGCCAATTTAAAAAAATAAAAATAGACGAATTGAATTGAAACGTCAACTGCTATTTAACTATGCATTCACACGACGGAAATTAAAATTTGGCCAGTTTTAATTGGCAAAACTAACGACACGAGGCTCGTTTGAACGTGAGAAAATACCAATTGGTGACGAACCGAAAATTTCGGTCGGAATTTGACTGCGTAGTAAAAATCAATCATGATACGTCGCTTCCTGCATTAAGAATATTTTAAATTTTTAAGGACTTACGGACCAGACATAATGCGAAATGCTGTAAATCGCACGAGCGAAAATAAATCTCTTGGGAACGCATTCCTCGACAAGTGTGTCACTTCGAAGGCTTTGAACTAAAAATATCGATGAATACAACACACACACACAGGTAAACGTTCGGTGACTTTAACTCGTCGAACAAAGAGTGTTATTATGAAAATCGAACTATTGAACGGAATAATTACCATACATTCAAAACGTCCATTAGTGAAGTTTTTGTCAATTTCATGTGTATATACACCACTGTACATATACATACATAGGTACATTCACTAATGTCTAGTCTTCACGGAATATACGGAAGCATCCTCTGCGGCCATTATTAAAAAATGTCCCGGAGCGATCAAGAATATGAGATTTCCTTTTTTTTTCTCCTCTTGGGCAACAACTTTTAATACTGGCGTCCGAGGGACGATTTAACGACGATATAACGACACGTAAAAGCATCTGCGAAAAAAAGGAAAAATCGACTCGCAAGAGACACGTTCACATACGCCTTACGTGTGCGACAGGTTGTGTGTGTTGTTCATCAAAATTTATGTTTCTGGCAGGAAGACAACACCGAAATGACGCGTGTAATGACATACGAGTCCACTGGCAAAAAAAGTTCACCAAAACATCGGTAGACAAGGACATTGACAATGGCTTTCTATCCGTATAATAAATCCACGGTTTTCAGCGGGGAATCGTTAGACCGCAAGCAAGTTAATAACTTCCCCCGAGTACAGACGTCCGGAAGCAAATAAAAAACGTGTTAAACTAATTACGCCGACTTTGGTGGAATTTTCAGGACACGTCCAATTTATTTTATAGACAATTGAACAATAAAATTTCGATTGCGTTAATAAAAAGGCAATTTACCGCGCGAGGTGAAAATAAAGATGAATAAAATATAAGCGCTCGCGGTCGTTACCTTGCGCATTTCGTGTACAACGAAAAACGCACGGGAAAAAAGCTCAAATTCGTGTTGCGCTTATCATAAGCTCATCTAAATTACACAGAATTAATCGTCCGGAGAGCTTTTTAATTAAACACGAGACTGCACCGGCGGCGGCCATTTATGTACGGAGCTGGATAATTTGTAGGCTAAGCGGCAGAATAATAGCGTTTTAGAAAGATGCACGACAACGAAACCCCCCCACATACATACATATATGGGGATTAAAACGCAAAAGCAATTGATATAGGATTTAGGTGGATGAACGAGTTAATCCTCGCCGTTGATTACAACTCCATACACATATTCCGGTCGTGTGAAACTTAAAGTCCCTTTAATCACCCCTGCGGATCCGTGTGTCTCATTCAAAACTACACACTAACCGCAAAGGTGGGTTCGTTCAACGATATCAGAATATTGTAATTGCATTCATTCATAGTAAATTGCGGTTACAGTATAATGAAAGTACCCACTGAAGCGGAGGAATGTTCAAAATGACATACATATAAAGGGATACTATGTTACAATTTGATTGAAAATTTGACACGTTGAAAACGTGAAGCGTGAATTTTCTCAGTCGATTTTTCAGATTTAAAAACGTGTGTATCTGAAAAAATGTCACACGAATCCTTTGCTATAAATATTTCAGGATCATGCAAACTAATTATTGTAAAAGTTCGATTGGGTATCAGCATTAACGAGAATATACAACCTTTGAATATTAACCGTGCCTGGTACGTGGGTTGAATTTATTGGGGAGACCTGAGGAAATATTAAAGGATGACATTGCTTAGTGCGAAATATAACGAACCGCATATACAACCACCAACGGCGAAACGATCCGGCCTTGTCTTCGATCCTTGCCGACCTTAGGGCGACACAACATTAGTATGCAGATCAGGTTTTGTGTAACTGACCCATCCGCTTTGAGTGCCTCTTCCCTTCTTATATTCGCTTTGATATCGCCGTGCACTCTAGTTTGGGTTACAGTTGAATCCTTTTCGGGTTTGATAAAGGTACACACTGATACCCATCCAACCATTATTCGTAACGGCAATGAATTCGATTCATTTCCTTGGACGTGGTGTGAAAACGTGATTGACGCATCGACTCTTTTGGTTATACCATGTGTTCGTATAAGTACTTATGTATATGCATAGAGGTCATGCATTGTTGCGTCTATTGACGCGAGCCAATAGTGCGGTTACATACAAACGAATGCAAGTGGACAAAACTGATGACGTGACCGAAGACTGAGAATTCCTATGTATGTGCATTATCAACTTGTTATTTAAAATTACAAGACACGAACGATCAATATGATCAATGTCGCACTGACTAAAGCGATTCCAAGAAGACACCTATGTAAATATCTTGGTAAATTTTCCGAATGTCGTTACTCAAATTAGATTAATCAAAGCTTGGTTCGGTGTGGAACAAGGGTGAAATGTTAAATGGGTAGCCGTAGGATTGATTCGGCTTTTATCAACTGAACCTACAGCTGCCATCGAGGTTTAGTTATTATTCAAAATTAATCCAATATTCAGTCAGTGTTACCTAAGCCACCCTCTTAAGCTTATGTCGTGCTTGCTCTTGGCGAAATTTTCACTTAAAACTAAAACACTGACGAAACTTAAAATGGTATCTCTTACTTACTGTAAATAAAAAACAAAGGATCGTCAAAATAGTTGTAAATTTTCATTTTTTTTTTTTTTGATTCAATAGAACGTTAAGACTTTGGAAATAACTCTTTAGCTTTTTCCCTGTTGCGTTGTGGCTATTTGCTTCCTTTCTAGGAAATACGTGTTCATGATGGGGTATTCGCGTCTGTCAGTCGCAGCCACAGACGAGGAGGACTTCCCGAGAGAACTTTCCAGGATTCCATCCGTTTTTCGTTGATCTTCTTCACTACGTTACATTTTATCACCGCACCAGTGTATAAAGTTTAATAGAAACTTTCGGCGATTTTGTGCGATTCGTGCCATAGAGCATCGCTTCAACAGACGTAACCAAACTTGTGTCATTTTTCAAGATAGCACGGAAATCGGTTATCGAACAGGATATTAAAATGGTTTTAGATTTGACTATGACAAAAACAAGAAGACGAAGTTTCGGTGAGAGTTTACAAGCCGTATTTAATTGTGAGAAATAAGTCTACGTGGGTAATACAAGTTTGGAGAAGGTTTTTGTGACACAATACATAATAGTATTCCGCTGTTATATAAAATTCTACAAAGAAAAAACCTTATAAGTGTAAAATTATGCTTATCGTTTTGGCCTACAACCGCCCAACAAAGTATCATTGGCCGATAAGAGGTTAAATCGCCTAAAATGCAAATCACAATTCATACACTTTAATAATAGCTCAATTTCAGGCACAGTATAACTTTTCTGAAAAAAAAAAAATATAGGTATAACTTCCTATAAAAAAGACGAATTGCGTACCATTGGAATCTCGCGTGACTCACATATCCTCAGGAACGTATATCAAATATCATTCAATTTATTCCGCAGGGGCAAAATGTGGACTAAATATGATTTTCTTCGAGCTGGCGTTTACGAAACCTACCGACGGGAAATTGTAGCAGGAAATGTACCAAAATATCCTTAATGGAGGCTTTATCGAACGAACACAAGGAAATTCCGAAAATTGCCAAAAGAAAATGGAAAACGACTAAAAATATTAGACATTTTTAATGCTTCAGTATACATTCGCATACACAAACCGGTAATAAGCTTGAGCTTTTACGGAAATTTTCACAAATCGATAACATAAAATAAACTTGTGTATTTCTGAAAAATACAGACTGGAAGCATCACAGAATTTCAACGTTTAGCGATAAATTTTGTTGCAAGTATTTATTTTTTTGTACCTTTTTCCTTGCATGTGACCGATGAAAACCACGAAAATTAGTCGAGTTTTACAGCTCATGCGTGAGTACTGAATTTATATAACGTGACAAAAGTCGTGTAGTAAATAGTGAGACTAATGTGAAAAAATAAGCTATTTTTTACACAAATGAGACCAAGGAGTAATATTGAAATTTTATTCTATTGCTTACGTAGCCGTTTCGGAATATCGTTATCGTTAGCAATAGAATATTTATCATTAAATATAATATTTCAATGTTCACAAAGTAGGGAGATTCAGACAAATCATAGCACCAATTTAATATAATTTTGGAAATAATTGTATTCACAACAGCTTGGCGATTAAAATTTATTTTCATTGTACGCCATAAGAAATATCTTTTCGCTTTTCGCTAATCATGAACGTAATTCGATTTTCACGAAATAATTAAGCAAATACATTTCATTGAAAATTCAAACGGGAATAAATTAATACGAGTCTCCTTTGAATAATTTCAAAATAACCGTATCTAAATAAATCACCAATAATAAATTTGTCAGCATTTTCGTTACAAACTAAATCACCCATTAATTCATCATTTTCTAAACTATAATGACTTCCTAAAAACGGAAAAACTTGCGGTATAACTATCGGATTTTATCCTAAGCAATGACCGATTACGACGTATAATAATCATAATATTACGAGCACGCGAACCAGTGAGACGATGACTGGTCATATGTGTATTACATAAGTATGTACATATGTTCATATGTATATTGAAATTCATCACAACGTATATATGTACATATACCTTAAAATGAAAAAAAAATCTAAGTGGAAAATTTATACGTATGTGTACCGACCAGAAATGTTTAATCTGATTGTAAATTACCATCTTAAAAATTATACAATACCAACAAAAAATCCCACGAGTCAAAATTCAACCCAAAGTAATATTTTAAATCAATGCGTAATGTTTTGTTAGCCGAACAAATCCGGCTAATAGCTGATATATGCGGTTTTCAAATGTTTACCGGAGCTTTGCAAAAGGTATCGATAAATACAATGCATAGCTGTTGTGTGCTGTGTTATCTAGGTCAACATTGTACGAAAAATATATAATTAAATACAATTAATTGTTTAGAACGCTTTAATTTCAATTGTATCACATTGTACTTTTAATATAGCGCGAACGTTACCCGTAAAAGGCGGACTAAGAACACAACAAAAGATGCAAGGCAAACGAGGTAAAAGAGAATTTTTGAAAAATCCTTATAAACCCACACGCACATACACACATACACTCATACTATTATTCTTCTCATTTTTTTCGTAGTTTATTGTTTGCTCAGTCTGAAAGGCACAACAGAATCTCATTTATCCTGCGCCCCACCGTGTATGTATGTGTGTATATAAAATAAATGAATAAAATCTTTTCGCATAATAATACCTAAATATACAAAGCAATAAAAGGAAGGAGTATAAAGTGAGCTTTGACGGTATAAAAAACTAAAGGAATCTTAAATTATATATGTGTAATGTACCTACATACATTTGTATGTATGTATGTATGTATGTGTGTAGATAAGCACTCGCGCAGCTTCGTTTGATACAAGATTCATAGTTGTACATTTGTACAAAATGGATTAGACTGGAGTTCTCTAAGCCTACAAAATGAGAGGGTTTACTGAGATAACCGAAAACCGAGTAATCCGCTCTAAAAATCAGACATATGTATAAAATTTTAAAACTTGCGTAGGGACCAAATATTACATAGTCGGTTAGTAATATAAATTACAAAGTCGACAACGAGATTTGAATTTAGATTTCATTTCATCTAAAACTACTGCCGCTTATTTAGATTCACTAATCTATCATCAGAATTTGCTGATTAATAAGCTCACATATTAATAGCTCTAAATAATTTCTCGGAACACATTACCGGTGAATTCACATCGCTCTACTAATTATGAAAACATTACATGACGAAGAATTGAAAGAACTTTATAATTAAACTTGATTCATTTTTTTCACTGTTTAATAAATATTTTGTGCCGCAAATTTTATACGAAACTACTTTAATTAAAAGCAAATATTTTAACAGCGGCACAAGAAAAATATTTAATACGGTTTCGCTGTGAAAATTGTTCCATCGAGAAAGATTCACAATTATAATTAAATTTCAACCTATCTGTAAAATTGTAAAAGCGCTAATGAAGTAATTAAAATTTTTTGCAAGAAAACTAAACTGGGCAGTTTATACATGCAGATATGTTTACGCAATATTATATGTTTACGTATTATTACCGAAAATTCCATCACATTTCCAAACTGCGTAATCAAATACCGCACAAAACCCATCACCGAGGAATGAGATCCCATAAGGTCGTAAATTTAACCCACGAAACTCGATCACACAGACGATAAGTCAAACTCACGATTAAATGAATTAATATATAAATCAGAATGAATTTTAAAAGATTACAATTTTTTTAACAAAATACATACATACATAGAAAGAAATCCGTTTTTAAATTAGACTACATGAGTAAAAAGGGTAGCTGGATGCTTACAAATGGGAAGTTTATTTATTTTAACAGATTACCCCTTACACAAACAAATATGTTTTCCATTTATTTGAATTAGGTTAGGCCGCTGTTTTCAAAACGAAGGTCAATTAGATACAAGGGGTAGTATAATACACGAGAGCAAAGAAAAACAGCATTCGGTCTGCATACGAAATCCGTAACACAAATACAAATAAAACAATTTAAAATCCTAATGCGTTATAAATAAGCTTCCATTGTATTTTATTTAAAAAGTAACGATCAATCGAGCTATTTTCCGCAATGCGCGAGTTCAATATGACATAAAACTACCCATAAAATTAAGCGTAACTAACACAATTTTGTTTTATGGCCTGGATAATTTTGTCATAACAGTCATCTTTTACCAATAAAACAGTTACTTTCGATTTTTACGACTGTCATATATGTACATACATATGTATCACATCAAAACACGAGTCAAACTTAAAATATGTACCTATTGATTTACTAAACGAAGATTTATTTTAAGGTTTTATCATTGTAAATGGACTAAATTGCAATGTTTCGGACAGGGGTGCAAAGGTTATGTGACTTAACAACGTAGAATCGTTAAAATGATCGACTAACTTATTAAATGGAATTATTATATCCTGGACCTCGGGAAACGTAATCTAGTGCAGTCAACATCTAATCTGGGTTTATATTCCATCAAGGCGTAGGAATTTAAATGAGCCTACACACCATTAACCCACACTTCTGACCCCTGAATGCCCACTTTATTATTAATTTCTCTCACCTTATGACGGTTGATGAATGAAGGAGACACACGTCGTGCACACTCAGCTCAAGCAGCCTCCTGAAATAAACACGAAACACGTTGAAAAAGAAGGACAACGAAATGAAAAATCAAGTAACAATAATATGTGGAAAAAATTAAGGATTAAATGTCAACATACAACCAGATGTCACCGCTCAAAAAACAGCTGGCCAAAAAAAAATGCTAAGCACACACGACAATGGTAATTTTCAATGATTTGAATTTCAAACGTGTTTTTAACACATTTATTTTTTTTGTTTATATATACATAGCTTCCCTAAAATAGCTATTATAATAAAGCCAATTTTTTTCATGTAATACATCTCATGTAGACAAATTAATTATGATTTATTTTATGCGAGTGAAAGAAACGCTGAAAGGCTTTGTAACAATAAAGTAAAGTACAACTTAAAAGAAAGTTAAGAAAAGTTTATAAAAATAAAGACTATTCGTTAGAAAGGAATGAATGGAGGTTTAAAAGGGCGGAAAAAAAGCAAGCTTTTGCACGGACGAAACGCTTAAATATTCATACGAAAAATATGCATAAGATAAAAGCGCCCACTCAAAAGTCCCAGTTCCTCTGAAGAGGTAAATACAGAAATAATTGCCGACCCCGACGACCATATAAGAGGAAAGCCAATTTTAAAAGATCTGATCGGTTACGATAAGATCAAGTTTGCTCAAAAAAAAAGTATTGTTGTCCCCAATTTTCAAAAACGTTCACATGATAATAATCCAATTTCTCGGTTTATTCAACAAAATAAAGTCTCATATAGAATTAACTCAAGTTAGAAGTCCTTTGCAGAAACTTTCTTCGGAGTTAATTGCAAGTGGGTGTGACTGGCTACGTAACTTGATCTAATGCCATGTTAAACTTGACAGGAAAGAGCTAATTACTTATCGGATATATTTAATGTAATATAACAACGACTGCTACTTGAAAATTATAACACCAACTTCGCCTTAAAGTCACTACCGCAATTTAGGCAACTTTTAAGGGAAATAAATACTATTCTACTTAAGTTGCAAAGTAAAATATTAATCATTTACGAAAAACTCTTCTGTTGAACCGTGTACAGTAATTTATTTATATAAAGTTAATTGTAAAATCTAATTATCGCAAAGGAAAGGCAAAGTATGCAAATTTATTATCCTTGAATCGCAAAACGATTTTTAGTATAATTTAATAAAATAGATCGTTGAACAAGCATGTAACTAATTAATGAGGTCTGGCGAGATGTAATCATATGTATGTAACCAAAAGTCGACAAACCAGTTATATAAGACGTATTTTGAACAAATCTCGAAAAAAATGCAAATCAAACGGCAGACAACAAAGCGAAGAAAAATCGCCTTCGATATTTATTGAAATGAACTCAACGACCATAAGGAGTTACAAAGATATATGTAGTATGCTTAGCTGGCACATTTTGAGAAATAATCGGTGTCACTGTGATAGATAGAACAGTGTTCAAAACATAATCATGATTGAAAACGTCTCTTGACGTAAATAACGACATCTTAACACGTTCATTCTATGTATGTATGTATGTATATGCAAAACACGCGTGAAAGCTTTTTGCCCATTTACTCTTGTCCCACGTAATTTCGTTGTGCGTAGGCTTCGAGTGGTTGATGGTTGCGTAAAATTATAATTTTTCCATGTATCATTTCGTTCAGCGTACAAAATACATAATAGTAAAAAGTAAAATATGTGTTTACGTTCTCTTTTGGTTTTGTAGGGAATCTGGGTTCTTTTCAACGCGCTCCCCACACTTTCGATGTATAGCAATATACAATAAACTCTCATTGTAACGAACCCTCAGGTGACCCCCACGAGCTTCTACCGTTCGTAAGGTGAAATTATGATTTAATGAGAGTTTACGATCGGAAAATCTGTAACTTAAAAAACTTCTTTTGGGAATTAGAAAAAAAACCTTTTCAAAAAGGCGTAAAGCCACGAATCGAAAGATAATAAATAGCTGGTAGGATTAGGATTGTTTGTAAAAAGACATACCTATGTATCTGTGAAGTACCTGCCGTACATACATACATATGTAGGTCTACCTATAGGTAGATGTATTAAAAAGTTTATATGAATTATTTACACGTGAGAATGTAAGAGAAACCCAACGAAAAGACATTATATGGCTTCCGGTTTCAAATTGCGTGAGAAGAAAACTCTTTCCCCGAATAAATAAACAAAATTTTCGAAATGCTTACGAAAATAATTCACAAACGTTAGGTTGGTATTTATATTTGATACGAAAATAAACAGACGTTAAAAATATCACACATTACTTGTCTCTTGGTCAAATTTCTAAGGCAACTTAACAGAAGGTTCAAAGTTTATTCGGATTCGTGCTCAAGTACAAGTCGTCGGCACAAGTATCATCTAAGGCAAAAAGAGGGAGAGGTCTATCGACAAGATAGGCCAACCGAACAAAATTGCAAAAAAGCACTTCACTTCCGATCGTCCATATAAGCAAACCTCGTCGAAGAAAACAGCGAAGAGTTCTTCGTAAAATTTTATAGATTCGGGGTGGGTAGGTAAGAGGGTCAAAAACAAATTTCCTAAGAATTCAATTCGGTACTAAAGTCAATTAAATAAAAATGTATGCCTAAGAATTGGGTTGATTTAAAGCTGGCATAAAATTTGACTTCTTACAATTTTAGATAAAACCCGAAATATATAATAGGTACATACATACGTACATATGTACATATATCGAATAAAATTGAAAAATAATTAATTTGCATAAAATTAACAAATAAATTAGAATAAATTAGAGTTCGCTGGAAACCTTTCGAATTACAAAAACTAATCTTGAAATTCCAAACTTAATTAAAACGTATTTATCTTTTCGATTGTGTAACAAAAACAAATTGACGCGTATGCTTCCCGATCATGAATCACAATATTTATTTTATCACAAGTACATTGTATTTTATTACTGCGTTTTAACAGAAAACCTTTAAACTGTGGGTCACACTATCCCTGGGGTGTCGTATAGAAAGCAGGTCGCAAACTTTAGTCGCTATTAACTCAGCGAAAAAAAATCGTACACCAAATATCAACAGGATCTATTCCCAAGACAGTCATAAAACAGGGAAAAAACCCACATTAATAAAAATGTCATTTATTGCATACAATTTTCGAAACAACAATAATACTGAATTCCCAAATTAAGACTCAATTTACGGAACAGATTCGAGCCGCAATTTTGATTACACGTGTTTGAGAAACTTGTGTAATCAAATAAATAATTAGCCAGGCCATAGCTCAGTGGTTAGAGCGATAGTCTCTTGAGCGAAGGTCCGGGGTTCGATCCCCACATGTCGAATGATTTTTCTACCCTAAATATCTTCATTGGCAAGATCTGGACATTACTAAGTCCAGATCAGCCGTTTACTGTTAGAATTTGCCAATTTATCTAACTTAGTTGTGAAACGGTTCTAACAAAAAATAACACCTCCTGTGTTAACCTGTTTTTGTATCTGGATCTTTGTGCTCTTAGACCTGTTGGTTAACTTTACCCCCAACAAATAAAAAAGCACTTGTCTTATACATGTACATATTCGATATAATTATGTACATACATATATGTATATTGTATAAAAATAGTGTAGAAAGTTCGATACAACCACAGTGTTCTATGGTTCCTTATTATATCTTTACTAAACTCTTGCCGATACAACTATGTCGATAGTGGGTGTGAAGAGTGGATGTGTACGTGGGTAGCTATTCAGATACAGAGTTGCGTCATTACCATCAGGTTTCTCTGGTTCTGAATGAAATTCTCTGTCGAATCTTTTTATATAAATATTGGTATATAAACAGCAATTTGCGTGAACCAGATACACCTCAAAAATCCTTTACACAATTTATTTGTTGATTGAAGTCGGAGGGTAAAATGTGTTTTGTATACGCTCAGGTAGATTATACGGAGCCATTCCTCAAGAACAATGCGAATCATCAAGAGCAATTTTGTTCACAAGTTGCAGAATGATAACGTTTTGTCGTACGCGAAACAAAAGGTTGATCGAGTACTATTTTTTGTTTGGGATGAACTGAACAACAAATGCTTTCCACCCACGTAATATACAAAAAAAAAATTAATCGTTGATAGAAAATGGGCGTGATGATAGCTCCGACAATAGGCTATCAACGTATACAATGCGATTTATTTATTTTTTTGAATTTTTCAAATAACACGTCATCTTTTACGTACATCACGATCTAATGCTGATTCTACGGAGGCTCAAACGTAGGTACATATTATACATACATAGATATAATACAATTTTAAAATAAAAATTAGGTTAAATGAATTGGTCGGAAATGGCACGTGCCAGTAAACGTGATTGACATTACAATAGAATGCAAAAAGATATACTGGAGCATAAGATGTGATGAATGATCGATATAAATAGAAGACAAGGTGCGTTGTACCTATCGGCAAGTCGAATGTACATACATATGTACATATGTATGTAGATACATAGCGCTACATTATATATTTCAAATACTGCATTTTGAGTAACTAAATGAATACTGTGCTGTTCAACGAGTGAGAAATAATAATCGGTGTTCTGAATAATCCAAGTTGAAACATTTCGTATCATACGTTTACTTATCGCATATTTACTGAATAAGCCGGAAAACTTTAGTCCTTCGTGTGCATTCAAAGTATCTCTAATGTCATATATGAAAAGATGTGCAGATAATATTATATACGATTCGACAATTTCCGATAAATATTTGTACAAGGCCCACATACAACTTTGTTCGCGAACCGATCAATTCATCTGCGAGTGTATTACGGTACGGAATTTTTCGAAAACGTTTCATTGTACCCATAGCAAGTAGCAAGTATTGTTAGATTATACATTTTCACATTGAGGCAAAACCGGATTTGTAAAACCAGTGAATGGAGTGCACCCTCAGTGAAATGTCAATACAGAAATTTTCCATGCAGAATGCACAATGATACCGGAAAAGCTATGTTTACGTTACGTATGTTGAAATGTAGATGTATTAAGAAACAGTGGAATACATTTATTAACAAAATATGAAACCTTTGGATGTATGAAAGCTTCGAAGATCAAAAATGGAAATACTGAACGTTAAATAATTCAAACAACTTTGTTTTCCAATATTTTATCTACTTAAATATTCGCCTAATGTGAATAAAAAAACAGTGAGAGAGTTTTATACATACGTATAATACATTAAAATTTAAATGTTTCAGGATCAATATTACGAGCCGTGTTCATAAATTTAATGGAAAGTTCGACGAAAACTCTTATACATACATACATACACTAATACAAAATTCTGTTTTGACTTTCCAAGTTTGCTGAAGGGAAAAGAAATTCATGGTTGAAATTCGGGATTGTAATATTCATAGATACACACATCGAATATGTATGTACAATGTATCATACTTGTATGTACATATGTATATCCAGCAGCAGTTCGAATTTTTAGCTAACGTATGTATGTACATATGTACATATAATATAATCTAAAATTCTGTCTAAAATATATATTTTTACAACAGTTGCTATACATATTTTTTTGTAGGAAATAAATGAGAAACGCTGATTTGACGAATTCGATGCAGCGAGATTTATTTGATACATTTTATAATTTTAAAAACGTGGGCACAATAAAATAGACAGGTGCCGTACAAATTTTTATTGGTTCGTAAAACCCAGTCGAATAAATATTACATTTCAAACTCGAAATAAACACCGTTGCTCGATGTACACATGGTCAACATACACATATGTACATAATTTAAAGCGTTTGGAGTGTTATCTGTTTTATAGATCATTAAAATTTTAAGTAGAGAGCAGAGAGAGAGAGAGAGAGAGAGAGAGAGAGATAGAGAAGAACGATTAAATAGCAATTTCGGCATAATATTATTGTGACGGATAAAGTGATGATGTCAAAAACGTATGTCATTCTAAATTGATGAATGTTGAATATTTAAAAGTAACATCAGATGAACGTTCACGTAACTACACGAAAAGTTTACCGTTTTCCGACGACACTTTTACGTTTTTGATATACGATTTCGGATCCCGAAAGTCCTCGTCGACTCCATATTATTCGGTACATAATAAAATGAAGCACGTGCGTGATCCAAAATTCAACGAATGTGCTGAATCTCACACCTATTTGCACAATATATGTAGTTCAATATACGAGAAGTGATATTACAAATTCATTTCGAATGGCTCGAGCACAATATTAGTCAAAGATTAATGACGAACTTTGCAAACCATGCGCCTCTTAAGTTGAGATAATAACAATTGAGACAACTTTTGTTGGTACATTCACGACTTATTCAACGTTATTTATAGTGAACCATACAGGTAGCTAAAGGTGTGAAATACACAGGTGATGATAGCGTGTATTTCGTAGTAAATTCTTCAATTTTGAGAGACTCGTTCTCGCGGCGCGGTAACGTAATTTACAGGAAAAAGGAAGAAAGCGAATACAATTTTCCGCACACGAGGAGTCCTTGGTACTTTCAAAAAAAAAAAAGAAACTTTCTTCAATTTAATGAATCGCATATACACACAAAAGGATACGTACGTAAAAAAAATGAATGACAAAAGAACATGATTACACGTCTAATACTCTCATTATTTGAAGGAAATGGAAGGACGTCTTCAAAGCGTTTCATTTCGTTTCACGAAGAGTCAGCGAAATTCATTACACATCGTTTTTGGATTACTTGGCTATGCTCGAATTTGCACCCAATCTTTTCTCAATTACAGGAAACGAGTAAAATGAAATTGATCTCGAGTAGCACTTGAGAGGTTTTTTTTATTCGAGTTTCAAAAGACTAAAAATGAAATATTATATGTACCTATTGGCATTAAATTTCACGGTGATATATAATGACTTCTAAAGAAAATGTTACAATTGAATCACATTTGTGAACTTTTTACTTGAACTGAAGGTGCATTAAAATAGTTTATAAAGGAGTACCTATTACTAACAGTAAGTAAAACTTTACACTTTTTTTAATTACTGTTAAAATTCTACTTAAAAATTAACGGCATTTTTAAGCAAAAAAAAAAAAAAAATGACACGTCAACAGCATTAAACGTATATCCAAGTTAATTCTGGCATTATAATTAATTACCTAGTCAACCTTTGAAACACTGACGGATTAAAAAAATGTCATTAGTATGTGTGAAAGCATAAACATCATACAAATAAAAAAAAACTGGAAGTAAACATGTTGATACTTAATATTATTTTAATAACAATTTTCTTCGACTTCGTGAATGAGCGAAAAAATTACCGACAAAAAATATGTGAAATATTAACCTTCAGATGAATCGCTTACAATTCTAAGAATTTTAGCGCCAATTCTATAATTAAACATAAAAAATTAAGGTCATTTTAGCAATCCGTTTTGTATACATTTTGTATTGACATCAATCATTGCGACAAAGCTCGTAAATGAAAGTGATTTTAATTTTTTCATTTAAAAATAAATAGCACACTTCATTTTTCACCATAACTATTACAAATAAGTAAAGGCATTTATACTGCCGTCCTAAGCCCACTTAACGTAACTGACAAAACAATAATATCGAGATAAATGGACTTGAAAGTTTTATTCTAAATTTGTGTTTTTCTTCATATATTACTGATTTATTTAAACTTTTTTTTAGTGCATGAGGTTATTTTCTATTGTGTTTTGATGATTCTAAGGAAAAATTTAAAAAAAAATGAATACTTTAGTAGTTACGTCACTTCATTATTCATTACACTGAGCAACAAAAAATCACGTTTTTTAAAACCCAAAGCGGAGATTATTAAATCTTTACTAAATTTGACCCACTGAATTCGAATCCGACAGTAATTTTTGTTGGTGTGCTCTCGTTTATGAGATATTCGCGATTTAAAAAATTTAAAAAATATCCATTTTATATTATAAGCGCGACGCCGCGCCGGTAACATATCATAACGTGGTTTAAAATCATTTGCCGCTCGAATTAGTACGTAAAAATAAAATAAAAAAATATTGAGATAAACAAATCCTTATAAACGTGGTGAAATAAAAAAACTCTCCAAATAAATGCTAAATAACATGGGAAAAAATATGTAAAAAAAAAATATTTTTGACTTTAAAAATTCGCTAGATAATTAATTATAAGTAATTTTAAAGTAATAAAAAATCATAATCAATAGAAAAGATATCTGAATATTGCTTTCGATACTCACTTTGAGCACAGCGATCTTATATTTTGAGTTATAAACCGCAAAAGCCAAAAAAATGGATATTTTTTACATTTTTTAAATCGCGAATATCTCATAAACGAGAACATATCAACAAAAATCATTATCGGATTCGAATTCAGTGGGTCAAACTTAGTAAAGATTGACCAATCTCCGCTCTGGGTATTTTTTTTGTTACTCAGTGTTATTGATGGTATACATACATATGACTATTCCAAACTTCAACCACTCTATTTGAAAATAATTAATCTCTAACAATGTTATTTGATTATTCTTTTCAGAGTCTAAGAGTATAACCTCTTAGATGAGGGTTCTCATTGAACATAATGAGGTTGGTCATTTCACATGAATAATGATTATTTATAATTTTGAATACTTCAATTAAATCACCTCTTAATTTCCTCGTCTCCAATGTGGAGAGATTCAGTCTTTTCAATCTTTCATAAGGTAGTGACCGAAGTAAATATTGGATACGTTATTTTCGCCAAGTATTGGTGATACTATTTCTCTGCGCATGCAGATACGTTAGATTTAATAGCTTAAAAAAAGTCACTTTTGGATAAGGATACATTAATTTTGATATGAAAAATCGCAAGAATACACTCCCATAACCTCTAAATCACATCTAACTCATTTTCGTAATTTTTGTCAGTTACGTTAAGTGGGCTTAGGACGGCAGTATATACTGCTAACGAAAAACTAACGATTTATTATATGTACATATATTATAGCAATATAAAATAACAACCATTTAATTGAAACACTTACTATTATGTTTCTTACCGTTGAAATCATAAATTTTAAGGTGATTTAACATGTACCAACATTTGGTAGGTAGGTACAGCCTTGATTTCACATTTTAGTGGTTAATTTGTCTCAAAAACCCTTGAATTATTATTTAAACATCACGCACATTCACCACCTACGCACGTTGGCTGTACGGATCATATTTAAAAGCTAGATACGCTTTAACATTTTCAAAAGTCAGTAATGTAGGGTTGTAGAGACCGTAGATTCAAAGTTGACCTTTTAAGGGATCTGATTAAATGTCAACCACAAAATTAAAATATTGTACACTTATAAATAATCAGTTAACGTGATAAAAAAACGAATTTACGAGAGAAAAAAAAGATACATATGTATGTATGTAAATATCCACCTAATTATTACAACGATGCTTTTACTTTATTTAAATTCTTCAAATTGCATCTTTCAATATAGGGTATGAAGTAGCAATTTACAATTGTACATACACAATGGAACATTGAGACACTTATTTTGCTCAGATTTTTTATATTATTTATAAGATAATAACAATCAATTACCAAATAAAATTGATCATACTGCACACTCGCAAATTTTTGAGATTGATTTTTAGCAGTGGGGGTTTTCCGCAAATATGCTGTGGTTTATGCAGCGCGACCGAAATACCCATAGTGAGTTATCGCTTTCAATCTCTCTAAACCGCAGTTTAATTATAATAGCCTCATCTTTCGAGGAAGCTGCAGTATGTGCCGCTTCCGAGAGAGCACAGAAAACGGCCCGAGGCAAAGCTCTCGTCACGCCATGAATTATTCAAGGTGTTTCTACCCCACGCGAGCTCACATACCACAAAACAAAAGCTCGCACGCAACTATGGCGTAATGAATAAAAATTATATGAAAGAAATCGACGATAGTGCGAAAGCTTCCCCGCGACCACTTCTCAGATGAATAATTTAATAGCACATCATTAAATCTTACAAAAAAATACGACTTTTCACCAGCTAGGTACAATGGTATATATGTACTTACACTTACAATGCATTAAGTCTATCGCTAGACAAAAAGCAATTACAACAGTTCAACCCTTAGCTTAGCCGTGAGAAAATACAAATCTTGATCAATAAACTTATGGAAATTAGTTAAACTATCCGTGGGGCATGAGAACAAGTTGACCCGATACTAATGTTTGCTTGAAGCAAGCTCATTATACGTTCGACAAAACGTAAGACCGACACACCGGTCTTGTTTCGAATGCATGTGAATATTAAACGACGATAATGAGGTATTAATATTTCATTCGACGCACTGACAAGGTTTGGCGTTAAATGGCGCTACTGTGTGTAGTTTCTTTGTGGTCGGGGTGTACTAATAAATTCCTGGTGCATATAATGCACCAGGCATCCTGTGTACATTGTGCGCAACACGGTGCATGTATGCACAACGAACGCTACACAAAGATACGCAAGTACACTATCAAACATTCATCTCGACCCAATTTTGGTACAGTGGAGGAACACACTGTGAAGGGTGTTGTTCGAAGGATAAAAATCGAAACTCAAAACAATTACGATGATATCAAAGTGGATCGAACTACCGAGCTTACGTGGTGCAATAGGATCTTAGCAACACGTATGTACATACATAAACTCACAGAGGAAAATAGTATATATGTATGTATGTATGTAGCACTTCATTCAACTAACCAACATATTGTCCATAACTGTGTGTCACTCAAAAGGGGTTCTGTCGTCTTTCTACTTCCGATTCATTTCCTTGTTTACCCACGAAGTAAAATCGAGGGAAGAGCTCAAAGCGAGGGAAAGTCGATGAATGCGACCAATGGCGCACGACTCAATCCATTAATCTCTTTGGACAAATTCGTTTTTAGAGACGTGTTTAAATATACATCAGTATGTTTAAAAAAGCGAAATTTTCGCACACATGATGGATGATCGTTGTGGGAAAATTAATTAGGGTAACTCTTCAAAAATCAAATCTTAACGCGTACATACCCTCACATGTTTACCTACATACATATACATATATAGATATATTCGACAATAATTTCTTGAATGTGAAACGATTCGATGAATCGGATGGAATTTGAGCATATTCCAAAACGCGTGCAATTACAAAATGTTCGTTGCGCTAGCATTGTCATAAGTAAATTTATTCGGGATGATATGTATATAAAAAGATTGATGGTAGCACATCAGTCTTCATAATAATATATGAACAAAAAAAAGGTCGAAAAAACGTTAAAAATATGTATCTTCCATCTTGCATACAAAGAAGACAAGGCACAGCAATGTAATAAAACACCCCAATTTTTGTATGAGAATTTTAGGATAAATGTTATCAGTGAGTGAAAATTTGATTGATCAAATTCAACCGCTATCGAATTGTATAAAATGAGTAGTCGACGTTTTAGCGGTTTAAATAATACGCGCCATCGAACCGATTTGGCCAATCGTTCGGTGGCCAAAATAACCCCAATTTGTTCGAAGCTTTTGGTCGTACACATTGCCCTCGATTTTAAACCGTTCGTTCGGTCGCCGCTTTAACCGCAGAGTGTCTCGTTAACTGCAAGAGTTCTACTACAACTACTATGTACCCATGATACTATATCGCCATAATTCGCCATCAGACAATAGCGCCGGCGAGCTTGCAAAAGCTCGGCTTTATTTTTCACCCGCTAATAAATCCCCGAGAGGCGAAGACAGGAGACGGCACAATTTCTAAACCCATCTTTACGAGTCCGCAGATGTGCAACCGACACTACCATCTCCCGGGAAGATAAAGAATAAAGGTTTAACAGCGTTTTGGTACGGTTACATGTTAAACATCTCGCGAAACATTTATAACACAAAACTAGGTCGCGAGCCTCGCAGTATTTCAAAGCTATAAACTTATCTAAGGTACGAATCGTAAATAAAGTAAAAAATAAAAACGGGGAAATGTATGAAGCGTAATTTACAAGTGACAATCATTTTTTCTGCAAAAAGTACCTATTTCAAGGGAAAAATGCTTCGTATTGAATATTTTTACCGTCATACGCGCGTTATTGAAGTTATTGAAGGGTTATCGGCCGTAAACATGCCTATCTCGGCACGTTTTCCGTTTCGATCGACCTTTAACTCTGGCGAGCTTCGGTTGTACGTAGAGAGGAGAGAGAGGGTTACGTCTCGAGTTACGACGTTGCGGGCCATTTTGGGAAACGGCGGTTTAAAGCGAAGAAGATGAAAAGATTAAACCAGCCGCTGTACGCCCGTCACGCAGCACACATCAAGCTTTAAGTTGCTTAAGTAATAAGTTGCGCTCGGAAAGTACGCTTTGGCACTTTGATATTATCCTGCCGTCAAAATTATAATGGGGACCCGTAAGAGCCTCGAAGAAGAGGGGCTCCTGCCAGAGGTGGGCCCAAAACGCTGCGAGAATGTCAAACATACTCAACCTTTTATTACTTTTCCATATTAAAACGCGAAATTAATTGTAAAGCGGGCGCGCTTTAAAAGCGCGAAGATTAGGGAAAGTTGACCCAGTCTTACAGATTATGTCGACACTGTTGACTAATATGATGGTGAACTTCAAACTACAATTAAATTGCACAAGGTCACATTTTCAAAATTATTTTTTTTATTTCCAGTTGTGGCTATTATGAATCAAGTATAGCCACATGTGTTGTTTATTTTTATTTATTTATTGATTTAAGATAGATTGAGATACTAATTACAATCAAATAGTAACTTAAAGCTAAAATTACAAAATAAACTTATTTATCGATTAGCACTTACATACATTTACAGAGGTGCTGTTTTAAGGCTGTCAGGAATCTATCAATTTTGTTTATATTTCTGAGATCTTTTGGCAGGCCATTGTATTCAACAACACCCCTGTACAAGATATGTACTTCTCCTAGATCTACCTTATTTTAAATTCTTAACTAAAAACTTATTCTTACCCCTAGTATTATGACTATGTATATTATACCCCGTTGTTAAATACTTATTAACTCATTACTGTAAATAGCCCAAAAAGCGAATTGAGCCATCATATCTACATATGTATGTACATATATCAAATACGTGTTCTATGCATTTTTACTTTCATATGTTAAAATGTCAATGTCAAAATAAGACTTGACTAGATTATTATTATTCAAATGGCAAATGTCAAAATGTATTGTATTTTCAAGATATAAATCAAGATATTACAAAAAATGTGTTAAAGGTCAGGTCATATCTCATATTCAAGTCATTATAATTTAAGTATCAATTAAACGTATTGGTGTTTTAACCCAAGCTTCATATTTATGAAATACAAAATGTGAAAGTATAAAAAAATTATAATACACGTATGTATGTACATACATATGTATGTACATTCATAAGTGTGGGTTTGCGATTACTTTAAGATCACCTGTTTAAATCGACGTCGCGATAATTAATAACTCAATAACCCAGTAGGTACTGCAGTATGTCCTCTTGCGAGATGACTGTCATTTAAAAAAAAAGCTGCTCAAAAAACACGATTAAGGCCACTGGACTCTTGTTATTATTGCGGGCGTAACGAAAGCTTCCTTCGTGGAAAGTGACGTTATTTTTGTGACCGCAAAGGCGAAATGGACACTGTTTATAACCTTGGCCGTCGAAAAGCTCACAAATTAAAAATGATAAAAAGCTCGCGGCCGCATTAAAGAGTCCTTTTAAAGTACTACTTAATAAGAAAATGGCGAGAGCGGGGGGGGGCAAAAAACGTAGAGTTTTAAAATTATTTTTAAGCCCTTCATTATTTACTTTGCACTTAATGGTCGGCGTTAGCGATTTATATTTACACCGCAACGTGCGGGGACAAAATTAAAAATGCTTAATTTGTGTATCTTTATGAATATTAACGGTTTGGTGGCATTAAACTTTTCAAATTAAGGTCGTTATCGTCCCTTTCTTGCGAAAACTGTGAAATAAAATCAATTAAAATTTAAACCCACCTACCAATCGTTCGTTTGTGACGTTAAGAAGTGTAGACAACCAACCTGTAACAAATTAAAATTATTATTTATCAAACTGCTTCAAAAACTCAATTAAATTATGATGAAACGAAAGAATTTCAAAAATTTTACTCATATTTTTTCATTATACGTACATAAGTACACGTTTGATACAAAAGTGACCTACCAGTTAGTGTTTTTTTTTAATTTTGAATAAAGTACATGTATATATATAAGGTTGTTAGTGTGTATGGTACACGTTGTGTGCAAGTGTGCATACAAACCAGCTCCTTTGTAAAATTTCACTACACTATCATGATGCAACAATGAACCTCCATTTTGACCTGTTCATTAAAATATACATATACCTGCAAAACTTTCCTCTCGCATCGAAACGTTTCCGCCTTGAATATAATTAATTCTAGGTAGTTGAAAATCTGTGCACAAACGCTTTTGATTGAAATATTGTACATAATTATGAACGTTAAAGCGAGAATTTGTATTTAGTTTAACCATTTGAATATTTGAATGGTCACGAAAACCGAATTCATTATGCGCCAATGCACTTACACTACCAGCGCGGAGAGATTCGCAAACTTTAGTACCTACACAAATAGCAGATTAATGCCATTAAAAGTTGTGAATTCATCTACATAGAAAGTCGTTTTGTACACTAGCATAAGATGAGCTTATTAGTTTAAAACTCTAGGCTACAGCTTGCGTCGACTTTCCGAGAAAACAAAAATGCACACTTGTGTTCAAAAAAAATTAAAAACTTGAACGAAGCTGAACTTAGTTATTAAAAGGATGAAATTTTCAGACGACCTTTATGAAATTTTATCCACATTTATCGACGTATGGTGAATCAGCATGAGCCTGATTTTTTTTATGCGATGTTCGTGCATAATGAGCCAACCATCAATCAAGCCTTGGGTATTATGGTCATACTCGACCAACGCCAGGTGTGCTAAATAAGGGTTGCTCCACTCGAGGACCCTATTTACGTCCCCAGCGCCGTGCAAACGAGTCGAGATGAGACAGAAGATGCTGGTGATGGTAGTGATGATAATGATGATGAGGATCGAGATAGTATTAGCGATTACCCCGTCCAGGTAAGGAAACCCTCACTAGCGTCACTAGCCCCGACAACAATATTAACCCGGTGAATATATTATGATACACTGTTGTTAAGCAAGGGAACAAATGGGAGAACATACTCGCATACATATAAATGAATACATAGCAATTTTTCATTTCGTGAATGGGGCTTAATTTTTTTACTGTGCGGATTTTATCTATTGTAAATAAAATACAAAGCAATTTTCTTCGAATTTTCATAAGTAGCAATCTTCAAAGTCGAAAGTGTTCTGTAAGACAATACAATCAGATACGGTTAATGGGCGTCGGGGAAGAAGTCTCGGTAATCACACGGAATTCTTAAAATGTTGTCAGTCTCGAAAGGAAACTTGGCGTTTTATGGAAATAGGAATCTAATTTTAAAACCGTATAGGCGTTTGAGGACGTTAAGAATTTTGTTAAGCTAACACAAAAGATGTCTTGTATTTCAATCCGAAACAAAACCTAAGGTTTTTTATGTACCTATGGATAGAATGAAAATGTGTGTGTTGTACAATGGGGGTTAAATATTGATCCTATATGTATGGCGAATCAGTTCTTGACAATATAACCCTGCATAATAAATATGTATATTCGCTTCAGCGAGCTAGCGGCTATCTGGGGTATTGATTAAAATTTTACAATTTTACAGCCAAATTGAAAAATTTGAATTCCTGTTGTATTTTTTTAACGCACTTTGACTTTTAGCGTTAATGACTTTTCGCTTCGTGTATTTAAAAATACACGTGTGATATATTGCGTCACATTAATATAAATAGGCTTTTACTTGTGGTGACACACTTGAAAGTGTGCGCGGTTGTTTTTGCGGAAACTTTGTAACGCATAATTTTTCATGGGAAAATTGCAAGCTCTTTCAGGTTTTCCGTCGAAACTTTTGTATTTGACAAAAAAAAAACAAGGAGAGCTTGTCAGTTACACGTGTGTAGTTCACAAAACGTTATACAACGCGAATCGAGCAAGCCCAACGAAAGGTCGTTTTAATGCGGGAATCGAAATATGCACGTGAACGATTTTCAAATGGCAAATTTTACCCCCCGTATAGCCCGATGCTGTGATCCGACGCCGGAATATTGCGGTTTTCCCTTTTTGGACCGTCATATTACATATAATTTAAAATGTGAGCTGAGCGTAAAACACCCTGTTCTGACCATTCACTTTATGCACGTGCGTGAGTATCGGTTAATGTGCGTACGTGCGCAATTTTTCCATTTTCCGGGGAAATATTTACAACAACGGGAAATTCTAATAACACCTCACTTCCACCACTCAAATAAGATAAACAATAGAGCTTATCAGATACGCAACTTACTCCACTATGGACGAGAGAACAAAACACTGGACTATGGGAATAAATTCAATCGGTTTTATAAGAAATAAAGTAAAAAAATGGGCGGACGCGAGGATTTCGCAATTCTCGAACATAGTATCTACAACGTCAGTGGTTAAAAACATTTTGTTGGTATAATAAAATTTTCTCGGATGGATACTGCGTAAATTTAATGTAACGATCTGTCCACACGCTTTAAGTGAGTGTAAAAAGAGGGAAATATCCCACCCTACAGAAAGCTCCACGGACTCAAACAAGCTAAAACGCCTTATACATACAAAGTCAAAATGCGAAAACATTAAAAATAAAATCTGATGTCGCCAACAAACGAGTTTATAGTGTGATGAGAAAATATTTATTAAAAAGTGTGAGTTCATTTTATTTCACTGCTAGTAACAGTAGTAACTGCCCGTTGACAGTGTCATCGGGTGACGGATGGTTATCGTGTCATGAGTGAGGTTATGTAGCGTGAGCGCTTCGGAGCGTGTGAGCGGAAAACACCTACATTCTCCTCAAGACCCTCACACGAGGCCACCACTCCCACCCAACGAATATATGTACGTGCCGTGCCGAGAGTGAGGTTATGAAGCGTGACCGCTCCGCTCAACCCGTGTCGTGTGAGTGAGTGAGCGTATGTGTACGTGCCGTGAGTGTATGCAGGCGTTCCGTGGCTAGGCTACCCAACCAGCTAGGCAGATTATATACATATGTATGTATATAGTAATTATGCAAATATTTTTTTCGTTAGTTATGTATATTTTCAAACGCATATTTTCGTGCTTAAGATCATTGTCAATCATCGGAATTGTCATTCGACGCATATTACTACGTTTAAAATATATTTAAAACCACTGCATGTCCTAAAATGACAGGCATAATCGAATTATGAAAAAAAGCGTATCGGTGTCACAATTACAAATCATTTGTCAAACGATTTCACAAGTGTACATGTTGTACATTATACGAATATAAAACAGGCATCAAATTATTCAAATTGAATTTATAGCTATCTAATGAATAATGATAATTTTTATGTAGTATTAAACAAAATCAATAACGATAAATCAATTTTCATACACAGATTATAAGCGCGAAATTTGCGATATGCATAATTATAACAATTTAATTCATTTTATACGAGTATTCCCATATACCGATTAATTATATTATATTTATAAATGCGTAATTATCGCAGTGCTTCTTTGACCTATTACTTATCAAAGAAAAACAAACAACACTTATCTATGTACAGTCTAGTGACAAACATTCCCTACACTACAATTCAAATTTCCGTTCAAGTGAGTTCCAGCAGGTGCATATAACCATCACACATTGCAACAACCCAACGGGAATCATGCGAATCGGTGCATTATCGGAAAACGATTCGAGATGATCGAAAATTTTAACGTACTGCGGCACCATTAAAAGTTTTTCTCGGTGAAGTGAGATTTTCGCTAAAATGCGAATATCCGGATCATCTTTTCCAGAAATCGACCTCATTTATACTACGTATAGTTTCTGAAAGACGCGATATAACTGAAGTTGATAAATATATACATAAACAAGCATTCGAATGTGTTGCGCGGGGAAGATCATCCGAATCCTCACATGCTATGTAAAAATATGGAAAATTCACCTTATCGATGGTGGAAATCCAGGTTTTACGGTTGCGTAAAGTTTAGGGAAAATTTGACGAGTTTCTCTTGCCGCATGTTTGCGTTTCCCTTCTAGGATTACAATCTATCTGCTTCGTATATAATATTTTAGCGGTTTGCTATACATATTGCTTGCTTTCATAACGACGGCGAAAAAGGAATTACGTCGATATGGAAGAGTTTTATCGGAACCTTTCTAACTTTGCTTTTATCACATTTCTATTTGTATATCAAACGAATTGTATTGAAACGGTGACACAACGCTCTCATCGATAAAAGGTGCTTTTGGCGCCGTTGGCTTTGTCGTTAACTTTGCACCTCCTCTCCAAACACTAAGGACAAACTTCGCAAAAGATCATTATGTGTATATTAAGTTTCAAGCCGGATTTACCGGTTGCCATATTAAAGAAAATGTTCTCGAATAACTTTTGGCGAAGATTTGAAACGGCCTTTCTTCCACTTCGACTTTGCCTTGGGCGTGTTGCCAGTTGAAAAGATAACGAAGGAGCAGATTCCTCTTTGTGATTAGGCGAGATATTATCGGCACTTTCGCTTCGAGGACACTTCTCGAAGGGATTGATTATTTTTGGTATTAAAGTTTTTGATTAACTTTCCATTTCTTGATTGAAATGCGTGAATTTACGTTTCCGTTCCAAATTACGCCCATCAAATCTTAACAATGAACCCTACACAATATCTAAAAATTTACAAACAAGCAATTAGAAAAACAATTTAATCACGACAAAAAATGTCTATTTAAGCCGTTGTTTCTAGTGACGGTTAATACAGAACGCTGATAAAAGACACAAATGGAACGTACCTATTACCCAAGTTATATTGGACAAAGCATTTCTCGAGAGTGTCGTGGGCACAATTTGCATATCATTAAGCCAATGATAACACCCGCGCAATCTATGTAAAAGTCTACCTGTTTAATTAAGTCAAAATGAATGCACCGACTGTGTGGCAGCTCCAAAAAATATATACGTTTTTGTTCAACACGTTAACGACTACATAATATAAGTGAAATGAATGAATGAATCTCATCAAAATAAATGATAGAATCTAGCGGGGAAGTTGCCAAGTCGGCCTGTGCGATCCAGTGACTCGAATAAAATTCGAATATTACATTATAGGGCGATAAATTCACTTCAAAAAAATCTTTCAGATAGCGTTCTTTATACTGGCGGAGATATCGTCCCAAAAAATCTCATTTCAATTTAAAAAACACAATCGCATCAAAAACGCAAATTGACATGGCACATTCACTTTTCCATATCGGGCAAAATAATCGTTCATTAAAACTGGCAACTGCCCATTTTCCATTATAAAACGACAATATGTACGCTTTTTAATTACAATCACGTTTAAAAGTACAGTAACGATGCGAACACTATGCTAATAGCATTGATCAATTAGATTTAACTGTAATCAGTGACAAATAATAACAGCGTAATTACAAATTTGATTGAATAATATTATCATTATGATATTACGCTTGTAGAATGTACATAAATTTGTACATACTAGAAGGCCATTCATTTAACAGGTGCTCAGTCACAAATCACGAGAATACAGACCAGCATTTGAAAAGTTCATATCGAACAGATCTCAGTGTCAATTATAGAGTCCAGCGATTGCTAGAAGATGGAAAAGTGTGTGGAATCAAAAGCGGAAACAAATCTAGAAGGGATACCCCAAAACCTAGATTCATTAGCACGTACAAACAAGTGTGAGTCTATGGGATTTAATTAGAGCGACAACGTGTGTGTTCCTTCCGTTGCCCGTCAGGAACAAATATTTATGTTTTCCTTTCAATCCTCATCCTGACACGTGAAGTCTCTACTACTCATTACCCAGCAGAAGTAGACGTTCGGAAGCAGTGGGTACAAACGACAGAAATAGAACTAGAACTCTGCAACTACATATATCGAGTTCTTCGCCTGCTGGAATTGAAAGTACCAACAAGTTCAACTGCCCGTATATGTTGTGTCAAGGCAAAACCAAAATCTATTATTGTACGAGACAGCTCTATGGGGGGAGATGGTACAATATCGGTTAATATAAAAAAAAAATGATACGATATCGTATACATACACATCTGTCTTTTTGCACGTAATAATACTACATATGAATATAAGACACGCAAATATGTAGGATACATATTTAAAATGGTATGTGATGGACCGAAGTTATGTAGTTTGTTAAACTAAATGCAAATAACCCTCACTGGACCAAGGTAGGTAGTTAGTATTACTGTCCGCCAAAATCGGAAATAATTCAGATATGCAATTCGCACATAGTTCCTAAGGGAATAAAATTGTCCTGCGCCAGTTCGCCATACACTATATTATCAACGCATATAATTTACAATATATGTACCTACATACATACATACATATGTATGTGTGCTTTAAAAAAATGTAAAAGGAATACGATGACGAGACATGGGTATCGTTTTTCAAATCCTTTCAAAAATATGCACTCGTGTGTATAACAAATAACAAAGATGCACTTATATGGTCGCGGTGTACTTTTACGTCTTGAGCAAAATATGCACGGTAAGCAACGTCGATGTGATTTTCATTGTTGTTTTATTTTCTCAATATGCATATTAGTATGTTCGTATATGGCAATAGTTACAAGCACTAAAGCGGCACGTGAAATTCATTTTTGAACATCTCGACTCGAGTTTTTGGCAGATACATGTTTACGTTTACAAATTTTAAAGTATATTTACGGAAGAGGCGTATTGTTTTGTTTTCAGATAAAATCTAGCATCTAAGCGTAAAAAGCATTACTCGACAGGAGCAACCAAATAAATTGAGATGGCGAAATGTCTGGCATTATCGAATCAAACGGTCACAAGTACCGTGTCGTTCTTGCCTCCATTAGTAAGGAAAAGCGAGCGGCTTCGAAGCCAAAGATAACGATGTAAAAGCAAAACAAACAAAACGACCCCAGCCAACTGATGTTTATTTAGATTCTTGTACTAAAAGCACCACCAACTAACATCCGGACCGAAAGGGAAAAGGACTCTCGTCCGAAATTGGAAATGCGAAAAAATTAACATATGCCAAATAAATTCTACCTACACACATATTCCGTAAGCCCGTAAGCGAATCGTGTCAAAATAAATGTTGACCTGAAACACGACCCAGATATGTTTACTTCCGAATATTGCCGGTGTTATATTTGGATCTCTCTCTTCGGATGCTAGAAAAATACAGTCGGATATAAAGTAAACCGAGTACACCTTTATTCCGTCAAACGTGAATATATTTTGGAATGCAAATAGCCTGGTATGCAAGTAATTATTATCGAAGATTCACAACGTTCTAAACGACTAGTCAAACGATTATACATCAAATATTCCAGTTGTAGAGATAGTTGATAGTTATTTATACCTAGGACAATTGGTGAATATGACTGGATGTAAAGAAGAAAAAATAAAACGAAGAATGAAACTAGGAAGGAGTGCTTTTGGAAGAATGAACATAGTTTTTAAATCCAACATTTCGCTCTGTATAACAAGAAGAGATCGTAAGAGGAATACATGGGTAAGAAGCATGACCAAAGTGGCAAGATGTAGCGGAACGTGTGAAAAAGTTGAAGTGGCAACGGGCTGGACACATAGCGAGAAGAATGGATGGCAGATGGACGCGAGAAATACTGGAATGGTACCCGAGAGGATGTGAAAGAAAGCAAGACAAAGCAAGTGGACGATGGGCTGATGAATTGAGAAGACAAGTTGATTCAGATTGCTCAAGACAGACATATGTACATAAATGGAAGAGGATTGGAGAGGCCTTCATCTAGCAGTGGATGGTGAACGGCTCAAAATGACAATGATGATTCCAGTTGAATTACGTACATTTCCTCGAAATTAATTCTAGAAATCAACAAATTTCACAGTTAAACAAACACTAGAATGTACACTTCTTATGTACATACATACATATACTATTTTTAGATATCCTCATTCTTAGCAACTTTTACAACTGAATGTCAAATAATATTACTGCAAGGTTATTTGTGCAATTCCTTTCAAATTGCGAGAGCAGAAAGATGCTCGACATGTAAACTTATTAGCATTTGTTCAAGGTACAAATACGCGATACGCCCGTCTGATTAAGGCTCAGATTCGCGCCCGGCGTCCAATTTGTTGACTCGTTCCATGTGAATTGTTTCCTATCGTTATTGCAGAACAATATCAAAATACAACGATGCTCAAACTGTATCTCAATAGACTGGGCGATAAAGAAAATTTAACGATTATGCGATTCGCGATTATGGTCGCGCGCATATTTACTACGTAACGTGCAATGACCATAAATATACGAGCGAATGTGCATCTATTCGACGACGACGATACCTCGTCGCTTAACACAAGAACAGATAAAACAGGATGCACCTTTTATTGCTGTCGCCATTCATAAACTTATTGCTTTTGCAGAGTTTTACGACGTCTACGGCGACGACGTCGTATAGTTTTTACGCGAATCATTAAAAGCCCTTTAGAAAGTATGGACGATAAGGGATAATGCGCGGACTTACAAAGACTTTAAATTTGCATGTTTGGATTCGTTAAACTCGGAATACATCAATTCGACGACGAGACCAGATCGTGTCTTGTGAGTAATACATCGAAAAGTGCACTCAATTTCGCAATATTATACATTCACGTATTCGATTTCTTATACAATTGAAAGTATACACTGCTGATGTAACAGAAAGTAAAGGTCAAAGACCACCCCACCCGCCCATGATGCATTGTATCAATTAATTATTTCAAAATGCACAAATTGAACCATGCACACGGGGGAGAGATTGGAACGCATTGCAACGGATAAAACACTAATGGAAGTCTGCTGCCCGCTCAAGCTCACTTTAATGAAATACATCTGTTTTATTATGAACTTACACAATTCAATTAGTTTCGAACAGGTTGGATTTACCGATGGTAAGTTTATAATGACCCGAGCCGCTCTACAGAGGTAATTTGTTTCGTGACATCAAGATTAGCGAACGACACGCTCTAACGTTATTTATTTTCTTAATTCGTGCCGTAATAAACTACATCAGTAATCTTGTATATATGGTATGTAAATAAATCTAATTGAATAAATAACTGACTGAGATTATAAAAAAAATGTTTTGGAATTTGCGATTCCTACGCTTAAGTACTTCAACATGACGTCAATTCGTGAGATGAGTATTAGCAAATTTTAATTGATTTGACTGTGAGTAGATTATTTGGATGACTTTCGAGAAATACAATTAATGTAATCAGATGAGAGTAAAACTGATAATTCTCGAAAGCGAAAAACTGCACAAAGAAATCGATTGTACTTGATCTTAAAACGAAATCATACATTGGAATTGAATTTTCATATTCGATCAATGAAGCGACGTGTATGTATGTATGTACTTTCAATCAGCATTCATCTACAACGCGATAAAAATAACAAGCAGATAAAACCACTTTCTCACACAATGACTTAATCTTTATTTGGTTTATTACGTATCTGAAGTGATAAATACTGTCAAAGGTACTTTACTCAGTCGTGAGATAAAGTTCTGCTTTTGAGTCAAAGGTGTTTGTGCTAGACCGGAATTTCTACGTCATGACGCGACGCGTGACATCGAGATTTGTTTAAAGTCACGACCCATGCTTGTATTTCGGTTCAACTGTACGTATACATATACTTGTACATATTGCATCTTGTATTGACTCAATTAACGATAAGACAAAAAGTGCCGGAATGCGGTGTCTTCGAGAACCATGAATACACAAGTTACACAAACAGTTGCAAATGTTAGTACATATAGAGGTCTGCACGGGCCGAAATTTCAAAATTCTATCCGGTCTAGTTCGAAATATTTTTAAAACTTTTTTTAACGGAGTCCAAGTCCGCCCAATGTCCGAATATTCACTTAAATTAGCGACTAATTTGGCCCACGGGCCGGGCCGGGTAGACCTCTAGTACATAGATGTACGTCAGATCTGATGCCGTAAAGGCACGTGTGTTATTTTTTATCGTCATTTTTGACGGTCGAGGCGATCAATCACCATCTTAACCTAGAATGGTGAAAAGGAAAGTAGGGGATTGAAGCAAGCTAACACTTATTAAGGGAGGTAAGGATGGAGGGGTTGGAGCTAGAGCATAATGTTCTCGCCCAGCATCCCTCTAACTAATGATGATTGAATTTCGCGCCATAATCGCGACCCGTGAATAAACACGATTACCAATTTCGCTGGAACATCTCTCATTTCTCGCCCGTCCGCCAAAATTTCCTGTAATTCCTTTGTTAATTGCTCGCAGGCTAAAGGTTACCGGCGATTACGGGCCCCTAATTAATTTTGACGCAAATTGGCGCAAACCCCATCCTTTCCTATAATATCCCACGAGGGATCGTTTCGTCATTGCTGTTTCCAAAAAAAAATTTAATAAGTGAAAACTCACCAATGAATTCAAAGTACACAGATTTTCAACGTTACCTCAGTGCCGTTAAATAAAAGTGCGTAATAATTTAAAAAAAACGACCCCTCTCCCCCTTTAGCCTATTAAGAAGTTTATAATTCATATTTAGCTTGTTGAACTTGCGGTACACTCAGTTCTAACACATTAAAAATACATAAAAAAATAAATATTTCGACAAACACGAGTAGGTATGATGATGATCGCATCATCGGTCGACTAAACACAAAACCAACATACGTACATACATACATATACATATGTAGGTACAGAGAGAATCGAAGCAATTTATCTTGTCGAGATTACACTCAAATAATAAAAATAAACGGACGTTGCAATATATCGAGGCCAAGTTGAACGAACCCCGTTCCAATGATTTATCAATACATAATTTGAGCCAACACTTTCTGTGAAGTCATAAACATCGGCCGTGTTTACTTTTATACTGGAGAACATCTCTCTCACTGCGAGGGCATTTATCGCACTTTAGATAAATACGTGTATGTATGTATACCGAATCATGTTTCAGTCGATTTAAATAAAACACGAAACTCATCAACAAACAATACTGGATCGATCGCCTTAAAAGATATTGGCCAGCGCTCGGTTATTTTCGGTGGGAATTCTGATTCAGCACAGACAAGGGTAACGTATCAGAAGGCTAAGCCGTAAAAATGGATCAACAGTTACAAATGCGATTCTGTGCAAGAAAAATAAAATACATGCAAAGGTGCTTATTATGTTCCTGAAGTCTCCTAATTACAGAGTATTGCCGGTTAAAAAAAACATTACACGATATAAAGTATATTCAGCTATAGGTATTATGGTATAAAAGTGGAACGTCATACGTATGTATATTTAACCGACAGTAGAGAAGAAATAAATATAGAGAGATAAGAAACGTTGGACATATTACACGTTCGAATAACAGACAATCTTATCGGTGAAATAAAAAAAAACATGAACAACGAAAGATCAACGGAAAACACTTGAGCCGTCTAAGATTCGCTGACGACATAGTCATAGTTGCATGCGACTCAGTAGATTTACAAAATATATAAACACAATTAAGCAGCGAAAGTTTGAAAGTAGGCCTTAAAATTAATTTTAATATAACTAAAATTATGTTTAATGAATTTTACAGGCAAAACATATGTAGTCACAGTAGATAATCATATTGTAGAGATAGTTGATGGTTATTTACACCTAGGACAATTGGTGAAAATGACTGGATGTAAAGAAGAAATAAACCAGGATGGAGTGCTTTTGTAATAATGAACACAGTTTTTAAATCCAACATTTCGCTATGCTTAAAGAAGAGGCATACTTACTACCAATGCGTACTGCCAGTTATGACGTTTGGATGTGAAACGTGGATGCTAAATTCAAGAATGTTACGTAAGATCCAGTGCACACAGAGAAGCATGGAAAGATGTACAACTCGGTATAACAAGAAGAGGTCGTAAGAGGAAAACATGAGTAAGAAGCATGGCCAAAATGGCAGCTACATATAGTGGAACGTATGAAAAAGTTGAACGCATAGCGAGAAGAATGGATAGCAGATGGACGCGAGAAATACTTTGGAAATACTATCAGAGAGGATGTGTCGCTGGACACAGCGACAAGAATGGATGGCAGAAGGACGTAAGAAATACTGGAATGATATCCGAGAGGATGTGAAAGAAAGCAAGGTAGACCAAGTGAACGATGGGCTGATGAATTGAGAAGAATGTTTGGAGTCGAGTGGATGCAGATTGCTCAAGACAGACAGGAATTGAAGAGGATTGGAGAGGCTTTCATCCACCAGTGGATGGTAAACGTGATCATGATGATTATTGAACAACGAAAGAAGTGTATGTACAGGAGACAACTTACACAATTAGAGAAAACTAAGCACGATTACAAATCAATAACATATTAATAAATTTTGTCCAGATCGTGAAAGTCACATCCAAGGATGCATATTATTATAGCCAAGTGGACACAGCACACGAACGTCCCACGTTTAATTGTGGACAATAAGTCCACTCGAGCGTCACGAACATAATTGGCGATATTTAAATGAGACGAGATGCGATCGGTTTCGAATCCGATGACATCTTCTCTCTGAACTTGCACGTAAAAGCTGGTCTGACAGTTCGTACCACGTACGATGCTGCCGAGCTGAATGTGTACATTTATATAAATTACTTCCAATTAAGCAGCCAGTTCGGGCGTAAACCAGACGACTCCATAAAGCAACCTTCAGATGCTAGTTGACTCCAGGCATAAATTACACCCATTGAAATAAAGCATACACGTTTGCATCACATTGACTGGGTATATTTTCGTACATTTGACTCTCCACCAAACATTAAACTTATGATTCACAACAAAGCAACACATCCAATTCATTCGGATACCGATCCTAGGGAGCTCTGATTAGACAGGAATGCGGCGTTGAATTACATCTATCAGATCCCTCGTGTATCTTCGTCCGAATAGAATGGAAGACAACACGAAACAAGCTTATCGACTTGAGCCTTGTAGAACTGTGGAAAACTTAATATCGACCAAAGTGCGTACACTAAATGAAAAAAAAAACACTATACATACATGATTAATGACAGAAGTCGCGGTCGGTTGAAGCTTCTGACTCTGCCTACGGGGGATTCCTTCTTATTACACTGTGATGAATTTGGATAAAGCACAATAAGTATTGTTCGCCTAATGTTGTCGCAACAAAAAATATCTCCTCTCGACAAGCCGCTGGCCATTGTCGGTGCTGTGATTGAGTGAAGTATGCGGACCGTAGAAGAAAACATCGAGAGTAACTAGAGATAAACTTTAATCAACCAGATAATTTAATATTTCAAATCAGAGCAAAATAAATATGAATTAATTCAAACAATGTAAATGTTCATATAAAATCATCTCGTGATCGTGAATGAAAATTCGATAGAGCAATTTGTCTAACGATGAATCATTACCATTAGGTACATCGTTATACGTATGGTCGATTAAACGCCAACATATCTCAATTTTCATCTGCAAAAGGCATCTATGCATTTAGTTTAGTCATATCCGTTCTTCCAAACGCATCGTGCATAACGAATGAATCATAAAAATATGTATTGAATAATGTTTCAAGTTCGCAATATCCTACTTATTAAAGGACAGACACGGCTTGTAATCAATTTTCAGATATTCTCACTACAGCCATTAGCTCTGAAAGTTTTACAACTCGCGACTTTAGTGTCGCCCTAACTAAGACGCGCGAATACATATGTATATCAATTTTCGCAGAACGTGTCTGCGCTTTTAAGCTCATTATCTCGCCTACAGTATACGCAGGTGTCAGTTTTTTTTATATATAAAAAACGGTAATTTAGGAATATTGCTAAATTGTCGTAAAATATAGGATTAAGGGATGTCAGACGGCAAAGGCGATAAAGCGTAAAACCCCGCTGTCACAAAACCCCGATGAAATCGCCATGTTTGCCGTCACCAACGCTAGAAATCCTGCTTAGATTCGATCTAAAACCTTATTTCCTAGTTTATACGTAATAGGATAAATAGTAAATCGGTACATGCGTGCCAATGTGCGGATTCTGAACGGATTGCAATGTAAATATCCCATTAAAACTTCACATTTAAGCAAACTTCGCACGTTAAATTGCCAATACTGTTGCGACTTTCAGCCACCAAAACAACGGATCTTACGTACCTACCTATACAAGTTGATACGTCATCTAATTGCTTTTCGCTAGATTCTATAAACGGATTCCAATGTCCCTCGATAAATCTATAATGTCTTTTTTAAAAAGCGGCTACCGCTCCAGCTTCAATACTCGAAATGGTTCAATATCTCATTCTGTCACAATACGATTTCTTATTAAGGAGAACTTGCGGAAAAATTCTTCGAGTTTGCTCGAATCTTAAAGATACATTAAAAAATCAATTGTGACAGCCGAGATACGGAACGAAAAGAAACTTAAGTGTACATTATACAGGATTTTGAACTACCTAAAAGAAACCCAGATGTATAAGATCGATGGAATGTCACAAAACAGGGGGTCAATATTAACGGAAGGCACTTGAGCCACCTAAGATTCGCTGACGACATAGTTATAGTTGCATGTGAATCAGTAGATTTAACAAAATAGATTAAAACAATTAAGAAACGAAAATATGAAAGTAGGTTTAAAAATTATTTTTAATAAAACTAAAATCATGTTTAATGAATTTTGCACGCAAAACGTTGTCGCAGTAGATAAAATCACATTGTAGCAGTGCTCGAAATGGAAATTTTCACGAATGGGAGCGCTCGATAATTTTCAAAAAATATCAAACGACCTTTTTTTTTTAACTATATGTATAGAAAATGTACGTATGTACATTTATATACGTACATATATTATAACACCAAAACACTTACGTAACATATGTACACCAATATAAATGAATTTATGGTTGTATATATTAGGTTATTAGTATTATTATTATAGAAACTGTATTACATATGTACATACATGCACAATTTACACGGTTAATTTTTTTCAAATTTGAATAATTGTTAATATCACTATTTAGTTAGTCACGTCCAGTAATTATAATTCAGACAACTTAAAAAATGTTGCTAGAAAAGTGTTTGTTAGTGATGAAGTGCAGTAATAAAATATAAATAAAAAAAATAATCAAGCGATTCCCGATGATAGATTGAAATTGCAAATACGTTCGTTAAATTCAAGTTCTCTCATCAGAGGGACAGGCAAGACTGAAGTATTTTGAAATTTTGGTTCCTTTAGTATAATGGTAGCGGTACAGCTGCTTTAGAAATTTTGTTAAAATAAGAAAGCCGACAATTCAAAGAAAGATATCGTAAATTATCGAAATGACCGATGCCCCGAGAGGAACCCGTTGCAGTTCGACCATAGTGTGACGGACAGTGCCGACCATAAAGCAATAAAACTTTTTGCGCATAAAAACCCTCGAATTCTAAATGTTATCTTCAAGTAACATAAGTGCATCCAGCTTTTTCAAAACATGGCTTTTGGCTACAGATAAGATGCCTTTGTCGGAATTGAAATGTAAAGAATTTAACTTTCAGTCAAAGATTGTGATTTAGGAGTTATAAATGTAAAAAAAAATTCAACTTCTAACATTTTTTCGGCCATAATTATTGAAAGAGCACGGAAATTTTGGTTTTTTACGAAAGGGAGCGCTAAATTTACAGATTTCACGAAAGGGTACGCTACGTTTCAAATTTCACGAAAGGGAACGCCCGCTCCCTGCCGCTCCCGCTGAATTCGAGCACTGCATTGTAGAGATAGTTGATAGTTATTTATACTAAGGACAATTGGTGAATATGACTGGATGTAAAGAAGAAGCGCTTTCAAATGGATGAACACAGTTTTTAAATCCGACATCCCGCTGTGCTTAAAGAAGTAGGCATACGACAAATGCCTACTTACTGCCGGTTGTGACGTGTGGATGTGAAACGTGGATGCTGAATTCAAGAATGCTACGTAAGATCCAATGCACACGGATAAACGTGGAAAGATGTATGCTCGGTATAACGAGAAGAGGTTGTAAGAGGAATATAAGGATAAGAAGCATGGCCAAAGTGGCAGATATAGTGGAACGTGTGAAAAAGTTGAACACATAGCGAGAAGAATGGATGGCATATGGACGCGAAAAACATTTGAATGATATCCGAGAGGATGTGAAAGAAAGCAAGGTAGACCAAGAGAATGATGGGCTGATGAATTGAGAAGAATGTCTCGAGTCGAGTGGATGCAGATTACTCAAGACAAACAGGAATGGAGAGCCCCCTCATCCAGCAGTGGATGGTGAACGGCTGAAAATGATGATAGGAAACCCAGCAAAAATAATTTCTCCAATTCATTTTAATCCTCAACTCGAACAATGAAGTAGATTAATACTATAATAGCGGGATTACCAAACAAAACACAATTCCACATACAATTTGGTGAGTTTGTACGCGTTACCCCAACCCTCAACCCCTTAAAAGTCACGCGATCGTTCCACATGTGTGTCGCGTGTGGACACAGCGTAACATTCAACGTCACTAGGACGATCTCTTGACGAGAATCGATCGACGAGTTTCATAATAGCACGAATTGAAGCAAAATTTTCAAACGCTCATTACAATCCAAGGTAGCATATTGCCGCTTCGGATCAATATACCACAGTGGACAAAACGGACAGGTTAACACTCGAATAATTAAGCACATAGTAGTGGCAATAGTAACGCGTTTCGATGATAAGATGGGGAAGGGGTTATCGCAACTGTGACCGTTCATTCATATGTTTCCAACACGTGTGTATGCCCATGTACCACATGTGGGTACCTGGAAGCATTGCAATAATTAACCGGCGAAAAGCAAGCAAGCAGCTGCCGCCAAACGTGGCAACGGTGCTCGCAGACAGGCAGGTAGATATACATATAAATGCATATCCATCTACCTGGTGAGGTGAGGTGATCGCACCGAGTACCTGCTGTTGCTGATGCAGTCTCCACAGCTGACCAGACCGGTTCTGCACACCACCAATCCACCTATACCTCTTCCAATCCACCTCTACCTCCTCCAATCTGCCGAATCCTCCCACCTCACCCCCCGCCAGCTGGGCTGATTCACCATCAAAACAAAATAAACTGAACCAGCCATGAATTATTGAACAGTTCGCACGGTGAGGACTCGAGGAGTGCGTGTACGTGTACATCCAAAGTCGACAAGTGCAACAAAGATTCTTATCTGTTTACGTCAATTGTGAACATTTCGGTAAGAGCCACCCAACCACTTCGCCCCTGCAAAGGTTGATTCCAATTGAAATACAATTTATTTAGACATTTTGGAGTACAGTACCCCATATCTAGAACCATCTGTGGGTATAGTTCAAAAGTCAAGTAGACGTTTGCTTACGAATTGACCGAATACACGCCACCCCTTCCATTGCATTTTTATCAAAAACTATACACCACGCACCAACATTTGTATTTAAATTTAACAAAGCATACTCTGTGTGCACTGGATCTTACGTAACATTCTTGAATTCAGCATCCACGTTTCACATCCTTAAGTCATAACTGGCAGTACGCATTGGTAGTATGCCTTATTTTATAAGCATAGCGGGATGTTGGGTTTAAAACTATGTTCATTCTTCCCAAAACGCTGCACCCTTGTTTCATTATTCTTAACAAACAAAAACAAGCCGCTATCTGTCAAAGCTGGTTCATGTCGACAGTGCGACTTTATGCCCGTACACCTCATTCAATCATCGGTACACTGTACAATTGTTTCACGTACTGCCAAACTGTCATTGTACAAACCAGCGCGCACGGGTGGAGGTTAGGGTTAGAATCCATCGGCATATTATGACGGGTAAACTGACTAGTTTATAAAGATCTTCACTATAATGTCTACGTATTTTATTCGTGTATGGAATACGGCGTAAGTAGGCACATGAAATAATATCAATAACATGTGTTCGAGACGATCCCACTAGAAAAGAGGATCACGCAATGCGCGTTTTGAATCCTTGTTCAGGATTCCATTCAAATATGTGGACAAAAAACGGGTCATTTCACCGTCAATAAAAATCTACTCCGAAATACTGCGATAACGACGTGTATAATCAGATACTATGGGTATATATGTACATAGAATAGGTTATAAAAAATAAAGTAAATCCATTGAAAGTCGGATGGTGTTTTACCTCACACTTTTCTGTGCGTAATTAGCGCAATAGAATTTCGCGATAATCATCAGTTCTTCGGCGAGCCTTAACGACATTATTGCAAAATCGGCGAATTTCATTACGAATTCGATACCTTTATTCGTTAAAGTGCGAACATGGTTTATCGCATTCGCATTTATCTTCGGGAGTGTAAACCCCATAGGCATACGAATATTCCATTCTATGTATGTATTTGTTAACCCTCTCGAGCGACTTTGCCTTTTCGACGGTTAGATTTCGATAAAACGTCGCAAAAATGCTGCGAATTTTAAATCAAAACAAGGATATCGCTCGCTGAATATATTTTCAATAAATTAACATTCGATTTCAACTGCGCCAATACGCACACGTTTGTAAATTCATAATTAATTAAAAATAACATTAGCGTAATTTACACGCAAACATCAGAAATTTCAACATTGAAAAATTGAATATATAAACAATATTCAAAATTGCATTAGACACATATTTGCATGCGACTTTTGTACGATGAATGTAAGGCAACGTAACGTAATTTTCAGTGAAATTTTTTTCATCATCAGTGACATCATGCGATTCATTCGCTATGCGCTCTGAATAAATTCATCAGTTTTTTATAACGCCATATTATAATGGATTAAATTAAAAATTGAGAAAAAAAAGCGGAAGTTCGTTTATCGAGCTCTTTAAAATTCGCATCTGATACGAATGTGTTACATTCAAGAAGGTCGAAGAAATAGCCGATTTATGGCCGCCAATGTAAAAGTAAATTATTCACAGCTTGTTGGATTTTATAGGCATGGACGAATAATTATAAAAACTTTTGTAATATAAACTACATTAAGAGAACATTTTGATAGTCTAATTTCCAGTAGGTATACCCAAGGCGAAAAAAGTCTGAAAGTCACATCTACAGATGAAAGAGGTCGTGAAAGTGGATTTTCAAAAACCATTCGACGAATCCTTTGAAGGCGAATGAAAAATGTATAATTAAAACCTCAAGTTTAATTTTCAACTTTACGTAGGGCAGGCTTTTCAAAAATATTCACAATCATCCTTGTAAGTGGTTATTATCGTAGATCACATAATTGATAAGAATTCAGAAAATGCTCGAAGTTCGAGTATCCATAAATATTAAAAATGCAAATACCCTATAGAAATAGTCCCTTCCTTCATACCATTTTTCTCCCCACCACTACCCTTGCTTCAGAAGGCAACGAGGAACGAAAGCAATATCTTTCCCTAGACAGACGCTAAAAATATAACGAAAAAGTAAAGAGACGACGTGTAAAATCAAGTAAATATAATGCACTACAGCGAAAAATTCCAAATTTGGTATCATTGTTCATTTTATTTATGTATATAAAGATGTTACGGTGGTTAACCTGCACACAGTTAACCTCGAAAATTAGCCCAGCCATCCAATTGACAATTTGATCATGGGAAGGATATCCCGTCTAAACCCACATAATCCCTTTCGACGACGCAAAATAAAAACCCAGCGATTTAAAACGAAATGTTGAAATTCAATGACGTCGAACGTTTTACATCAGCGTTTCGCAAACGGTGGTACGCGATCTTCGGCCATGTGGTCCCCGCAAACTATGGCCCAACCAAAGATAGTCGTTATCATCTTGGAACTTCGGATTCTCGAACCTTTTGCCGCAGCTATATTTTGGTGTTGCCGTTGCCTGCCTGAATTTTCGTTCAAGATAATGAAAATTATTTATAAAATTGTAGGTATATGTATGCATGTATGTATATGTATAAAATAAATGATATATTATATTTATTTAAATTATCATCATCTTCAGCCGTTCACCATCCACTGCAGGATGAAGGCCTCTCCAATCCTCTTCAATTCCTGTCTGTCTTGAGCAATCTGCATCCACTCGACTCCAGACATTCTTCTCAATTCATCAGTCCATCGTTCACTTGGTCTACCTTGCTTTCTTTCACATCCTCTCGGATATCATTCCAGTATTTCTTACGTCCTTCTGCCACCCATTCTTGTCGCTGTGTCCAGCCCATTGCCACTTGAACTTTTTCACACGTTCTGCTATATCTGCCATTTTGGTCATTTTTCTTACCCATGTATTCCTCTTACGATCTCTTCTTGTTATACCAAGCATAAATATTTCCATGCTTCTCTGTGGGAACTGAATCTTACGGAGCATTCTTGAATTTAGCATCCACGTTTCACATCCATACGTCATAACTGGCAGTACGCATTTGTCGTATACCTTATTTTTTAAGCATAGCGGAATGTTAGATTTAAAAACTATGTTAATTTTTCAAAAGCACTCCATCCTAGTTTCATTCCTTCTTCTTTACATTCAGTAATATTCACCAATTGTCCTAGGTATAAATAACAATCAATTATCTCTACAATATTAAAATGTTATTAAAATAATAATTGTACTGCAAACGATGGAGAGAATATTTTAATGGTAGGATGTAAATGGATGAGTTCGGGTGGGTAACGGTATATCCTAAGAAGCCTTTTGGTTCCAAAGGTCGCACGTTGTCAAAAGCATCCATCTTTCCGCCGTCTAGTCATCATCGACATCATTTTCAACCGTTCACCATCCACTGCTGGATAAAGGCCTCTCCAATGGAAAGAGGATTCAGTGTAACATGGGTCGACTTGAAATAAAATATTAATCTGCGGCGCATTTCTTTAAACTTTAAACGTAAAATTGTGTGATAGCGGCAAAGGATTGTGGAGGATTGTTGGATGTTTTATTTATGGTACATTATCAACAAAAAGTTTGCAAGCCGCTGTATTTATATACCAAAAAAAAATACCTGTTTGCGTTGAGGCCGACAGAGGCGGCAGCCGGCCGGACAAGCCCCCACCTCACCAACTCAACAAATCAACACTCAACACAACAACGAACGGAATAATTCGCCGTCGGAGTCAACGAGCTGACGACGACGATGATGAAGAGTAGTAGAGGTTGAGGATACTGGCCGAGACGAAGCAGCGCACACACCACAGAACAAAAAATAATAAAAAAAAAAAAAAAACAACACAAACTTTAGCGGAATCGGAATGCGAAACGCAACATGCGGAACTTCGAATACACTTTTCGATGGTGCAATTCGGATGCAGTTATGCACTTAATCGTTGGTGTTTTAACTGGCGTGCTACTTTCAAAGTTTTGAGAGGACGCGTTTGTAATATACTAATATGTATGGAACGCGAGAAACGTCCGTACAGCTTGGCGAGTTGACGCCGACTGGCGAGAGGTGGCGTCGACTCTGCCATCACCTGCCAGATACTTTACTTTTATTTTGGCCAAAAAGTTTCCAACGTGGCTTTTTCATTTTCGAAATTGTTCTGCTGATGAAGGTGTTTGTAATCACTGTTGTGTAGTCGGTTAAAAATTTCTCGACTCCAACTTCGACGACTAAATTTTTCGAAACTCAACTCCACAAAATAAGATCTTAGAAACTCCGACTCCACAAAATAGGATCTTAGAAACTCCGACTCCGACTACACGAATTAAGATCTTAGAAACTCCGACTCCACAAAATAGGATCTTAGAAACTCCGACTCCAACTCCACAAATTAAGATCTTCGAAACTCTGACTCGGACTCCGACAACCGGGGTTGTGTATTCGAATTCGGAGATTTCGGCATTTTTTGGCGGAGTCAGCGTCGGAATAGAAATTGCATGTGGAGCCGGAGCTAGAATCGCGGTTTCTAAAAACTTCTTTGGTATAGACTAGCGGTCGGAAACCTGCGGCTCCGGAGCCGCGTACGGCTCTATGTATAAAGACCCGCAGCTTCCATTGTCACGTTTACGTGGAATAAAATAAATATTCCAGAACATAAATTTCACAGAGTCAAGATGAAGCCATTTTAATTTTACCCTTTCCTACTTTTCGTATAACTTTCATGCCCTCAAAAAGCGTTTCCAAGATTAAACTTTATAATATTTTTTAGCAATAAATTGTCTAACCCTAAGAAATATCACGAACATGACTATGTGTACAACTTTCCAGTCCACAAATGAGTAATATTTATTTCAAATTTAAATACGAAAATAATACGTTGCGGCTTCGAAACTTGCTAATTTTGGAACTTGTTCCTTGATTTGGCTCTTAAGGCTTGGTTTCGCGCGTGCTGCAGCCGGCTGCAGCCTGCTGCAGCACGCGCGTAACCAAGCCTTTAACTATTAAAGGTTCCAAACCCCCAGTATATGTATCTAAACATTAAATGACGCTACATTCGCAATATAACGTAGCATTGAACTTTGCATTACCGCGTAATGCCTTCAATATTTTTGACATAATAGATATGTATATAAAATTAGGCTGACAACATAGTTATATGAAGTTGTATGTGACTCAGTAGATTTACAAAATAGATTAACAAAAGTAAGTAACGAATTTTGCACGCAAAAGCGTAGTCACAGTAGATATTCATATTGTAGAGATAGTTGATAGTTGTTTATATATTGGATAATTTGTGAATATGACCGGATGTAAAGAAGAAGGCATACGACCAATGCGTACTGCCAGTTATGACGTATGGTTGTAAACGTGGATGCTAAATTCAAGAATGCTACGTAAGATTCAGTTCCCAGAGAGAAGCATGGAAATATTTATGCTTGGCATAACAAAAAGAGATCGTAAGAGGAATACATGGGTAAGAAAAATGACCAAAATGGCAGATATAGCAGAACGTGTGAAAAAGTTCAAGTGGCAATGGGCTGGACACATAGCGAGAAGAATGGATAGCAGATGGACACGAGAAATACTGGAATGGTATGCGAGAGGATGTTAATGAAAGCAAGGTAGACCGAGTGAAAGATGAGCTGATGAATTGAGAAAAATGTGTGGAGTCTGAACGGCTGAAAATGATGATGATGATATAAAATTAGGGTGGAATTTAGATTACAAAACAAAGTTTGAAAGCCGGGGTGGTGAAGGGGATTTTTACATACGCATTTCCCGTTTTTCAAGTTATGCTAGTGGCTCTATGAAGTACACCCGATTCTCTTTTTGCACGGGGGATACGTCCCAGAGACTACCGTGCAAAAAAAAACCGTAAAAAAAAAGATACAGTGGACATATAAAAATGGGAGATAGGTTCCGTTACTTAAAATCAACTCTAAATATAAAATTCTGAAACTCAAAAAAAAAATCGAATTTATTTTTTATTTATACAAAAAAATATTTTTTATATCACGAAATCCAAAAAAAATATTATTTTAGCCGATGAAGCGCGTGGCGCGTCTTTCGTATCCGATTCGATGTTGACGACTAGTTTTGGAGTTGTGGGACAGATAAGGCAAATTGAAAATTGGTTATGTTAAAAATCCGTAAATCCGACATAATAACAAATCATAAAAAATCATTGTAGGATGACAAAGGCACCGATGCAGTCGAGCAAAAAAATTAACCCTGTAATTGGCTCGCTAATTTATTATTTTACACCAATGTATTTTTTTGTTAATTGTTTAAAACTTGAATTAATTTTATTAGTTTCAGTTTTTTAAGCATTTATTATTTCATACATGAAAAAAGCATTTTTCTTTTCGTTAATTTTTATTAATTTATTAATTAATCAATTCCATCGATTAATGGTGTTATCATAAAATTAAACACATTCCTAAAACGAAAAATATTGCAACATGCAACAAGATATATCAGACTATTGAAATACAAAGCAGAAAAAGTAATAAAAGTTAGAAAACTAATGAAAGTGAAAAATTTTAATGAACTCTTTTTCGCACTTTTAGGGTTCAAATGTATATGTATGTATAAGTAGAGGTAAGACCTCCTAGTTAAATCAGTGGTATTTCACAAGTTTAACAACTCGCCTAATGCCGATCTATATTTGCAAAACCCAAAATAGAAGTTTTAGAGAAATAAAAAGAAATTTTATCGATTTAAAAACGAAGACTACTAATAATATAGGTTATTTTATTATTATTTTGCTAAATTCGATGCTTGTGAAAGTTTACACAAATTAAAGTTTCCTACCGGTATACATTTTTATATGTTTTGTTTCTAAAATGTTTCATAATTAATTTTAAAATATCATGAACTGAAAAGGTTTACGATCAGTGGGTAGATCTGAGCGATGCCATTGTAGTGAATTTTTGGCTTAAAAGTTGCATACTCATAAACGAAACTAAAGTGTACCATAAAAACCAGGAATATATGTATATGCGATGCAATATAGGCGACCAGTGCAACACAAAAATCTTTTTTGAAAACCGCGTTAAAGCAAAAAAAACAGTGTAAAAAAAGTAATCGGTCCGTTATCTTGAACCGTGTTATTTCAAAACCGTGTAAAAAGAGAATCGGGTGTATAGGAGTCGGAGTTGAGATTTGAAAAATTTCAGGTCTCGGAGTCGGTATTCACTATTCAACACGAAAAATGTTTTGCAGATCTCGTAAAACATTTCATCTGCTAAACATTTCGTATGGGGTTTAAGCCCAGTGAAGATGAATTCGACAATAAAAATGTTAGTTGGTTCGAGTTTCGGAGATAAAGGCGTTGTATAAAAATGCTTGATTTATCTATTTATTGATGTGTACGGCTGATTTCTCAAAATCTGTTAGCGTTTAAAAAAACTGTTTAATCTGTTAATTTTTTTCAGATGAGGAAATTTTATCAATTTATCATGCAAAAAAATAGCCGCGTGTGAATTATTTTATTTTGTTTTTGTTTTGCAGTCATGTTGTGTTTACACCGTGAAAGAAAGAAACTATTTTGGCTGTTTATGTTGTGGCCAAATTAAAATCGTTCTGTTTCTTAAAATCGTGTGGTGTTTCATATTCACGCATATCAGCGAAGTGACGTCAGAGCTCTTAGAAAGTAAACATACTTGGTTATTTATTGTAGATGATCCTTTGGCTGGCGAGGAAAAATCAAACTAGTTATTGAGACAATATCAAAAAGTCTATTTCGAAGAGTATTAAGTATTTTGATTTAAATTTCTCCAACCTAATAAATAACATCATCAATGGTGTATTTTGGGGGAATATTTGATGGAACACAAGTTGAAAACTTTTTCTAAGGTATAATTTTATAATTTTGATGGGCTTCTTTATTCTGAATGCAAAAATTATACAGGAGAGAATTTTTTTTTGCTACGTGCAGTTCAATGTCTAAAGCCAATACTGATTCATATTCATACTCATCAAAAACATTACTCAAGTACTGATTCATATTAATTCCTATTCCGCTAGCACACCAAAAAGTTACCGGTGAATCATCTCGGTCAAATTGAAACACTGATTGCCAATATACATATAGATATATTTAATTTCAGAATTAAATTAAATTTCGAAAATACGTGTGGGAACATGAAAATTGAGTTTAAATTTCGCACGTTTTTGTGTAGTATTCATAAAGTTCAATAGATGGCAAACATAAATTATCAAGAAAATATTCTCCTTCTAATCAGATGAGATTACCACTGCCAATTAAATCCACATAGTATTTATTGACTGAGAGCAAATAAGATAAGATTATCACTGCGAATTCAATTCACAAAGTATTGATTGACAGCAAATTATTTTTATGCCAAGATCCAAAAATAAGTTTTATCACATTTAAATATCTAAATAATATTAAAATTATTCTATTATTCATTTATCATAAATAAAATTATTCATTATTCATTTATCAAAAATAAAATTATTTTTTTTATACCTTAAATCCTGTTTATAAAATGTGACCCGAATAACAATGTACCTAAATATGTATGTATTTATAAATTAAATGATAACTAGTAATATGTTAATCATATTTCTTATTGTAATCAGATATTCGCCAAATATAGAATACAAAAGAATCTAATTTCACAACCGAATAAATACACTGAACATTATATTTTTGTCTACCTACAAAAACTTTGGAATCAATAATTTTAATAAAACTCACGATATTCAGAGAATTTAGATCACTTTATTCAATAATTTATGATCATAATTAGTATATACATAATTGTTTAAATATAAAATACATTTCAGTCAATTTTCATCGGAGTTATTATAACGATCGCCCATCATAGTTCATAAATACCTACTAATGTACAAATCTCTTATATTAAATTGTGCAATAATAACTAAGATTAATATATATGTATATTAACAAAAAAAAAAATTAGGAATCCATAATAGCGAATCATTGGTTTTCGAGCCAACAGACATTTGTACACAGATCTTTCAGGATATTTTTGATACATACCTATAATGTAACAGATTCACCTACGTACAATATATTACACATTACATGAGTTAAATCGCACAATGATTAATTTAGCAAGCATTATGGAATGTTCCCAATGGAAAATTTGATTGATTGCACATGTTTACTTGTTGATTGCGTTTTATGTATTTATATTGATATTGACTTAATTTAAAATTTTATTATATTATGCATTATTAATGAAATATGTGTATGAATAAATAGTACAATATAAATACAGGATAAAATTTAATTTTCTTGGGGTGTAAAAATAAAGTAATTGTTGGGCAAAGTTTTAAAACATACATTTAATTAAACAAAGTACCAATAACAAATATTCTGTAAACTATAAGAATAAATAATATAAAATATAATAAGGAATTTTTTTATAAATGTACATACATCCTGAAAGATCACTAAACTAAACCTATGTTCAATTACATCTTATTTACTTCTGATTTGAACAATATACATTCGAAATGTGATCAAATAACAAATATCAAAATTTATAATAATTATAAGAATGACTAAAGACAAATTGATAATACCCATTATTGTTCTAGTACATAATGTCTTGTGTTTACGCTCACAAACTTATTATTTACATACATGGCTGACATAAAAATATATAAATGATTCCAGATGAAAAAAATTCATAATTGGGGTTATACATAGATATATAACAATAATATGCCCATGAGATCTCTAGTACAAATTTAGCATGCTGATACGATACTTTACACCTAAATTAATAGTATTAAAAAATTATTCGATTTAGGCGGCGATAGGGGGATCATCTTGACCTATCATGACATCTTCGTACATCACATTGTTATCCCTTCTGGATATAATTTTTTGTCTAAACCAGTGGATTAAATTATATCGTCGCACTGCTAAAACTAGGCCGCTGACAATTAAAGCTATGAAAAATAATACAACGATCACTGTCATTGTATGATTACTCTCCGACGGAATCGACGCAGCATCCGCTGGTAGTACTTCGACACACGCTTCATCCAACGTCTCACTTCTCGGATTAAAGTATAGATTAAAAAGGCATTTACATTTGTTGGTTGTTTCGTCGCACATTAATTTAGAACCACTGCAACTACTTAGTACCAAAGAGTCACACGATGGTAGTTCCATTGCAACTGAAAAAATATAAGACAAACTTTTAATACAAATTGATACAAATCAATGCAAGATAATAGACATTCAGACTACTTAGTTTAGTATATATTTTGCGTTTCGATAAACATTTGCAAACCGGTTTACGATAAAACCACGATAAGAATTTCACCACTCAAAAATAGCACTGATGTAACCAACTACATAATCGTATTCATGTATGAATTTCAAAATGTTGATGAGCATTTAGTTATAATCGTTATCATTATCAGTCATTCATCACCCACTGCTGGATGAAGGTCTCTCAAATCCTCTTGCATTACTGTCTGTCTAGAGCAATCTGCATCCACTTGACTCCACACATTCTTGTAAATTTATCAGCCCATCGTCCGCCCAGTCTTCCTTGCGTTCTTCACATCCTCTCAGATACCATTCAAGTATTTCTCGCGTCCATTTGCCATCTATTCTTCTAACTATGTGCCACTTCAGCTTTTTCATATGTTCCGCTATATACATATGTATGCCACTTTGGCCATGCTTTGTACCCATGTATTCCTCTTACGACCTCTTCTTGTTATACCAAGCGTACATATTTCCATGCTTCTTACCTACATATTCCTCTTACGATCTCTTTTTGATATACTAAGCATACATCTTTTCATACTTCTTACCCATAGATATAGAATAACATAGATAGGCCATTCCAAACAAATTTGCCTGGAAAAGCGTCAGAAGCAACGGGGGTGTGCGGGGGGTCCAAAGTGCGGGGAAGGGAATTCCCACAAAAAATAAGTCAAGCAAAATGCATGCCCTTTTTGTATGTCATTTTTCGGGCGCTAAGGCCTATCTATGTTCTTACCCATGTATTACTCATATGACCTCTTCTTGTTATACCAAGCACACATCTTTTCATGCTTTGTACCCATGTATTCCTCTTACGACCTTTTCTCGTTATACCAAGCATACATCATTCTATGCTTCTTACCCACGTATTCCTCTTACAATCTCTTCTCATTATACCGAGCATACATCTTTCCATGCTTCTTACCCACATATTCCTCTTACGATCTCTTCGCATTATATCGAGCATACATCTTTCCACGTTTCTCTGTGTGCACTGGATCTTACGTAGCATTCTTGAATTCAGCATCCACGTTTGACATCCATACGTCACAATTGGCAGTAGGTTGTATGCCTACTTCTTTAAGAATGTTGTACGGTCGTATTTCTTCTTTACATCCAGTCATATTCACCAATTGCCCTAACTACAGATAATTGTCAACTCGCTTAACAATGTGATCATCTACAACAGGGGTTCTTAACCTTGTGTACTCATCTCCTCCCTTGGAAGTGATAACAATGTTCGCCCCCCCCAACTATCCTAAATTCACTGAACCAAAGATTCCTAGCTTCCGCCTTGATACTGACTAATTTTAAAAATACAGAAGACCAATAGTACTTCATTTGCCAAATCTAGATTGCCAACTGTTTGAAAGCGCCAAATTCATGAAGATTTTGATTTGAGAACTGTCGCTTTAGCTTTGCTCTGTAAATCGACGAAGTCGTCTTTCGGCATGTCATCCATCATCCATGGAAAACTTAAGGGAATTCATCTTAGAGTAGGAAATAGTGAGCATTCATTCTAGAATGTTATTATGTAAATTGGATTCTTAGTATCCACTTTCCAATTTTTAAACCAGGTTGGAAGTAATCGCCAAAGGACTCCATTAGATTCTACAAATTCCTCAAAATATCGCCTCGGATCCAATCTGAAACCGTATCTAACGAAGTATTGCGAATTTTTTTGGAGACTCTTAACTCCTTCCTTGCAGACCTTTCGTTCTTCCCCTATGGAGGAGAACACCGTTGGTTAAGAACCCCTGAATTCTAGGGTGACTTTGTTTATAATATAAAGCGATAAAGTATCGCACAATGCGATTACTCATACAAACAACAACAAAACAATTCCGACACACACGTACACCATTATGCAAATTATAAAATTGTCGAATTAATATTAGCCAAAGGCGATAATAGTAGGACATAGTAGAGTGAGCGATAACAATAAAACGTAGGAGGGGCCCTCGACAGCGTAATTGGGAAGTATTGAGGTACCGGAAGTGGAGTAATTGTCACTGATTGACAGTAGCTATGGCCACTACTACTGGCACATAGTATATGTACATAGTATGAATGGTGGTAAATAGCAATCGGTTTTTATACCCGTGGCGAGTGCCATGTTGAGGAGAAGAAGCAGGAGATGACTGGATGGTCTCCAGCGCCTCTCAAACATCTGGCCGGGCCTCAGCCACCGGTTTCCGAATGTCAAAAAATGCGCGAAATTCAGTAAGCTGTCACCGCAAGCCGCCACCCGTCACTATACAAATATATCGAATGAATATACTGACGTGCCGGTGGTCGTAACACTTTATTCCACGGCCATGTCTCTAGTGCGCGTCTCAAACGTGACTCTTCAAATCTAAACGTGGTTGGTTGTGTTGTAAAATTTGAGTATTATTTTTGCCGTATCGGTGATGGTTTTTTAAGTGTTTAATTGAATATAAAATTTATATTTTATTTTTACGGATTTTCATTGTCGTGTGTAAGTGTGAATTTATGTGGTTTCGATTGGCGCATTAAAAGCTTGCTTTCGAAAACTATCCGACTTGGCTGTTGTGGCCACGGCCGCTTTCCAGGCATCTGTCATATTCTGTACATAAAGTGAAACGTTCTGGCCGTTGCGTTGTGGCAGTCGTTGGCGATTTGGCCCACCTCGTGTGGCGATAGTCACGACTGCCACGACATTTAGTTTTTTTGTATAGAATTTGACAGGGTTGTCAAACATTCCGATTTGAGCGGGAGTTCAAAGTTCCGAGTTCAGCAGATAAATCCCGAGTCCCGCATTGCCTTCGAAAATCCCGATTTAACAAAAATGTTATATGTAGTTAAAGTGGCTCGCTTAATGTTAACCTTCTATATGAAGATTTCTGTTTATTAAACAAATTTATACTGAATATGACTGAAGCAAACGAGAAAAAATACAACAGATGAGAAATTGATAATATTTTTTTAAAGATCACCTCCCTTGCAATAGTTTTTACAATAAATTGTAATGATTTCAGAAAATTTTTATCGAGCAAAGATGGCGAACATATTTTGGAACGAGCTAACAGTTTCGAAAAATACTTTTAATAAAACTGTTATGATTGTATAACTTTTTGTATTTAAATCAAAATGTAATACCTGTGATTGTATCGAATCAATATACATATTATAATAACAGATTACTGTAATTCCTGCGAATGATTATTTTGTGACTATTTTTTATATGTTCTCTTCTGTATATGTACTTATTTACATATATGTATGTATCATCATATGTACAGTGTGTTAATTTCACACTAATTTTCAGTTATTGCCATGAGCGTGAGTTTTTAGAGGTTTTTTAGCTTAAATACGTGTATCTAGCTGTAGTGTTCACAATTAGGTCTAGTAACAAGTAACCAACCATGTAACCAATTCGGCAACCTAGCGTGAATCAAAGGCAAACGGAATGTGTTGTCTTTAGTGTTGGTACAATTGCTGCCATTAGAATGAGTTTTTTCTTTGATTTGTTGGTTACATACTAAGTTGCATTGAATGTGCTTAAATATTTTCCTCCATTTCAAATGAATTTTGTCAAAAATATAACTATGAAATTAGTTTAATTAATTTTATTGCAATGGTTTACTTTAGCTAACTAATTATTTATTAATGTGTATAAAATCCACAGATGATCAATTTATTGTAATTCCGTTAAAAATATTTTAAGAGATTAATTACTGTATGGGTATAGTATTGAAAATTTAGGAATTCTTAGAAAAAGCTCTTTATTTAAGAGTAGTAGAAATACAAGTACATATGTATGTACATACATATACATAATATTTTAATTTTTTTATTGAAAATTGTATTCAAATATCATTTGTATTACTAGAGAAATAAAATTTAGAAAACAGTCACAATTTTATTATATAGATTAATATTATTAAGATCTAATTTTACTAATGAAAGTGTTTGTAAATAAATAAATTGTTTAACAATAGATTTTTCATCTCTTTCTAAAAATGTATTCTCATAACTTGTTAAATTTAGAAGTCATATTCATTTCCACTTCCATAAGAATAATGAGAAGGATTTTCATAATTTGCTGCATCGTCTTTGTCGTAGCCTGTATCTAGAATTGCAGCTTCTTCTCCGGAGACTTCTTCGCTTGCACTTTCGCCATCATCAGTGCCGTCATCTGCTACTTCACCATAATATCCAGCATCGTCTGCTTGGTAAACTGTTGAATCATCACTTCCTTCATCTCCCGCACTATAATTAATGAATTTAGTATCATACATATTTTAGAATGTAACACTACTAAACAAATTTTTTATGGATAAATAAATTTTACCTGTCTTCGGTCACTTGATAAGAACTTGAACTTTCAGGAGATTCTTGATACTTTTCTAAAATTCAATTACATATATGTATGATAATTATACAACATATTTAAAATGTACAACAATCAATCATAATTAAATTACCTGATTTTCCGTCACCCTCTTTCTGGGTGTAAGCAGATTTTCCCGATTTACCATCGCTTCCTCGTTTTTCTTTCAATCCGAAAGAATCATGCTTTTCATATCCGTAAGAATCTCCACCTTTTTTGTGGAAGGAGTCAAATTTTTGGTAGCCAGTCTTTCCTTTGTCAGCTTTCTGTCTTGTGTAACCAATATCACCTTTGTCTCCAGAATCGTAATGCTTCTCCCAGTTTGTAGGAGAATATTCTGAATCCTACAATAATTTAAAATATATGGATTATAATAAATAAATAAATTTAATTGTGTACATTGTGAAGATATGTAAGTTACATATTCATATGTATAAGGTACCTTGGTGGCTCTCACTTCTCTTATTGTTGATTCAACAATGGCAGTATCATCTAGAAATTCATCTTCTAATCCGACGAGAGGAGCAGCATATGCAAGGCATGCGTAGCTTGTCAATGCCAAAAGGCAAAAGTTCATTTTATTTAACATTTTCTGGTTAACAAATAAGAGTTTGTTTATTTAGTATGTTAACGTGAATAGGAATTAATAATTCTTTCGTTCTTACGAAGACTTTTTACTACAAAACAATTAATATGTAATTGAATTTTAACAAACAGTTAAATTGTAAAGTTTTCAATACTTTTTTGTTAAAGATGTTTTATTTTACAAAATGTATTTTTTCAGGTACTTAAATTGTATTCAGTCAAATAATTAATAATTGAATTTTATAAATAACTAGCTGAATTGCCCGGCGTTGCTTGGACGGGTGACATTTATTCTCCAGTACAAACAAAAATTGAATGAAAAATTGAAACAAATGAAAACATTTATTCTCCAGTACAAAATTTTTTTCAGATTAAAAAATTTGTATGGGGGCCCCTTGACCGCGGACTCCGACCCCTTCCAAAACCCACCTACGGTCTGACTTGGGGTATCATGAGATAGTATACCAAGTTTGGCAGTTCTACATAAGTTGAAAATTGTAGATTTGCATAGCGGACAAACAAACAAACAAACAGACAAACATTGAATTTTATATAGTAGATAAATAATAATTTAATAAAAAAAAAAATTCGGGTGTGGCCAACCCATGACTTTATCCATATATTTGAGGAATACAAAGAGTTACGAAATTTTTTTTGAAACTTGAAAAGTCAAAAATCAAATTCTGCTCTTGAGCCATAGAATATTACCTCAAACATAGCGAGCAACGAACAAACGCATAATATGAAATCACCGTGTGCACGCAAACAAACAATTTTCAACGCATACTGAAACACGATAAACCGTCATTTCTAGTATGTATACCGAGTTTTTGAGTTTTTTTTAAATTCACCATTGCTATAAGAATTCTAATTTATAAGGATTCAAAATATATAAAAGGCCGAAAAAAAAAAATCGTGCAAGAGTAAACTACCACATTCGGTGAGCGGATTTTGATCAAAATCATAGATATGAAATTTCAACTTGATACAAATACTTAAATGGTATTTTCAATGGGATGAGAAATAGAGCATGGAAGACCGAGCGGACGATGGGTTGATGAATTATGAAGAATGTGTGGTCAAGTGAATGCAGATTGCTCAAGACAGATAGGAATGGAAGAGGATTGGAGAGGTCTTCATCCAGCAGTGGATGTTGAACGGTTCAAAATGATGGTGATGACATCGAATATAACTATGTAAGTATAAATTCTACACGAGTTTCAATGAAATATTTTACATTATCAAAAGTTAAGGAAATGAAATTACAAAGATTGATGATAGTTAAATTTAATTACGTTTCACTCATATGTAGATATAGAATTTTTCTATTATTCTATATCTATGGTTTCACTAGTCAATACCGGTTGACAGTGTCGTCAGGTGGTTATCATTGATGTACATACATATGTATGTATATATGTACTTGTAGTGTATTTAGTAGTTAAAAATGTAGTAGGTAGTTGAAAAGTGCGAGCGCTTTACGCTACCCGTTCCGTGAGTGTATGCGAGCGTTCCCCGGCTACCCAGCCAGGCAGACCCTTGCGCTATTATATACAGTAATTAGGCTTTTGCTTTTGTAAGTCATCCGATAAATAGTAACGCAAGGGTCTGTCTGACTGGGTGGCCGCGGAACCCTCGTACACACAACACGTCCATATACATAACTCACTCACTCATCGCACGGATACCGCAAAACGCTTACTGCATATACATATACTTATGTAGATGTATCCAAATACACTATAGGTATACAATTATAAATAAATAAATATTATATATGTAGATAAATGGTAACCACCCGATGACAGTGTAGTGTTTTAATAAGTTCACAGTGTTTTGATTTTGAAAAAAACTACGCTCAGAATTTATTTATCAATAAATATTGTGTTTTTAACTATATATTACATGTACGAAGTACCAGTATGTGTTTAAGAAAACTGAGCACACTTCTCGTACCTTGACGTGATGAGATATGTATATCTGATGATGGAGTGGTCAACGGGAGGCTTTCACGCAACCGAGTACTTTTGAATAATGAATGACGATTTGTGGTGCGAGTCTCTCATTTTTATCATTGACTATTTCGCAGCGTTGTTGTCTGCTTCTCTGGATTGCATCATGATCTGAACCGACGCAAAATAGTCCCCACTTCGACAGCCGTCGATATCCCAACACTATATGACACAAAGCACTAACATTAGTGTAACACTGTAACGGTACAAAAAATTGACTTGAAGCATTTTGTATTTCAGTTGTCATCAGATTCGGTTCTTTTGTGCAATCAGAAAGGAAAAAAAATGGTTCCAAAACTTTGTAATCTTTGTCGCATTCGATTCTATTATATATTTTGCAGAATAGATTCACGTTGTTGAAATTGGTTAGATAAATTGTAAAAAGCGATATGAAGATACAGAAGATTTTTTTTGTTGAACAGGAGACTTCTTGAAAATAAAAGAAAGAGTTAGACACACTCGGTGTCTAGCACAGGTTCCTAACCTTTTTCGAGTGGCGACTCCTTTTTATAAAAGCCAAGTGACCCGCGACTCCGATATATTTGAAAAAGGCAAAAAATATTACTCAAACATCAAGACACCGATTAAAAATGAAAATGGCATTACAATCAATATTTTTTTTAGTATACTGTTTCAGTTGGCGACCCCACAGAAAATCCTTCGCGACCCCATTTGGGGTCGCGACCCATAGGTTGGGAGCCCGTGAGTTAGATAGATAGAGAAGAGTCATAAATTAAATAAAAAGTTTTTTGGTTTCAGTGTTTTGTCATTAAAATATTTATATAATAATAATAATAATATTTATTTCAAAATAGTAATGTTTTGCGAGTTATCTGAATCGTTCAATGGTAACGATATATTGAGGAGTTCCAGATTTATTCAGCATTAGAGCGAGACGATCTGCTATTGCGTTGCGAGAAATTGCAAATATTGCAATCCACTGCTAAAAAATAAGGAGGAAGAAATGCCACCGTCGAAGCAAAAAACCCCTAGTCAAATTAGTTTTGCCATAATGAAAATTGCAATTTTTGTTACGATTTTGACATGTATCTCATTGGAAAAGTATCGATAACTAATTCATGCGACGTGATGCTTTTAAATTGAAATCAAATCTTATTAACGAAAGATGTTGAATAACATCATATTAAAAGAAAGGAAAGAAGTAAATTTTCGATTTACACCAAAATCAAATTAGATGGTCCACTTTTTGCAATACTTCCCTTTCGTTTGTGAACAATGAATTCTTGTTGTAGAAATGTTCTCGACTTGCAATTCGATTGCCTTTGATAAATAATTTAATTGAATTCCATTGTAAAAAGTGGAAGCTGACCCAACAAAAGACTGTAATTAATCGAAGTGCTTCGTTCCTGTTTTGAACGTAAAACAAAATTTACATCATCGGCTACTAATTTACTTTGAGCTTCATTGAGTTCGTTTTTTACCAGTCTTAATTACCAAATAAAGCACGCGATACACATCGTGTCGTTTGACAAATTTAAGCGAATCGTATTTTTTCGGCAAACAGCTTCAGATAACTCCTATCTCACCTGTGCAATAACTACAGACTCGATTCTAACCGGGGTATAATTTATTTCATTGAAAAGAGTCTCAGGTGGCAAGCTAGGCCATGATTTATTATACTCGTATATGCGAGATGTACATACAAGTTCGTTTTATACGTTACTGAATCAATCGCCAGTATGTAGGGCAAATCTTAGGAATACTTGTTCGTCGAACTTGATTCTGCTTGTAATCGTCATTATTACACATTTTTTATGAGACAGTTGATTTCTTCTGGGCAAATTAAATCAATTTTACATCATTCATAGAAAATCGATAGTAAAGGAAAGTGTGGCAAGTGCTACGCTCTGTTTGTGCGGTCGTTGTACTCTGCGGTTTACACCGAGAAGAAATGCAAACCAAAATACATGGATTTTATTCCATTTCGATTCGTTTTAATGGTACCAATGTTTGTCATTGTTTTCGTTGTTCAACGAGCGGCAAATCACAACGGTTGCACGACATAAAGCAGTTTCCTTTATTCGTCTTATGATTGTGTCGTGGGGAGGGGGGATAAGAGGGATTTCGACGTTGCCCTGTGAAGGAAACCGCCAATTTGCAAACTGTCAGTTACTATGTCATAAATTGATAATAACGTGGACTTTATACGTCACAGACGATGTGCAAGAACAAAGGAAGACTAATCAAAACCGTATAGACTGTAGAGTTGCAAAGCGGTTGACTTAAAATTGATTTTGATATACATATGTATGTAGTATGTACATATGTCAGTGAAATCGTAGAAGTACTTTCACATTTCATGCTCGGTATCGAGTTTTTATCCCACGGTTGTTAAAAAAATTCGAGATTTTTTTTGAGTATGGAGTAGTGAAAAATTATTATTGCTCAAAGCGAATAATTGGCATATTATTAACTTGAACTAAATATTTCTCAATAGGAATAGAAAATCACGTAACGAAATATTATTATATTGTATGCAAAATTTAAACGCTTTCAATATTTGTGTTGAGAAATTTATATTTTATTGTGAAACGAATTATCAATTTTAAGAGTTTTTTTCCCCGATTTCACGATATCTGTGAAACCTTGAAAATTGATACAAAACCACAACGATAAAAACTTTCCCTGGCTTACAAGCATTTTTCACGGTTCTCATACTAAATCCTAAAGTAACCAATCGCTTATAAACATTTCATGATCGGAAGAGGTATAAAAAAATAAAAAAATAAAAGGCAAATCTTTCATAAAACATATTTTTTTATATATAAACATAAACAAAGTACAAATTTATATGTAACAATTTTATCATCTATATAATACAAATATTATATCGACGATAACTTTAAAATGGCTATAGAATACATTAATAACTACACCATGGATAATTGAATCACCCATGATTTATAACATTTATATTTGAAAATAGAATAAAATTGATAAATTTGCTAATAAGAATGAAGAATTTCTAAAAATTATTCCAGCATTTTTACATGAATACTATTTTTGTAAATATTATAATTTAAATGTGGTTATATAAATGATATGAAGAATAACAAATTAAACAAGTTATATAAAAAAGCTAAAATTGTGAAAATCTAATTTATTTTTACTATTACATTATTTGAGGAATGTTTTGAAGAATTTGTATCTATGTAAATATGTCATATAATAACAATTCCATTCTAAGAGACATACAAAACAAAATACAAAGATAAAATATCAAAGTGAAAACCTTTTCATAGAAATCAAAGGGGATTCCATTGTATTTTAAAAATTTATAGTGAAAGTGCATATTAACAAATTTCCAATCAATATTTTTGGAATATAGCTAGGTAATAAATAACACATTCATTTGATAATATATAGACATAAAATGAAGAAATATCAATAATACAAGTTTAGTGTTTGGTGTGATAGGCATATACGTTTCCACCTTGATGTCCACCCTTTTTACCATAGTCTGATTGTTGGGCGTGGTGCTTGTCGTAACCTTTCTCGTTCTTGTGCGATTTGTGATCTGCATCGACGTGTCCTTTGGCATAGTGACCTTTCTTTCCTGCATTATCTTCGTGGCTGGCACTGTCGTGATGTCCTTTCTTCGTAGAACCACCTTCTTTCGAACCATGTTTGCTATTGAAGTCTCCGTATTTGGCATGAGAACCGCTCTTGTGATAGTCATCGTAGAATTTGTGCTCCTTGTGATATTCGTCTTTGTGGTACTTGTTATGATAGCCTGATATAAACATATAATACATTAGAATTTATTAAACTGGTATTAGTTTGACTTCAATGTTCGTACAAGCGTTCAACATGCAAAAAATAGACATGCAATGATGCAATTTTAAAATTAGATACATACATACATACATATATATGTAGGTATATCTGCGACACACTGTGGTATGTCATGAAAAAATATTGGTCACATTATGTATTAATAAATATAGAAATAGCGTAGCGAATAGAATTAAACATAATTTTACCACACGTAACGGTTAGATGTGAGACAAGCATAAAAACAATTGTAACAATATTTTGTAATGTTATTTTTCAATAAATAAGACTGGTTAAAAAAGTCACACAAAAATCATAAAACGTATGATAAATATTTGATTTAACTTTTTAAGCTCAAATAAAACAAACATTAAAAAAATCGTTCATTAACCATCAGGATTATATTCGTCTCCTACGTCTGGCATATTATATTCAATCGGATATGGTTCTGTATACAAAATCATTTTCAAAAATAACATAATTTTCATAGTAATGAAATATAAAATTGCAAAAAATTTTTAACCTTTGGTGTTATGTCCTTTTTTGTGACCCTTCTTTTCGTCGAATTTTCCACCTTTCTGTCCTTGAGCAGCTTCATGATGTTGACCATAATGTCCAGCAGAATCGTGTTGATTATGTTTTTTACCACCATGCTCATCATAGTGCTTAGCATGCTTTTCATTGATCTCTTTACCCTTCGCCCCATTCTCATTGTGATGCACTGATTTATAACCCTTATCATCCTGCAAACGATAAAAACAATATAGAGTACATTTGAGAATATTCGTCATATTGACTATATTGCGAACAATTTAGCAATTTGTGCGGTCAATTGTCAATTTGCTCACATCCTATTTAAGATCGATGAATATTGATTAGCATTAACGTCTACTATGTACCTATGTAAGTACATCACATTACCTTATTTCCACGAGCTGCGCTATGCTTGTCATGTCCTTGATGTCCTGCGCCAGATGAATGATGACTTCCGTGATGTTTTCCCGTAGCGGCTTCAGCTTGATCCTTTTGATAGCGCGAAATCGGCGGCGATCCTTCAGATCCTGGAACTCTGTGGTAATGTTCAGAAGTTGGTGATCCATCTCTTCTCACGTAGTAATTCCTCGGTGGTGCTTGCTCTGGAGCCTTTACATATTGAACACCTTGATATAAAAATCTTTCTGGAGGAGACGATTGAGCATCTACGCGAGTTTCAGACGAAACCGGTTCATCATCTTCAGTTTCGTATACTTCATAGTGTACATTTGTCTTTGCTTTAGGCACACGACGCGATTCTTCATACGCACTATCAGGTTCGTAGTATCTGTGGTTTTTGTATCTCACTTCGGAATGGTGAGTAGATTGCCTTTTCTTTCTCGTAAGTATTGGTTCTTCTTCGTCGATGTTTTTCTCTGGAGCTACAGAGTCTTCTTCTACTTCGACTTCATCTTGGTTCCAGTATTGTTCTTTGTCGTACATGCTACTGTCAGGTTCTTGGAATTCTGTCTCTTCGGCATATCTTCTAGTGCGCACACTGCGTCTATCCCTTTCGTAGTACCTCAAAGGTTCTTCTCGATATTCATTCGAGCTTGATACTATGTCGTCGGTGAATTCCGAGTAAGGGTCATGACTGGGTTGGGGTCTGAATCTAGGCTCGTTGAACTCTGATTCTTGGTTTCGTGTCGCAATGCCGCGGTCCAGAAACGCGACCAGGAAAATCGCCGCCAATCGCCAAAATACTTTCACTGTTACACTCATTTCACGGCTGATCAATCGCGGCTCATGCAAGTGGCAAATTTACACTGAATGCATAATTCACTATGTAAGTATTTATACTGGGAATGTCACCGACCTGCCACTTCTCCTTTGTTCGCACTCGAGGTACGATAAAGATTTCACAAAAGGTTTTCTGCGACGCGATCACCGGTGTTGTATCTGCGATCACAAAGCAAACACTATGAAATAAGAAGAAAAAAATCAACGACAATACAAACAGAGAAAGCAAATTTACATTGTATTTTATAAATCATTCTAGTGTTAAGAGGGGGATTCAATTTCCGTTACATTGTTTGTTTTGAAAACAAACAGCAATTTGTAAAATGTTTCAAAGGTATTGATGTAATGTAATACAATTGAGATTTCCATGCAAAGAAATTCTACAGTAGGTAGGTACATACATACTTTTTTTTCAAGAATTATCATTTTTTCAACAAGGAAAACTTAATACAGCGGTTCCCAAACTGTGGGTGCAAGCCGATTTTTGGTGGGTCGTGAAAAGTTTTTGAAATGTGAATTTTTTTTTAATTGTTTGAAAACAAAAAACTATTTAAAAATCGGATTTTCGTGGAATGGAGACGAAGAAGATCCACTGTCGCAGTGTGTTATTTGTTGCGATGTACTCGCGAACGAGAGAATGCGACCGAACAAATTGCGTCGGCATATTTAGACGAAGCATCCGAATTGAAAAACAAGCCAATAAATTTTTTTGAAAGACAACTTGTCGAAAACGAAGCTTTCGCATTACCCCAGCAATATTGAAAAATCTCTCCACACCTCGTACCTGATTAGTTTGTGAATTGCGCAAGCTGGTAAGTTGCACAGAAATTGGTGCAATTGAGTGCTCCCAGCAATAAAATACATAGTTGGAGTTATGTTTGATGATAAGAGCAAGAAATAAGTTTAGAAGTTGAAATCCCAAATACATACATATGTATGTACATAACATGATTCCACGCAGAATCGATGAAATGGCCCAGTGGGCAGAAGATGAGCTGATCCAAAGAGTTCGTGAGAGTAAATTTTTCTCATAGCAACTGGACGAGTCCATGGATGTACATGGATGTACATATACCCAACTACATGTTTTCGTTAATTATAAATTATATAAAAATAAATAAAAGTATAAAAAAAATTTAAAAAACCCCCCACCTTCATGTCCATTAAAGCTAAGTGGGTCGCGGTAAAGTTTAGGAAGCACAACCTAAATGTATGATTAAACTTTCATAAATGGTGTATATATTATTGGTGCATAATACAAAACTGTAAGATTAATTAATTAAAATTTTTATAATTGTGTACATTGAAATTCTCTCAATATCAATTGATTTTAACAAAAAAATATTATCATTAAAATAATTATAATATGGTACTTACATATGTACATAAATATATAATAAATAGTTTTTTTGTCAATAAATAGTCTTTCTGTGTATAAAGAAATACTTCAAACTAAAATTTACATTCTAAGCATGATTTTTTCTCGGAAATAGACGAGACTCATATAGTCATATTACAATTATAGACAACATCTCCTTTGACATGCAAATTTATCTGAACTACATATTTGAAACAGCAAGTGTGTAATTACAGACATATGCAATAGTGTAAAACATGTACATATGTATGCATTAATTAATGTACGATTCACTACTAATTTTTCAAAAAACAGAAACTTAAAATTTAAACCGTAATCAATATTCCCAGTATAATACAGATTTTAGAATTCAAAACATGAACTAAATAGTATTTTTAATATAATCTAACTTAGATCCTTTTTTAAATTTATCTTCAAATTATAGAAACATTGAAATATACTACGACATATCGTTTATATAAAAGTACCGTAACATCTGAAAGTATGTATGTAAAATATAGTTATTGTTACAAAGATTTAAAACCAAAAAAACACGAACAATATTCAAAATGAAAACACAATAAATCGTACAAAATACGATAAAGTAATGCAATATCTTAAATTACCGTTAGGAAGAGGTACTTTCAATCAGTACCTCTGTGGAGCAGTTTAAATTTGAACCAGTACAAGTGAACTGCACGACAGTCGGAGGACGAATGAGAGATGACGGTCGCCCACACAACGTTTGTTTTATATTTGTCTCTGCTTACCCACATTCTATTTTTTGACATGTAGAAGTTGTGCGAAAAAAAAAAATTGCCGCAAACTGGCAGACTTTCCCGGTAGACGTATCGGAAAATTTGGGTGGAAATGAGATAACGCGTCAGAGTTTACGCGTGCGTCACGAGAAATCGAACCATTATTTATTTTTTGGTTTTGGTTTATAAATGTAAAAATTATATTGAGGTATTTCTTTAATCGCCAATAGTGAAAAAATGTCTGATGAAAATAAATTTAGATATGAAATTTAATTTATGTAGGCATTCAAATATTAGGATACCAATAATACCAATCTTTCGTCCCTAAGACAACGACATTATTTCTTTTATTAACTCAATAAAATTATTTATTAGTTTTTTTTTCCTTTGTGTTTTTTCTAATTTAATATATTATGTATGTATTTTATTTGTTAAAGTCCTGATAGGCGTTTAATAAATAAATAAATGTACACGTAAAATTAATATTTGGATCATTTGAGTCATTAAACTTTGAATATATGTAGTGCCACCTTCAAAATGTAGTTGCACTGGAAATATTTAATTTGGAGATACACCTTTTGATAACCTTGATAAGTGCATATAAAGTATATTGTGTATTTAGTATTTTGGCATGATTTTGCACAAATAAAACAAGTGTGGTGTAATCTTTATGTTCAATCGTGATACTCTTTTCTTTATATATTACTTGTTATTAGTGCATGGTTTAGAAAGCTTAGTATATCGGAAATAAAACACATTTCTAAAATTGTAAGAAGCTTTATTTCGTTGTTATGGTGACATTGAAAATGATAGTTTATTGTTGTTTCTGCCACTAATTATATTAACAATATTTATCTTTATTATCACATGATAAGGATAATTAAGTGACTTAACTACATTAATTTAATATGTACAGTCATTAAATAAAATATTAAAACAATACATTGTAAGGTGAAGAGGTTGTACTAAAAAAACTAAAGTTTCTGAATGGAAATAAATTGTTTTAACAGTCGTTAATATGTCAAACTTGACAGTTAAATAAACATTATAAAAACTATTTTATATGAATTTTCACATAAATACATGGACATTTGGACAATTTTTCATTTATAATGATAATTTTTTTGCGTTTAATTGTCTAAATGAGCAAAATGGATTAACCATATTATTCTTAATGTAAATTATGTTTAGAATTGAACATAAATTGTTTTTATAAGCTCAATTCCTGAGTGATAATTACAAATTGCAAATTCTTTTGATTATTATATGTATGTATGTATATTTGATTATATGAGATTAAATAAATGTATTTATACAATGAAAAGTACGCCCAGATAAAATATTAGATATTGGCTTTCTGGAATATTACACGTAAGTTATATTGAAATTACAAGAACAATCAATGATCAGTTGAAGTATACCTACATGCCATAATAAAAATAATCGTATCAACATTTTTCACAATGCTTCTCACAGGGGCTAAATATACAAAGAATTAATATATTACTATCAATGAATAAGTTTTATTAAAAAAATAATATATACATTCTGTATATTTTTATCCTGATTCATATTAATTCCAAAAGCCCAACTCTTAACCGATGAAAAATAAATTTAGAGAAATAAATACCCTAATCACTCATAGGTACAGTGTGCCACTTTTAGGTATAAAATATTTATATTTAAGTGTATTCTTTCCTGTAAAAATGTACATCCCTTAAACTACCTTTAATTACAAATTTTCATTAAAATATAATATTACTTAACTAAGTTTTCAATATGCATCATAAATATTACAGGTTACAAAAAAAATATAGACGTGTTTATTTATTGAACTTAAATTTAGCTTAGCCTTATATTCGCAAAAATATATTTTTATCTCTTTTTTTTATGAATTATTGTTTGAGTTTCATAGTATAAACCTATTTAGTATGTACATTTGATTAGTTTACACAAACTTATCACCAAATACAATTCAACTGCTTAAATTACTATAGTAATGAAACAATCCCTACAAGGCATCCACAAAGTGTTGAACCAGCCACGGCGACATAGATTCACCATGCATATTGATATCTGAATGTTTTAGATTCTTAGGCTTTTTACCATTTCGACACCGTACTCTTTTGCAAACTTTCAGCGCGTTTCCTATTCTTATAGCGTATACACACCGGCCACGTTTCAAAGCGGGTTTATTATGAATTTCGGATTTATTGCATTTTACATGTGTAGACACACTCGTTTCAGCTATTGTTGATCCATTAATGCTTATTGTCGAATACAAATCGTGATTGTCTGTTCGTAGGACGTTCGGATGATAACTTGAATTGTTACAATAGTGTAAATATCTCTTGGTCGTTACTTTCATACTCGACTCTCTATTGCTTGTTACATTGCACAGTATACCAGATATGTCATTTTGAATGGTCTCTTTGAACATTTCTTTCATTTTAGCATCCAACTCTTGTTTTGCTGGATATTGAATATCAATTGATGCTTTTGGTATTTTCGGGTTGAAATCGGAATGATCTTTTTTATTGTCTGAAGTAATGCTTTCACCGTTTGTGAATTCAAATCGGGTTATTAGATCTTCTGAAGTTGAAAGTCTGTGTGAATTGACTATATATTCATTGACATTTCTTGGCACGGATGATTGGTCCAGTATGGAGTGATCCAGACATGTACGTCCCCGCTGAAACATCAAATTATTGAAATATGAATATGAGAATGAGGTACTATAAGACTATTAATGGTTATAATTAAAATTACATTTATTTCTAAGCCATCTGGGTGTGATACTGGTTGTGGCGAATAATAGTTGGCACGAGAGCTAAGTTCTTGCCGTAGTTGCCATTGACGGAGATAAACATCTCGAGCGTAGTGTACAGCTCCTCCCCAACGACGACCAACGTGCCATCTAATTTAATGAAAAACCATGTTAAAAGATGTATGAATTCAATGATGATAGTAATAAAACAGTTATGTAAACAATCCAGATTAACAAGTTTAATTTAGAATAACTTTCAATGCAAAACAATGTCACACCAAAGTAAGCAATGCAACAATGTATGTATGTACATAATATAACGTATTTTAATCAGTATATACTTAAGATTTTGTGCTATTCATAAATCAAATACAATATCATATGAAATTTGAGCATAGTAAGTGAAATAAAAATACATTTATGTACTTTTAAAATTTATTAAAACAATTCAAAGGTAAGTGAAATGTTGTTGACTGTCTGTTATTTGTTATTTAATTTACCTTGTAATTAGTTGCAGTATTCTAGAACGTTGACCAAATGATCTGAGGAGCAAGCAAGCACCTCGTAAAGATATAATATCACCTCTAGATTGCGAAATAGATTGTTCACCAACAGCTAATGCTGTTAAATAGACTTTGAGCGAGTGTCGTTTCAAAGCTGTAACAAAAGTCATACATCATATAATATATATTTTAAGTAATAAAATTGATAAAATCAATTCAAGTATGAAATTGTACAAATTGTTACCATTATTTTCGAGCCACTGAGCGTATCTGACGTAATGTTCCCAATTGTTCGGCTCGAGTGATATAACTTTTCTCAGCAAAGGACCCTTTAAGAGTTCAGATTTCAAGTTGACTAGCTCCAAATATGCCAAAACAAACTTTGGGTCCAATGTGACACATCTCTCCAACATCCTCAATGACTCTCCCGTTCTATTGTCATTTCTGGAACGATGAATTTTAGAAATGTAAAATATAAAATGTTCTATCTTTACATGAGAGAAAAAAGTGACTTGTTTTTCTACGGTTGTTTTGAAGAAAATTTAATATTTTGATAGGAAGAAAGTCAAGGAAAAGAACCGAAACGTTTACATTATTCAAATGCACCCTTACATTTGTAACTGTAATGAAAAAAATCACCATAATTCTAACTAAATATATTCAGGGTTCAATTAAATGATGAAATTTATTTTTAAATCATGAAATCGTGCAAAAATTATGCATTTCATATTCTGTTCTAATATTTGAAATTTTTATATATGTACATATACAAAAATGTCTAGAATTAAATAAACATAGGTATAATAAGTTGTATTGTATTTCACACTGTCAAAACGATTCAAGGTTTTAGTAATATTAAAATTTTTTTTGAAAATGAACATACATACATACATATACTTTTATATAAAGTAAGAATAAGAATTACCTATACAGTTTTCCAAGATTATAATGAGCATTGACATGATCTCGAGAGTATCTTATTGCAGCTAAGAAGTGCATCTCAGCTTGGGATGTGCCTACAACTAGAGTACCAAGGTTGTTGTGAGCACTGGCATAGCTGGGCCATAATCTGAAATATTGAATAAATATAAATAAATAAGTATTAAAAAAATATTGATGCTATTTCCATTTATATTGAATTCGAATTTGAACGAGTGAAGTAAGAGGTATCAGAGAGACTAAAACTTTCTTGGGTTGCAAAATGAAATATTTTCCCTTTCTCCTTGGGGATACGTATAAAGTTTCAAGGATCATTTTTTCGAATGTAAATTGAGTTATATCGGTTGACCGCTCAACTTTGATTTTAATAAAAGTTTCTTTGATGAATATTTAAATTGGGATTGAATTTTTTTTATTATTTCTCTGCGCTGAGATATTATGTACATATTCAATGGAAATTTCGAAAAAGTTTCTACAAACCTCAAGGCTTCGTTGTAGTGGGATATGGCGAGTTCTGGTTGATTGGAATCTCGAAGGAAATTCGCGAAATTGTAATGCATCTTTGCGTTGTGCGGCAAAGCAGCCAATCCAGCTCTGAAAATACAAGCATTTTATAATCAAAAATTTACACTACATACAAGTACGAGGTAGTATAGCAAAAATGTAAGCATTTGTGAAATATAGGATAATTCTGGGACAAACGGACACTTATGAAGATTATTCACCGTAGTCATGACAAAGCGTCCGTTTTCCTCAGAGTTACCTTTATATTAGATTTGTTTCAGTAATGGAACATATCAGACAATACTTGCAATGACATTTTTCTTTTGTATCACTCTGATTATTCAGACCACGTACTTGTTCGGTTAACCAATCTCGAAAAAGTAACCGTTCGATATCGAAGTCTTACAAATTGAAGTGAAGTAGAAATATAAGTACCTGAGCAGAGTCTCCCTGGAGAGCCAGTCTTTGTTTCTGTGAACTGTACGAGCTGCACCGCATACCAACAGGAGACAGATGCCTGCGGTAGCTGCTGCTCTGGAGCAGCCGCCTCGCCACCAGATAGCCTGAGCACCACATACCACCACCAAAACACCGCCAACACTGAAACACACACCGAACGATGCCTGTCAATGTCCAATTAAATGACCACCGAGCTCAGTGTAGTCGCATCTTAATTATAATATAAGGTTTCAGTGTAGTGTTGGAAGCTTGCGGTCCATGCTTTTAGAGCAGAGGCTGTGTCGTGTGTGTATTTGATTGTTGTACACGTTTTAATTTGAATTTCTTTGTATGCCGCGACATTTGTTACGTTTGTGAGCTCAAATCACAATCGCTTTTTTTTTTTTCCTTACCTGGGTATGTAGAGGACACGCTCGGCGACTACAAAGCCAACGGTCACAAAAAGGTTGGCCGCAGGCAAGAATGGCAAAACGAGCAGTAGTATCCCCAGAACAATTGGTACGTGCCTCTGTTGCTGAAAGCCGACACAAAAAATGAATATTCACATCAACGTGTGCTACATGAAATTTAATAGGTAGAAACTAAATATATAAAATTCTTGTAAACATTACATACTAAAATTTTTGTTCAATATTCATAGTAGCTATACTGCCGTCCTAAGCCCACTTAACGTAACTGACAAAACAACAATATCGAGATAAATGGAAAGTTTTATTCTAAATTTGTGTTTTTCTTCATATATTACTGATTTATTTAAACTTTTTTTTTTTACATGAGGTTATTTTCTATTGATTTTTGATAATTCTAAGGAAAAATTAAAAAAAAGAATACTTTAGTAGTTACGTCACTTCATTATTCATTATTAATGTATACATATGTATGACTATTCCAAACTTCAACCACTCTATTTGAAAAGAATGAATCTCTAACAATCTTATTTGATTTTTCTTTTCGGAGTCTAAGAGTATGACCTCTTGAGGGTTCTCATTGAACATAATGAGGTTGGTTTTTTTATAATAATTTCACATTAATAATGATTATTTATTATTTTGAATACTTCAATTAAATCACATCTTAATCTCTCCCTCTCCAATGTGGAGAGATTCGGTATTTTCAATCTTTCACGATAAGGTAGTGACCGAAGTAAATATTGGATACGTTATTTTCGCTAAGTATTGGTGATACTATGTATTTCTCTGCGCATGCAGATACGTTAGATTTAATAGCTTAAAAAAGTCACTTTTGTATGAAGATACATTAATTTTGATATGAAAAATCGCAAGAATACACTCCCATAACCCCTAAAACACATCTAACTCATTTTCGTAATTTTTGTCAGTTACGTTAAGTGGGCTTAGGACGGCAGTATACATAGTATGTATTATGTATTTATGATACATAGTATGTATTATGTATAGTGAACTACGTATTACATAGTACACTTTATGAAACATATGTATCACAATACTATTTTTTACTAACAAATCATATCATAATTTACTAACAAATCATATCATAATTTACTAACAAAATCATATTAAATACACAATATTTGAAATGTATAACTGAATGTGAAGAAGAAGTAATAAAACGAAGAATGAAACTAGGATGGAGAGGCTTTTGGAAGAATGAACATTGTTTTTAAATCCAATATTGCGCTATGCTTAAAAAATAAGACATACGTACTGTCAGTTTATGACATCGTGGTGTTTTTTTAAAATTTCATTAATCGGCTCGCACCCGAAATAAAAAAAAAATCTTACTATGCACATACATAGTTGTGAGATTCTGAGAAAACATCTGAATAGAATTACGTTGTCATACACATCCATAAAAACCATTTAGGCACATACATATATTGGTGTATTCATTACATTTCATAAAACATTCGAAATTAAAAATAATTCTTTGATTTAGATACCTATAAGTAATTGACACTTTTTTTTTCATAGTAAAATTATCCTCGGCTACTTTTGAATTACCGGCTTTATGAACCAAAATTATTTTATTTACCGGCTTTATAGGGCCCGGCCGGTGCGAACCCATAGGAAAACACCACTGATTATGACGTATGTATGTGAAACGTGGATACTGAATTCAAGAATGTAACGTAAGATCCAGTGCACACAGAGAAGTATGGAAAGATGTATGATTGGTATAACAAGAAGATATCATAAATGTGTGGAGTCAAGTGGATGCAGATTGCTCAAGACGGACAGGAATGGAAGAGGATTGGACAGGCTTTCATCCAGTAGTGGACGGTGAACGGCTGAAAATGATGATGAGTAAGAAATTTGAATTGTGGGAAAGGCCAAATATTTATCGATTGGCTTATATTACCTACTGTTATAAATAACTTAATTGAAAATTTGACTCGACCAACTTTTAAATCGAACGAGTTCTGCAAACCGAAAACGAATTAAGATTTTGATTCATTGAATCCATTTTTGGCAGACAATTCTGATACGTGCCCAGAATTCAGTGGGTCTTTGTTCTTTTAAATATAATACGGATTTAAAATTGCTATTCGTTAAATTTTACATTTTATAATATGCTTGACTACCTACATATATAATGTGCTAAAATTGCTATGATTTTTGGTTCTTCTGTATTTAAATAATGGAATATAATATGTACAATGTATGTATGTATATAATATGTACATACTTCGAGATCTGTAAGTCCCCTGTAAGCCAGGAGTATTGCAGCTCCGAAAGCAACACAGGTGAGGAGATTTCTGGAATCGCTGACGGTAGTAACGAGAGGGACTGAACCCATCTGCCAATCATGGCTTAGAGTGACAGGACACAACATAAGCCACCAATTGAAGGCAGCCAGATAGCAAAACGTCAATAATCTGAAACAAAAACCGAAATCAATTAGTGGAATGGAGCAAGGGGCGGTTAAATTGTTAAACGAATATTTCAATTACCGGACGTAAAGGCTGGGATGGAAAGCAGTGGGATTGTCTTGCTGTGAAAATTTGGGTAGTGAGCCCTGAAGCAGAGCCAGCCTTATGGACAGTAGCAGACCAAGCGACAAGATTACTTTGGCAGCCCTCCGAGAAAATTGGGCAGCTCCATCGTTCCATCTCATCTCAACCACGGTTCTGAAAGGTTGAAAACAAAAAAAAAAAAACATAGAAAGAAAGAAAAACACCTTGAGACTTTCACGAGGAGTAACAAGACTGCAACGAACGTAGCAATCACGACCGAAGTGAACTTTTCGCTTGTACGTTCTGAATTCAAAGGCCTGATTTTGACGTGGAACAGCTAAAACGTGCTTCTATTGCAGGTTTGTTCTGGGCATGCGAAGAGAAAATAAAAATTGGCGATTCGCTTGAATACCAACGTCTATTGTAGTCTCTCGAAACTTTCACATTACATTTCGAATTACCTTTAAAACAATCGAGCGAGAGCGTGACATTTTATAACTGTTGTTGCGAAAACAACGAAGCGTATAGGGACGCATCGGTCACCGTACAAACAGGCGATAATTGGATAGCGAGAAATAAATCGAAATCAAACAATAATCAGATGAAATGCGATTGCAGTTAATTGAATTTCGCGGATAAAATTGAAATTGCACCGATTGTGCAGGCGAAGCTGAGCAAACAAGCACTAGTGCGATTCCACAGAGTCAACACTGAAAAATTCATGCTGAAACACTGAAATGTTACGTTTGTTGCTCAAATACAAAACTACGCTGTCAGACCGGCGCGATTGTAAAATAATCTGACAACGCCCGTGTTATTCGATACGTTTAACGTTGGTTTGAAAATAATGTTATAACAATTTTGAATAGTCTTACCTTTTAACACACGGCCAACACCTGTAGAAGTCAAAGGCTAAATTCAAAACAAATACTGTGATGCCTGTCTCTTTGGCGAGCATACTTAGTCCTCCCAAAAGTATACTGAGACCAACGTAATGTGTCCCACTTTCAGGCCTGTAAAAAAATAATTATATTAAGAATACAATATTTAAATGATACATTATTCTAATAACTCTTGTCACGCATATACATATGTACAAAGTACGCGCGACATTAAAATTGATATTTTCATTTAATAACCAAAAATTTATATGATATGGAGTATAATTAATATTACATAATAAATGATAATACAGTAAATGAATTCTATTGTTAGCCATTTTATACTTGTGTTTTACGTTTGTGTTAACCAACAGGTCTGAAAACACAAGGATCCAGACCCAATAACAGGTTAATATCGGAATAATGGATCGGAGGTGCCAATTTTTGGCGGAATTGTCTCACAACAAAGATAAATTATCAAATTCTATCAGGAGACGGCCAATCTGGATTTAATAATGTCCAGATCTTGCCTATGACGATAATTATGGTCGAGAAAATCATTTCGACATACCGGTATCGAGCCCCGAACCTTTACTCACGAGACTAACGGTGGCCATTTACGATCTATTTTCCGCGCTGTACGAAAGGACGTCTTATTAAAAGAGACCGCAAATGTGCTAAATCGGTCGTTGTCAGAGTGGAAATCGACAACCGACAGAAATCTGGAGCTTTTTGCATTCCATACGGAAGTTTTATGGATACCGCCAAAACGGACCGTGAATGGCCACCATAAGGGCTCACACACACGTCTTCCGACGAAATCCTAAACGCACGAATTTCTATGGTTTTGTATGGCGTAGATACACACTTGCAACACCCCACACCACGTCACAATTCATAGCAACGGTGTCATGTCGCGCAATCACACCACGTGTGGTGTGGCGTGTGTGAGACTTTAAGCTCTGATACTAACGAGCTTTCGCCTGGCTGTTTGAAAATATAACACAACCTATCAGTACTTTCAATATCATACTCATGCTAAGTGCCTAGAATTACTAAATAAAAATGAGAATCATATTACTGTATTTAATTTTGTTTTTTATTTGAATCATTCATCATCATTTTCAGCTGTTCACCATCCACTACTGGATGAAGGCCACTCTAATCCTTTTCCATTCCTGTCTGTCTTGAGCAATCTGCATCCACTTGACTTCTCAATTGATCAACTTATCGTCCACTCGGTCTACCTTGTTTTCTTTCACATCCTCTCGGATTCCATTTCAGTATTTCATTTGCCATCCATTCTTCTCGCTGTGTCCAGCCCATTGCCACTTCGACTTTTTCACACGTTCCGCTATATCTGCCACTTTGGTCATACTTCTTACCCATGTATTCCTCTTACGATCTCTTCGTGTTATACCAAGTATACATCTTTCCATGCTTATCTGTGTGCACTGGATCTAAGGTAACATTCTTTAATACAGGATGCTGAATTTGAATCATTATCATATTGAAATGTACATACAGTAGTTCAATTGTGCGGAATTCGAGTCAAAATATATTTTACGAAAGTATTCAATGGGCAAAAATAATAATTGAATACAAATCCGACTCACAAAAGTGGACCGGATTCCGCTACTTCCGTTTCCGGCGCTAGTGTCGGATTTCGAGTCCGGCTTCGAATAATGCTAACATAATGGCGCGGTTAATGCGTGAACGCGCGTCGCCAACAATGCGATTGGCGAACCGGTGGGGTCATGGAGACCCCGACGACAGGTTTCCAGGGGTTTGGTCTTCTTCTCTGTGCCATTAGTGCCATAATTGGCGCAAATCGGCAATTCCTAATTCCCCCATTCACCCCCCCCTTTATTTGAGTCCTCTATTCAGCATCGACTTATTGTATGCCAAATTAAGAATGGCCAGGCGCACAACGATTGCATTTATATTTGAACCGATTACACATATCGGAATTCAATTTGGAACCGTGATGAAAATTAATTCATGGCCGTTCAGATAAAATTTAATTACGCCGGACAATCGAGAGAGAAAATTACATTTTATGCAAACCACTTCTTTTCATATATCGTCGTCGTATTAAAAAAACTATGTAACTATAATATGTCAAATTTTACATATGTATAGTTTGAACCAATAGTTTTGACCGAAATTGATAAATGAATATAATTACTATACAATATAGGTATAGTAGCGTAGGAATCTGCTTGACCGACCAGCCGGCCGGCTGAATAGCCTCACGCTACACATACGCTCACTTGTATGTATTGACTATTTCATATTAGATAAATGATTGTTTGGTATTTAATCGATGGGTACTGTTATGTCAGATATTTGAATATCTGTTATATAAATTTTTTTGTGAATCATGTATGTATGTATGTACATACGTCACTGTAAAATATATGGATGGGATTTGAATAAAACATTTCAAAGATATTCCGGTCAGTTTTGGATAAAACCTCTCTGTGACACATGCGGTGGAAAAAAAAACATGAATTCATCCATTTAAAACAGATATATAGGTAGCGATAAGAGATAGTGTTTTTTTTTTTTTTTTTTTTATATCGCGTTTCGTACGTTTTCAACGCTCGACCCGTTTAAATCTCTCACGTTGTACGCCAGAGTGTGCGGAGCTTAAATTGAAAGCTTTTAGTGCAAAGTGAGAACGCGATTTTCACCGATGACGTGGAAAGTTCTCGCTGTGGAAAAGTATCGCGTGTACGTACGTCTGCAAATGGCACTCGTATAGTCATAATACTAATGTATGTATAGCGTACACGTATGGACTTTTATTATATTATTATTGTTATTATATATATATATATGTATAATAGCTGACATTCGTCTGTCCGCCTGTCCGTCTGTCTGTGTGCTGATAACGCTCGCCAACGTAAATAATTAAAAAAAATCAGAACGTCGCACGAGTGGAATTTAAACCCAGTATCACTTATCCGGAACAGAGCGCTTACGCGGTGAGCCAAACCAGATGATGCGAGATTCTTTTATTTTAAACATATAAATCGGTTGAAAGTTTGCTTCTTTGCTAAATTGTTACGTTTTTGTTGTTATAAAGCCCCATCTATACAACAACTATAAAAACTATTAAATTTAATATTATTTTTCAGTACGGCTGATGAGAAACCGCTCCGTTGATATTCAATTGGCTTACACTAGTAATATAATATTTTGGCAATAGCCTGCCCAAAACTATTTTATTCAATAAGTACCTATGTAATTGATCGCAGACAGAAACTTTCGAACGACGACGCACGTTTTAAGATCGTATCAAAGGCTTTTTCTTTAACTTGGCACGATCGCTGTTTAGTTCGAATGGACTTCAGATCACTTATTGTTCTCCCGTTCTTGCGATGCTACCATTGTTGTCGGTCGCAATTGATCTCGACAAATAATAACGTAAATTTCCACAACGCTGCTAATGTGTGTACACTAGAAAGTTTTCAACTTTGTTTCACTACTTCGTTTTGCCAGTGTTCGTCCGTGAGTACCTAATGGAAATTCAATTTTCTTATGTTGAGCATTAACCCGTTGATGACTGACTGTATCGAAAGAGCACACTGAGTTTTCCTGTATAATCAGATAACGCTATTGTGCATCGCACAGTAAAACCTTGCTGTGATTTTTTAATACGGTTCAATTTTTTAATAGTTTATGTACGTACACACATACATAGAAAGGACCGTAAGAGGAATACATGGGTAAGAAGCACGACCAAAGTGGCAGATATAGCGGAAAGTGTGAGGTGGCAGTGGTCTGTACACGAGACACAGCGAGAAGAATGGATGAAAGATGGACAAGAGAAATACAACTTGAATGGTATCCGAGAGGATGGAAAAGAAGGCAAGGAAGACCGAGTGGACGATGGGCTAATGAATTACGAAGGATGGAGATTGCCAGACTGGAATGGAAGAGGATTGGAGAGGCCTTCATCTAGCAGTGGATGGTGAGCGGCTGAAAATGATGATGAATGATTTAAATGTAAAACAAAATTATACACAGTAATATGATTTCGTTTTTGTTTACCAATTATAGGCACATATTTTCAAATAGCCAGGCGAAAGTTCAAGATTAGATTACTCAAGACAAACAGGAATGGGAAAGGATCGGAGAGGCCTTCATCCAGCAGTCGATGGTTTAACTGCTGAAAATGATGATGAAGATATAAACATATGTAGGGGAGGGCGGGGCAAGACGGGACAGCTAAGGTTCGGTGATAAATAACACAATGGTCTTTAATATTAAAAAATCCGTTAAATAATAAAAATAAAATTTGGTTTATACTTAACATAATTGCATATAAAGATTAGGGAAAAAAAAAAAAAATAACATTATTTTTAAAGAAACAAAAAAAAGTACGTTTTGTCCCATCTTACCCCACAGGAGGGGTAAGATGGTTTTGACCATGGGGCAAGATGGGCTTACATTGCACAGTGTGGGCAAATACGAATGGCTTCCTGGTCCTCATCATCTACACCTGCACAGGATCGTTTGGATCGTTTGATCGTTTCCTGTTGCATTTCAACATATTTCCACAGTGATCGTTTGGCCTCTTTCTCCAGAGGTGAGGGCTTCAACTTGCTTTTTCCCTTTCAGCGCAATGATTTTGGATTTTGTTTTAGGAATTGCAGATATCCCGGTTTCGTAACAATTGTATATGCGGTAAGCATCAAGTTTATGTGTATCTCCAAGTATTTTAAGCATTTGAACGTAAAGCGGGGCAAGATGGTACCAATCAAATCTCATACCCCATCTTGCCCCAAGTTGTATTATTGCGAAAAATCAATCGCAATATTTAAACTACGTAACTAAGGCAAATAATGATAAGCTAAACTTGAAATACAATAGCTGGTTGTGGAATAACACCCGCAATATTGTCGAATTCGTGAAATATTCTTAACAATGTCACGCTCGATGCACGGTGGTAAAATTACATCGAAGTATGGAATATACCCTAAATCCACATTGCGCCCGAACCTAATGCTCGACAACACTGAATTTGTGTCACCCACGGTTTGTGCAAGAGGAGCGTATGGGAATACCACTAGATGGTCGTTAGCGAAATTATTATAGCCAATATCACAAGATCCCATCTTACCCCACAGCCCCGTCTTGCCCCGCTCTCCCCTACATACATACATATATTAATTCAGTATTACAAGAATTTACTTCATACTACAAAAATGTTTTATTTTGCTTGATTTACAAAGCTGATACGAAATATGTATGAGAAATTTTACAATAGAATCAAGTAATGGGTTACTAATAAAAAGTTTTCGATAGTTTTCCGTACACGTTGCAGCGAATTTTATATCTGTATATGGCAAGCGACGTTGAAAAAGTAACAATTTCCAATCAGCGTCGAACACAATGAGCGCCGCGATGCCTCTACCCATCTACCCTACAACCCTCTCTACCCATCCCACTGCAGTCTATAACTTCCGGTTAAGCGGTCAAGGAACGAAACGCTTTATTGTTATGGCCGTTGTATCGGCGACGATGAAAATTGATAGTCGTTAAAAAGCGACGTCGATCGCCTACGCCACGATAGTAGCTATCGCTCACTGAGTGAAATTCATTGAAAGAAATAATCGATCCAATTTAATCAAACGATCGTTGTGACATAAAAAAAAAGTAAAGCCTTACTAAACCGTCTTATTTTTTTTTTTTACAAATGCGCACTTGATTTCAAACGTAGCCGCTTAACTTTCCGCTTAACATTTATCGTTTTCCAGAGTGAAATGTCTCGGGGGCAGTTGCTATGTTGGGTGGTGTTAATTTTGCATGGAAAGCGATTAAATCTTTTAACCACACCGGGAATCCAAATGTGAATATTCGTTCAAGAGTTCAACGCTCCATGTCGTCGTGGATTAACCTTTGTATATATGTATGTATATGTACATACAAAAATGAAAAAGAATAGAATTTTTTTCGAATGGTACATAGTTATATACACCTTAGTTGCTCGGCCGAAAAAAAGGATCTGTATTTAGGTCATGATTGTCGGCTTCGTTCTCCGCTCTCCGGTCGTATTTTACTGGCCCGACAAAAAAATACTGCCGACCGTTAATTACGACCCTCACACGAGGGAAGGCCCTCCCTCAAGATTTGCTGGGGGTGCGATAAGCGCCAGGAAATAAGCGGATGAAGTGGAGTGCTAATAGCTGGTGGAGCCGTATCAACCCTTCCGTGAAGCGGAAAAATGCACAGAAGTTTGTCTTCACCTGGTACGTATTGTGTTTACGAGTGAGATCAAACGTACAGCTATGCTATTCACCGTTTAAAAGTAGTGCGACTAGAAAATCGATTCGACTTCTATAATACTTAGCCAATAATACGAGTGTGCTATACTGCTATTTACCGATCATTTATCAAAATATCGCGACTTAAGGCCGGGCGCACACTGGGTACGTATTCGTACGAATTCGTGTCGTACGAATGTTATTGTCCCTCACACGTATGGCGTAGTCTTACCCCCAGAGAGAGACAACACCATACGTGTGAGGGACAACAATATACGTACGAATACGTACCCAGTGTGCACCCGGCCCAATGCGCACAACAAGTACATATGTACAGTACACCGTGTATAGGAACGAACCAACATCTATTTTAATCGTTTCAGAGGTTATTTTCGATGCCGGCGCTCGCACACGCTAAATAGTCTTACTCGTGTATTTTAATCATTAATCATTTCCATAGTATTGTTAGATCAAACAATAGATTGTCGAACGTGTTTACACACATATATCATCATGCCATGTTCGACTGTCATCGGCGAACTAAGCAAATTATTAAATTTTTCATTGAACGTTCGGAAATTTATCGAACCGCTTGTTGGTAAATACTAGTATTTGTATGCGATAGAATTATTGCGACATAATGAGGTCAGGTATACGGTCGTTTTATTGATATAAGAAATTATTTTACAAATAAGTATCCACTTATCACAAAAGCATTAAATTCGGGACTGGCTTATGATTACAGGGTGACTTGTTTCTCTTGTACATATAGCAATCTACATTGCTATCGATCGAAAAACTTAATTAACAGGTTGTCAAACTCTATCGATGAAAGGGTGAAAAGGGGGGGGGGTGGGGGCGTCGGTTTGGGGGGGGGAAAACGTTGAACAATTGAACATTATCGTTTTTCCAATCTTGCCGAGATTGAAGTTATGTGAGTTTGAACTTGCGGCGCCGGTTGAAAGCTTCTGCAAAGTTTCACCTCTCCCCATCCTGTCTTCCATTATTAATTATAGATGTTTGTGTTTCCGATGGATTGTTTGGTTAGGATCGGCGTTGGTCAACCGGCGGCACGCGGACAAATTGCGACCGACTCGTATTTCGGCAGAGGAGGGTGAGAAGGGGTTGAGAGTTGGGGAGAGGTGTATGTAGATCCTTCAGTTTTCGACAGTCTTGCTTTAATGCGAATATTGCGAATATATATTGTTAATTTGGCCGAAAAGGAGAGAATGGGCAGGGGGGGGGGGGGGGGGGTCGATTGTTAAGTGGGTTGAAACTGTGCTGCTTTCAAAATTGTTGCAATACAAACAGACTAATAAATTGTTTATCACGGAAATCGCTGAATTTAATTTTATATTTTTTTATGTAATTCAAAATGTCTATAATCCTTTCATACACATATATGTATCAGTATAAGCATCTGCCTGCCTGCCTGACTGGGTCGTTGCGGTCACGCTAGCATTGCCAACGTAAACAAACAAAGTTGTTTTAGCGGTGTGTTGGCATCAAACCACTATTTGTCAAAGCTGATTCGCAACTCGATATTATCACCATACACCCATATAATTGTCAAACGGTCCAGGGGCCGTACTGTTATTGTACAAACCAGCGCGCCTGGGTGGGGGTTTGGGGATTTTGGGAATCCATCGTCATATGACGAGCTAATTAGCTTTTCGTAATAAAAGTCCCCATGTCAATTGTATTGGAATCTGATAATGGTGTTTTGAAAAATTACCATTTTTACTTTATTTTGTGTTAATATTTAATTAAGGCACATTACAAAAATCAATGACTCTCAAATAGTCAGAGACTCTTTCTTTTCAAATAGAGTGGTTGAAGTTTGGAACTGCCTCCAAGTAACTTCTGAAAATACAAATCTCTCAAATCATCTCGACAAGTTTTTTAATATAAATGGATATTTGTAATCCTTCAAATATAAATATAAATAACTAAAATAATTTAAAAAATGTATGTATGTACAATTGTTATCAGACGCCTGGGCTCCATCGGTTATGCCGCCAGCCCATGTATTTTGAATAAATAAATATTTCCAACAAATATGACGTTTACATTTGATACATACATACATATGTACATATGTAGGTATGTACATACATATGTCTAAGCCACGTTAAATCAAAAAAAGGGCTAGACTTATGCATTATACAATCATAATTTTGTTTTCGAAAAAGAATGACGTCAACAATTCAATCAGTCAAAATAGCAATATTTTACGTTAGATATTATTCTAAATCGTATAAAAGTTCGTCAATTTAAATTTGTTTGAATTCATACAACTGGAAGTGGTTGTTTGATCAACCGTCAATTTCACTCTTTGATGAATATTTCGTAAACGGTTCATTTTACGCAATAATTTGTTTTGCCGAATTGAAAGTAAATTGAATTTTGAGTTAATTTATAATTATAAAAGAACCCAAATATTCATCAAAATTACATTAGGCACGTGGTTTAACTTGTATCGTATCTCATACACGATTTATTACGTGCGAGTTGATTTGTAATTAGCGCAAGAGTGCTAGCGGTCGAATTTTAATGGAAAATGCAGATAGTTGTGCGACAGTGTGTTTGTTTAAGAAATAGGGCCATACGAAGTAGGATATGTTTATAGAGCAAACACACAAGAGTTCCCGGGATTGCTTTGTGTTGTAAAGGGACGGTTGCGGGATTAGAGCCGGTGCCCCAAAGCTGTGTAATCATTTTTGTTTGCATGGTCGGCGTATGCTCCACCACACTGCGGTGCACTCCATCTTCAGATAGCCTCGAGGAATTATGATCAGCTTCAGATGGCGACACCGACTGTAATAATAGGGGATGATGCCACCCCCCCTGTGAATCGCTCGGGGATGCGAAAACACTGCACGCGTACGTGGAGCGCGTTCTCATCTCGGAAAAGTCGGAAAAGTCGGACGCGAAAATGAACACAGTAACGGATGATTATTGCACTGGCTTTCTTCTATTGCTTTCCGGTTGAACTTTTAAAATATATCTATATGAAGCTTCACGGAACAAACAATAAACGTATGTAGTTTCAACTGTTTATAGTACTTTTTTTTTCTTTGAACGATTTCTCATATATGTATGTAATAAAAGCGGTGAACAGTCTGTATATGTATATAAACTGATACATTCGTCCAAGTACTCTATGGAGTCAAAGTTCGGTATTCGATCCTCACGCCACCACTTCACATTGGTCGAGCGCTGACGAGCAGTACCGAGCGCCCACGTGTGGGTATGTCACTCGAACACTTTCGTGTTAAGGCCAACGTACTGTATGAGCACCGCGGTGTATCGCTCGAAGTCAAGCGAACCACGAAGAAAGCAAGATGGCGGACGCTTTCCCCACATTCGACGACGTCAGCATGCGACGACGTCACCTAAGTAAGGCCAACGATTGACGAACATTCGCGCGAATGTGAAGTGGCGGCATCATATTATGTTGAAATGATTTTATCGACGGTTAAAATTCGACATTGTCAAAATCTGGACATTACTCAATGCAAATCAGCCTTCACCTGTTGGAATTTGCTAATTTATCTCAATTGAGATGGTTCCATCAAAAATTGACACCACCTACGTTAACCTATTATTGGGTCTGGATCCTTGTGTTCTAAGACCCGTTGGTTAACTTTCCCGAAAACAAAAACAACACGTTCAGAAATAGAGTGTGTAATTTGAGCTTTCATTTTATCAGCAGCGTTGAAAAAAAATACTTGTAAAAACAGTAGTCACAATTTGCGATGATGAATCCTTCCTATAAGTATTTTTGAACCAACTTTAGTGTTTGAGGCCAGTTATTGTATAGCAGGACAATGATTTCTATATTGAAAGCCACAACTCAATTCAATTCAACTCAACTTAATCCACAGTGAGTTTTGCGAGCGTTTACATTTGAAGGCATCCCCCCCAATCTGGCAATGTTAATTTAATAAATTTTTTGATGATAAATTCGCACGAGTTGAACCAAGTTTAGCAGTCGTCTGCATTAAAATATTCAAGGTCCGTCGCCCGCGCTGCGAAATAGATACAATTGAATAGAGAGAGAGACCTCGGAACGGTTTTGTTCGACGGATGTATTATTTATGGGTCCCCGGGCTTTTGATCCGAAATCTCGGCGGGTCCCCGGCACAAAAGTTACGGGATAGGCCACCTCATCCCAGCCGGCCATTGTGCGGGGGACCCCGTCGACAATGCCATGTTTCAATATTAACCTTTTGAATATTTAAGGGCCCTCGCGAACCGAAATAATTATAGCAGACGACCATCAACATACTAAGACGCCCGGCAAATTGGGAAGACCATCTATATCCACCATATCCAATGAATACTAAATTGTGATGTCGCTTCTCCCTATCTGCAAGTAATTATTTTGGGTGTCCTGGTGCTATGGAGCATTTGATCAGTACGATCAGCTAACGAAGCGCAAGCCACGTTGCCATGTATAATATAAAACTTTCAGGACGTATGTACATACGTACATCGCGTTCTAAAACTGTAGTATATTAGTGACAAATATGTAATTATGTTTCGCATCATTATTTGAAATTCATTAAAACGGATTAAAATTACCACCGTGCACGAGCTCGTTTATTTAATTAATTGCCATCAATTATTATCGCAGCCTGCTTATTATTCTAATAATATCGCATCTATTTACTACAAAAGGAATATTCGCCGGGAAACAAAACAAATGTACCGCATAATGATACTATTAATATTAATAATGTGTTAAAATGTACGATGGGGAAAAACATTCCACGGGAGCAAACGGCCAAATGAAATGATGCGAAAAAGCGTATCAAATAATCTGATGGATGTGGTGTGGCAATTAAATTAATGTGGCAAAGCATGTTGTTTCGACATATAGGACATAAAGGGAATAATTTTCAACGGCGCGCTAATGAGGATATTCAAACTACTTAATGTATGTACCTATACATTACATTAAGATTTTAATTTCAGTCACATTTTAAAATTGAAAAATGTTTACTTACCCATGATAGACGAGTAGTGATATTAGGAAGAAGACGCACGCTAGAACATCTGCACGCCCTACTATCCCAGTCACCTGCGAAAACACAAACAAACCGACGTTAGTGCAAAAATTTATCACTTCCAACTTGGAGGATTAAGGTCCTTCGGTGAGTAGAGCAGTGATTGTCAAAGGTCACTGAGGCTTGTTACCAAGATTAGCTGCGACCCTCGGGGCTGCGGTACATGGTATTTACAAAGGGCGAAATTGCCGGAAACCGTGCAAAATGAGTCCGTTACTTCGAGGGTCTCCTAGACCCCCAGATTCGTTGTGCCTCATCAATGCATAAATTACTTTTGTAAACTGTCGCAGTATTTAAATCGACGCTCCTTAAAGTGTCGCAATTCTAATGAGAAAAAAATACTACCAACTATTCTAGATACTAATTATTATTAGTTTACAGCGTTTTTCAAACATATTTTACTACGACCCACTGCAAGAACTACATTTTGTATTGCCACCCAGTATGCCTATATAATAATATATCAAACACAAACTCTGTCCAATATGTTCCTTTATTTACTATTGACACATAATAGATGCATGTTTATGGATGAAACTAGTTTTTAATTAGAAACTTTGTTTTCAATTGAGATAAAGTGGAAAATCCTAGTTCACGCAAATAAGTTAAAGGTGATAGTGGAAAGATTGCCTTTTTAAGTTAAAAATTAAAATTCTCTCTTAACCTTAATCCAAAATAATGACAAATTTAATTACTGAAAATCATTTTTCAGTATAAATTAATTAATGAGGTGCAGAAATTCAGTTTCCTTTTCAGGATCAAAGTTTAACTCAATTATTTATTCAGGTCTTTCAAAATCAAATGGATTTTTTATCCAAAGGCTTTTCTTTACTGTTTCAAATTTCTGCACTGGAAAATAGCTATCAAAGCTTTGGGATAAAGAAGTGAGATGTGACAATATCTCAAGTTTTTATTCTTTTAAAATATCTTCAATGTTAAACAATGATTTAAACAAATTGTTTTTTGGATTTTTTCCGTTTGTCGCGACTCATTTTATTTATTGTGCGACCCACCAATGGGTCGGGACCCACAGTTTGAAAAACCCCGCTGGTAACTAATATGTACGTACAGTAAATATTCTAGATAATTACAGTGGGGACTTCTTTCTTCTTGCGTTTATCATTCAAAGTAACGAAATTCTAACAAATAGATGATTTGTCGGAAGTCATACGATCGATCCAAGTCCGTTTGAATTATTAATTCGATACGGTTTGAAAGCCCTCTCCTCCTCGTTGAATAAGTCAATTTGGCGAGTCTACCTTACGCCGGTCAGATAGGAGCGTATCTAAATAGAGCCTTCGTCACCTTCAAAGAGAAAGGCGCTCCGGGGGTGACCGGTCAACTGACTGACGGGAACCGGATGTAAGGAAATTCCTCGCTTTTCCGCGTTCACCTTATTTTTCCCCTCGAGACGCCCTATTTCGCAAAGTCAATAAAGGCGTTCTTACATCACAGACACACAGCACAAGCTGCGGATGCCTTTTGCAAGCCCTACTCCCTTTACTTCCACCCCTTTTCCCCCCGACCCCCCCAGACCAGCTTGTGTAAGGGACAAAGTCAATTTGAGACTTTGGCTTCTCTAATGCCGCGTTTTAATGTGGACGCGAATAAGCCGATGGTAAAAAAAAAATGTTTTTACAACCGACCTTCCTTCCTCCTTTTATACCCTTTTTCTCTTTAATGGCGCACGGTTGATTTGAACGGATGGGTTTTATGGTGAAATTAAATTACGATCGCGCACGATCACTCTATCAAAAATGTGCTTTAACTCTCTCTCTCTCTTTGCGTATTACATAATGTGTAGTGAAAAATATTCGAGGTTTTTTATTTTCTCACGAAACTTTGTGGTACGTATGTATGTATGTATGTATATTCAATTTTTGCGCGAAAATCGCTCATGCGTGTTCGCTGGTATGTTTTTTTTTTCTCCGCGCAAAATCCAATTCCTCATATCCGAAATTCAATCTGTTTTTCCTACATTACATTGAGCTTCCGCAATTTCACGAGTCGACGTATTCATCACGAAAAATCACCCCCGATTTTGCTTATTTCGCATCATATTCGGCGAAGATTTCCCCCCGATGCCCCATTTTGAAATACGTGAAAATAATAACAGAATTAGCTCAACCAGAAAAAATATTCTTGTTTTTGAATCTACATACATACGTACATGTATGCGTACATATATAATATAAATTCCTAGAACGTCTGAATTGAAATATTTTTGATGAAGCAAACGATGCGATGCGCCTTTCGTTTCCCGGTGACCGACTACCCATTCAATTTATACTGTATCCCGAATTATGTTGATTTAGAACACGAAACGGCACAATGTGTTCAATTGTTGATACGTACCTACTCGGCGAGTGTACAAAAAAAAAAAAAAAATTGCTAGCAAATTAAAAATACGGAAAAAACACAAACGCCCAGGTAACAACGTCGTTAGTAAACACAATGCGGTATACCGACATTTCGGCGTACGAAAATCGGATTGATTCTGATTTGTTTGCCTAATTTATATGGCGAATGCGGACTACCGGTTTTTGCCGGCAAAAACCGGGCACGTACTCACCGAAGAGCAATCGGGGAGGCTGGGAAGGGTAGATGGAATGAGGGGAGGCGGTGAAAGTAAATACGCGGGAATAATCGACAGTTTGATTGGGTTTCGGGAAACGTTCATCGCAACACGTACGTAGATACTACCTAACCGTACGATCACTAAAATACATACATACATACATAGAAACTTCCGAATGTGATATAACGTTTTCTAAAAAAAATTATACGGCCAATACGAATGTGACGATTCCATTTAGCACAAAGTAGCACACAGTCAGTTTGTAGGTTCAACGAATCAGTTTATTGGTCGGGATGTAATTGTCAACGTGTCTTTCGAGCGCCGGCTGCGAGAGCTCAATTAACCGTTTAATTGCGTATTCGTGTTCCTTTCAGCTGAACTCGACTGCGCATTTCACACTGCAATTAATTTCATTGTTATGTCCTCAGGTTATCATGCTTCTGGCACTCCGAAAGCGAATTCGCGTGTTCCAATTTTAATTTTCTATAAGTATACATACGTATGTAGGTACATACGTACGTGTGTGTGCATACGCAGTAGGTACGTAGTAAAGTTACATAATCGTCTGTGTAAGTGCAATACCGCGAATGAACCATTTATACAAATGATCACTAAGGAAAAAAAACCTTGTAATTCCGTCATTGTAATATTAGAGTGCAGTTTACTTTGTTTTCTATTGCTTCATTCTAAAAATTTTAATACACCAATCAGCGCATCTTCTAACGCAGCGGTCGCCAACCTTTCGGACCCCACGGACCACTAAACTCAAAATCTCAAATCCCACGGACCACTACCATGATTTTTTCCATAAAAATAACATTCTAAATATGAAATGGTAATGACACTTGTATTTGCACTCCAAGTTATTTGCAAAAAGTTGGATATCACCTTATATGATAGAAAAATTATAATAAATAAACGATATATTCATTATTCATTAAGAAAACTGACAGTTATGACGTATGGATGTGAAACTTGGATGCTAAATTCAAGAATGCTTCGTAAGATCCAGTGCACACAGAGAAGCATTGAAAGATGGTATAATATTTGACGTATGACCAAAGTGGCAGATATAGCAGAACGTGTGAAAAAGTTGAAGTGGACACATAGCGAGATGAATGGATGGCAGATGGACGCGAGAAATACTTGAATGGTATCCGAGAGGATGTGAAAGAAAGCAAGGTAGACCGAGTAGAAGATGGGCTGATGAATTGAGAAGAATGGGTGGAGTCAAGTGGATGCAGATTGCTCAAGACAGACAGAAATGGAAGAGGATTGGAGAGGCCTTTATCCAGCAGTGGATGGTGAACGGCTGAATATGATAATGATTATGAAAAATGCGGACCATCAGTGATCCGTGGACCACCGGTTGGCGACCGCTGTTCTAACGCACAACAAAAAGCGGTAAAAAAAGTATCCTTTGTAATGTTTTGGCTGATACGCGGTATTGCACTTACACAGACGAATTATGTTTCATGGATAAATTTATATATGTATGTACATCAAAGTTTGACTGATACGAGTCACGTGTTGTCATTTTGATCATAATATATGAATGATGTCTGTGTGTCGCATTACATATGTATGTATATACATATATGTACGTACATAAATTTAAAACATTCAATACCGAAGAATTTTTGTCTCGTTGTTTAATTTATTCAACTAGTAACTCCTCTGTCATAATATATGTATTTTGATTTTGCTCGCAGTCAAATTCAAATTTGTTAATAAAATTTAGAGTAAAACGTGTGCCTGTTTGATTGATTGATTGGTATGATTGATTACGTTGTCATAATACCTACTCTGTCAACACTTAACTTTTATAGGCTTATAAATTTTGTCTATAAATTTTATCGAAACTACTTCTGCAATACATATGTAGATGTAGAATATATATGTACATTCTACATATTAGCAATGGGTTGTGCTCATCCGATTTATAGTAACGAATATGCACGATGCAATTTACACCACGTGAAATGAATGAGAGACGCAAAAAGTAACACCAAATTCGTTTTAATCAAACGAAATGACAGCAATGGATGTCAGTTAGTTTGACGTACGTATATCCGTATGTATGTACATATATCCGTATGTGAATGTATGAAAGTCTCGATGGTGAAAGGTACATTTTTCCGTGAAATTTCAATTACGATTTTCGCACATCGCAAAATGCAATGGACAGTTGCGAGCGCAAATAAATAAAACATGCAAATTAACCGAAAATTTTAATTTAAATCGTGCATATTTTCGACGACGCTTTCACCGATATTCAATACAAAATTGGAAATATTGCATTGTATTCAAAAAAGTACAGAGCATTTCAATATTCAATTTATAATTCATATATTTTTTGAATCGATTGACACACTTTCACAAACGAACGTTTCAATGAAAAGCTCTGTTTATTTCAACATCGTTGTACACATTAATTTACATGGTAATCGCCTTTACTTAAATAATAATAACAAGCTGTACTATAAAGGATTCAAATGCTTCCGTGCTAAATTGAAGCTATACCAAAACGTATGTATGTATATCGAGAGATTTGATGGGATTCGAAAACGTGACATTTGTTTGAAAATCAATCACGACAAATCCTCGCCAAGATCAATACCCAATATAAGGGCAACAACAACGGCAATATAATGCCCGTATCTCAATATGGTCGATTTGAGTTGGCGCATAATCCCAAAAGCCACTGCCATAACATTGTTCAATAGATTTGCGACAGGGTCCGACGACGTGTGTACCGCACTTTACTGTTATGGTTGTCGCAAACGGATTTTCACGCTATTGTGCCTTCCCCTTCTAGTTGGGAAATTCCGCGAAGATTTTCCGCCGACGCGACTTTCCTCACACCCTTAATTTCAGCCGACAGTGGAATGCTCTGAATAGTTGCGATGTCGTAACTCGAAACCGGGTCGCAATTAAAACCTGGGCCACAAACGTCTTAACACTTTCAAGACCGGTGCGGTGCTGCAAAAATTTTTCCAAGTGTCTTGATACACATTCTGAGAAGATTTTATAGTTAACTCGTTTACAAGACTGTAAGCTTGATGTAGTAAAAATTTCCGAATAAAACTATGGCACGTTAAAACATACGTATGTTTCTATTCATTTACGTATACGCTATCTACATACTATATGTACATCCTAATAATATTTTTTTTCAGAATTTCAGTGTATTTATATAATGCAATGAATAAATTAATGGGTTTAATCGAACACTGCGAACTTTGAAGTAATGAAAATATTCAATTCCACCTACGGTTCGAAGCTTTGAAGTGAATTCGTGGTTTAAATTGAAACTTTAGCGGGGGAAACTTTATTAGTTTGGTGTACAAACGTGCATACGTGTCGCGTCGGAATCGATAAATAAACAAGCGGCGGAAGCCCGATTGCAATTTCTTTTATTAGTGAGAAAGCTCATGCTGTGGAAGCTTTCACGGAGTATTTCAATTTGGACTGGGTTGGTCGGAAGCTTTCCAGATTTCAGGTTAACAGTTTAATCTGTACGAGGCGTCTGTATCCATACATACATATGTACATAGAGTGAGAGAACCGGAACATACGCGGGCGAATGTACATATGTATGTGCAGTAGAGCAGTGTTTCTCCTATATTCAGTGGTCCTATTTTCCTATTTTCAGTGGTCCGCAGGTGTAAAAAGGTTGAGAAACACTGCACTAGAGCATTCGCTGGTAATATTGCAGACGAATTAGACAGCAGTCGGTATGTCGAAGCATTGCAAATGAATACAATTTCGATATGAATATCTTATTGCGAACAATAGATGCTCGGAATCGGTCATGCGTTCAACGATTCCACTGACGACTGTCGTCAGAAACAGAAGGTGAATCGAATGGGAAACCGCATTTTCATATGAAAAATGAAAAAAGAATAGTCATCGCAGACAATCGCAGAACTAAATCGGACTAGTGTGTACATATGTATGTATGTATGTATATATGTACGTTGTATCTAAATAATGTGCATTGTATTTGATATTCGGTGTTTGAACGTCTTCGACGGTTTTCCTCGGAATTTCAGCAGTTCTATGATTGCTGTCGTTTCAACAGAACACTGGGTACCACCTAGCGATTATATATCGGTCGTGGATGGGTTGAGTCGATAGCGTCAATGATAAATAAACGACAAAACACGTATGCTCAGTGATTGACGTGGCGTGGTGTAGTTAGGGGGGTTCGGCGTCCGGTTGACAGGTTTCGATTGGCGGTCAGTTTAGCCGGTTAAGCGGGACGCTCGCTGTCCTATCGCCAACAGACATTGACAAATGGATTTAATAATGGTGGCCAGTGGTCGACAAAGCCTCACCATTTCGATATTTGAATGAGCTGCTGAAAACCAACCCAATCATAATGTATATTATGCTGCCCCACTGCGTAGATTCGAATCTTTTCCATCAAAAATTACTCCAACACGCAGAAAGTCATTCGACTGAGGTTTCCAGTAGGTTCCCGAATTAAAAAAAAAACTGATTAAAGGTACGGTGACTTATGTATGTATGTGCCACCCAATATGTTAGTTTTCCGCATGCAAAATTCCGCTGCAGTGCTAATGTTTTTTCTACGAGGCGAGGGTCGCGGTAAAGGTTGCCGACATGAAAAATGTGTTGGCAAATCATTCGAGCTGAAACGTCATGAACACCCACCGCCACCTTCAAAGGCTCCCGTCGGTTGAAGGGAGGGATAGAGGGGGAAAATGGTGGTTCTAGGGTGGTTGTTCCGAACTTGTACATTAGGGGAGTCAGCTCGTGCGAAAAGAAATAAAACGTCTAACGTCATTATCCTTCAAATTACACAGAGCTGACATACGAACGAGATAAACTTTTCACCACTTTGGTCTTTTATTGTTTCTATTACATTACGGTCGTAGAATGTGCTTATGAATGTTCGTTTAATCGCTCGAGGAAATCGTCATTGGACGCGGATGAAACTGGTATCGGCGATCGTAAAATGAAACGCGCTTCAGATGAGTCATTTAGTACGAGCAATAAAATCGCCGAAGTTGGAATTATTGATTCAGAATATTTTCCTTTTGTGCGTGTGTGTAAAACGGCAATGATCATCGAATGACTATACATATGTATGTATGTATGTCGGTGGGTGTTGTTTTTTGAGGAATGGGTGAAATTTTAACTTTTACGACGGAAAATTCAAATGCCGTAAATTTGTAATGGGTGGCGAGCTTCGGCCGAGAGACCACTTTATAGGCGATGCAATAATTTCAGTACCAGAGTCGTAAAAACCACTTACAGAATTGGCGCGATTTCGCCGCACAACGAAAATATGTTATTTTCCCGCGGAAAGAAGAAGCAGATAAATCACAAAATAAATCGTCGAGGTGTTATGACCGTTGCTCAACCGCGCGGCCAAAACGGCCCGCTATCTTAAAGCAGGGATCGTAAACCGTTTGTGTGACGGTTTTTTTCCCCTCTCTTACCACCCCATCCACCCCCTTTTCCCGCCTTGATGGTTTTTTTTCGCTCTCATAACGAGCGGACTGAGCGCGTTTTACGACAGCTAAAAGTCGAATCTTTTACAGTCAAAGTTAGTCGAAAAACTATTGTCGGTCGCTGAGGTATTCAACGCTCGCATGCGTCCTCGTGTGTGCGGAAAGCTTTATGCGTGGAAACTTTCGCGAACAAATTCAAATTTATACGACCGTTCCGGATTTGCGCACAATACGAAAAAGCTTCGACATCCGACTGCAGGTGTTGACGACATTTTTGATCTTTTTATTTTATATCATAGCACCAAATCTGAAGAATATCCTATCAATATCATTTTTTAATTTTATTTGACTGAAAAACATCAAATGAGACATTAGCTAACTACCTATTACAATATGTGTATCGAGGGCCGACAACCACAAGTGGTTATGTCCACTTTCGGCAAAAATGGGTTCAACATCTTTTATGTATGCAAAAAGTCCATATCCTATTGGAACAGGCAGTTTAAGATCACTATGAATCGTGATCTTAATGTCCATTGCCGTATTTAGGAAGATTCAAATCTTTAAATGTAATTTCTCCAAAACTGATATTTTGGACATAACCACTTCTGGTTGTCAGCCCTTGATGTATTAGCGTGAGCGTCTGCCTGTTAGCCTGCCTGGGTCGTTACGGTCACGCCAGCATTGCCAACATAACACACATTTTTTTAGCGGTGTGTTCGAAACAAGTCACCTGTCAAAGTTTTTTAGAGTCAACAATGCGATTTTTATGGCGATACACCCATGCAATCAAAGGTAAACTGTACAATTGTTTCACGTACTGTCAAACGTGCCATGGGCTGTACTATTATTGTATAAACCAGTGCACATGGGTGGGGGTTGGTAGTGGGGTTAGAATGAGGAGCAAACCGTGTATGTATGTATGTAGCTTTAATCTATGCTTGAAATTGAAATTATTAAAAATAAGTTCACTAACTGCAAATATTTAGATCAAATAAAGCCATATAACAGTAAATATCACGTATAATATATGAAGTTTTAGTCACCAATGAAGCATAGTGAAATTATTTGTGTGCACTTTTTATGAAAAAATAGATGAAAAATTGTGAATGTCAAAGTGAAAATTGAAATACGAAATATTCTGTTTGATCGCGAATATTTCTGCGAAACGTGTTATTTGCTATAAAAAATTTGGTTTCACCATATTCCCAACAATTGAAAAGCAGTATTACAATTGAACCTTTTTTTTTTTTTTTACAAAAATTAAATATGAAAGAGGGTTGTAAGTTGAAGCACGCGTTTACGTGATCGGAGTGCAACTTCCTTAAAGGGAAAATCGCGCGTTGACTTTACGACCATCATGACCACCTCACCAATGAAAAGGTCATCGAATTTGCATTGACGATTTTCCTTTTTTTATTTTTCAGCCGTGGAAACGGGGGAAAACCGTGTCTTTCGAGTTTCGAATAAGGAAATGTGCGTGGGTTGCGCACGCCCCAAGATAAACGCGGTTACGCCCCGGCAAGAGAATCTGCCCGGCATTTACCTTTTGAATACGAGTTTTTACGTCTCTCAGGATGTCGTAAAATATTCCCCGGATCAGAATGCTACCTTTGAGGTTATAATAACGCATTTCTGAAATTGCTGTCGCCGAAGCGAGTCCCGTATTTATTATATGAATAAAAATGAAATTATGGTATAATTTTTTTTTCGTCGTAAGCGTGGACTTACAACCGTGCGCAAATACCTACATATACGTACACTCGTTATGTGTAACAGCACGGAAATGCATTACTTTTAGTGCACTTTTACAAGCCAATGGTATTATAAACATATTTAATGCTATAGCTATCACAAAATTTACGTTTATTTATATTGACAAAGCTATAAACATTCCAATTGATGCGATTAGTCAAAGTGTCTACTCTAACATTCAGGATGATTCACGACTTCACGATAAAAATCCGAGGAATAAGCTCATATATACATTGATCCAAATATGAATCGCCATAAATAACAATAACTATCTAAACCGTTAAAACTATTTGCTATACATTCAAGAACTTTGAAAGGTATTTTACATGTACAACTTAAACCAACGGTCGGGAACTTGCGACTCGAAAGCCGCATGCGGCTCTTTGAATCAAAACCTGCGGCTCCAAATAAATTGTCACCCAGCGTTTTGCGTAAAATAAAATAAATATTCCGAAAAGGGTGTCTGAATCACAAATTTCACAAAATCAATAAAGATCGAAGCTAATTTTTTCATTTCTTCATCGTAATCCTTTAAGACCTTAAAAAGTTATAAAATCTTTTCTCAATAATATTTTCAGCAATAAATTGTTAAGATTAAGAAATATCACGAAGATAAATACCTCAAGATCATACCTCTCTGGTCTAAAAATGAGTAGTACTTATTTTGGCTTTCAAACGTGCAAATTTTGCGACTTTTTCTTCTTCGCTATAAAAATGTTACTGACTACTGACTCAAATTGTGAAATGTAATTGAATAAGATTAAAGGCTCTCACACACTAGAAAATCTGGAAAATTTCGCAAGTCTACCGGCCTGCGCAAGCACCGGTTTCTGTCACTCTAACATAGCCTATCAAACTACTATCTGTCACCTCGCTTTCGGAACGTTTGTATTTCACTTACGATTCTGAAATGGATTATTTACATACAACATATCAAATTTTCCACAAACGTCATCGAAGTCCGCGCATCAACTTTTTTTATTGTGAATTTGTTTCAATTCAATTGTTTTTGCACTACTTTACGTAATATATCTATTATAACAGCTAACAAATATATAATGGATGTATATAATCGCCCCCGCCACCCCTTACGCCCGTTTCAATGCAAACTAAAGTTTTCACCACGTGGTTATGCCCGAATATTTAGCGGTTAAAGCCGACTTTGTTGTCATGCACTCTATGCTCTTTCCATAGCGAAATTCGCTAGGTTTTCATACGCGATTTCGCAGCTGTGTGTGAGAGCCTTTAATAAGTCATTTGTTTAGATACAAATCATTCTAATTCAAATTTCAAATGTCATATCAGCATGAAAAAAACTGCACAATAAAACCTAACGACCACACCTATGTATAATGAGCGATAACAGATGAGTCATGCGCTATGCGGTATGTTTTATTGTATCGTATGTAATAAGTGAGAATAAAAACAGTTTATGTGCTTTTACATAAAATAGGAATATGATACCAATTATATTAAGCAAGTTCCAATTCAAATCGGGCAGAATCGAAAAAAAAGGGTTGCGCGCATATAAAGTTATGCGAAAGAGGAAAGGAAAAGCGTCATCGTATCGAAATTTTCCAATTACGTAACAGGTGAAGCGCCCCCGAGATAACCGTTGTTTGCGGGGAAAACACCGCGTGATGTACGCCCCTGGCCTTCTTTTCCATTTTCCACCCCCGTACCATTTTCTCACCCTGAGGCCGTGTTTGTAAAGTCTCAAGCCCTACTTTACAATTATCTCCCGTAACCAGTGTTTCCACCGGAAAGGGGATATCGTGTGGGGGTCGCTCACGTGCCGAAACCGGGGGACTTTATACTTGTTCCGCGACGCCTCGTAACAAATTCGAATTACTATTCGCGCGTACACAACAACCCAATTTGAAAGTTGTAAGGGTGCAAACGCCCACACATATACCCCTTTTCTTGTTTTTTTTTATTTTTATATTTTTTTACCCACCGCCCCAGAAACGATACGAGAAAATTGCGATTGTTTCGCGAGTGCGAGCGAATTTTTATCGCGTTCAGAAAATTGTCCGACGATGCGTGCCTAACAAATGCACAGTTATCGGACTCGTTTTTGAATTTCAACTTAATAATAAAAAATGTGATCGTTACTATTTCAAATGCAATATATTCACAGTGTATCTATGTATGTTGTACATATAACACATAAACAAATGTATCCCGTGTTGGACTTGGTCAAATTTTCGTACATGAAACCATCGGTCACCCGTTGGATATATTCCTAGAGTCGAACTGAAATATTTATTTTTCTCCCTTTGCGTCCGGGGTTTTTTTAAGCCCCCGGGATATTTCCATCCCGAAAAATATGCGCGTGGATTCAAACGTGAATATACATATACATATTTATATTCACCGGGGCAGGTTATTTTTTCAGCGGCGTTCAAAACTGCATTTTCAGTGTGTCTCGTTGCCGGTCAAATTCGAAAAATTACACAATTCGTCCGCGTTAGATTTTCAAACATAAGGAAAACGTCGCACGCTAGATTTCCCATTTCGAATTGAACGCGTTATTTTTCTTGAAAAGTTTCCCATGTTGAGTATCTGACATATGTCGGAGACGTGTTATCCTGAAAGGAAACTTGTTCGAACGCCCCCCAACTAAAAACAACTTCTCGGTAAAACAGAAATTTCCGAAAAGTCCCTTCGAATTTATATACCGAAAAAGGTTATTTGATTACGAGCAAAAATTGAATTAGATATATGTATGTAGGTATGTATGTTTACGGGAATATATGATTGATAAGACACATAAATATAAAAAAAGTACACGAACTTAATAAATTAAACAAATGGAATGTGTAAATTCTTTCGTGGGCGGCCTAGCGTCAAATTTTGATCAAAACGGGATTAGTGCATATTTGGTGTTTTTAAGTTGATGTCCATGTTAACACCAAAGCACACATGTCAATTCCATTGGGAACTTTTCGAAATGATGAGTTCAAGATAAAGGTGGTCATACTATGTATGTAGTACGAATTTTCTTTAGTTTTTTTACTCTCCTGAAAAATTGACTTTTACTGTCTAGTACATTAGAATTTTTGCTTAAAATGACCTTCTCTATCAAAATTTACAATATCGGTCAAGAGAAGTGGATCAATCTGTGCATTACATTTATCTACAGAGCCAACTTAGTATAGTTGACAAAGCGCTAAGGGAATTCCGTTCGGTTGGACGTATTATATAAACGGGTCCATATTAAATTTTGGCAAAGCTATATGAGACTATGCACTGTGGTATTGGAAATGTGCAGTTTTGCAGGACAACGTCACGGCTCGGTGCAGTCTAGTAGCTGGCAAATCCCATTCTGGTTCGGTGTCCGGTAGCGTGTTAGTCCCTCTTTGGCCGCCATAGTCCAGTTGGCTCGGTTGGTTTGAAATTAATTGCTATTACAGCTAGCGTTGAGTTGGCTACGCTCCTAATATCCGTCTATGTATATCCCCCCCGTAGGGTCGATGGTAATAAATTAGCCTTCCCCTTTCCTTCAGCCCCACGACCAGCTGGAGATTACGAAACAGTTAAGGCTTATTGGGACGCAATAATAAAAATTGCCGATGCGACCATTAGTGGTTCGCAATGCAGCTCGCAATTGTGATCCTTTAATGTGTGGCCACACAACCGACCAAAAGCAGCTTCGGCTCTGTTTCAACAGTTTATTGATTCGTTTTGAACGTGTCTGTAGTACGATGCGTTGTGGCTATGTCGACGGTGTGAATGTGTTGAAAAAGTAGGTACCACCGTTTTCCGATTGAAAAACGGACGTGAAAAAACGTTTTTGTACTGTTTTTAGCCTAATAGATTAAGTATGAAAGTAATAAATTTAAATTTATGTTTAATGAATTTTCAAGCAAACCATAGTCACAGTAGACAACCATATTGTAGAGATAGTCGATAATTATTTATACCTAGGCAAATTGGTGAACATGACTGGATGTAAAGAAGAAGAGATAAAACGAAGAATGAAACTAGCATGAAGCACTTTTGGAAGAATGAACATAGTTTTTAAATCCAACATCCTGCTATGCTTAAATGCCTTATTGCATTCTTGCAAAGTGTGAGGAGATACCTCTGTGAGGGATAGTACATATGTAGATATGGTGGAAGGGGATTTTATCTAAGTTTAAAATTTAAAAATCTATGCCAAAATTAACCTAATTAAAATTCTAAACCAGATATAAAATAAACCGAATAACTTTTCACTTCCAATTAATTATTATTAATGATTATTTAACATCAACTAAATTAATTAATTAAATCTTTATGTATAGTGTATACTCTGTACTACTACATAGATTTATGTAGTTGTTATAAATATGTAATAGATGTAAGTTAAATTATAATCTATATATATAAAAATGAATGTCTGTCTGTCTGTCTGTCTGTTTGTTTGTTTGTTTGTCTGTCTCTTATAGGCTCCTAAACCACTCAACCGATCGCGATGAAACTTTCAGGACTTATTGTGATCATGCGGGAACGGAAACGGGCCTGCTCACGCGTCAGATAACGTACTAGGAACGGGAACGGGAACGGGATTGGGAACGGGATCAGGATCGGGAACGGGACCGGGATCTGGAATCGGGAAAAAACAGGAACGGGAACAGGAACGGGCCTGCTCACGCGTCAGATAACGTACTAGGAACGGGAATGGGATCGGGACCGGGATCGGGAACGGGTAACGGAACGGGAATGGCAACGGAAAGGGGAACGGCAACGGAACGGGATCGGCAACGGGATCGGGATCTGGAACGGGAACGGTATCGGGCATTGCAACGCATGCCGGGTCAGCTAGTATTATATAAAATAAATAAATAATAAAAAGGAAGGCATATGACCAATGCCTACTGCCAGTTATGACGTATGGTTGTGAAACATGGATGCTGAATTCGAGAATGTTACGTAAGATCCAGGGCAAACAGCGAATCATGGAAAGATGTATGCTTGGTATAACAAGAAGATACCGTAAGATAAATACATGAGTGAGAAGCGTCACCAAAGTGACAGATACAGCGGAACGTGTGAAGTTGAAGTGGCAATGAGCTGAACACATAGCAGAAGAATGGATGGCAGATGGACGCGAGAAATTCTGGAATGGTATTCGAGAGGATGTGAAAGAAAGCAAGGTAGACCGAGTGGACGATGGGCTGATAAAATTGAGAAAAATGTGTGGAGTCAAGTAGATGCAGATTGCTCAAGACAGACAGGAATGGAAGAGGATTGGAGTGGCCTTCATCCAGCAGTGGATGGTGAACGGCTGAAAATGAAGATCATGATGAGATTGCTCTCGAACGTGATGTGAACAAATACTATTTAAACGATTGAAAAAAATGTTCTCTTTTAAATACTATAAATGTATGCCGTAAATACTTAAAATACTATAAATGTATGCCGTATATAAAAAATAAAGATATTGCCATAAATAACAATGCATTGAATGTAAAAAACGTATGTGATTTTTATGCAATATTTTGCCTTTCATTGGAAAATTCACACCGCCTGATATTGGAGAGCGAAACGGCGAACAGCGCGCTATCTCTCTGGAGGAAAGGTCAGAAATTAGAAATGGAAATTTCATTTTTTTTTTTTTTTTTTTTTCCTTCTAAATGTATATTTCATGAGTTAACGACTCTCTTTCGGCAGTACATTTGTTCGCGGGAGTAAAGGGGGGTCGGACACCTCCGGTCCCCGAGCGAAAAATCTCATTAGCGTGGCCGGGCACACAGATTTTAATCTGCGCAGGTATTTATTCATTCACGAGCTGGACGCGAGCCCACCCTTGAGAACCATTTTTCAAGTATTTAAAAAAGCCACCGGAAAAGGACCATATGCTTACCAACGCATCCTGTGCCGTAAACTAATTTTACACGTCCTATATTATTTATTATTATAATTAAAACCAAATTTGGTCACACCTTCGTGTGCGATATACATACATACATATATGTAAGCTGAGCTAAAAATTTTAACATTTATACTTTGAATCAGACAAAAACGCTTAGAAAATGATTATGAGTATCTTTTTATTGACCTATACATACATACATAGAATGTTAGGTGATATAATATATAGAAAGTTCTACGTCAGGGATGGGATTTATGGGTACGGCAACAAAACGGATAAGAGCGTTTGTTTTTGAATTTAAAAAATGATCGGATCTACCACGGTCTAGTTAGGAGTTAGGGGTTTTCCTCGGTCGAAGGGCAGTGCGAAATACCTAAGGGTGGACGTTGTAATCCGTTATCGCTTTCCCGTACGCTGAAGGCTTTTACGGATTAAAACGTTTTGTTTTCCGAAAATTCAACTGGAAATCTAATTAAAAGAATAAATGGAGATTCGGCGATAATGCCCACCGAAATATCCTTACGACAATATTGGTCGCACAATAATAACAACACTCGGAAAAGTCGGTGCAGAGACGCGAGGGATGGTCGGGGAAAAAAAGGGCTTGGCGCCCGCTCGCATCCTTCACAGTCATAATCTGTTAATTGTGTACATAATCGCGGTTATAAATTCGGTTACGCGAGATTTATGACTTCCCATTGTCCGGGAACAAATTGGATTATGCGGAAAAGCTTTATACGCGCGAAACAATATAAACGGAGAGGGGTGAGGTATGGCGGCAGTGGCGAAGAGGGGTGGTTTGCGAATTTAATCGAAAAAGGCGCAATTTTATTTCACAATCCGCGACAAAATCACAAAATCTGCGGATTAATAAAACGGTATGCGATAAATAAACATTAAACGGGGAAAATAGTTCACTATTGAAGGATTTTGCGGATAAGTGTAGCGATAAATTTTTATTGAAATTGTTAGTTCACTATAAATGGATAAACTCAAGATTGTCGAAGGAGAAAAAATGTGAGTATAAAAATTGAACAGATGAAGCGGCGGGTCATGAAGATTCATAGAAAAAGGCAACATTCATCAATTCGGGGTTGCCCGTCAGACGTTGACATTTTCGGCGATTAAAATTGTATTTTATATGAAAGTTCTCGCGAAAGTTGATTAATGTGTCGTGGTCGTAGCTGGTAAAATAGGCAAAAACAAAAACCATAAAATAAAATAAAGCGGGATTTTTCTTATCTGCCATGATGATGGGGGTCGATCGAAAATGGGACGTGTGACGTTAGATAGTATCCTAATATCCCTCTCCTGTCTTTTTGTAGATATACGAGATGTATTTAATGATAAATTTTGAAACGTACGAAATCATCTGCAAAAATATACGACGTAAGTATCAAATATGACTATTTGATGGCACTCAAGTGAGAGCGTTAGTTTAGTTTGAAACTTTTATACATGGAAAATTTTGCCAACAGAGTTATTAAATTGCGATTCTGTAAAATCAGCAGATTATGACGTGGCAATAGGTCGTGCATAACATGGGTAGGATTCGGCTTAAAACAATCGCGTAATGGTTGAGAGATTTTCGCCAACAATGAGAAAGAAAGTCTATCTTTTGATTGTCGCCATTGAACCCCTAAAATACGGGATGGGATGACCCTCAGCAGACGAATAAATCACGGAGTAGCTGAGGGAAAATGACCCCAAAAAACAAAAGACAATTTTTCCATTGTAAATTTTCCAAAGAGAGCAACCGAATGAAAAACGTTCGCATCGCTCGTAAATCTGAAACAGTACAAGTGTGGGGGCGTCGAAGACGAACTAATTTAATTTACACCCCAAAAGAAATAATTGCTATGTATCCTCACTGGACATTACTATATACATACATACATACATATATTAGCGTAAGCGTCGGCCCGTCTGCTTGATTAGGTCGTTGCGGTCACGCTAGCATTGCCAACATATCGAGCAAAAATGTTTTAACGGTTGGAATGTTTTAACGAACGGAACACAAAAATGTTGGAAACAAGCCGCTTTCTATCAAAGCTGGTTCGTGTCAACAACGCGATTTTATGGCCATACACCCATTCAATCAACGGTACACTGTAGAATTGTTTCACGTACTGTCAAACGGGCTATAGGCTGTACTGTTATCCTAAAATATATCGCAATTAGGTGGGGGCTTGGGTTAGAATCCACAGTTATATGACGGGCTAGATAGTGTGTTTATAAAATATTTGATATTTTCACCGTAGTAGTTTTAACGCATTTTCTTATGTAAATATTCAGCGAGCGTTGAAAAAAGCTCTATATTGCACATTTTCCTTTTCGTTTGAAATTTCTTAGGCAATTTCGCCGTTCGAGCCTATGACTTTTTATCGAAGGTTCGAACTCGGCATACAATAATATCCGTTCAAAGGGTCTGTTGTCATAGTGTTGTCCCTTTGTCGCGTCTTCATCGCTTTATAATGCGAGACGGTTAGGGCTACAGTGGCTTCGGGCTGCTGACGTACATCTAAAAGCTTTTAGTCAGGGTCGGAGTAGTTATTTTTTCTCGGTTCAGTTAAAATTAATAGCTATACTGTGGCGGAAAAGGTATTCAGGGGTGCGAGAAAGACGGGTAGAGGATGGGGAGGGTGTGAAATGGCATCAAAATACGAGCTCTATCAAGTAATGAACTGGACTTTGAATTGAAATTAATAGATTCGGTTATTGTAAATAATTTTTCGCATTTTCGTATATTTTTCTCAATTACGTCCTGGCTTCGAAGCGACTGATTAATCATCGTGAAGTAAAAAAAACTCGCATGCGCATTCATGTAATGTAAGCTGCCATATTAGGACATTCCTTTAGTGAAAATTTATTACGACACCTTTCAATCAAAAATCTAAAAAATAATAGAAGTAAGTTTGAAATATTTAATACTCTATGAGTCAAAATTTCACCGTTGAATTTTCAATTTGACCGCAATACCTCTTAAGCTGAAATTAATTAAGTGTTCGTTAACGAACGTAACAAGTGTTTTTAAGTTGTTAACGTCGAACTTGTCGAGTGCTTACTTTTCGCACTCGCAATTTATAATGTCGCCGAAGAAAATTATAATTTTTTCCAAGGAGCATGTTCTGTTTATAGCGGTTTTTCCTTCGGGGTTTTTGCAGTGTTTATTGAGGGTGCACTTCAGCAGCGTTGGTTTTCCCCGACCGCCGAGTTCATGAATAAATTACAGGCAGCTGCCTCTTGCAGGGAAATGCACGGAAAATTTCTTAAAGGGTGTTGATCAAACGGGAAAATGAGGAATGCTAAACGTGAGGTGGTAGTGCATTTTAAGCGCACTCGCCGAAAATTTGACTCGCGCGGTTTATTTATTTTTTTTTTTAAATTGATTCAATTAAACTTTTAAATTAGTTCAGTCGAATGTTAACATTATATATATTTTTTAAATGTCTTTGAAGTCATTTACGAAACTTGCTAAACAGCTTTGCGTTTTCTCGACTGCGAAGTTTCACCGCAGACAAATTATAATCAACTTATTTTTTACGCCCGCATAAAAACTTTGTCATTTTAATTAACATCGTTATTAATTTAACGAGTTTTATTTTTAAACACACCTCAGAGTACTGCACTACGTTACAAGTTGTTCGCCGTGCTACATTCCACTTCACTTGAACGAGCTTTTAGATCTACGACAAGCGGCTATTTTAATCTAACTAGAGGTGACATGGTTTCAATAGGACACTTTTATTTTGACGACTTCATCATCATCATCATTGGCCTGACAACCTAGGGCGGATTTTAGCCTCCTCTAAAAAATTTATTCCATCGTCCCCTGTTTTCCAGTGTCCTTCAGTTGGTTACACAGTTCAATGACCAGGTGTCCGGTTTTTATTCCTTTTGGTTTCATAATCGTTATCATTGAGAGCTTGAAATGAACAGGTTATTAACCAATCGCATCCAGGGGGGGGGCAATTATTCGACTGATTTTACATTTAAATGATATGATGCTGCCGTCCTAAGCCCACGTAACGTAACTGACAAAACAACAATAACGAGATAAATGGACTTGAAAGTTTTTTTCTAAATTTGTGTTTTTCTTCATATATTACTGATTTATTTAAACTTTTTTTTGTGCATGAGGTTATTTTCTATTGTGTTTTGATAATTCTAAAGAAAAATTAAAAAAAAAAAAAAATTTAGTAGTTACGCCACTTCATTATTCATTATTAATGTATACATATGACTATTCTAAACATTAACCACTCTATTTGAAAAGAATGAATCTCTAACAATCTTATTAAGAGTATGACCTCTTAGATGAGGGTTCTCATTGAACATAATGAGGTTGGTTATTTCTTAATCTCCCCGTCTCCAATGTGGAGAGATTCAGTCTTTTCAATCTTTCATGATAAGGTAGTGACCGAAGTAAATATCGGATACGTTATTTTCGCAAAGTATTGGTGATACTCTTTCTCTGCGCATATAGATACGTTAGATTTAATAGCTTAAAAAAGGTCACTTTTGGATGAAGATACATTCATTTTGATATGAAAAATCGCAAGAATACACTCCCATAACCCCTAAAACACATCTAACTCATTTTCGTAATTTTTGTCAGTTACGTTAAGTGGGCTTAGGACGGCAGTATGGCTGTACGGTTCCACAACCGCTTACCAGAAATACAATACTACCATCGCAACAGTGCTATGGATTATTTGACTACTTCAACTAATGAAGTTTGACAGATTATTGCCAGATTATTATTATTGACAGAGTATTTCCAGGAAAAAAATTAAATTCATTGACAATTTTCATTCTAAGCTGCACAATTCGTTTGTATGCAATTACTTCAGCTTGTACTTTCATACAGAAAATGTGAACATACAAGAATGTTTCAGTCAGATCGTGTAATGAAGTCCTGTCGCAGGGCCGAGGGATTGCGAGCAGGGCCGCAATAAACCATCACCGCAGTCATCATCATCATCATCACAAAGGTTTCGGCGGGTTGTAGACGACTTTAGTCATTTGCATGTACTGCGACGACAACGACAAGTGCTACGACAGCTCAACAAGTATTCGCATCCCCCTGCATCCCCTCACCATTGCTAAACAACCGCACATTTGAGCCCTCGCCCGAGGGGGCGCATTAAATGCCACGAAGCTGGCAATAGCACCTCATAAAATGGCGAGGGCGAATGGGTGTGAAATTCTCGGGCATTGAAGAGACGCCCTGCTAGTGCCCATTTGACGGTTGATTGCTAAAAAGTTTGGATTCATCGCAATAGCATCAAAGTTAATGAGTGTTCCAGAAACGTAACTGGTTTTTCTAAAATCAATACTCGTGTATGTATGTACATATTATTTTGACGTGAATACGTCTATGTATACGCGGACCAGTATGGGGTACCAGTTCGGAAAAGGCGATGTTACGTTTGGATGGGGCATACATTCCGACACTATATTTTTTGAGAGGTGACATATGCAACCCACCAATCCTCGAGGAGATGAAGTTGTGGGCTCCTGCACACTTCCGGGAGTTGCGTACGCGTCAATTGTTTCAGGTTGCCAGAGCGAGAACCGGTGTCCTTGCTGACTCGCCCATTGCTCGAGCCATTCAATGCCTCAATTCACTTGCGCAACATTTGGATATTTTTTGCGCTACGCACCATCAGATCGCCACATTTCTCATGCACTTTAAATTTTTATTTTGTTTGTAATAATTTTATTTATTTATTCTTTGCTGATTTGCTGATTTTATGTTAACTTTTAATTTGATTCTATTATTATTATTATTTCATTTTATTATTATTAATACTTTCTAATTATTATTTAATTGTGTTTAATTTAAATTTAATGTAATTCGATTATACATATATATATATATATATTTTTTTTTTTTTTACCATTATTTTATATATAATGTTTTTTCATGTCTCGCCATAGTGACGAATTGGGGAAACCTGTTATGTCACTATGGTAAAAAAAAAAAAAAAAAAAAATGAAAATAATAATAATTTCGTTACTAACAACACGATTGACATGAATGTTGTTTTATTCGCTCGGGTATACGTCTACGATGCATTTATGATCTTAAGTTGGCACTGTGCATAGTGTTGTAAGTCGAGAATATTCTCGGAGAAAGAGAATATTCGAGAATTTTCTCTTTTCTTTTTAGAGGATTCTAGGGTATTTTCAGTGACTTCAGTGTCTGAGAGCATTTTGAAAGACATTTTTTTATTCTGACGACACTGAATGTGTCATTTCGTCATTTTAAAATACGCACTACTAGCATGAACGTTTTCCGCGAAATTCTCACAGGAATACAATGCTTATTAACTCTGGAAGCAATTAATTATGTATTCATATTTTTATTGCTTTGGTTACGATATTCCAGTGAAATTGTTCCAACTTATGGTATAATCATTCATTTAAACGTAGCACAAAAGATCGTAAAAATCGGGATAAAACGGGAACGAGAACGGGAACGGGCGTGCTCACGCGTCAGATAACGTACTAGGAACGGGAACGGGATCGGGAACGGAAACGGGATCGGGATCGGGAACGGGAACGGGAACGGGCATTGCAACGCATGCCGGGTCAGCTAGTACATATATAAAAATCAATGTCTGTCTGTCTGTCTGTCTGTCTGTCTGTTTGTCTCTTATAGGCTCCTAAATCACTCAACCAATCGCAATGAAACTTTCAGGACTTATTGTGATCATGCCGGGGATGGTTCCTGTGAAAAAAAAAAAGGAAAAAAAAAGCGGAACGGAACGGCCTGCTCACGCGTCAGATAACGTACTAGAAACGGAAACGGGAACGGGATTGGGAACGGGAACGGGGAACGGATCTGGAACGGGAACGGGATTGGGAACGGGCTTGCTCACGCGTCAGAAAATGTACTAGGAACGGGAACGGGAATGGGATCGGGCATTGCAACGCATGCCTGGTCAGCTAGTTTTAAATAAAATATTAGCCGCTAACACAGACGTATTCACGAAAACCCACGGCCGTGTTCGACAGCCACACCCCGAATTTTTTCGTTTGTTTGTTGGTTGTAGGGAAAGTTAACCAACAGGTCCTAAAACACTCCAATAACAGGTTAATATAGGAATAATGGATAGGTGGTGCCAATTTTTGGTGAAACCGTCTCACGACTGGGTAAGATAAATTGGCAAATTCCAACAGGAGACGACCGATCTCGAGGTGGAATACTAATCCAGATCTTATCAATGACGATAATTAAGTCGGGAAAATCATTTCGACATATGGAATCTTCACTCAAGAGATTAACACTCACACTGATCGCCTGACTATGTATGTATATACATACATACATACATATGTATGTACATACATATATAGGCGTTGCGGATACGAAGGGCGAACTCGACATCGGTGGGTTTTTTTTTTTATCATTCCGTTCTCCTGCCTTCTTAGAATACACTGATAAATATTTTTTTGTATTTGTCCATCATAACCTTATAAAAATAAAGCTTAAAACATAGGAAACCATCGCCATTGCACTGGGCGAGAAAACTAGAAAACGTGTTTTTCTATAAATCGATGTTTATCGAGTTCGCCCTTCGTTTCCGCAACATTTCATATTATCAAGAAAACGCTTAGTCCAAATGTTAGCAGTATTTTTTCATTTTAACTATCTTGGTCTGTTTCTCCAATGTAAATTCAGCTGATTCTGTAATCTTTTGATCCACACGTTATTTCAAAGTCGTGCGAATCAGACAACCTATATAAATTATTGATTGGAATAGTAAATTGGAACGTTTGCTACTAGGAAAAATGAACAAATACATGGATTGTCAATAGAATACTAATAATGTGAGCTCTAGATGTAGACACGTGTGTGAGGCGTTCGAAGAATCTAAAAGTAATCTAGTGCTCGTCGAAAGTTTTACTCAGCGATACCGTATTGCAAAGTACACATACAAGTAACTATAAAGTGATTTCATCAAACCAACAGCACCGATAATGAAGCATCGAGCCGATGGGAAAAGTGCGTGGGACTTAAGAACCTGGAGGTTGGGGTATGCGCGTATATCCATGCGTGTACATACATGTACATGTGTGTGTACAAGTTTTATTAACATTCCTGGTGATATGCCGTGCGAAGTCGTCTATGACTAATTACTCGCGCGCTAATGCCGCCTCTCAGGGGAGCTGTGTAAGACATGGCGAGGGATTGTTTAGCTACTTGCGGATTCTGAGGAACTTTATAATTATTATCCGCTTGGGGGGTGGTTCTGTGGGGGGTCGTGGTGGGTGGAAAGGACCCCTAAAGGACTCGCGTGACTCCACAAATGGGCCTAAGCGCGCGCAATTACTCGATGGCGCCTCTGCGGATACGCGAAATCCTAATGTGGAGATATTAAGACGTCGCAGATATGGTTCGGTTGACTCGTATACATATGTACGTATGTATGTATACGGTTGCTTGTATTATAAAAACTGTATAATAAACACACGACATTCTGCTCGTAATAGTCACACATCTAATGTGAAAATTTCAAGGCTAAAACCTACTACTAGTACGAAGTACATATGTAGGTGTGGTTACTTTCAATATAAATATGAATATTCTTATGTGTTTATTGTATGTATATCTGCCTGTCTGTCTTTTTATTCCTTGTGAATTCCGACACCAGTTGACTTCGTATTCAGTCGGATATTTTTACTTTATCCATATCGGATAAAGTATTGTGATCGAGCGAAAATTCGACCCGGAGGTTTTGACTGATTTGTATCATGTATCGCGTCCCATGATTATTGGAAAATGTCTGTATGTGTGTTAGGCGGATGTGTGTAGAATCGTTATAACTTAAAAACCGTTTATCCCATCACACTGAAACTTTCTATTTATTGGCTTTTTGCCCGCCATTGCAATCCATAAGGCTTTCAAAAAATGATACCTTCCTTGGAAAGTCACCTAATTTTTTTTGTTAGGGGAAAATTAACCAATTGGACTAAGAACACAAAGATCCAGACGCAATAACAGGTATAATGGATAAAAGGTGTCAATTTTCGGTGGAACCTTCTCAAGAGTCAGTTAGATAAATTGGAAAATTCTAGCAGGAGACTGCCGAACTGTATTGAGTAATGTCTACATCAGTGGTCGGCAAACTTTTTCGAGCTAAGAGCCAAATTAGGGAAAACCTTGCAAAATTGGTAAGTTTGGCAGCCGCAATACATTATCTTCGGATTATACATACATATATGTACATCAAATTTAAATTAAATGTTACTCATTTATGAAATGAATATTTTTTAATGTTTGACAGCTTATTATTGAAAAAACCATTTAATGCTTTTTATAGCCATGGAGAAATAGGATTAATTTTGACTGTGTAAATTGTGTGTCGACGGAGTCGCCGGTTCCCGACCACTGGTCTACATCTTGCCAATGAAGATACTTAAGGTCGAGAAAATTATTTCGACATACAGGGATCGAACCCCAAACCTTCGCTCAAAAGACTAATGCTCTAATCAATGAGCGATCGCTTGGTTTGTTGCGATTGCAACTCTAATCACAAATTCACTGACAATTTGCAGTAAGAATTGTACAGATGGACACAGGCAACGCCGGGTGCTGCAGCCAGTACTTTATATTTCAGTCTGTTAGGAAGGGTGTGCATAATTCATAAATTTTAATTAAATACACCATTTTTTGTACATTGCGTTGTAAAAAATCGACCTAGCGTTTGAGTGTTTGGGTCCGCAGAGACGCGAAAGTCGTTCATCATCGGACGCATAATTCAATATTAATAATGTAATAAGCGAGAGGGGAGTGAGTCGCTCAAAATGAGAGGACGGAGTGGGGTATGAGGGGGTCGGTGAAGATCGAGAATGGGAGGCTTTCAGGAATGATATTAATTAAATTTCCCATTGCCGCATACTTCTCTGCCGGTTTTCCATTACCGGGACGATTGGGCGGGATAATAGGCGGCTGAGACGCCTTGCGTTTCCTCCGTCTCTTCTCCCTCAATTATTTATGCGCAATTACGTGTGAAATAAATGAATCGTAAGCAGCGTTCGCCGAGGACGACGACTGCATGGGTGGCTGCAGACGATGCAGATTAAATGCGCTTGCAACGCGTCATTCATTGTCTCCGGACACTAGACGACGACGTCTGGCGTCGTATTGTGTGCAGATAGATGCATTAGCTTTTAACACAGTGGGGGTGATTCCTTTTGGTTGAAAACTTCAAAACAAAGCGGAAGTTATATATTTCGAATTGCTGGAAGGAAGATTTTAAAATTAAGCTAAATGCGTAGTTAGTTGAACAGGTGAATAGTTGCAGGCGCTCCTGTTGGTTCAATTTAATTTTTACCTTTTTTACTGTATTTTTATTATTATTATTATTTTTTTTTTTTTTATATTTTGCATATATGTACATATGTACATATCTTTTATTTTAAACTTTTTAAATTTTGTTTTACTGTAAATATATATTGTTTTCTCTGCATGACGATCCGAACGAATATCTGTAATGTCATGCAGGATGATTATGTATTTAAATGAAGTCACTTTATTTGTACGTAGAGATATATCTATTGACTGACGTTATGTTTCTATTATATGTACTTATACTACATATACTATGCAGTCTACATAAATTAGCAGGCAAAGCTTGTGAGGTACTGAATATATACATATGTACATACTTGTCATTGTGCCACTCAACTGAAAGCTTTGAATTTTTAAAACAGCATTTCTCTTTCTACATTATGTTAGGAAATTGACTTAAATTGACACTATTGACTTATTCGGAATATAATATCTTGATTCTAGTCAAAGCAGTCAAGAAAAATCTATATCTACCGAGTATATACGTAAGTACTAACCGAATTGCCCGGCGTTGCTCGGGCGGGTGAATTCTAATAATAAAATAAATCAATATTATAAACATTTATTCTAGTACAAATAAATTTTTTGTATGGGGGCCCCTTGACTCCGGGCTTTAACCCCTTCTAAAAACCATCTACGGTCTAAGCTAGAGTACCATAAGATAGTACATATACCAAATTTGGTGGTTCTAAATATTGAAAACTCACAAACAAACATTTATAGTATAGATGGCGCCTTTTGAAATATAAATGGAATCAATTTTACATTATCCTCGAATTTAAGTCATTTTAACATTCAGAAGCACAAGTACATACTTATGTACTTACAATGTGTGAGTGTAAAAGTAATCAGCAGTGGCTTTTCAGTTAATAGCATATGCAATTAGTGTGAGCCAATTAAAAAAAAAAGGATGACTCAAAATAAAACGATTGCGCATTAGCAGTTCTAAAGTAGAAATTAAACTTATGACAAGTGGAAAATGGGTGTTGCAATCGCTTCCTATACCCATGCGACGAATCCGGCGGACACTAGCGCAACTGTCTCGCGTATTCATATTTATTACCATTAGGCGGGTGCATTACGGCGAGATACCCTCCCTTCATTCCCCAACCCTCCAAAGTGCAATTAAAATGTAATTAGGGCCTCCCAGACCGGTAGACAGGGGTTTGGGGAGTTCGCATTCCGCCGGTGAAGATGCGCTCCTAACGATAATGACGCCAAACACTTGTCGGCGAATATCTATTTATCATATTCGATACGTACATAAATCATAATCAAAATTATTGACGATGCAATATTTAAAAGTGTGCAACTAAAGAGTTTTCATATTTATTTTTATACATACAATATTGCATGGTGTATACTCTGTCATCTAACGAACGACTGTGTATGTACCGTGTCTCGATGATGTACATATTTAAATTTATTTAAATATCGATCACTGTGCTTGTGTTGGATTGTGATTAATTAAAGTCTGGAAAATATTATGCTGCTCAATATTCTAGTTGTCTGTTTTTGTGTAGCTATCCGGGATATAATAAGAAATGAAGCGCTGGATAAAATATGCAAGCGGCTGCTACGTCTCGGCTACAGAAAAGAGATATTACAAAATTTAATGTATACAACAAAACACTTCATACGATGAAATTATAAATTTTCCTTCTATCAAAATGACAATTATGTTTTTAAACTAGTCAAATACACATTCATTGTAGAAATTATGGAAATTATTTGTGTTTTTAATAATATCGCGAAAAAGTTTATCCGACAATATATAAAAAGGTCACAATATTAGTTTATTTTGAAAATAGGTAGCACTAGATGGTTTTGAAAATTTAATTGTGGTTATTTTTTATTCCGTAGAAAACTTTGAACTTTTCACCGGCGCCGCCACTTCGGGCTTTTTTTTACGTTTACATTTGCTTCGAACGTCTTATAAAAAGTTGAAATTGCATAGTTTCGCATATGCATATGATGCAGAATGCATTAAATAAGTAAATAAGATACTAAACTATTTTATGCTATGTTGGGAATTTCAATTTAAATAAAGATGTACACGCTCGGGATACGTGTACGTACATCATTACTCTGTAAATATGTATATGCATGTATTTACATCAAAGAAATATTTACAGTTCCCAGTATTTGTTTTGGTATGAGGATTCTTTTTCTACGCGGCATGCGTTATTAAATTTCACCTGATAAAAAATGGCTTGAAATAAGAGTTTGCGCGTTTTGTTTGCCAGAAATATCAAAATCGTGAGCTTTGGTTATTTTCCTACGGTTTTCGCGGTCAAAGCTCGCGGGATATGAATTTTGCCGGTGTTTCGACTTTTGCGCATTTTCCAAACAGGTAGGCGGTTTTCGACCACGCCTGGAAAACTGCTGGATATTTGAAATATTTTCAAAAGCAAACACCAACATATATTTGAACGTTTCGCCGGGTATTGAATGCGAGCGTGAGCGTGAGAATAGAGATCGCCATAGAAATATGTCGGTTTCCTTTTCTCGTATATCAAATACTGCGTTCGGATGCATTCAGAAACTGACCGCTTATAAAATATTCAGAAAGTTTTCCGATGAAAATTCCGCAGAATAATATAGTTTCGCTCTACTTCTGCGCTAGTGACTATTGTGCAAAGCACCGTTCGACCGATCGGATCCCGCATCTGCAGAGATAATAAAAATAGCACTCAAAATAATAAGAGAAAATTAGAGTGAGGTTATAAAGAAGGTCGGGGAAATGTCAAGATGTAAGGGCACAGGGGCGTAGGGGGCGTAGGGCCCTGTTTGATAGATGATTCCCCTCAAATGTTGTGGCTTACCGCACATTGACGCGTCGAGGAGAGAATATTGTGTGTGATAAATGGTTTGCCATCAAAAATAAAATAAAAATGTTGCAAAAAAAAAAAAAACAAAAAGAAAATTACCGTCAATTCTACTTGGCAGTGTGCTTTTATATTTCAAAATCATAATTTATTGCCTCAGCGGTTCATACATAGATACATACATAAAAAGTATATACATACATATGTATCTACGAATTGATTGAAATAGTGAAAAAAATTTATATAATAATCACATCAATTTAAAACTGAGATACAAAAGCTATGCATGGACTATGCTTTTCTATGGAATGCAGGCTTGGAATCTTAAAGTGAACGTCCATAAATAAACTCTAAGCTTTCAAGATGTGAACGCTGCGTCATGTTTCGTGTATCTTGGGTTGATCATGTTAGTAATGCAGACATTTAAAAGAGGGCTGGCTTAAAGAGTCGGGAATATTTTGGTCATATAATAAGGGGAGGAAGATACTCGTTCAAGATACTGATAATGGTAGAAAAAAATCGAAGGGAAAAGAGGAATCGGACGAAAGCAACAGTCATGGCTGAATAACATCCACCAATGGACGATAAAGGACATTGGTGGGCTATGTAGAGCGGCTAAGGAGGGAAGAATGTAGATGGTCGTCTATGTATTGAACAGTATGTACATATGTGTAGGACATGGCATGAAAAGAAGAATAAGTAAAACCCCTAGCCCGTTTGACAGTACGTGAAACAATTGTATAGTGTACCGTTGATTGAATGACTGTTTGGCCGTAAAATCGCGTTGACATATTGCAGCTTGTTGCCAAAATACTATTTTCTTGTTTACTTGGTCATGCTAGCGTTACCGCAATGACCCAGGCGGGCATGCAGACAGACACTTACGCTGTTATTAAAGTATTTATTAAATTTATTTTACATTTATTTTAAGCGCCTATCAATTGCCAGGTGTTTCAAATTACAATATTTTTCAATTACAGAGGATTTTAAACTTTTTTAAGCGAACGCTCGATCGCACCGAAAGCTAACAGAGTGTAAACTTTTACTTTAAAAAAAATCAACATTTTTTTCAGTAACATGCCATTTTGCCCTTTCACCCAATTTCCATGAATATACTTATATAATATAAATATATACATACTGTATAGAAGATATATACGCGTCTGTTGTGTTTTGTAAAAAAACTTTTCGAAAAGAGAAAAAATTCAAAAGCCGTAATGTCGGCCGCTCGTTTGTAAATCGCGTTATATTCGCGATGGTAATTTTTTTTTGCGCTCAGGCAAAGTTTGTTAACACGACTTGAACTTTAATAAATACACCCGTCCGGGTAATACTCGGAATGTTTATGATTTATTGGCGAAGTTTTTAAAGTGTGCAAGACGTGATCACCTTCAAGTCTAGCGCGAAATACACCCACACCCTTGCAGCTTTACCGGCCGTCTTGTACAACTTTTGTACGACATTTTGACTGGTTTCGCCGTCTTTCATATACAAACGTATACCTATACTAATATTTATAGATTAACTGGAATCACAAAAAGGCAACCTTCAGTTCAATACATTTGAACTCATAACGGCAAGATTTTTACTCCAACCTAAAGAGATATGAGCTTTATATACTACATACATAAATACTCATCAAGTTTTACAAAAATGGAACGTTTTTGACTAGAAATATTGTAGATTTGGTACAATTTATTAAATACTAGCTTTATTACCCGGCTTTGCCCGGGGTGTAATTAATATAATGTAATATAGTTTGTTTAGTAAATTATTTCGGGAGCCCAAAAAAGGGGCCGCCGGGGCAGGAGGGGGGTCTGGGGGGGGGTGGTAAGGGGCCGGCATAGATTTTAGGGAGTATAGTAACGCTATGACGTCACTATAGGATTTTCCGAGTTTTTTTCGGTTTTTTGGATTTTTTCAACTTTTTTTTTTTGACTTTTTTTTGAACTTTTTTTGAACCTTTTTTAATTTATGAACTTTTTTTGAAATTTTCAACTTTTGATACCCCCTAAAGCCATTCCGGCCCTCAAACCACCCCCCAGACGTCCCTCAAGCCCCAGCGGCCCTCTTTTTGGACTCCCTCAAGCCATGCCGGCTCCCTACCACCCCCCAGACCCCCCTCAAGCCCCGGCGCCCCCTTTAATGGGCTCCCTAAAAGCTATGCCGGCCCCTTACCACCCAAAACCCTCCTTCTTACCCCAGCGGCCTTTTTTTTGGACTCCCGAAAAGCAATGTCGGCCCCTTACCACCCCACCAGACCACCCTCCTACCCCGGCGGCCCCTTTTTGGACTCCCCGAAAACTATGACGGCCCCTTACCAATCCCTAAACCCTCCTTCTTACCCCGGCGGCCCCTTTTTGGGCTCCCGAAACACTATCTGTTTAAATCTACTTAAATCTGCCGAAAACATCTACTATCGTGTGTACTTCGTCGTTTCTATTAATCGCGCCCGAGCAACGCCTGGTAATTGACGAATGACCCATACGTACATACATACATACATACAAACTTAAGCGTTTTATATATTAGAAGATATTTAAGCAAAGTGACTTACAGCTTCGGTGTGTATGGGATGCACGGCAAATAATAGCCCCGCAATCGCAGCAAAAGCTCTCTGAAGGCGAGCGATGGAGAGGCACACTCTGGTGAAGAGTAGGCATGCTGCTGCGTGTAACAGACCATTGGTCAAATGGAACCAAAATGGCTGCAGTCCAAACAATAGGTAGTTGGCCCTGAAAGTACAATTAAAATTAATATAAGCGAAGTAAACATGTATATATGTACATACAATGTATGACTTCATATTGCATAAACTGTATAAACACATTATAATTAGCATAAAATTCAATTTTCCGATTGTTCAGTTTTCTTCCCCTTATTATTCATTAAATAAGACGCTGGCTGGTTCCGGTTCAAAGGGTGCACTGCGTTGCATTTTAATGCGTGCACCTGCGAGAGCTACCCGAGGTGAAATTTTTGCTACTCAAAATGCAAATGCAATTCCTCTCAAAGACGTTATCGATGACGATCCCCCGGGAATGCATTATGCGAATGGGGGAGTGTGCAAAGTTAATTTGCCGGAGGATGCAAGTGTGCAACGCTGGCAACGGGTACCCTTTTGAAAATTAACGTTTGTTAAGCGACGACGACGACGTCTCTCAGCGGTTGCACTCAAATGTGTATGTACATATGTATGTGTATGTATATTTATACAGTGGGCTATGCAAGTTTATGGTCTGATGAAAGCCGAGAAGAAAAATAAGTCTGCGAATCTTCTTCGGTCACATCTTATGGGAAGTTCTAGGACGTGCGGTGAATTTGTAATCCCGATGCAGCGTTCCGTTACGTTGCAGATATGCACTGGCGGCGATTTTTCCGCCACCAAAGAAAATTAGAATTCGCTAAGCATTTTATTTTTTACTTTTCTATCCAGTTATGACGTATATAAAAAAAAAGTATCAAAAAATTCGATTTAAACGTGCTAATATTCAACTTACAGTGCGCGTACATGAAATTGACAGTTTAATTGAACGATTGCCGTAACATAACAGTTCAATTAACAATCATTAAGGGGCACGGATAATTTATAAGGAATGAAATTTGACTAATCCGATACATTGATTTTCGCAGTATTGACGTAGTACATATTACGTCCTCAGAGCACAAAGGTGACATATCCACGCTTTTGCGAAAATGAGTTATGAATGCAACTTTGTTCCTTTTTAATTATTCTATCAGGGCAGTCAAGTGGCATATACGAATGACCTCGCAATGTTTTTTGGCATCACAAAGTACCTACAAAAATTCTACTAATATTCTTGGAGCACACAAGTGACAAGTGCGGACTTTTTAAGCATGCAGTTTGAAAAATTTACTTGAGAAAATACAATAACAATGAAATATCATCTAAAAATCGGGAGAAAAATATGTACATACAATTATAATTTGTATATACAGTGCCCTGATTTACTATGAGCAGTTCAAACATTAAGACTGGTGCCCCGAACAATTTACTATTATGGACACGTCATCTTTGTGCTCTGTGGACGCGATATGTATATATGTACATACATACATACATATATTATAGTTGTACGTTTCAACATATGTATGTATGTATGTCTCGCGCAGTATCAACGGTAAAATTTGAAAATTCAATAACTGCAACTTGGCAAATCTTTTCTGTTCGGTAACACATTTTCGCACGCCGCGAAAATACATTTAGAACGCGACGGGGAAAATTCTCAATGCATTTTATATATCTCGCTGGAATAAAGCGCGAATCTGTTCGCGATGTGATATGAAGCTGTGGCTCGAGGGCAGTTCGAATGGATGGATGGATGGATGGATGGATGGATATACGAGTGTTGGGGATATCCCTGGTTTGTATGGATAGTCACGATCGTTTTCCTGGATCTACGCTATGCACCAAAATGCATTATCCATTCGTCTTTTAGATTTATCTGACTGGTCGAGGGCTCGGCGCATTTGCATCAGACGCGGGGGTCGTGTTTGCTTCGAAAGTATGTAGTATCAATTACTTGATTGATTGAAATAGTACTGTTGTTTGGCTCGTGTGTTTTTTTGTTGTACTAGATCGAATACATTTGAATACACTCTTGGGGGATTGAATAGTATGCTGTAAAAGCGGATTAAAGTTGGTTTACGCTAATACGAAAAGCGTACGAATTGTTTACGAAGGGTGATTAAAGTCAGCGGAAATTTTATTCTTTTGTGCATTCATTTGTTGTTGTTGTTTTTTTTTTGAAAAGAAAAGTTCGAATTGAAACCCCTTATGGGGCAGCGATGTATTAAAGATTCAGGTGGTGGATTTTTAAGCAGGAAAACTTCCACGTAAAAAAGTAAACAGATTAATATATTGAAAACAAAAACGGCGAATAATTTTATGCGTTAAAAAGGGTCTCGGTAAATCTAATTATTTTCATGTTTTTTTTTTTGTTATTATTATTTCGCGGCGGCCGAATTAAGCCGAAATATAAATTTTCGGTAAACGCCGTTGTTAAAACTAACTTTCCGGTATAATGATTTAATGTGATTATTTTAAAAGTGCTTCGAGATTAATGAGAATTTCATGGCGTATTTATTACCATTACGAATTCATAAAACACCTCTGAGTAAACTTGCCGAATGAAAAATTCGAAGCTTAAAATATTTACATTACGTATTTCATTATTCGTACACATATTCCGTTTTGGACATTTGTCAAACACTAAATCTTGTTTTTACTGTAATAAAAAGAAATGGGAAGTATCTAAAGTATACGACGCAATAGAAGTCGTTCCAATTTTTAGACAGACAAAATAATTATGGACTTGTGAAAAAGATGTAATATTTTCCATCGTTTTCAGATAAGTTTTGTAATTGAAAGATTTTTCTTCTTTTCTGCAATAGTTTGTATGAAACCGTGCGAAAAAAAAAAAATAGAAAGAAAAAGGAAATTGAGGAAAAGTTTCTTTGTTATCGGACATTTTATCCGTGTAAAATATCTCGTTTACACTTGTATTCTCATTCTTTTCGTTTTGTGTGTTCTTTTTTTTCATGCAGCTGTTCAGCACTTTCTTTCGTGATTTATGTATTCTGCGTAAGTGTGTGTACAACTTTCGTCTTTAAAATTATTTGGCAAGTAGAGAGAGAGTAACGTGTCTGTGATTTACGAGCATTAAATGTGTGTTAGCACGCGACGCTCCGATGGAAAATGGATTGACGGTAAAATTTGTTAACGCTTAATTGAGCCACACAACCGGGGAAAATTCACCATAGAGTGCCGGGAAAACCGTACGTACCCAACCATTAACTTCATTGTCGTTTACGTGTATTGGATTTTTTTCATTTTTAAATAATAAATAAACGACTCGGTGGTAAAGTGAATATGTAAAATAGATTATTATATGTAGTAGGCGAACTTCGGCGTATATGCAGGGTGTCAAACACATCGGGGATTTCCTTTATGTCACGTAGCGAGTGGAACAACTTTATCTCCGCAAGAGTTGCGGAGTTAATGCTTCTTTGCAACTTGGATAGTTGGAGCGTTCATGAAAATAGGTATCGGTGCGAAGATATCAAAGTTTGATTGCATTACGCGATATGAGACAACAAGTCGACGGCTGAAGTTTGTTGGGTCATAATGGTTTAATTATTCTATCGAATACACTGTTTGAGAAATATTAGTATATTTAATTAAAATGGCTGGCTGTATTGTCGATAGGTTGCGATAAACTGAGCGAATACGTCACTGTCAAATTAACGAATTATCAAAATGTTACCAGAATGAGTTCAAGTTTCTAGAGTGGCGCGCGTTTGTCAAACGATTTTATTCTTGGTTCTAAACTGAGATTCGAATTGAAATTCAAGCTCAGATTAATCACTATCATTGATCTCATTTATTATCTATTATTTGGCTTCTTAAATAGATCGCGAAACGCCTCGACTAAAGTGTTACAATTTAATAAGACAGAGCGAGAAAGCTCCGGGCACAATCTCGTTCTTATATTGCCACCAATTTATATTACAATTCTATCGAAGATTGCGCGAATATTGTCGTAATCGTTTGAATTTTCCTCACTAACGATTTCGCGCAATATTGATATAGTTTAAGAGAGCACTTTGGTATAAACGACGACTCGTAATGGGGCATATGAAATATTACAATGTAATTTTTAACAAGGAATAGTCCCCTTAGTTGTTATCGCAAACAATCAGGCGATAAATTTACGCAAAGGGAACATGGTTTATTGTGTTTTGAAACTTTTCAAATTACATAATAATACGGTGGTTTGTTTGATTGTTTATTTATCTAAAATTATATCATTCAATACACCTTTAATTTAAATTATATCAAAGTCTGCTCGATAAGAATCAATTTATTATATCGATGAATGAATACAACCATAGTAGCTCCTCTCAAATACTAGAAATCCTTTTAAAAGTAAGTGGAAAAAGAGCGTGTGATGGATGCGATATAGTTTTAGCCGTTCTGTGTGTGGTATTGGAGTATTGGAACTATTCGATATCCTAAATCACAACCCGGTTCAAATAAAACTTAAAACGTCGGTTTAACGATAAATGCATGACCACCGATTGCAGATTTATTGCAAGACACAATCTCGTTTCGATTGTCACGTGCAGGAAATATGTTCGTCTGTGGCAATACCGAAATATATATACATACATATGTACATACATATGTATAGATCGAAATCCGGAAAATTGCATCAGCTCGGCTGCGATGTGACCATAATATTTCTAACCACTTTAAGTGCATCATATGTTTGATGTTAAAACGCTAGACTAAACGTGAATATTTTTTATTGGATAATAAATGAGATCTGGGATTCGCAAAAAGGATTACCTGTTACGCGGTGGATAAAAAATTGTATTTTTTCCCGCATAAAGACAGAAGTATTCAACAAGTAAAACACAATGTAATAAACTGTACATGTACATAGTTTAATAGACATTTCAGTATTATACCTATGTATATATGTAGATATATGCTTTGACGTGTCTATGAAAGAACCAATTATCATTTGAATTGAAATTGAAATACAGCAAAATAATTCAATTATTCACTCAAAAGAACTTTTCCTAGGTAATTAAACTTTGTTCGACTTATTAACGAAGACTTATGAAATGAAAAGCAAAACAATACACACATTTTGTAAATTCAATTTCGATACTTTTATCGAAGGGAAAAGGGCGAATATTGTTTTCATTGGATAATGAAACAATTTCGGTTAAGACTCGGGTATACATATATTGGTGAATAATATGCGTAAATATTATTCTTAGTATTTAATATTCATATACAGTACTATGTATTGTATATTAAGTTATTAATATTAGGATGGAGCGCTTTTGGAAGAATGAACATACATACATAGTAGTTTTTTAATCCAACATCCCGCTATGCTTAAAAAGAAGGCATATGACCAATGCGTACTCTCAGTTATGACGTATGGAATTGATACGAGGATACTGAATTCGAGAATGTTATGTAAGAACCAGTGTACGTAGAGAAGCATGGAGAGGTGTATGCTCGGTACAACAAGAAGAGATCGTAAGAGGAATACATGGGTAAGAAGCGTGACCAAAGTGTGCAGATATAGCGGAACGTGTGAAAAAGTTGAAGTGGCAATGGGCTGGACACAGCGAGAAGAATGGATGGAAGATGGACCCGAAAAAAACTGCAATGGTATCCGAGAGGATGTGAAAGAAAGCAAGGTAGACCTTGGACTGATGAATTGAGAATAATGTGTGGAGTCAAGTGGATGCATATTGTGTATGGAAAGATGTATGTATGCTTGGTATAACAAGTAGAGATCGTAAGAGGAATACATGGGTACAAAGCATGACCAAAGTGGCATACATATATAGCGGAACATGTGAAAAAGCTGAATAGAATAGATGGCAAATGGACGAGAGAAATACTTGAATGGTATTCAATGCGATGTGAAATAAAGCATTGAAGACCGAGCGGACGATGGGCTGATGAATTATGAAGAGTGTGTGGAGTCAAGTGGATGCAGATTGTTCAAGACAGACAGGAATGGAATAGGATTGGAGAGGCCTTCATCAAGCAGTGGATGGTGAACGGCTGAAAATGATGATGATTCATATTTAAATTAGATAACGGATATATCGTTTTCTTAAGAAGGCTTCCTCGCAAGCCCAAAGCTACCATATATTGGATCATTAATGATTGATTCAATAGTTATAAATTCAAATTATATAGCATTTGAATGTCCAGTTGGAGCCACAGCGTTCGCTTGCGATACTAAATTTTATCTCTCCTTCGAGATTTAAGCCAACGACTTCGTCTCGACGGCCGGAAACGGAAGCTGCGGCCGGTTTTATATCCTGCACGCGCACCAGATGGCGCCACGCTCGCCCATAAAATCGCACGTGGAAATTTTCCGTCGCAAATTTGCCGGCGAAATCGTAAAAACGAGTACGATATATAATAATAATATAAAATCTATACGATTTGTGCGCGAGCTTGCGTTCGTATTGTGTGCATTATATTATATTATCGACGAAAGATTGCTCGCTACGTACCGGCGCAATATAATACGACCGTCTACCCTCAGATTAATATTTATGGGCTCTATTCCGTACGTATCGCGTTAAATATACAATAAATTCAGATTACACAGCTATCGGAAGTGACTGAAAAGACGACGTGCCGCTTCTATGTACTATTCGAAACAGTTAATAGTTTTAAAGTTTATTTATGAGCAATAAGTTAGATTTTAAATTATACGGAGAGATGATTATTAAAAAAAGTAGCGAAGAAAGTAAGATTATTATAGAAATTATACTATTTAGAAATACAAAGATATTAGTTTATAATGCAATTGTTTGTCTTCATTTTATATATGTATTGTGGTTGATTTTTAAATTTACTAAATCGGTTAATAGGTTTCCAAATATTGCAACCACGTGGAGTATTTTAAATGTAAATGATTAACAAGTATGATAAATATGTTTAATTAATTGAATTGGTTGAATGTAAGGCAAACCTTAAAAATGTGTAAATTTTTAAGTTAGATAAGAATTTATTACCAAGATATTTAATATATATAGTCATAATACTAGGGGTAATAATAAATTAATAGTTAACAATTCAACATTAAGTAGATTTAGGAGAAGAATATTATACAGGGGTATTGTTGAATACAATTGCCTGCCAGAAGATCTCAGAAATATAAAATAAATTGATCGATTCCTGACCGCTTTAAAACAGCACCTCTGTATATGTAAGTGCTAGTTAGATAATAAAGTTTAATTTACTGATTTTAGCTTTAAGTTACTGTTTGTTGTAATTAGCTTCTTAGGCTATTGAATAAATAAATAAAATTCGATGCAATTCAATATTGCGATATATGTATGTATGTACATACAAGTGGCATAAATTGGTATATGTATGTAGGTACATTCCTTCATTATACGATATTAGACTGGGATTACAATAAAACTGAAAATGCGACCATTGAAAATATGGAGTAAGAATTTTACATTATTTGACGCTACGGTTCAAGTGAGTTCCGGACTCTCAGCGAATTTGAATTTTTAATGAAAAAAGCAGATTATGCGAGGACGTAATTCCGGAAAAACATTGCTTTAGCGAGTTCAGCCTCGTGCAACTTGCAAATTGGATATCCCGGACTAGAGTTTTGTCCGTGGTGCACATTAAAGGCAAGGGAAGAACGCTTTTGCGGGCTTCCCCGAAAGCCTCCGAGCTGCAGCACTGAAATTGCGTTGGCTCCCCAAACTGCTGAACAACTTGCTCCTCGCACTCTCCAGCTAAGCTTCGCAAAATTTATTCATAAACCTTAATCGTTTGTTTAGAACAAAAATAAAAATAAATAAAACCAATCACTGTCGAAGTTTACATACATTTAATATTTACATATATGTAGGTATACGAGTGGAGCTTTGACTCGCAACCTTACGTGTCGATATCTCAGATTTAAGCTTATTCGTCAACTGCGCCGAAGAAAGGCGTTATCCATATTTGCACTTTAAAATTGTGTGTGTAAAATGCGCAGGAATAATGGTACAGCCGCTTTTACAAATGGATTACCGAGACGTATCTCGAGCTCGAAGTCAAGTGTTTAAATAGTGACTGACTGCAGTGAGCTTGAAAGCTCGGGTCTCGGGTCGTTGAATACGGCTTTAAATGCACGAAGTGCTCGGAGGATTCGCATTCTCATTCTTTTTTTCCTCGTGTCATACGCTCTGTTAGGTATAAATCGTGAAAGCAAACTGGAACCGAGGCTGTGAATCATATTTCAGCTGACTCGACTCTGTCATATAGATAAAGAGTTTTAGGACAATGGAGAAATGTACGTCCGCGGCCGAATTTATAACTCGGATAGAGGGTTAAAAATCTCGGATTCCACACGAACGACCCAACTACGAAAGTCAAAGGGTTGCACGCCAAATCGTACAATAACCTTAAATTAATATTTAAACTTTGACGAACATACGTACTCATTACGCCAGTTATGAGTAACTTCTGTACGCAAGAGCTTAATTTTATATCAAAGCCAAACGACAACGTACCGGAATTTTACCGCAAAGATTAAGTTTATATATAGCTTTACGTTTGTAGTACCACGGCTAGTGTATTATTAGAATACGGTAACATCACATCATTAAATTATTAAGGCTGTAAGATATATTGCTACACGTCGTACAATACGACTTTAAAAATTCAAGTAATATTATATGAAATCGTGTAGGGCAATTTCACGTCGACGCACACACACTGCAATCACCATAAAGCCGCACGTTGAGTTTATGCATTTTTCACGACCGGAAGCGGAAACGGGAATGCAGAACGCGCTCTTGCAGAGTTTCGCAATAAGTAAGCGCGGAGGCCGCTTTCGGCACCGGAAGTCGCCCGTTCCGCTTCCGGCCGATCTGCGGCCATAATCGCGCGGATTAAGTCTCACGTTCTTTTTACGTACATATGTACATATGTATGTATTGTGCGAAATGTGTGTATGCGTTTGTGCGAAACCTTTTGTTTGTTCCGGTTTCGGCTCTCGAATCGCGTTATTTTGACGCCGCCGTTAATGGCCGCCGTTTGAGCATAAATATTACGATTGTTCGATCCGGACGCGGGATAAGCCAAATGACCGTTTTATTATTATAACGAATATAATTTACGCCATTGATATCCCTCTTACCCATCCCCTTTTCCCCCACACCATTTGAATTTCGCTATATTATAATATACATATTTGCGTGAATGTGTGTGTGTGTGCAATTAATGGCTGCCGCACGTGAACGACACATACTTTTATTGCTTGCGATGTACTCGAGCATATTCATATGTACATACATACATATACATAAATACCATCAAAATATTATTTATTTATTTTTATAACACGCCTGTTAAGGCTTTTACATAAAACAAGATCGCCGAAGCCGTTTCGGAAATATTCTGTGGTAACAGAATTTTAGAATTTTCTACAAGAAAAAAAACCCTACTTCCGGTTGACTGATGTTGACCAAACTCCTTATGGCTCTTACACCTTACGTGAAAATAATACATATGAAATTTCAGCTTGATAGATTTGATAGTTTTGGAGAAAACACACATACATACACACACACACACATAACAGTACACAGACATACAGACATTTTCCAGAAATCATGTGACAAAAACGTGAAAAACGTGAGGGGATGATACTTGATACAAATCAGTCAAAATCTCGAGGTCGAATTTTCGCACGATCACAATACTTTATCCGATTAGGATAAAGTAAAAATACATAATATACATATTATATTAGAGAAAACCCTATCGCCCCCTTACCGCCCCCAACTCCCACCCATGCATACCGGTTTGTAAAATAACAGTGCATCCTCTAGCCCGTTTGACAGTACGTGAAACCATTTATGGTTTGAATGGCCACTCAAAGATAGCGGCTTGTCGCCAACACACCGCTAATAACTTTTAGTTACGTTGGTAATGCTAGCGTGACTGGAACTACCCAGGCAGATTTTACGTTAATATATAATGTGAATTATACGGTGTATTTCATTTTTACGTCATTCATAGTAAAAATATGGTTTTATTTTCTTAAGAGTAGGCATGGGGGAATGCACGAGCCGATCGAAAGGCAGTGTGACGTTGCGTCACGTACTCACACGGAAAGTTGAGCTTTTCACGTGACGCAGATGTATGTCATCTCTGATGGCCCTCCACTACGTGTTTGGCTCACCTGTGGGTATAAATCTGCACTGAAAACGGTTCGCAACCCCTGCCTTACCAGCACCAGCTACCATCATCCCTTGTAGTACACACAAATAGGAAACCGGAATTGAAATACGCCGTCGAAGCACACGTGTTTTTTTTTGAATTTTACGAAACGTTGTCGACCACGTGGTCTTTTTCCCACGGGGTTGGTAGATCGAGCACGATGGGGTATCATCACGCTATTCGCGCATTAGCGTACGCTCTATTGCGAGCGCGTGCGCCCTGCCAATCTTGACCGGTCGTGGGCCATTGTTATGCGCAAACTGTGGAATATAGAATAAAGTCGAAAGAGAGGGAGAGAAATTCTTTTGTATCGAATGTGAATTGCACAATGAAAACGTATCATAGGTATGTATTTATTACCTATAACATTTGCTTTATTTGCTTCATCACAAAAAAAAAACTATTTCACTCCGAATACGAGTAATGCGAGCTTTTTGTTCAAATATATTATGTATCGTCGGAACACTATCTAAACTTATTGTACATATGTACATATGTGTATTTTTAAACACGGCGATTCACTACTTATTGTAAATGAGAGGTAATTTGTATGTACATACATACATACATTTGAGTGATCAACCGTCCTAAGTTGAGAGGGAAAGTTCCACTATTTCATGTCTCGTCCCTCTTTGTCAAGCGTCCCAAATATGTTCCTCTTTTTTGGAAAATAGTCCTTGTTCCACGTATAAAAAAAATAATTTAAAAATATAAAATTATTGACACAGGCAAATTCGTGTGATTGGAACGTCACGTGATAGCAGCAGCCAATAGGAAGCAACAAAGTTCTTCACGGTATTTTTTAGAAGCAAATCATTTCGAGACGAAGAAAAGGTTCTGGCTTGTAAGGAAGCCAACCTTGCTTATCGGTGATCAATGTAGTTCCATAATTAAAGCTTTCAATCAATGGATTGCAAGTCAAAAATCATAATAAAATCTGCACATGGCAAAACTAAGAGAGAAGCAATCTTTACTAATGCGTTTTAGTTGTTGACCCAAAGTAGCCTGTGAAAAGATTTGGAGAAAACGTAACATTTTGACTGTGTTTTCAGATATGTACTATTATATCATAAAGCTATAAAATTATTTACAATTTTAGTACGATACATTCATTCTAAATAAAAATTTTGCATTTTTTTCATTCATTAGAGAAACAGCTGAAATATTATCTATCAAAATTATTGATTGCTCGAGGTGATTGAAGTGGTGAAAATAATATCTTTCGAAATGTTATTAATTAATTATCTTGGTGGAGAAAAAGTTTTGGAGTTGAATGTTGTGCTCACTTATTAAATAATACAATTCAAACTGGAACAGATAACTTTACCAGTTTCAATTGGATTAATTTCAATGAAAATATAGTCATTTTCATATTTTTATAGTTCGGTTTTGTCTCCTTTGGCTTAACAAAAAGTTGATCAGCCTAATGTACATACATTGAACATGAGCAAAATTATGGAAATTGACCGGCATTACTATAGAGTATACAGGTAAAAATGATTTGCCTCTATATTGACACAATGAGTCACAAGTCTGTTATAAAAGGCAAACAAACGGGCTACGTATGTATGTACATATTTATCGATACACTTACGTATGTTACATTTGTATTGGATCGATTGAGATAGTACGTGGGTAGTTTCCCGACAGTTTTCCCCGTCGAGTTGCATTAAAATGATAAACGGACGGTCTTGGTGGACAAACCGGTCGTTTGTCATGGACGCTAACTTTTCTATAGTGTATGGTATAGAGACCGTTTCACGTTCACAAATCCGCATTCAATTTTGCGCCTAGCCACGTTTAATTAGCGTATTCGTAACGGGACGGGAAAGGATTATTTTGGCATTTGTTAGATGAGAGGGCTTGGGGGCGGGAGAGGGGGAGGATGAGGAGCAGATGCGGGCGGGATTAAGCGACGCAAAGGATACCGATGACGATTATGGGTCAGTTTGAACCGTAAATGGATTTAAGTGGGGTCCTTAAGCGGTGATAAATGTCGGACGGGTATTGTAAAAGAGCCGGAAGACCGCAGTTCAACGTTAGTTTTCAACTCCGTTACGGATTGTCTTCATCTATATCGCATACCTGCTTATTACGTTCGAATTGATTCGATTCGAACCCAAAGCCGACCCCGATCAATATTATAATATAACAGTCGGAATCTAAACGCGATGCTCGGATCGACAAGCAAATCAAACTTGCAATGAGCACGTAAGTTAAATTGAATTGAACGACTCAGCCGTTCACCATCCACTGCTTGAATGAAGGCCTCTCCAATACTCTTTCATTCCTGTCTGTCTTGAGCAATCTGCATCCAGTTGACTCCACACATTCTTCTCAATTCATCAGCCTTGCTTTCATTCACATCCTCTCGGATACAATTCCAGTATTTTTCGCGTCCATCTGCCATCCATTCTTCTCGGTATGTGCCACTTTAACTTTTTCACTCGTTCTGCTATATCTACCACCTTGGTCATACTTCTTACCCATGTACGCCTGTTACTATATCTTCTTGTTATACCGAGAATACATCTTTCCATGGTTCTCTGTGTGCACTGGATCTTGCGTAACATTCTCGAATTTAGCAGCCACGTTTCACATCCATACGTCATACCTGGCAGTACGAATTGGTCGTATGCTTTCTTTTAATTACTATATTTCAATGTACATCAATTAGCGTAACGTCTACCTGCTTGGGCACTTGTGGTCACGCTAGCATTGCCAAAATAGCAAAAAAAAATGTTTTCGCGGTGCGTTGGCAACAAACCCCTATCTGTCAAAGCTGAGAACCAGTTTCTACAGGCTTCCACTGGGGGATGGTGGCTGTTGTGGCACCCCCTTTCCACCATAATCACTGGTAAATAATACATGTTAGAATAACATCGTTCTTTACTTTCTTCGCGACTTGGAGGCTTCCCGAGAATATTTCCCGGGAATCACATTCGATGTAATTTTTAAAATAAAATATATTAAACTCTCTAATAGATTGTCCTATTCTTGTTCATTCGACTTTTCGCTTAAAGCTTAAAGGTACCGGTGCGTGTTACCCCTTTTCATATTTTATTGGATTGTGAAAATATTTCTCGTAATAATTATTACCTTCACTCTCTCATCCCCAGAATGATTAGATATTGCAATAAATACTGCGAATTTATTGATTTTTTTTAAAATATTAATCTTTCGTCACTAAAACAACGACTTATTATTTCTTTTATCAACTCAACATAATGTTTTTTATTTTTTTTTTTTTAGAATTTAATATATGTATGTATAATGTATTTCATATATAAAAGCCTTAATAGGCGTTTAATGAATAAATAAATTGTTTCACGTACTGTCAAATGGGCTATGGGTTGTACAGCTATCGTACAAACCAGAGCGCATGGGTGGAATTACTATCAACTGTCGTGTGACGGGCAAACCGGCCAGTTAATCCACGTTTTCCATACAACTAATACGGCTTTATTTGGCAAATGGTTTAAGTGGGCATTAATATGATAACGGTTACTCATTATAATACGAGTTGTGTTACGAATTAGCCTGTGTATACGTTAGCGAATGAAAATCCACGGAAAAGCTACAGAGATACGCTAGCGCGTACGTTTGCACATTTATTACACATACATACATACATACATGTACGAGGGTTATCTTCTAAATAATTTATAGCGAGTAGGTTTTTTCCTTTGCTGGCAGCAACTATACAAACTAGAGAGACCTCTTTTTGCCAGGGGGTGTACACCTGGAGGGTCCTCCCGTTTCGCAGGTCCGTTTTCATAACGCAATCATCTTTATTCGTTGCGTTATTCTTCGTGGCACCGGGGCTACGCTGCGCACCAGTTAAATATTAAGCGTCGGAGCCGTTTCATAAACTGAGCTTTAAGTATGGCCCCTCGTAAAAAGCTCGCGCACAATATAAACGGAGAGGAGACACGACACGAGCCGTAACAAGGGGGTTCGCAACCTCCTTGTGTTACTCCTTGGCATTTTTTTTTATTATTTTATTTTTTTGCTTTTTTTTTCGACTAACGTGCGCGCAATACCTGTGCAAGTTTAGCTGTTCAGCATCAGGTAACATTACGACGGCTGTTAACATAACAACAGGCGCTGCTGAATTATTAAATCCTATTCGCGGGGATGGTCGCCGTTTCGAATTATACGCGACGCGTAAAATGTTTATGGTTGGACGACGTCGTATAAAGAACGAACGTTGCGGACATTGTTATCGGCCATCAACGACACTGACAGTAAAATCCTTTTTTCGAACAGAACTCTGGCGAAAGTGATAGCTTTATTAAATATTTAAATTATGTGGTGTAAGCGGTCGACACACTGCGGACTTTTTTTTGTCAATAACGACGAGATAAAAGCTCGCGGAATAAATTACAGTGAAAAAACTAGTCGAATCGGAAAATGTATCACAGTAACTCAACTGTCGTATACTTTATATATTCGAGTGAAAAGTCATCTTTCAACGGTGTAAGTTTTGTTTCATTCCATAATATGTCCGTTTATAAAAATAAGTGAATACGTTTCGTAAACAAACCATACATCAGGTAATGTGATTCAAATCGTTACTGTATTTCATATTTGTTGTTCCAATAATAAAGCCACAGTGATACGGTAAAGAAACGATAAAATACTGTAAATCGAACGCAATATTTTACCCTCGTTGATACATTATTCAGCTAATACAATTCGCAAATAGGGAACAAATGTGTTTATCTAGGAACCGTTTGAAAAAAAAAAATGTCACACACGACATTTGTATTACATTGTATTAGATATTAGATGTATACAAACAAATGGCATACATCAATATTAGAATAGCCAAATTTGCAAAATCTGTCAGTGCGCATAAAAACAAAATGATCGTTTTTATTGCAAACATTTAACTGCCGCCATAAAATATTTATTTCCCTTTTTCCTTTTAAGGGAGCGCATTAAATTCGCTTACGCATTTTTGGACATTTTCTTTTTTTTCGGTTTTAAAATAATGACACGCTCGGCAGGAAATGTTTCGCAAAAAAATAAACTCATTTTATTATATTGACAAAGTGATATTGAAAGTAAATTGCATGCGCAATATTTAATTAAAATATTACACAAAGCATAGCACATATACCCTGGGAGATTGTTTTCTAGCTTTACACTAGAGCAGGCATGTCAAACTCCAAAATACGTACAAGGACAATTTATTCGAGAATGTTTGATTTTAATAGTAAAAATTATGTGTTCAGAAAAATTAAAGAATTTCCAAAGCAAAATTCCATCAGAAATAGAGTGGCAGATCTTATCGCAGAACGACAAATATTTCATTATTGTGATACGAATTCGAAGATTCCACGATTTTAAAAATTGTGTAAAAGAATTTGCGTTGCTTGCTGCACCATTTAATTTTAATCGCGGTATAATTTTTTGAATTACTGTTTAACTCTGTTCCGAAAGAAAAGTTTATGAATTACCAAATTTGTATTCGCATTTTTCAGCTGACCGTTTTCTAATATTTATAAAATTTGCTTACCGAATACATTGTGCATGTTGGGCAGCACATATTTATGTGAGTAAATATCCTGAACGCTCTGATACGATTAACCGATAACCATATATGCATGTATGCGCAATAATAAATGTGGCATCATCCCAAGTAATTAATTAAACCAAATTATTAATAGGTTTGCAAAAAAGATGTCAAGTTTTTTTTACGAATTACTTCTCGAACCTTGGCCCGTGGTCAATTTTTTCTATTAAATGTGACCCACCGATCTAAACGAGTTTGACACGCCTACACTAGAGACTAGAAAATCCTTGAAACCAGACAGGAAATGAAAATACATATTGTTTAATTAAAACAACATATGTATACCTACGTATACTGAAAAATTGTTTGAAATTGTGAAGCGTTCCTGGAAAATGTAATAACTATCACTCGGCAAACTAAAACCATATTGTGTCACTTTCGAAGTACCAAAGTTGATCATGGAAGTTTGAGTCTGTTGCCCGAGTGTCACCGCTCAACTCAACCAGTATGAAGTTCGCTTTGATTTTTGGCTTCAAACAAACCGGTCATTGTTTTGGCTGACGGTACGCTTTTCCGCTAATTGAGTACCCCTTAATCGGATAATCCTCGAGGTTGAGAAGAAGAGAACGCTGTAACCGAGTTATGACGTTTCGCGATTCAGACGGTCCGTATTGACGGTTCGAGTTTACGCTCTCGGCTGATTTGCATATATATTACCACTTCCTGCTCTGCGCGTCGTTCTCAACTCAAACAGGCGACGAGCACGCCTAAAGTTAACATCGTTTCTGAATAATGATTCACAGTCGCGATCCCGTGTTTATGCCTAATCGAATTTGTATTAAAATGTCCGCGCTTGCACATTTTAAAGTTTCAAACTTCGGCAGTGTAGGGAAATCGGGAGAAGTTCTTCGCACGGTATGTATGTATGTATGTATGTACCTACGTGTAGATAGTACAGCTACCGCTCAACGTATAAACTCATATTTCTCCAATTTATTCAAATTTGCGAACCAAATTCTAATACAAAGAGTCTGCAGGGTGTAAAGTTGGCGTCACAACGTCACAAGTCGTAGCCACTTATTCAATTCCGTTTACGTATACCGTTTTGCATTATGATTCATTTTTACGCGACCAAAACTCGCCTAAGTTTTTAAGCAAATTACCGGAATTACTACGGGGGGGTAAGCTACTTTTCTTAATTGTGTGTATAAACTAATTAGTCTTTTCGGATTCACCCGTTTTAATCCGTCCCGGAGAGTAAACAACTTGTTTTTACGCCCCTTGCCAAGAAACTTTCATAAAATTTATATGAAATTAATACGTAAGAGTTGTCAAAATATGTTTTTAAGCGGCCGAAACTGCAGATAGTTATTTCAAAAGTCGGTACGTACTACGTCCGTGTTAGGGATGGGTTCTCGTTATAATTTATTCACAACTCCTCGTGCTATTATACACACATGTACATATATAATAATAACAAAAAGTTTTGGCAACAAAGTAAGAGCATTATTGGTGTAGTTTGCCGGCATATTCGAGAATCTGCCCGCGTCAGGAATAAACTATTTAAGCTTCGCGAACAAAAGCTTCCTTTCACGTGAAGTGTGGGTCGGTTCGGTTCCCTGAAACCTAGTTGTGTGGGTTTTGATACATTGTCGAAGGATTACGTCGGAAATAACAGCATATGCATACGATCGTTCAGTGAACACCACCTGTAATAAACACTCAAGGAAAGTCTTTTCAACAATTCATACTGTTAGTTAATCACAACAAAACCACAATTCATACTGTCAGTTGAAATAATAAGCTCAAGATTAAGCTGCTGAATATGAACAATAAATAAGTTAAACTTAATACACTATGCAAATTGAATACGCGTGATCCAAATACGCAGTATACCGAGTGAGTAAATTTAAACATGAAGCGAATGTGTATGTAAATTGGCAGGACACAACAATAACGTTGATGAAAGCAACAACTCTAGATTTATCGTCAGCGAAAGTAGCTTATAAACTTTCTTATAAATTTTTCCCATAAGGAGCTTTGAAGAGAAGCACTCACCCAGTGATGGAGATGGCACACAAAATCTACATTGTCACACGACACAAATGTGAAACATGAAAATATTCGCAACATGAAGGTGGTACATAGCGACGTACCAATGTATATGTAGGTACATACATATGTATTATACACGCTCGCAAAAAAGAAAAATAAGGGAAACCATTCACTTTTTCTTCGCATTACTGTCATTCCGGCATGGCGAGTCGTATTTGTATCAAAAAGTCGGAAAGCTAAAGTAACATATGTAAATCAAACGCGCGCAGCCGTGAAAGTAGAACTGATGTGCGTTTTAACGAGACAAATGTGCACTGCTATTCGCTTTGAAGATACACACGCAAAAAAGGGGAAGTCGAATGAAACAAATATGTATGTATGTGAATCGTATTTCGATCGACGAATTTTAATTTTCCGATTCCGTGACGTGTCAAGTCGTACGTGAAAGTGTTTTCTTTTCACTGGGCTTTTCCGCGTTTAACAATGAGTATGCTACTAAAATCTTTAAAGTCAAAACTTGGAATGATTTAATTTAACAGAAGGTGCAAATATGTATCGAATTTAAAATAAATCATACGTTTGTCAAGTGAATATTCAAAGTTTCAGTTGACTACAAAGTATGTGTATATTTTTTTTTGATACAAAGATTGGGTGGATTTATTTTTTGCTTCCAATACCGATTCACGAAAAGTGGAGAAGCCTTATCCAGCAATTTGAGAAACGTTGTTGCGAACGATTTCGCGAAACACACGCGAAAAAAGCGTGAATTTAATGGATGAACAACCTTCAATTTTGCATGGCGGATCTCCGGGAAATATCCGGGTCGAAACGGTTTCTCCATTTCGGTTTTATTTCAAAGCTGCCTTATAAACAGGCTGTTCACGTGACGAATTCCTCAATAGCAAAAAGATTTAGTTCTCATCAACCTGCATATTTCCACACCGACTTTTTTATATGTACATAAATATAAATATAAAAACGAATTAATATTCAATTTAAGTATTTTGCACGGTGTACTAATTATTTATTCTGACAGTGCAAGTAGACCTTTCGGTTAAAGGTTGGGTACCGGATCAATCTTAGTATCAGGTGAGGTCTCTAGATACTGTGGCATTTCCCGGACATTAATTGGTTCCTGCGTAAGGTGCAGGATCTAAAACGTCGGCGAAATGCCAACGTCACAAACCTGATCTATGTAAATAGCTACGAATTAACTCGTAGCCAGTGATCTACTCACACCTTCCTATATCATATACATATATAACATTGTATGTACAAATAGCACGAATAAATCTATCGGCCAATAGTAAATACCGCGCAATTCATCATTTGCTTAATTTGATTCAATAGTATGCTATTAGAAGTTCGGTTCTAGTGATAATCGGCAGATATGCCAAGTTTAAAGTTTAAGTTGATTTACTTCGGTTCACCCTTTTCACACTAAGTCTGATCATCGCCGACAAGTGCGAAAATTGCTCAAAGGCTACCGTGGAAAAGTGCTCGGTTCAATTACACAGAAGGATAAAAGCTCTTCGCTTTCCTTAAGGGTGGAGACCCCGCATATTTATTATTGCCTCGGTATTGCAAAGCTCACCCGACGAGTTGAGGCTTCTCAAACTATCTGATCTAATCTGATTCGACGTGAGACCTAAAAGTATTTTTTTTTTTTCTATAGAAATAAATAAAATCTGCTAAAGGTGCTAAAATCAATAAATTTTAATTGACAGGTGGCAGTGTTTTCATAGACTTGTCACTCTTAGCCGTCATACCGAGTGGTTTAAAAATTTCAATCTGCCAAAATTTATTAAAAGTCTTATCAATTTTAATTGATTTTCAACAAGAGTCAGAATACGTTATACACAAATCGATCGACGGTATGTAAGTTAATTAACGTTCTTATCCGTTTGGCGAGGAAATGTCGCATATAACCAAGAAAACCGATCGGTATGGATTCTTTTGATACAGCGATGTAATCTTACCGTTGAACGGCTCAAGAATGCGTTTATGTACATAAAATAGCGGAAGCGTAATCGCGCGCCATTGTTTGAGAACAAGGGAAGAAGGGGGTGAGGGTCGCAGATAAAAGCCCGTACAGCCCTGTTGCAAGGAGCGTGCTCACACAAAGGAGCACATATTTTTATTGCGAGAATAATAACGTTTTAAACTTGTAAACAGGGCTTAGTGCACAGGGGTGGAGTGCTAACGATGTCGGGTTGCAAAAGCAAAATTTTATTTTTCACCATCCCTTCTCATCCCCCCAACACACCTCCCACCCCATTCAAGTCCTCGTAATACTTAATTATTAAGTGAAGGGGAGGGCTATCGCAAAAAGTTCACCATCTAGGTGCAACTTAATTATACTCCTAGTTAAAATTAATTAGGAGACTGCAACGAGTCTGGGTACTTGAAAAATCGCTTTTCTACAGCGCAATCTATGTATATGGGGGAGTAAGTGATTGATTGAGGGCGAGTGCAGAATTAATTATTTTTTTATGGTGATTGAACTTCATTTTGTATATGACGATAATTGATTATCTCCAATATCTTCATTAATTACCGAACGAACTAAGCCATATTTTTGAATCGCAATTTTTCGATATTTTTCAAAACAAGCATGCTTCAAACCGTAAAAAAATTATACAAAATATTTGTAAGCCACACTTGACATGCACATAAACACAAATTTGATTTTTATTTTTTGATTCAACTGACTAATTATAAGGATTTCAATCAAACGTGATGTATGCAATCGAGTATTTTATATAGCCATACTCTTTTGAATGGTATTTTTTTTTATTTCTATAATATTAGCTTACAGCTAATTTATTTAAAACAATGTTAAACTTAACACTAACATATTAGAACAAATTTTGCATAAAGGTATTCTTTTATAGCCGCTAAGAATCTGTCAATTGGTTTCATTTTCGATTTTGATCAGCCGTTCATCATCCACTGCTGGATGAAGGTCTCTCCAATCCTCTTCCATTCCTTTCTGTTTAGAGCAGTGGTCGGGAACCTTTTTTGAGCTAAGAGCCAAATCAGGGAAAACCTTGCAAAATTGGAAAGTTTGGGAACCGCAACACATTATCTTCAAAATGAAATTATATGATACTCGTTTATGAAATGGATAAACTATCTTCGTGGTATTTCTTAATGTTCGACAGTTTATTACTGAAAAGTATTATTGAAAAACGATTTAATGCTTTTTACAGCCATGAAATTATAGGTAAAAATATTATTCAATTTGATTTTGTAAATTGTGTCAACGTTTTGCGTTTCGTGGATGACAGCGAGAGCCGCAGGTTTTCATACAAAGGGCCGCATGAGGCTCCGGAACCGCCGGTTTCCGACCACTGCCACATACCATACCCTCCTGTTCTATAAAAATCAAAATACTCAGGCAACAACTTATGATCGAACTTATAAATAACCACTAATCAATTTTAACTTATCTAACAGGTAATTAATTACACATCAATACTTTCTTCACATACGGACTAAATATTTCAATACAAGCTCGGAAAACGTTTCGCTTCGTTGCATTTTTAATAGACTGATCGTCAACGCAATTAAGCCTCGATTGAATCATCCACGATGTGATTAAACAAAGGCGTGTAACAGAATTGTTTACCCTATTGTGCGAAATATATGTAGTAGACGCGGTATATCGAACTTTTGTATGTGATCATCCTCCGCAGATTGGATCGATTTAACCGGAGCGTTATTCGCGCCGAGTGCGTATTCAATCCCCACGCGGAGAAATATCGCGGTAATCATCGTGGGATTTATACACGTTAAAACAATATTAAAGCCATTTAAAATGGAGGATTCGGCGCTGGCTTCCCGCGGATTCTTAACACGTGAGCGAAATAGGAAACATATTTCAAAATCCGGACGTTTTGACACGACCATTTTCTCTGGAAGTCTACCAGCCGAGACAGCCGAGATAAAGGCGTTCACTGGCTGCCGTTGATACCATCGGATATTATACGTACGTACGTGTGTGCGCTCATTCATACCCAATTTATACGCATATATGTATGTACAGTGTACGTACATATACTGACAATCTTTCACAATACTATTGTATTCCATATATTATAACTACGCCATCACAGGGAATCACCATTACGATTAAATATTTGTACTTTCAATTTTCGTAATACTAAATGGTTTACAAATTTCCAGCTCGTTTGTGTTAATTTGTTTGAGTTATGTATGCTGCTGTTGTCGTTGATGATGTATAATTGACCTAATTCCCAGATTGTATCGAATTGTGTATGTATGTACATACATACATATATCGTAAAATCACATTAAATAGCCGCTGCTAAATAGCTACGATAAAATTAGTGTTTGGTGTGATTAACACGTGCCGTAATTCACATATGCAGTTTGTGCAAGTATTTTTTTTTTTAAACGGTCTTTCTATTACCAACTAGCCGTTTTACCCGTTAAAATTGCGTTGTCGACTCGAGCCGGCTTTGATGGATAGCGGCGTGTCGCCAACACGTCGCTAAAAGGCGATGCTAGCGTGACCGCAACGACTCAGGCAGGCAAGCAGACAAATTTTATCCAAATATATGTATATATTTATTTATTATACATAATTAACAGCTTAAGAAGCTAATTACATACAAAAAGTAACTTAAAGCTAAAATTACAAAATAATTATCTATTAGCACTTTTGTATACATACAGAGGTCCTGTTTTAAGGCTGCCTGGAATCTATCAATTTTGTTTATATTTCTGAGATCTTCTGGCAGGCTATTATATTCAACAATACCCCTGTACACGATACTTCTCCGAATTCTACTTAATTTTAAATTCTTAACTATTAACTTATTAAGATTATGTATATTATATATCTACCCTAATTAAATAGTTAACGAAATATCTTGGAAATAAATAAATTCTTATCTAACAAAAATATATATTAACATGCACATTTTAAAGGCTTCCCTTGCATTCATCCAATTCCAATAATTCAACATACATATTTCTTATACGAGTTAATCATTTAAAATACTCCGCATAGTTGCAATTTTGGCAATATATCTTTAATTGACCGATTTCGTAAATTTAAAAATGAACCACAATATACATCTACTATATAAAATTCAATGTTTGTTTGTTTGTTTGTTTATGATTCCGCTATGCAAATCTACAGTTTTCAACTTAGAACTGCCAAACTTGGTATACAATCTCATGATACCCCAAGTCAGACCGTAGGTGGGCTTTGGAAGGGGTCGGATCAGGGGGTCAAGGGGGCCCCATAAATATTTTTTAATCTGAAAAAAATTTTGTACTGGAGAATAAATTTTTTCATTTGTTTCAATTTTTGTTTGTACTGGAGAATAAATGTCACCCGCACGAGCAACGCCGGGCAATTCAGCTAGTATTATATAAAATGAAGACGAACAATTGCATTATAAGCCAATATCTTTGTATTTATAGATAGTATATTTCTTAATGTACATAATAATCCTACTTTATTCGCTACTTTTATAAAAATCATTTCTCCGTGTAATTTAAAATCTAACTTATTGTCAAGTATTACTCCTAAATATTTAAAACCATTTCTAATCTTCTATTTAAATTAGCATTATTAAAATTGTACATAGTAATTTACGTATCACGATTGTGAGTCGCGAACACTCTTTTATAATAATTTCGCGGTTTAATAAAACCGAACTTGTTTTCGAAATAGCATCAGAGGTTATCAAGTGTACTTAAAAAAAAAAATATTTAATTGGGGAAAAAATTTGTTTCATTCGCCGGGAAAATGAAAGTAGATACTGGAAAATTCTCGTTTCATCTTCCTTTCGTCGTATTAATTTTCCGACGGGAAAAATCCTTTCCTAGAGGGGTGCTAATGCTTTTTTTTTCCTTTTCATGGGTGCGGGTGGCATAGAACCGTTAAATCCGCAGATTTTAGCAGGGTCGTCCGTTAGGTGGGCGGGCGCTTGGGGGGTGGGAAGGGAAGTGGAATGGGTAGAGGCTGTTTCTGCGAACGATAATGGTGCTCAGATAATTTCTGTTTAAGTTACCTATGTTTACCGCAAACAGCGGCCCGCATCCGGCGCTAATAGCCCATAGAAATTCGGATCCTCGACGGCAACTGCGGAAGCTGTGGACTATTTCCGGTCGCGCGGGAAGGACGCTTTTCCGGGGTGGTGCGACGCTCCCCGGTTTATCGCCATTAGGAGGAAGGTGCCTTCAGGTAAATATCATATCGGGGTTTGATTCGACGCACCCCGGTTTAATTGTGATGAGATGCGACAATGGCGGCCGAATAACGGGTAGACGTTAAGCCCTTATTGCCGCTGTTAAGTTTAACCGAGCGGTGAATTATGGGCGGACTCGTCTCCACACTAATGTAAATAAGGATTTGCTCACGTTACAATCGATAGTGAAAACCCTACAATAACGTTGAGATATCGCCTCATTGGAAATACATCCCTTTGGCGGAACGAACAATGTACAATATCATCAAATGAAAAAATTCGGGTGTGGCCAACCCATGACTTTATCCATATATGTATTTGAGGAATATGAAGAGTAACCAAACACTGAAAAAGTCAACAAACCGTGTACAAAGAAAAATAACAGGGTTTTTTTTACTTTTTTACAAGAAAAAAATCCCACTTCCGGTTGAGCGATTTTGATGATTTATTTCACAGCTGTAATTAGCACGATGATTATAGTTTCACAATATTATGAAGATTCGAAATATTTACATAAAAGGCCGAAAAAAATAAATAACGAAAAATCGTTCAAGAGTAAACTGCCACTTTCGGTTGGCGGATTTTGACCATAATCATAGTATCTCTTACACCTTACGTGAAAAAAATAGATATGAAATTTCAACTTGATTGTCTTAGTACATACATAGTTTCGGAAATATTCCGTGGTAACAGGGTTTTTAACTTTTCTACAAGAAAAAAAAAAAAAAAAACCAACTTTCGGTTGACTGATTTTAATGATTTATTTTTTTGTGACTAGGTATTGCTTTAAGGATTATAATATTACAATATTATGAAGATACGAAATATTTAAAAGGCCGAAAAATTTAAAAAAACGAAATCTCGTTCAAAAGTAAACTGCCACTTCCGGTTAGCGGATATTGACCAAAATCATAATATCTCTTACACCTTACGTGAAAATAATAGATATGATAGACTTGACAGTTTCGGAGAAAAAGTTAAAGTTAAAAAGTACACCGACACACACAGCCATACAGACATTTTCCATAAATCATGAAAACGTGATCAGAGGATGATACCTGAAACAAATCAGTCAAAATCTCTAGGTAGAATTTTCGCACGATCACAATACTTTATCCGATTAGGATAAAGTAAAAATAGTACCACTGTAAATGACAGTATGTACATATGTATGTATGTACATATTGGTACAATCTGTGAAGTTGTTATTCTTATTGTATGTAATGAGTGTGTGCGGCCGCGTTTACTTCAAAGCTCCTGTGTCATCGTTAACTTATATGTAATAACATTTACGGCATTCGCATACACGAACCTTCTTAGGGAATGTGTTGTTTGTGAAACAATCAGCATTAAATCCATACGAATCCACGCGATTCGGTCGTGACGCACACCCATAATAAACGCTACGCTCACAAATTGGGTGTGCGATTAATTTCTACGTTTGTTGTTTCGCCTATAGAGAGGGAACCCAGCACACCATTAATCGGTTTAAATTGATTCCGTACAGACAGACCCAATGTTCTATATGCATATTTAAGAATTAAATCCGACGACGCGGATTTAATCCAATCGTTGTTGCATCAAAATTCAACAATATATAATACTCCGGAAATAACGATCCATAGTAGGTAGTTTAATAAGGAAATGAGCAATTTTGTGTATTCCGATCGTGAAGTGGACTAGCCCCCTGTGTAAGTTGGCCGACTTTTGCATAAACAGATTAGGCTGTAGTGTGTTGGTGAGCTTATCGAGAAGTATACTCGAAACGTGCACTGGAAAGTTTTCGTTGCATGCACTTTATGAATGCGTGACGTGCATCCTTCTCACGGCGCAGATTATCGTTTCAAACTTTTAGAGGGCTTTCTCAAGCTCAGATTTACATTAAAATTAAAAAAAAATCAACAACAGTTACATAAGAAAATTTTAATTAACAATGGTTTCAATTTAACGCTGACTTTTATTTTAGCGTTCGTCACTACGTAGTTTGATCAAGTTAAATTATATTTATTTACTATAATGATGATTAAGTTACTGGTAAATTCGTTCAAATCTACATACTCATTGCGTACGCTTGAATGTATAATATTACATGTCTATTATGAAAGGATATAATTACCTAAATAATACGTGATATTTAATTGATATTGATATTAGCGCGCCGAGCAGAGGAAGCCCTTCATAATACATACATAATAGAGGAATAATTTAACTTGTGCAATATATTTATAACCAATTTCGCGCGGAAATTTTTTATCGTCCAAATTTTAAAACGGTCATGAATTTAACAGGCTTAAAAAAGTTGGCACGTTACAATAGAATACACGCTATAATTATACTATACAAGATTATATTTTGGAGAAAGAGTGACACCCTCCAGCAATCGACGATAGAAAAGTCATTCAACCTCTATCAAAATATGAGTTCTTGAAAGATTTATTTTACAATAAATTAACAAAACATACAAGCTACATGCGAAGAACACGACTATGGCCTAAAGTCGAAATGTTGCCGTAAATTTATGCTACGCTTCCGGCATTAGTGTCGCGCTCGCGTCACGCAAAAAATACGAAAATAATAAAACCATTTTTCACCACATGCCAAGAGGGGGGCAGAGAAGGGGAGGGAGAGGCTAGCGGAATGTTGCACAAAGGGTCGCCGAATGGAATCGGAATAGAATCGGGGTGGATGGTGAAGAGGGGAAGGTGGATAGGAGGGTGTAGCGATAAATGGAACGAGAGTGACTAGGGATATACCCGATTGAAAAATAAAAACTGAGGAAAAGCGGTTCGCTACACGCGTATATTCGTCGACAAAAGGGTAGGAGTGTGGGGTGAATAGCAAAAAGTGGGATGGGGAGGAGAAGAGGGGTAGCGTGTCGTGACGCTCCGGTGAAAACGATGACGTCGGAAAAAGACGCCTAAAATTGTGGTCATTATTCTTGGATCGGAGACAATTTTTGATGTATTCACCCGTGTCTGGAAAAAGCTTTGAGATTCTAGAGGTTTTTCCCTCGGCTGGTGTGAAGACGAATGCAGGCGATTTTCCGAGACGCGGAAAATCGAATCGGAACCGGAAGGCGCGGTGCTTTCACTCCGCTCTTTCGACATACCATGCAATAGCTTCGTCTACTATTCTCGAACTACATATGTAGTTCAAAAACCATTATAAATTCAAAAAGCGATCGTGGCATCGTATCGCAACATTTGAATACTCGATCTCGGAGACGACGGAAAAATGAAAGTCACTCGCGTATGCCGATCCTTTAAGCTACACAAAAAATATATTTCAAAAGGATGACACATGAAAGAATACCCGGAACTAGTAGGGCTAATTTTGGCCGACTTCCAATTCAACCCTTTCGATGGCCCTGTTTCTCAGTAGGGTTAATGCGCGCTCGAAAGAGGCTACGGTAGCTTCTATGTAAATGTAACACACACACACATGTTTTGCTTTGAGTGAGGTTTATGATGAGTCAGCATTACACGTTTGCCGCACTGGCTACACACAAACACGTCCAAATGGTCGTACTAGCTTGTTCCAAAATCGAGAAATCAGCTGTGTATATTAACAGACATCTTCATACCGGGAAGAAGTTAGAACGTGCGGTGTAAGCCCAAGTTCCACTAAAAGTCAACACAAATCAATACAAACCCTTTATTCCAATTTATAAAATAAATATCTCAAAAGTTGCATCACAAATTGACCTAGGCAAAAGACCTAAAATGGTCAACTCATTTAAACTCTTTAGTAAAAAAGGGTTATTCATTTGTATATATTATCAAACGTCTATTTAAGAATTTAAGTATCCAGTTGCTGTCAAAAATGTATAAATCCGTTAGTAGTATGTAAATTAGATTTTGCTGTAAATGCTTGGATCCCAAACTTTAAAAAAGACACTATGTTTACATACATATGTTTAGAAAGGGTTCAATGAAGGATTACAAGAATGCCATCTGAACTTCAATCACTACCCTATAACGAACGGTTGTAGGGAATGAGTCTCACCTATTTGGAGACGAGAAGATTAAGAGGCGATCTAAGAGAAGTGTGTAGGTATAAAATAATAAATAATAAATATAAATGTCCAATAAAAAACCTCCTCGCGTTCAATAAAAACGCGCATCTCAGAGGTCATACTCCGATACTCCTAAAAGACAAATCTAACAAAATTATCACAGACTGTTTGTCAAAGCTGATTCGAGTCGACAACTCGATTTTATCACCATACATCTTTACAGCTGTCAAACGGGCCAGGGACCGTACTGTTATTAAGTTATTATACAAACCAGCGCGCATGGGTGGGGGTTTGAGGGTGGATTAGAATCCACCGTCATATGGCGAGTAAACTGGTTTTTCGTAATTAATTGTATTGTTATCTGATAATGGTGTTTTGAAAAATTTGTATTTTATTGTGTTAATGTTTAATTAAGGCACATTAGAAAAATCAATGACTAATCAAAATTATCACAGACTCATTATTTTCAAATAGAGTGGTTGAAGCTTGGGAACGCCTCCTGATTCAGCTAGTAACTTCTGAAAATACAAACCTCTTTGAAAATCACCTCGACAAGTTTTTGAATATAAATGGATTTTTGTAATCCTTATATGTAATAAATAACTAAATAATTAAAAATTGCATTGAAATGGGCTATTTCGCCTGCCCAAGTATTTTAAATAATAAATAAAAATCATCTTTAATCCCCAAGTTCATCGGTTGTATAAACAAATATAATTAAATGACACAGGTCAAGTAATACCAGTCGGGAGTTATTTTGAATCGAATACGTTTTCTTACACGAAGCGGAAGTGAGCTTTTTCGCCGCTCGCTAGGATAAATAAGGCGTGTTAATAATCCGTCTTTTTTTGTGGGGCATGAAGCTGGCGTTTCGGTGTCGTTTCCTTCCTCATTGTGAGAGCACCGCATCCACCGGAAAACAATAAATATCGGCCATTTATCTACGTGGCACGTACGCCGATTTTCCGGGTCCGGGCGAACCGAACCGAATCGAATTTTCCGGCCTTATTATTCGCAGCCGGAACAATCCGGCCGGCATCCGTTCACTTGATTGCCTAATCCGCGAACCGGCTGCCAGGTTTCCTGCCATTAGCCACCGCTTCTTCGATAGGTGTTAGAGGAGAGTGTGTACAGCACGGTGTGAATCGGAAGATTACACGTGTCGAAAAAAAAAACAAAAAAAAAGAAAAAAATCAAGAAAAAAGCACACACATATACCTACGTGTGTATAATATAGAAGAGCCGACAAAGAGGAAACCGTTCGAATGATCGGTAATCCGCACCCGTACATCAGATAAACCAGGGGAGGCCCTTGATTTGGTAATTGAATTTCGTTTCTTTTCCACGTTCACTTGTTACGTTCTGCTTTGGATGTGCGAAAAGAACGAAAAAGAGAATGCTTTGGCAGGTAAAATGCCGTTGCGGATGTGATGATTTTGATAGGGAATGAATACAGCCGAACTTATTTTATACGATACGTGTATTTTTCCTCTCATTCCAGACATTTTCTTCAAGGCAAAAGAAAAACCAAAGATACGGCGTTAAACTATACCATATAAAACAATTAAAATCCAATTTGAAAAGTTAATTAATAGATCTATAAAATTAATAATATCTTAATATTAATTATACCCATAATAAAGTTTATACTTTTATACGGTAGCAAAAATGCAAATGCGAAAGTTTTAAGGCACCCGTCCACTAAAAAGTAGATTTTCCGAGTTAATTTCCGATGAGTAGTAGTTAAACTGTTATAGGAAATAGCTGCGCCTCGGCTTTGATCATTAAACGATGTCGTAGCTCAGATATTACAACTAGAATTTATTATTTTCAAAAAACTCATAAACCCAACAGAAAGAAAATAATATTACAGCCGCATCCTCAATCAAGTATGATAGATATGGTTAATTAATTAGGTAATGTTTTAACGTTATGGATCGTTAAGTTTCCTATTCGCTAATATTCTATCAAATGACCTTTTTTTTGGTGATATTTCGTAGTTTTTTTTTGACGTAGTAATTAGATGGGGTCATTAAGTATTCGCCATTCGTTAAACCCTGTATCTTTTAGTATCATATTATCATAGAAGGCCGTATACTTAAGGTGTGCTTTTTTTTTTTTTTTGAACTTGAACTAGTCAAGTTGAGCGATGAAATTAATTTAATAGACGAAAAAACATACGAAACTCAGTGGGAGCGCTAAATCAAGTAAATGCGAAGGATGCGACATAACACAATATTTAATTTTGTTGGTAGAAATTAAGGACGAGCGCGTCACAATTAGACGTTTATAAAGCCGGTGCGATATTTCAGAGCAAGTTTCTGCGCTGTCCTTTTCGGCAATAATGTGCTTATGGCAAGCTTGTGACCCAGATTCACCCCTGTCGTCTGGGGATTTGTCTCCTTTTCTTTTGCTTCTTCCCCGTTGTTCTTATTACAAGGTGTAACCCATTACCGAACAAGAGCTTTATTTTCGCGGCGCACTCCCGCACCTTTGTGGGGATCCAAATTACGCTAATGTTTTATATTATCCTCGGCACATTAGTGCCCTAGCCAACCACCTTATTCTTCCATCTCTACAGCAGACACCGCAAACAGATTCCCTTCCTTTGTGCTTTAATTGAATATTTTTGCGCAGGACCGCATTAGGTCCCGGAGCTCGCGATTCATACAATTTTTATATTGTGATAAAAAAATGGAATATTAGAACAGATGTATGAAAAAATTCGAAATAAGTAGGTATACATATAATCCTAAAACAAAATGAGGAATATAAATATGTACTACATCGTAAATACAGTCGAAACGTCGAGAGATGCAAAAATTTCGCCATCCTAGTAAAATATTATTTTAAATTGACCGCGACGAAAATACATTCATCATAATATTACAATCAGAACGGGTGTTTTGTTGAACACATAATAACAAAGTTTAAAAAGTAATCCGTATAAATCTAAGATAGCGGCTCATTTACGTCGCCATTTGAAGTTACGATACGTATCGTTAATGTCGCATTAGCGTGATTTTAACAACAAATTTATGAATGTTGAGAAATTGAAAAAAATAAAAATGTGCGAGGTAAATACGTTACACTTTCGAGCAACTTTTACAGTCGAAAATTTTCCCAAATTCGTGACACAAGTAATAAAGTTTTTATGTGACACGACAAATTTTCGAAAAGCTCGAGACGCCTCACCCGTATGGTTAAGAAATGGACATAAATTGGATACGTTCGGAATCGTAACCGACTTCAATTACGGGCACGCCGTTTCAGTCAAATCCGTGTGGTGCATTTTTTATTTTTTATTTGGCCGAAACCGGAAAAGGGAAATTCGCTTATACGGGAAAAAAAAGAGCATACGTAAAATTTTTACGTACCTAGCGGGACGACTAGGTGCGTGGCGTTACTTCGGGGAACAGTATTTCGGGACTTTTGGGCACGAGCGAAAGGAGAGAGGGAAAAAAAGGAGTGTAAAAAAAGAGCTTACAGAATTTGCATATAAATGCGGTAAATTTCCCGCATGTTTTGAAAACACGGCAACGGCTAAATTTCTCGCACGGCAAGCGAAATGAGTATATTTTATTTACATACAGTGGCGTATAGACGTTGCCAAACTTTGTCAATTTAACGCGTTAACTGTACGCACTGTTAAAATGTATCAAAATGCACCACAGCCATTGAAATTTACTTATGTATGTATAATACATACATATGTACAATGTAATTTTTAAACGATGCAATTTAATTTGACACGATTGCACGAATCAAATTACAACAGCCACACATATAATACAATTCTCGTTACTATACATATGTATGTAGCTTTAACTACATTGGTACTATTATTAACATATCACGTGTTAAGTGCTCTGAACTGTGAATTTACTATGGATCAACCCAATTCCGATGAAATAACATAGTAAATTAAATTAATACCTACATACAGTGCAGTTGTGACTGTTTATTGTCATTTACGAGTTGTTTTTTTTATTTTACCTGACACAAAATAAAATTTGTATTAGTCTTCTATCTTAATAATTTCGTTACAATGAAACATGTGTATTTTTCGTTTTACGAGTGAATGTCGCAAATATAAAAGGATCCGGCAAATAGAAAGAAAACATTTCAAGATATCGACACGTAAAAATAAATATAGTATATTTTTATGTCACTGGAATTGTGTTCCGTCTAGTTGGACATATCTAGTGTCGTCTAGCAAGCGTCTTTGTAAATAAACTGCAGTCTATAAATAATGTAAGATAAACTGTTCGATTGTACGCTGGACCAGACTAAAATAAAATTTGAAAAAAGAGCAGCCAACAACCTTTTTATCAAACAATACTTTATCTCAAACGTTACAATGGATAAAGTAAAGAAATATTATAACAAAATAAGCTATAATGATCGTGTTAGTTTTTTTGTTGTTTTTTATCATCAAAATCCTGTTTGTAGGGTAGTAACCAATTAAAAACTCGTTCCGGCGAGACACTGCAACGCTTTTCCCACTCTCCCATTGAGGAAATTCATAACAATGGATCCACTTCAGCAGTATGAATTTTAAATAGCACGTCAGTGAGACGAGATGTGCGAGAGTGGGGAAGTGAGCTTTTTTTTCGTAACTCAAACCGGAAGGGAAACGTTTGCGAACCGGATGGATGTCATTTGCAAACCGTTTCGCCGGCCATCCCTGCAAAAAGGATTCTGCAAACAGGAAACTTCTGCTCGGACGTTCAAGTTAAACAATCTCCAATGCGAGTCCGAACTGGACGTGGAGTTTCTTTAATCAATAGCAGTTTCTCAAACGTTTACCGTGGCTTTACACCGAAATTGCATTTAGAGTGCAGCAGTTGTTCGTTCGTATGTTTGCCCACCAAAAGACAGGTGGAACTTCTGTTTCAACGATATCCGCAAAGTAAATCATTAGCTGGAGTGAATAACTCGACTTTGAAAACAATTTCACTTCGAGGGCTTTCATTCGAAATTAATTTTAAGTAGAATAACAGTATTCAGTCGAGTATTTATATATATACCTCGTAATCTCCAGCTTTCAGTGGTGAAGGAATGATTTTCTTTGCGAGGGCCTCAATTAAAGGTGGACAAGGAGTTGAATGAGTTTCGAAGTTTTCCATAGAGTCAATTCCAATCGTGTTGAAGAGTTTGTCTTCGGAGCGTTCGGGTCAATAGATCGCTCAATCTACGCGAAAGCGAAAAACTTTCTCGGTTGTTCTTATTTCAATTTTCAACGTATACACGGGGTTATATGAGGGATTGTCTTTACATAAGAAAATTGCTTCCATCATGCAAATTATGATAATAATACCATAACTCATTTTCTTGAATTGTCTACATGGCAAATATTGTCGAAAAAAATAAATTGGGGCATCACGCGATGTCGTGACACTAACTTCTCATACTTTTGATTTTTCAACGTGGTCGTCCATTTACTACTCGTAGAGTAAGAAAACATAGGCACGCGTTCAGAAGTTAATATTATAATAATTATACACATAACCGCATACATATTGTAAACTTTTAATGTGACTCTACCGCTATTGTTTTACTCTAATTTGAAAGATCCAATTTAACTTTCTCGCTTTACTATATATGTACATATGTACATACATAGAATAAAAGTTTGAACCTCATAACATTACGAAACTCATTACAAATGAAAAAAAAAACAACAAAACATGCTTTTGATTGTATTGAAATAACAAGACACACGAAAGCTACATTTTCGACTTTGATCGCAAATAAATCAAAGAGCTTCATATAAACTTAATCTAATAAACAACGATGCAGATAAAAATTAATCATTATCTATTGCCGGAAGTGTAGAGTTAGCAAATATAATAGTGAAGAAGAAAAGTCGTAAAATATCCAAATATAATTTACTACAGTAGTTTCTATCCGCGCTGTGGGAGTCTTTAACGCTCGAAAGAGGCCATTACACGGTTAATTAGACTATTTTTGAAAGTTTCCCATAGACGCCATTCACATATACATTTTCGCTAAAATTAGTAGAACGATTATTACCAGTATAATTGCTTTAGTCTTCGTTAAATATATTCAACAAAAAAGTGCCTCTATCGTAACTTTTATCTAAAACTTAATTTCATGTAATTTCGTAAATCGCAACACCAAAAGAATTGGAGTACAAGTTAATACAGTTTATAATTACTATTACTATATAATTTGATGATAATGTAGAATATAGGCGATTCGTGAGTGCAACGTTAACATAAATAGGTTTTTGTTCTACGTAAACTAATGTCGTTTCACGTTAACAAATAAAAGAAGTGCGACAGTTAAGGTAATTTGGGATTCCTTATGGGAAAACTACTAGCTATATTGTTCGTTAACATGCGAACCAAACGACGTTGTTTTAGTCGCGCTCTAAAAAGAGCTAAACGCAAAACTTTCACGTTTATTCTCATCAAAGCTTTAAATCGTTTTGATAAATGTACCTATTTGCGTAGAAATCTATATAGCATCGAGCCAGCGAATTTCGTATTAAAATAAATCAATTTTAAGCAATAAATTTCAATTTTTTGTGATTTATTGAACCAACAATAAATATAGAATTTTATTGAGATATAGAAAATTTAAAAGAATATGAATATTATCGATGGAAGAAAATTTGCGAAAGCTAAATGCAAAAAAAAAAAAAATCACCAACTTTCCAAATTGATATTTTGATTATAATATAAACTCGGCTCATGTTAAAGAATGCTATTATATTATACTAGTGTAAGCCCATTGAATATCAACGGAGGGCTTTCTCATCACCCGTACTAAAAAATAATATTAAATTTATTAGCTTTTATAGTTGTTGCATAGATGGCGCGTTATAATACATCAACGTAACAATTAAGCAAAGTCGCGAGCCTATTTATTATATAAATAGTCACGTTGAATCCAGCTCTATCATCTGGTTTGGCTCACCGCGTAAGCGCGCCCTGTTCCGAATACTGGGCTTAAATCCCACTCGTGCGACGTTCTGGTTTTTTAATTATTTACCAAGGCGATCGTTATCAGCAGACAGACACACAGGCATACACACACACACACACACACACACACACACACACACACACACACACAGACATATAAAATTTCGGCTATTATATTTTTTTTATTTATTTATTTATTTATTTATAAACAGGTTTTTAGCCCAAAATATAATTACATATACATACATATCAAAATTAAATACATACATATATAAAAACAAAAAAGAAAAAAGAGTATTAAAAAAGATACATAAAAGTTACACAGAGTATAATATAATATAATAAAGAAAAAAAAAAAAACATTAGAAAATCAAACAACAAAAAAAAAAAATAAAAAAAATACTATAATCTATAAGTCTTTAGTTTGATTACAAACTGCGCCAGGCTGATGTTGAAAATGTCAACATCAGTCGACAACGAATTAAATAATTTGAGAGCAGTAATCACCGGGCTGGACCCCATAAGCATTGTTCTGTACCCCGGCACCACAAATAGCTCGTGACCCCGTGCACGACAATAAACATCCGGAGTGCAAAGTTGGAGACGCTCTAGTATTTCCCCATTGAACAGATGTCCATTTATAATCATGAACATATGTTTCAACAGAGATACTTTCCTCCTCCACTCCAAAGACCTCATGCCAGTCATACCCCTAACGAATTTTGTTGGGAAGAGAATATATATATAATGTATCTACTAGTGAATACACTTAATATAAGACCTTCAAGAGTTCCGTAGAACTTGAGTATCCATCGTCTCACATGACATGTAATACATCATACTTAAAAGTCGTCTTGGTTGGGTCACTTGTGCACGTGAGCCGAATTCGCTGAAAATTGGCATTTACATATGAACTTCGCATACAAATTGACTTACATATGTACGTATATCTGCACGTAATACATCAAATACATAGGAGACGCTATAATTAAACTTACCAAAAATAAATAAAATATTTTTAGATTATTGGATTTAGGCGCTTGTTTACGAGGGGTATAAAAGAGAGACTGAAGAATTCCCAAGTGTTTGTCTTCCATCTCTGGACCGAATCTTTAATTTAACCTAACCGGCTCTCGTTTTGAAATGAGATGAAAAGGGGAAAAAAACGAGAACTTCCTCTGCCGTGGAATTTGAACGAGGCGTACCGCAAAATAATAATCTTGCCAGATTTTAAATTCCAACTCTTGTTTCGGTAGTAAATTGGAATTTTTCTTATCAAAATTGGAATTCAAGCTCTGCCCACCCCTCGGCGTTTTCGGCTCGTCATCCCCTAACTCGCTCACCGGATTGAATTTAATTTCAAAGTTGTTGGCCCAATACACGCGATGTGCGCCTATCGAGTTTTGATTAACCGACATTCAAATTTTCAGACGCTATTCGTTTAAGGAAACGTAGAAAGTAGCGACATATAAATAGAATAACGAACCAAAACTACAAACCTATTAAAAATGAAATATAAGTGACAATATATAACTATGTAAGATTGAAATGTGTAAAGTCATTACATCACTAATCCTTTTTTAAACGTCAACGAAATAACTTTAATAGATTTATGTACGTCCAAATAAATAGCTATAAATAAAATATAAATAAATAGATAGTACGTCCAAATAAATATATACATACTGCAGTATATTATAATGTATTCAATAAATTACTGACGGAATTATCGAACATCTATTATATTTTCATTGACAGGAAATTGTTTTATTGTTGGCTCTTCGGTCGTATTGTAAATGACCTCTATAAAATATTATGTGTGTAATTTTGAAATGCTGTAGATTATTTGTTAGTTGTTTTGTTTGAATAAAAACTGGCCATTTTTAAAAGCATCGGGGTATCTAATCTTAATCCGAATATATTGACGCGGGTTGGGTAGACACTGATTGACAGCATTTTGTCATGCATTGTGATTTATTTTGACGTTTATATATTATGTAAATATTTACGTGTCAATAGGGAGAATTTTTCAATCGTCTAAAAGCAAACATTTTTTTATTAAAATCAAAATGATCTATGTATTTAAATTTGACACTTGCCTTTTATATATAAAAAAAAATTAAATAGTGAAGTCTATTAGGAAAGTGGTTTCCGTTAAGGTTTTTCGAGCGGAAATGAATATGTAAGCAAGCTTTTGCTAATTTTTATTTATACACATTTGATGCAGTTACGTAGTTGTTTGCGGTTACAGTTAGTGATCAAACGAGATAAAAACCTTTCCGGTAACGTATTCGGGTGTACATTGGTATTCAGATCAAAAAGGGTCTATTAAATTTATCCATCCAATGTTTGTACAAACTTCAACTTCGACAAAGAATATTGTCGAACACTTAAAAAGTGAACGAGAAAGAAATGCGGGAAAGGCAAAGGGGAAAGTGTGTTAGAGGCTCGTCGAACAAAACTTTTCCTGATAAAGTAGATATTCTATATACAGTATGTGAACGGGTAACCTATGTATGTATGTATGTACACGCACACACACATAAGCCTATTATGTACATACTATGGCAGTGATGGCGAACCTATGACACGTGTGTCAAAGATATTTTAGGTGACACGCATCGTTTACGGACGATCTTCGCCCAAAAACAGTCAACAGAACAGTTGCAGCCCTATGATGGGGAATCCAAAAAATAAAAAAAGCAAGATTAAATGACAAAGCAAGTGGTAGTAACAGTGGCCGATCCTTTCAATACATATGGACCGAGAAGTATGGCATTATCGACAGAAACGACAGACAACAACATATGTACATACATACGACACGAATTCGTACGAATGCGCACCCAGTAAACGACGGCCTTAAGCTAGGTTTTGACGTGAATACGTCTATTATACGCGGACCAGTATGGGGTACCAGTACGGAAACGGCGGTGTTACGTTTGAATGGGCATACATTCCGACACTATAACTTCGTTACTAATAACACGATTGACATAAATGTTGTTTTATTCACTTGGGTATACGTCTACGATAAATTTCTAACTTTAAATTGGCACCCAGCATGCGCGAGGCGCGGGGGAGGGGGCATATCTTTCAACGGCTATTTTTGACGTTTTTAGAAATTTCCATGCAGTATATCTCACGACTATGATATACTAGCACGGTTTTGCTACCAAACGAAATATCTCTTCAAGATCTATCTAAATTATTTATTGGTGAAAAATTAAACAAGTCGTTGTCGGCCCATACTCGCTGAAAAGCCAATAGGAAATAAAAAAAAAAAAACGCATATCATCAGAAAGAGGGTCTAATTATATATCGATCAGTTACAAAATATCTGTGACAGAACGAGTGAGACGATATCGGGAACATCAGAAAGTCGACTCGGCGCGCAGGGAAAACAACGGCGCGGTCACCTCGACGGCCACTGTTTTATCAGAATTTTGACACACCAAGCTCAAAAGGTTCGCCATCACTGTACTATGGTATTCTTAGCGAATTCTCACGAACGCGAAGAAAAATTCGGACCGTAAATAAATTTGCGAGTTAAAAAAGGGCGCTCCCGGAAGCGGCCCCTAACGAACCGCCTCTGTTGTGCGCGGGCACAATGAGCTTAAAGCTCCATGGCAGAGACGCCCGTCGTTTTTACCAATGCTGGCAAGACGTTGCCAGTGGCATGGCGGTCTGTGCGATATGCCATCTGTTATGTATTGTTATTCAGCTCGCATCGGCCGGTGCCAGGAGGCGGACGGTAACAAGTTCCCGCGTCTCCGAGGGGAGGGTGAAACCTCCCCCTAGCCGGATACGACCCCTGTTTTGCCACCCCTGCCCAGGTGAGTTTCCCCACTCCATGTTAACATGGTAAAAACACGTGTGCTAGGTGGTTTCGGTAATGTATTCAAAAGTTTTTCTCGTCGCATACGTGCCTGAGCCGGTCTCAGACGCACACAATAACTTGCCACCTTCATACCCACCAACCCCTCTATACAATTGAAATAAATTTTGTGTTTTTATTTATTCCGCGGTCGTACTTTAGAGGTGACTTTAGAAACATTTTTATAGTACGAAAGTGTAGAATAAAATTTAAATATATGTATGTACATAGTATCGCATATTGTCTGTGACTACCTGTGCGGCAGCTTATGATAAAACTTTGTCACCGTACTTTGCCAGAAACGTATTAAAATCAAATTACAAAATCCCGCCATGTCGCTTACCTAGTATTATTTGTAATATTAACTATAAAGGTATTTTAACTAAAGCCTCGAACGTTCATGTGAACGTTTTTTCATAGATAAAATTTTAAAGCATTGAAAAATATAAATTTTATAAAAAATAAACTTTGATTTGGGTGAATTCGGTATATTAATAATATATATATATCATTTAATATGCTAATTATTCATTTATTTATATAAAATTATTTCAATATTATACATATTTTTATGATTAAAAATCATTTAATTAATGAATAAATTTTATATACATATGTATATTGTAGATTATTAAATAATTTATATATTCATGGATGAATAATATATTTATATTTTGGTAATAAACGATTTTATGTACATACATACATACATACATATACAATGTACGTTCACAATAATTAGCTTTATTTTAAAGCTTCTTTTTTAACATCATTAGAGTTAAAGTACATTCCAAATTAGATATGTATGTATTTAAATACATGACATTAGTAGACTAATTGATATGGACAACATATATTTTCGTACAATTTCATCGTGTCATTTTTCTCAATGAAGATAATGTAAGAAAATTTTAGCGGAAAGTTTTTTTGCGTCTCGTAAAAGTTTACCTTTCTAAAAGAAAAGTTTACGGGGAAAATATTTTCAAGTGTCTCAATGAAACCGTTAAATTTCATTAAGCCACGAAAATATTTACGTTGATGATGGAGTCATTTTCTAAAGTTGTACTGTATCGTGTTCCTTTATCGTTCGTGAATAATATTCAGTGTTTTCTTTATTAGATACAAAAGCATCTTGCAAAATTATAAAATACCAACGCAAAACATGATTGGTTTTTAACGGTGAAATTTAAATGAACTCGGAAATTTAACTAATTCGATGGCATACAAAGTGTAAGACCTATGTTTTGATACTATTAAATTGTCGCATTCGATACCGCACTGGTCGAAGTTGTGCAATGGAAGAGTTTGGCTTTTGACTCCTTGGCATCGTCGGTATTGATTTCAAAACTAAAACGTTTCGTCGTGCTTGGAGCAACGACTTCGTCAATATTTATACAATTTCCCTCCATTGCTGGGTCGATTTATCTGGTCTTATAGCCAGGCCGATTTTATAAACCACCCCCTTTATTTCCCCCCCCTTTCCCTTTTCGAATGCTACGAGTCGTAGCATAATGTTATTATTTATGGGCGTATGGCGTGAGTCGTTACGGCCATAACTCAAATTATATAAATCAAATAACCGCGGCACACTTTATACAAAATTCAAAGCGAAACGATGCTCATTGCATGTAAGATTAACCGCGATGAGGGTACACACTGGTACTTCAGTTGATATCGGTTCCGTGCGATTCGCAACTCGTATAAATATTGCATTTTAATGTGACCCTTAAGCGAACTTGGTCGGGAGATAATAAAATTTAAAATAATTCCATTCGACGATAGCGGATAGTGATCAAAGAATAAAATACATCAAACACAATCATTTTTAGTATCTAAATAACGCTTCACCACAGTATAATTTAGTCTTGGGGTGAATGGCGATGACACTGCGTGATACTGGATATAATTTCTAATTTTACAAGTTGACATACGATTTTATATGTTTTAAAAACGCTAAAAGGTTTTGGTTGATACTGATTTTACAACGTCACTGTGTTTTAGTTTGATATTTTGTATACCAATGATCTGATACTCAATTATCAAGAAAAGGAATACGAGGAGTGCCTTACGTTTTTTGGAACCGTTTCAAAGTGACGAGCGTCCGAAGGAAATTTACCAGTTAAAATTGTACGACTCATGGTTAAAATTGGAACGGTGGGTAAAGGAGCTTTTTAGGCCGCGCATTATTATTTACAATATACTTCAGGTGAAGTTTCTCAACAATGGCTGAATAATTATTTCGGTTGGAGCGTGAAGTTAATTTCCTCCCGACGAAATCCTATTAGAAGTTAGAGAAAAGCTTTCAATTTCTGCAATTTGTTTCTTCTTTGTGGAGACAAAGGACAATTCTGAAATTGTAAAGTCTTCGCGCTTTTGTGCTTGGTTTTTTTTTTGCCCTCTTCTCTCTTTCTCTTTTAGAGGCAAACATCAAAAAAATTGATCAATTTATTTTCTTAGACAATTTTTAAATAGAACTTTGTACGCGTATAATAAGAAAGAAAAAAAATGTAAACAGGTTAGATAAGGAACAAAAAGGAGATATTACGAAAAAATACTCCCGGTTCAATTGGAAGGAAAATCTACCAGTATTTAAGTTTGTATACTTTTTCGTTTAAGCCATACAACTGTTGAAAGTCAACCTACATAAAATTGTACATTTCGTAAACTCATCGCTAAATAATTTATAATATATGTACATACATTGTTCAGGTGAAATTTTTGCTTGAATTTCAGTATTGGCTGTACAATGTACGCTCATTAGTTGCAGTTAGAATGGTGACATCTAGGGTAGGATTGGCACCCGATTATTCGCTAAATACCTTAAATGTAACACCGGTGGATATCCAGTAGATTCCCGTTGCGTTTGTCGGCTAACGGCATGCTCGGAGCCGTGGATGAGGAAAAACGGATAATATCTATGGGTTTCCTCGCCATTAACCACTCGTATAATCCAAGGAGAGGCTGGAATCACTTTCAGGAGTCGGATTGGGAGCCCAAGGAGACAAAGCGGCACCATTTGAGGAGCGGCGCTTGGGTATCCATCACCGACCCCGATAAGATAGCAAATCTCACCGGGAAAAATATCTCGAGAACAAGCTCGCTATTATCATATATTTGCACCTCCATGGAGACAAATACATTATGCTACAATATCGCTGAAAAGTTTCTAGAATTTCGCATCCAATGGATTATTAATTGGATTCAAGCCGTGGTTTTAGGTGGAAGTGGACTATTTCTGTATTTTTACATCGGCAAGGAGCAAATTAAATTATTGACCGTAATGTTGGAAAGCTATTAGGATATATGTACCCAGGGAAAAGTACACAAATTGATCGTCCATTTGCTATATATAAGGAAAAGGAACAAGAGGATAATCCGAAAATTCGCTTAGAACGTGAAATGCAAATAAAAGAGTTTTCAAATACAATTTCGTTTCTTTAGGCGGATAAAAAAAGAGAAGAGAGTGCGCCGAGCACTTCGAATGGAAGAGAATAAATGCCAAGTTTAGAATACTCCAAGGGCCGAGGACAGATTTCATTAGTCAAATATTTGAAGAGGGGAAAATCGATGCGGAAAGTGGGCAAGAGTGTGTGGAGAGAGTAATGGATTTGGATGCTACTCCCCCCCCCCCCCTCACCACTTGCCCTCATCTCACCAAACGCATGCAAATATTGGAAATGAAAATTTTGGACGATTTTTCTATTGGAGGAAAGTGAAAATGTGTGGCGCGATAATGCACGTGTGGTGTCATTGCAGTGAAAAGCGGAATAACGAGCTGCCGAGTTAAGGTAATGCGTTTATTTACTCAACGAATTTTCCTCAGATCTTCCACCGAAAATGACATTTGATAGAATATATTGCTTGCGTGCTACATAAACGAACTTTATACATGTACACAATATACATGTAATACTTAAAAAAGCGAATCACTAAATATGTACACATAAATATACATACATATATATTAGCGTAAGCGTCTGCCTGCCTGCCTGTCTGCTTGAGTCGTCGCAGTCACGCTAGCATTGCCAACATTACAAACAGAACTTGTTTTGCACTGTCTTGGCGACACAGCAGCTATCTTTCAAAACGAATAGCCGTACACCCATTCAATCAACGGTACACTTTACAATTTGTACACTTTATAGTTTATATATTTATTTTAATTTAATAAACAGATAAAGACATGTTGCAAACATTGCAAAATATAGCTATGTGGAGTAAATACATTAACTAGTATGTGAAACATGTCAAATGAATTTAATTGGACGAATGTAAGTGAAACTTTAAAAGTGTGCATGTTAGTGTATGTATATTTTTAAGTTAGATGATAACTTACTACCAAATTATTTCGATAAGTATTTAATAAGGGGGTATAATATGTGTACATAGTCATAATACTAGGGGTGAGAATGAATTAATAGTTTAATAATTTAAAATTAAGTAGATTTTAGAAGAAGTATCTTGTACAGGGGTGTTGTTGAATACAATGGACTGCCAGAAGGTTTTAGGAAAAATAAACCAAATTGATAGATTTCTGGCAGCCTCAAAACAACATCCCTTTACAAGTGCTAAAAGACAGTTAAATTTATTTTGTAATTTTAGCTTTAAGTTACTTTGTTGTTTGTAATCAGCTTTTCAAGCTATTTTAATTAATATAAATAAATAAATTGTCAAATAGGCTATGGGGGAGGGGGGGGGGTTAGAATTCACCGTCATTGACGGGCAAACCAGCTTGTAGATATATGTACATACATATATAAATGATTAGTTGCAATGGGGAAGGGTGACTTCTTTACAAAACTGTGCATTTTTTTTTAATTTTTCAAAGAAAGGGAGGAAAGGGGTACCGCCCTTGATACAGGGCTGGCGCAATAAATATATCGCTTGTGGGCTTGCGGCCACCTCCGCGGGGCGTGGATGGATAGCGACAGCATAATCTGCGGCCACAACTTACGGCCAGGCCTGAGTTATGTCCAGCCACCGCCCCTCTTGGGGATGCGGGCCCACAAGTAGCTGTACGTAACGGTACACTGGCCCACATTGTGCTCGCTGCTACCCCATGTACCTCCCCCAAAACCAGCTAAAACTACCCCTTGTTGTGAGCCACCCCGTTGGGACGAGACTGCCTACGAATAACTGCCACTCTGTTGAGCCTCAACGGACCACCCCCGAACGCGACCGGTCGTATGTATGTACGTGCGAAACCCTCGAACAATCACCTAATTGGTTCCAGAATCCTTAATATGTGACATGCGACAACAAATCATCGTTGTTTGCGCGAAATCGCTTCAAGCAATTGCCTTTTTTCACACACGAATACATTCAAAACAAAAATAGTTGATTGCACCTGCCTGTGAGCAGCTGGATAAGTATAACCGCACAAGTGGGAGGCACACCGCTATATTCAGGTTTATTTCCTATTTTGTTACCCACCGCCTAAAAAAAAGCTCTCCCACTATGCCTTTATTATTAAAAGTGGTTCACCCTGAGAGATGACTTGATCGATGTGGTGTGTAGAATGCAATTCACGGTCCACTCGGAAAGCCCGCAAAAAAAAGCAATAAAACCGTTGGGCGTCCGCGTTTCGAATGAAATGTTTTCTTAGCCGAGAGGAGAGCTTTCAGTGGGGGACGGCCCTCACAATAAATAGACTCAAAACAGAACGAGTCACGTTAGTTCAAATCGGCGGAAGCTTTAGAATAAATTTATATTTAAAAAGTACTTCCGTTTCGGTTGACTATTCGGTCGGGGTTGAATCTATCGCGTTCGGTGATCAATGATTTGTAATAATTTTTCTTTTTAAACAGCTACTGAAAGCCACAAGTCCTTTTACCGACGGCGGAGAAAGGCCGTTCGGTCGCATTGTGTCCGAGGAGAAAAAAAAATACCCCATCTGAATGTTGGGATCGAGAGCGAGCGAGATACCACGAAGTGGGTAAGTATTCGATTGATTTCGAATAGGAAACACGGGGTGAATATCAAACGACTGTTGTGGCAGAAGTAGGAATTTAATTAAATAAAATAAAACAAGTTAAAATTTTACTTTCGCGCGTGCGATACGTGCATACAATATGTTAGTTGTCGATGTAATATATTACCGAATACGAAACCGAGATGCGAGTCGTCTCCATGAACGGTTACATAGTGTCGATCGCATATTCGTATTTATTGTTTTGTGTCTGTCAAAGACAGATCTTTCATTACGCAGCTGAAGTGGTGAAAGGGGCCGCCGAAATCGTAGGAAAATATCGCCTTTGAACACACACCCCCCCAAAACTGCTCTAGTGTTTCTGATCTTCTTCAAATTCCAAGTGCGTAATATTCGCTGTCTACGATTGAGGTTTGATGGGGGAGGAATGGGGAGAGACGCCAGAATGGAACGATAGGTGGTTTGCGGTTGCTGGAGGTTTGACGGCAGGAAAAATTTATGTAAATCGATTTGGCGGTCGTCGACTTGTCAAGCGGTGACAGTTTTCAAGGAAAATTATGTTTACAGAGATCAATAAATGTACCGTATTGACATTTACTCCTAGTGTGTTACGATCGTGATTTGATTTCCCCCCCGCCTAATAATATACGGCATATATTTTGTGATCGTCATTTCCGTGTATCGATTCACATATCTCATGCAAATGAACACACATAAATTTTGATTCGGCCTATACAGAAAGTCTAGCACTGTCGTAAAAACAGGCACGATGGAAATTAATCATTGACTTTTAGCACGCACGTTACCAAGCAGCGTAAGTACATATGTATATTGATAAGGGAAAAAATTAGAAAGACGAACACACGGATCTTCGATTCAACATCTTAGCCGGAATACACGTCGGCAAGACACCGCTTTTGTGTTTGTGCTCGCAGAACACGATAAAACCCGAACGCGAACCTTTTACGTCAGACTCGTAAATATACAAACGGATACTTCTTTCACGTCATGAAAACGCGGCGTAGTTTTCGTAATGTATATGTTTACTTTGAGCGATACCTCACTTTGAGCCGAAGGGATAACCGAATATATCTACGTGTGTGTATATTTGCGTCGGTGTACGTATTCGCGAATTTCGTGTGCGGTAATAACGAGTCTCTGTTTCAGCACACGCATGCAGACTTACAGTCGAGATAGAGATAGACTTTTGGGGGTGAAGGGGATGGGGTTTCGGTCTCTGATAAGGGTACACGACAGCATATTGAATATCTCAAATATCTTCAATTTTACAGGCTTGACAGGTAAAAGGGAGGCAAATTGATATTCGCTGAGACCCCGCCACATACATACATATACCGGGGAAAATAACAGGATAGGCATTTGATGGATGTAGATTAAGGCTTGACAATAACTCGATTACGAAAGAGAGGCAGATCCACCGACTAGCTTCAAACTACACAATAACATATACATACAAATATAATACGCATATAAGTGATTTTACAACCTTGCTCACGCAGAGTTCAAGGACAATATAATCAATTTCGCACAAAGTCGTTCGCTCTTTTCACGAGCAATAATGTTAAATTAAAAATAAGAGGCGACTGTTGACAACAAAATAATACGTAATATAATTATCAAAAGTATAAATTAAGCATGTCGCTTTCGTGCGTAATAAGGTCTCATTTTTATTATGATAAATTCGGAACAGTTTTATTTTATATTAAACGTTCCGACAATGTGTTGGCTGAACAAGGATTTAATTTGATATCAAATTGAAATATTTTTGATGAGATCGGATATGCGGTGTTTTAATTGGTTTAAAAAATAAATAAAAATCAAAACAAATGTAGCAAATGAGGCGTTGTTAAAATGTGAAGTACAAAAGTTTGCAGAGAAACGGAGCTAATTTACAAAGTAACCTCTTCGTGGTCGCGTCTTGTCTTACGTTTCTTCCAATAGTCTTTGCGAATTTAATACTTTAATTCGGGTTCTTGTCAAACAATGAAGCTGTGCGCTTTGTTCAGTTCACGAGAAGTTCGTTGGAGAAAGTTTTTATCTATATTTATAATGATAAATATAGTACCTACCGAAAAATCTGACCATTCTATTGTATTGACGCGAATTAAGAGCGTTTGGGGATATTGAGAAACTTTTATCAGCTTTTTTTTATACGATATATATGTACATACATACATATATATGTAGATGTATCGCTTGTTTGGATATCAAATGCGGTTGCTCTTTTCCGATATAAATATTTTATTTCGAGGACGACGCGACGGCGCGTCTACAAAAAAACTTTTTTAATTTCGAATATTTAATGTGAAGACTTTGAAAAAGGTTGGCCCAAAAACAGAAAGCGCAAAAGAATTCAGAACGGAAAAATATTTTAAAAAAATAGCCAGCGCAAGAGGAAGTTCTTCTATTTGTTTTGGTAATTTAAAAAAAATTGAATAATTCAGAATACTATGAAATAACTTCATAACATGAAATAACAAAAAAGCACGATTTTTATCAGCGCAAGACTGAGAAAATTTCTCACCGAGATTATAATGAAAATTTCCGAAACGGTACAGATTCCTCAACTTTTACAACGAATTTGTAATAATTTAAAAGTTTTACAAGATTAACGAGTGAAAATTGCAGACCCTTAATTCTTCACGAAGACATAGCGGATAATCTTATTTTCTTAAAAGGATATAAATCGCCCGGGCTTTAACCGTTTTTTTATATAAAATTTTTGATGCCGCTAATTCTGTATACCTTTTGCACATAACATTGTTATATTTTATACATGGATATTTACGGCAGGGTTGCTCGTGTTCTTTTCAATTAACTGTTGTGTAGCACCGAGAATCAACGAGAGTTATCTATCACGGGCTACAAAACTTGCCAGCAATATTATGCTTAGAGACAAAAAGACATTCCGGCAATTTGTTAGAGTGATGTCGGTAATTTATAGTAATATCGCGAGAGCGGGAACACTTTTTGCACCCCAGTTTGCAGTCGGATAAATTGCTTGCAGCTCGAGAGTCGCTCGCGTTATAGGGGGTGCATTGTTGGCACTTCAGTATGCGAATATTAAACTTTCAGTTTGAATTTTAGACAAAAACTTTATTGACACAGAGAGCACAGTCTTATCCGAAGGGTTTAATTTCACACACTCGAACAAAAATAGATTAAAAATATATTTTTTCACAATACGATGTGGGAAATGCTATAACACACATTTATAATGCACTTTATGATGTAATACAGCGTAAACGGCAATTAATTTGTACCATATTAAAAAAGCCATGTTTTTAAAAACGTTGAGAGTATAATTCAGCCAAGAAAACGAGGGAATAAAAATTTCATACATTTTTGCTTCACAAGAGAAATTGAGTGTACTTAGCGAGAAGCTTTTAATTAAATTTTGAGCGTCAAGTTGTTCTTATAAGGAAAGTTCAAGCGCAATTGTTTTCACCATAACAAATACATACCAATTACTATTGATGAAAGCTAGTTGCGCTGTTGCAAAAGTGGTAATATAAATAGTATTATATATGATTGTAAATACTATTCCCATTTTCAACATTCCATTCTTGTGCAAATAATGTAGACATGTTTCTTGTAAGATGTGCATTTGCAGCATCTCGTTGAGAATACGTTGATGCACTCAAGGACTTCTACCTGTAAGACTCAGACCTTTTGAAGTATTTATCAGATGTACGCTTTTGTTACTGCAGTCAATTCGAGTGAATGGCATTCGAGGATAAAATTTTCCCATGAAAATACAATATAAGTCGGCTTAAATTATAAATCGGTTGGAAAAAAACATGTCTCAAATCAGCAGAGACTAATGAGACTATGGATTGTAGAAAAAAATTCTGATTAACCTGTCTGTAAGCTCGGTGGTGTGATTTGTTTTTTTTTCGAATCCGTTTGTCGGATTTTTGTGACGACGCGACTGCCTGATAATTTAATATGCGAGAGGATTTTTTAAAAGAAAAAAGTCCTTTGAGTCCGTCCACGGGAATTTCCATGTCTGTTTGCTCATCTATTCGTTCCTATCTTTATAAGTCGACTGCCTATCTATAAGTATTGAAAACTTTGAATTGAATAAAGGCGAATATAATTTAAGTTTGTATCATGTATGTACATATGTATATATCAGAATTAAATAATACAATGTTGCATTAGAAATGATTAAAGCTTGCGTAATTTTGTGCTCTTATTTACCTTCATATATAAAAACACATGCATCATTGATGAAAAGCCGTTGTCTTGATGTAATCCTAGCTTTGGACAATTATGTACATATGTACATACATACGCATTTTCACTCGAACATCGAAAGCTTAACCAACAGGCTTCGGCGGCTTACTTCTAAAAAAGCTACGCAGGAAACACGGGATTTTTGCATATTTGATGGGACAAGAAAATTGCCCTGAGGTGCGTTTCCACCTATGTACATACATACATATACATATTACACACGAATATATTCAAAATGAATTCGCAACGATCAAAGTGAAATTCAATATAAGTATCACCACACTATAGAATGTGTATATTAAAATGGGAATAATTCATCGACGAATAAGATCAAAGCTTTCGACGAAAGCTCAGCTCAGACTTTCACCGTATCGGAGTGACAATGCTTTGTCATCATCATCATCATCATCATTTTCAGCCGTTCACCATCCACTGCTAGATGAAGGCCTCTCCAATCCTCTTCCATTCTTGTCTGTCTTGAGCAAACTGCATCCACTTGACTCCACAGATTCTTCTCAATTCATCAGCTGATCGTCCACTCGGTCTACCTTGCTTTCTTTCACATCCACTCGGATCTCGCGTCCATCTGCCACCCATTCTTCACGCGTGTCTACCAACTTTTTCACACGTTCCGCTATATCTGCCACTTTGGTCATGCTTCTGCCCATGTATTCCTCTTACGATATTTTCTTGTTATACCAAGCATACATATTTCCATGTCTTTCAGTGTGCACTAGATCTTGCGTAGCACTATTGAATTTTATATCCATTGGTTTTAATATGTTTGTGTTGAGTTTGACACTATTCCATTGGTTTCATAACTCTCATGCTTGTTTATCCTTCAAATGACTTCACCGGTACAATGTGTTACCGTAAATCACTTACATATGTACTTACCCATGTATTTCTCTTAGGATATTTTCTTGTTATACCAAGATACATCTTTCCATGCTTCTCTGTGTGCACTGGATCTTACGTAACATTCTTGAATTTAGCATCCACGTTTCACATCCATACGTCATTACTGGCAGTACCTACGCATTGGTCGTATGCCTTTCGTTGTAAGCATAGCGGGATGTTGGTTAAAAACTATATTCATTCTTTCAAAAACGCTTCATCCTAGTTTCATTTTTGGTTTTATTTCTTCTTCTTTACATCCAGTCATGTTCACCAATTGTCCTAGAAGATATAACAAATACGTAACAGGTGCGCCCGCGCGGTTATTATTCAAACGTTAATCTCGAGCATCCTAATAAGGGCCCCAACTCCCAACGGTTCATTATGATTCAAAAAGAAACGAGGAAGTTTCCCATATACTAGGGGTGCCGCACACGTCCCGGTCCCCTAAATATAGTCGTCAGGTCAGGAAGGGCTGGCTGCAAGTCCCCTACAGCCGGTGCCCTACGTTTTGCGTAATGCCACTTTATGGCTCACTTTAGTGTCGCCGTGTGCGCGCGCATAAAATATGTTTGTGAGAGTAAAAATTATTTTATGCCGCGTACGGCGCAGCATAATCTCGCGAGCCGTAACTTACGCGCCGCGCGCCAAAGGTTAAAGGCGCCGGAGGCCGCTTTTGCATAAATGCCCGCTTTTTTTGGAAGTCTACAATTTTTGATTAATTTTATAACATGGCTGATCGATGTTAGAGTCAAATTTGATTGCCTAGTTCAGTGGTCGGGAACCTCTATCGAGCTAAGAGTAATATTAGGGAAAACCTTGTCTCAACATAGTATTTTCAAATTATATATTCAAAATACACAATTAAGCAAAAAGTATGAAAGTGGGTTTAAAAATTAATTTTATTACAATTATGTTTATTGAATTTTGCACGAGTTAAGTTTTGTGTGTGTGGACGAAATGATAAAAGAAATATAGATCAACTAATATCCTTTATTGGAGCGCTTGGTAGAAGATTCGGTTACGAACTGAATAAGTATGTGCAAAACAGAGTATTTATAATAATCAATAACAATGGTACAGTTTATTGCTACAAGCTTTCTGAGGTGCGTTATAGTTAACGCGGCTAGTGTTAGTCAGTTGACGAATGTCAAACTGTGGGAAAAGTATTTAATAAAAGTTCACGTTTAAATCATCGCTTATAGCACATTTGATTAGTGAGCACTGTTGGCGAAAGCCAAACTGTGGGAAAAGTATTTAATAAAAGTTTTATATATTTAAATACACTCGGTTAGTGAGCACTGCTGGTGTAAGACCTACAGGTCTTAGCCCACGCAAAACGTAGTCACAGTAGATAATCATATTGTAGAGATAGTTGTTAGTTATTTATACCTAGGATAATGGGTGAATATGACTCGATGCAAAGAAGAAGAAATAAAACGAAGAATGAAACTAGGATACACCTATTGTTGGGTTTGGATCTTTGTGTTCCTTGGTTAACTTTCCCGAAAACAAAAACAAAACTCCTTTTTCAGTATTTGCAATAGAGTGAGTAATTTAAGCTTTCATTTTATCAGGCGGCGTTGTTAAAAATACTTGTACAAACAGTAGTTACAATTTGCGATGACGTGTATTTTTGAACGAACTTTAGTGTTTGAGGCCAAACAAACATTACACTCATTTGTAGGTCGATGAGAACTTAGTAAAAAAATAGTAAAAATTCATTAATTTGAATTCCGGTCGTTCTATTTGTATGTTTGTTTGGATGTTAGTGCAAATATTTACACTACACACGTCAAAAACTACTCTATACGGCACACGTTCAGCGCTCACTATGATTTCGCGTATGCAAAGTGATTCCATAAATTACAATTGCATCGCACATTCGGCGAAATTTGCATTAAATTCGCAGAAGCGGACACTGACGCCGAAATATTTTATGGGGTCGGCGTTTCGGCAATTGTACACCAACACAAAAACCTTTGCCATCGCGTATCGCATTAATTTTTCTTTTGCCAACGACCGAAAAGCGGATAGTTTACGCAGTATTTCAAATTTGAATGGGGGATTCACGGAGAGGCAATTTTCGATACTATGAACGAACGTATCGAACGCTAAATTCGAAATATGTGTACGTATTGTATTGTATGTGTATGTACATATGTACATATATAAGCATGAACGAGCTTTCGCTTGATCCGATTGTAATCACGGCGACCGATTGGATTTGGTTGAATTTCGTGCAACGTTTGAAAATTATCACACGACTACGTTTATAACCCGAACATTGACAATACAATTGTAAATCAGGACATAGTCAACACTTAGCCGGTGCGCTATTAAACCACTGGTTAATGGGTCATATATTAAAGTTTGCTTTGTATTGCATTTTAGAATGCTAGAGAAAAGTACCTTGAACTATTACATCCAGACGACAGCTTAGTAGTTTAAGTGAAGGTCCGGTGTTCAATCGAATGATTTCCTCGACGGATTTTTCGACCTTAATTATCATTATTGGCAAAATCTTGACGTTACTAAATCCAGATCGGCCGTCTTCTGTTAAAATTTTCCAACTTATTTAACTTAGTTGTGAGACGGTTCCATCACGAATTGACACCACCTATCCATTATTCCTATGTTAACCTGTTATTGGTTCTGGATCCTTGTGTTCTTGGACATGTTGGTTAACTTTCACCGAAACAGAACAAAAATACAATCAAAGAGTTTTGATATTAGATGAATATTTTTAATATTGAATGCTGGCTTAGATATATTACATAAGTAATCTTACTTGAGACAAATTGAAGGTGAAAAAATAATACATCAATGTATACTTTGGGCGTTTCGGTATCGCGTAAAAGTTACTTATTCTCTTTGAGATTCGATGACGCAGGTGGATGAGAGTTGGGATAATCATGCTAATGAGAATTGATCGTGAAACAAGGAAACAAACTTTAGTATAAGATAAACGACATCGAAACGGGGAAAAATCGATTTCTATGTATTTTCAGTGATGCCAAAACAGTGCCTTCCATATACTTATTCTATTTTCATATCAAACTTTGATAGATATGCTAACAGGGAATATGCGAAAAAATATCGCATAACATAAAAAAATACACGTTATTATTCATGGTTTTATCGAAGGTTTATAAATCTTATCAGTGCGTTTAAATTTCATGAGAATGCTAATGAAAATTTTTTGTCAGGGTTAAAAATGGGAATAGGGCTCGATTGTCGCAATACAGAAAGACAATTCTGTATCTTTCGTTTTTATCAAATTACCCGTGTCGTTATGCGCGCATTTGTGTCAGTATGCAAATGGTCTTAAAATTACACGTGCGTAATGTCGGAAAAGCGGCGTAATTTACATTAAAAAGCGATATCATCATTCATTCGTAAAAAGATAAAGAGGAAATGATGAAACATACAAAACGCGGCAATTATGAAACGATTACACGCGGCTAGTATGCGCGAGTGTATCAGACGAGGCCAAATTGTGGCTCGCGTGAGCTTTCTGTGCTTTCTACGATCTCCACCATTCCCATTCCAAAAATGTGACCCGTGAAATACTGCGAACAAATAACGAACCTTCTGGTTTTTTTTTTTTTTTTTTTTTGGTACATTTAGTACATTTGGCCGTGAATATGTGTATACATATTGTGTGTGTGGGGTTGAAAATTTGAATTTTCGTCCGAAGAATCTTTTGAGTTAGCAAACAATATAGATGACGCGGATAATAAAAGGGTCTTTTATGAAAATCTGCGGGGAGTGCTTTCTGCTGAAGTTGAAAGTTTACACTTTCCTTCTTTCGCTACACCGTAATCCTTTAAGTAGTTTGGCAGACAATATCTTATGATTTATCCTTTATGCGTAAGGCATTAAAGGGCTTCTTTCAAAGTATTGCTAAAATGCGAAACACGTGTCGCAATATTCAGATTTCACTTTCGACAGTGAGAGTACGATTTGAAGCTTAAACTTTTTGACAACGTACGCATTATTTTTACCGATTTTTTTTTTTTTTGAAAATTTCCGGTTTTTATGTTTGTCACGGTATTTTGACGTATTGAAACATAAATCAAAGTATTGAAAGGGAGAGGAAATGAAAAAAAAAAAATACACACTCGCAGCGGATTTATATTTCGCGAATCTCTATCGTGACAGTATAACGTATTTTATATTTTGAATAGGCACGTCAAATTACGTTTGTTTTAACCCGATATTCGAATTTATGACAGACAATACCTCAATACACCTATACGTACACACGACAAATCAAATATAAAATGAAAATGTTTTACCGTTTGCGCGTCTTTTCCTCTACATATCGAATCTGATGATTGAAACTCACCTGCAATAATAAAATTTACACATTAATGAATAATTTTAATATATTTGGCGTGACATCCGCCACCTTTGAATCCGAAACACACATAATGAATACTAAGCACAAAAGGCGGATTTCAAAGAAAGACAAGTCATTTCGCCAGGGCTAATTATAATTTTCTACGTTTTCCGGTATATGGAGCGAGTAATTCACACCGGAGACCTGAAATTCATTCATATTCAGGGTTGTGCCAGACAGCACTGACTGGGGGGCCCTACGACCGGGCCCCTCATTCCCTTCACGCCCTCAGGTAGGGCCTTTTAATATGCGGCTGACGGCAAGGACTTAGTTGCTATGCGAGACGTGTTACGTTTTTATCGGCCGCCTGGCGAACACCATAAAGCCTACGGGCCGAACACGTCAAACATTCCAATACAGATTTGCATTGAGTCGATAATGTGTCAACATTTTTCATCAGTTCGAGTGGAAAAAAACCAACGATGGAAAACTTCATCTAGCATCTTAAGCCCTTGTATTTTGTTTCAATAGATTTCACATTATACAAAAATCAAACGAAAGGGAATCAATCGCAAGCTCGTTTTGATACCTACATACATATAATTTTCTGGTACGGTAGATTACTTCATATAAAGGTCTCAATCAGGTGATTGTTCTTCTGGCGGAAGAAATGGTATAGCCATGTCGAAATGATGGCGTGTTGCCTCCTCGCCCAACTTTCACCCTCGAGCTCATTTATCATTCATACGTCACAAGGCTCAACCTCGCGGATCAAAATAAATTTCAGCGTGAAACTGGCAGGAATGGAGGTGGAGGAAAAGAGGGGTAGGAAGCGTCAAAAAAGGGATTCGCAAAAACCGGATGGAGGTGTAAGACAGGAGGGTGTTTGCCTTTCGTAATGATAAAAACGAACAGCTTCAAATTTTAAGACAGTACCGAGGACGACTTAAAATACCATTTTGTAAATCGTTCCGCATATGAAAATTGTATTCTACGATTATTTGTATTCATTTCAAGTGAACGTTACAATTTTCATACGAAAACAACCCATCATGCGAATGCGTATAAACAAGAGGGAATTTGTTTTTATTTTTGTTTGAAGTGTTTCCGCCACGGAAGTTTCAATGTCAAGCTACAAAAGATTCTCAACGGAAACAAATAAAAAAAATAAAAAAAAAGTAAACTTTTGCCGGGTGGCTATCTTGCGAAACAAATCCTTTAATAGCCAACTTAATTGTTTGACGCCTCGAAACTTTTCGCCGACAATTAAAAATATGACGAACCAACTTTGAGACGACGAGCAATATTTATTCTTAATTGAAAGCTGAAATTTTCTTAACGGACCGCAAACTTTTGAATATGCAAATCAAAACTTGTGCTGCGGAACGGGCGCGTGAAATATTCATACAATGCTTAGGCGATACCCGCTCTTTTGCGTATTTTATTTTGTTTTGAAAAATTTAATGAATAATTTTCTCGCAGGTAAACTGTACCTATAGAGTTGTTAGCATTCGAGGTAACTACAGCAGAAGTAAGCGAAAAGATGAACCGGCACGAGCGGTATGCAGGCCACGTCTAGATTAACTCACGTGTGCGGGATTACGCATTCCCTCAAAGAGGATTACCGCGTGGCTTTTGTGCTTTATCTTAGTGTCGGCTTTGTGCTGGATACCTACATACATACATACATACATATACTGAACTCGGTGTATTTTGTACCCCACTTCACCATGACCTCCCATCACGGTTCGTTTGATATTCTTTTTCAGTTCCTCATACTTCCGGTAGCGATTCCCCGCGGTGCAATAAGCGAAATAAGAAAGAAACGAGACAAGGACGCTAGTGCGATAATGTAGATCAAACAAAGCGATCAGAATACCGTGAATATAATCAGCGCTTTGACTAATTTACGAGCCAGCTCATGATGTACACAATTATAGCATAAAATTATACACGAATCAGACCTGATACTCATCGTAGCGATGCCGTAACTCCAATATTAAACTATGAGACTTCAGATGGTGTCGTTAAGATTTCTGTGAATTGTCATAATTAAAATTGAACGTTATTCGCTTCATACAGCCGTTTGTATAAAATCTATGGCTTAACATTTTAATTGATAAACATTGAATAATTTAATATAGAATTTATATTGCTCCGATAAATATTAATTAATTGATATTTACGAGTTGTGATGGAGACTTAAAAAAGGCTTAATAAATAAATCACGAACGGAATGTCTTACAACGAATCGCCGCCTTTGAAGACGTCTACTAAATTAATAGAGTACAAAAACTTTGCCTTAATTTATTAATAAATTAATTTGGACACTTAATAAAGTTTTCACGAAAAACTTTCTCGCTCGTTTGTTATTCTCGCTAAAAGCGGATGTACTTTTATTTTCAAGATTAATTACCGTGTCGTATAGGTACTGGAAACGTGGCGAGATTCAGCGCAAATACTCATCAAATATAAATACATTCAGTATCTTCGAATTTGGAAGATGATTTCAATTTCCTTGCGCGTACATAACTAATTCATAGGGTGTGTTGAAGTTCGCGGGGTTTCTGTCTTATCGTTTTCTTTTCCTTCCGGTACACGACACGCTAACTTGAGGATAACTTTGAATGTATCTACCTATACTTGTGAAGCTCATGTTCTCTTTCGTGCAGCATCGCTCTCTCAAAGCAATCACTTTGAATAGAAAATTGTGTGCCTTTGTGAAGCATTAAATTGACTTTAACTTGTTCGAGGTAACGTCAGTTCAGATAACCGGAGCTCTCAATTCAATTTCGTTTCATAAAAATCAATTAAGGTGTAGATGTAATACGATTTCTAATTTATTCATGATAAAGATATTATGATTTATTTCAAAATGAAATAATGTAAAATACTTTACCAAACAAAATTAAAATATCTATTATGCATAAGAAGAATTTTGAAATGCTTGCGAGCATATTATACCCTTCCTTTAAATTGCACGTATACCGCAGTTGCAATTTGATATTTAGCACATGTGTTGAAGGGTGAAAATTTTAATATCAAGGGAGAAAAATGGTTTTGCCATCCGTAATTTGACTATTCATCCCCATTGAGGCGAGGGTATCGCGTATCGATATCAGTGTAATTTTTAACCCTCGTGTTAAAGTGAACGCAGCGTCCCGGAGGGATGAGGGCGCATCCCGTGGTTCATCAATTATTCAAAATTTAATTTTGAAATGAATTTTCCTCATCCCAACACCGGCCTCTCGCACTCGAGACACAGAAGGGTGGGAAAATCCTTCTAGCATAGTCGGTTATGTCGTTTCGTTACTACTTAACGCCCCATTGCCACTTTCGGGTTATTGTTGCAGACAAGGTTTAGGTAGGTACCTATGTACATACGCCTTCAATATTATCTTTAATTTTAGCTGTGAAATCTAACAATATTGAAACAATCAGCCCGGCCAGTTCATTTCATTGAATAAATAATCAAAATGGCAAATATTAATCGTTACCATACATAGACATATCATTAATACAAAAATTTAATAAAATTATAATGCTTGAAGTTTAAATATATCATTCTTTACACTCAATCATTATAATCTACGTATGTATGGATACTAAATATCGTTAGTTTTCACATTATCGGTAGAACAGTTGCAATCATAGAAATATGCTCGTATACATACATACATATGTATGTACATATGTACATATGTAGGTTGGCACGTTTTCCGGTCGAAACTGTCGAAAAGGTATCGAACCGTAATGAAAGTTACGCGAAACTGTCGACTATCAAACGTTACGCCAAGTTACGACTCCACGCCCGAAAATAAAATAATGGGATTGAAGGGTCTATAGGTGTCGATGACGTGAAAGCCCTTCACTCTGATATATATATAATCTGAAAGTTATGAGGTCCTTTGAAACAAACGTGCCCGAACAATGTATCTATTTCGACCGACCGATACGCCCCGTGTCGAAACGGTACAGACCCGAATTGATTTATGTTTTTGGAAGAGAGTATACTTCAGGCAGCACTTACATATATCCCTACGGCCATACATATATATGTATAAAGTGATATTTATTCGAACCGAATGTTTTAATTGAACGCGCGCGCGTACCGGTTCAATGTGTAAACGCTTTGACATTTCGCTCGCCCATTTGCTCCCTTTGAAATCGTCGTCATCTCGCAGAGTTGCCCTGATTATGTGTCATTTTGTCGTTTGTTCGTGCATTCGAGCTTCTGGGCGAAACTTGAAACAATATGGAGCCATTAGGTTTCGTATAGAACAAACGGAATGTGCGCTCAAATAAGAGCGTAGAGCGTACAAGCTCGAATAAAATAATTTTCCAGTGTCAGAGCGCGACCAATGTAAATAGAATTCAATGTTGTATTAGATACACGATATCCAATAAGGTTCAGACGTACCTATTATAATATTTTTAATGTTAGTAACCGACATCGTAACGCTTTATAATTCTGGATACATACTCGTAGACTAAAAATCTGGTTGAACTTTATATGTACTTGTAATGTTTCGAGATGAAATTTCACGTGGTGAATTTGTGGCAGCCGAAAGTCTTAAACGTTGAAAGCTGCCAATGCGACCCAGTCGCGTAAACACGGACAATAGTGCGTCAAAGGCTCGAGCCATATCTCGAGAATTAATATCAAAGGAGGCTCAATGTGAGAAGGGCCTAATTACAAAGTTTGGCAAACTTTACGAGCGTCGGCACTCACCGGCGTGTCCCGGGACCCATTGTTTGACATTTCTATCAAAGAGCGATCACGAATGAATATAAATTGGCGTGCGATGGGGCGAACAGCGATCGCACCAAGGGGCGGTTTAGCGTTGAAACAAAGCGTCTTTGTGCTTTGTTTCGACTTACGCGATTAACAAACTAACTCAATGTTTATCATAGTTTCTATAGAGAGCATCACGAAAGCTCTGGACCGCATTGCCGATTAAAAACAATGCGATCGAATGCAAAAGTATCGCACCGTATTATAGTGTAGAGCGCGCTCGCCTGTCGGGTGACAATTGTTCAAGATTCGAGATAATTGTTATACGTTTGCCCCGGGGATAATTCCCAATTGTCGTTAATGAGGGGGAACTAATTCGCGAGCGAAAATGATTCAAATCTTGTGCACAGGTCTGAAGGAGCTCAAACCTCCCTTGGGATTAATGGAGATCCTTATATACATACATACATATAATATATTCGTACAATGCTAACGAGCATACGAAATGCGAAATTGAAATTCAATTTTCAATACGAAGCTGGAATTTATTAAAGTTTTACCTCATTTCCTTACATAATGTATTGCAATATCCATGAATAATTTTTGATAAGGTATTGTACCATACGGTAGGTATTGTTTGGGAAAGATTAATTAACGCTAATTAGCCACTTCAGTGTGGAACTTTATTTAAGATTTAAATTGCTTATTTAAGCAGGTATTAAATGCGGACTATTTGCGCAAACAATGGAGACGTTATATCGAAACTTTGAAGTGGAAACCGGGAAGAATTATTAACTATGGACGATTGCCGGCGGGCGCGATTCGCTGAAAGTTTTAATTTTGCATGCGTTCATGCTAACGAACGTGTATCCTGCGATTTCGAGCCAAAGTCTGAAATAACATTAGTCAAAGTCTGGGAGTTGCCTTATAAACATTATGAATATTTAATTGCGCGACGGCAGAAGAGCACATCTTCGCCCGGGAGATATTTGAATAATGAAAACTTAACACTCGTTTGAGAGGAGAGGGACGAGCCGCCTCAAGAAATCCGAGTGTATTTGATATAACCACTTCATATGTATGACACGTCGTACTTATTTCAGACGAAGGAAATGGGGGATGAATTTTTGGGACGAGGCCACGGAGAAAGGGGGATGTTTTTGGGGAGATGAGGGAGGGGTGCGCCAAAAAGGAAAAGTTGATACGCTGCCCCCGACACTTCTCTTTCCGTATTTGTTATTAATGTAAATACGAGATTCATTAATAAGTGTCAGGGGGAAGGTTTAATTTTAAAGGAAACATGAAAGGGTTGTTCCGGAGCGCGCGTGTTACGTGGACTAAATACAGAGGGAACCCTTTCGGCCGATTTAATATTTAAATGTATAAACGATTCCATTGACGCTGAAAAGCTTCAATTAAATCAATATAATTTTTATTCATTCGACTGACAACCAATAATGAAAGAGTTGAGGGTTGTTAATCGCATAAGCGTTTTTGAAATTTCAATAACGGATTATGTTGTGCTCTATTTATAATAAAATCAGAAACGTTCGGATAAATTAATATCGAAACTTTATTAGCGGCTTAAACTGTAATTAATAAATATTCAACATATATACAAAACCACAAGTTAATTTGATTTTTAAAAGTATCTATAGTATGTATGAGCATGTCAAAGTAAACTTGAGCTGGTCGAATAGCGGACAAAATTGCTTAAAAATACGGTTCGTCGTTGCGGATAGATGGTTTAGGCGTGTCATAATTAAATACGTTGACGTGCAACTAAGCCTTAAAAGAAACAAAGCGAACGTTCCGCGTGATATTTCATCCCTTTTAAATAAAGAAAACAAAGCTGCTTTCGGGACGGAGAAAAAAAAAGTAATACCTTCGAAGTCTACGCATCCATTTTATGTAAACGATTGCGTGGGTGAAAACTGATTGTGTTTTGCTGCCAGGCTCGTTTTCCCCATTCCATTCTACTGCTGCCTTGCACACGTTTACTTATACGTATAAAATACAAGAAGTAGTAAGCATAAAAACAGTACTATGTAGCAGTTTTTTAATAAAATTTCGCCTTGTACGTATATTCTACTAGGATTGCGCAAGTTATTTAAGAATTCCAAACACCTGCACTTTAGACGACTTTCCTCATATATCATACTTTATCAAGGCAGTATTTTAAATCTTAGTGTAAAATGGGTTAAAGCCGACGCTGTTAATTTATTTATTTATTTTATTTATTTATACATATACGGTATTTGCAATAGACCATTTCAAAAATAAACTTGATAGATAAAAATAAAATAAAAAAATTACAAAAAAAATAAATGAATTAAAAAAGAAAATAATTACAAGAAGAAAAGAAATACAAGAGAAAATAAAGATACAAATTTTATGTTTCTAAAAAATATGAAAATAAAAATTCCCTTATAAACAGCTTAGAATTATAAATATACAATTTCTCCAAAATCATTACCCAGTTTATGTATTCTGGGTATTAAAGAATATTTTAAGTAATTCGTAGTAGGATTGGGTAAAGCAAACAAATAGCTGTTCCTGGTAGATCTACTTGGGACATGCAGTGATATAAGTCCAACCAATTCACTGCAATCTATAACGCCATTGAGAATATTAAACAGACACATCAGATCACTAATTATTCTCCTATCATTGACTTTTAATAAATTCAGCTCCTTATATATAGAAAAATTATTGCTTAGATTTATTTGTTTAAAGAATTTAAAATCAATGAACCTCAAGAATCTATTTTGTACCTTCTCAATAGAATTACTATGCAACTGTGAATTAGGGGACCATATGGTAGAATTATATTCAAGTTGATTTCTAACTAAGGATATATATAATAATTTAATTGATTTTATATTGTTAAAATGTATTGAATTTCTAATAACAAAGCTGGTTTTTGAAGATTTTTTAGTAATTGCATTAATGTGCGGTATAAATGTAAGTTTTTCATAAAAAAAAATACCTAGGTCTTTAACAATAGTTTTTGATGATAGATTAATATTATTTATTTTATAATCGAATACTATATTAATGTTAAAAATAATCTGACGTACGTATCCATAGTCCATATGTACATATGTATATTCAATAGAAATTTTCATTGTGAAAATTACGTGGAAGATAAAATACAATTCGAACTTTTTTTTACTTGTTTACTTTTTTACGATCCACGGGATGAAATTTTAGGATATATTGTGAACTGGCCAATACTGGTATGTGTGTATGTGTTTGGATTTGGTCGGAAACTGCAGGTGCATCCGGGTTTGCGCCGGTCGGATGCGCCCGGGCGCAATTAGCACTGCACACGGTGCACAAAAACTGCAGAAATCCCGTAATGAAACTCTGGATGAATTGCTTCAAGCACCACTCTTTTGCCCTCGCTGCCTGAAAAAGACTTCATAAACATTAAAGCTCCCGAAGCTCTCCGAGCACGATTGCTTCTCTTCAGCCCTCCCCCCATTCCAATCCCTCTATCGTCCCTCTCTTGGTCGGTGTTTATTTCGCGTAAAGGACGCTTCACCAGTTTTCAGCGATGTGGACAGCTTTTTTTTTCCTAGAGTGAAAAGTGCTCTTGATTTTTTTCATGCAACAAATTCTATATATGTACATACATAAGTACATACGTGTGCTATAATCTCTTTCATCGGATTTCTTGTAGAGGCGATTGCTTTTCCGGAAACGAGAGCTCAGAGCAAATCGGCGCTAAACGAGTGTGTGTTTCCATTTCATACGCTATAATCAACACATATATTTTGCACTTTTAATGTCTGGTTAAAACATTTGAACTAATACGGTATTGTAGCATGTTCAGATTACGTGATTAACAGTATGTGTATTTATTTGAAATAGTTATGTATTGAAGTTGATCTGTTGTCGATGAAACATAAAATGAAATTATGTTTGTACATATGTATGTATATGTATGTATAGGTATGTATATATGTATTTACCTACGCGGTGTAGTAACAATTAGTTAATTTATTATAAATTGACTTTTCTGGGTTAAGTGTTGCGATCGAGACACGAATTCCGGCAGAATAAGTCCCGGCTACTCGCGTAAGCTTTTGCAAACACTTTTAATGTATTTATCTGTGCAGAGCCTTTTTCCCGAAGCAAAGCCTCTCCGAAATCAATTAGTGAGAAGGTTTTCCATTAAACAGTTCTTTATCCACGCCCGTTCCTTTCTAGTTCATGGAATTCTGCCGATTTTTTTTGGCGTCCATTTATACACTTATTTTCATTGTTACTGCTTTTATAAAAGTGAATATTTGCAAATTTATTTCTGTAAAATTAAGATGACTGCGTTTTTATTTCCGCAAAAAGGGAACGTTAAATGCGTCATCACAACTTTTATAAAGCATTTTTCTTTGCCAGAACTCACTTTGCTAGGGCATAGCTCGAGAGCGAGCGACTTTCTTTTCTTTTGGCATATGCATTAGAATTTCTAACAAATTAAAAGTCTTTCTTAAAAGGGTGCCAAAGAGCAGAATAAAATGCGACTTCTTCAGTCGGAACTTTGCTCTTGAGCCACCACTTAGTGGCTTTCAACAACGGATGAGATAGTTAAAGTATGCTAACGCCGAATATAACTAGAGTGTTGGTATCAAGAGAAAAATAAAAATGAAAGAAAAATAAATTCGTCGCCGCGCCAAGGTCTTACTTAATACAATAACGCCAAAGCGGAAAGTTGAGATGGGGAAACGTCTGGAAATTTATGACGACAGATGAAATGTGCAAGTAATAAAACGGGAGAGTGGGAAATTAGGGGAAGGAGTGCGGTGGGGGGTGAAAAAAGTTTTTAATTAGTGTTACGGGCCCCTTTTGTTCGGCAAAACTCGCTTAATGGCCGTGGGAAACTTATCGAAAAGACAGTCGTTAAAAGTGCGACACCCTCTCATAGAAATGGAGGTCAAAAAAAGAGATAGAAGGGAAAAAGTTCTTTGTTACAAGCGAGAACAACAATAAAATGGACGAAAATTTGATTTTTTACTTTTAGGGGTGCGGTACTCATCCGCAATATAAATGAAGACATACTAGAACAGACAGAAAAGCAGAAAGTTATAATAATGTTCAACAAAACGCGCAATATAAATTGCCTATTAAATTATATATGGAGGATGTAGCGTGTCATGTAGTATGTACTTAATTTTTTCTGTATAAATGGAATCGTATTCAAATAAGAGTAAGAAGAACTTAAAGCGGTGCTTAATCGGTCTTGTTACTAGAAAAGCAAAATAGCACGGGGATGGATGGATAATCTGGCGGTGTCAACGAAGATTTAAACTCGTGGAAAGTTTCAAACGTTCGCCAATGTTAAGAGGAAAATCTTTCCAGGGATTGAACAAACTTTTCAGTGGGGAAGAGTGCGTTGATCGCGTTTTAATGGCGGCCCCCATACATTTTGCACCGGAAAATATTAATTACATGTGTATACACGGAACGGAACGACGAGAAACGATTTGAATTGCAAATTATTCTCAGAGAACAAATTCAATTAAAAAAAATACATTACAGACATTGTTTAATTAATATACACGGAGCACTCTCGTTTTAGAGAAATATTTTTAACTTGAAACATTCATAATGTGATGAATAACGTTAATAAATATTACGAACATTCGACATGAACTTATAATCGTATTGTATTTATATACCACAGTCACGTTAGTTAGATTAATATATGTAGTTGTAAGGTAGATTTTAATAAATAAACAAACTTGTATCCGAATAAGAATCATGTTAGTTTTCACGTAAGCTTATTATAAGCTAAGTATGTACAAAAACGTATGTATGTATGTATTCCGCCTTATTACTTTGTACTAATCGTGAGTATTGTGATCGTGCAAAAATTCCACATTGAGATCTCCTGATTACGTTTTCATGATTTCTCAAAAATGTCGGTATGTCTGTGTGTAGAATCGTTAATGACTCAAAAACCGTTTATCCTATTACACTGAAACTTCAAATTTATGTTTTTTTACCGGCCATTACAAAATCCATAAGGCTTTCAAAAATTTTCGTCAACCGGATGTGATACTTTCCTTGGAAAGTCACCTAATTTTTTTGTAATCTTTGGAAGATTTTTCTAGCAAAAATATGATACACATTAAGCTGAAATTTTACATATATGACCTTCAAAATAATATAATTTTGAAAAAAATTTTTCCAACCAGAAGTAGTACTTTTACTCTTGGTTTTCAGTGTTTTTAACTTTTTCTCTGACAGTATCAAGTCTATCAAGCTGAAATTTTATATGTATTATTTTCACGTAAGGTGTAAGAGATATTATAATTTTGATCAACATCCACCAACCGGAAGTGGCAGTTTACTCTTGCATGAGATTTTTTTCTGTTATTTTCGATTCAAGAGTGAACAAGTAGTACTGTAGAAGTGCTATTCAGCAGTACCACAGGTGATCTTTCATCCGAGCTTTTATAGTGTATGTAGCGACACGTGAGAAAATTGCATTCGGTCCACTTAAATGCCATTTTATCACGAGCTCACCACGATAGAATAGCGTTGCGGTGGGTATCGTTACCCCCGTTTCACCATCAGCGCATTTGAATGCGTAAATAAGGTTTGACTGGAGGGTGTGTAAAAAGAATAAGCTCGTCTGAAGCTCGTTTCGTCGAGGCGTCGGCTTGTCGTTGGACGGCTTAAGCTCGTGTGTATCGTTTTTCTCAGCTTTTCCCGATGCTTTCCTCTCCCCACAACCCTTCATGCTTCCTCACCCTTCTCGTGGAAAATTCGATCGACATCGAATACTATGGGATTTATTCTACGTTTTGTTCGGGGCGTTCTCTAGCGTGCAATTTCCTCGCGCAAACAATGCGCGCACTGTACGATAGCTACTTTGACGTCAAATTGGACAAAGAAAAAGTTCGACGTGTCGGGACGACGTTTTAAAAATAAATATCAGACACTTGCGCTTATGAGGAATTCTTCGTTTTATATACACAGCCATTTGAAAGTACGCGTGTTTAATATTTCTCTCTATAAACTAGTATTTATTATTATTTAACATTCGTTGATTCAATTTGGTATCAATCATAAATTGCATAATTTGATGACACATACATATAATCAGATATTATTCCTAAATCGATAATATTTTTTTTTTGTTGTGGGAAAAGTTAACATACTATGACTATGTATGAACACAATGATCCAAACCCAATAACAATGGGGGTTCTAACACATTGTATTACAACTCCCACCACATACCACCGAACGTATTTATGCGTTCACGGTTTATGAGGTCCTTAACATAGGAATGATGTATGTATGTATATAATTTTTGGTTGAACCGTCTCACAACAAAATTAGATAAATTGACAAATTCTAACAGGAGCTGGCTGATCTAACTTTAATAATGTCAATCTTGTCATTGACTGAAATTTAAGTTGAAAAAACCATAAATAAAATCTTTCGACATGTGGGGATCGAAGCACAAACCTTCACTCGAGACACTAACGTTCTAATCACCGAGCTATCGTCTGGTTTTGATATTTTAAAAAACATTAAAACTAAAAATTGAATAGGCGAACACTGATCATAGATCAAAAGACCTTGACACAAATACAAGAATGTTCGATCGTAAAAACAAGCGGTAAGATACAGTTACAATGCAATAACAAAACGTAATAGAACCGTGCTTACTTTCGTGTATGTATTTGTGCTTAAGTACGCAGCGTGCTTTCATGAAAGTTTGTTCTATAGAGATTCTTAGTCAGCAGTGAACGTAAGCTTTAAACCGCCGGAGTACAATAAAAAGGTTTAAGTCGGTTTCACTACTATAAAGTAAACACACATAAAAGAGGGGTTTTATTAAAGTTTGAGACGTGCTTATGATTATTACAATATTAAAAGATACGAAGTGTCGCGACGAGAGCCGATCATTTGACTTACTGCGTATTACGACAACTTTCGAAAGCGTCTGAATTCTATAGGTATACGTAGTATCAGTATGAATGTTTTTGAGCTTCGGGGCCGAAGTTTGAGCACCGCTGGTGCGCTAACTGTACTAGGTTTTCTTAAAGTGCAAAGTTGCACAATTACGTCGAAAACTACAATTTAACAGTACGTTAGCGTCGACTTTATACACGTGCCTGTGTGTGCGGCCGCCTTTGCATTTGGATATTGTTCACTGGAGAACAGAAATAAGCCAAGTCGTACATCGCCTTTGTACAACGAACACCAACAAACGCTAATGCCCACTATTTGGCTCAGCCGGGGCACGTTGGTAGGGTTTTTCCCGATCAAAATGAAAACTCAATAAGAATTTTCTCGCGTGGAAAATTTTCCGCAATTCTGCTCCACTTTTGTTCGCGCCTCTGGTCAAAAGTACAGCGCGCCATTTGGACCGCAACAACGATTCGTAGAAAATTACTAACAGCCTAAGTGAGAGTGGTAGCTTATTTTTTTCTGCAAAAACGAAAAAATAAAAAAAAAAAGTGGAAACGTATCGGAACACAAAACGAACGAAATAAAATAAAACGGCGGCAACGTAATAATACGCCTGATGTGCGTAAAACAAACGTTTGTTGCGGGTCACGCAACCTCTCACAATTCGACTGGGTAGGAGAGGGGAACAGGATGAGGTGGATTTGGGGGGGGGGGATAGGGGGTGGTTTTCACGTTTTTTTCATCGATAATTTGGCCTGGGGTGTTTCGTGGAGGTTCCGTCTTCTTTGACCCACAAAAGGGAGTCAAACTGTCGTGGAACACGAAGGCTCGACGTCCGAATCTGATCGTGTCGACCACCCCTTCCTCCCTTCCTTCCCTTCCCGTATTTTGGGGTATTTTCGACCACGTGCGGGTCAATGGGGACCCGATTGAAATGAATTGTCCGGTAGCGGGGACCCCAATTTGTGACGTTGTCGGAACTGCGGCCCGTTCTATACTACCGTGTAAATTTTAAAAGGGAACTTCGCCGTAAATACTTTTTCCGATAACTGACCGTATGGAATGTTCTTACGACGTAAACGATTTCGTTTTTTTTTTCTACAGAAAAAAATATAAAGTAAATCGAGATGCTATGCCTAGAATAGGAATGTAATTGATTTTAAGGCACTACTGCACAGTGAACTTAATATTGAACGCATTGTCAATTTATATGATTATTCTTCTTCCTCTAAAGGTGGGGTTCACTATTTGACAAAAGTTTGCCATAGTGAAGTAACTAAGGAAATATACTCTGCAGTGATTTCCCATTTCTTTCTGGAGGAGGAAGGGATAGAAGGAACGGACAATGATTTGGTGGTTAGTAAAGAATTTGTTTCGGTAATGACAATTTTTAAGGAACCGTCTCACAATTAAGTTAGAAAAATTGGCTAATTCTAACAGGAGACGGCTAATACAAATTTAGTAATATTCAAATCTTGCTAATGACGATATTTAATTTTTCGACATGCGGGGATCAAACCCCAGACATTACGCTCAAGAGACTAACGCTCTAACTACTGAGATATCGCTTGGCTAAATATATATATATGTATTACATATATGTATATCCTATAATAATATTATATGTATATTAGCGTTAGCATCTGTTTACCTGCCTGCGTGGGTCTTTGCAGTCACGCTAGCATTGCTAATATAACAAACATTTTTCTTAGCGGTATGTGGGTAGCAATCTATCAAAGCTGGTTAGAATCGACAACGTAATTTTATGGCCATACACCCATTCAATCAACGGTACTTTATACAATATTGTTTCACGTACTGTCAAACTGGCTAGGTTGTGTACTGTAATTGTAAAACCAGCGCATACGGGCGGGGGTTGAGAATCAACTGTCATACGACGGGTTAACAAGCTAGTGATATGTATGTAGGTACATATATTAAGAGTTAAAATTTATTTATTGGCTTGTATGAACGGTCTGTTAGACGGCCAAAGCACATTGTTGAAATAACAATGCTGTTATACATACATATGTCATTTTTTGTTATTTTTTCTCGTAACTTGAAGTTACCAACCAAGAAACATGCGTCGATCGTCAATGAGCAGTATATTAATTTATATATGTACTTATAACATATGAACATATATGTAAACGAACTTTCAAAAGTTATATTTTTTACATAGCATAGCTCCAATCTAATAATTTATAATTTAAGAAAAGCATTTCTACATAATTTAGAAAATGTGTTGAGTGAGTTAAAATAATCCCAAGTTAAACTATCAATAAACTATTAAACTCTAGTAATCCAAATAGATTTCCAATTGTAGTCAACAAATCGTAAGCCACAAAGAACTTCCACACACAAATAGAAAAAGGTGAATTGTACTAGCTTTGATATCGTGGCTTTGTGTTCAATTTGAAGCGAGAAATCGTAAAATTTAAACTTTACACCGGGCTTTATATAAAAGTCGGCAATATCGTGATTTAAGGGTAATAAAGAGTGTATCCAGGGGCGGTGAGGAGTAATGTCGCGGAAAAGTTATCGCGGTACAATTTTCGCACGTTCAGCGCGCACAAAGCCTCGCCGAACGATATCTGCACCTCGGCGAATTGCTAGAGCTTTCGCTGGGAGCTTTTTTGCACATTCCCGCAGAGCGACCGACCGGACGCTGAACTGCAAATTCTCGGCACGATCGTCGCCGACGATCTGACTGGAGGAAATCGTCGGGAAATTTCTCCAACGGTCAAGTCTCACCGTTAGGTGTGGAAAGTTTCACGCGGAAGCGAAGATTGAACACACCGGAAGATCGTCTGTTAAATTTGAATTCAACAAAAGTCGTACTAGAATCAACAATTGCTATATACCGAGTGCACCAAACATGTGATATAAAAGCTACAAAGATTCATGGATAATGTAATTTTGAACGATAGAAACTCAGGGTGAATGATTGAATTAGTTAAAAAATGTTGCAGAATTATGTTATTTGTCAACTGTTTCGGTTTGATACATTATTCTTATGACATATGTATGTTTACATACTGCATCTTCAGAGTACAAAGAGGACATGTCCGAAATAGAAAATTGTTCAGGGCAACACTTTTAAGGTGTGAACTGGTTATCACAAATCAGGGGAACTTTATGTAAATATGACGGTTGTACATACTGCCGTCCTAAGCCCACTTAACGTAACTGACAAAACAACAATATCGAGATAAATAGACTTGAAAGTTTTATTCTAAATTTGTGTTTTTCTTCATATATTACTGATTTAAACTTTTTTTTAGTGCATGAGGTTATTTTCTATTGTGTTTTGATAATTCTAAGGAAAAATTAAAAAAAAAAATTTAGTAGTTACGTCACTTCATTATTCATTATTAATGTATACATATGACTATTCCAAACATTAACCACTCTATTTGAAAATAATGAATCTCTAACAATCTTATTAAGAGTATGACCTCTTAGATGAGGGTTCTCATTGAACATAATGAGGTTGGTTATTTCTTAATCTCCCCGTCTCCAATGTGGAGAGATTCAGTCTTTTCAATCTTTCATGATAAGGTAGTGACCGAAGTAAATATCGGATACGTTATTTTCGCAAAGTATTGGTGATACTCTTTCTCTGCGCATACAGATACGTTAGATTTAATAGCTTAAAAAAGGTCACTTTTGGATGAAGATACATTCATTTTGATATGAAAAATCGCAAGAATACACTCCTATAACCCCTAAAACACATCTAACTCATTTTCGTAATTTTTGTCAGTTACGTTAAGTGGGCTTAGGACGGTAGCGTACACATTGAATGCTATTTCATTGTTATTCATTTAAGCAAGTAAATTTGTATAAATTGCACGCAAAAAGTCATTCAAAAAGTCTGGACTTGTCACATGTGTGCTCTAAGAATATCAGAACTTTTGTAGTTTGTGATGCCAAAAAAAGTTGTGAAGTCATTCGAACGTGATACTTAACCGCTCTGATATAATTCATCATCATCATCATTTTCAGCCGTTAACCATCCACTGCTGTCTAGAATGGTCGGAACCTTTTTCGAGCTAAGAGCCAAATCAGAGAAAACCTTGCAAAATTGGTAAGTTTGGGAGCCGCAACACATTATCTTCGGATTATATGTATATTCAAAATTAAATTGAATGTTACTCATTTATGAAATGGATAGCAGTGATCAAATATAGTTTTAAGTGTGTCAATACTTGGCGAAACATAATGCAATGTAAGACTGTAAGAGACTAAGGGAGCGAGTGCATTTAATTAACGGGAGACATTCATTCGAGCTGTTTAATTAATAACCTAGTACGAGAGATTATAATTAAGAATTCTCATGTAGCTCAACGTATAAATTAACGTTGTATAGTTGTACATACATATATAAATTTTTTCCCGAACGAACAACGCTCTCGCGGGGAGGCTAGCCGGCAACATAATGAGTAATTTTCTATTGTGCTGTTTTTTTTTCGCTCGCGAAGAAATGTTGAGCGATTCGATACACATCACGCAGGTAGACCGTTAGTGTATAGTTTCAAAAGAATTTCGTCGATACCTTGTCGGGGGTATGGCGTAAGGTTGGGTGTGGGTCGACCTAGGCCATGGAGGCCCACATATTGGAGCTTCGAGCCACCGAAATATATTTCATCATTTGGCTGCGTGTAGCCAGCGTTTATTGCTATTGCCGAAATAAATCGCGACCGATACACAAAACTCGATTTCGCTCTACCCCGGTTGCGCCCCCTATCCATGTATACGAAGCAGCCTCCGTCGGGCACAATAAATCTTTGTTTTGCTGCCGAATTCTACCCTGCCCCGACCCCCTCCCTGTCTCGTGGCCCCGGAAAAGCGATACGTGGAAATTTTTCCCGCGGAAAAGCGCCCGAGAAAAAATAGCACCAGTGCACACTTACTACACTGTCGTCACTTTAAATGACATAATTATAACAGATTACTGTCAATGCCTTATACATAAGTTACATACATAGAGATACATACATACATACATAGAGGTACATACATATGTACATAGAGGTGTTTTGGAGTATAATAGACTTCCGTATGGAATTAGAAGTTCTAAAACTATTGATAAATTCCTGGCAATCTTAAAAAAAAAAACATTTCTGTAGGTGCTAAGTTAAGGATTATATAATTAGCTTTACATAGCTACTGTATTATATAAACAAATAAATAAATAAATAACACATAGCAAAAGATAAAATCGATAATATTACACTTTTTACTTTTAGCTTAAGTAGCTAATTACAAATAAAAAGTAACTAAAAGCTAAAATTACAAAAAAAAACCTAATTATCTATTAGCACTTGCACAGAGGTGTTGTATTAAGGTTGCCAGGAATCTACCAATTTCGTTTATTTTTCTAAGACCTGGCAGTCCATTAAATTCAATACTAATCTAAATAATTTTAAACTCTAAACTATTAACTTGTTCTTACCCCTAGTATTATGACTATGTATATTATACCCCGTTATTAAATATTTATTGAAATAATTTGGTAATAAATTCTATGAGCGTGAACGTAAACTCATTGTGCTATACCTACTAGTGATCATATTTAGGTACAGAATACATTCGTTCAAAATTAAAGAAGGTATGTTCGTACGATGGATACTTCAAACTTCTTCAAAAGCATACTATATACATATGTACGTGAGCCTCTGCCTGCCTGCCTTCCTGGGTCGTAAATTTTTAGTTGCGTGTATAGCAACAAGCCACTATCTGCCAAAGTTGGTTTGAGTCGACAGTGCGATTTTATGGCCGTACATCCGATAAATAAACGGTATTTTTCAAACGGGCTATGGGCTGAACTGCTCTTGTACAAACTAGCGCACAAGGGTGGGAGTTAGGGTGCGGAGTTTGAACTCACCATCATGTGACGGAAAAATCGGTTAATTTGAAATGTAAGTCGATAAAATAGCGTAAAAAATATGTTGAACGAATTAAAAGTATGCATGTTAGTTTATACTTTTTATGTTAGATAAGAATTTGTTACCAAAATATTTCGATAAGAGGATATCATATGTATACATACATAATCCTAATACTAAATGTAAGAAATAGCCAGGAATTTAAAATTAAGTACATTGATCTATGTATGTATGTATAGGTAGAAGAAATATTTTTTACAGAGGTCTTGTTAATTATAATGAGCTGACAGATGGATCGACAAAAATTAACTAAGTTGACAGATTTATGGTAGCCTTAACCTTTGAACAAGTGCTATAAGAATAGTGTGTACTTTTTAGCTCTACGTTAGCTTTTAGCTTTTCTAAATAAAAAAATGTTTAAACTTACTGTAGAATAGGTTGAATGTATAAGAGCAATAGTCACCTGAAACAATGAAAGAAAAACCATTATTAATATTTAATTTATGTTTATACGAGCCATGGTATATTATAATACATAGGATAATCATAAATATCAGATAGGGATCGTTGTAATGTTAATTTGCGGCATATCTTTGAGAATAAAAGGCCATGGGGACCGTAAAGATCCATTTTGCCCCGCAACGTAATCGCCCCGCGATAAAATATATGTATATATGAATAAGAATGGAAGTGTTTTATCGCGGCTCTTCGCGCTATTGTAATGTAATTGATTTATTTCGATCGGGGAGATTCTGAAAATCGAGACTACCTTTCAGACGGCATCGAACAGGCTTCGTCCGATACAGGTAATTGCGAAACTGATATTGGAAATTAATATTAAATTTACCCTTTTCAGTCGCTGACAGTTTCATCTCCGTTCGCAGCATTTAAATATCCAGTGGCGCGCGCGCTCGCGGATGGAACGTCGATTTTTAATATTTATTGCCCGCTATTTTGTTGTTGGATACGTTTTCCATTTATTATTTTTTTCGTCGATAAATCGCGCGAATAATACGAAACCGACGTTTGACAACGACTATCCATCAACAAAGCAACGTATGTGTGTCGTATATCCATCGACATATCAAAACATTAAGCCGACCATTTATTACAAAGATTGGATTAATTTATTTGCATGTAATCGAATATTCGAACGCCACCGAATAAAGTTACGATATTACTTATTCGCATGCTCTGAATGTGTTTACGGGATTGCATACGCCTCATACTGGTCATAAGCTTACTAGAGAAAATAAATAAAATATTTATCTTCTTGCGCCAGTGAGTAGCGCTGTAGTATATCTCTAATACATCTCTGACAAGAAAGAGCAAGGGTCAGCATTTAAGGCAACGAGAAAAGCTCCCGCTTTACATCACTTAAACGAAGAATAAAAAGGGTGGATCGTTCCGTCTCATAAAGGAATATTTTTACTTAATCATTAAAAAAATTCACATTCATCTCTCTAATTTTATATTTTAATGCATGAAAAAGAGATTTACCATTCAATTTTTATACGCTTATAAAATGGTAATGCTGGCGCCTTTTCTAGATTTAATTTTTTTTATAATTTACGAATAGTTTAATATACATTTCATCGGAGTATTATTATGTCAGTAAAAAAGAAGTGGCATTTGGACTTGTGACGATTCTGACTGGAGTCTCTTCTGAGTTGCGAAATAAAAAGAGCGTTTCAATATACGGAAAAGGGCCATCACGAGGGAGATAAATTAAAGAAGTTGCTTCGTCTAGATTGGCCGTATACAAGTTTTTATTGTTTTATATTGCTCCCGAAATAAATGTTACGGCCTTTTATACAACGATAAATTAACCGGAAAGGGGAGAGGAGGGGCACGAATCCGGGAAAACAATGGAAAACATCGGCCGGAAAGCATCCACTCGCAATTGGTGAAAAGTTATTGCGTTTCCGCGACACTACAATAAATATCAATTAATTGCCAATGCATTCGTGGAAAAAGTTTGACGTTTCCAGTGAAAGTGCAACTGTATGAAAAGTTCTCTATGAAAAAACGGTAAAAATAATACTTTTCAACCGTAACTTTCAGTTCTCGCATTTTTATGGTTAGTTCGGATATACTCGTATTTCAATAGTAAAATCAAAAATGATAAAGGAGTCAACTGGGAAAAAACTTTTTATCGCATAAGCATAATAAGTTAATAACGCTTACAACGCTTTCAACAATCACAAAGGACTCAGTTTGATTGTTACAACTTAAATATGAAAACTCCTTTTGTCATCTTCCATAATATGTAAGCATAGTTTTGATTGGTGAAACTTTGACGGTATTTTTATATATGTACATAGAACTCTTGACGTTTGAAATTTGTTATGACCTCTCCACTCCACAATGTGTATTTATTTGTGTATGTGTATGGATATGAATAGTATCACGACCTTCACTAGAAACGTGCAGACATGGCATTATGCGTGAGCTGTATTATTCCATTCGAATAAGTCTTTTCGAACAAAACAGTTCTAGACGTGGCGATAGTTATGTTCGCAACAATGGAAACACGCAAAGTATTGTATTGCAAAATAGCCATTGGTCTTTGGTGAAATGCTTTTGGTATTACATCTGTTTTACGATACTTGTGCAAATTGATTTTGCGATAAATATTACTAGAGTTAAAATTACAGAACTTGAACCGTGATTAGGATGAGAAATTGTACCTATAGGTACATACATGGATGGATTTATATTTTGCCTTTGCGAAGAAACATCTTAAAAGATTAATGCATCAAGTAGTTTTAACTGTGCAGCTGCAGTGTAAAACTTGGGAATGCTTTTCGTTTCACAAATCTGACTACGAGTCGGAAAATCTTTACGGGTCAGGCGCAATATTTCGCAACGGGCGAATGAAACGCCACTTTGCTTTTCAAGCAAAAACAACAAAAGAAAAAGGAGGACGAGAAAGCTCGACGGATGATTCAGCGAAAAGTTGAAAGTATTGAATTTCACATTTTTCACTTGACCTCTCTCTCTTTATCTCAACCGTCTTTTCACATGGAACGAAAAATTGTCACGGTGAAAGCTTCAATTAAGCAGTTGCTACGGGCTGAATTCTAAATAAAGTATCCATCGGAGATAACGGAAAGCCACCGGAGATACTTATATCAATATGTAAAAATTAAGGGAAAATGGAGATGATCGTGGTGTTTAGGGATTTCGAACCAATTTGGCTGTGGAAGCAATCCTAGGGGACGTAGGCGAGTTAACGAATTTCGTCACGGACTCAACACATATTTATCATCGTTCGACCGTGCCTTTGGGATCGAGGAATGAGGGGGTTGATAAAGGGAGGACGGGAAGGCAGTCTTTTTCGCAAATTGTGTGACCGAGTCCGTCTCTGTCAACGCCTCTATTTGTAAATAGTCCCGCGGGCGAGGGGAAATCTTTTGTGGGCGGGAAATTCGGGGAATTTGCGGAGCGCGAATCAAAGGATTCCGCGCGCGCAAAAGGAAAATGCGCGCATTGTTCGACGGCGCACAAAAAGGGTGATGGATGCCACCGGGGAAATTCGGCGGTCGATGAAAAAAATATGAATAAAATAGCGTGTAATTATAGGTGTTTATTCGTCTATACAAATTTCAATATTTCATCAAATATTCAATCTATTGAACAAAATATCAAAATCCTTATATAAGTTTCGATATTTTTTATTCAGCACATTGTATAATTTATAAACTCAACCATTCATCCGCCTGCTTCATCCTTCTATTGAAATTACACATCAAAACAAAATAAAATTTGAATTGTACACAATTAATTTAAATAAACTGTGGTATGTATGTACATATTTATAGTGTAAATAATTTGTTTCATATAATCTTCTCTACAGTCATCATCATTTTCATCAGTTCACCATCCATTGCTGAATGAAGGCCTCTCCAATCCTCTTCCATTCCTGTATGTCTTGAGCAATCGCATCTACTTGACTCCACACATTCTTCTCAACTCATCAGCCCATTGTCCGCTCGGTCCACCTTGCTTTCTTTCGGATGTGAATTCGGATCCATTCTTCTCACTATATTCCCAGCCACGTTTTTCACACGTTCTGCTATATCTGCCACTTTGGTCATACTTCTTACTCACGTATTCCCCTTATGATCTTTTCTTGTTTATACCATGCATACATCTTTCCATGCTTCTCTGTGTGCACTGTATCTTACGCAGAATTCTTGAATTTAGCATCCACGTTTCACATCCATACGTCATAACTGGCAGTACGTATTGGTCGTAAAAACTGAGCTTTCAGTATGATATTATCATTCAAAAAGTACTTCGCCGTACGTCTTTTTAATTAAGCGTCGATCCAGAGAGACGGAAAGCTGTGTAGCACAGTCACAGACGCAAAAAGTGAACCGACCCTGTCATTAGCGACGCGTTTCCCAGTTGTTTACAGACCGATGAACCGACTCGCCTATCGATGCTGAAAATTGGCTGAATGTTCACTGATAAGGATTGCTTCCTTTTAATTAATTACATACTGCATTGTTATTAATGTTTTTTTGTCGATACGAAAAAAACAAACATATTTTTTCAAACAACGATTTTCAGTTTGGTCACGTCTGACTTTTACAACCGGTCCGACAAACATCCCCCCAAGGTTCGGCAATCTAATTTGCCCCGGTAAAATATATAGGCAATATCTGCATTATGGGGTCCGGTTGGACTAAAGCCAAACGGTCAACACCTTGCGGCCCCGGCGATATGGCACGGAGAGCCTCTTGCTCGACATTAACCGAGCTATATCAAATTTTGCTTACCGGCTTTACGACTGCACTGCAAACACTGACCTACCACTACCACGGAAAGATTACATCGGATTAAGCTAAGCCCGGTCGGACAGAATAGCGAGTGCGGATAAGATACGTGTAGTGTAAAGTCAAAAGTAACATCGTCATCGAAACTGTTACGAGGCGACATCGGCACGCTGAGAGCACATTTAAATCTAAAATTAATTATATACGTCGGGGTGGTATGTTGAAATAGAGCGGTTCTTTCGTAAAACGTAATACGTTACATAGCACGTGAATGTGGAGACGTAGAGTGAGGCGCTCGAGATAATCGCCTGGGCTATTATTTGTACGTACATCGTATCCAACACTTTATAGTGCTTTAAACCACCTCTTGCAGCTATTACGGGGATGATTTTCTCTGAAAATAAAGGAATTGTCTGTGTGAAGGAGAGAAGATAAACCTGAGAAAATGTACTGCGAGAAACGGCAGTGCTACGTAAACATAATAGAAAATTGAATTGAAATTCTTTGAAAGCCCAAGTCGGCCTCTCGAGTGAGCTTTGTAACTATCGATGTAATTAAGAAAGTCAAATAGAGGCTATTTATCTACTCGGTGTAATTCAGACATCTTAATTTGACAATGTAAATTACAAGATTTTATTTTATTTTCTATCAAAACTTTTACAAAAAATAGTCATATAATATGTACTGCTAAAAAATATATTTAAATAACGAGGCAATGAAATATAATTTGAGGAACATTGCTCAAATTATTTTAACAAATAGTTTATAAGCGCTATGGGCATGCCGTGACAAAATAACTGAAAGTAATTGAGTAATTTAATTACTACATAACGTCTGCATGGGCGATATGCGCAGTTTCACTCGAGCTAACCTACTTTTCTAGCCAATGAACCAATCTACAGCCCATAAAATCTGTCAGTGGCAGGATGTGAGAGCTAGTCTTCCACTCAGGAAGCACCTAATCGACTGAGATACCGGCTTATTGCTGTAAATGCGTTACGATTAAGTGCACCCCAACCACACATATGTACATATGTACATATATTCAGATGAATTTCAACGCAATAATAAAATCACGTATGAAAAATGTACGATTGAATTTATATGGATACTTAAATTGCGAGGTCGTGTAACCGGTTGACGATGCAGACCCTAATACCGTTAACAGCTGCCAATTTAGCGTAGCCCTTTTATCAAGCCGCTAGATCCCATCAGAAAACCAATAAACTGATAGATTTCCCGACTAATACGTTCACTCCGTCACTTTCCATCTCACACCCTCGACGCTCTGAAGAATCTCTTCTACCGTCTCTTTGGGGGAGAAAAGAAAAATATGCAATCGGCGCGAAGGAAAGCGGCATTCGTCAAGACGTGGCCGTCGAGGATGCCGCAGAAAAGCCTTTCCAAGAAGGGTTTTCCGATTAAAGGATTTTACTGTGGCGCAAATTGAGGCTATTACCAAAGCCGCATCGCCTCGGCTATTTGTTTGAACGCCGTCGGAAAATTGGACGAGATTTCCACGCCGTTTAACCGATATCGGCGCCCCAACAAGTTCAATACGATTTGACGCCGTTGATATAACTATATGTATGTATGGAAGTGTGTGTGTTTTCTTCTGACACGAGCTACGAATAAAAAACCATTGTAACATTGGCGAATCCATGTGTAACTTATTAAACGCTTGTGTTTGTATTGGAGCCGCAAAAGTCATACCGAAAAGATACAATGAGAATACAATGCGCTGTTGAATTTTAAGGGCATAATAAATCTGTACGTGCCAATATTGGCTTAGGTCCTCTATCAGGTAGCAAAAATTACGATTCGGGCCCCAAGTCCGACCCGTGCACGCCTTTAAAATGTTATGCATCAAATTTATTGCTGTACATGTGTACCGTCATACCCTGCGGATAAATTATGAGCAATATCTACAGCGACCCAAAATTATTGCTAATCTATTCCGAAGGGAAAATCGATGAAGCTGTATGCGTGCAAAAAATAACTTCTAGCGTGAAATATGCACTATGATTTAAAAAAAAGCATGTTTTATGTACGCGGCCATAGACATATGTACATACATACATACATATGTATGTCTGCCTATACATATAAAGAAGTAATTTACTCAATACAACATTTTAATTTAATTAAATTTAGGTAATGTAAAAAGTTGAATGGCAATTTATTAATTGATTTTTAACAAAGCGGAAAATTTTACTGCGTGGAGTTTTTCAATAGATTTCATGGAATATTTTTTTCAGATTGTAAAAAATCGCTCAAACACGAAAATCGCTCGTTAGTGGCTTTTACTTTTTTTCTATTAGTGAAATTGTAATAAGCTTATAAAAAAAAGGATTTATACTATGCTTTTAATTTAAATATATTACTTTGTCTCCAGAAATAAATTATCCAAAAAGTAATCCATTCTCTCTCCAATGGACTATTATACCTTAACGTACAAATTTCACTGAATATATTCCAGTATAACTCTCTGTAAGATTGCGATATTTAATTATGTATTTATTATGTACATATGTACATAGTGTGTGAGAATAAAGAAATAATATTTTAGAGGTTAAGTGTTTTATAACTAGACAAAGCCATTGTATATTAAAGCTTACGAGATTAACCCTTAAAAGGCAGCTTTAAGAGGTCAGGTTCTACGTTGTGCTTTCACTCAAAGCGTCCTCAAACCTTACAAGAGACTTAGACGTAATACGCCATAGATTACATTTGAAATATATTGTAATTCAGTTGAATATAATACGGAATGTGTGTACGTGCCTCCGATTATTCAAAATATGATACTAATCAATATTTGACTAGTATTTCATATGAGCAAAGTCAAATGCGAAGTGATTTTTCGATCGATAGATGTCGGTCGCTTTTCGATAATCCTGGCGGAACATACATTTGGCGGAAGCTAGCAAATACGTGATTCGAATAAAAGCCGCGATATCATCGCTGTCGAGAGATGATAAGCTTTTAAAATGTAAATGCGGAGCGGAAGGCTTTTATTTGGAATCATTAATCATGCCTCTTTCGGGCGAGTGTAAACAGAGACAGTGAGGGAAACTGTACGAGAAGGCGTACGCGCGCGAAAACGAAAAAAAATATACAAAACAAACATCGCGATAGAAAAAATAGCAACATGCAAAAACCCGTTTTGCGATACAGAATAGCGGAACGTTAACGTGAAATGTAAGCGCATTCGTGAATGCAACGAAACGAAGCCGCCTTTAATGCGCATCGAAAGAAAAACGCTCGGAATGCACCATAGATGCAACGTGCGATTCTTTGATGATATTGAAACACAAAAATACAACAAAATGTATAAACAGTATAGTTTTTGAATAAATGAATATTTTAATATTATTTGTATGTATTTTATATACTTTAAGTATGTATGTATGTACATATGTACATACATACAATATTGAGACGGACAGAAAAAAGATGAAGTGTTTACTATGCATTATTTAAATTAAAATATCGTTAGATGCTCGTATATGTATATATTCGAAGAATGAAACTAGGATGTACCGCTTTTGGAAGAATTAAAATAGTTTTTAAATCCAAAATCCCGCTATCTATATATATAAAATCAATGTCTGTCTGTTTGTCTGTCTCTTATAGGCTCCTAAACCACTCAACCGATCGCGATGAAACTTTCAGGACTTATTGTGATCATGCCGGGGATGGTTACTGTGAAAAAAAATCTGGATAAAACGGGAACGGGAACGGGAACGGGCCTGCTCACGCATCAGATAACGTACTAGGAACGGGAATGGGAACGGGATCGGGAACGGGATCAGGATCGACATCGGGAACGGAAACGGAACGGATCGGGATCTGGAACGGGAACGGTATCGGGCATTGCAACGCATGCCGGGTCAGCTAGTGTTTAATAAATAAGGCATACTACCAATGCGTACGGCCAGTTATGACGTATGGATCTGAAACGTGGATGCTGAATTCAAGAATGTTGCATAAGATCCAGTTCGCACAGAGAAATATGTATGCTTGGTATAACAAGAAGAGATCGTAAGAGATTGAATACGTGGGTAAGAAGCATGACCAAAGTGGCAGATATAGCGGAATGGGAATGGGCTGGATGGCAGATGGACGCGAGAAATACTTGAATGTTATCCGAGAGGATGTGAAAGAAAGCAAGGTAGACCAGCTGGACGATGGGCTGATGAGTTGAGATGTATGGAGTCAAGTGGATGCAGATTGCCCAAGACAGACAGGAATGGAAGAGGATTGGAGAGGCCTTCACCCAATAGTGGATGGTGAACGGCTGAAAATGATGATGATGATTACATATGTATATGTATATTGAGTTGAAAATTGAGTCTGACTTTAACTTGTTTGAAATGTAGCTAGTTTGCATTAACGCGTGGTGCAGTCATAACGACCACAAAGAAGAAATAACCCGTCTGCAAGTAATGGCTTCGCCGAGACGAAATAACACGTCGCTTTCTACAAAAACCTCCCCTCGTCTCTAATTTATACAAATATTAAATAGAATGCGATCGCAACTGCGACTTGAAACTGAAAAGAAACGAGAGTGTATACTATACTGTTTCTAACTGGAAAATAAACTAGACGGAATCGCTTATTTTTCTCGAAAAGTCTGAGCATTTTCGCGCGTGATCCGACACTAGTCCGACATGGCGGGCAGGTAGTGTCGAGCGGAACGCACGGGCCCGGAACCGGAAGTGGAATTGTTTTCGCGAATTGTGAAAAGATTTCGGACGAACGGGCCCCCGGGGCGGAGGATCTGCAAAATGTCTTTTGTATTCTCCGCCAGTCGAGCGGAAAAACGAACTGGAAAATTCATTTATTCTGCCCGGGTGTGTGGCGACCGGTTACCGCGTGCGCGAGCGCGACTACGCGGAAAAATCCGGAAAATTCACCGACCGAACGCAATCGCTCAGAAACACGCAATCCGGGAAGATATTTTGACTTTTCTTTTTCACATTACAATACAGACAACCGTGTGTACATCGAAACAATTTAATTATTCAAAACGACTTTTAATGGTGAAAAAAAGGGGAATTGGTTTCAAATTACATCACACACTACAACAATATGGTTTACTAGTCATAAGACGGTAGATTCTAACGCCAACCCCCACCCGTGTGCGCTGATATAACATTATAGCCCGTTTGACAGTACGTGAAACAATTGTATAGTGTACCGTTGATTGAATTGGTGTATGGCTATAAAATCGCGTTGTAGACTCGAACCAGCCTTGACACATAGCACACATTAATTATATTGGCAACGCTAGCGAGACCGCAACGACCCATGGAGACAGACAGACAGGTGCTTACGCTAATATAAATACATAACTTTTTGACAAAAATTTACCATGATGGAAATATTCTTTAGTGGTATTCTATTGAATTCTCAGACATAAAGTAAATAAGGAGAAGACAATGAATATATTGATAGGTTAAATGTTGTTTATATTGTATGGAACCGTTTCAATAATAAGATAAATTGCAAATCTAGATTTTAATTATGTCGAAACCTTGCCGTAAATATAATATATATTAAGTATTTACGTTAACAAATTAACCTCGTTTAACAAATCTTACGAACGTATCCAGAATCGAACCACGAACCTATGCACCAAGCGAGAGCTCAGTGGTTAGAGCGAATAGTCTTTTATGGTATCAATCCCCGCACGTTGACTAACTTTTTCGAGAATTTTTTTAACCTTAAGATCATCGGAAAGATCTGAACATTACCAAATCCAGATCAGTCGTCTCCTGTTTTTTTATGATTTGTCTAACTCAGTTGTGCGATGGTTCCACCAAAAATTGATACCACCTATCCATTATTCTTATGTTAACCTGTTATTGGGTCTGGTTGTGTTCTGAGACTTGTTTATCTTTCCTTCCGATAAAAACAACAAAACTACCGATAATCTAACGGTAAAAAGTACAGAGCCACAACGTTTCAATGATTCAATGTACAAATGTACTAATCATCATCATCATCATTTTCAGCCGTTCACCATCCACTGCTGGATGAAGGCCTCTCCAATCCTCTTCCATTCCTGTCTGTCTTGGGCAATCTGCATCCACTTGACTCCATACTCCATACTTATTACCCATGTATTTCTTTTGCGATCTCTTCTTGTTATACCAAGCATACATATTTCCATGCTCCTCTGTATGCACTGGATCTTTCGTATCATTCTTGAATTTAGCGTCCAAGTTTCACATCCATACGTCATAACTGGTAGTACGCATTGGTCGTATGCCTTATTTTTTAAGCATAGCGGAATGTTGGATTTAAAAACTATGTTCATTCTTCCAAAAGCACTCCATCCTAGTTTCATTCTTCGTTTTATTTATTCTTCTTTACATCCAGTCATATTCACCAACTGCCCTAGGTATAGATAACTATCAACTATATCTACAATATGATTATATACTGTGACTACGCTTTGCGTGCAAAATTCATTAAAAATAATTTTAGTTTTATTAAAATTAATTTTTAGGCCTACTTTCATACTTTCGTTGCTTAGTTCTGTTAACCTATTTTGTAAATCTACTGAGTTACATGCAACTATAACTATGTCACCAGCGAATTTTAGATGGCTCAAATGTCTTCCGTTAATCTTGGCCCCTGTTTCGTGCCATTCCAGCAACCTAAATATGTCCTCGAGCAAAATGTACTAATAAGTATAATAAATACAACACGTTGCACAACAGATCAAGAAAGTAGAACGTAGTAAGGGAACCGTTGAAAAGTTTCGGACAGTAATAAATGTTTCGAGGGCCGGTGTCAGCAGCCGAAGATTGCGGTACCAACCCTTAAGACACTCTCGGTCGAGGGTGCAAGCGACCCTTACCACGTGAATAATGAAAATGCGTTGTTGTTTGACGGACCACCGAAACATCTGGTGATGTATCGCGCGAGTCTTGCGAGATTGATCACCGCAAACCGTCACGAGTCGAACCCGCAAGCGTGCGTATGCGTCTGAGAGTGTATCGAAACCGACCAAACTTTAATGTCTGTTGGCATAACGGTGCGGTGTGGAAGTTTGTCAAAAGCTCGTCGAAAGTTGCGCGTATGTACATACATATGTACGTACATGTACATACGTATGTATGTACTTCCTTTAAATTTCAATGAACGCAAATTGGTAGGATTCACCTGTGCTAATTAGTTATCAAAACATGCGCCGCGTCAATACGCCATGCATTTGGATCAATTTTCTGTTAATTGGGCCGTTGCAATAATTATGCACCGGGCCGTAATCGGTTCCGGCTACGTTTATAAATGCTAAATTCAGTAATAAATTGGCAACGTTTGTGTGTAGCAATCGGTTGATTCGTCAGGCCAATCACTCGTCACAATCAATCATCGGTCTCGCGAGAATCTACAACCTTAAGCTTTTTACAGATTAATTCGATATTCCTACCCTGGGAGAAGACGGAAAACAACAAACTAAAGCTAGTAAGAAATCCTTAAATTTACAAATAAATCTAATTAAAATCAAAGTATGCTTTCTACCAACCTTAATAAATCAATATGAAAAAATTCAATTTCGTACGTAAAAACAAACGTTAATTTATTAATAGCGTGACATTCATATAATACGTCTTTAATTCACATAGCACTTGTAAAACATATAAATTCCAAGAAACCATAATATATAATTAATAAGTATATAATCGATAGCCATCTACCTACCTGTTGATTATTATTAATTACAAATAAAGCTTAAGAGTGCGAAAAATTTATTCGGTGATGTGATTAAACGTTAGATTGTTATTAGTTTGTAAATACTAATCTTGTATGTTTAAGTATGCCGATGTTTGCACGAAATAACACAGTAAGAAATGAATTAAAAATTACTACGAGTATAGTTATATTATTCATAGTATTTTATATCAATATCGTTCACAGTACTCATCATACAAATTGACATATCGTGGTGAGATAAAAAAATTTGCACATGAGAGAGAGTGAAAAATTTATTGAATTTATAAAATATGGATATTTTTTAAGGGGAAACAGAACAAAGGGGGGTTGAATGGGTGGGTTTTGAGTATGGTGGCCACATATGGCACGCAGGGTCAATAAAGACCCATCGCACGGTCCATCGGTTGGAAGACGCAAAATGCATTTAGCTGTGGTGCAATGCGGCGTTTGCACTGACATTTTTATGCTGCACTTTTAGCACCTCAGGTATGCACGCTACCAAAATACATATTATTACAGTCCCGCGATTACGACTGGCCAAAGTGGAAATTTCGTCCGCAAAGTGATATTGCGATAAAAATATGTTTCCCGTATATAAAACACGTAAAACTTTGAAGCAGATCGTTCATCAACCTTAATTACAATACGAAAGTTTCACGTATTGATTACGAATACTTTGATGGGAAACTATTAATTTGTAGAAATGTTTTCTAAAGTTGTATGTATATCAAAAAATAAACATACGAGATTGCGAGCGACACAATTATTAATCAATCGTAAATTAGAACCAAACGGTGAAACGATTCGATTGCGAATGCGAATAGTTTTAACGCCATCGTAAAATTAAAAAGAAAAACTATTTCGGTTGGCTTTTAATTGGGGTAATAGCCGGAAACGACTATCAATCACGTAAAAGCGCCGTAAAAACTTTCTAAATTTCATCTATAAATTGCTAAGCTCCACGCGTTTAATGGTCGATTCCGTGGAATGGTGATCTTTTTCCATACTTTTTTTTTATTTAATGGAATTTAATTCCTTTAACGAAGATATCAAAAACAGGTCCCATAGCTTATACTATACGCATATCTATGTATCTATCGTGCGCACATCGCAACGATTTCACTTGAACGTATAATTTGATGTTGAAATTGATAAAATAATTGATTAAACACTTGAAATGTTATGAATTGATTTATACGCGTTAAGAGGTGTGTGAATGCTCAGAGAGGTGAAAAACTGGAAAATCACCGTGGAAATGCCAAAGGCTTACGAAACAAATTTCCCGAGAGAACGAGACCACTTAACGTCACATTGAAAGGTTTGGGTCGAGCGGTGTTGAACTGCTTTTCCTATTCGATTGCCTTTTTTAATACGAAAATTCGCCTACACATAAATAACAATCGCCATCGAATTGACGATACGTATTTACTATGCAACGATTTTCAAAAAATTTCAGCGGTGCAAATTATGTAGATTAATTTATTGATTATTTAAAAAAATAAGCGGACATTAAAGAAATCTCGCGTGCAAGAAACAAACAACGGACGTTAATGAACAATTTTCCGGTCCGGAAACAAAATGAATTATATAAGACAGATTATGATTTTAACATTATAGCCCCGATGCTACGGATCGTTAATTGTTTTCCTTAATAGTATTTACTGGCGAAACGTTTCATTTCTACAAAACGAAGGAGATAATAAATCTCATTGTAAAATATGGTGATAGCAGTTCCAATTTCGACCGTTTGCGTCTCCATAACGTTGAACATTTGTTAATATAAATAAATTATATCAGAATTTTCCACCTAGTGACAAACAAATTTAGCGGACAGTGCTTTAATTTATTAAAAGACAAAATTTATTAGAAAATACCAATATGCGACTCATACTACTAAATAGTTACTCTTAACGTACAATATCATAAATGATCAAAATGTATCCACCGTACGACATTATAATTTAATTTTGCAGACATAAAAAATGACTGGAATTGTTTGACTTTGTCATATTGACGTGGTAGCGATGCGCCGTATGTGTTTGTGAGACACAATAGTCGTTTCGAATATTGGAAGAGGGGTAGAAATTGAAACGAACAAGCACTTGTCACAATAACTTTGATGCCTGGAAGATACAAAAGCACTGAGGAAGCTTTTTGTGCCACCGAACAAAAATGGTATGTATACTCTCAAGCCACTCGACGACGAGCACACATTGCTGCGAAAAATATATATAATACGTATCCGCATACACAACCGGAAATAATGATAATTTGCGTTAAGTTATTATGGGGGGGTGGAAATATCCAGAGCTTGCGGAAAATTTGGCATGGTGCCGAACGGTCCCATAACAAAGTATCCCATATGCCTCGAAGCGCGCTTTTCCCCTGTACGATGAATAATTCAAGTGATACCGATATTTTATTAAACTCGCTCGATCGCTTGCGAACCTTTAAAATTTTTTCCATTTAAGCTGGCTTAAAATTTTGAAACTGTGCGTCCATAAATATTTCAAATTTTTCATTTAAATTCATCGGGACACGCTTCTATCGGAAAATTTTGTTTACAAACTATAGTGATTGTAATGGGTATCAAATGTGTATCGCAATAAATATTGCATGTATGTAGAGAATTTTAATAATACTCTTAGGGAATTTTAATATGCTCATATTCGTATCTTATATTGTAGTTTAAAAATACTAAATAATTTTACTGAAAACTAACTTGCATTTTATGTACATATCTATATGTAATAAATACGTTGTTAGAGGCTTATCGATGAATTCGTTTATGTAATATGACATTTTATGATACTGATGTTGGGTTTCTATTTAAATTGAACGGTACGCAGTTGGAGCGATGTTGTCGTACGACAATTCTAAGAATGTGAATCGACTTGATATCGTGTTTGGCCACGGGGACATAACTTATGCTAATGTTATTCGTAACTTGCTAATCCACATTAGATCTGCTAATCTGCTGAACCAACAGGGATACGAGGAATTAATAAACTTTGAAATGCGTTATTAAGCTGGCGTTTCGGTAATGTTTTCCCTCTCCCATACAAAGCCCGCTCAGACCTAGCAGACGAATTTGCTTTTCAACAACTTTACCACACACACAGACACATATGCTTCAACTTCGTGTAAATTATACTAGTTTATTTTTGCAATGGTATATTTTCGTTGTTGTTATTGTTACGCGTCCTTCAAATATCAAACATAGTGAATGTAAGTAAAATAGATAGAGTAAGTAAACTCAATTGTTTGCAAAATAACTAGTGAATAGTATAGGTATAATAGTAGAATTAACTAGTACATTAGTAGAGCTAAAATTGAGAAACTAAATTTTGTATTTGTCTTAAAACGTAGTCGGTGCTATCATAATATCATATTGTTTCAAATTTTCTCAACACCATGATTACCACGTATACTGTTACGTACTTAGATAGTGTTCTTCTCTCGGTTGAACGTGTCTTTAGTACTTCGCGTGTTGCACCATCTGCATTCTTGAGTACAGCTTGTTTTTCAAAGCTTTTCCATTTCTTGAAAGCAATTTAAAAACACTAGATTTCAACCATTTAAATTTTTCATAATATGAAACAAAAATACAATGCTCTACATACATACATACATATGTGTATACTCTATTGAGTCTATTGTATAGGTAGATATGCACATGAATTTTTTTGAAATTATAATTCGAGGCTTTTAAACGTAATCGATTCTTAAATGGCAGCCATAAAATTAAAAACGAAGAGAAAAAAAAAAAAAAAAGAAATATTCAAACCGCAAATAATTGAATAGCTTACGGCCAACTTTGAGTAATAATGCCGAATTATCGGTCAGAAAAACCTCGCAAAAAAAAATCAATCATTCTTTATGCTTTACGGTCTCGATGGAAACTTTGGCCAATTTCCCCGGTCGAGTGAAAAACTATTGAGGGCGAAAAGTTCGACTCTTTACGACAATTTTTTTTTCAACGTTCGGTCGACGAAAAACGAGCGAAAAGTATTTAAAATTCATGAAAAACTTTTTAATGCGCCACTAGAATTTGCATTTACGGCCGACTCGATTGTTGGCCGCCGATAATAATTATTTAGCTTTGAAATTGTTCAATCGTTTCACCGAATTTTTTAAAGGAATCCGTATTTTAAATAAATTCGAACAAAACGAAAGAGAAATATGATACAAATCTATAGGAGAATCATATTTTGGGAAAATTGAATCAAATATTTTCTTAACGGCACACATTCGGCACATAAGCTTTTCCAGCATTTTCACAGGGGTGGTCGGCGTACGTGCATTGAAAACAGGTCAAGCATCGTTAAAGTGCAGCAACGTCTTTTCAGAGGAAAACGGGAAGTCTCACAGCAGGGTGAGCCTTGGCTCGTCTTTACAACAAAGGAAAATATTTCTAGCGGATCTCGAAAATATGAACCGAAACAGTAGTGGCATACTCTCAAAGCACTGGCAAAGGATTTGCGTCACTTTTAATTTAAGTAAAATCCTACCAAACTAAAAAATACACCACAGCTTCTTTGAATACAAAAGATGATATTTATACTTTTTATGATACGTAATGAAACTCAACAACAACCCAAACAACAATGATTGCCGTTGGACTTCATTCAGTTGCGCAAAGCGTCATTATATGCGAATATAAATGAACTAGTCGTTTGACCTGTCATATTACTGTGTATTCCAAGCCCAACCTTCACCCGTGCTCTTAACTCGTGTGACAGTACGTGAAACAAGTATATAGTGTACCGTTGATTGAATGGGTGTATGGCCATACAATCGCGTTGTCGACTCGAACCCGCTTTGACCGACGCAGATGAGGTGAATCTATTGTGTTGTTATTTGCAACGAACCTTTAGAATTATAATTTCTGCAGAATATTTAAAACAACCTCACCAAAATATGCACCAGTTTATTGATTTTCCTCACAACCTGGCGTTTGTTTTTTTATTGTTTCTTTTAGTATATTCGAATGAAATATACCTTTTTGAAAATATGGGACGTTTTAACACATATTGAACCATACTTGTTCGATTCGAAATACAAAATTATTACTAGGAAATTCAAAATATCGAATAGAAAATAAATTTGGTATAACTAAAATAAAATGAATTGATCAAAATATTGGCGTAATTAAGTTAGTAAACTTTTGACTTAAATAGCCTATTCTATCCTTTATTGTAATTTTCACAACAGTTATATTATTACGGTGATGAAGTATGAAACTACATAATAAATGTTAGCCATGGCTACAGCTGCTTGATACCAGTTGATTGTGTTGTGTGCCGTAAGCGCTTTATCGGAATTTTCCTTTGTGCCGGCGTCGTCGCACAATCAGGCGCCGCGACGCCTTATTTCATTACGGGGAGGAGGCCTGGCTCGCCATTCGCGATTAGGTTATCTCGCTATTCGCGGACGCCCCTACTTAAACGGATCCGCTCGTACTAGGCACCTCTAACAACGTCCCAGGCAACGGAAGCCAGCCATTGTTTGCCCCGGGGATGACCCTTTTCCTTCTACTAACCCCTTCGCCAAATGAAGTGTCTTCTATCTTTTATTTTCTGAAGTGAGAATTCCCCACCCCGCCCCCTCCCACCTTCCCGTCTAACAATGCACAAAACTTCTTTTGTTGTTGTGTCACACTATATTCTTGGTCTATGCTTCGGGACCATTTTTAAACTCGGCGAAATATGTACAAGCATCGCAGAAAAGTAAACGGTACTCAATTAAGTTAGTTAGTTATCGATATCCTCGTCTCGTCTCGTCGATATGAACCGAAGTTTGAGTAAACTGTTTGGTTGCTTTGAAGCCGCTTTGTTTCGGCCTTAAGGGTAAGTACCAACCGAGCACTATCTGACGAAAGCTCTTTCAGCAAGCACTGCACCAGGGTGAATAGCCTTATTGGACAAACATGAATTTGAATTTCCCTCGACGGATATGGAGTCAAAGTGAGAGGAAATTGGAATAAGTGAGTGCACTTTGTTATATGAGAACGAACTATTCTCAGCTCTTACGAGCAAAATTGCATTGAAAATATGGAAAATCTCAAGCGTGATTTTATTTTACCGCCGACCGCAAGAGAGAGTAATGTATCGCTGTTGCGCTAAAAGTGAAGGTGATGTATGTTAATAAGATAGTAAAGTTTTAGTTTTTAGATAGTAAAGTAAAGTTTTGAGTTTTTAAGTTGATTTCCATGTTCACACCAAAGCACACAAGTCAATTATATCTGGAACTTGTCAAAACGAAGGGTTCACAATACAGGTGATCATACTGTGTACCTACTACTAATTTTTTTTGGTTTTTTGCTCTTCCGAAAGGTTACCCCTTTCGACTTGTACCCTTAAAGCCCCCCATCAAAAAAAAAAATTATTATTATTACTTTATACATGCTTCTTACTTTTCTAATGTGAATGTAAGTCTATTTTATCAAACATATAACCGAATATCTTGATCTTGCAATTAATACATTTGTACATTGAACCAACTTGTAGACATAGTCAAATCGCGCAGAGTACATCGAAATGCTCATTATATGCAAACAAGAGTTGACTTATTAGTCAAGAAGTCCAATTAGTACGTCTGACACAGTATACCTACATATGTGTATAATTTCCCAACTTAACTTCAATTTAAACTGGCATACGCGCGCTAGCTACCAACCAATCCGCAATTTAGTATTGAAATAGATACAATTCAATTTTCCACACACACACACACATTCGAATAGATCAATGCTAGCCGTATATGAGTTATCCTAAGATTACAAATCGCTTATGTACGGTTTAAATATTGTTGTATTGAAGTTGACGACAGTAGTTATTGCGGTGGATCGCAAAATACTCAGTATTGAGACAGAGAGAGAGAGCGGGGCATTGAATGGGGAGCGCACATCTGTCTTGACGTTATTGCGGATTAACCTTTAGAGCGAGCTCGTTCTAATTATGCACATGTATAATGTGTAATACATGTATACGTTGTATAGAGTTGAGAGCAGCAACAGCCGGTAACGAGAGTGGTACGCGCGTCCGGATTCATATCGCGCGACATTTGCATGCGACTCGACGCGGATTAAGTCCGCGGGATTAATCAAGTGCAGGCCTGTGGATGAAAGCCACCTTGTCGCCGTCCGCGGAATTAACATACAAACTGACTCAGCTTATTGCCTTATATACCCAGCCCCGTTCCCTTTTAGTTGTCGTAACTTGGGGGAGTGCTGGCCCTTCACACCCAGGCGGTGTACGCTAGGGGTAATGTAACGGATCCCACTTCGTTAAAAATTCAACGGAGACGCAATCCAGAGCAGACGCAATTCCCAAGACGGCGTCGTCTCCATATCTGATGCAAATCGAGATCTGAATGCCTTTAATCATCCCAGAAACGATATTAGAATGTTTATTTATATGAAATACATGGGCAGGCGGCATAGCCGATGGAGCCCCGTTGCAATTTTTATTTATTTAATTATTTATATTTGAAGGATTGTTCATTTACATTCAAAAAACTGTACGCATGTACAGCGCCGTGTCAAAAAAAAAATAAAATATATAGTCACATACAAACTTCAAACGTTTTTAAAATTACACAAATCGGAAAAGATACGCGATTGCGACAAATACGTTTAACACACTGAATGGAACGCGGAGCTTTTGCAAAAGCTTCACTATTGAGGGAAATTTATATATGTATGTACATACTATGACATAAATTTTAGAATTGTTTCAAAATATTTATTTTACTTTTAATTTAAAATGCACGGGCAGGCGGCACACAGTCGATGGAGCCCAGGGGTCTGTTATAATTGGTACATACAATTTTTAATTATTAAGTTATTTATATTTGAAGGATTACAAAAATCCATTTATATTCAAAAACGTGTCGAGATGGTTTTTAGATAGGTTTGTATTTTCAGAACTGATTTTGGAGGCGGTTGCAAGTTTCAACCACTCTATTTGAAAAGAATGTCTTTGACAATTTTGTTCAATTTGTTTTTAAGGAGTCTCAGAGTATAACCTCTGAGATAAGCATTTTTATTGAACGTAAGGTTTTTTATTGGACATTTATATTTATTATTTATTATTGTATACACCTCTATTAGACCGCCACTCAATCTTTTCGTCTCCAAAGAGGTGAGACTCATTCTCTTCAATCTTTCGTTACAGGATAGTGATCAAAGTTTTTTTATGGCAACTCGATACTAAAATTCTTAAAGACACGTGTGATAATATATAAAAATGAATAACACTATTTACTACAAAGTATATATGAGTTTACGATTTTAGGTCTTTTGTAACAACAATACCTAGGTCAAATTGTGATGCAACTTTTGGAATATTTAAATTATTAATTGGATAATGGATTTGGGGGTTTGATCGGTCTAGGTGTAACACAGAGCACTTATTAATATTTAATGACAATAGCCAATTTTGGCACCATCTATTTATTGAGTTTAGGTCATCCTGTAAACTGTTTACATTCGGAGAGATAGGACTAAAAAGCTTATGTCTTATACATATGTAATTCTGATTCGGGGATAGGAATCGAAATCAAAACGAATCTTCCATTTTATTACATGTCTTACTGTAAATGTAACTAGTTATAATATTTCATCATACATAGCTTATTTTGAAATGTGTCATTAAAGAAATACTTTCAAAAAAATACTGTCCTACGCACTACAATTATAATTAAGGAGAACCTATGCAAAGTGTTGGTCCAAATACATATGTAAGTCAAACGGTGCAGGAGTGTATGAAGAATAAACACGAGCAGGAAGTTCGTTTTATTATAATTTGATAAACGCGCAACGTTTTACGTGTAGGGAATGCGGATTATGACCGTGGGAAATGTTAAAAGAATTCGTGATGATAAGGTATTCTCTGTTACTGAAAATGTCTATGAAAGCGTTTCATCAGTGAGTTATTTCAGCAGCGACCGAAGAATGTGAAAAATATACGTGACTTTTCAACTAATTGAGTTGTTGGGAAATTGCGTATGACCGCGCGGGGCCCTCTCGTGCCTTCGACAAAAATTTTCGTGAAAATTCGCGAAATTTTTTTTCCCCTCCGAAGAATTGCAGCAATTTAAAATTCGTTTCGAACAGAAAGGGACCACTTTTCAATGTACATACGAACAGGTAGGATACCTGTTTGTAGTCTGCTGAAATACTGCGAGTCCGAATTCAACGCGGAATTCTGTTCATTCCATTTTGAGCACCGCAGAATGTCCAAGAGTTTGTTTTCCGGCTGCGGTATTGTCCACCGGTTCGATTCAACACCTACAAACCGGTCGTTTACAATTATTTATTCAATTTAAATTCCTGAAAGTTTCGCGCACATTGCACGGCATAATTAATTTACGTCGGGTAAACCTAAATTGAATTTCATTTATTGCATTTCTGCGACCAAGTAATAATATTAGATTATCACGCACAAATATGTAGACATAGAATTTAATCAAAAAGTTCATCAACTGCCCGTTGACAGTGTCATCGGGTACCGTTACCATGCCGTTTAGCGTGAGCTAGTGAGGTTATGTATTGTGAACGCTACGCACAACACGGGTTTTGTGACACGACACGGGTTGCGCTTTGAACAACTCATGTCGTTTGTATGTATGCGAGTGAGTGAGTGTACTTATGCGTACGTGCCGCGGTGAGGTATGCGATGCGTGGAGTGTTTGTGAGGTTATGTAGCGTGACCGCTTCGCGCAACCCGCGTCGTTTCAGCGTTCCGCGGCTAGGCTACCCAGCCAGCTAGGCAGATTATATAGACATATACATACATATATGTATGTATGTATGTATGTATATACATATACATACATAGTAATTATACAAAAATTACTTTAGAATCCATTGACTTATATGTAAATGTAAATCCATATTCACATTTTTTATACAGTATGTATTAACCAAGTTTGCATAGCTTTCGGAATAATATTATAATAATTTTTTATAATATTATTTATCATCTTGAGCAATATTTCATGGATGATAAATGAAAGAACGATTTATAGAAAGGCAATAGCGAAATCAACGTAAAGACAGTCGGTCTAACTAATAATATAATTACAAAAAGCGGAAAAAATACAAAGTATATTCTCTTTGATTAGCCCAAGTCGTGACGTATTTGCTACTGATTTATTTGTTTTAATACGACAATAGCATTTCGCTTTGTGTGTAATTATTACAAAGAGACTAAATCTGTTAGCTTAAGCATTTATACAAACACCATCAGCGGAAACATTACACACACATACATACATACATACATATGTGCATTATATGATGAATGTAAATTTTAGGAAAATTCATATTTGTGCAATTGTGGTTGACGCAAACCGACAAATGCAAGCCATTAGGGGTGTATGGGGGTTACTACTAGGAGAGGGAGAGTAGGGTAATTGATCACAGCCGACACGTGCGCAAATTACAGCCAGCATGCTACCATACCATCCCTTCCGGCACCTGAAAATACAGCGAATCGTGCAAATTCGCACAAGGAGACCATTTCGCGAGAAGCAGTTCGTCGCCGTTTCCGCCGTCGGCAAATCCCACAATCGCCTCCCCCCGTATTGTCAACCGAGGATGGGGTATTTTAAGACGTGAATCTGGTGCATGCGAGGGATGCAACTCTCGCAATCACGTTCGCACACGTTACTTTGTACGTATGTACGTATTGTGCGCATCGTTTCGGCGTCCTTTATTGCGCGTCGGCGTCGTCGGTTCATTTGGAACTTTGTGACGCCGAGACGTTTGAAGTCAGACGATGGTGATGGGCGCTTGTGCAAAGCGTTTGTCGTGTTTTTTTTTTGTGGAATGGTTTTTTAAAGGAGAGCTAGACGGGTTAAAGTTTCTCTCATATCGTTAAAATTATACATTACGTTTCAATTTGCGTGGAAGGATGCAAACTGAAATTTGAGAGCATCTTACAGTTTGCACGTCTAAGGCCCGCCGCACACTGGGTACGTATTCGTACGAATTCGTGTCGCACGTATTTTGTTGTCCCTCACACGTATGGCGTTGTCTCACGCCAGAGAGAGACAATGCCACACGTGTGAGGGACAACTAGTGTTGTAAGTCGAGAATATTCTGAGAATATTCTCCATTATTCTCCGAGAATATTCGAGAATTTTCTTTTTTTTTGGTTATAAAACATCTCGAGATAGTTTAATAGCTTTTTAGAGGATTCTAGGATATTTTCAGAATCCAATAGGAGTAATAGGACTTTCTATGTAGAGTGTTTGAGAGCATTTTGATTGACATTTTTTTCATTCTGACGACACTGAATGTGTCATTTTGTCATTTTAACATATGCACTACTAGCATGAACGTTTTCCGCGAAATTCTCACAGGATTATAAGGCTTATTAACTCTGGAAGCAATAATTTATGTATACATGATATTCCAGTGAAATTGTCCCAACTTATGATTTAATCATTCATTTAAACTTAGCACAAAAGATCGTAAAATTTTTGTCATATTCACGCCCCATAAAATTTAGTTTTTTAACTTTTACACTTATACACGTAACAAAGCCGGATGAAAATATATTGAAAGATAGTGAAAATGCTGCGTTTTCAAATTACATACATAATAAGAGAGAGAAATATTATTTTGAAAGACAATGACAAGGACACGATTGCAGTAAGTGACGTGAACAAACTCAAACAAAAATTACTACATATGTATATATTTTTGTAAGCCTATTTGTGCAATTCTGATGAAAGCTAATATTATTCGTGTAATCCGTATCACCTCTCCCAAGTATTAGCCCGGATTAGAGGGAGTTTACTGTATATTTGAGCAGATACAGTAATATTTAGTATCTATTTATTTAAAATACATGGTAGCCGAAGGAGCCCAGAGTACATTGCATTATGTACATACAAATTTTGCCCCTCAGATGCTCTAAAAAAGAAAATTCTCGGTTTGGAGAATATTCTCCAAAAGATTATTCTCGAGAATTTTACAACACTAGGGACAACAACATATGTATGCACATACATACATACGACACGAATTCATATGAATACGCACCCAGTGTTCGACGGGCCTAATCCAACGAATCATTTAAATTACTATATAAAATTCAGACGTAATTATTGTATACGATTATCAATATATAAGTAATTATCGTAAACATTACTATAAATATTAGCCTGCCCGGATGGTTGCGGTCACGCTAGTATTGCCAACATAACAAACAAAACACATAGCGGCGTTATGGCAACAAGTATAAGTCGAAAACGCAATTTTATGGCCATACGCTCATTCAATCAACGGTACACTGCACAATTGTATCACGTTGTGTCAAACGGGCTATGGGCTGTACTGATACTGTACAAAAACCAATGCACACGGGTAGGGGTTGGCGGATGGAGTCAGAATACACCGTGATATAACGGGAAAATTGGCTAGTTAACTGGATAATTAGCTAGAACGGTAATTTTACACAGGATGATACTCAGCTTACTGCACAATGTATTTTTTTTAAATATAAAATATAAAATTAAATCGCTTAAAAGTACCGATACGTATTACCCGTTCCCGATTTTTATTAGATTGTGAAACTATTACGCGTGACAATTATTATCTTCATCCTCCCATCCTCGGAATGATTAGATATGGTAATAAATACCCTGATTTTATTGATTTTTTAAAATATTAGTCTGTCGTCCCCAAGGCACCGATTCATTACTTCATTTACCAAGATATTTCAAGTATTTAATACGGGGATATAATATACATATACATAAGACTAGGGATAAGAACAAGTCAATATTTAGTTAAGAATTTAAAATTAAGCAGATCTAGGAGAAGTATCTTGTACAGGGGTGTTGTTGAATGCAATGTCTTAAAAAAGCACCTCTGTATAAGTGCCAATAGATAATTAAGTTTATTTTGTAATTTTAGCTTTAAATTACTTTTTGTTTGTAATTAGCTTCTCAAGCTATTTTAATTAAATAAAAAATAAATATCAACTCAACATAATTCATATATTAGTTTTTGTTTCTTTAATGTAATATATTATGTATCTCTGCCCTAACAGTCGTATAATAAATAAATATATAAAAAATATATAAATTCGAAAGTTGATTGATATATGTATGTATGTATGTAAGTACTATACGATTTTGTGTATTTGCTTTAAAAACCTACATATTATGTGAAATTTGTAGATATGATCAAACTAAGAATACTAACCGCAAACTGTATAGCGTGTAGGAGCCTGTTTCATTATCTCTTTACAACCTCTACATATGTACATACATACATTGATCAAGATCGTCGAAACGACTAAGCGCACAGTCTCGAATTGTAAAGCTTCGCTTTCACACGTTGATCGGTAAAGTTTCGATTAGGAGCTAGTCAATTACTACGTTTGTCATCATCCATGGTTACAAATGGCACGTCGCCACGTGATTAATACACTCCTGTTTGTACGATAACCGTTTTCAGGCTCGCTGAAAGCTATCTGGCAATACATTGCGTTAGCCAGGCCGTTGTCAGTAAAGCAATATTCGCAATAGGCGAGTCTAGGCGACACACGTCAGTTATTCTCGTCATTAGTAACGTGTCACGGGCCGTGTCGTTAATCAAACGTCGTTAAAGCCTCCCCCATCCACACACAATTCGCATAACCTACTGGAAAAATCGCAGACAGTAACCACTATAGGCAGTGCTAAATTCATACGCAGTGTGTGCGTAGTGGTAGTGAGTAGTGCGCAAGTTTTTGACACGCGAAGACTTGCCGGGTGGAGAAAAGTTGAAGAGGAGCTTTTGATCCGCGCTGATTCGCAGAGAAAGTTCGATTATGAAGTTCGGGTGCGGATTTCGCACGTATAAACTTCGCACAATCGGTCATTTCGAAAAGTTTCGCGGATTCGTTCAAGTTCATCTTTGTTAAAGTGGCTTCGTACTCGTTTCGGACGTATCGTAAGGTCACTCTTACATACATATGTACATACATACATACATATGTACATAAACGGATAGAATGTGTTGCTGAAATAAATTATTCGTATACTTTTCGATCGTTTGCTCGGAGTAAGTTGACCAAAGTCAATGCTTCAAATGTTAGTTTTATTTCGAATCCATCAACAGATTCAGATTTAGCAGAGCTTCAGACTGCTAGAGAACTTACGTCAGAAACGTGGATAGTTTGTTTATTTAAATATATCACACGTAATGAAACAAGTATTCGATAGATTTCGAATGAAACCTAATAACATTATAATAGCTGTTTTCTAAAAATTACTTGAGAACAAACCCTCTACGCATTTGGAGATTTGGTACTACAAAATAAGCTCCGATTTCAAGTGAATTAATTCCCCAATATTGTTTATATGAGTACTCTAAATAAATATTAGCCTACTCTTAACGAAAAGTTATTTTTGCAATTTTCATGTTTCATTCGAGCAACGTTCGGTCATCTTTTTTCGAACAAACTATACGTAAAGCACGCTTCTAGGTTATTGAATTTCTTCGCTCGGGAGGAATTCATCACGGTGACATTTATGCGTCTCGGAGGAATGTGTCTGCCTTCGGAATCCAACACCGACACAGTTTCACACTACGACTCGTAACCGGATGACACTTAAGCTCGAATTCGAGCACGAACGCCCCGCGCAAACCAGCAAGTAATAGGTATCGAATTTTCCGAAATTTTCCTACAAAGTCGAAAATCGTACGAATTGTTATTAGTTCTCAATCGGTGGCTGTGATTGAAGACGCCTGGCGGTATCCTTTGTGTTTGCCGGTTGCCATTGTCGTCGGGATGAATTTCCCTTCGTCGTCTCGTGTACTTGGAGCAGGGGTTCCGAACCACCGGTCTCCGGCCCACCTGCTAGGGTATACTCTAAATACCAAACACGTAATTACAATTAGAAGTTTCAGCTGAGCTGACGGGGAGTTTGTTGACGGATGTAACGGTACGGAACTCCAATGTGTATTGTGTTTGGGTGAGCGAGCGCACTTAATGAATTTGTGTACTGTGACACACACACGTGTGTGTGTACTTTTTAAAGAAAATACAATGCCTTAATAATTATTGTATGCGACTTAATTGTTATGCTAGGTTTGGTCGTAATTCTATTCGCGCGCGAAAAAAGTAGGAAATGGGGGAGAAAGTAATTTTCATAAACTACCATTATCTTCGCTACTTATTTTTATCTGTAATTGAAAAACTTTCCAAGTCTTAAAACACTTTTAGTGTTTGATTCAGTTATAGATAAATGCAAGTTTAACTATCTGTCTATGTATTTATACACACAAGCGGTCTCCGTACATTTATGATCGCCCAATAAAATTTACCACACAACAAGCATGGTAGGTACGATTTTTTGCATACTTTCAATTTATCATCATTTTCAGCCGTTCACCATCCACCGCCGGTTTGCGAAGTTGCGTATTTATTTATAAGTTGTAACCGAGTATTTTAATCAAATAATAATTAATACGGCTGTGATGTACATAATTATAATACTAGGATTAAAAATAAGACTAGATTGAGCATTTTGTACAGACGTGTCCAAAAATATAATAAGCTGCCAGTTCATTCGTTAAAATTGAAATCAATTGTCAGATTCTTGATAGTTTAAAAAGACGGCACATCTTAAGATTTTGGTTTTAATCATCAATATCAGCCGTTCACCTATTGCTGGATGAAGGCCTCTCTAATCCTCTTCAATTCATGTCTATCTCGAGCAATCGGCATCCATTTGACTCCACACATTCTTCTCAATTCATCAGCCTATCGTCCACTTGGTCTACCTTGCTTTCTTTCACATCCTCTCGAATATCATTTCTTGCGTCCATCTGCCATCCATTATTTTCGCTGTGTCTAGCCCATTGCCACTATAGCTTTTTCATACGTTCCGCTATATCTGCCACTTTAGTCACGCTTCTTACTCATATATCTACATATTCCTCTTACGATCTCTTCTCGTTATACCTAGCTTCCTATGCTTCTGTGTGTGCACTGGATCCTACGTAACATTCTTGAATTCAGCATCTACGTTTCACATCCATACATCATAACTGGCAGTACGCATTGGTAACTCACGCCTTCTTTTTTATGCATAGCTCGATTTATCAACGATGCCATAAATATCTAACGTTAAAAAAGCTGTCATTTTATATAAACTTTAATATGCAAAGCCCACAGGCAAACGTAATTAAATTACACACAGAAGGATTATATTTGCGATAGTGTTTACCCGACGATGATATTTAGTTTCAAATAAACAATCGATGTTATACTTTTCCCACGATAAACAAAATTTGTGCAAACTTGAAATTTCATGGAAATTAATATAACGGATGTCGATAATTTAACGCGACTGAACAAAAACAACACGCGGACGCAAAATTCACACAATTTCAAGCATCCGATTTCACGCGTACACAAATTGATAAATTACATAGATTGTGTTACTTTGCATTAATATTTTAAAGTATCATATGAAGTTGGGATTTTGAAGGGAACTAATCTCATTCTTAAGTCCCTACTATCAATCATTACAGCTCGATCGATTTTTCTTAGATAATCCGCACTTCGGCTTCCCCTCCCCCCTGCGTTTTCTCGTCAGTTGTCTCTGAAAGTAATTTGAATATGAACCAGCTAACCGTTAGGGGTTGGTTGTAACAGTAAAATGCGCCACCCAGCCATCTATTACCGGTCGGAGACAGGAGGGTCCCTTTTTGCGGTCGTATTAAACAAAACTACAAACGAACCGGATCCGGGGTGGGCTGGCCCTTTACAGTCTTTAAGTCTGGCAGACTGTCAAAGTTTGGTCCGCAGTTTCGCCTGGCCGCGGGCCGTTTTCCGCTATTTGTAAATCCATTAAAGCTCGGCTTTCGTTTGTGAAAGCTGCACACATACACACACACATACACACAAACAAACCACAATTTCGCCAAGTTCGTTTTTCAACTGTAATTGTATTACGGTCTTACAGCGAATACGCTCATCCTTTGAAATAAGTATAATTTTCAATTGAAAGACCCCAATAGAATAACCATGGTGAAATTTCAACGGTAGATAGCCTATATCTTTATTTTAATTCCCCTCCAGAAGTCAACGGGAAACTTCTGGGTAGTATACATATTTCTCAGTACACTTCATCGCCAAAAAGCGAAGTAGCTATGTTTGAAATCGATTAAGTATTTGTATACAAAATAAAATAGAGAGATTGATTCAATCTGAAATCAAAACCGCGAAAGAAATCCTTCGATCATAATTTACATCAGGATTGTGTTCGTGGTTTTTGCCACAAAAAAAAAAGAAATAGGAAAAATTTATTTCGTACACACAATCGTACGTAATGAAAATTTTTATATCGCAGAAAAACATACCGAAACGCGTTTCCATTATTGAATATACACCGAAATACGTTTCCCGAACGAGGGAATATGATAACGCAGCATATTCGTTCGATCTGGCGAACGTACGGGTATTTTTCCCCGTACGTACATATGTATGTATGTTTTGTACGAAGCGTATACTGGGACGTATTTAAGGGAAGATCCAGTGACCCAACAAATGGCCTAGGGTAGGGAGAATGAAAAAAAAAAAAAAAAAGAGAGAGCAATGCATACAAATTTATGTTTCAATCCGATACGTATACGTCGGGGCCATTCAGAGAAACACAAGCCGTAAAATATGATTTACAGCATCGATGGCATTTGCATTCTTTTACGTGAACGATGCCATCGGTGCGTGAACTTATATCGAAGACTTGGATACGAAAGGGCAAAAAATTCCGCCGAAATTTTTGTGCATCGTATTTATTATCCATTATACGCACAATCTTTTTCGATCGATCGATTACGCCGAAACGCAAAAAAAATTGCGGTGAAAATCCAATTTAAAACACAATAGCGAATGCGACTGTTTTGTTTGAATATTGAATGTGTAATATGAGCTTAATAATCCATTGAGAGAATTTTACCGTGTCCAATACAAAAGGTTACTGTTACTGATCAAATAACAATTGGTTTATTATTTATTTAAACTTTAATTACGATCGTATCGATATCGCTATTATGACTGGAGTTAGTGCTTGTTTGTTATTGGCTTTTTTATAAATCCTACTATTTAAAGCAAATTACCTAAATTCAAGTGAATGTATTCTATGTAGCAGCTGGATACAAATGAGAGTCATCATTATTACGACTCATTTATAATACTATAACAGAGGAGATATGCACTGCAAATGCGGTGCATATTTTACAGTCTACGAGCTACAGGTGCATCGTTATTCAAAAGTGTCGCAGGAGAATTCTGATTGATGACTTGTGCATTTACATATACATATGTACATATATCTTACACGTACAAATGCGAACGGAGCAAGTACGGTTCAGAAGATTGCATACATTGTTATATCAAAAAAGAATCACGATTTTTCTACATCTGATACAAAATCCTCCTACATTGGGGAATCAGAACTCAGTTAACTGTAAATCTTTGTTGCATTGTGAGTCAGCTTTTTCTAGGGTAGTTCCATCACCTTCCCCCATATATGCCTCCTCGCAACATATGATGACTTTCATGTTCGACTTTGCGGAAAGAAAATCGTCGATACATTCTCTATTATAACGTATAGGTATTTTGTATATGTATATTGTATATATATAGGTACATTCATATATACGCGATATTATTCGAGTATCGGTGAATGATTTACTAGTGGTAGTTTCATCACGTTTCACGCCCATGCGTTTTAAGCGCTGCGCGGTCGCAATTTCTCGTATATACTTTCCGCTGAAAGTCGTAAAATGTATACAGTATAACTAGCAAAGTCTGGAGAGCTTCGTTTCAGCTCCCCAGTGTGCAGAATGGGGATTTAGGGGTGTAGAATGCCGCTATTTTCTTTTTATACATACGTTTACGTTCAAGATTACACTGTCTCGTTTTCACACATTGTTAGTAACATATAGATATATGTACAATAGTCAACTAAAAAAAATGGTATGAAAATATATTAAATTTCAAACAAGGACAACGCAATTTTCAATCATGAATTTGATCCTAGCCAGAAGCACAAAATGCCGCTCAATTATTTATAATAAATTCCACGACACAATAGCGCAAATCTTTTGATAAAAGCGATCCAATTACGGATTTTCTCAGCGCCGTCTTCCCGTTATTTATTAGCGTCGTTAATAATACCTAAAGGTTTACATGATTTTTACGCTTTATCCCAAATTTCAGAAGATGTATCCCATTGGATGAACACGGTAAAATAAAAAAATAAAATAAAACCAATAGTTGGTCGGTGGAAACGTCGGAAACAAATGGACACGGCGGACACACGGGCCAGACCGCAATCAATCACCGAAACAGTGATATGTGGTCCGGCTTGATTGGTTCAATTTACTTTTGTCACTGACCGTACAAATAAACCATCGCTAATTTGTTTAAAACAATGAAAGCCGCATCTGATAAATCTCGTTTAAACGAGTTCAACTTTGGCACTGCTAAAATGGCACGATAGCGAGAAAGTTTACGCGGTCGGCCGACTTTAAAAAAAAGCACACTCGCGCTAAACAGGCTCGTGCTTGAAAAATTGAATTAAAATTGCTCGAGCTCGCGCTCGCTAGCACGGCCGAGCATTTGACAAGTAATTCGCCCGTGTGTAAATATATAATGAGCGAATTTGTACCGGTGTAATTCGCGTGTGTGTATGTTGCGAACAAGTCGTCTTGGGAAAACGCGAGTGAATGCGGATATATGTATGTACATACACTCCTCGTACATTCTGCGTAGGATTTCAACGTCGTGTCGAGTCGAAAAGGGAGAGAAGGGCTCCTACCATACCCTTACCCGGCGAATGCAAGGAGTGGAATTAAATATTCAGGCAACAGAACAATGGAGCTGGTGTATCAAAGCTGCGTAATTAACAGATATTAACAAATCATGCAGCCGTGGCTTGTTGGAGGGCTCGTCTCGCGGGGAAGCTTCGTGGCCACGCGCGTGCCGCAAACCAGATACCATACTCGTATCTGAAAACAATTCCCGTTTAATCTCCGCTAGGGAATACAAATAGGAAATGGATTGTCAAAGCGTTGTATAAATAATAGCCTGGCTATATATACATATGTACATATAATTTAATGACAGAAATCTAGGAAGAAAATCTTCAGCATCACACTCGTTTAACTTTTGAATGTTCATAAGTGCTAACAAAGTCAAATTAGGAGCTTTTATATGTAAAAACTCACAATCGTTCATATCTCATTACAAAATATGATAGAAAAATAAACCTACCGGTTGACTGATTTTAATGATTTATTTTTTCGTGACTAGGTATTGTTTTAATACTAGATTATAATATAACAATATTATGAAGATACCAAATATTTAAAAGTTCGCTAAAAATAAAAATAAAACGAAATCTTGTTCAAGAGTAAACTGTCACTTCTGAAATTTCAGCTTGATAGACTTGATAGTTTCGGAGAAAAAGTTAAAGTTATAAAGTACACAGACATATGTACAGACACACACAGCCATACAGACATTTTTCAGAAATCATGAAAACGTGATCAGGGGGTGATACCTCGAGGTAGAATTTTTGCACGATCAAAATACTTTGTCCGATTAGGATAAATTAAAAATCATCCTAACAAAAATAGTTATACATACGTACGTCCGCAAAGTTAGAAACGTTTAAGCATTCGAAACTGTTTGATTGAAGCAGCAAACGATACAATGCCTTACTAAATATGCCTTTTGGTTAATTTCCGCAACTGTGTTTATTTAAGGCTTTTTCCTAAAATTACCTCTCCTATGATCTTTTATACATACATACATATGTACATATGTACCATGAGATACGAATCCAAATTTATATCTTTCATCAATGGAATTTGAAGAATTGGGTTACCGTGTATACAGTTTTGATGCATTGTTCTAAGATTTTAGTTTCAATTCAGTGTATGAAGTGTATTTCGTTCGCGTGCCAACGTTTCGGAATCGCTGGTTCGATTATCAGCCAGCTCGGCATTGTGTGCGTAACATTTTCACAGTGCAAATTGGATCAGCAAAAGGCGGGCTCGCCGCGTTTTCTATGGCGCAGTCGGGGATATTTGCGATGCCAAATAATTCTAGTGTCTGCATTTTGGGATCGGGACCCGGGGCGGGGTCCTGCATATCCTCGAGATTACACGACGACGTCCTAGCTTGTCGTGTGTAACTTTGATTTCTGGATAATATATCTATAGATGGAGAGAGAGAGAGGAAGGGAGTGAAAAACGCAGGTGTAATGAGAGCAAAAAAAATATATGCACCTACCAAATTACGAGAAGCTTTACTGCAGTGGAAGCGTTTTCATGGTCGCTTTGTTATTACCGAAAACGCATTAAAAAGCTTTCAGAATTTCAACGGAGAGTGGTTTATCGAATATTTACGCAGAACAATGGATGCCTTCATTTTGACGAGCGACAACATCGCAACTTTTACACGCACTGTCCAATCGATCATTTTTTTCCCCCAGTGTCACTTTTGTAACTGAATTTCGTGATAGTGACAATTAAACTACAATTACGCGTATTTTTGTGCTACCATACAAAATAAATCAATTTATAGACAACCCCGTGCAGAGTTAACAGAGTTTGAAATAATAGCGTATAGCAGAATTTTTGAATGAAAAAGGGAAAACTGGGAATAAGAAATGGCCAAAGTTCAGAGATTCCGTCGTATAAATATTATATAGTGCTACAAAAATAGGTCAAGTGGTCTAGGGATTCTGAAAGAAAACCGATATGATATACAGTGTGGATCATAAAAAATGCACAACTTCAAAAAATTTTGACATTACTACAAGTACATATGTATATAAAAGCATCCTTTCTATATAAAATACTATCGTTAAAAGAAAAACAGTTGACGATACAGGTTTTGGTCGAAAACCTATTTTTTGGAAAATAATTCTGTAACAGCTCTCGATATAAGGAGATTATTTCACAATGGAATTGAATATCAAAATTATCATTTGAAATGTATCAAAACACGTAAGTATGTACATAGATACAGTAGTGCGAACTGTACATAGATCATAAAAATTGATCGCGTTACATTACGTATATTGTTTACTGAAACGTCTGAAAATTACTTTTAATATAACTTTACATGAAAACACAGACTTTGAAGAGACTTTGAAGAATAATGTAATTATTTAGTTTTACGACAGAATAATAACAGAGTCTTATTTTAATTTAATTTTTGACTTGTAAGTGTAATTAGTATAATATAATTCCCCGAAATAATAAAACTAGGCAAAACATAATAATATGCATAGACTTAGTATTCATATTTCCACAAACGAGCCACTGGTGGTGCCTAAGTCTAGGGGGTTGAAAAAAGCTCATTTTTGAAATATGATATTTTTCTCGCGTCTGAAATTAATGGCGACATTTCAGTTAGCGTCCTCAGTCAGGGATGGCGAACCGTCGAACTCGAGACAGACGAACGATAAATAAATAAAGCCAATTATGCGCCGAGTGTCAAAAAAGAAACGGAAAAGAAAATACAATATAAATAAAAAATCATATCATTTCTCAAACGGGTCCATTAGACATTGAATGTAAAAAGAAAATGAGATATAAAATTTTCAAAAACGAGAGGCTGTGGGTAAATGTATAGTGAATAGTCATAAATCAAAAGGCACATTCATGAAGTATTTAATGGTGACGTAACGTCACATTCTACCGTTACACAAATCAAAGAGGCGTAATGATCAAAAGTATTTTTTTTACATTTCGCATTCAAATCCGGATATAACGAGCTCATTTTGACTCATTCGTTCGTTGTGGGAAAGTTTCGTTTTTGCTTTTTTTTCTGTTTTAAGTCGATTCGGTTACATGTTGACTCGCAGTAAGCTTTTTACTTTACATATATGAAATTGTTGGAAAATCGCGTTTATCCCAACGAAATCTTGTTCGAGCGAAAGCAATATTTATTTTGCATTAAACAGTAAATACACATTTATATTTTATACAAACATATACATATGTTACAATTTTAAAATGGTTCACCTGTACATTATGTGGGTTTCATAAGTATAGGTAGGTACATGAGAGATCGTTCTGCGAACTTTATTTTGTGATTTTTGTGAGTCAGTGGGACGACTAGGTCGTATAGTTGGATTCGTGTCACGTAACTGCCTTTATGTTGCTGCCCTACGAATTTGTCCGCTTAAACGAAATTATGCCAAATTGAATTCGATAGGTGCTTAACCGGTAAAAGTGGACAGGGTCACCTAACTTAATATATCGGATACATATGGGCGACATTTTTATTTTTAGCCATTCCTCAGAAGAGGACGATTAGATAATCTAGAAATTTTGGAATGACGCTATAGTTTTACAACTTTTGGTCGTACATAAATTTTGCCTCTCCAATTCCATAAATAGTTTTATTTATCCACCACAGTGACGATTCATGAAAAAAAATGGTTTCCCGTTACCTTCTGGAAGGGACAGAAAAATGGTTATCAAATTTCAGACAGGTAAAGTTCAGCTCGTGAATCAAAAGCTTTAACAATAAAGCTACAGGTATCACAAATAATGTGAATAAGATCAGAGAGTTTAGCGTACGGGAAATCTCAGCACAGTAATTGATTACAATAATATTATATTTACCTATTCTGGATGAATACTATTCAACAATTTAATCAAATTCTAAATGCACCTAAAACTGTCTCAATTCAAAGCTAAATTTCCGTATGATTACATTACTTTGTATTCAAACCTGTATCAGCTTTGCCAAATAAGGTACACCGTTGCAAAGCATTGACAAGATGTGGAAAAGATCAGAGAGCTTAGTGTACACGAAAGCTCAGACCGTATTGATTTGAATCAAATACCAAATACATACATAGGCACACAACATTGTCTTATATTGGAATTGAATTTCAGTATGCATTACTTTGTATTTGTAATGTGGAGACGTTTCAACAGTGCTCCACATTGTGTGCATTTTCCGCAGCGGAAAAACCGACACAGCCACGCTTCCCGGTCCACGACGAGCTTCGCTGATTTTTTATAATTAAATTAATAGGAAAGCGCGTCTGCGTCGGTCATTAGCGTAGAAATAAAGTCGTTAGTGACCGGCGTCGGTGGTCATATTTCGGCGTCGCGTGCAAATGGGCGCTCAGAGACGGCGCGCGCATAAACAAGTCGAATCTGAGACTTAATAAATTCATACGCCGTACATCAACTCGGTGTGAGATTTATCACCGTTATTATGTTTAACTTATACGACTGCTTATCAGGCGCAGTTGCTACGGAGGATGCTGCGTTTTCTTCATCGAGCTTTTTGCCGGATATGCTGTGTATTTTTCGAGGTGGTTATTTTTTCAAATTAACGAACCGTACTGCGCACGGTAGACCGAAAACCGGTCGATTTCCTCGTGATTTATCCGTCGCGCTTTCGCATTCCAAGTATGAAAAAGTTTATTGTGCGAATCTCATTAGGGGCATTAGTCGACGTGGTGGCCGTCGCTCCATAAACTACGTAATCGGAAAAGTGGAAAATCGGATTCGGCTCTTCGGATTTGCATAGAAAAGCTAGTTACATACTTAAACTACTGTTGTGCGGCAAAGTTGACTGACGATTTTAATACCAAATACTACATATAAAAATTTAAATTGTTTGGTGTTTTATGTAGGTTAAGAAATATTTTAAGTAGAAAAAGTAAGGTTTTAGTCTATAATACAACTGTCTTGCCACATCTGGTTTATTGTGCCACTGTACTTAATATGTTCAGTGGCCAAGGTTTAGATAAAATGCAAAGGTTACAAAATAGAGCTACGAGAGGTATTTTGAATGTTGGTAGGATAAAAAGTATTAGAAGTATGTTAGATGAATTGGGATGGGTGAGTATTAGAAATTGTTTAAAGTTAAGCACATTGACTTTTGTTTATAAGTTAGATCATAAATTATTTTAAGAATTATATCATTAGAAATAGTGATATCCATAGTTATTGTTCTAGAAATAAGAAACAATTAGTTGTAGGTAGAGTAAGGAAAACAAAAACAGCTGGTGGCGTTTTTTTCAGGGGTGTATTAATGTATAATGCCCTCCTTGAGTGCGTCAAGTCTTCTAAGACCATAGATGCATTCTTGCAAAGTGTGAGGAGACACCTCTGTGAGAGATAGTAGTTATGTATAAGTATAGTGTATAATGTGTAATAAGATTTATGTACATAGTTGTTGTAAATGTGTAATAGATGTATGTTAAATTACCTAATTAGCTAATATTATATAAAATAAAATAAATAAATAAATATATTGTACGAATTTGAAATCATTCAACTGCATATGTACATACATATATGTATGTATAATATTGTATTGTTAAATTATCTCTGAACTAATTTAATTCAAATTTAAGTGCACACACTTGATAACAGTATCCAGTGTCTGTTGAAACATATACCTATACATACATACATACATGGATGAATAGGTATGGGGTATAGGGATATTGCATAGTCAGTGGATCCTTTGAACAAAATTTACGTTATGCATCGAAAACATGGCCAGTGGCCAACGTTAGCGTCCACTGCACCCGTACTTCAATTATAATTATTGCCAATTCCAGTTTTACCATAGCAATTTAAAGCGACTCTTAAGTGCATTTCCGAGTAAAGTAAAAAATAAATAAAAAATTTCTCACACGTACGTATAACGATTATGTTGGATTATTAGATTTGGCATTCCGCGCAAGAAATTCGTTCAAATCTGACGAAATGTAAATTTTCTCGTCTAGGAGATTAATTATGACGGAAAAAAGCCGACTGTTGCCCGAGTCAAAGTTTCCTTTGTTAAAAGCTCTCAAAATGAAAGTTAATATAATCCCTCTTTTACATCTACAACTTCCTTCCCGTTCGTTCTTTCGCTCTTGTCCTCCTCGGGGCAACAGACACGTATGTATGTATGCGTATCTTGTACACGTACACACACACGCGCAAACGCACACACAGCGCACACTTACAACATTAAAAATTTAATTACAGAAAGCTTTTATTTTCCGGAATCGCTCGACTTCACAAGGCTCACTGAGAGTTTTCTTTCGTCAAAGATATTTTGATAATTTGATTTTCCCCGAAGCGTTTTCAATGAAATAAAATTTCAATTGCGCTTTGACGTCTGCGCTTAAAATATGCGGCATAAAATATTTAAGATCCACACCATAATGACAAAGCGAATATAATGATCCCGTATTTATACATACATGCAGTATTTCAAAACTGTACATAAAATAATTTACTTTATATTACACGTTGCCTCTTTACTTTTTGACGGAAAGCAGAATGAATACTATGTGGTACCAATTGTGTACAGAATCTTCTAAAGAACTACACATGTGAGATTTTAAAATCCTGATATAAACGGCCAGTCTGTCTCAAATACAGGTAAGATTTTAATGGTATTAAAATATCATTCAAATCTCGCAAGCAGTTGTAACAATACCGTACCAAGAATTGAACATCAAATCTTCATTCAAGTGTCCAACATTCTATCGGTATAAACTGCTCGACTGCTTATCAATTATCGAAACTAAATATTGAAGAACGATCTGTGCGCAAAGAAAACTCTCGAGAAAAGCTTGCAGCTCGACAAGCGTACGTGGAAAAATACGACGTTTCGCGTCGATAGATAATAGTTTCACAATAAAACTTTTTATTAAAGCCCGTTTGGTCCGAAATGGATTGGTCGGGAAGCTGCGAGAGCCACTGGAAAACTTGCGACACTGAAAATAGATCACCGGAAAAACGGGTAACGTATGGCCGACCGCCCAAGACAATACAAAGTGTCGTCGACGGGCGCCAAAGAAAGTTTCTCCAGGCCCGTGCGAGCAGTTGTTGCCAAATACGTTGACGCCCTGGGGCGCTCACTGTACCCTGTATGTGTGTTTTAGTATTATATTGTAGGTAGTTGTGCGGCCCTGGCGCCAAACTGTCCCGTGTATTCGGCGCGAGCTTTGCGAAATTTATATGTAAGTTTCGGCGTATTCCATTTTACACGACTTTCTATCGAAGATTTATTCTTCGACATTGCGAAAATTGCAAGTATGGATAGTATTATGCTTTGAAATCGGGAATATTGCACACTGGTGCATTGAACAATATCTACAATGACCATTGAACGATGGCGGAAAATTTCAACTCGTGCAGACGGTTAACCTATTGTGAATCCATTATACTCTAAGATATACTTACATACAAGCGACTTGCGTGTGAGTAAATTGAGGTATCTTACCTGCAACAAAAAAGAAACAGTAAAATTAGTAATCAGATAAGTGAAACCAATATATAGCGTAGATAACTTTAAATTTTATTTTATTTCTATAATTACTTCTAATTCAGAAGCTTACGGTTAATTTAGAATAGTGTCAAACTTAAAACAAACATATTAAAACCAATGGAAGTAAAATTCAAGAGTGTTACGCAAGATCCAGTGCACACTGAAAGGTATGGAAAGATGTATACTTAGTATAACAAGAAGAGATCGTATGATGAATATATATGTAGGTAAGAAGCATGACCAAAGTGGCAGATGTAGCGGAACGTGTGAAAAGGTTGAAGAGTCACATAGCGAGAATAATGGATGCCAGATGGACGCGAGAGATACTTGAATAGTACCCGAGAGGATGTGGAAGGCAGCTAGGAAGACCAAGTGGACGATGGACTGACGAATTAAGAAGAACTGTGTGGAGTCAAGTGGATGCAGATTGCTCAAGATAGACATAAATATGTGCATATGTATGTAGAAGAGGATTGGAGAGCAAGAATCCAGCAGTGGATGATGAACGGCAGAAAATGATGATGATGATGATTAAAACCAAAACTTAAGATTTGTTTGCACAGAGGTGTCTTTTTAAAGAATCTGTCAATTGAATTCATTTTTAACGAATGAACTGTCACCTTATTATATTCTTGGACACTTTCGTACCAAACACTCAATCTAATCCGACTCTTAATTGGTTTTCTCTACAACTATGTAATTTATTTTAAATCTTAGTGTTATAATAAATTATGTACATACATCATAGCCACATACAATTAAAATACAATTATAATAACTTACGATCAACACAACTACACATTCTCTCTTACATTCAAGCATTCTAACTGGTTCAATTTTAATATACGTACATATACATTAAATTAAATGACAGGATTTAGTCAACTTTAAGGCTTATTTCATATAAGATTTGAAAATTTTTTAACGTCATACTTTATGATCCATTAAAATAATATATCCAAGGATATGAGCTATGTATGTGTATGTATCTACTTCTATACATAAGTACATATAGGTACATGGATGAGTTAGATATCAAATTTGACATAATAATAATGTACGATTCGGATTATGAACAAAAATTTCTGTCGTTCATATATTCATAAGGCTCAGTAATCTTGAATTTTCCGGCTTTCGCGTTATTAAGTTTAAAGTTGATATCGCGCATACTTACCGACCGAGTTCGCGAGACGACAATTCACCACAACGCCCGCATAACGTGGAGCTTTTCGCCGCTCGAGAAACGTGTATAATATCCCGAGCAAGTTTCGGCTGAAAATTAGCGAATCTCTACAAATGGCGAAATTTAATTTCGCATTCTGTTTCAATGTGGGGGTCACGTGGTGGTGTGTTTAGCGACGAAACGCTCGCGGGCTTTCTCTCTAAGAGTGATATTCCTGCACGAGAGAGAGACGCGTATTTTTTGTAGGAATATCCCTAAGCAATTTCGATGAGCTTTATCCAGAGAAATTTATATGTGCGGCGGATCATCGCAGATCGATCATAATTCGCAGATAAATCATTCGTTTGCGTGGAAGGGACCGTCATTATATGCGATTTAGCATAATTTCTCCATAAATTTTCCCGTGGATTTATGGGTTTTTAACCTGAAATACGTTTTATGATGAATATTACGATCGTGGTGGATCACTCGCTCGTTCCTTCGATTCGATTAATGGGCGTATTTTTTTTTACAACTACTTTCGTTTAAAGTTTTCTTTTTACGCTAAATTGATCCATTCGAGCGATACAATATTAATACGAACTATCGTTTGCAAAACGATGAAAAATTACCTTTAACAAACCGTGATTTATGACTAATGGTTTCGTACAATAGGCAATTTCCAAAACATAAAAATATTCTTACGTATGCAAGACAAATTGAACACTCTTAAAAACAATATCAATTCATCAATCACAAAAAAATTAAATGGCACAATATTAACCACGTTGTCAGATTGATTCGTATCGTACGTTTTGTTTGATTGTATAATTTTTATAAAACCCACTTATGATCAAAATCATCACTCTAAATCAGGCGGTTCCGGAGCCTCGTGCGGCTCTTTGTATGAAAACCAGCGGCTCTCGCTGTCATTCATTTTGCGCGAAACACAAAGCGTTGACACACAATTTACACAAAATCAAAATGAATTCAATTTCTACATATAACTTCATGGCTATAAAAAGCATTAAATCGTTTTACAAAAATACTTTTTTGTAATAAACTGTCGAACATTAAGAAATATCATGAAGATTGCTTCTTTTTTATTTATTTATTTATTTAAGATAGCTTAAAAAGCTAATTACAAACAAACATTAACTTAAAGCTAAACTTACAAAATAAACTTATTATCTATTAGCACTTGAACAAAGGTGCTGTTTTAAGGCTGCCAGGAATCTATCAATTTTATTTATATTTCTAAGAACTTTTGGCAGGCCATTATATTCAACAACAAAATACAAGATACTTCTCCTAGATCGACTTAATTTAAATTTTTTAACTATTAACTTATTATTACCCCTAGTATGTATATATTATACCCTTTTATTAAATATTTAATTTAAAAATATATACTAACATGCACACTTTTAGGGTTTCGTTTACATCCATCCAATTTAATTCATTAAACATACATATATCTTATACTAGTTAATTTTGTGACATTTAAAATACTCCGCTTAACCTATCTTTAATTACCCTATTTACCAAATTTAAAAATGAACCACAATATATAAAACAGCTATCCATTTCATGAATGAGTAACATTAAATTTCATTTTGAATATATAAACCGAAAATAATATATTGCGGTACTGAACTTACTAATTTTTCAAGGTTTTCCCTAATTTGGCTCTTAGCTCGATAAAGCTTCCCGGCCACTGCTCTAAATATATAAACATTATTTTGTATGTTTACACAAACACATCGCTTGCTATTATTATATGCATATACTATAACATTATATAAACATCCAAAGGAAGATCGTCCAGCCTATTGCTTGGAATATCCCACGTTCATCTAATCGTACGAGGGCGTTATTGTTGTTATACAACCGAATGTCGAAAGACGCAAATATCATCCTGTAAGCATAAGCCTATCCTTTCATATGTACATACATAGGTATATATGAGTGCGTGTTCGAAGCAGAGCATACGTTTTAATTGAAAATTGTCTCACTATCAAAACTGTTATGCCCGATTATCCGTCGTCGCGGATATCGGTTCTACGGAACCGAGAAATGAAATCGTATAGCAGACGTGGTATTAGCCGGGTTTGTTGTTTTTGGTCTCGAGGGGAACTCTTAATGGCGGCACTAATGGCGCGTACTGTCGCCTACGCTAAACACACACACACAATATATAAGTATATATACTTATAGGTATATACTACACAATATATAGTACACAGTAGGAAGAGGTGAACATGTGAGTACCCCAATTGGTACCTAGGGGAATACGATTGGACGCGAGCTGGCTGGACGAGATGAGGACTATGTGAAAGCTCACATGTACTTACTTATTGGTCCAATATACAAAGATACACTTGTATGAGCCATTTAACTCACCTTTCAAAATATTATTTACATTTACCTAAATTAAAATTTGCTGTAAATGTGTATTAGCCCTAACTTTAAAATATATATTGTACTATGTTTAGAAAGGGTTCAAAGACGGATTATAAGAAAGCCATCTGAACTTCGACCACTATCCTATATCGAAAGGTTAAAGAAAACGAGTCTCACCTCTCTGAAGATGAGAAGATCGAGAGGCGATCTAATAGTATAAAATAATAAATAATCAATATAAATGTCCAATAAAAAATATCCTCTCATTCAATAAAAATGCCCATCCCAGAGGTCATACCTGAGACTCCTAAAAGACAAGTCTAACAAAATTGTCAGAGACTCATTCTTTTCAAATATAGTTGTTGAAGTTTGGAACCGTCTCCCAAATCAGCTAGTAACTTAAGAAAATATAAATTTCTTTAAAAATCATCTCGACACGTTTTTGAATATAAATAAATTTTTGTAATCGTTCAAATATAAATAACTAAAAAAATAAAAATTGCAATCATCGGCTATGCCGCCTGCCCATGTATTTTAAATAAATAATACTTTCATCTTAAAAATTAACAAAAATTACACCCCGACAAATATGTTAATAACGTGGTGGCTTACAAAAGGAATTACCACTTTGGTTGTCGTAATTTTTTAAAAACCTTATACATACAGACATTTTCCAGAAATCGCCAAAACGTGATCAGGGAACGATACCCGATACAAGCCAGTCAAAATCTCGAAGTCGAATTTTTGCACGGTCACAATACTACGTACATACATATATAAAGTAAAAAGTCATAAATGCTGTAGGTAAGTCCCATACATTTGAATATTTGGTTTTTTGAATCCGAGTTTTCAAACCCCAATTTGCATTGGAGATTCATATATGTACATATGTAAGTAATAATTTAGTCAGCGTTAACTACATATGCAAGTGGTTAATGCGTTAATCACTTAAGTGACGGTCCAGGGTTTGATCAAATGAAAAAATAAGACTTCTTTCGGCTTTATAGCATCAACACTACCGAAAGATCTATTAAAAGGTTTTAGTAAACAGAAATGTTTAATAAACAAACCTTATATAGCATCAAAACGAGGAAAAAAAAAATGTAATTATTTCACTTTAAAATACCGAGAGACAGACCTGAAAAACGTGAACAATTGGGTGTATAATTTTCTAATACAAAGTATTCGACTGGTAACCATTTTGTACGTACGCGTAAATTCGAAACGTTTCGAAGGCAGTTCTCGCTTCGCAGAGTTTTAACGCCTCCCTCCCGTAATTAAAGACACGTTCGTTAATTACCCGCAATGCGCCGTTAAAAACAAGACATTATCCCGGATTCCGGGAAAATGGGCCGTAAAGATGTCGACGGAAGCGCGTGTTGCGCTGCAAAAGCTCTGGTGCGCTTTCGGCAACGACAAAAAATGCATTCAAATGCACCGCGGAATGCGCTTTGCAATCCTCCACCTCCTTCCCCTCGTGGCGTTATTCTCAAATAACGGTAGGCGATTAAGTTTTTACAGCGGCGTTTAAAGTTTTCAACGCTTGCTGCTAATACCGAACCAAATGCTGTTCTAGTTGGTGTGGAGAAAAGAGGAGAAATAATATTAATGAAAAAAATAATAATACGCAGGCTAAAAACTGTACGATGAATTTTGCAGACTTGAGCTTCTTCTGTCAGGAAATGTGTATTTTGCATAATAAGTTGTTGACTATGCGGTTGGAATTAATTCTAGAAAATGTCTACTGAAGAATTCACATCGCACTATAATCAATTTATCTATAATACAATCAACTAAAAAGCTGTAGCGTGTTTTATTACATTTTAAAATAAATTCAATGATTTGTGTGCGTATATAAAAAATTTCATTTTTAATTGAAATTTATCGACACTGTAATGTTTGAGGAAAATTTTCCTAAAACAATTGATCCGACATCAATTTAACGTCAACTTTTAATTGAATTCTATCAATTATTATCAAGTTTTACACGATTGACAACGGCTAAAAGTTTGCGTGGATTAAAAGGCCTCAAATTATTGATAAATTCTCACGACCTCGATTTTACCGAAATTATTTTAAAAGTTTCATAAATAGATTTCAGGTATGTACATATTGAAACACTCCCGTTCCTTCATACATTGACTGTCGTGTTATTAATAATAATTATATTTAAACGCTCGATGTACCTACATACATATATAGGATGTATCATCTAAGACAAAAAGTCTTCACAAAGTGTATTCTTTATTAAGAATTCGAAACGAGAACTTTTTTTTTGTTGTACAACGATGCCTTTGCAAAGTCTCAACAATTTAATTTTACTTTGCCGATGAAAATGTATGATCTTCGGTGAAAGTTTTTCTTTAATAAAAACAAAAAAGGAAAGATTATCCTATATCGTATATGAATAAATATTAAAAATCCAATCTTATTTTTCAATTATACTGTGTATGAAATAAAGTTAAACTTACAAGTCATATAAGAAACTTAACTAAATTCGATGCATTTTCAATTTTTGAATCCCCGTAAGATCTACATAGCTATCACTCCAAGTTAAACTGATTTAAATAAACCTCAGTTAAAAAAAGCAAATTTCAGTCACATTCATCGATCGAGATTTTACCAGTAAAATGCACATTGCAATTTACCTTTCTGACGGATAATATTAATTAAGCAAACTTTTGCATTAAGTTATTAAATTATTAAGTTGCATCTTACAGGACCGCCGTACGAGAACTATAAATATTTCAGAAGTGGTGTATTTCATTAGCGTAAGCGGCTAAGTTACCCGTCTGTAATTACGAGAGATTTTCTTGGCGGGCATGGCGCTAGCAATCGCCGACCGTAGCACGTCCATGATTTATGTTTAATTATTGTGAAAAATTACGCGCTCTTCCATATTTCATCGAGTGTAAAAAGCTCTGGTGGGGGAACGGGAAAGCTCGCTAGACTGTTTGCTTTCCGGTTCCGGTGCCAACTTATTAATTACGGGGACGCCGGATAAATTGGCGCCTCGGCGACAGCGCCGGACCGGCGATTGAGCGATTCGCTCGTCAATTACTTAAATGGCGCCCAGAGGCGTCGTTTTTAAGTCGGCGCCAATTAAACCGGACATCCCGCTCATAATATATTACCCCGTTCGATATTTACGACGTTGAATACCCTCTCACTCGCAAAAAACGGGATAGAGGTAGAGTGGCTCGACCGTGCGTTTCGCTCGTCTCAATTTATAAATACATTTGACTTTTACATTACACAATTATACACCATACTTAATTATAACATTTAAAATTAGGGGGAAAAAAGTATACAAATAAACAAATAATAAGTTAGTAAATTAGAATATAACTCTATGTACAGTTTGGTTACCCTATTATTCTATTCACTCAAATTCTTTAGAAATAATTCAAAATAAATTTTTAATATACATATATTAATTATAAATTCAAGAATTCTTTTGGTGATATGTGTTATGATTCTCTTTTATTTGGCTTGAAAATGAATAAATTGAGTGATAGGAATGTCATAAATGATTTAATCTTTTTTTATAAAGTTGTTAATTCTTTCTTTGATTGTCCTTCTCTTGTTGAGTCTTTTTTGTGTTTAAGAATTCCTACACGAGTTACTCGATCTTAATTTTATATTTGAGTGTGAGAGTAACTCGTGTACCAATTACTACTTGAACTCACCTATTCCTAAGAAGACTGATTAGGCTTGCCAATAATTATAGTTATTTATTAGATTGTTTCTGTATAAATCTTCATTTAGTTAGGCTTTAGCTGATACTTTCTTTTCGTATTTCTTCTTCTTAATTAAAAAGAGAAAAATAATTTTATTATTCTTATTTTTATTTTTAATTTTATTTTTATTTGTACATGTTATTATTTTTATTATATTATATTTAAAAGCCTTTTTTAGGGGTGTAACAAGAATAAACAATATTGTAAGGGTTTAAAAGAATTCTGTAGCGTAATATTTCATATAGCGTTTGAATTAATGTGGACTAAAGAGCCGCAGATTTAATCTCATTAAGGAGTTATTCCTTTTAATTTACACAGAATGATTTATAGTTTCCTTTAAAGGGCGATAGAGAATATATTATGATTCCGGAAATTGACCGTTATCACGTTACACACTTTCAAACATTCCAGACAATTTGCTTAATTTACTCGTGTAATACATTTAAGCAATTAAGTCTGAAAGATGGTTGTGTATTTAATTTAAGCCATGTAAATAATTAAAAAAAAAAACAATATGTTAATATAATAATAATAAACCTATTGATTAAAATTTTAAATTAAAAGGCCTCTTTAACTGATAAAAAATAGACTATGTATGACGCCTTTTTATAATGAATTTCTCGAGTGTATAATCTTATAATCAATATCATTTCGGTTTTTCGACGGGTAGTGAGCTTCCGCGTTCTAATAATAGCAAATCCCATTTCAGGGGCGAAACAAATGATTTAAATTAATTCGTTCGCTGAAATTCGTAAACAACTTGACGTAATTTCGCCTTGGAACGACAATCGTCCGTCAATTGCTCGGCGTGGATCACTTGAGAAATTTCGCAAATTACGCTCTAGCCAGCTGGCTCTCCAGCGTGGTACAGCGATGATAGATGGGCTGATAGACAGTGTCTATCCGTTTTCCGATAGATATTTATTCGAGTTCGAAATTAATTCGAACGATCAGGTGAGAGAGCGAGTGAGGCTGTATTGGTTTGAGTCACTTTGCCTTAAATGCCACCAACCAAACCCATAACCGCTCACCTTTCCAGATACTGTATGTATACATAGTATAGTCAAGCATCGACCTCTAGGTTATTCGAAAAATGAGCTTTTCAAATTGGCACGCAGCAATAAATAACTCCTCCGCTCGGCGCGTTATTTATGGCACTTTCAATGTAAAATAATTTATTATTCAATATGAATCAAATATGTATATTAAGATTTTTTTATTGTTAAATAAGTGTGATTTACACTATGACGTTTTTACAATTGTTTTAAATGTTCTCAGCGTCTTTACTTTGTTGATATTGGTAACGTATATAAGCTATAGATTTTAATAGTATTGGCTCTTTTGATGGTGTAATCTCTGGCGATAGAATAGTAATACATTTGGGCACACCCCAACGTGTACGAGTGATTCCTTGTCATGTACATCATCCAGAACTAGATAGATATTTATTTTGGGGGAAGGCTTTCACTGCCGTCGGGGAAAAACCGGTGTAGGAAATGTCGTTAGGGCGTCTCGCTCGACCGGAGAGTCTTTTTCCCCGTTCCAGTTTTTCCGGAAAAGCTCTCCAGAGACGTAAAAATTTGCTGGTCAAAGTCGCGTCAGCGCACACCATTATCTAGATATATCCTGGGTAGATTTTATCGTCCATTATGTCAATATTTTGTTTAAAGCATTTGTATAACGAAATATCGCGTAACTGTTTGTAATGTTGAAATTAATCAAATGCAAAATGTGTTGTTAAAATACTGAAATTTAATCAAAATTCTATATTGGTTATTGCTGTTACAGGTAGGTAAATGAAAATTGGAGGACGAAATACACGTTATTATATACGCCGTGCAATAAATTTCTCCAACACTTTTACATCGAAATTTTTCTTGCGCATTTTTCACATTTTTAATGAATGTTCAAAGTTATTAAATTTTATGTGGCAATTAAGCGGAATTTAAGACATAATTTCTATTTATTATTGAATAATTATTTCGTAATATCACGCTATTATGCGTGATACGCAAGAATGTTCTGTCGAAATAAGAATGCTAACTCTAAATTTTTCCTCGGCCTTAGCAAATAGGTATTTTATTGATAAAATTTCTTACATTCACGAAAGCGTAACATTTTCATATTAATTTTTTACTTATAAAACATACTTTAAAAGAAAATATTTCCCGTTTAAAAAGTTACACGGATGTTTAATATTTTGTCGCGAAAAAATAAAGCCGCAACAATCTGAGCGAAGCAAAAATTAAGTTCAAAAGAAAATATTGTAAAAATGGGCGTATTTTTCGAAATCGTAGACTGGCACGAAAATGCAGCGCGCGCGGTGAAACTTTTTCGTCAGACAGGCGAGGAAAATTAACAATTATCAGGCGACATGCGCTGACATTTTCCCAAAGCTGGCATGACAAAAGTTTTCCGAATACGTAATGGAAAAACTTGGAGAAAGGGCGCGTCGTTCGGGACACGCGCGCTGGATTCGACCATCGTCCGACGAGAGTTTTCCGATGCGGCTTTTCTCGAAGGTCCTCCGCGTCGGAAAATTCCCGACGAAATGACTTTTGCCACGCGCAATATCAGCACCCTTTAATCGGTGTCTCAGTTTCAAAATCTTCCGAACCGAATCTATTTAATTTATCGAGAAAGTTCGAAAAACGGTACGGGAATGTTAATTAAATTTCTGCATTTGAATATATGAATTATAATATCTATATAAAGCGGCCTTTCTTTAAAAGAGCCGTTCACGTCTTATGCGAAAGTCTTATTTCATATTGATTTTTACGACTTTCAATGTATTAAAATAGCAAATAAAATTCAAATAATATTTAAGTTGAGTTGGAAAAACTGAATTAATTTTATGACCAACCCAACACAAGCACCATTTTGTATATTATAATTTAATACTAAGCAAACATAAGAAAATGGATATAGACATTTAACGATTCATACTACATATTAGTATTACTACATATTACTATAGTAAATATGGATATATTTTCCTTAAATTATAGTCACGTGCGGAATTGAATTTGTTATAAAAATTAAGGTTTCTGCAGAAAGTTGCAACAATCTACCCACGTGTCGTGATCATATTCATTCTTCAGCACATTTCCACCGTTCGCAATAACTTACAATTTTTTTTGCCGCCATACCAGATCATCGTATTCGCACGAATCAGATTTCTTATGAATACAGCAAAGAAACCCTCTCCTTCGGGAGATGATTTACGACCGGGAAAAACGGGGAACGGGACGAGCACGCACACGTTGTCCGAAAGAAAACCCTTTCCCTTTCGCTTCGAAAAGACGCTAAAGCTTTCACCGTTTAATTTCTCATTATTCGACGTCGAAATAATTATCCCTGGAGCTGATTCCTTCGAAGGGATTAATTTAACACGTTCACTTTCGGTATCTCCGGGCCGGATCACACACTCGAAGATTAGATACAAAGGCGTTAATTCCTCTTTATTCGAGGTGGGGGGCCGTAGGGATCCTGAGGGGAAAGGGGGGGGGGGAAGAGTGGGCTTAAAGTTTTATCTCTAGGGTCCCTAAAAGACGGAGACCCGGGGACCCAAATAATTGGAAGCCATATCCGATTGTCTTTTCCAATTACGCCGTATAAAACGTAAGTCGTCTCTTACCTTTTTATGACCCGAATCAACCCGACGCGGCCGGCAGTTAAAAGAGCTCCTCTCGGATGTAAACTCGCACAGTTTATTTTATTCATGCCGAAGGGAGAAAAAAAAAAAAAAAAAAAAAAGGAAAAAAGAGAAGCGAGAAAGGACGACGCGAAGGATGAGTGAAACACGAAAATCGCGTAAATGAGTGATCCCGAGAAAAGAGCCGAGTCAGGAGATATATATTTATAGTTAGTTGCCCTTTGATATTATTATAAAAACATGAATGTCGAATTATTTAAAAATACATCCATTTCATAAGAATAAATCATAAATATCCTTCTAAGGAAATATAAGTATTTGCATTGGATATATGTATGACTCTTTTGTTAGAAAGAATATCGACAAAAAAGTCTGCAAACTGCTCCTGGAAATCTAAAATCTGCACCAAATCATATCTAAATCTCAATCTACAGCTATAATTATAAATATATTCTTTTAGTGCCATGTGTTGTTCAATACGTAGGCGACCATTTATATTATTTCCTCCTTAGCCGCCACATCCCGCCAATGTCCTTTATCTCCGTCTATTGGCGGATGTTGATCGGCCAAGAATATCGCTTTCGTCCGATTCCTCTTTTCCCTTCGATTTTTCCTTTCATTATATCTCTGGAACGAGTATCTTTCTCCCTTTATTATGTGACCAAAATAGGCTATTATTCGCTTTTCGATTTTGCTGAATAATTCCTGACTCTTTAAGGCAGCCCTCTAAAAAATGTCTGTATTACTAACATGATCCATCGAAGATACACAAAACATGCGGCGCAGCGTCCTCATTACGAAAGCTTCGAGTATATGTATGTATGTATGTATATATGGACGTTACTGTATGAGTTCAAGCCTCCATTCCGTAAAGAAGCAGAGGCCACACAGTATTTTATCATTTTATATTTCAGTTTAAAATTATTGAGATGATAATAACATAAAAGTTGTCTCATTTTATTGAATGCATATCTGACTTGTTCAATTGTACATCTGATTTCTTTCAGGATCCCATTTATCGTTTATTAAGCAGCCCAAGTATTTGGATGTATTATATACATATTACCTTTTTAACTTCCTCTCTAACAATGTAAATATGGAAGTTATTAAAATCTTCTCTACTGATACACATACATTTAGTTTTGTTGGTGTTGATTTTGCAACCTGTTTACCGCCTTCAAATATTATACAATTTAAAACGAATAATTATTGTATTTTAAAATTTGTACAATATATTATTACTTTCGAAATAGCTCGCTATGAGTAAATGAAATTCAATACTCGTTTTTATAATTCAGACAGCATATACCTACTATAATTAAGCAATTTCTTAGGAAACTTTTATGATCTCAGAATTGTATGCAAATTTTTAACAACGTTACAATTATTTTCTTTAAAATTATACGACGGTGTAGTATTGTAAGTAATGGAACGTTAATTGACGGATTATATTTCAGCAATTAAATAATTTTGCATATTCGAAATTATGCGTCGTTGGGAAAAAATAAATAATAATCGGATACATTTAAACGCGCCTAATCGTAGTGAAAAAAGGGACGACAATAAGTAACGACCGCGTTCGCCCAAACTTAATTATTTCTTTTAACCCTTTGCGCCCGGTGGACAAGATGACTGAAACCGTCGCGTCGCGTCGGGGAGAAATTCAATTTCGTCGTCGAGCGTAACTTCTCATCAGCGCTTTCCGGGGGAATTGGCAAATGAAAGAATTAGTCTTTCTCTCTCTCAATTCCAGAACCTCCCCATGGGAATGCTATCCATTGCCGCTTTTTTGCTTCGGTATATGAGAGGGGGTTTGGCCGTTATGAAAAGTGACAGGGTGTCCCGGGAAACGAATAGGGGTTGTGTAGGACTCGCGAGCCTCGAACCTCTCGAACGCAATAACTAGTTTTCAAAGATTCCGAAACTTGTGCGAATCGTCGCAACTTCGGACATTAACATGTTGAATAATCTTAATGGCGAGGCGTGCCATGCGAATCCGGAACGTAATATCCCAACGGAGAGGAAAAAAGTTACCATTGAAGGTCTTTCCAAGAAGAAAGCATCGAATGATTAAACTAAAACAAAAGTCCGAAATCAAATCCAGTACAAAATTCAATTCATAATTGTTAATATTCAAATTAATACTGCAGATCTACTTTCTAATGGTGCCTATTTAGAGGCTTTTGACTGTCATGGGCAGGGTTGCCAGACGTGCCGATTTGAGCGGGACTCTCCCGAGTTCAACAGACAAATCCCGAGTCCCGCATTAAAAACCCCGATTTAATAAAAATTGTATAAATGTAGAAAAATGTAGTTAAAGAGGCTCGCTTAATTTTGACCTTCTATATGAAGATGTCTGTTTATTAAACAAATTTATATTGAATATGACTGAAGCAAACGAAAAAAAAACAATAGATGAGAAATGGATAATATTTTTTAAAGATCATCCCGCTTACAATAGTTTGTATAAAATCGTGGCTCACATACGTTCTACATTCCAATGCAATTTGCGAAAGATAATTTAGTGTAACTAGTGCAACTAGGAGAAAGGAGAGAAACAAATTATTGCTAAAAACTGTGAAGCTGAATAAATTTTTAACCACAATTATAATGACTTATATAACAAGCTAATAGACCCCTCCGAAAAATACTTCGAAATGGTGACTGTGCCGATCTGTGATTATGGAAATCTGGCAACCCTGGTCATAGGCCGCAGACTGGTCTCACCTGGAATCAGTTTGATCGCGCAGTCTGCTGTGGATTTAATTTTACACCATTCACTAAACAGTTCTTATTCGAGATAGTATAGTGCGTGCACGCCATTTTGGCCCATCTATCAAAAAAAACCTAGACTCCCAACCGAATTTTTGATTGCATGTCTATAAATTCAGAAATAAACGGTATATTATTGTCTCACAGTCAAAAAATTGCACGTTCGTGTAAAATATGGATTGCGAACTCGCCCATTCATTCACAGTTGATGCAGTTTGTGTCACAGAACTGTAAGTGAATGGTGAACAGCGACATACAGGCCACCGCATTTCAGACCGAATCTGAGACGTTAACTGTAACTACTTAAGCTCCAACAGGACTTGTAGTGTTCTTTCGTGTAATATTCAAAGTTTTGTTTAGATCAGCGATCGCCAACCTTTCGGACCTCACGGACCACTAAACTCAAAATCTCGAATCCCGCGGACCACTACCATGATGTTTTCCATAAAAGTAACATTCTAAATATGAAATAGTAATTACACTTGTATTCACACTCCAAGTTAATTGCAAAAAGTTGAATATCACCTTATAATGATAGAAAAAAAAAACAGCCAAAACGTATGGATGTGAAACTTGGATGCTAAATTCAAGAATGCTACGTAAGATCCAGTGCACACAGAGAAGCATGGAATGATGTATTTTTGAACAAGAAGAGATCGTAAGAGGAATACATGGATAAGAAGTATGACCAAAATGGTAGATATTGTGGCAGAACGTGTGAAAAAGTAAAGTTGATGTGGCAATGGGCTGGACACATAGCGAGAAGGATGGATGGCAGATGGACGCGAGAAATACTGGAATGGTATCCGAGAGGATGTGAATGAAAACGAGGTAGACCGAGTGGACGATGGAATGAGATTGGAGAGGCTTTTATCCAGCAGTGGATGGTGAACGACTGAAAATGATGAAGATTATGAAAAATGCGGACCACTAAAATTCTCTCGTGGACCACCGGTTGACGACTGCTGGCTTAGATGACTATAACCAATGACAAATAGAGTATTGCCAGATAAGAACAAGTATCACTGTATGCATCCGGGTAATGTCAGGTACTTGTTAAACAAGCGATTGTTAAAGTTGTATGATGCGGAGAACAAAAACAACCAACGATGGAAGCGTCCATCGTAATTCGTGCGTTTGTTCGCGACGAAGCTGCGCGCGCTCATTCCATTGTCGATTCTCGTTCGCATATGAAATGGAATGAGTTTTTGTCAGCCGATTGGCTATTTTGAAACTGAATTGGCCATATTTTGGCCACAATTGTGCAGCGGCGTCGCGCAAATTGAATGTGTTCGAACAACGGGGGCTAGGGCGAAACAATAGGAGATTGGGGGGTTGTGCACGTGTTACCAGAAGGGGTGTGGTTCACCACCCTCATACCCACTGACCGCTGGCTGTGGTACACTTTACCAACGTTTCAGAACACACATTTTCACCTACACCCTCTACGGCAAGTGATTACTATAATTTCAGCCCCCATACTGTGGACAATACGGTGGCACGTGATGCTCAAACATAATACGCCCTATGTACATACATATATGGAACAATCTTAGATATGGGAGAAATTATTCAAGGTTAGCTTAGTGAGATGAAGAAGAATCAAAGGAAAGTGTACTTGAAGGCGAAAAATTTTTCTGATACACAATGGCATGAAAGTAATAAAAGGCTTCGAAGTAACAATAAGATAACTGGGGCCCCATTTACAGAATGAAAGATTGCCACGGTGACTGCAAAATTGTCTGACGGCATTCGAGATATAAAAAAGCACAAAAGCTGCCTAAGCTTTGCCCTGATATAAAAAGACTTAACGGAGTGCGGCGACCACCAGTCTACGAAAGAGATTATGAGGGGAAAAGCTTGAGCTACTCTTAAGAAACCTTCAAAGGGAAATGATACAGGTCAACTACGTATAACACACAGGGGCATGAATTTTCTCAGTGTATTTCGTAGACATTCCTCGTAATGAATTTATAATAGCGGGGTTCGTGGTGAATTTATGCTCGTAGACGTTCTCAACAATGCAACCGACGCGAAAAGTTAGTTTTTACTATAGAACATTTGAAGGCAAACGCATTCGCGGCGAAAGTCCGTTCGTCGAGCTTTTATGGGGCACAAAGGGGAGCTTTTCGTCCTCGGCATGCATTTTTATATTCATTTAGAGTGAGATGGAGAACATCTTACGGTTTTTTAAAATGGAGATCCTCTCTATGTCTTCCTTGCCGTTTATATCTTCTACCTTTTCATGTAAAAAAAGCCCATTGTTGTTGAATGAATGTCATTTCATTTTTATACAACTGAGAAGCTTTTGAATATACATTTCATAGGTATACTATCAAAGGGATGAAAATTCGCCAAAGATAGACAGATGGTGTTTAATGCCATCGGATGAATGTTTGTCATTACTTTTAGAAATCAAAAGCGCAAGACGATGTTGTCCAAAAACATTTTAACGAAAAAGTCACAATTTTAATCAACTAAAAACTATATGTCTTGAAATGGTCGGACTCCTTGTTTCTAAGTTAATTTAAAAAAAATTACAACATTTGATAAACTATCAACAAAATATATAATTTGAATTTGAATTTTTTGAAGTTGGAATACCAGCAAAACCTTTATTCTTAAACTACAAATCAAATTATAAAATTTACTTTGAATATATTCCTGCATATTAATTTCCATTTCTGAAAGAGAAGTGTTCTACGATGCATCATGCTAATTATGTACAGTAATTCAACTCGAGTTCAACATGTGTTCAAGATCGTGTCGAAATGACTAAACTATTAAAGAGGAACTACATAGAATGTAGTTAAGAAATTTCCAATGTATGTATGTATAGTTTCATATGAGAAAATTCATACAGTAGCATCGAAATATCGTGCGGGATTTTACGCGAGAAAATTGAAATTCCTGAGGTTTTCATGCAACGAAATATTATACATGAAAATATTCAATGGAAATGAAATAATAAAAAATGAATACAACCTATACTGTATTACTTTATCGAAATTTACATATTCGATTTAAGGAAATGTAAGTCTTGCGATTTACTCTGCAATAGAAGACGAATTTTTCAAATGTTGGCGCATATCGCTGTTGATACTTTATTATTGAGAAGTTATCTTTGACCAAAGCTTTGAAGCAAATCTCCCTTGCAATAAATCACCACAGGATTGCAATAAACCCTTCACGTCAAGGAATCAATTCCGGCGGTTGCGAAAAACTCGCGGAATGCTGGAATTATAGATAAAAGCATAATCCGTTTGGAATGCTCGTCGAGATAAAAGAACGCTGCTTCCAAAATACCAAAACGATAACGATCCGTAGAGACTTTAATGTTCTATTGTACAATATTTTCTTTTTGTTATATACACTTATACAAAATTTTCAATCATAATTTCAATCAATACATTTGCACACAACGAAAACGTAAGATGTTTGCGGTTTTATTTTCGCATTGTTTGTAGACGAACGAGACGGCGAAAATTTCATATACATACTGTGTACGCTCTCGAGGGTGAAACACTGCCATAATTTAATTCAAACCAACCCCTCTTTGAAGTCGAAATCCGGATGACCATTTAGAGCAGCCGCACTCTGAACGTCATAAGGCGAAACAAACTATTTGATACTGTCCTATATAGTTTCAACACTTTAAAACCACTCCGAAGTGTTAAACAAATAACAACTATCCATATTACGTATGTAGGGTAAGAGCTTATGAAAATATATGTATGTATACTTGAATTGAATAAAGATAAAAATTCATTGAATTTTTTTATGACAGAAAAGTTCAATGTATCGAATGAATATCTATGATATGAATAGTATTCAAGGAGCGCCATCGTGAATCTCCTCTACGCAGACATGAAGCCATCAATTATTATTAACTATGAATAAATACCAAAGGGATGGAAATAGGTGGGGTAAGAAAAATATGCTTGGTTAAAATCACGCATTAATATGTCGTTTGTAAGAGTCTGTCTGAAAAATTGTGAATGTCACAAGGGGGCCCCGGACGAGCGCGACCCTAATGGAGTCTGCCGCTTCTGGACCGGAATTTTGATGCGACCGATCGCTTTTTGAGCCCTGGAGCCCTTCGTGTAGTATTCCCCTTCCATGCTAAAATGATACTTTTGGCACCAAATATGATAAAATCGAAAATATCGTGCGGGACAAGAGCGCGAGCGCGCGTCCTGTCCATACATCATTCGTCACATTGGAATGGCTCTCACGACATGGGAACGTTTATAAACACAAAATCAGTTCAACATCACACAAAAAACGTTCCGAATTTAACTCAGAAATATTTACCAACTCACAATGCTATTTTCTGCAATATATATCAAAAGGTAAAGATGAGGGAATTGGTGTTTATTTAATTAAGAGTGAATCATGTCCCTTGGTATTTCAGTTGAAAACGTGGGACGAAATACATAGTGTGAACCATTACTGAATGTGTTTATGTGTGTGTGTGTTTATTTCTCATGGGATGGGGTAGATGGTGTGTGGAGAAATACACTACATGGCATTCCCGTTGCACGGTTTAATAAAATAATCTCGGTGCAGTGTGCAGTTGCAACGTGCACACATAAGCCAAAATCGTGCAAATACACATGTCCAATTCCAACGACGCGCATACAAATATGCTTAGATACCAAAGTTTGAGATGCGCTGGGTTGTATTATGAGGGCGACATTAGTCATAATCATTTTGCACTGAAGATTTCATACGATTCTCGTTGATCAAAGACAATGAAATTTTCAACAATATTTACAAACCATTTCAGGCAATAGTTTTTTTCACGAACTTTGTAACGAATCGTAAATATAGATTTTTTCTATGGAGTAATTTCTATTGACATGTTTATAGAGTAGCTTGAAAAACTTAAAGTATCACACCATAAATTGTACGGCATTGAATTTATTATGTTTGATATTCAAACAAAAAGTGCAAGTTTGTGTAAAATCAAAAAAAAAAAGTGTCGTTAAGAGTGTGTTCGTGGCAAATTTATGGAGGTTTATTAAGCGGAAGCTCGTTCGTGTGTTGGTTCACCAATTGATAATAGGAACTAGAAGAGCCATCCATTTCCCTTCGAAGCACAATCACCCCATAAAAGAAGCTATAAAAATAGCAGTTCAATGTAAACATTTTGAAACTATTTTGTACACAATAAAATAGATAATCTTTCACGCATATAAAAATCGGTAAATAAAACGAAAATATTACGCCAAAGTACAATGTACGTATTTAGAGCCAGACTGTGTAACGCTAAAAATTGAGATTTCGCACCAAAGAAAAGCTCGACTATGAGAAGGGTGGGTGTGAGATGTGTGAAATTGGGCGAAAATCTCCAGCCGAAACTTACGAGGTTTTTCCCCACCTTTCCCGATTTAGTTTCGTGGGTTTTTCCGACGAATATTTCGGTAGCGTGACGTCACCGGGTGCATCAAATTGCACCGGAAGTGCACGTTGACGCGCTTGGATACATCGCCGGAAATTAGACGCGTTCTCCTCGTTGGCCATTCCGTCGTCCCCGTCACATCACATCAATTATTGTTTACGGTTTTGGAAACCAAACACAATTACATATGTATATTCCATATGTACGACAAACAATCTGCTGAACAACGTCAAAGAGCAAGAGATGTAACGAGAGCTCTGTAATAATTGTGCGGATCCTAGAGGACATACAGGAATTATAATACATAACATACTACTATGTATAACATATCTATGATATGAATACATACAACGCGATTCATACCTAGGGTACATATTGCAATATATGATGGGCAAACAAGTCTACTATATGAATATATATTAGTGTAAGTGTTTGTCTGCCTGCCTGGGTCACCGCAGTCACGCTAACATTGCCAAAATAATAAAATAATTTTTTTTTTTAGTGTATTGGCAACAAGCTGCTATCTATCAAAGCTGGTTCAAGTCGACAACTTGATTTTATGGTCGTACATCCATTCAATCAACAGTAGATTTTTTCACGCATTGTCATACGGGCTACGGGCTGTACTGTTATTGTATAAAAAACAGCCTACATGGGTGGGTGGCGGGGTTAAAATCCACCGTCATATGACGGGCAAACTGGCTAGTAATAATATAAAGTCCATAAAATCATAGTTATTGAGCTATACATATTACATAATCATACTTGTTTTGTTAGCTGTTTTATGGAACCTATGTATAAGCAAATTGTACCTACATATGTATGTATGTATGTACATACATATGTATGTGTTACGCCGAATCTGCAAAAAATTGCCTAATTCATGAAAAGTGCAAGTCCGTTGCTTAATTCATGAATTAGGCAAATTATCTACCGAGTGCGTGAATTGGGCATGAATTGTTTTGCTTATTTCATGCATTGAGCATAGAAGATAGTAGCGCTCCGGTGGTGTTTTTTTGCAACTAAACCAAATGTCATTTGATCATATAAAAATATATCAATCATTAACTACATACAATGACGTTCATTTCCATTTACTATGCCAAAAAAGTCTAGAACTATAATATGACGACGTGCGAATTTTATTAAAGGTTTATTTATCAAATAAATAAAAATATTTCCATCTTTTACGTGTTTATTAATATAAAAACAGCGCTCGAATTGGATTGGAGCTCAAGTAGTTCTTAACCTCCAAATTATATGCATCATTGTAAATTGCAAATTTACTAAAACGCATTCAGTAACTTTACTAAAACTGTTACATGTCCAATCTACATACATATGTATGACACAACCTAAGTCCTAGACTGTCCCGCATCTTAATAATACATATATAATCAAGCTAAATTTGACATACGTATCAAAATTACCTCGGCAAATAATTTGCCTAATTCATGAATTAAGCAACGGGCTTGCACTTTTCATGAATTAGGTAATTTTTTGCCGATTTCATGTAATTAGCAATTTCACGGATTCGGCGTAACACATGTACATACATACATATATAATTGTTATAAAGGGTGAACTTATTCCACTTTGACATTTATCTTTAGTCAAAAATCATTTAATGACATCATTGCATTAACATAAATGAGAAAATCTAACACTATTTCTCTTCAGAGTTATATTCAATATTCAAATGAAAGTCGAAAATATAATATGAAAAAAAGTCTGAACGTGATTTATGAACTTTATCATTTAAAAACAAATTATTTTCAAACTCATCAGAAGTATTTCGCATTACGCTTTTGATGAAAGGGACTCGGGGTCGATTTCTCGACCCCACATTTTTCTCTTCAGCGTTAAAAATTAAATAGAAGTTTTATTAGATGTCGAGTTTAAATAATGCGCTTTGATTAAAAGTTCATCATTCGTCTCGAATGTTTGGCTGTGTTTGCTTGGCCAATGTGTAAAAGTAAGGAGGTGCTTCTCGCCCACCCCCAAAGCCCTCTACTTGTCCACCTCATTTTTATCAAGATGTCGCCGAGACCCTCCCTCTAGCCCTCTCTCGGTCCCTAGTCATTATGGCGGTATATGTAACGATGCCGCATAACTTTCTCTCTCGAATGGGGTGAAAAAAACTTTTTTCGCACCCTAATTCTCCAATCCCCGACGGGGTTCGAGGTTCAGGGGTTGGAAAGGTATCCGGGCCTAGAAGGCCGCGTCCGGAAACGAAGCCCGAAATAAAAGGTGAAGCCCGCATTTACATACTTGATTGAAAAGGAAATGTTTTCGCATTTTTTCACTCTAACCGTACGTACACAGTTTTTTTTTTGTCCGCATTTAATATTTATGGGCGCCGAGCTGATAATCCGCGCCGGTATCGAATTTTTAATTAAAGGCTTTCTCCTCTCACCTGGAGCCGCTCAGCAGTTAATTGTTTTAACGAATTAAAATGATAATCAAGTGCCGCAAAAATGAACGTTGTGATTTTTTTCCGGGTTTTTTTTCATTATGTACAACGAAACGCAAAGGCCTAATCTGATGTTAAAAAATGTAAAAATATTCGCTCAAGTTGCGGCCCCTCGAGTGTTAACTTTTGCTTTGAACGACGATCCTCAAGTTTATTAACGCACAAAAGCCGAATGAATTTTTTTTCAATTTGTATTTACTAGATACGTGCAGGAACCTTAACAAAATCATCACATCTCCGTACACCTTTAATTCCAGCTTAATACCGTAATTTTATATGATACAATTTGTACAAACGATACATTTCTCATATCAAAAGCTATAAACGTTCAAGTAGAAATGTCACATTAAGTCGAAAGCTTGTAGTTTGTACAATAGGTCCACGGGTGCCCAACCGGTTGATCGCGAATGCGATTTTGCTTTGTGAGTTTTGAAATGAATATTCCGTTTTTTAAATTTTCTACAATGGTTCAATTTTATTAATGCCAATGACTAAACAAACGGTCTTCCTGGGCTCGTGTTTATCTGTTAACGAAAAAGATTAGTGGTTAAAGGAAGGATCGTTATTTTTTCGGTTCCATGACAAAAGAGAACAAGACAAAACAGAACGCGACAAAAGAGAACAGGACAAAACAGACAAGCGATAAAGAGAACAGGACAAAACAGAAAAGCGATAAAGAGAACAGTGACAAAACAGAACAGTGGAAAAATAAAATATTTATTTTTCTCACATAAAAGAAAATATTATAAAATATACAATATGTATAACAAAACGATGACAAAACAAAACAGTGGAAAAATAATTTTTTTTTTTTTCGTGCACCTATCTCGATCTTGTCGTATCTATTTATTAATTAAATACATATAAAACAAAATATAAAAAAAAAAATTATAAAAATATATAAATATATAAAAGCATCCTGTCGAGGGTATCGGACGGTGGTAGATGTGACAAATTTATCAGGGCATTTAAATTAACTGCGATGATTTTTTTTTATGGCTTGACATTGCATAAGTATTTAATATTTAACATTTTTTTTATGTGGTTAAAGAAACCTTTCTTTTATTTATATGCATACCTACATACATATATAATAAAATATTATATTTTTTGATTAAATGTTAATATATTTTTTTTTTAAGAATTTTGAAATACATATATATGTATGTATGTATGTATATGGGAAAATCGGACGAAATCCAATTCGAACTAATTCGTGCATACATACATATGTATGTATATCGTATATAAACACGGAATTTACAAAACATGACAAAACTGAAAAGTAGAAAAATAAAATTTTTAAATGCCCCGATAAATTTGTCACATCTACCACGGTCCGATACCCTCGACAGGACACTTTTATATATTTATATATTTTTATAATTTTTTTTATATTTTGTTTTATATGTATTTAATTAATAAATAGATACGACATATCGAGATACATACGAAAAAAAAAATTTTTTTTCCACTGTTTTGTTTTGTCATCGTTTTGTTATACATATTGTATATTTATATATTTTTATAATATTTATAATATTTTCTTTTATATGTATGTGATTAATAAATAGATTCGACAAAAATAAATATTTTATTTTTCCACTGTTCTGTTTTGTCACTGTTCTCTTTATCGCTTTTCTGTTTTGTCCTGTTCTCTTTTGTCGTGTTCTGTTTTTTCTTGTTCTCTTTTGTCGCGTTCTGTTTTGTCTTGTTCTCTTTGGTCCGGTTACCATTTTTTCGTGGTATGCATTTAATCATTGTTTAATCATTGGTTCTCAGGCACATAGCTAGTTTGTCAAAAGAAGTCAAGAGGATTTCTTGGAACGTTTAACATCTGCTCTATTGCGATACTGCACAATTTCTTTGAAATTGCTAATCCAAAACATGTGTTCTTATGAGAAACTATATTTAAATGACTGCATTCAGCAATGCGGACACGTTTGACTGAATCGATCACCTTGATGACTGTTTCCGTGCTACTACATGTAATTATTAACCTAATAAAACTCTTATTAGTATATTATATCTGGACCTTAACCTATATTCTTGCATAGAAGTTGATCGCCAGGAAAATTAAACTAATAAAGTAGTTCTCAAACTGGAAAAGGTTGAGCACCATTTCTGTGGGTAGTTAAATAAAAAAAAAATGAAAACTATACAAATACTATAAAATATTATATTGAATGTTTCTAATAAGTAATAAGGTCATATGTACATAGATGTGTCCAGGAAATTTTCATTGCATTGTTTACCGTTTGTTTGACGTAAATAATGGCGTAAATACACACAGTAGCACTGACGAAGAAAAGGTCACAGGTTCTCAAATTAAAAACAAAGTGAGACCGAGACGGACAGAAAGCGAGAAATGACTAATGACAGCGCATTCCCTTTACGATTCGACTGAGAAAAATTCCAATGGAAATAAATCAGGGCCGGCAAACAAAAGGAAAACAAATGAATTTATTCAACGCCTAAGAAACCGGGTCCAGATGTCTGTATTCCCATAACGTTTTCCCTTTTAAAATAATTCGTTCGCAGTCGAAAAAGAGCCTCTCTCTCTTCTTCTCCTCCTCTATGCCTCTGTTGGCAATCGCCTCACGAAACAAAACGCCTTTTTTCTTCAGCGGATGCTTGTCTTTGCGTAATTTATGTGCCGAGCTGTGTCAGGTGAAAATTTTTATTTATTCGGCCGACGTAGTAAGCACTGATAAATTAACAAAATTAGGCAAAAGCGCACTCGCACAAGATTTTCCTTTGAATAATCAATTCACCGAATTAAATCCCCCAATCTATTATATTTTTCATACAAAACACTTCCATAGAAGGTACTGACGCTGGAATTAAAATAGTATATACAAGTCGTGTGTTGGACTAATAAAGAATTAAAGTGCGAGCGTATTATTCCCCGATGACTATCTTTCACTAGTGCGAGCGCCTTACAGACACTTTCACCGTATTTTAATCTAAGTTTCACGTGAAAAATAGTCGTTAATTCTAGCTGAACGTCTCAATGGACAGGACACTGTCCTGTACGTAGGTACGCTTCGAGGTGTTGCATAAAACGGGCTAAAGAGGAGCGATACGGTCGACTAGGTGTGCAAGATCACCACGCCACCCAGCTACATAATGTGCCAATAAATCTTACCCAGAAGATAGTATCAGACGAAGGGTGGGTGTATGTATGTGTGCGAGTGAGGTGGGTCGAAAGTCCGACCCCTTTCAACGGCACATCCCCTAGTCCGGCCGTAAAAGTGGTCGTAAGCAAAAAAAAACAGAGGGCACACACGCAAAAAAAAAAAAAACGAAGAGATTATTGAACATTATAAACTGGTGTTCGCGAAAATATCACCGTGCGTTTAGGGATGGGAATAGGGGCTATCGCGACCCGAAAGCATTTCAACGCTCGAATAATTCAGTTTGATATTTTAGAAGATAACTAGCTACTATAAAAGCGCTCGTGAATTACGAGCTTCGAAACTTTCAGCGCGAAGGGTGGGGTTTGCATGGAAAGAGCTTGGGGGAGGTTGGAGCTTTCACGGAATACTCAAAGTGCAGGAAGCTAAGTCCGCGTTTCCGAGCGGAAATGTTCATCAAGCTCTCCATAAGGATTCGCTCTCGCAGGATTAGGTGCACTTTTCAGTTTCGGCGCAGATTGGCGTAGTCGGCTGGCTTGATTAGTTTTCACACCAATGCCTGACGGAGAGATTCCAACTTTGAAAGTCGACTTGAACCACTCAATCGTAGGTGCTTCGAACTACTACAGATTCTTCTTATATGGCGTACTTGATATTAAGCATGATCTCTTTACATGTTGACCAACCTCTTGCATATTGTAGCAATAAGTAAAATGGATTTTGATCAACACTCTTGCTTCAAGCTTGCCAGTAGCTATGTACCTACACATATCTAAAGCTTGTCGGTACAAGAAAACCTACCAAAATTTTAATAATTCTTTTGACCTTTTTATTCAAGAATTGTCAAAAATAAATAGGGGTAGTATGAAAATATTAGCGTATAGATATTTTGCACCCGAGGGGCGTTTTCGTTTTACGATCAATTTTGAGGCTTAGTGGAAGATAACAAGCGAGGGAATGTGCAACTTTTGCATAAAACTTTTTTGAGCGTTTGAGTATGGTGGGGTCGGGGGAGTGGTGCGGACCGTAGGTTTATCTCCCCTGCACTAAACCAAGATAGCGGCGAATTTATTTGACGCGTCCGAAAAAGACGAAGCGCTGAAAGAGACCACTTACTTACTTGTACCGCGAACGGTGCAGTCTCTTAGGCCACCTGAATTGGACTGTAAAATGTTCTTGTTTGTTTGTTTTACAGTTGAAAACATGTACTGTAAATTCGTGTTTGAAGTTATATTGGTATTGTGTAATATGTACATACATTTGGTTTGTTAATAGTGAAATGTAGGGGACATTGTGGATTATTTTTATGCACGTGCCGACCGAAATTGAGGGGAAATTTCATCGCTAATGTATCTCTCTTGTTTATTCTTGAAAGGGGTCTTTCTAAAAAAAATAATCCTTCTGAGAAATTCCAGATTATGTCATTTGAAGAATCTTGAAAATACGTGCAGGTTTATATTTTTGCGAAAATGTTGTCTCCTGGGAATTATTGCGAATGTTTTTAAAACAAAAGCCTGGGAGTTTTTAAATATAGCCCACTGTAAAAATATTTCAAGATTAGTGTGCCTTCTTAGTTATTATCTAAGAATTACGGAGTTCTGGATAAAAATTGAACCATTTTATATTTTTCTAATAACTGCCGCATAGAAAACGTTTCTCAGAATTGAATGAAAAATTCAAAGCTTTCTTTTCATTCGCAAGAATAAGTAAATAAAGTAAAAATGTGAATAGCAAACGTGAAATCAAATGAAACGTAAATAATGAGCATTTTATTGAAGCTATTTTCTGACGAAATTAAAAAATAAATCTCAAAAGATCATACCATTGATATAGAAAATTATATATATATAAAAAAAATCCGCAAATTGCAGAAATAATTTTTTTTTAAATTACACTCAAATGAGAATATTTAAATATACAGTGTTGCAAAATTGACTTTAAACTTAATCAAATAAAAATATTATAATAAAATTTTAATTATAAATAGGTGTAATTTGATCGGTTAATACGATTTGAATAAAAATTTATTAAAATTAAACAATACTATTTTATAAAGTATTGTTTAAAGATTTAGTAATAGTGAAAGATTTTTTTAATTTTGAGTTTTATTTTTCATCAGTTGTTTCTGAAACGTTCTGTATAATATGTATAATAAAGAAAATCTTGTAAAAAAAAAACCTGAAAAGGCTTACAATTTACTTGATCCATAGCGACGACGCGACGTCGTCTTTATGTAATATATTTATTCAAACTGCTGATAATTTTTGCTTCAGATTTTCTTTTTCAATTCGATCTGTCTATTCAAGTTTGGTTGGTTGAAATCCGTGGGTTTTTTCCTCGTTCGTTTAAGGCTTTGCTGCGTGTTATCTCGCCGTGTGTTTTTGTCTGACGTCCAGGGGTAGGTGGTCGTTGGCGCGCGAGCTGCCAAAGGTTTCGAAGGCGAAAATGAAATTTTAAACGTTATATCGGATAACAGCCTTCCTTTTTGAAATCCAAATCCTTTCATTTTGCGTTCAAGAGGAAGAGGATCCTTTACGCGGCGCTTCGTTTTTTCGCACATAATACAATATAGTCTTCCTGGGAAGGAACGTACTTTTTTAATATATAAAATATAATAGCATCCAACTTTGCATTGAATTTTCTAATACAATGTGTAATAAAAGTACAAAAAGTTCGTAGCCATTGCATCAATATCGGTATAAACTAAGTAAGTGGTCTAAATTGAATTTGAGCTTTAATTGAAACGGACGAATCAATAAACGCTTTGAATTTGATGAAAAAAGAAATACGCGATGTAAAAGAGATAGCGATGCTTGTTATATATTGTAGGTATATCATTCAATTCCAACATGTGGAAGGGTTCGTGCAGGTCGTAAAGTTGTGTGCTAAATGGGCCACGGGACTTGCGGTAAACATGCCCTGAATTCAACCCCTTGCCTGCGCTTCTTTTGTTCTTGCACCACTTTCACACGTGAGGTAGAATAAACGTTCCACAACCGTGAGAAACACACACATACACAATACCGTCTGTGGGGCGGTTCAATTTGTACGACGAGTAAAAAATCGGATACGGTAAATAAAAGCTTCTAAATCACTGTACCGCTTATTGCGTGCACTGAACTACGTTGAAAAATTTTACTTCGGTTGTTTTAGGTGTTGTTGTGTTTATTGGTTTTTTTTTCTTTCAATTTTGTCAAAAGAAATTTTTGAAAGTCTACAAGTGTATATTTACGCTTTTGCCGATCATGTGTGTAACCTGTGGGAATATACGACTTCTGAAAAAGTTTAATGTATATCGATCGGAGTCGCGAGGCGTTCGAAATATTCGCATTTGAAAATGAGGTCGAAATGGCCGGATGTTGAAAGATTGATACTGAAATCCCGCTTCTTCCAGGGGTAGACGATGCTCCTGAATATACATCACTCGAAGGGGGAGACTGGGTGTGGGGAGAATAATTCAAGTGGCGCTTCTTCTTCCTCGCTTCGTGTTAAATTCACTCGCCGCACATTTCAAATGAATGGGAAAGAAGGGAAATGGAGATGCTCGAACAGGAGCCGAAGAGGAAGGAGGTGCAAATGCGGTACGAGAAACTGGGTTCGTTTAAAGTTTTATTTGGTGCTGGTCTTTGACTGGGAGAAGATTGCTCGGGACGACACTCCCGGGACGAACACAATAACTTCCCTTTGCGGAAAAACTATGGGCTCCTCCTCCGCTCGCGGAGGACCATTTTTTATGTATTTTCTTCAACTCGAAGTGCAATCGCCGCGAAAGTTTTTAAATCAAAAGTTGGTTATGAATAAAGAATAAAAAAAAAAAAACTTGCTAGGAGTTAATCGAGATGTGAATCGGCGAATAAGTACACGATCGAGGCGCGCAGAGCAGTCCCCGAGCGAGAAACTTTCCAATCGCGGAATTGTGGAACAATCGAATTTACTAGTACTTATCGGCGAAAGATTATTTGGAACCGTGTGGTAGTAGTTAGGTACGTGCGTACACTTCCACTATTGTGACCGAGTTTTAAATCAGATAACTGGCAATTTAGAATTGAACAAAGTGTCTCTCTCTACTTCAGCACAAAATCGAGTAAGTAGCTAAATATGGGACTTAAGGAACTTCTCAAAATAGGGCGACTTTCTTCAACTATTCGACACAAACACGTCGTGACTCTTTAGTATCTACGTTGTTGGATCCATTTTATTCAAATACAGTGAAACTTTATATTTATGTATAATAGTGTAAGCCCATTGAATATCAACGGAGCGGTTTCTCATCACCCGTACTGAAGAATAATATTAAATTTAATAGTTTTTATAGTTGTCATCTATGCGCGCCATCTATGGCGCGTTATAATACAACAACGTAACAATTTAGCAAAGTCGTCAATTCGTTCTAGTCGTTCATATTGTGCGGTTGTGCAGTGTGCGCTATTGTATAGCGCAGTGTACATTAATTGTAACAATAATTGTGATTGTAATTGTTATTATTTTACGATGGAGTTGGACGTTGAGGTCAGACGTTTGGAGACTTTTGATTTGCAGAAAAAAATTGTGTCTTTGTTAAAAGTAAATGTGATGACAAAGGATAAGATCGGGGCAGTTTTGGATGCGGTTAATAAAATGGTGGGACATGTAGAACTTTTAACAGAGGAGGTGAAAAAAAACGCAGGACATGGTGACTTAAGTGTAATTAGTGATAGTATTAAAAATATTGAGAAAGACATTAGACAATTAAAAACAAATTTTAATAAAAGTGAAATAAAATTGAATTATGCAGATGTATTAAAAGCGAAAAATGTTAACAATAATAATGAAGTGGCACTAATCTTTCCCAAAAAAGTGAATCAAAATAGTGATCAAACTAAAAAGGTGTGTCTGGAGAAAATTAAGCCTACAAACTTAAACATTGGAATTCACGGGGTGAAAAAAATTACTAAGGGGGGAATAGCGGTTACGTGCAATAAGATGGACATGGACAAATTTACCAAGGAGGCTAGTGTAATGATGGGAGAAGATTATGTTGTTAAATTAAATAAGAAAAATAGACCTACGATTAAAATCGTAGGTATAAATGACAATTTAACTAAAGAGGATTATAAAAGCTGTATGCGTAATCAAAATGATTTTATACTGGAGGATGAATATTTAGAAATTTTATATGTGGGTAAAATTAATATTAATTGGGATAGGTGTAATGTATATGAAAATATTAATATTTTAAGATGTTTTTAGTGCTATGGGTATAATCATAAGGCTGAAGAGTGCAAGAATAAGAAGGTGTGTAGGAGATGTGGGTCGGAGGATCACATCATGATGAATTGCACAGAGGGTGTTAAATGTACAAATTGTGAGAGAACAAATAGTAAATTAAATTTGAATTTGAGTTTGAATCATGATCCTTTTGATCGTGATTGTGCAATGTATAAGAGACAAGAGGGATGGAAGAGAAGTAAAACTAATTATATATAGCAACCACCATTTGGAATCAGTGTGAATGTTCAGGGATTTCTGAGTCATAAGGATGAAATTGAGAATTTGATTGTTTGTGAGAAACCATGGTTTTTGGGTCTGAGTGAAACGCATATTACTAGTGATATTGAGGATTATGAATTGTGTGTGGAAGGATATAATGTTGTGAGGTGTGATTCTAACTCTAGACACACCGGAGGTGTTTTTTTATATATAAGGAAGAATATATATTATACGAATGTAATGGTATATAAGGTAGATAAAGAATTTTGGATGGTTGCTGTGGACGTACTTATAAATGGGATACCTGTATTTTTATTTTTTATCTATATAAACACTTTTCCAATCCCTAATCCTACCCACACTCTTCCAAATCTCCCTCTCCCTTCTCACTACTTTCTTTATGTTTCTTACATTCATCATCTTTCTATTCTTTATTTATACATGTTATATCTAATTTTACTTATATAAACTATGTCTATTATCTTTCTATTTCTTCACCTATGTTATATCAAATCTATTTATAGAAACTACTTTGGTTTATGTCATAACTTTGTTCATCTCTATTTTGTATTTCTTTAATTATAACTGTATGTTTCTTTCTCAAATAAATAAACAAATAATAAATAAAGTCGCGAACTTTCAACCGATTTATTAAATGTTCAAAATAAAAGTGATCTCGCATCATCTGGTTTGGATCACCGCGTAAGCGCTCTGTTCCGAATCGGTGATACCGGGTTCAAATCCCACTCGTACGAAGTTCTGGTTTTTTTTAATTATTTACCGAGGTGAGCGTTATCTGCAGACATACACACAGATACACAGACAGACGGATTTCGGCTTTTATATACATATATAATAATACAGATTATAGACTGACCTGAAAGTTAGCGTCGTCAGCGGCCTGTAAGACTTGTGGCTGTTGATGTCTGCCATGGGCGTGCCCCAAAAGTCGTTCTTGAACACGTGCGTGAGGGGATTCTGAGCGAGCACATCCCTGTTCATAGTGATGGCTGGTATGTCGTCGTGCACGAAGTCACCCCTAAAGCCATTCACATAGCAAGCGACCGATACTAACGCCACTACACCATACAGAGCCATTTCACTGGGCGGCGATGCCTTTTCCTCACGCACCGTTGCTAACGGGCGTCGCTTCATTTTGAACCACCCCGAGCTCGAATGGACCACTCTCTATCTATCAATCGGCCATTGCGTTCCAATCGCACCGACACACATTTCACGAATCACCAATTTGACCAATTCGACATGTTTACACATTCAATTTGTTCCCCTTTACCATTGAATATAATATGTAGGTACACTCCTATAAAGAAAAATTAAAATTTTAGTACCGAAACTGGGGAGGGGTTGTATAATTTGAGAATTTATTCCCGGACGCGTGCGTTGACGAAGGGTGTTCGTTTACAGTGCGAATTTCTCGAGAAAATTAAGCCGGATTTTAATATCTGGACTGATAATGTGCCACGCGAAATTGAAAACCGTCAAAATGGATGATGGCTGCCCGTCAAATTGTTCGCGGGCCGCAACGGAACGGGCTTCGCTCCGAAAAAGAAAAGGGCGAAATAAAAGATGCGAAATGAAATATTGTCGGTGATATATTAAAGAAGTGCGAAACAGCGAAAGCTGGCAGAGGCGAGGTGATGAGAAAAAAAAGAACCAACTGAGTATACTGGGGGGGGGGGGGCTTGAAAAGTAACAAAAAAAAAAAAAACATAGCGCTACGGTTATTGTGTATTGTTTTAAACCCATCTCATTTTAAGCCCTAAGCGTTTTATTCAGCAAAAATGACAGACTATTATTCAGAAGGGTAGGGGGGGTTGCGAACGCGAGAGGATCCGCTTTGTCTATCTCTCGCGAAACACGCTTCCTTCTCGCGCGAAAAATACACAAATCGGATGAGTTCAGTTATTCTTAAATTTTCCCTATTACGACGCGTATTTTCATACTTCGAAACAAACGGCGCCAAAATTTATCACAAAATTTTCAATGTGATTTTTAATTGAATTTTGACCGCAGAATGTAGCCACGGGATCCGGAGAAATCTGAAAAGAGAAAAAATAAATAATGTTAATAAATCTTGTTTGTATCTTCTTCTAAAAATCTTCTTCATTGTAAGAAAGTGCATTTATACATTTGTTGCGCAGCGACATTAGCGCCTCTTGTTTTCAAATTCAAATTGTTCCATTTTGTTACGCTCTCCCTCTCTCTCTCGTTATTTACATATATATATATATTTTGTTTTGCGTATCCAAGATGAATCGTCTGCCTAAAGAGGCTCGGAAATTAAAAAATAAAAACCATTTTTGTTGCTTCAGGATATTACCAATATAATTTTCGCACCGAGAAAATATGAAAAGACTTCTAAGAAAAACAAACGAAGGTCTTTTTTTTATTTTGAACGTGTTCTTTTTTAAATACTTTTTTTTTTATGTAAAAATTAACTTTTGTTCGTTTGAAGACGTATCCCTATAATTAAATTGAAAACTTGAAGGACTCGCCAACGGTGAGTACATTTCTGTAGCACTGTAGACTTGATTTGATTTTGAACAGTGTCACTAATTTCATGATTTGATCACACTACTTCTAAGTTTGAATCAACCGTTACGAGCGAAACACTTAAAAATGAAAGTGCTCTGATTGAACATGCCAAACACGCAGACAAATGAAGCAATTTATCACGGGATCTGTCAAACAAATTCGACCGAAGGCTGGGGGTGGATTTTTCCGCAGGCAGGGGTGCAAAAAAATGCAATAGACGTCTAGCGAGGGGCGATAGAATTACACACGTGACGGATTCTAGCAGCCACTTATTTGAATTCCTGACGCGCGGTGAAAACGGTCGCTGGCGGCGGAATGAGCTTATAAAAAATATAAACTGCGCCGAACAAAAGCTCGAAGAAAGCTCGCGGCGGCATAGGGGATAGTCGGAGTGTACGAGTGATGGTGAGAGAAGGGTGTGGGGTAGCAAAAGAAAGTGGCGACTTGGGGGTAAGGGATGAAAGGGCGCTGAAGAAAGGAAGAAATCCACGCCAGACCGTAAATTACGGCTCTCACGTACGTCTACGGAGGAGGTGTCACGCAATACGTGGAGGAAGACCTTCCCCTCGATAGGGGAGTGGGCTAGTCTCGTTATTCAATTCCACTGTACCCCCATCGTGAACAGCAAAACCTCGCTAATACGTTCCTCGTTATCGCCGAATAACAAGTACACGGGTGTATGGCGATTTTGGTCCGACTTTCGAACTCCTTACTACATTGAAACGATTCAATTATATTATACTAGTGTAAGTCCGTTATATTGAATATCAACGGACGTGTTTGACGTAATTGATTACGTGACAATTTAGCAAAGTCGCGCACCTACTAATGATTAATATTTTCACACTATGGAAGGCCTCCCATCATCGGTGTTGGGTGAACGCGTTAGCGCTAACTCACCCAACCTGGTGATCACGGGTTCAAATCCCACTCGCGACGTTCGTATTTTTACTTTATCCCAATCGGATAATGTATCGTGCGAAAATTCGACCTTGAGCTTTTGACTGATTTTCTATCAGGTATCATCCCTTGATCACGTTTACATGATTTCTGGAAAATGTCTGTGTACTTGTGTGTAAAATCGCTAATAACTCAAAAACCGTTTATCCTATTAAACTGAAACTTCATATTTATATGTTTTTTACCGACCATTACAATGCATTAGGCTTTCAAAATTTTTCGTCAACCGGAAGTGGTACTTCCCTTGGAAAACCACCTAATTTTTGTGTAATCTTTGGAAGGTTTTTCCAGCAAAACTATCATACACATTATGCTGAAATTTTTGCATATGTAATAGGTAACCTTCAAAATAATATATATTTTTTTACATATTGTATCCAACCGGAAGTAGTACTTTTACTCTTGGTTTTTGGAGTTTTTAACTTTCTCTCCGTTTTAGTTAACTTAGTTTCTACGAAACTATCAAATCTATCAAGCTGAAATTTCATATCTATTATTTTCACGTAGGGTGTAAAGAGATATTATGATTTTGGTCAACATCCGCCAACCGGAAGTGGCAGTTTACTCTTGAACGCGAGTTTGTTTTTCGGCCTTTTACATGTTTTGTATCTTTATAATATTGTAATAGTATAATTCTTAAAGCAATACCTATATATGTACATAGCTACGAAAAAATAAATCATTTAAAATCGGTCAACCGAAAGTTGGATATTTTTCTCGTAGAAAAGTTAAAAATCCTGTTAGCACGGAATATTTCCGAAACTACCAAGCCGATCAAGTCGAAATTTTTTTAATTAAACATTGAATTAGCGTAATCAGCAGAAAGACAGACAGACGGATTTGGTCTATTATACCCATGTATACATACATATACATGTATATAATTTAACAAAAGTTTTAGAACTTTTTTGAACATAAAATTAAACTTGTATAGTAGAACCATGGCATGCACGATGTTTTTATCGTGTGGAAACGTTGAGTACTTATAAACTTTTAAAACAAAACAACTACTATGCGGTATGCGATCCTAATATAAGTATTAATATATGTACATGTGTACATATGTAGGTACTATCGTATTATGATATGTGTATTAGGGTGGAGCGAAATTTATTTTTTTTAAATCGAAATGCTTGGGCTTGAGAAAGTTGCTCTATGGGTATACCAAACAAACGGTGTAATTATTTTTTTGATATTTAACTCTTTATTATTTAGAAGAAATGTGTTTTTAGCTAAATGTGGATGGTTCATGTAGCGGTATCAAAGCGCAGATAAAATACATTTCTTGTCGTTATTTGATTTAAGACAATGCAAACAAGTAGCACATACGTTTCAGTTATTAATTAAGGACAAAAAACAAAGGAAATATTATACCATCACACACAAAAAAAAACTTAAAATAGCCTAAATACTACGGGCAATAATATTTGTGTTGAAAATAGGCATTATTTTTTGTGATTTAAATCTCGTTTTTATAAAACCATCATGCCTTGAGGGTCCACAAATAGTAGCAGAGGCTTCTGTCATTATTTTCATTGTGTGCCTTGAGTGTGGCAATCTTTTCTTGATCGGCTTGTAAAATAGTTTCTTCATCTATGAATTTGTTGTGAGGAGGCTACCTCTTCCCAATTTAAAATATTGCCACAATATGCTTCAGAAAAATTAAATACGGGAAATTTAAAGGTACCAATAATATTTGCCGGTTCTTTAAGTTGTCGGGTTTCACTCTCATATGTAAATACATACAAATATGTTTTCTGGATGCCCAAAAAAACAATTTCTTTGAATCATTCCATCGATGATTGCTTTCAAGTGACTTGATAAATAGTGTGAAAGCAATATTGTGTATAGGGAATACAGGTAATAATTTGAAGAAAACAAAATCACACATACATATGTGATATGTACAGTTATATTGTAATTTACATTCAATGATATTACAATATGTAAGATTTATCTTTAATCTTTTATAACCTATAGCTTTGAAACAAAATATAACGTAGAAGTTTAGGAAACGCTGCGTTAAATATCGTTCTGAGTCATGTTGATGCATTAAGTGAGTCGACTCTCGCTATATGCAGTAATAATTGAAATTTTATTAGAAGCTACGAGCGCTTTTACAGCTTGCCGTATATGTTAAGTTTGTCGATTCGCTCGCACGAGGTAGGTACATTTTTCAGTTTATTGCCGGAACACCGTAAAAAGATGTCACCGGACGAATATGGCAGAGACGAGCAAGAATTCAAAGTGTGCCTCGTAAAAAAAGGGTAGAAAATTAGAGGGATGACACGGCGAACGTCCGAACGAAAGTTGCACGCATCAGCACTTTACGACAAAAGAAAATGAATACTCTCAATCGATTAAGAAAATTATCGAACGGTGAAAAGAAATTCACTTCGTTTAAGGCCGTCCTTTATCTACGCATCATTCTTTATCGTGGGAAACTTAAAAGCTATTAATAATAAACCCTCCTCGTCTGTCGCACAGCAACTTTTTTTTGCTCAGTATAACGTTTTCCAACGTCACTTGAAGTGCTACTGCACACAACGTCAGAATAACATTGAGTATAAGTCGACAGTGTTACGGTAATCTCTTCTCTGTCTTCGTGTTAAGACCTTATCACACTTTAGCACACGAGCTTCGGAAACAGCTTAAGCTCCTCGGCAACAATCAACCCCAACAGAAGGAGGTTCGGACGACGAAAGCCCTTAATGCTTTGTGAATAAAATAAAATACAGAAAAAAGGTGTACATACAAGAAGCGCATAGCTCTCTATTAGAATGACGTTAATATTTAAAAGTTGTCCCCTTCGTTTGGCAAAGCTCGTCGTCCTGATGGATTTGTCTTCATTAGTGCTGCGCCACGTTTCACTACACTACCTTTTTTTGGTACGTATGCGAGACAAAACGCTCCTCTTTTAATTTATCACGCGCCGAGAAAAGAGAAGTCCTTCATAATCTACGGGAAAACACCGAAAAAAGCCATACTACTCCAGAGTGCGATTTTGGGTCCTCGTGTTGTTGTTTTTTTTTTTTTTTCCTTTTCGGTGGCCTCTCAACAATTTATCTTTGTTAAGAGTGTCTGTACGTCTCGACGTGCGACCTGAAGAAGTGCTCGGTTGCGTGCGATACACAAAAAGTTCACAAACAATTATGCGTGACCAACACGCAACTATTTCGACCGAGCTAATTTTATCCGACAAAGTTCATTAGTGATATTATTATTATGTATGTTCATGGTGCGGGGATACGTTTCGACCTAGTACGGCCACTCTACGTAGTACGTACCAAATTTTTGGTTTCGTGCGCAAAACTAGTAGTAATGTATAATTACCGTGCAAGTATGTGTGTTCATTGTTGTTTTTAATATTCTCGAGAGGCATCGACGATAAACTTTAAAACTTGGTCAAATTTATTTATTTATCTTACTTGGTCGTAGCATTTTCAACTTTGGCCTGGACCGTCGGCAACTTTCGCGTTCAAGTTTTGCCGACCCCCTCAAAAAATGTGGGTCTTTCTACCCTCACCCCATCCCCCCTACTGCTTGTAGTTCGACTCCCCTACGACGTACATCAAGATTGTAGTCGTGTTAGCGATACACCTATTCTACATAGCCGCGGTCGCAAAACCGATGAAGTATCTCAAAAGCTCCGAAGCCTGGGGATGGGTGTATCGCTAGGAGTCGGACTTCTCCCCGTCTAGTGTCGAAATAGGGGTTGTGGGTGGGTGGGTGGTTGGGTTGGAGCAGTCGTGGGAGACTCTTCGGGGGTGTGTGTAACTTTAAAGTTCTTGTTGGTTGCTTTAATAATGTTGTTAGCTCGGGCGAGGTTTGGGGTACGTGGCCAAGTTTCGCCTTTAACTACTTCTACGCCTTCTAAATTTATACACTCGCTTATACTTTGTCAACTTTTTTGCACTCTAGAACTCCGCCAGTGGTGTACCGGAGAGGAGGTGTGGTGAGATGCACCCGGGAAATGGTGATATGTATGATTCTAAAGGGGTGTTTCTTTAATTCGCTTTCGCATCGGATACGTGTGCAATTTTAATACGTAGCTCATGTATGTATGTACATACATATTGCAACGCAAACTACATACATATTGGGTAGGTACATTTAGCTTCATATACATTTTGGAAAATGTTTGAATTTTCATTGAAATCGTATTACTTGCAATCACACTTTGTATTTATTCGAAAGTGTAAGTACGGCATTGCGTAAAGCGATTCCGGTAATCCTAATAAAATATGCAAGGAGCGTAATCGGAATGGCTTCTGCAGACGACACTTCTGGATGCTGGCGATGAATAGAAATTTGTTACAAACCGCTGCATCATTGCACACGGCCATAGGGAGGCGGGATACCCACTACTTGATAAATGGGTCATCATTGTCCCAACTTCTGAAACGTCATGTTGCCCATACGCACCCCCCATCCAGAAGAAGGAAACTGCTTAGAGATCGCAGGAAAAGCGAGGGTGGATCCGCACTCTAGAAAGTTAGACGAGAGGATGGGGTAGATGGGGGGAATAGAAGGGGGTTTCAGAGGCCCAGTGGCACTTTTTTTTCGCAGAGGTCCAGCTAAATCAGAGTCCCACCCCACTCGGGGCAAAAAAGTGACCGGGCAAAACAAATTTTCTTTGTTTCGCGTGGGACCCACGTCAAACGGCCGGCATAAAACGGAGCGCACTGTCACCGACAGTGGCCTTATTTTGTTTCTGACGCAATTTATGGCAGGTTTAGAGGGCAATAAAATGGGGCCGCCTTGGGCAGCCGCCTGCCTAGGCCTGGGAGGGGTGACCGCCTCTGGTCTGTCCCTCACTAATCACCGACACCTTGCTCGGAATACCTCTTTTTCAATGTCACACACTGTGACGGGCAGATTTGATGCTTTGATCGATAAGAGTCACTAGAATGAATGAATAGTTTAATTTAAATTTGAATTTTGGGTAGGCTGTGTACGACCTGTTTATGTATTGTACATATGTAGTTTAATGTATTCACGTGTGCTCGTTATCATCTGCGAAAAGTGTGCGATAGTTTCAACAAAACTGGTTTAAGCACCTTTCTATCCATAATATTAGCTTATAGCTAATTTAAAATGATAGTAGCGCAAGGGTCTGCCTGGCTGGCCGGCCGACTTCCCGGGTAGCCGCGGAACGCTTGTACACACTCACGGCACGTTTGCACTTTTGAACTACTAATTACACTATACATATATACATAAATGATAACCATCCGATGACACTGTCAACTATTGACGAGCTTAAAATGATGCCACACTTTACTCTAACATATTTCAAAACTAAAAAATTAAACTCTGCTTGCACAGAGGTGCTCTTTTAAAGCCACCAAAAATTTAGCAATTGGTTTCATTTTTGACAAATGAACTAGTAGCTTATTATATACATACATAGGTACATAAGTATTCTTGGGCACCTCTGTACAAAGTCCTACCTTTATTGGTTTTCTTTATGATTGTATAACTAATTTGAATCCTAGTGTTGATTAAAACCAAAAACATGTCTTGGGGTATTTTTAAACCACCAATAATTTGTCAATTGTTTCATTTTTCACGAATGAACTGGCAGCTTATTGTATTCTTGAAAACCTGTACAAAATACTCAAATCTAGTCCGACTCTTAATTGGTTTTCTTTATAACTATGTAACTTTTTTTAAATCCAAGTGTTGTAATTATGTACATACATATATTATACCCTTTTATCATATGACAATCAAAATACTCTGGTAACAAACTTGTGATCTAACTTGATTTGAGTAAACTAGCAAAAATGTACATACATATGTACCTACATTCAGTTTTTCCTGTTTTTACTAGGACCTTAAAAAAGTATGTATATCGAAAATATTTTACGATTTTTATAAAGTATTTCGCATGGAGATTGTTAATTAAATCTAAATTTAAAATTAACTGTAGGTAGCAGTGAAAAATTTATTGAAAAGCCTACGCTCCTGGAACGTGACTATCGCGTTATTTTTAATTTTCACGCGCATCCACCCTTACCATATTACTTTTTTAATCTTCCCAACTTTCACCATATGAATACAAATAAAGTCCCATACCCCCGTATTTTTGCAAACGGGGCGCTCGCTTCGAATTCAAAAAAAAAAAAGGGACGGATAGTGCGTCGAGTTTTCCCAAATCAGCGTATTTTTTACAGGCTTTTCTTTCGCCAGCCCCACCTCGTCGCTTTTCTCCTAGGTTTCGATAAACCGTCTCACGTGCGCTATCGTTATAATTAAATGAGCCGTTTAATTAAATGTACCGCCCCTTCATACCCGCACCCCCTCCGTTATTATAACGTGTTTCGTATATTTAACGCCGATTTGACCCCTTTAATTAATTACCCTGGGTCGGGGTCGTTATTGCCCGGCCGCACTGTGCCGTTTGTGCGCTGTGCACCGACCCAAAAAAAACCCTGTAATTTCTCTTTTCTTTTTATAAACAACAAAGCCCTTTCGGCACCCGAAAATGGACCTATTGAAAAAAATGTACATATATACGTAAGATTCTGCGTTGCGCACCGAGGCTGTCCGGAGAGAAAAAAGGTTTTCCTTTTCCTTCTTCTAAATGAAAACTCCATTACTTTGCAAATTTTTCCTTTGTCATTTGTTTATGTAAGTAATACCGCGCGCGGAAAATGGTTTTCATTTAAGATTTTTTTTTTGCCAAAGGACCAATTGTTTATTCATTCACGATGATCGGATTTTGTGCAGAAACTCTGCATAATTATTAATTTGGACATAAATTCGAGTTAATTGAAAATTTGAACTTTTGCAACAAGAATCAAAAGTTTTTAAATAAATATTTCAACGTAATCCGATCGTAAACTCGTCTCTAACAAAGCTTGAAATTTGTTGATTTATTTACAAACAACCTTCTAAACTTTCAACGTTCATTCAGCTATAAAAAATACATTGAATTTAATTGCTTATATGAGATACCGATTCAACTGTATTTTATACTTTGTTTGTTACTATTTAATGTACGAAAAGCACACTTCATATGATACATAACTTTTTTTAAAAACAGGAAACCGATTTAAGTTATTCATTTGCGAGAAGTATGTTCGCGTTTCTCTGGTCAAATTGAAAAGTTCAATTATGTATCTATATTTTTTTCGTACGAAAATATACATACCTATGTACATATGTACATAAAATCCAAAAGCACTTCCTCCACATTGTAAAGTGACAGGAACATTTCGAAATAATTAATTTGAAATAAACTTAAGATCTAGGTCGAAGTACTCGACGATGATTTCCAAGTTTGATATTTCTAGATATACGAACTGTATGTATGTTCATACATATGTACATAGGTTAGTATACTAAGAGCAGGCAGACGATGTCAAAACCCGATTGTCAAGTAAATTGCTTATCATCCAACGACCTATTTCATACACACACACACTCACATTTGAAGCTGTCTAACCACCGAAACGTTCTATCCAGATAGGTGTGATTGACGGGAGTGCCCTTCAGAACCCTAAAAACCTCGATTAATACCAGAAGTGATGGGTAACCAGGCGTTGGGTAATTTGATATAATATCTGCGGTTCGGTCGGTTAACTCGTCCGGACACCTTTTGTTGTCCGCTCGACAAAGCTCGTTGCGAAATTGTTTGTTTTCTCTCTCTCTCTCGACACTCGGAAAATTCCACTTAGAATTTTCACATGTATTTTTTACACACGATTCCTAATTCAAGCGGACACGATCAAGACCGATTCTTAAAAAAAATATATCAAAACTGTTGGTTGATAGTCGATGAGACATTACCGAAGACTTTCGAGTAAAGATATGGGGATCGATAAGCGATAGCGTTATGGTTTCAGGCGTCAGTACTACATGTGTCATACGGTCAGGACTTTCCCCCATCTAACCCCCATAGAATTCTTTGGTGATTGAAATTCCAAGCTCGTGAGGCATGCAACATCCCAAAAGGTACCCCTTCATGGAATCAGCCCGCGGGACATGTCCCCCACGGTTTATTTAGGAATTCCGACTATCCGTTCAATTTGAAATCTTGTCAAGCATTTAGCGTAGCAATGCACGCATATCTCCCCCTTGAATAATTAACCCCCGGCCATCGCTGATATTAATATCGAATTGGGACACCGCTAATAACGTTGAACCGGTGATGGTTTCGAGTAACACTCTGACAGTAAAATAATGGCGGATGGTCAAGTGCTTCAATGTTTCAGAAGGCAAGTTTGGCTCGTAATTGGAATAATTGAGTTACCGGTCGTGTTTGAAATATCGGTTCCGGCACCAAACTTGTCGATAGCAGTGGACTTTGTATTGTTTGAACGTATAAATTCATCCGAAATTTACTGGAGCATTGAAGTGACATTCCTAATTTTAGAGTATCTTACTACGTCGAGTAAGTTTAGTTTATTTTAGAGCCGTGTTAGTTTGTTGACAATATTGTGACTTTGTTCTGGTTTTTGTGTGCATATTCGCAACGAGGACAGTCGACAGATTTTAACCTGATTTGCACTCGTCGGTGATATCTTCACGCTTAGTTTAAGTGCATTTGAACTCGTGCACGTTAAAACTGAGTTAACGCAGTGCTCGTTGGTGAAACTTTCAAAGTGATTAACGTAGACTGAAACTCTACGGCGACTCTCGAGAAACACGCTATTGCTCGAAACACTAACAATCTTAAATATAAGACTACAAATCGAGCAGTTGAATTGTTCGTACAAAAATGCACACATTGAAAACAGAAAAAAAGCTCGAATGCAATTTGATTATAACGGTTCAGTCGCTAGCTGTGAGATTATTCAATTAAGAAAGGCGGACGAAAAAAAGTGGGTATACCGAAGCAGACGAAACCTTGGCGAAGGGGTTAATGAAAAAATCCACGAAAAGAAATGTCTGGGATTAGTCATTGGGACCCATCCGAGAGCAGCTGCTGTAAAAAATGAAATGAGCCTTTTTAATCCTGGCTACGAACCCGAGGCCTAATTAATTTGCAAGACCAGGTGTGACTAAGGCGATGAATCCGCCCAAGAACCCAATTTGGGATTTTTTTTAATTGCCTCAAACCGTAACGCTCGTCCTAGACATGACACCAAGATAAACCTCAAGTTTTGCGCTATCCATCCAAAACTCAAATGAAAGTCGTTAATTAACAACATTATAAAGCTATCGTGTATACATACGTACATACATACATATATTGCTTCGAAACAACTTCTGACTTTGAATATTAAGCAAAATTATTAGATAAAATCAATTAGATTCAGTGTACATAGCTATTAATATCGATGGATCAGTCGAATGATATGACGTTATATCCGACGTTAATGGATTCATCCATTTCGATGCAAAGTATCATAATCTACTAGATGAAGTGCAAGTCACGCATGTAAAGAATTACATTAAACTACACCAATCACACAAAGTAAATTCGGATAATAAAAAATGTATCGCTTATTAGTTCGCGTAGTAGTTCTAACTAATACGCCTGTTAGCTCTTGATATGTTGTGTTTATTTTAGATAGTACCGTGGTGCTTTTAGTAAATTGACATTATATTTTATTGAAAACTCTTCAATTAAGAACCGCTTAAGCTTGATTTGTCTTGATTGTCAATTTAAATGTTTTGATAAATTGGAAAATTTCTCACACACACGGCTAAAAGTTAGGTATGTATATAGAGTAACTAGATGCAGCCACTCTACTAGTTACTGCACTAGTTACTAGGTGCTACTAGGTAGTTACTAGTCAGCCTGCACTAATTACTGGGTGCAGCCACTATAGTACATTTAAACTCTTTGAGGTATGGTTATTGCTCTTGGAACTTTAGAAGGCTTATTATATTGTATCAGATTTGTTACAACGACTCAAAGTTTGTGGTCAACGTCTCGTAATCGGAAATTCCGCATTGCGCAATCAAACCTAATCGCGGTCGAGCGCATATCATTCGGAATTATTAATGGCTGCCGAGTCATATTCCCGTGGAATACCAGGGAACACGCGATGGGAGCGTTTAAAATTCCCACGGTCCGCAACAAAGCGGCCCACAATAAATACACGGAAACACAACAATCGTCTTGCTGGTTTACATTATTGACTGGAATTAATAGCTTTGTGAACGGAAACCGGTGCAACTTTTCCAATACATAGAACCGTCTATGAAACGATTGACGTCTTTTTGAATAATTAAATCCACCGTTCGAAATGTTCCTTTTTGTGAATTTAATAAAGAGAAAAGTTTACATTTACCGTTGTAATTAGTCAAACGAATGAATGAGGTTTAAAAATAATTTTAAATGAAGTACATATTTCATTAGTACAAGAGTATTGGATCAACTGGAATTTTTTCGAGCATATTCATAATAGTGGAACGCCTTAATATAACCCACGCCAAATTTTGCTCCGGAGAAAAAAATTACATAAAATATACGTAATTGAATAAAGTACTTCTTCATCCATAATTTATGAAACATTACGGCTAAGATATTCATGTGGCCAATAGAGAAAATTGTCAGATGGATGCCAGCCCGAAAAATATATGCATTACTTTGATGTGTATATATTACCATTAATCGTGTTGCTTATACGACTAATTTAATAATGCATTTGATTTATCTGTAAGGACTTTTGCGCAAGCTGCGAGGTAAATTAACAATAGGACTAACTAGGATTTGGAGGCTTATAATGCAAATTAAAATAAATCGTGTATTATTTCTGTACAAAATTGTAATAAAATTTAGCAATTGTTGAAAAAAAAAATGGAAAAAAGGATACGTGTGTATTTTTTTACAAAATGAAATTCCTCGAGTCGGTACGATACAAAGACGCCTGTATCGCTAAAGGTATTTTGGACCTCCGAAATGTGGGGAAAAGTTTAATCTACACAGAAAGGGGCTCGGTGTGTTGAACGAAACTCTTCACTTGTTCACAAAGAGCATTCTTCGGATACTGTGAGACACCTGAAAGTCTTCAGGAAATTATTATAAAGTACCCCCGGAGCTCGTTTGCGTCGTAACTTCACTATTTGCACCGCGCGTTTAACGACCGCACCGCAAATTTCTTTCTAAAGCTTTGTCCTCCTCACGATAACTACCTACCGGTGAATAAATTGTAAGTACAGTGGCTGAAGGGGGGAATGGGGAGGATTTAGAAAGTTACCTCACGTCGTTGGAGGTGACCTGATTGATGGGATAAGGGAGGACGTCTTCTACGTTAAGATCTAATCGCGTAATGAGAAGAAGGGCGAATGGCGGGTGATTTCATCGATAATGTTTTGAAGCAGACCTCATTTGTATCAAAGCATCTGCGCGGACGTGTTGCGTAATGAATGTGATGCCGAAAACTTTGTTACAGATTTGTCACACTGATTGGAGTTTGTCTTGTGAGTGTCAATATGTACATATTACGCGGCATTTTATATACTAAAAATTCGTATCGTCGCTATTTTCCGTAGATCACGCTAGGTAAAGGAATAGATAAGATTCCGCCTTACAGGTATAGGTCGCGCAGCCAGAGTTGAAGCGAACCACACACACACAAATTGTGTGTTTGTGAATAGTGAATAATATGAATTTTCACTAAATGCAACAATAAAAACGCCCTGTCTCTTTCGCGCGCGGACACGTTACGAGTGTAACAGAGACACTATTGTTTTGTGAAATACAGCGTGTTCCTTCAGTCTTCGATTTTTATATCGTTTGTTGGTTTAGTTAGAGTAGTTAGTTTTATAGTTTAGTTAGAATATACCGTATCCAGAGAAAAATACAAAACCCATTTTATATGACATAATACTAAAGAATAAGCCAAATTACCAAAAATTTGTAGGCACTTGACAAAATTCTAGAAGATCACGGACATAGTGTACTGCGCCTACTTACTGTGGGGTATTATTAAATATTAAAAATAAATTTGCATCAGCCTGTGTACTAAAAATGCATATGTGTGTGTGTATGTGGTTCGCTTTAACTCTGGCTGCGCGACCTATACCTTAACTATAAATTTGATTCTGAATTAAACTGAAACCACAAAAATTTTTGAGCATAGTCTACATCTTTTTTCTCTATAATTTCATTGATGATAGCTAACATATAGGCCCCAGATGTTAGTTATCAACATTGCATACGATCTAAAAGTGATATCATAGCAACGGGCCTGTATCCATCTTCTGTCCCTCTTTGGCTTTTAAAAAAGTTGGTTACCGTAATGTAAAATGAAAATTTACATAATAAATAGGCGGATAAGGCTCAGTACATATTATATAAATACAAAAAAAGATAATGTGTTGATATAAAATATGAAGAAAAAATGGACTATTATAAAAAAAAAGTGTACTGCCGAAAAATGGAAAGTTTTATCAGTTTTTTTTTCGGTTCGTCCCCGAAGCATTTTTTTTTCTTCATATTATCGCGATTAATCTCGCGTAAAACGAAACTCCCAAATGCGGGTAGGAGGAAAAGAGGGAGGGGAAGGGGGAACGATAGGACATGGCAGGAGAGCTTGGGGTATGGGGTGGACTCTCGCGAGATCATTACTCCTAAATGGGACAAAGTATCACAAAATACGACAGCCAAATCCGGCTGAGGAACGACACAAAGGAGGGAGAAGCACCTAAGTCAGATTTATGTAACGCGCGGTCCGCGAGCCGGCCGTGGACCCCTCGTCAAGAGGGGACTCCAGGTCTTCGCTACCCACCCACCACGCCAGCTTGTCCAGAGCTCGACTTCTTACATCCACATTATCCGAAGAGGGGTCATCTTTTTATTGCGCACTTAGGTGACCCTGCGAGATGTTATCCATGTCTGTATGATATGTTTTGAAAGAAGGCTGCGGAAGAAAAACCACCGAGGAAAAAAAATCATTTTCGTACGATAAGAAGTAGCAGTAGACTTTTTTTTGACAAAAATAAAAATCTTTTCAATGACCTCATATTTTTCACTATCGCATGCTTACCGCTAACGCGATCTACGAACCCTATTAAATTAGTAAGCATACGAATCAAATAAAACGATCGTACAAGTACTAAGCTAAGGCTCACTTAAATCCGTGGATGGATTAATATTATGACTATTTGCAGTATGTAGGTGGCTTTGACCTTGTGCATTTTGAATTGTAAATAGCACTGTGCCACAAAAAAATCACGTTTTCGAGTTACCCGAGCGGAGACCCAAATGTTAGTACTAATTCTGACCCACTGAATCCGAATATGATAATGAAATTTGTTGTTTAGCTCTTGTTTATGAGATATGAGCGTTTAAAAAAATGGGCAATTTTTACTTTTTTTGTATGTAACTCAACTCAACTTTGTTTGTAACTCAAAATTTGGTGCTTCTGTGTTCAAAATGAGTATTATAAGCAACATACAGAAGTTTTTTCTATTAATTGTAATATTCGAAAGCTTTAAAATACTTATTATAGTCCATTTTTTTAAACGCTCATATCTCATAAACAAGAGCTAACCAACAAATTTCATATTCGGATTCAGTGGGTCAAACTTAGTAAAGCTTAACTAGTCTCTAACCGTTAGTTTTTTTTCTTGTACAGTGTAATCAATGAATTAAATTTTTTAGCTGAAATTACTCTCCCTGTCAAACACCATTAGGCGAAGTCATCAAAACTACATATGTTTCGTATGTACATACATACATACATATGAGGCGTTGCGGATACGAAGGGCGAACTCGACATTGGGTAAATTTTTTTTTACCATTCCGTTCTCCTGCCTTCTTGGTTTTTTTTTGAGTTCCTCCATCATAACCGTAAAAGAATAAAGCTTGAAAAATAGGAAACCACCGCCATCATATTGGGCGAGAAAACTTAAAACGTGTTTTTCTCTAAATCGATGTTTGTCGAGTTCGCCCTTCGTATCCGCAACGCCTCATATACATACACATGTATGTACATACATAGTCCAATGAAGAAAAATGACGACATATTTTGGATCATAGGAAATGTATCTACAACGTTTGGTGACTGTTAGTTAAACGGTGATGAAATGTGTAATGAACAAATGGACAGACATAATTACAGTAATTATTTTATTCAGATATATTTTTAATTGCTTTTATTATCTTTGTTTTAAATTTTGTTCTATTCAATGATCTATTCCACCGTATATATAGAAAATAAATAAATACATCCATGATAATTTGGAAGCCCTGACGCTATGGGTGTCGTCTTTGATTCGAGCATCAATTTCATTGTATTGATCAGAAGCCCTTGCGAAGCGCTAATAGCACTTTTTTGTTACATGTGGGTATGTAACCGCTGATCAGGGATCAGAATGGGGAGGAATGGGGGTGTGGAGCAGAGATGGGGGTTTTTCCAAGGGGGAGCATCCCTCGGGCTTACAGTTTATGACACACCATTCCCGTCCCTCGCAGAGGGTCCGTCAGGAGGAGGGCCGTAAAAAACCCTATCTATCTGGTGGCGCGAGGACTCTCAACATTTTATTGATCCAGGACCATAGCGGGGTACTCCAAGAGGTTGTGGCTTTGCAGATCATTACGTAAATTAAGTAAAGTAGTCGCCGCCAGATAAATATAATTACCTGCCGTAGACGAGTAGCTCGCCAACGGTTCCTTGTAGTGTTTCGCAAAAATGTACAAGGGTCACTCTTTTACTTCTATGGTACGAAAATATCAACGGAAAAAGCGCTTACGTATGATTTTCTACATAATATAACATTTTAGTTTTGATATTGAAGAGAAGAATGGGTGGCAGATGGACGCGAGAAATACTTGAATGGTATTCGAGAGGATGTGAAAGAAAGCAAGGTAGACCGAGTGGACGATGGGCTGATGAATTGAGAAGAATGTGTGGAGTAGTCAACTGGATGCAGATTGCTCAAGACAGACAGGAACGGAAGAGGATTGGAGAGGCCTCCATCCAGCAGTGGATAGTGAACGGCTGAAAATGATGATTGAAAAAATATTACCATATTAATAAAAACTTTTTCTAACGCCATTGTCTCAATTCCGATAAAGCCAAATTAAGTACTTTTATGCTGAAAGCACAGACTTATGTCATAAATTAAGGGGGAAGTAAAACGTTAAGTGCTCCTTGAGCTATAAAACATAATTTGATTGAGGAATAAGCTCTCAGTTTGACTCCCTAAAACTAGCAACACCCACGCAAGTCCTGCAGTGCATCTGGACTATCATCAATATAATAAAACTCCTATTGTACTTGGGTTGCTAACACTTTTAGAGTGACGGGAAAAGGGTCTGGAGTTATGTTGAAGGGTTGAGACATTAGAGAAAGATAATTAATCAAAAAAATTGCCCTTCCTAATCCTTGGGGGTAATTATTAATGGAAATTCGTACAAGTATTCTAATTATTAACCGATATTTGTTCGTAAAGACATTTTCTACAACGCCCTAAAAGTGTTCCAACCTAACGTCAGAATATTCCCGCATATTTGGGAGAATATTGGGGTATTTAACTTTGCGAATGAATTCGACGTTTGGCCCGAAGCGACTCGGGCAATTACTCGAGCAGCGCACATACGAGCTCGCGCACGCGGCCGAGTATTAAGTTTATGTGGAGTTTTACTTCCCTTTTCGTTTGAACCGTTAAAAGCTCACAGCAAATCAGTATATTGAAAGTCGGTCTGATCTGATGAGGGTTGAGGGCTCGCAGTGTACGCACACGCTTGCAGAAAGTAAATGCTGGGGTATTACGCATGTGTATTTGTGTGGGTCGTATCTTCCCCCACGGCACTCTAATGCGGTATGTCGGCGATTTTTAGTTCAAATTAAATAATTTATCAAGCCTTTCTCCCTGGGGAAATACTCTCTGGCGCTACGGGATCTGGCACACACAAAAAAAAAAAACTGACTAAACTTGCACACATTGAGGGCGATACTGCTAGAAAACTGGGGCTTTAAAAACATTTCCCATTTTTACCGAAGACACGTGAAAAATCGAACAGTATTCCGAGAAAGCGAACATAATTATTTTGAAAAGGGTACATCCAGTTTCTTTTCGGAAAAAATTCTGTGCTTATTCTTAAAAATTGTTGTTTTTATTGACATACATATGTATATGAGGTACGGCGTATGTACATACATATGTACATATGTATGTACACTATTGCGCGCATGATTCGTACCGACAATGAGTATTTTTTTATTTATTTAAAATACATGAGCTGGCGGCATAGCCTAGCCATATTATAATTTGTACATACAATTTATAATTATTTAGTTATTTATATTTAAAGAATTACACAAATCCATTTATGTATGTATGTATGTACATATATTCAAAAACATGTCGAGATAATTTTTTTAGAGATTTGTATTTTCAGAAGTTACTAGCTGATTTGGGAGGCGGTTCCAAAATTCAACCACTCAATCTGACAATTTTGTTTGATTTGTCTTTAAAGAGTCTCAGAGTATGAACGTGAGGAAGTTTATCATTGGACATAAATGGATTAAATCCATTTATATTCAAAAACTTGTCGAGATGATTTTTAAATATATGTATTTGTATTTTCAGAAGTTACTAGCTGATTTTGGAGGCGGTTCCAAGCTTCAACCACTCTATTTGAAAATAATGAGTCTCTGACCATTTTGTTAGATTTATCTTTTAGGAATCTCAGAGTTTGGCCTGTGATATGAGCGTTTTTATTGAACGCGAGAACGTTTTTTTTTTTTTGGACATTTACATTTATTGTTTACTATTCTTAACACTTCTATAAGACCGCCTCTCAATCTTTTCGTCTCCAAAGAGGTGAGACTCATGCTCTTTAACCTTTCGTTATAGGGTAGTGATCAAATTTCAAATGGCATTCTTGTAATCCTTATTTAAACCTCTTCTAAACAAAGTCTTTTTTAAAGTTAGGGTTCCAGCCATTTACAGCAAATTCTAATTTAGGTCTAATAAAGGATTTATAAATTTTTGACAGCAACGGGATACTGAAATTCTTAAAGACGCGTTTGATAATATATAAAAATGAATAACAAGTATGAATGGATACCTCATTATCTTTAATGGCGTATATCCATTTACAAAACATCATTAAAAATGCCGAAATCACTGTTTACATCAAGGTCAAATTAAATCATCACCATAAAACTCGATTCATTTAAAATCCAAAATGTAATTAATGTAATGACGGTATCGCTTTAAAAGCAAAGCGAGTAAAAACACAATTTTCTAGGTAAAGCAAAAAAAAAAATAAAGAACAACAGTGAATGTAACAAATCTGTGAAAAACACTGCTTAGCATAATGGCCTCGTTGGTGTGGAGCAAAGGAAGGGAGAGTGGGTGGGGTGGGTGAACTCGCGCGAAACGGATCCGAAGTGAGAAAAATGGAGTGATGTTTCTTGTATTATATTTTTATGGGTCCATAAAAAAAGTTGTTAACCCTCGAGAGTGCGAGTAAAAAAGTATGTTTATTGCGTTTTTTGGCTAAAAAGGCGTATAACAAAAAGACATTTTGACATACAATCCCGCAGATATACATAAACACGCCGAGCATAACTCGACCGATAAAAACGACGGTTGACGACGCCTGCCCCTTTGCTAACCTCAAATCTTACTCTGATTAAAATCACTCACAATCTCATACACACTTAAACTATTACAAAATCAAACAATGCCAATATCAATTGAACGCATTTGACACAAACTACTGCAACTACACAAAGAAAGCTAGATTTACTCACAAATACAAATGACTTTATTTCAACGTTGCCCCTTTTTGAATCTTTAGTACGCACGTGTCTTTTACTCTCGAGAGAATATGTTACGCAGGGGTTGCGTTACGATTCGGGCGGCTCGTAACATATTACGAGGCGTAATGTTAAATAAGATGATTTGCCTGAATGCAGCTTTTTATGTTGTGTTCGAATCCCGGAAATGAAACATTTTTATTGGTCCGTTTTATTGCGATCCCATGTCGGGGTCATCAGCGGGAACGAAGCGGAATTTTCCTCATAAGCACGCGTAACGTTATGCTATCGTATGATTTTCCCGGATATGTACTTCTTTTTATCCCTCCGCAGCCGTAAAACGTGATACACAATAAGGTGTTGTGGATCTTCCCGACTCAGAAATGCTATTTTCTTCTAAGAATCTCATACTAACACAGTCTATTGTTTTATTTCACAAATCAATGAATATACACATCTAGCGCACTTTCCCAGCGCAAACATTCATATATGTACATATGTATATTAAAAAAATATCAATATTTTATGTACAATCGGTACCCAATATCTATCTAAAGTCATATAGTCATATATCAACGGCTTAAACGAATTTATATTATACTACGAAAGCATAGAAACATACCTAATCCTATTATGTAATTAGGCCACAGCCAGTTGAAAAATTAAGGGTAATTAAAAATTCTATGTAAAATCTAGTAAATGTAATTTCAGGGTTCGTGTCCGCGATAATTTTAATTAAAAAAAATTTCACCCGGGATTTGAGGACACGAACTAACATTAATTCAAAGATTTTGTTTACAAAATACAAAACTGGTTTTTATCATTGGATTTAAAGGTTTGTTTATTATAACAGCGAAAGTTTGCCAACAGGTACTTTGACCCAATTTTACAACGGTTTAAATACTAACCAAAAACACTAATTAGATAAAATTAGAAATTATCACTTCATTATATCGCTATATAATAGCCCTATTCCACCTGTCTGTCTGTGTGTCTGTCTGCTGATAACGCTCGCTGAGGTAAATAATTAAAAAACCAGAGCGTCGCACGAGTGAGATTTGAATCCAGTACCACTGATTTGGTACACTGAGCGCTTACGCGGTGAGCCAAACCAGATGATGCGAGATCCCTTTTATTTTGAAAATATTACATACATACATACATAAATCGGTTGAAAGTTCGCGACTTTGCTAATTTTTTATGTTGTTGTTATGATGGGCGCTATAAAAACTAATAGATATAATATTATGTTTCAGTACGTGCGATGAGAACGCTCCGTTGATATTCAACGGGCTTACACTAGTTATACAATAATGTTCAAATCTTGCCATCACACTGCATTCGAAATATATTATAGTAATTTTAGCATCGGAATATCCAATCACAGACTCATAAACTTTGAACGCTTTGACCAACTGAAGAAATGGAATTTTTAGCATTTATGGTATATTCCCAACTAGATATACCTATCCCAGGTAATATTATACATACATGGCAATATCAACACATTTGCAATACACGCGGGGGGGGCCCCAGAGCAAACGTCCTACAACACGGACTCGAAAATTTGCTGGGGCGTGTGCGCGAATCGGACAAGGCACAATTAGCCCCCAGAGGGTCCAACAGGGCCAGGGGGTCCAGGGGGGGGGGGGGGGGGGGTGAGGAAGGAGGTTTCAGGGGGGCTAGTCAACCCCACCACATGCATGTCCCGCGAAATTGTTTCGATAATTCGCAACGAGCTGATAATCCGCGCACGGCCCGTAAAAACGAATCGGCCTCGAAGGGTAACGGATTCAGGGTTAGGGGAGAAAGCATGGGGGTACCCACCTGAAGGGTCCCCATAACGGCTGGCCGACAGGTGGGGTTCGCTGGCGGATCATTAGCGGCGCGAGTTAACGGCCGTTTATTTACACGAGCCGGGGACGAGCCGCTTAATGACAACGGGACCCTGACTCCGGAATGAGACTCAATTACCCACATATGTATGTGTGTATGAAAGCGCGACGTGTTTTAAGCAGTATATGTGCGAAAAACAGGTTTGAAATTGGGTGGAAGAAGGGCGTACATTCAAAATAAGGCCATTCGGGAAAACGATGTATTTGATAGTATCTTTTAATAACTAATATTCAAATACAAGCGGTACACCCTTCATAAGACTACTTCTAGCCCAAAATCAAATTTTGAAGTAAAATTTATTTTCGCTCGGTAGAGTAAAAACGGTTCATCCAACGTTCCATACAAACGGAGCGAGCGATAAGCTGTAACGCAAATCCCCACTCCTTCAGTTTGGAGGTAGGCTATTGCCCTCTATCTTGCTCTTTCGCGTTCGTGCGAGAGAGATCCGCCCCGCACCGCCCCTCTGAGTAGTAAAAATGTTTCATCGAAGCGTGGTACGACACGAAAACCAGTAACGGTCAGCGGGTACCCCCACTTCTCGACTAGTCAGGTACAGGTCGCGCAGCGAGAATTGAGGCGAGTCACACACACACACACGCACACACACACATTGCGCGTGTGCAGTGTCTGTGAATTAATAATACGAATTTTCACTACATGCAACAATAAAAAACGCTTTGTCTCTTTTGCGCGCGTACACGTTACGAGTGTTACAGTGACACTATTGTTTTGTGAAATACAGCATTTTCCTTCAGTTCAATCATTATCAAAATGCATATGTGTGTGTGTGTGTGGATCGCCCTAACATTCGCTGCGCGACCTGTAGCAGTGAGAAAAGTGAGTCATTGTGTGAGCGTTTAAAACCACATTTGTGTACACAATTCTTTCACATTTACATCTGTATTCCTTCTTGTTCTTTGCACTTGCTTTAAATAGCAAAGAAGATTTACTTACATGGTGAGTAGCGGCTACACACTTCGATTTTTTTTTTAATTTGTGTTACTTTATTGTAATTTAGTCTCAAAGTAAGATTATATAATAATTAAATTTAGTTCGTCCACCGACTTTGCAGAGGTAGAGGTAGAGTCGGGTCATGGGTCGCTCGTTAGTTCTATGTATGTACATATATGGTCAGCTTTTCTCCCTTTAAGGCTATGTGTGAGAATTGACACGCGGCAAAATCTCGTTGGGGGGTGAACGGAGAGGGCAAGCTCGAAGCCTCCAATCTGGGAACAGTCCCTGCCCCTTTTGATAACAGGTGAATCAGTTATATAGTGTACCATTGATTTAATAGGTGTATGGCCATAAAACCGCGTTATCATCTCAAACCACATACAATGGATGTGAAATGTGGATGCTAAATTCGAAGATGCTACGTCAGATCCAGAGCACACAGAGAAGCATGGAAAGATGTATGCTCGTTATAACAAGAACATATCGTAGAAGGAATACATGGGTAAGAAGCATGATCAAAGTAGCAGACATAGCAGAACGAGTGAAAAAATAGTGGACACATAGCGAGAAGAATGGATGGCACATGGATGCGAGAAATACTGGAATGGTATCCAAGAGGATGTGAAAGAAAGCAAGGTAGACCTAGTGGAAGATAGGCTGATGAATTGAGAAGAATGTGCGGAGTCAAGTGGATGCAGATTGCTCAAGACAGACAGGAATGGAAGAGGATTGGAGAGACCTTCATCCAGCAGTGGATGGTGAACGGCTGAAAATGATGATGATGTATAGTACTAGTCAATGCCCGTCGACAGTGTCATCGGATTGTTATCATTTATGCATACCTATAGTGTAGTAAGTATTTAAAAATGTCGGAAAAATGTAGTAGGCAGTTGAAAAATGCAAACGTCTCGCGCTACCCATGCTGTGTACGTACTGTGTGTATGCGAGTGTTCCGCGGCCACCCAGGCAGCCAGCCAGGCAGAACCTTACCCTATCACATACTAGTAACTACATAACTACATAAACGCTATCCAACTGAAGAAGCCCAAGAGTTTTGACCGATTTAGACTCTTTCTGCGCAGACTACCTGGGTCTGAGCCAATGAAGTTCGTCACCATCTCGTCTTCTTGGAATAGACATTAACGATAAGCAACCAAAGTCGTTAATCTCGCACGGTCAGAGCCCCCCATTTTCTTTGGTTGCGCGGGTTTTCAGCCTTCAAGTTGGATAGAGTATAGTTTATATTTATTTGGGATGAATTATCGCCTTCCCTTTTCAGCTAATATTAAATTGTTCCAATTTCGTTATTAAAGTTGACACAGCTTACGATTTATTTAAATGTAAGAAAGTTCGTGTATAGATATACATCGTAACAAAGGATATTTCCACAGCAAAATTATACGATATGTAATGTACCAGCGTACAGTTTCACTTTATCAAAGTAACGCTCGCGGTGTGAAAATCTATGCCCCTTTCACGTCGTTCTGTATTCGCTAAAGTTTTTTGCATATCTGATCTAAAATTTGAATCTTTCTCTTTTTATTTTTCTTGTGAATAACGGGACCATTATTTCAAATTTCGCGTGTTAGCACTCAATTCATATAACTAGTGAAACACGCTGAATATGTAATGTGCGCAAACAAACTTATCGACTCGAATAAGCATTCGTGGAAACGAATTCGTAATATTCGATACGAATATTAAACAGGCGTTTGCTATTTTGTGTACTCGTGTGAATGTCAACGATATTAAATGTCTAATTTGTTATTTTTCGATATTGTGAATAAATTTAATCAAAGTTAATACTGAAAACAAGTTAAAACAATTCGATGGAAACTTAACTTCCCATGAATTATTCATACTTTCAATAATTGGTTATTATAATCATCCGTATATTTTCTATATCTGCATATTACATTAGTATAATTTATTTCCTAGTAACCCTTTAATATCCGACAATGCATTCACTACATTTTCTGTTATTAAATTTCATTACGTTGTTGTTGTTGTAAGTCAAATAATAAAATTAAATTTTCAAACAAGGCATAATCCACTTGTCTATATTACATTAAGAATACTACAACGAAGTACAGCACTACGCAAAATACCTACAATAAAAAGCAGACAGTCGTATTGTGAGCGCAAGGGATCAGATGTATGTATATATGTACATATGTAGTATGTATACCGAAACGTTTAGTACATATATGGAAATAAAGAATGCGTACTGGATTTTTTTATTGATTATTCAAAATGTTGCTGACATGAGACATCGAGGTCTGGTTCGTATGTTACGCCTTACTTAAGGAGCTTATCGAACATAGGGGCTTCCCAGTAATCTGCAGGAGAGAGAGAACGATCAATCCGAGCGTATAAATGACGAAACGTATCATCGGGCCCTCGACGTTACAATAAACCCTTAGAATGGACGGACAGACAGACACCCGGATACCTATTATTACAAGGTAGTAGTAGTACATACATAGTATGTAGTAGACGACGTGTAATCCGTCTGCACATGTATGGAATCAATTTTTGATCGGTTGCGTAATCTCTAGCACGCTAGAGTTAGGGCATTCTACACGCACTAATCACCCATATATTAACACACCCCCTAATTTGCACAAATCATCATAATCTGATGCCGATCAAACGACGTCTTAATAATGCCACGACTATGTGTCTATATATTCTGTGCACACATACGCACTCTGAAATTCGCAAGCGGCTGAAATTAAACAGTTTTATGTAATCACAACTCGCTCGCGTCTACTTTCTGTAGTATGTTCACGGATGTAAGTATCCTTAAGGTATAAACTTTCAGTTTCACACATTAATCGATTTGAGTGATTCAAAGTATTTATTTATATTCGTCCTCACTTGATGTATTGTGGCTCTTTTTATAAAATTTAGTAAATTAGTCAAGTAAAGATAGAATGCCAACAATGCAAAATAGAGCTATGCGGAGTATTTTAAATGTAAACAGAGTATAAGAAATATGTTGAATGAATTGAATTGGATGAATGTACATAAGTTAAAAGTGTGTTAAAAAAAAGAAACGTTAAAAGTGTGCATGTTAGTTTATATTTTTAAGTTAGATAAGAATTTGTTACCAAAATTATTTCAATCAGTATTTAATAAGGGTGTATAATATATGTACATATGTACTTACATATATGTATAGTCATAATATTAGAGGTAAAAATAAGTTTATAGTTAAGAATTTAAAATTAAGTAGATCTAGAAGAAGTATCTTGTACACGGATGTTGTTGAATACAATAGACTGCCAAATTGACTGATTCCTGGCAGCCTTAAAACAACACCTCTGTTTAAGTGCTATTATGTAGATATGTAATTGTTTATTATGTAATTTTAGCTTCCAATCACTCTCTGTTCGTAATTAAATTTTCAAGCTATTTTATTCAAATAAATAAGACATACACACGTCATTAAGCATTGGTTCAGAAATTGACTGTAATCTATAAATATCAGAATGATTTCATATCAATTGATAACTAGCAGTAACTAGCTTTCGTTAATAAGTTAATCGAGTATGCTTAAGAATACAAATTTAAGGTAAATTTTATTGTTTATTCATACTACAAAACTGTTCGATGAACAATATATATAGTTGTATGGTTGACGTGATAATTTTCACGTGATCGTCTATGTTGTTAACGTTGAGCTTTCGCGTGTTGGACAACTTTTTCAGTGCTGTGAAAAAAATTCAATCAGTATAATTCCGCGCGGAAAAAATCATTAGCACAGCTTTGTGTACATTATCTAAATGAAATCATAATTAGTACACTTAGGGACCGTTCTCTTGTTTTACGCCTTTTTTTTTGACACGTTGCGTGTTGCTCGCGATTCGGCGCGCGCGTTAAACGGTGATTACGTCGTTACACGTGCGTTTTTATGACACATTCCGAAACGTGACAAGATCCACGTAATTCCAATCCGGCTGGTATTTATAATGTATCGATGAATAATTTCTATTATTTTTTCTCCATTGGAAAATTTTATCCAGCAACGCAACGTGCCCTAGCGGATAATCATAAGGCTCGAAACGTGTCGGCGATATGACACGCTTTCATCCACTTTAATTACAAGGCAAATACTTGTCGACGTGTTCGACCAGGCATTGTTGGTGCAATTGCGATTATCTAAATGGCGAATGCGATTATTCCTAAATGAAGTATTTAATTTACATCATCATCATCATCATTTTTAGGCGTTCACCATCCACTACTGGATGGAGGCATCTCCGATTCTCTTCCATTCCTGTCTGTCTTGAGCAATCTGCATCCACTTGACTCCACACATTCGTCTCAATTCATCAGCCCATCTTCTACTTGGTCTACCTTGCTTTCTTTCACATCCTCTGGGATACCATTCCAGTATTTCTCGCAACCATCTGCCATCCATTCTTCTCGTTGTGTCCAGCACTTAAATCATGCTTCTTACCCATGTATTCCTCTTTCGATCTCTTATTATTATACCATGCTTCTCTGTGTGTACTGAATCTTCTTCAATTCAGCATCCACGTTTCACATCCATATGTACGCATTGGTCGTACGCCTTATTTTTTTAGCATAGCTCGTATTATCAATGATGCCAATAATATCTATAATGCATTTTCAATGTTAAAAAATCTGTCATTTTATATAAACTTTAATATTAAAATCCCACAGGCCAGTATCCAGCCCATTGCCACTTCAACTATTCACACGTTATAATCTACATAAAATGTCAAAAATACTCTCAGAGATAATTCGCTGCGTAGAAAAACACGCAAAAGAGAAAGTGAGTCAATGACTGAGGTGAATGTATGTAAGTATACAAGAGTTAAGGAAAATTCTTGGAAAATCGGAGCATGTATACGCCTTTCTTAGTCAAAATTGTATTGTGAGCATTGTAACCAATCAACCTAAGTATATAATCGAGCTAATGGACAGACTATCAGAAAATTATCCGTAAATAGAATACCATTTAGGTATGTAAATCTATTTTTTGTTATTTGTAAATTGTTTTCAAATTAATTAGGATTAAAGTATAGTTTGTTAGGCTGCCTACTACATATGTATGTATGTACTACTTGTACATAATTTAGAATCGGAAGCCGTAAAAATCGGTAGTATTTTTTTTTTCTATCGAATTACACGACGACGACCGCTGTTTTCCGAATGTCACGGTATTTTGTTAAAGTAGACCGTAGACGAACTGAAATAAAAGGTAAAAAAAATAAAACGGGAACTCTCAAATGACTGGGTGAATTTTTTGTTAGATTCCTTCTACGAGCGACACGATTGTCGACTCCGCATTGGTCGTGTAGTTTGTGAGTTACATGGAACATTAGAAATTCAACCATTAGAGGCGAAATCGTACGTTGTCACAACCCATTCGTGAAATCTTGAGTACATATTATTATGTAGTGAGGAACTATTTGATGCGAATGGGTTAGTAATGAAATATTAAATTGAATATTTTACAAGGAGTCCATGAACGTACAAGTAATTAGGCCTTCTATAATACCCCCGACCCCCCAAACTAGCGCCAACACTCCTTTGCCCTCTGCCTTCTGTGTCAAATACACACATATGCATGTATTTACATATATATATTATATACACATGCATGTGTATGATCTTTTTAAACTTATTATTATTTAAAATTTATTACTCTTCTATGTATATTATTATTGTTGCTGACGTCATAGTTATACATAGTTGCATGTGACTCGGTAGATTAACAGAATTACGCAACGAAAGTATGAAAGTAGGCTTAAAAATTAATTTTAGTATTAAAACAAAAATTATGTTTAATGAGTTTTGATCGCAAAGCGTAGTTACATAGTCGTAGATAATCATATTGTAGAGATAGTTGATAATTATTTATACCTAGGACAATTGATGAATATGACCAGATGTAAAGAAGAAGAAATAAAACTAGGATGGAGTGCTTTTGGAAGAATTAATAATTTTTTTAAATCCAATATTCCGCTATGCTTAAAAAAAAAGGCATACGACCAATGCGTACTGCCAGTTATGACGTATGAATGTGAAACGTGGATGCTAAACTCAAGAATGCTACGTAATATGCAGTGCACACAGAAAAGCATGGACAGATGTATGCTTGGTATAACAAGAAAAGATCGTAAGAGGAATACATGGGTAAGAAGTATGACCGAAGTGGCAGATATAGCAGAACGTGTGAAAAAGTTGAAGTGGCAATGGGCTACATAGCGAGAAGAATGGCAGATGGACTCGAGAAATACTGGAATGGTATCCGAGAGGATGTGAATGAAAGTAAGGTGGACTGAGTGGAAGATGAATTGATAAGAATGTGTGGAGTCAAGTGGATGCAGATTGCTCAAAATAGACAGGAATGAAAGAGAATCGGAGAGGCCTCCATCCAGTAGTGGACGGTGAAAATGATTATTATTATCATCATATATATATTTATATGGACGGTAAGGATTGCAATACCCTCCTATGGAATAAACTATTATTATTAATATAAACAAATGAGTTAAAAAATTAAATTAAATATGTACACATGTTACATAAATTTAAACAACCCGATGACACTGTCGACGGGCAGTCAGTGGCGTAACTACTATGTAGCGGGGGTAAGCAATGCTTACGGGCCCACGGAGATAGGGGGCCCTAAATCTTATGCCAATTTTTTTTTTAAATAATGAAATTTTGTTATCGTTCACAAAGAAATAGTGTTATCGAAATAGAATATAGCGCTTAAAAATTTGAAACCATTAAATGAGTTCACACAGCTTATGAGCTTATGACACAATTCTTCATTTGAAGTTGATTATCATCGAGTCATAAAATATTAGAGCATGTGTCGATGAGTCACTGACTGTAGTCAGTGTTTTATATTATAAAATTAAAGGCCCCTATAGACTTTCAGTCTTTTTAGAATGATTTTTATTCCATAATTATTTAACGTGACGATTTCATAAATTTTTACGTTAAATTTCAAACAGTGACGGACTTTACGGTCGAGATGGCCAGAGTAAAATTTCCACATATACGCGTAACGATTTTAACTACGTTTTCTAAATCGAAACAGTAATCGTTACAAAAACTGAACGTCTGGAGGGTTCTTTTTAATTGTTTTTCGAAAACAATACTTTTCCAGTATTCATGTAGTCACCATCGCATTGTTATCTGAGTAACCGTGTTTCGTTTATGTTCATATCAATATGAAAATTCATATCGAAATTTGCACAAACTATTTCTAATAATATTCTTAGTGAAATGGAGGGTTCAAAAAAAGTGATGAGTGGGGCACAAAAAAAAAAAACCATTAAAAAATTGCCTAAACTTGATCAGTTCATAACTGTTCATAAATTAGAAGTTAAAACATTAACAAAAAAGTGGGGTTCAGACAGTGATTTTCAAATCAAACGACAAAGAAACGTTAAACGACATTTTGATGAATTAACTTCAGATTATCGATTTGACAACAGAGAACATCTATTCAGAGTTAATGTTTTTTACTATGTAATCGACAAAATAACTGTTTAACTAAATTAAGACGCGTTTTGCGGGAATGCAGGTAGTGAAAAACTATTTTGGTTTTCTTGAACCTAGGAAAATTATTAATATAGGTACCGGAAACGGATATTCCAGACCATTGTTCGAATCTCAGAAAAAAATATCCAGAAGTTTTCTCATATCAATTCGAATCTCAATTTACTCGGGTACTTTTATTAATAAAGAAAGATCTTTCTGAAACAATGACCATAAGGCAATTTTCAGAATTACTTATTACCAAGTAGTACAATTGCTTAGAGAGTGATTTTACAGAAGTATATACCGCATTCATATTATTTTTTTTTTTACTCTTCCGGTAACTGTGACTAGTGTAGAAAGAACATTCAATAAATTAAAAATAATTAAAGAGTACAAAAAGAAATTCGATCGGTCAAACCAGACTCAATGAACTATATTTGCTTACAATTGAGCACAAAGAAGCAGCCAAAATGGACCTCAAACAACTAAATCATGTTTTTTTGCAAACAGTAAGGCTCGATAGAAGATATTTTAAAATTGGTAAGTTAAATTAAGAAAATTATATTATGTACCTATGTACATACATATTAACAATAATTATATTTATATTAATACTGCGTTGCGAAGGCAAAATTTTGTATTTCGATTTAAAATTCGAGGGGGGGGGGCCCTTGATGGTTTTTTTGCTTACGGGCCCAAAATTCCTAGTTACGCCACTGCGGGCAGTTACTAGTATACAATATACTGCGTTTATGTGTTCGTCAGAATGGGCTCTACATAGCACTTCGGAACAACTGATCGTCACAACACGCGTCCACTACAACGAGTTGAATCCAGGCAACGTCAATATTGTACACGGACTAGGTTACACCACGTGGTATAACGGTGTACATATGTATGTATGTACTGAACTGCGTACGATATTTACGGCATTTTTAGTCATGCGTGTACAACCTTTTTCGCAAACAGTAGAATTCCGCACACAACAATATTTATTTTTATTCGGCAGTTTTTTCCTTTCCGTCTGCGTATAATAAGCCTTTAATGCGGCAGGTTTTTGTTTTGCCGCAGGCGCTTTTGTGGCACAGGGCAACTCGTCGGCCGCGATATTGGAAGTTATCGCAGCCATCGCACTGCCTCCATCCAGAAACCCCGTACTTATAAGATTATTATTTCCACTTTTCTCCCTTACTTCCTTCTTTTTTTCCTCCAGCGGCGCGCACTTGTGCGGCTCCGGCCATTGTGTTTCGGCGGTGGTATTTATTCGCTCTTTTTTTTTTTTTTCGGCGGGGAGCAGGGGCGGCTGAAGGCTTTACTTTATTTTTATCACCACCACGGTCGTTATTATTCATAATACCAACGGAGAGGTCTAAGTACGCCCCGGCACGGGCATCTGTTATTCCAGATTAAGCCGCCGGTAACGCGAGCCTTCATTAGATTAAATTGTTAATATATTGTTACGAATCTGACCGGCTAGTAGGGGGGCGACGAATGGTAATAGAACACTGAAGAAACGCTTGGGTTAAGTTAAGGCGTTAAGGGCAAGCATCACAAGTAGGAAGTAACTCATTTAAAATCCCGCTCTATAGAAGAACACTCGTGGGGGAGAGTTGACCAACAGATCTAAGGACACAAGGACCCAGACCCAATAACAGGTTAACATGGGAATAATAGATATGAGAGGCCTACCTTTGGTGGAACCGTCTTAAAACTGAGTTAGATAAATTGGCAAATTTTTACCGAAGACGGCCGATCTGGATGTGGAATTTCCAGATCTTGCCAATGACGATAATTTAATAATAATTAATTAAATCATTTTTATATATGGGGATTGAACGCCCGGACCATTGCCCAAGAGACTAACGCTCTAACCGCTGAGCTATCGCCTGGCCAAATTAAAGTAGACATATAAACGTTCCATATGTATGTATGTACATACTTGGTTCCCTTTATAAGTGTGAATAGATACATGATAATGTACATATAAGAAGAAGTATCGATTGTGTCTTTTACAACCAAGCAAAAACACTTTAAGGCTATTTTCATTATTCTAATACTCAAAAGATAACATGAAAATGCAAATGAATATATTTTAATTTGGGCTAATTTAAACCAAATAATAACACAGTTTGTAGGCCTGTACTTATTGGATAGATTATACATTTTAACAATAAAATTTTCTTATGTGGACGAAGCTTTAAACTTTAGGCTTCTAAACTGTACCGAGACATTATACAAAATGTAAAACGTAACTATAGGTAAATATAATGTGAATATTTTATTACAATCTCGCATAGTAAAATTTAAACAAAGGGACATGAATGATCCCGGCAGATTATATCCTATTATCGACCTTCTCTCTTTTCGTGCAAGTAAAATCCGATGTAATCCATGTTGGCGAAACATGCGAAAAAATTTACATTATGAAAATAATAACAAAAAAAAAAATGGGTATGTATTACGTTTTTGTCGTGAAATTCCCGGATGATTTTTTTTTGTATGCTTTTCCCATGTATCATTTTACATAATACGGGCAGGTAAGTCGGCTGAAATTAAAATATAATAAGGATTACGCGGATTTTTAACATTTCGCGTTTGCGACACATAAAATATTATACATTCGCAATACCACATTCTGTATATATGTATGTATGTATGTATGTACATAAAAATATTACAAAGATCAACTTATATATGTATAAAAACATCGCGGGCGTGTTATGATATGCAAATTGGATTTTATCCTTAAGTAGATGTACGTATGTATGTACATATATACGGAATCCACACAAATTTTTTTTTGCAATAATTATGTTTTACGAATAATTTTGAGCTGATTACATTTAACCTTAATGCAGTATATAATATACTCCGTGTATGTATTAATTTTTGCATTTGAGGTCAAAGCGCGCTTTTAATATATTTATGCATAATAATTTCGATTTATTCCTTTACGTGTTTCAAACATAAATTATGTATGTATGTATGTAAAAATTATCACACATATATAATTTCCGGCGATTTAAATTCTCGCGAGTTTCAAAGTGACTCGCAAATTCCCCATGCACATAGCAATTTTCCCGGTTAAGACTCCAAAATTTTCACATTAACATTTAAATTTAAAAAAAATCCTGTTTGCACAACTCTTTTTATGTGTTTTTTTTTGTGCTAATTAAGACACAGCTGTGATCGCTTGTATTACATTATCATACATTTATAGTAAACCATATTCTATATACTGACTTTGACGAGTGTTTTTTCATTGTTTTAATATAGTTTCTGGCACATAATGTATAAACATGTCCAGACTCCCAATCCATAGCTTTAAATTCTTTACAAACATCGACAATTCAGCAATGACGGAATGGACTAAAGTAATTTAAATGCATAGAATTTTGCGAACGGTTCGAGCGGAATCCATTCGGTTAACCGAAAACTTCGACAGTGCGCGGATCCCCGAAAGAGTTACCGGTCGTAATCGATTCAGTTTGCTCAGTTTGTGAATAGTTTTAATTCTAGTCACATTCCAGGTCACGCTGCCGGAATTAGCCCTTTCCCATCGACCCTTTGAGGGAGGCTTTGTTGATTTACGGCACTTCTAACGCTGTATTTATACTCTACTCATAACAGTGGACAAATGATGCGCACGAAATACAAATTCGCCCAAGATTAATCTTCAAAGTTTCCATCGAATGTTGCGGGCACTAACGAGATACTCTGGCGATGCGTAAAACGCTTTGCGGTCGTATCCTTAAACACAATACAATTCCAAACGGACGGTTAACTTTTCATTTTGTAGTTGAATTTAAGGTTTCCGTACAACTTTACAATTTTTTAACGCGAAACGTTAATGACAAACGAGATTTAATAATGCATATGAAAAAAATTCAAATGAGATACTTTTTTGAAACATAAAGGTTACAGTGTTTCAAATGAAAATTTTTCGCAGATAGTAGCGAGATGAATTTGAGCGTATCTTATTTAACGATGATTGCCCGACACTTCATTTGCATGGTGACACTTTTCCTCGAAAGCTTTACGACTGCATCAGCCGGCACGATTCACATACTGTGCGATAAGTCCACGTCTCGACGAATTTGTCGTAAAGAAGAACTGATATAGGGACGAGTGTTGAAAATCCAAGTTAATTTTCGCAACAAAATCCCAGAATTTTCCCCGTTGGGGAATTAAGCTGTTATGACGCGAGTTTATGCTTTCGGATTAAAGGCTGAAAAACGCAGGACCTTATCCTCATCGATTTAAGGATTACCCGCGGGATAACAGTCATTATTGAAAGCGTCCAGGACCAGAGTAAATAGCAGAAAAACAAGGGGAAAAAGCTCCAGTCGGGGTGTGGGTAGTGTACGATGTGATGGGCGGGGTAAAGGGGGCGGCACAGCTTCTGTTTGTTTACGGGATATAGCCGGGCAATATTAACGGGATTATCTGCGACTCAAATAGCCGTAAGATGTTTTTAATGGGCAACTGGAAAATGCCTGTCCAAATAAATATGGCCGATTACAGATTTATACCGGATCCGTCCCCTGCGCCCTGCGCCCGTGCGAGAAAGTGCGCGTTTATAAAATATTTACTATCGTAAACATCGTAAAATTCGCCGTAATACTCACCGGTTTGCCCGTCATATGACGGTGGGTTCTTACCCCAACCCCTCACCACCATCCAACCCCCACCCATGCACGCTGATTTGTACAGTAGCAGTACAACCCTTAGCCCGTTTACAGTACGTGAAACAATCGTATAGTGTACGGTTGATTGAATGAATGTACATATTGCCATAAATTATGCTCTTGTCAACTCACTGCTAAAAAAAAATGTTTTCTTATGTTGGCAATTTCAACGTGGCCGCAACGACCCGGGCAGACAGATTTTACGCATATATAGATAGCGTTTTACACATACTTATTATTCATTCAATGAGTAACAGCAAAAGCTTTGATTGAAAACTTGATTGATTTAAATGAGCTGCTTGTTTTAAAAGTAGAATGGCTCAATATTTAACAAGGTTGAATTTGAACGTGCCTATATATGTAGGTTTGTCATACAACAGCAAAACCTTATTTTGCTCAATTATTTGTATGTAAGCAGTTTAAATAATTTTTTTTAGAACAGTGAACTTATTCCACTATTTATTGCTGTTTTATTTAATTTTCTCTACAATTAATTTACCTTAAAATACAAATCATAATGTAGATTGGATAGATCAGTGGTCGCGAACCTTTTTCGAGGTCAGAACCAAATTTGGGAAAACCTTACAAAATGTGTAAGTTTGGAAACCGTAACATATTTTTTTCGGATTATACATTTTCAAAATTAAATTAAATTAAAAAATTCTCACTTATGAAATAAGTTATCTTCGTGATATTTTCTTAATGGTACATAGTTAATTACTAAAACGTACTGTCAAGTTTAGTCTGAAAAAAAAATTTTTAGCCACGAAATTATGAAAATAGGATTATCTAATTGCAATTTTGTGTAAATTGTGTTTTGTGTTTTACGTAAAACGTTGGATGACAGCGAGAGTGGCAAATTTTCATACAAAGATCCGCATATGGCTCCGGAGCCGCTGGTTCCCGACCGCTGCGATAGCTACTTATTTCAAAATAAATAAGTGAGTAAATTGTGCCCATTTAGATTAAACAAATATGAATGGTTTATTTTGAATACTTTTACTTTTAAAAGTAATGTCAAATAACAGCTTTATTTTGAAGGGGGAATTATTGTTGGCATTTTCAGCGGAAGATGCCTACATATGTATGTATGCATGTACATAATTGAGAGTTAAGCCGACTAATCGAACGCCTTCTCTATTACGTTGAATATGAAAAGAGTGAAAATGGTATCCTGTTGCCATATTCAGAGCATCCACTGTTTACGATAATCGCATGGCATAACCAAAAATTATTACATCGCAGTGCCGTAGGCTGGCAAACATTACACGATGCAATTTGCAGAACAATGAGCCTTTGTTGCACGTGGGCTTCGGGGACCGGGTGCGATAAAATTTCATAGGCCGACCGTTAAAAATTGGCTGTCGGCATCGAGAGATCGGAAGCGGAACTCGGGACGTGAGATCGTTCCTTGAATTTATAAGAAACTGATTTCGTTTGTGAGTAATCGAACGCTCGTTGGTTTAGAGGCGTAAGTGGCACCCTCTGGTTTGGCAATAAGCATAACGACAGCTAGCCGTAAGGCATTAGAGTCACCTGCCGCCTAAGAGTCGTTACTATGGCGTAGCCGTTACAGCCTCCTGTCGACAAGTCGTTATACAGCTGTATAGCGGGAATACACAGTGACTGCGAACAGTGGTCGTCAACTTTTTCCGAATTCCGATAAGAAGATCCATAAAATCGATTCCAATGATGTTTATTTATTTGTTTTATTTAAAATACATGGGCTTGCGGCATAGCCGATGGAGCCCGGGGGTTTAATATAAATTGTACATATGGGTTTTAATTATTTAGTTATTCATATTTGAAGGATTACAAAAATCTATTTATATTCAAAAACTTGTCGAGATGATTTTTAAGAGATTTATATTTTCAGAAGTTACTAGCTGATTTGGAACAGGGTTCCAAACTTCAACCACTCTATTTGAAAATAATGAGTCTCTGACAATTTTGTTAGATTTGTCTTTTAGGAATCTCAGAGTTTGGCCTCTGAGATGAGCGTTTTTATTGAACGCGAGAAGGTTTGTTTTTTTGACATTTATATTTTTTATTTATTATTTTGTATACACTTCTATTAGATCGCCTCTCAATCTTCTCGTCTCTTAAGAGGTGATACTCATCCTTTCGTTATAGAGTAGTGATCGAAGTTCAGATGGCATTCTTGTAATCCTTCTTTGAACTTCTTCTGAACAAAGAGTCTTTTTTAATGTAAGGGTTCCAGACATTTACAGCAAATTCTAATAAAGGATTTATAAATGTTTGGCGGCAACTGGATACATTGACTAAAATTCTTAAATACGCGTTTGATCGTATACATATGTATATATACATAAACGAATAGCACTTATTTACTAAAGAGTTTATATGAGTTGACCATCTTAGGCCTTTTGAGATAACAACACCCAGGTAAATTTGTGGTGCAACTTTTGGGACACTTACATTATCAATTGAATATGATAGATTAATTTTACAGGTGTATTTTCCAGGTATTGTAATGTTTTCTTTAGATTGAAATACGATCCGTATACTGAATAACATAATGAAAAGTATGTGGGTAGTGTCGTGTTACTGAGTATCTACATACATACATTACATAATTTGTTTACATATATGTAGTATTCATAAAATATTTCATTACCTAATTAGCAGATATTCCATTACTCAATATATACACATTGTGCGTCATATAATGGTTGTTGTATCGTATTTTGATAAATTTTGATTATATATGTAGCTTGATTATTTTTTCTAGATTGGTAATACCCAAACTGTTATTCCTAATGTTTAGACACGGTCAAACAGTTTGCGAATGTATAAGAAACAAACATAGACCGATGAATTTGAGTATAGAAGAGTGCAGTGTCGTGTATACGAGCACTTGTAAAAAAAAAAACAAACAAACGTATATTTTTGCACGTGCGATTTGGGAATTGCTTCGAAAAGGCGAACGAGTTGGTCGCACCTGACTGGCAGGCTCATTTGAATTCTAGTCAGATTAAATTATTCAACGAACAGTATTCCAGATATCCTTATTTCACCTGCACACAATTCCAGGATGCTAACGCTTCAAAAACACACCTCGAGTAGTACTAAGGCAAAAATGGCAGGATCCTCTCGCACCGCCATCACCTCTCCGTTTCTCTTTTGATATATAAAACATTTCCGAAACGAGAGCAGGCGAAAATCAGAACGGATGGGGGGGAGGGGGTGAGAGAGGAGAGGGTGTTATTATTGATTCAAACAACGTATTTTACGCCCATATAAATATTCATGGTATACGCAATTTTTTTTAACTATCGTCGTCAAAGTAAAACGCCGGAATATTTTATTTCCCGTAGGTATACGCGTTTCAAATTTACTTTTCGCACATTTTTATTTATTTTTTACTTTTCATTTAAAAAAAAATGAAAACGTCTAAGTCGCACAATGCTAACCGAATTTTCCGTCCGTTGACTTGGCACAATGGATACGAGCACATAAATATTCCATCCCATGTTTATAGCAATTTACCTTTGACTGCAAATAACAATTATGATTTTCATCTGAGTGTGCGAATTACTGAAAGATTCTCGATTCAATGTATACAAGTGTAATTTGAATTGATGATAAATATTACTGCTAAGCATCATAGTCGATTCATTCAACATGTTTAAGCATACATTGTACGCGCAGTACATACAAACATTGTATGCGCAGTACATTCTCGCGGTACAGGGAGCGTATGACAGAGGAGTAATAAACAGTAACGGTGCATACCTACGAAGCGATAGTAACCATCCATCACGGGACAATAATAAGCCATAGCGTGCCCAGCCTCAATAGGAGACGACGAACGACGTCGGTCATAACGGGGGTTCACCGCCATTCACCACCGCCATTATGCGGATTATGCGAAGGGTGGGAGTGATGATCATCCACCCGTTGAATGCTGAAGTTTAATACTCATACATTTCTCATAACAGTTGTGGACTAGTTTATTTATTTTTTTATATATACAACGGTCCGACTCTCTCTGAGGTTTCTGGCTCCCATGTCGAGTACGTCGTTTTGCGGCAGGACATCGAGGATAAAAGGACTTTTCGACTGACCCTATATATTATAGTCCTTTGTATCGAAGAGCGCTTGCAGTAACTGAGCACTGCTCTTATGCCGATTATTTTTTATATAAATATTTATCGTAATACTTACACATTATTATACATACATATACATAATAGCCGAAATCCGCCTGTCTGTCTGTCCGTCTGCTGATAACGCTCGCCTCGGTAAATAATTAAAAAACCAGAACGTCGCGCGAGTGGGATTTGAATCAGAATTCACCAGGTCGCAACATTGAGCACTTACGCTATGATCCAACGCCGATAATGCGATAATGCGAGCTAATTAGATAATATTATATTAAATAAATAAATAAATAACTATAAAAACTATTAAATTTAATATTATTTTTCAGTACGGGTGATGAGAAACCACTCCGTATGTCTATTCCGTATTCTGTTTATGTATGGCTGCTGATAACGCTCGCTGAGGTAAATAATTAAAAAACCAGAACGTCGCGCGAGTGGGATTTAAACCCGAGATCACCACATCGGAACAGTGAGCGCTTACGCTATGATCCAACGCCAATAATGCGAGATCTCCTATATTTGAACATACATATAAATCCTTAGTAGGATTGCGACTTTGCTAAATTGTTATGTTGTTGTATTATAACGCGCCATCTATGCAAAACTATTTAACTATTTAAATGCGCTAAAATGAATATTGAGAATAACGAATTTTTAAAATACATATGATTAAAATGTCTACTTGTATATTTACTAGCCGGTATTCACGTATTGAAATATCTGGTAAATTATGTAACGAGTCGGTGCCTTAGGGATGATAGATTAATATGTAAAATAATCAATAAAATCGGGATATTTATTACCATATCAAATCATTCTGCGCATGGGAGAGTGAAGATAATAATTGGCTCGTGAAATAGTTTCATAATCTAATAAAAATTGAGAACAGGTAATTTAAAAAATAATTGTGCAGTAAGCTGAGTAAAATTACCGTTCTAGATAATTATCCAGTTGACCAGCCAATTTGTCCGTTATATGGCGGTGTATTCTAACCCAATCTCCCAGCCCGCTGGTTTGTATAGTGACAGAAAAGCACATAGCCCGTTTGACAGTACGTGAAACAATTGTATACTGTTCCGTTGATTGGATGGGTGTATGGCGATAAAATCACATTGTCGACTCGAACAAGCTTTGACAGTAGCTTGTTGCCAACGCACCGCTGAATTTTTTTTTATTTCTTAGGCAATGGTAGTATGACCGCAACGACCCAATAAGGCAGGTAGGCAGACGTTTATTCTAATAAATATAGTATTTTTGCGATTACAGGCAAGTTGTGCCAAAATTTATGTTGATTTTACACTGTGTATGCATTTATTTGTCGTAATAATTATTTTTATAATTGAAAATTAAAAAAAAAAAATTTACATATATGGAGTATTGATAGATTTTCCGTAATGAATTCCGAATTTAATCAGAAACTTGTTGAAATTGCCCTAATTTTATCACTACTGACTATCAAGTTACCATTTACCACAACCCACATATTCATTGAAACGAGGTAATCAAATATTATAAAATCTCTTTGGTTGAAATGTTAATTAAATGTGAATAAATTTTGCATTGATGATGAATAATATGTATTCACAGCAAAGCCTTAATTGGTAGCCTTTTCCCGATGGCTAAATTTGTGTTGCCAATTAGTAATATGTAGTAGTGGTGCTAAAATAACCACTGCTGAGCTCATTAAACGTCAGACTCGTCGGAACAGTTTCGGACTAGCATAGCGTAGCGGTCAGTTAATACCATATTTACATAATTAACCATCGCATTTTCTAAAACATGACGATATGTATCCGATTTCATACCATAAATACAGTGACTTTTTCACCGTTGCGAAAATTAATAGCAATCGACACTATGAATGCTATGAATTATTTTCTTTGCCGTGCGGAGCCCTATCGGTACCTTTGATCGAAACAGTACGGTTTTTTTTTGACAGCGCGAATATTTATTCTGTTTATTTAGGCCACTAGAAAAGTAAGGGGACATCAAAGGGCGTGACCGACACTTCGAAAGTGAACCGAACGAACGGGCAATCAATCGCGAGGCTCGCGCGAAAAATGCCCACCGCACCACGCAAAGGGCCCGCAATGGGGAAAGGGACCGTTTACCGCAGTTATTATGATTATGATGATTATTATTATTATTATTCGGGAGCATAATAAAGAAAAGTGGGAAGAATGAGGTTCATTTGGAGGGCAAATTACGGCCAGTCGATAAATAAGGGCAGCGTCGAGGGGGCAACCACAATGAACCATGGGGCTCGAATATGTATACAGTGTGCACCACAATGGAATTTAATCATGATTTGACGATAAATCAAAACCTGTGTGCTTGTATGCAGGCGTTTGATGTCCTACAGTGATTGCCCTACGACCCCATTTCAAATTATTAGCCGCAAATGATGGGGTGACGATGGACGCGAGTTTTTCGATGGTGCGAAATTTCCTCGCTGTTTCTAATAATGACGCGTCAACTCCAATTAATTTATGTTTCAACGAGCTCTATGGTACTCGCGTGAAAATTTCACTTGTATTCAAACGTAAAAATTTTCATATACATACATATATTGAATAAATTTTTCGCAATTGGTAATAAATTTAATTATACTTGTAATATAAAGGGAATTTCTTTAAGACCTGGCAGTTCATTGTATTCAACATCACCCCCCTACAAGATATGTACTTTTCCTAGATCTGTTTAATTTTAAATTCTTAACTATTAACTTATTTCTACCCCTAGTATTATGACTATGTATATTATATTCCTTGATTAAATACTTAATGAAATATCTTGGTAATAAATTCATCCAATTCAATTCATTCAACATATGTATATCTTATACTATTATAATGTACTTAGACTGGCAACATTCCATCTGTCATTTTTTAAATGCAGTTAATATGTCAATTAAAGATAAGATGCAAAATTATGTAAGTGGAACGTTAACAGTATGCATGTTAGTTAATATTTTTAAGTTAGATAAGAATCTGTTACCCAAAATTCTAATAAGAAGATATAATATAATATACATATATATTTGTAATACTAGGGGTAAAAATAAGTTAGTTAAGAATTTAAAATTAAGTAGCTTTAGAAGAAGTATCTTTATACATAGAGGTGCTGTTAATGATAACGGGTTGCCAGATGGTTTAAGAAAAATTAGCAAAGTTGACAGATTTCTGGCAGCCATAAAATAATACCTCTGTACAGGTGCTAATAGATAAATAAGTATAGTATGTAATATTATTAAGTTAGATAAGAATTTGTTACCCAAATATTTAATAAGAAGATATAATATACATACATAATCATAATATTGTAAAAGTGGTAAAAATAAGTTAATAGTTAAGAATTTAAAATTAAATAGATCTAGTAGAAGTATCTATAGATACATACATACCTATAGATGTGCTGTTGATTATAATGGGCTGCCAGATGGTTTAAGAAAAATTAGCAAAGTTGACAGATTCCTGGTAGCCTTAAAAGAACACCTCCGTATATAGTATGTACTTTGTAGCTTTACGTTACATTAAGTTTTAATTAACATAAATAAGCCAGTATTATTCGAAAATTCAATAGCCGCACTTTTTGAAACAAAGTAACTAAATATAGGAAGTATTTCTGTATAGTATTGTACTGATTTATTCAAATGTTTTGGGAATGTACCTATTCATATATGGAGCAAACAGGCTGGCAGACAATAATTCAACTTTATTGATTAACAATGGGCGAGCTCATTCAATTTAACCGATTGTTTAAAGTTGGCGCCTTAATTACCGCTGCGGTTGATTGTCGTGGACAAATGAAAACATACCGTGCTGTGATCATTATTAGGAAACAAATTGAAAAGGCGTGTTCGGTTTGCAAGTACATACATAGGTACAACCGGAAAATAAGCATTTGGTTGTCCAGATTTAGCGTGTTTGTGTTCGCGGCGTTCGTTTCCCTTTCTATCTCAATTTAGTGTCATTTGTCCTGCGGCGCTATAATGGATCTATTAACGACTCTCCAATTTCGACAATGGCGCTTTTCACACAAGTGACGCTTTTCATTTGAATGTACCGTTTTGTAATTAGCGAACGGTGAATGACGCGTCACTACATATCCAAACCGTCGGACGCGGACGTGTTAAAATTAAACTTTTGACAAATGACGAGCAATCAAATTTTGATAAATTCAACGACGACGAACTCACTAAAGCACCGGTGATGGATGATTTTGTAAGTGTGCGGCCCACGAATTTGGATTCGGGGAGTAAAATGACGTCCAGTAGTGGTGCGATTTGCGAAAAAAGTTCTATCCTTTTCCCTTTCGGAGACATTAAATGAATAAACGAATTCGGGGTCTGCGAAAAAATAAACTTTCAATTTTCATTGGGTGAGGGTGAACGGTTTTCGCTCCTTTTTTTCCCCTTGGTGTTTCCTACATTTTCTATGTTTTCCTAGAGCGTGGCCGGGGTGCGCAAGATTTAACACTGGAAATATTTACTGACAGCTTTCTATGTTAAAGGGATCTCGCACTAGAGAAATGTACATTTCTTAGTATTTTCCAGATGACGGTGCGATATCCAGATGAAAGATTATACTCTGAACGTTATCCTTACTCTCAAATTCGGATCATTTTCAATGTTTCAAATCTACTAAATATAGTGGAATCTATACTGTACAATGGATAGAACGAAAAACCAAGTGGTAGTTATTTAACGTAGAAGCACTAGATACATATAGAAATCTCCACAAATTATCTCAGAATTTTTGTTAATATTTAGTTCCCAATTAAGATACAGGATCAAAGAGTAAGCGTCGTGAATAGTCGGCAATTGAGATAATACCAGTCTAGACAAGCAGCCTAATTCGATAAAAAGTCCGCAAATTGCGTTCTCATCCATAAACATGAGCCGGTGGTATTCAGGGTTGATTTCAATTGACCAAATCTTATCCGAAACGTTTTTCTTAGACCGTTTCGAGCGTAAGATATACATTTACATAGGTACATCGAGCAGAATTGTATAAGTATGGGTATCGCAGCGAATTGCGTATTTCAATTGATATAAAAAGGAAACTTTTCAAAAATATTAAAGTTACTAGTGCCAAGACTGCGCCAATTTCGACAGTAAGTACACATCCAACACTCTTTACACACGTTCTCTTTCAAACTGAATTTCAGTATTGTTGCCTTTCACTTTGTTTCAACTTCCAACTAGAACTTGCTTCGCAACCGAACAAATAGTTATTTACAGTTGGACAGACGTTCGGTTCTTTTGTGAATTGCGAAATTTGTTCCTTCATACTCGCCGGCACGTTGCTTTGTAATAAAATATAGAGCATCGATGTTTGACGGTTCAAAGTTTAGAAATCACAATGCAATGCTTTTAGGGCCGAAAGCAATACTTGATTAAGTGCTTATAGCTTGATTAGGGTGATTTGAATGATGGTAACATTCAAATTTGCAGTTGCAGTTCACAGAAACAAACTGACCGGGCAAGTGCCAAGGGCGCCAACTAATGTCGTGGTTTTATGAACTCCTCCAATGTTGGCTACGAAAGCTCAGTGTTTTGCCAAGTCTCGGACGTCTCGTTGATTTGCGACCTCTGGGGCCTCTGAGGCCCCTCCAGACAGAATATAGCCGACTATGGTTAATAAAATCCTTCGGACGGGGTTAGAGGAGTGTGTCTGAGACTTGGCACCGATCTTCGATCGAAAAGCGTTTCTTAGTGCGGTGGCGTGAAAGCTTTCGTTTGGTTGCTTTGTATGCATTCTTAACGGAAAAATTCAGTCGTGCGTCAAAAAATTCGATGAAAGAAGCAATGTTATATCCATTTTAGTATTACATATCAATATAAGCTTATATATTTGTTTTATATTATAAATAGAATGTAATTATAGACAAATGCTATAAATTACAAATCAACGATGGAAACTGCATGAAATTAATGTGATGTTTTGTTTTCATTCATATTTTCAAATTGCCATAGTAATACAAAATACCTTTTCCAATTCAAAGACATAAAATAAAGATAACATTTTATCGATACCTTTCTGCCATAGACCAATCGAAGAAAAAGTTACTCGGTTATTTTTATAAATAGATCAGTTGTGTCGTTTGGGAAATTGCTATCCATCCACATCTATAAAAGTAGCAAAATTTGCGAGTAGACTATTTGTGAAAATTATTGATTTATTGTCAGAATTAAAAAAATACCAAACACTGTTTTTTTTTTTCAACGTGTTTTTAGAAGTCAAATTTGTGTTTTTAAAGCAAGAAATTCACTCGTTTTTAAATTGCGAAATATGTTTAAACCTGAGTAAGCTATGAACGTCTTTTGCGATGGAAGCGTTATTCTTGAGCGACCTATTTTCTCGAGAAAATTTACGCGGGTTGATGGTAATCCATTTACGGTAGAGCCACAAACAGGCAGTCTCACCACATTATAAAAGGCTTAGGATTCAACAACGACAAGCAAATTTGACATTAATTCAAAAGCGGAAAAAGTAAATAAATAAAAAAGACCTCACCCTCGTTCGAGAACCCTAAAGGTACAAAATATAGTCCAAAGTATCGCCATACAATACTAATATTCATAAGTACTCGAAAGAAAAATAAAAAGTAAAAAAAAAAGCTACGCCTTTCCTCGAGGAAGACGGAGAAAATAATAAAGGTGGATAGGAGAGGGATGGAATAGAAAAATTAATTTACGTTTTTCTCCGCGGAGTTTTTCATTTAAGCGACGGCGAAAAATTTTCCTCGAGAATAATTGCCGCTAGGAAAACCTTCAACTCGCGTAATTGTCGAAAGTACTTAGCAATCGCGGTAGAGATATGATCTACAGCGCGGGTGTATAATTCTTTATGTAAATTCCTTCTTTTACTTTATTTCTTCCGATGCTATGGCGTAATTTATAAATTGCCACTTGACAAAATTACAACGTTTGTTCACAAACAAATACTTTATTTCTAGTTCACAACCGACTTATTCTCACAAACCACTAATAGAGCAAACCGATAGTTCTAAGCGACTCACACTTAAAAAGAAAACGAAAAACTAACAATACAAATCAATACACGTGTTTTAACAATTCCACTTTGCGATTATTAAGAAGGTTAAATACATTCGAGCAACAATCAATTAAAATTTGTTAACTAGAAGATGCCTATCACGTTTCGAATTCGATCCTCGTTTAATTAATTTGCGAACATAAAATATACCGACCTGTTATATAAATGTCCTCATTATTTCCGCGAAAAAGAGATCACTATGAAGCCAACGAAAGGGGGGGGGGGGAGGCGAAGACCTGGAGGGGAGGGAGACAGGGTGGCCGCATTTTGAAAGCTCCGCCGAGCTTCGGCCACCTCGCGTTTGGTTTCGCCGCGCGGCAAACTTTATTATGGCGCGTACCCACCATCCATAATAAGCTCTTTTAGCCGAGGGCTGGGAGGAGGGAAAGGGGTGGAAAATTTCATATCTGATTAGCGGAAAAGACGCTCGCGATGCTGCGAATTATGAGCGGGAAACGCTCTCTACGTGAGAGTAGAAGTTGGTCGCGACTTTGGCCCGATGCGGTGTGAAGCACGTCTCAGTAGAGCTCGCCCTAATCGCCCTCCAACCGTACGCCAACTCGCATAATGAGGTGACACTGATCTTTCGGGATTATGGAAATTATCCGAATCCCAATTAATACGGCTCAAGTTACGCCCGTGTACGTACGGAGTCGAAGCTTAGCATATCTGGTCGGTTTGGCGGCGAGCTTTCGAGGTTACAGTTCTCACGGTCGAACGACTAACCTAGTGTGACACTTGTTTGAGGAAATCAATTTAGAATCACAGTTAGTATGCTAAAGAAGTGATTATTCGATGCAATGTTGACATAATACATACATACATATTGAATACAAATACTTTACAGTTCCTATAATATGTAATAGAAGGTTGGATAGTAAGACAATAATCAAAGTACTATAGAATAAGTCGAAGAATTTGATATTGAAGTTAAGATGCATAAGTACAAAATGAGATGAGAATTGTGTACGTATAAGATGCAAAGTTTCTTGAATTGAAAAAGTGCAAATTTCAAAAGTTTCCAAGGGGCAGATATTAGAAAAGCTAGAGTACCTACTTTATATTTTCATAGTTACATCGCAAACATATACATAATGAAGTTAGTTAAAGGCTCAGTATCGATATATTTTGTAATTCTATAGAGTTGTAAAAAAATGTCTACAACTTAATCATAACAATGAGTTCCGCTATAATCTTTGAATAACTTAGTTATCTATGTATGTATGTATATATGTAATATGTACATATACTATATATCTATGTATGTATGTATATTGCGTCCTCGGAGCACAAAGGTGACATGTCCATGATTTTACGATGAATTAATGCAACTTTGTTCCTCTTTAATTATTCTATCATGGCAGTCGAGTGACACATCCGAATGACGTCGCAATTTTTTTTGCATCACATAGTACAAAAGTTCTACTAATATTCTTGGAGCACATAAGTGACAAGTCTGAACTTTTTGCATGCAATTTGAAAAATTTACTTGTGTAAGTTCAATAACAATGAAATAGCATCTAAAATATGTACAATTATCATTTTTATATAAAGTTCGCCTGATTTATGTTGACAAGTTCAAACTTTAACACTGCTGCCCGGAACAATTTGTTTTTTGGACACCTTTGTACTCTGAGGACGCGATATGAACTGTGAAACGTTTCTTGTAATTTTTATTATTAATAAGCAATAGTTTACACGGTGAGAACGCTTATTTAAGAATACTGACTGTGTTTAGAAAAGGTTCAAAAAAAGATTACAAGAATGATTAATAAAATGGTCTACTCATATAAACTCTTTAGTAAATAAGTGTTATTAATTTGTATATATAATTTGCATAAATATAATAAGAAGGATTACGAGAATGCCATCTGAACTTCGATCACTAACGAAAGGTTGCAGAGAATGCGTCTCACCTCTTTGGAGATGAGAAGATTGAGAAGCGATCTAATAGAAGTGTATGAAATAATAAATATAAATGTTATCTCAATAAATAAAAACGCTCATCTCAGAGGTCATACTTTGAGACTCCTAAAAGACAAATCAAACAAAATTGTCAGAGACTCATTCTTTTCAAACAGAAAGGTTGAAGTTCGAAAGCGTCTCCCAAATCAGCTAGTAACTTTAGAAAATATAAACCTCTTTGAAAATCATCTCGACAAGATTTTGAATATAAATCAATTTTTGTAATCCTTCAAATAAAAATTTTACGTACAAATTGCAACAGATCCCTGGGCTCCATCATCTATGCCGCTTGCCCACGTATTTAAAATAAATAATTAAATAACCAACCTATGCTGATTTGTTGCATACAGTTAATACAAATGTATTGTAAGTAGTCGGTCAGTGTAACTGTCATATAAAATAAACACGATTTCTTATTTGAATTGCGTAATAAGGGGGAGAAAATCGGCACGATCGATTTAATGCAATAATAATGCTTAAAATTGAATACACACGAACATACATACATACATATACGTATATACTATTACTTTCGCGAACGTGTTCCCCGTTTCGCATTTGCTCATAATCCCGAGTGCACAATTGTAATCGTGCCGTTTACGCCCCGGCATGCCACCGACACATCTGGCCACCGTGTCGTTAATTCGGTATTACAAATGCATTACCGAAGGCGAGTAAAGTTTGCTGATTAGGATTCAGAGTGCGCGCGCGAATTTGTGTGTAAATTTCCGCGCTGCTTCACATCTCGCTTAAATGTGTGTGTTCCGGCCGCACGCAATAGTTCCAAAACCGAGACTCGCTGACAAGTACCCGAGGGAGCTTCCGAAGCTCCGATGTGGGAGGACTCCTCGAACGACCAACACCACCCTTCTCCATCATCCCCCACACCCATTATACCCTCTGCGAAGCTCGGATACCCCACTAACTTGTCGGCTCGAGGCACCAAGTTGCCGTGCGAACAGTTAGCCTTCGGATTATCGGTTCGATGCGGACTTCGCGATAATTCCATTTATCAGGCAGGCGTCTCGCTATAAATTGTCCGTTGCGGTTTTCGTTTGTGTTTATGGTATTTGCGGTCGATGTACTACGGACGATTATCCGGTTAATTAAACCGACGATCGTTACCCTTGCCACTAGTTGGATAGGTTTACCTGTTTCTCAAGTTGGTACGCTGGTAATAATCAAATTATACGGAAAACGGAAAAAAAACTAAATCGCATTCCACAAAGGACTCGGTACTCTAATAATATTAATATTCAAAAGTCACAAATTGACCTATGTATGTATGTACATAGGTATTTTTATCACAAAATACATACATACCTAAAATGGTTAACTCATATAAACTCTTTTGTAAATAAGTGCTATTAATTTGTATATATTATCAAATGTGTATTTAAAAATTTTAGTATCCAGCTGCTGTCAAAAATTTATAAATATTTTATTAGAATTTGCTGTAAATATTTGGAATCCTTACTTTAAAAAATACATTGTTTGTTTAGAAAGGGTTCACGAATGCCATCTGAACTTCGATAATTTTCTTACCATATAACTAATGGTAAGAAAATGAGTCTCACCTCTATGGAGACGAGATGATTGAGAGGCGATCTAATAGATGTGTATAAAATAATAAATAATAGATATAAATGTCCAATAAAAAAATTCACGTTCAATAATAACGCTCATCTCAGAGGTTAACTCTGAGACTCCTAAAAGACAAATCTAACAAAATTGTCATAGAGTTATTGAAAATAGAGTGGTTGAATCTTGGAACCGCCTCCAAAATCAGCTAGTAACTTCTGAAAATATAAATATCTTTAAAAATCATCTCGACAAGTTTTTGAATATAAATGAATTTGTTTAATCCTTCAAATATAAATAACTAAATAATTATAAATTTTACATACATACATATGTACAAATTATAATATGGCTAGGCTATGCCGCCTGTCCTAACTATTTTAAATAAATACTTTGAAACAATTTTAAGATTTATGTCATAGTACCTATATACATATATAAATTTCCCTCAATAGTGAAGCTTTTGCAAAAGCTCCGCGTTCCATTCAGTGTGCTAAACGTATTTGTCGCAATCGCGTATGTATATCTTTTCCGATTTGTGTAATTTTAAAAACGTTTGACGTTTGTATGTGACTATTTGTTTTTTGACACGGCGCTGTACATGGGTATTTTTACAATACGTACGTTCGCGATAAAATGTACGTTTCGAAGAGATTTGCAATTCAAATCGAAAACATACATTTATAGGCGAGTATTTTTACCAACATAGAGTTCATTTGAATATTCATGAATATATAATATTATGAAAGTATATAAAATTGTATATAAAATAGTATTATAATATGTAAAATTCACGAAATATTTAAACGCTCGCTGCTTGTACACATTGTGTTTCAAACGTACAAAAAGAAACGACATGAAATGATGCGGCTTTATACATACATATGTACAATACAATGGAGTAAGTGTTATATTAATAATACGGTTAACTCACTGCATGTTTTTAGCACCACTGTATGCACATACATATGTATATGAATACATAGTTGGTGTTGTGGTCTTATACGAGTGAAACTATTGAGCGTGCGAATTGAACGAACTTTTATACCGAGAAATTATTATATAAATCGTGAAAGTTAAAAGTTTCATTCGAATTTATTTCAGCTGGTAATAAAATACGGTTTTCGCGTGAATCGTGTAACAAGTCACGTTTGCGATGCAGTTATAACTACCGGTGCACGTAACTCGGTTGACGAACAGGTAATTCGCCAAAGTTTGCGTTGATGGCTTCAACTAAACTCGTTGAGTTCAAACTTCTAGCTCGACTGTCTTTCATTGCAAATTTTTTTTACACGTAGCTCGCTCTCTTTATCCGCCAAGTTTGTGACGTCACCGAGACCGAGGGAAACCTGAAAACCGAGGTTGAAACTTTAACTTGAAATCACTACGACTCGCCGGGCCTTTATTGCCGCTTGTCGGAAGGTTCAGCGAACACGGCTCGTAATGTTTATTATTTATTATTTTACGCAAAAATTATAACACCTGTATATAATTTGTGTGTCAAGTTGAAACAAGAAATATTTCGGTGTATCAGATCATACCACAGTTGAAGTAATTTTTGTACTAGGTATGTAATTGTGTATTAAATTCAGAACAATCAATTTACAGATATTTTCTTTGAATTGATGTTATCTATCGTTCTTTATAATATGTATGAACCATTCTGTATGTGTAGATGATTAACTGGTATCATTTCCGTTATAAATTAATGCGCTATCCATTTCGGCGTTCGCCGATTCTGATTCATTATTATTGGTTAATTAAAACGAGCCCGATTCATTTACGGCTAAAAGTGCGAAATTTCCATTGAATTTTAATTGAAGTATTTCGCAGGGCACACATTCCACCGATAGCCTGCAGGATATTTTTCCTTTCGACTAAATGGTCCTTAAAATTAATCCGATCTTCGGCGTCAAGTCGACGAGCGGTTCTCGAGTGTAACGAAACCGTTCAAAAAGGGAGAACTTGAGCAAATTACAGGCCCGGCTTTCCCGGTATTGGAACTCTCGGGGAGAGAGAGAGAGACTGGGAGAGAGGTAGCTAACGTTACCCAGTCAACTTTTAGAGGGCCAGAAAATTAGCTTTTAGTTTCATTAGCGATTCCCGGCGGGGGCCTAAATCGAATAACTTTCGCGTTCGTCGTCGTGCCAAAACGGTTCGCCGCTGTCGCTTCTCTCTCTCGACGAGTTAACCCTTTAACTGCGGCCGATCTCGGATGAAAGTGAACCGCCCAACGCGGTGATATCCCACTTTCTATACACCTACGCTAAACGCTCAATTTGCATGAATTTGTATATGAAATTACTAGAAATACCAATAGACACAAAATATTTGACATAAAATATGAATAGGTGAATGCCAAAGTTGCCTATCAGTTTATAAAATACTGAAATTCGTGATGTTGGTACATACATACATATGTACATACATAGTTATATGAAGACAAAATCATTTTATATGTATTTTTGTGGGTTTACTTGTCATTCATAGTTTGACCGTGTTACTATAAATATCTGTTGCTAGTATCTATGCAGTAGGTAGAAAGTAAAAAAAATAAAATAAAGCGAAACTTTTGTTCTGCAAAAGTCGATAAACACGTATGATTTTTCGTGTGCAACGAACTGAAGGTTTTTCTTTAACAGCCGTTTAGTTTGACGTTTCCAGGTCGGCAAGTTTGCGGTATCGCCGAAGAGTTCTCGGGGGATTCTCAGACCTTCAAGACCCTCGACGTTTTCCTTTCCCATCCCATCCCTCACAGGTGGCTGGATAAATCTGCTTTGCATAAAGTTTTGAAATCACAAGTATCACGGCGTCACTCGCCGAGGGACTCTCCGAATGGATGTCGCCATATGAATATGCTCTCTGAGGTGAGAGAGAACCGCGAAAGGGTTTACTAAACATAATGGAAAAGGGGTTAAGTGTTGACCGCATCTTGTTTTAAGTTCGCGTTTATAAACGAACGCGTATTGCACATTATCTATCCGAGCGCTGAGAGATGTATACGGAACGAGCGCATTTGTATGTGCTTAAGGCTTATTTTATTTTATGCGGGAAATTTTTTTCCGTGAGCAACGTGCGAATAATATCCCGCTAAATTGGGTTTCGGTAGCGGAATCAAAATATAAATGCTAATGGTATGTTAAATCAGATTAAAGGATAATGGTGCCACGATTGCGGGGCGCCACGTGCAGACAATGCTCGCGCGGTTTGGGAAACACTGGCGCCGAGCGATTAACGCGCGTTTGAATGGCACTGTGTGAGCGCGTTTTACCCAACTATAACGGAATTTTCTCGGCGAATACGTGTGCCCTGGGAAAATCGTGGAAATTTCAAATGTGGGAGTGATTAGAAGTCGGCCTACTTAGACTATTCAACGCAGAAGTAAGCCAAGTACAAATTAATGCACTTTACCTATGTTGCCGTCACAACCCCTCGGCGTAACTGACAAAGCAATAGTATCGAGATAAATGGATAAATTTGTGTTTTTATTCATACATACATATATACATACATATGTATATTACTGATTTATTTAAACTTTTTTTTAATGCATGTGGTTATTTTTTATTGTCTATTTTCTATTGTGGTTATTTCTATTTAATGTTAAGCAAATTTAAAAAAAAATGAATAGATATATTAGTAGATAATACATATGATAAATTTTTATAAAAAATAATAATAATGATGATAATGAAATAATAATAGCCGAAATCCTGATAACGCTCTGCTGATAACGCTCGCCGAGGAAAAATAATTAAAAAACCAGAATGAGTGGGGACCGAACCCGGGACGCCAGGTCGGGAGTAATCGCGCTAACGCATACCCCACGGCCAGTTGTTGATTTGGTCCTTTTTTTTTTTTAAACATTACCTATATACAAGGGATCGTGACTCTGCTAATAATACATAGATGACGCTATAAAAACTATTTTTTTTTTTTTTTTTTGATTTTTACAAAATCACTTACAAAATTATAATAATTATATATATAATAATTAATAATTATAATATAAATAGTAAAAAAAAAAAAATATTTTATGATTTGGGATTCGATACCGTGCTCGATATGTCGATAGGTGATCTCTATTAAAAAAAAAAAAAACTTTACGATATTTAAAATTCAGCGGGCGTTGATATTCAACGGGCTTACACTAGTGAAATAATAATAATAATGATAATGAAATAATAATATCAAACCCCTGGACTTTGGACTTCATCGGATATGCCGCCCCACCCACGTATTATAAATAATAATAATAATAAGAAGAATAAAAAATTAATAATTATGAAGAAGAAAAAATAATAATAAATTTAATAAGAGAAAATATATCGGTTAGTAAAATAAATAATTAAGCAGCTCGTTATTTAAAAAAAATAATTACGTAAGCAATTTTGCAACAATTGCACTATTGCAATTATTCCTTAGCCGAAAAACCGTATCTGCAGACAGATACGTTGAATTTGCTATGTAAATGTTAGATACGCTATTTTCGTATATACATATATGTATATATAAGTATTAGTATATTTATAATACTTATATATGTATAAGTATATTATATATACTAATACTTACATATATGTATGTATATAAGTATTAGTAGTATTTTTCTGTGCGTAGTTTTAGATACGTTAAAATGAGTACCTTAAAGAGGTCACTTTTGGGTGAAGATATATTATTTTCGATATTAAAAATCGCAAAAATACACCCCCAAAAACCCCTTAAGCACATACCTCAGTTGGGTCAAGTGGGATTAGGATGGCAGTATATACGCATAGGTATACACAATTTTTTAACATTAAAATCATATTATATTCACCTATCAGACTTACACTTATAAGCGATCTATGCCCAACGATGCGAGAGAGTGCGCAAAGTAATTATCTCATATGAAAATCTATTCGACCTGGCGCATTACACCAGCTTATTGCTAACGAAATAAGTACATACACGGGGTAGTTTGCAAACACCATAATAGGGTATGCTCAGTTGTAATTTAAATATTTGCGAATCGTTGGCATTACTTTTGCGAAAGTATTTATGCGTAATGGGTATGGCAGGAAATTATATAATCCCGTGATGAGGGATTTATGTTGTGGCAGGGGCGGATTTCGCGCCCTTGCCCCCCCCACACTTCCACTAAGGCAATCAAAGTCTGGCTCTGTTCGGTGTCAGCGAATGACCCACTAAGCCTCCTCCCCCCGAGGTCCAATCTGACCCACATCATACTCAGAAATTTAGACAATGCACGCGCATTTACCTATATTGTTACCCGTTCAAAATTTTACACAGATACCTACGAAAACGAACGTGAAAGGAGATTGTATCGATGCTAACACAACTATGTATGTACCATACATACATACAATAAATATGATGTAAATCAATACATTCTAATGTTAGTATTCAATACATGACGTTTAACGTAATTTTAACAATAGCGACCAATGATAGATTAGCATCTCGTCGCGCTCCGCGATTACTTTACGTAGGGTAGCAAGCGCGAAGGGTTTTCCCTAGAAGGGAAACGCTCTGTAAATATTTCACGAATAACTTCGCATCACCCCTCGCGTCAGATAGTGAAATGTGTTTTAACTATTTACGTCGGCTATGTTAGATTAGAATTTATAATGAAACGAACATACACACACACACGTGTATTACATGGATCTGCACACGTGCACATATTTTGAGAAATTAAATTAGCGCACATATTGCCGAGCATTGGCAATTAGCGAGAGAAGTCGCGGCGCGCGTAATCAATCCGAGAAGCGTAATTGAATTACGAGTACATACATATGTATAGGTATGTACGTTGCGTCAAATTTAATCGACGGATAATTTTCCCCTTATTACACAATCGGAACTACGTGACCTAAAGCCGATTTGAAATAAAAAAGTGTACTCTTATCACCGTCCGTTGACAGTGTCATCAGGTGGTTATCATTTATATATAGCGTATATATGTGTTTTGTGAACCGTGAACCTGTATGGACGTATTTACTCATACTGCAGACATGTCGTTTGGTGAAATCGATGAGCTGCAGGAGAAGATCCTGAACGAGCTTATGGGGCCGAATACGCTCTCAAACTCACGAAGGGATGTTATCCTGAAGTCAGTGGTGAGACTCCATTGCAAGATCTTCCGTGTTGGAGAAAGGATTTGGTGCTCTTCTTGAGGAGGTGTCGGCTATCAAGGGGTTGGTCTCTCCATCTCCATCTTCGTCAAATGTCCCCGGTGGACACCATCGACACCATCTTTGTCATCATCATCAGTGTTGGCGCCGTCTCCACTGCCCCGACTATCGCTGCAGTTGCAGGCAATGAATGTCTCAACCGTCGAAATTGGTAACAATAATACAGCCGTCGACGTCGCCAACAATACAAACATTACCGTGTGAACAAAATATCTCGTCGCCAAGTGTCATAACACAAGTACATAAGCCGTCAATCCAATCAAAACATAATGGGCGCTCTTTTGCGCAGGTTGCTGCCACTACTCCTGCGTCTAGAAAGCGTCCCTTTATACGTGGATCTGGTGACTCTGACAATGTATTGCAAGTTGCCTCTATAAATAAGCACTTACACATTTTTTTATCTAAAGCACAACTGCACTTGTGATGTTGTTAAACATTTTATTTCCTCTAAATTGGGTCATATTGATATTTCTGTTGAAAGGGTATCCCAATCTTCTGCTCACTCATCGTTTAAAGTGAGTGTTGAAATTAGTGATTTTCCTAAAATACTAAATCCTGCTTTCTGGCCACTTGGAGTTGGGCTGAGAGAATGGTTTTTTCGTCGATCGACAAAGCCGTCCCCCGCAATACGAAAGGTCACGGCTATCTAGGAGCGATGTAAACCATAGGTCTGAGTCCGATACCTCTGGAGTAGAGGGATCTGTAACTTTATATGTACTACCAACATGCTCGAGGACTTCGTTCCAAAACTACTGGATTTTTTAATAACTGTTTAGTCAACAACTTTGACATTATTTGTTTTGTTCCACTAATTATTCACAAAACTCCTTCATTTATATGTAGATCCTGCTCGTCATTTAACGAAATCCCGGCACATATTGATCCTTTTCTAGATTATTTGCCCTCCTTTAGATTATCTTTACTTAAGTTCCTTTCTTGTTTTGATCTGTTGTTCGTTTGTAACTATTTTGGCTGTAGTGTATTGTGTGATATTAATATTATTTTGTATTTATATTTTATTGTATACTATAAGCTGTTTGTTGCATAAATAAATAAATAAAAAAGTATGTACTTATGTACATAGGTAGCAAACTCGCGTTTTGCACTCTATTATAAATAAATAATATTTAAAATATAAAAGTCTATTTCAACTTAATTTTAACACACAAAAAACTACGTACCTACATGAGTCTAAAACTATCCATTATAAAAAACTATTTTTGTTAAATTGCTAATATTTATTTAATACTAGCATGCGTTGCAATGCCCGATACCGTTCCCGTTCCAGATCCCGATCCCGTTCCCGTTCCCGTTCCTGTTCCCGTTCCCGTTCCTAGTACGATATCTGACGCGTGAGCAGGCCCGTTCCCGTTCCTGTTCCAGATCCGTTCCGTTCCCGATCCCGATCCCGTTCCCGTTCCTAGTACGTTATCTGACGCGTGAGTAGGCCCGTTCCTGTTCCCGTTCCCGTTTTTTCCCGATTCCAGATCCCGGTCCCGTTCCCGATTCTGATACCGTTCCCGTTCCCGTTCCTAGTACGTTATCTGACGCGTCAGCAGGCCCGTTCCCGTTTTATCCCGATTTTTTTTCACATGAACCATCCCCGGCATGATCACAATAAGTCCTGAAAGTTTCATCGCGATCGGTTGAGTGGTTTAGGAGCCTATAAGAGACAGACAAACAGACAAACAAACAGACATACAGACATACATTGATTTTTATATATATAGATACATACATATGTATGTACATTTTAAAATTTTATTATATTTATAATAATATTAAATTTAGTAATCTAAAAATGTACATTTAGATTGGAGATCGGTTCACCATCCAGCAGTGGATGGTGAACGGCTGAAAATGACGATTTGTAAAAAAATAAGTTGCAGCACGGTCAAAAGTTCGCTACGGTCAAAAGTTGAACCCGATTTGAAAAAATCTCTTATCCAGTATATTATGTGTATGTGTGTGTCGGATAAGGGAGAAAATAAAGTGAGGTGGAGCGGCAAAGTTTTAATTGGTTTATAACAGAGTGGCGCGTGCGGGTGGCGGGATCCCCTGCTCCGGTACGGAAGCAAAGGCAAACAGCTTTGTCAACGATAGCCGAGCGGTAGATGGAGTCCCTTAGGGTTGTAGGGAGTAGTCTCCCCCTTCATACCCTCACCACCATCAGGTCAGCAGGGCTCGTCATCCCTCGGCCGTGAGGGTATTATGTAAACGTGGCGTGGTGCCGGGGGGTGCGCGCGTGACTGAAGGGCGTGATGTTAATTAAAATTTGTTTGCTCTACATCTGTAGCCGTATTTATGTATGTTGCTCCACACATACCATCCAAGTGGAACAAACACGCGTCCGGAATCTGTGGACGATCTTGGGATTTTAAGAGGTCGAACTGTGTGTAAGGGGGGGTGTATCCGGTCTAAATTGCGTTCCCAAATAAGCCCGTTCCGAAAAAAATATAAAAAGCATCGATTGTTCATCTTTGTATTTGTTTCTAATACACTCAGCCATCGTATGAATAATTGAAGCCTAACGTTTCAGTAGTAGGTACTTCCTTTGATTCGGCGCGCTTCGTACGGTACTCGATTGCGATAGAATTTTATTTTCCTTACGGGACCGTAAAAGTTTTTTTTTTTCACGACTGCTACTAATAAAACCTTTTAAATATGTGGTATCGTCACAATATTGTAATGTTGTAATTTTGAGAGCAATTTATATTTAAAAAAAATAAATTAATAAAATTAGTAAAAAAAAAAAAATCGTTCAAGAGTAAACTGCCATTTCCGGTAGTCAGAAGTTGACTAAAATCACAGTATCTCTTAAGGCTAATGTGAAAACTATAGATATGAAATTTGGAGAAAATTCCCGGTGCAGTTTCGGAAATATGATTTTTTTTTACCGGATTTTTGAATTTTCTGCACGAAAAAAACCCTACTTCCGGTTGACTGATGTTGACCAAATTCCTTATGGCTTTTAAACTTTACGTGAAAATAATAGATATGAAATTTCAGCTTGATAGACTTGATAGTTTCGGAGAAAACACATACACACACATAGTACACAGACATACAGACATACAGACATTTTTTAAAAATCATGAAAACGTGATCTGGGGATGATACTCGATACAAATCAGTCAAAATCTCGAGGTCGAATTTTCGCACGATCACAATACTTTATCCGATTAGGATAAAGTAAAAATTGACAGTTTGAGTATTGAGCCGAAAAATTTATACAAATCGACCATATTAAATGATACAATTAAGTGTTTATAAAATTTTAACTTGATAGTCCCACTCTTATTCAATCGACCCTTCGCTTAAAAGTACGTGTTACCCGTTCTCGATTTTAATTAGATTATGAAACTTTTTCATGTAACAATATGTATATTATTTTCATTCTCCCATTCCCAGAATGATTAGATACTGTAATAAATACTCTGATTTTATTAATATTAATCCGTCGTCCCTAATGCACCGACTCATTATAACATTAATCAACTCAACATAATTTATTTATTTAGTAAGCCGCCTTGAGGAGAAACACCTCCACATCCTTTCTCCTCGAGACCCTCACATGAGGCTACCACCCCCCACCCAACGAATATAGTCTGTTGACCTTTCCGTTTGGGACTGACCGAAATATAATATATTATGTATATAAATATATAATGTATTATCTAACAGGCGCATAATAAATAAATAAACAAATAAAGATATTATTTGACTTTTTCTAGCCATTGAAGATACTCACGTGTAAATAATAATGTTCATTTACAAAAACACAAATGTGGATGTATGTACATACATATGTAAAAATAATTTTTTTTTCGAAAGTTTACTTCATCTCGACCTACCCAAATCATGCTTTACAAAAAAATAAAACATCCAGTCTAAAATAATCCAAGGTGTACGTCCTACATACATATGTATATCATTTATTTTAAATATTAAGATTGAAGTATTAGAACACACGATCCACATTTTTACAGTCACGAACACGGTCGAGCTTGCTTTTTAAAGATTACATACTTCAGTCTCACTACAAAACAAAAGTAGATTCTGGCGCACTTGAACGTATCGCATGCCGAGCGACTCTCGCTCTGCGTTTTGACAAATGTCGCACTTGCCTGGCGTTTTGAATAGTTAATCTGTGTATTATTTATAAAGGAAATAAGACTGAGGGTAGGGGTAGGGGGAGGGTTGGCAGTTCTTCGAAGTCTGCAAACTTACATACAAATGATGTTACTTCCATGTACCATAGCCGAGTATCCCGGAACAGATGCTCCGAATTGGGACGTATCCGCCTAGTTTTATTTTTCGTTCATGCGGCTCCATTCGGGAAACTTATGATTCGCATTACGCTTGCAAAGGGTTTTCTTTATACCCTTTTGTTTTTTTATTTTGAAACGTATGAAGATACTTACGGACGAGGGGGGGGGGGGGGGGGGGGGGACAAGAGAAATGAGAAAGGATTGTCGATTACTGAAATTTTCTGTACGTGCTTGCACGAAGCGAACGCTTGTACATTGTACACGTTGCAATACGACACGTATACTATTTCAGGATGAGATTGCATCAATTGTACGAAAAGTGTACGTTCAACGATACGGTGAAATTGTGATACAATACGACCAAATGTTCAGTTGAATTCGAGCAGATTAAAGTGACAAAGTGGTGGATCATAAACTGCATACAATTCATTATTCAACATTATTAAAATATAAATTTTAAGCACTTTAAGCCGACTAAAAAGCTATGCAGATTAGAAGTAGTTTTCATTTTCAGAATGCAATGTTTAATATTGTCAATATGTGTATAAAAATCATTTAATTGATGTCAATAATAATTGCAATACAATTTTTCTGTCTTGATTGGGACAAGGAATTTTTATCTATGTATGTATGTACATAAGTAGTAAAGATAAAGTATTGTGATCGTGCGGAAATTCTACCTCAAGATTTTTACTCCTATATATCGTCTCCTGAACATGTTTTCGTGATTTTTTGAAAATGGCTGTGTGTAAAATCGCTATTGTATAAAAAAGTCATCGAATCGATTTGGTATACTTTAACATGTAAATTGCAAATACAATTTATCTATCTTGATTGTGACCGAACATTTTTTTTATCAATACGTAGAATATAGGTATAGATAGGTAAATAATAATGTGATTCTACACCTATAGAATCGTTGTATTTTAAAACCCGTTAATCCTATCATATAAATATGACGTTGCAGTCAACGTCATATTTATAAGTTTTGTGCTGGTTTATAGCACCATTCAAAGTTTTGTTTCGACAGCTTCAAATAAATAAATTAAATTCCCTGACTAATTTGCAATCCAAAGTATCATACACACGGGCAACTCCGACCACTACAGTTTCCCAAAAGTATTTAGCAAAATTAATTTCACGTGCCATTGTTTCCGTTTCAACTCACTTTTACGCTTAAATCGCTATAATTCACTATACACAATTAGTCGAATGTGAAAACGACAAGTTTAAATGACTAAGTACAATATAAAAATAAAATTACACTTTCCGCACGGATAAAATCTTCAGATTCGTAACTGAATAGCGGCACTTTAATTCTGCTCACGCTATCAAAATCAACATTCCGTTAACGCTCTTCACTTAATTACTTTAATTAAGGCCGCGTATAGGGGGGGAAGAGCGCGTTATAGAGAGGGATATACGGTACTTGGGTATATAGTATGTAGGTACCCACTGTGTGGGTTGGGATGGCACGATTAACGACATAAATTGCAACTTTTAATTACGGGGGGCACTTTAATCGACGCCAGCTCACAGACACAATGGACGACCTCTTTTCCGTTGTCGTTTCCGGTTGCGATCTAACCCCCAACCCACCAATCTCCTTTTCCTCGCTCGGTCTACCCCCGGTAAACACTCGAGAGTGGTACTCGACTGCGCTTTGCCAAATCCGCGCGTGAAAATTGAAACTGGGGAACGGATAGCGGCCTGTTTACCCAACGCTCGAGCTGGCAATCATAATAATAGAGAATGGTGATTATGCTTGCGGAGGTGGATTTATTATATCCGGCCGAGATGGGTTTTCAGCGGGGAAGGATAAAGAAAGATTGCCGCAAGTGAGTACATACATAGATATAGTAGCTACGTAGCGAACTAACCGAAAGTTTTCCCTGTCGCTTTCTCGCATCCGCCGGTTAAAATTTAACTTTGTAATTTGAACGCGACATGGGAAGAAAATAGGAAATATTAAAAAATCAAATTTTTCGAAATATTCACCGTACATATTGCATATAAAGTGTGTGAGCAATCTCAATGAAAGTGTGTGGGCAATTTTCGTTGATGTATTCCACGGTGGAAAAGTTTTATATTATATAAAAGTGATTGTGTCTGATTAAGCCACTTTGCTAAAACGCCTTTATTGTCTGCCTCACGGGTATTAGGAAAATCGCATGAATAGAGAGAACCTTTGCAAGGCTTTGTACCGAAAGTATGTATGTGCGCTGTTTTTGTAGTTATTTATCTCGTGTCAGGGCAGCTCCAAACAATGAATGATGCAAAGATAAATCTACGCTCACGAGACGAGACGAGACGGTGAGTCTGCTAGATAATCCCCCCATAAGGAATACACGCTTTTTCACAACGTTTAATGAGACTCTGGTAGACGTTTTTATACGATCGACGAATGTCTGCGATGAAATCATAATAGAGATTTGGGTCTACATAACTGAATTGATATTGATCTAATTGAGCCTAAGAAAATATCCCTCTACTGAATCTCAAGTAGCGATAGCTTCATTATTTGTATGTTATTATTATTTTTATTGCAAAATAATACGGCCGAAAAGGATCGACTTGAATAATTATCGTAGAAAAAGTGCGCATAAATCAAAGGGGAGGGTGAAAGCAGACGCAAATTCAACTGCGCACGACACGAAAAAACTTTTAGGCTCAGAAACAATTTTTTTTTATTTTCAACACAGTAGCGGTCCGGGGGTAGTGGAGTGCACATTCCTACACATTTACATATATTCTTTTTTTCACCCTAGCCGCGTCCCGATTTTCCGCCTCGAGGAAGAATTCATAACAATAACAATTTAGTAGGCCGTCCCCCATTGTTCTTGCGGACGGCCGTATCATCTGGCGAGTGTTTTCTCTCATAACATCCATCCCAAAGGTCCTTCTCTGAACTCACCCACCCTCCCACGCTTCCCAACTCCGCCAATATCTCCGTAGGTCTTTTTAAATAACAGCACATTTGGGGGAGAAGACGTGAAGAGGGACGCGTATCGTTCTCGGCACTCCCTCGGGGCTTCTAAATCAATTAAAATTACTCGAGACAAAGCCACGTCACACCCCAGCGGTAGACGGGGGTATTCGATACTTTATTTATTTATATTTCAAAGTAAGTATTCGCCAATGTGAAGCCATCAGTCAAATTTAAACGATTTACAAGCCCATGAAAGTGAGGGGATTCGATGCGGAGAAATCGACGCGGCTTGTACGTACATAGTAGTACGGAGTGGGTGGGAGGAGGAGGAGATTCGATAAAATAAAGGTCATAAAACTGTATGTAGTATCACGGTCGAGGTTGAATGAGATCAGGGAAAATATACGGTGATTTGAAATCAATAGGTGACCTCAGAAGTTTGGATCGATCGCGAAGTTGGGGGCGCTCGTAACGGCGTATTTGTATAGGCGATTGTCCCGCCAGCCGCTACACCCGAATATAAATCGAGCTTTTAACACAAAAACGCTCTTTTCACATATATACAAACGCACGTGTATGTGCACTGTGTGCTAAAGAATATATTGTATCGAGAGAAAAAAAATCGGGTGGACTTCGACTGCTGGGATGGAGATCGGTAAAAATGTCATCGATCATGACTCTCCAGTACGAATCGTCTATAAAACTTTATAGCTACAGAAATTCGACCAGATTTCAATTGAGTTTAAACACCCATTGAATTATTCAAGAGGGGGATGTAATCGTTTAATTTAAGTGCCTATTCAAAATGATAAAATTCAATAGGAATCATAAACGTTGCATTTCAGATAGCGGTAAACACGTTCGTACGTCTAGCGCTCTCGAAACTGAAAGCATTTCCCCACTTACTCGGACAGTTTCCCCGACAATATGAAACAAAGTTCAAATATTCACTATGGCTTAATATTTATAGTGCGCTTTGGAAACTATTTGCATGTTTGCATACGTCCAAAAGCTCCGGCCTCCCCTTTCGCGGTCCCTAAAGGGCCTAGGGAATTTTCGCTAACTATAAGCAAATAGACAAAAGCCTGAATGCGGCACAGCAACCGTCACAATCGCATTAAAACGCTCCTAAACCTTTTTATTCACCGGAATACCCAAACGATTTAAACAATCATAAATAAACCCTTTTGAACCAACGACGATGTTCCACGGTGACAAGTATTGCAAACACATAACTATAATATATACCATACTACAAATAAAATAAATTATACAATCTTACCGACAGCACTCAGCTTCAAACAGAAAAGCAAAATGTCACAGACTCACCTGAAAACGGAAAAAAATTAATAAATCAGCATTGTATCGTGTATAATTTCTTACCCTCAAACCAACACAGCCATATACATACATACTGAACGATAGCTCACATTCAAAAAACATCTACCTCGCTATTTGTATAAATTTATAACGTATTTTGATATTTGAATAGTAACATCAATCAAACCACGTATAACTGACTCGTCAGTCAGATTTCATATCACTCTGCATTAAATTTAAACAATTGCATCTCGGTTTATCTTCTTTGTAACGAATAATCTAGACGTTTAGACGTGGCACGACTGTCTGTCTAGTCTAGATGAGATCAACTTAATCTGTTCAATTTGATAATGGGTGCCTTCACCCTGCAAGAATGTCGAGAGATTTTTAACGATACGTTCTTTATCTCTTCGTCTTATTATTTGCACCAAGTCTGAACAGCAGATAAAAACAGCATGAAAGCTCTACACTAGCTTTATTTCAATGATTATATATGTTACAGCGAAAGCATCTTTCGAGTGAAAATTATTTTCACTGGAAATCATATTCAAGCACATTTTCACTAGTAGATATATGTATATTTCTACTAGTGAAAATATATTTTAACTGATACTCACTGGTGAAATTATATTCGTTTCCGAACTGTCATTTAAACTAAATTTGACAGTTGTGAAGTGACCAATCGAATCATATAATCTGCTGAAATATTCAATCCTAGTTATTTTGTGGTTTCTTCTTCTTATCGTGCCGTGCCCATGTTCAGGCGTAGACTTTTACTAGTTTGTACCAATTATAGTTTACAATGGGCCTTTGTCGATTTTATAACAATTGACTTATAATGACAATCGGTTTAAGAAGAAAAGAGCACGTGTTGCGTTGCGTTGCACGTATCCTCAGAATACTCTATGTACATATAACAACGCCACCGTTTCGTTCAAAACACACCTGTAGGATGACACATCATCGACTTAGGCCAACATCAACATGTCACAAACACATACGCTTACTTTAGATATACTTTCACCGATACTGAGCAGTGAAACTGTATATTCATTGTTTGATACATTTTCACTGCCGGAATTGGTAAAAATATATGTAGGAATAAATTTTTGTGTGAATGAATTATAAGGGAGCGCGAGTGTGGCGAACAGGTATGCAAGTGGTACGCTAGCGATGGTATGAGAAGGAGTTGTCAGTTGTCGTTGACAACCCGGAGAGTAATAAAGGATGAACCATTATAAACACGCCATCTTGTATTATTTTGACCGATCGCCACAAACCACATATGTATATTTTCACTTGAAATATGCTTTCACTGTAACATATACACAGACTTCAAACTGCAGAGTACTACCGGTTCAAAAAAGTAATATGCGGGAAAAACTCCGTACACTTTATACCTATAGATAGAATTGTACAGTTACTTTAGCACTTTCCCAAGGACAATATTGCCATTGGCATTAAATACATTGAACTCGTTTATACACACGCATCGTATCAAATATGCAATGCACGGCGTGTGCAGTCGTGGTCATCAAGTCCATATTGCGTGGTACGCGCCACGTGTACAAATTGCTCGGTTTACCCGTAACGTTCACTCCTATCCCCTTTCATCCCCATCCCCGTCCAATGTGTGCGACATATTTTTCGCATTATTTTCACGACGCGATTAACCCCCAGAATGCACCTGCAATATGCACGACATCGACCCGGTCATTAATTACCAGGCCGGCAAAATTCACACCCCTAATTCGGTCTTCGCGGGCTGAAAGCTAGCCATTGGACGCACCCGGCGTTCACCCCCTCAGACGCAATTTTTCACGCGAAACCACCACAGCTATCCATTATTAATGGTTTGGGTTGCCGACTACCGTCCACCATTATCACGTTATGATAATGCGCTCCAGGTGAGGTTAAAACTGTGGGAGAGAAGTGCCCCTCCTCTCTCCGTCCGAAATTTAGGTGCTTTCCCCCGCGGGCGTAACGATGCGTGAGAGATGACCGAAAACGAGATAAAATTTTATGTTAGTGTAATGTCACGTGCTTGGGCGTTATCTCTCTATTAGGATTGCCATAAAATCTGGAGTGTCCGATGCGCAACCGTACTTACGTATTTTAATTTAATTTCGCACAAAAATGTGCAAAAGTAAGCTAACTATTGAATACGAGTGTTGCATTGAGGATTCAGTGACGATTACATTAAGCTGTGATCACGTTGAGCGTTGTGTACATTAAACATTTGCCAGTTGATAGTTCAGTGGTTGGTGCGATAGTTTTGTGAACAAAGATCCGGGGTTCGATCCCCGCATGTCTAATAATTTCTTTGGCCTTAATTATTGGCAGGATCTGGACAAAAATAAATTCAAATCAGCCGTCCCTTGTTAACATTTTCCAACGTATCTTATATGTATATGAGACGATTCCGCCAAAAATTGAATTGAATTGAAAAATTGAAAAAAACAAACACATCGATTGATTTTTACAATGAAATGTACATACATGATTTACATATGTACATACATATATAAATGTACATAATGGATTAATTATTTGGTTACTTCGCTATTATACTCACAATCGGCGAAAGTGTTGGCATAAATGTGAAAAATTACGGAGTCGTTCATATTGCCGGAATATATAGTGTATCTAGACATAAATCTCGATCAAAAAAATGACCGTGACCCATACATTTCTTCAAAAGGATTACGCCAGTACTCTTCTCGAGCAATCAACGAAATTGGGATAAATTCACTTAAGGAAAACGAATCAACGTAAATAGTCTATCTGAAGAGAGAAGAAGCAAAGACTTGAAGGTAGGAAGGGGGAATGCGCAGCTGATTATGTCGTAATTATATTTACGGCGATATAATAGAACCTCCTTAAGCATCAATAAAACACGGCTTTAAAAGGGAAACCTATAATGATTATTATTTTCCATTAAAAGCAATCGGCACTGAGTTGAATTTCAAAACCTTTTGAAATCTCAGAAACGATACTTGTAAATCTCAACCGTAGCTCACTCTTTAAAGCATTCAATGCACATACATATATTACACAATTTGAGTGTATGTAATACTTGTAAAGCTCAACACACATTTTTGTATTAGCGTTTTTTGGTCACATGATTCGCCTTATTCGTTTGCGGAAAACACGGCGAGGGCTGGTCGTAGCGCGACGCGATTAGGTGAGGCCGGAAAATTGAATTTCCCCATACACGGACGGAAATCCTGATGAAATTGTAAATGGCGTTTTCATCTCGACGAAGATCCATCTGGCCCTGCTTGCGATTCAGACCACGAAAATAATTTAACGCGCTCCGCTAAGGTCAAAAGCTTTCTCGGTAAACAGTTTAAACATATCGAGATATATATTTATGGGCTCTCGCGGCGCACGTAGCACTTCTTTTTCGTTTTCTCGGTTCTTTTTTTTTTTTTTTTTCCTTCTATTTCGCCTTTTTCGCTTCTTTTTTCGCGGTGCTGGTACGCCCGCTTCGTATGACTTATCGGCGAAAATTCGGTCGTTTTTTTTCTGGGACGCCTGTTATTAGATTTTCATCAAATTTATCTGCATCGAGTTGAGCGAACTTCGAAGAAAATTGAATATACACACACACATCTCGATCGGTACATATTGTAAGGGGTGACTGTAAAAGTCATTTGAAGTAAAAAGTAAATGACCATAAGTCATATCACGTTAGAACATTCGTTATTCTGCCTTTAATATTGTTAACTAAGCGAATTGTTCAGGATTTGTTTATTAGAGGGTTATTATAGGCGGTGCACTCTCAATTCAGAGCCTAGAGTACCATGGACCGGTCCTACGAGCACAAAAGAGTCTGGAGTGGCACACTAGCGGGTGCCACTATCGCTACGTGACATCGGACAATGCCGTGCCTGAATAAGTGGTAGTCACGAGGAGAACCACCATTGTGGTACAGGGATGAGGGAGTATCGGACTAAGGGATCGATCATGACCGCGATCTGCGAACGAGACACCCCTGTCTGCTGCCAGGGTCGCTCAGATTTTATCTGTGTCGAATTTTTTCTCTTTTTTTTTTAATAGAAAATTTATCGCAAAACTCGGTGATCCTTCAAGCGCGGATTCACGCTATTTACGGTGGACCAGATTTTAACGGGTCAATACATTTACTATACATGAAATTTTATGTAGACGTATTTTATGGGTACTTGCTTACTTTTTGGTAACATTTTACGGTTTATCGCAGTTTTCCGTTGTCTTCCGAAAGGACATTGAATTAATTCAAACAACAAACCATCGTTGTGATTCAAATGCTACTGCTATTGCCGTTACACGTACATACGTGCGAATTAACCGATTTGATGTTTAAATACGAAGGATGATTCTTTCGAGTCTGTGGTTCAATTGATACAAAAATGAAACTGAAAGCATAACAGACGATCTAGGAGGCTTTTTTTATGTCGCTTCGTTTCCTTTTTCTCTCGGTTATTATATTATATTTCGAATTCAGCTCAAACGCAAAGTAATATTTAAAATGTTGAAAAATTCAACGCCAAAGCACATCGGGAGCTATAATAATAATTGTCGTCAAAAATTGCGGAGCCCTTATATTAAAAAATGGCTGTATTCAAAGCGAACCCCACCCCTTATCCTCCCCACCAAAGCCATAAGGTAAACGAAAGACGTTAGAATAGCGGAAAAGCGACACCGTTTAATTTCGTTTTATGAGCTTTTGATTCTTGGCATTCTTTCTAAGGTAAGGGAACAATCGAACCGTAAAAGTGTACCCGCTCGTAAATTTTTTTACTTCCGTTTCACCTTTTTTTCCGTCGCCAAACAGTAAAAATTCATATTTGAACTGGAAATTTTCATTTTTTATTATATACGGATTTGAATATATTGGAAAATTATAACTTTGGGTTTTAATCAAGGAAACGTTTGATTTTTGATAAGTATAATTTTGTTGAGTGATTTCGCAAAGTTTGAATCGTGCGTCACGTTAATTTCCCAGGAAAACACATATGTTGATTTTCGTTTTCGATATGTACGAAGGCAAACATATTTGAACTCCGGTTTCGGCTCGCAAACACGACATTATTTGCCTTGAAAATGGAGACAGGAAACAAGACAAAAATAATAAATAAAAAAATGAGAAAATCTAGTCTCCGAAAGAGTCGGCACTCCCTATATTGATATTGTGACTGTATATAATAAATTGACGATTCAATACAAAATTTATGGGAGAGGAGCTGTGGACCCTACAAAAGAATACGAGAGTAGCAGCCGATACGGGTTATCTTTTATTTTGGCGTATCACCTCTTATGTGAGTCTAATGGCGGTTCCGTGTTATCTTCTGCTTCGTCTAAATATTTATAAAGCAGAAATAGAAGTTGTTGATGGATAATATTATACTAAAAACCGCGGAATGTAAGTATATTACCATAATATAGTATGCGACAAAGAAATGGGCTAATATAAATTTTGAACGAATCACTAAAACCTGTCTTAAAAAATGACAATATCAATCGCAAGTTCTACATGTTATATTCATGTTATTGTTTATGGTATTCTAGCTCAGTATACGTACGCGAAATAGAGTTAGCTTAAATGTAAATTATACGAGCCATTGATGAATGCATTCAATTGAAAATTTCCTGTTCAGAACCGGATATTGTTTGAACTGCATAGCGCGTATTACGTGTTTCAATTTTCATTTGAAAATCTACTATACCTAAAAACATTTCGTGTAAATTAACATTGTGCGGATTAAACTGTATAATATTAGTTACATTTTAAACGCAAAGGGCGTATAGAAAATTTTACAATTTTCACTAATTAAATATGTATTCAGATGTTCACAATTTTCGCTGCTGCGAATAAGTTACCGCTCGCCTTTAAATAAATAGTTTTAAGTTGTTTAGTCGGTTTGGTTAACCCTTTTGACGCGGTGAAGCATATTACGCCTCAATATGGAATCATTTAACCGTAAATTATTCGGACTATTCAAACTTATTTTGTCGGAGCGAAACTAATTTTCGAAAGATAGTTTAGCAGTACACGTATTATGTACAGTGTATGTCACGAGGATGATACGCCAATTTTCAAATTTGATATCCACATACTACATATATTAACGAAATGACATGACACATTTTTACGTGGCCTTAGGAATATAATTTTTGTTTACAATTTAGTACGTGTACGTTTTGTGAGTTCGCTCAATTTTTTTTCTTTTTATTAGTTGTACAAAAGGTTTATCGACGCAGAATGAAAAAGCTCAAGTTTATTTTTAACAAAATGGTGAAAAAAGGCATTAAATTACAATTGGAAAAAACGCTTTGTGTATGGGCTATAAACCGAGTCGTAAACAGAACTGATACACTTTTGTACCCTTTCACCTGTGCGCCGTTTTTCATTTTGTGACATATAAAGAGGAAAGTGCGTATATTCTCGAGATTAAAGAGTAAAACAATATGTTGAGTACTGTGGCAAAATTCCCGCACAAATAAATTTTCTCGACAAACATCGCATCGCAATTTATACGCGGTATAATCAAAGTTTCAAAGGATTACGTCGAGCACGGCGAGTATTGATCCTGCGGTCGCATCTCAGCGGAAGCTTTAAGCGATCGCAAAAGGAAAAGTCGAAAAAGTTTCGTGGTTTTGCGGAGACACCACAACTGAAAACGTGTTGCTCGTCGATTGCAAGGGGAATATCCTGAGCCACGTGGGAGACTCTGAACCACCATCTGGCCCTAATGCAGTTGACCCAGTTTTGCCTCATTTATCTTCCAAAATACCTCCACATTCAAAATGTAACGACCCCAGTGCATGTACGAATAGATTTTCTTTAGTTGCGTACGAAAAGTGATCTCAACGTGTGCACAATCTTCAATTAAACCCATTAAACTTATTTGTATAATTATAGAATATGTACTTTTATCCTTCGGTCTAATAATATACGAGTGTATAATGGACGAGAAGACTTCAAGCGTTTTTCCAGCTCGTAATGGTAGAATTTAATCAGTGAAACATAACGAAGAGAAATAAAACGGAGGTCGTTTTGGGATAATATAGTCCCTTGTCGTAAAGAACGGTAAAAGATTTCTCTACGCTGTGGAAACTTTATGACTGCTTCTGGCAGTATTATGTACACAAATACACGCGCAAATGCCAGTACACATTCAAACATACACGCACTTTCAATTAAATATACTTATATCAGCACCAAATTAATTTAAATTCCTTGTCCATAATATTTTGATTGTTTTTTAAAATCTAAATTAACAAGGAATTTTACATGCAGAACGTATTTATACCTAGGACAATTGGCGAATATGACTGGATGTAAAGAAGAAGAAGAAATAAAATGAACAATGAAATTGTGCTTTTGGAAGAATGAACATAGTTTTTAAATTCAACATTTCTCTATGTTTAAAAAATAAGGCATACAACCAATGCGTACTGCCAGTTATGACGCATGGATGCGAAACGTGGTTTCTAAATTCAAGAATGCTACGTCAGATCCAGTGCACATAGAGAAACATGGAAATATGTATGCTAGGTATAACAAGAAGAGATCGCAAGAGGAATACATGTATAAGAAGTATGACCAAAGTGCAGATATAGCAGTACGTGTGAAAAAGTTGAAGTGGACACATAGCGAGAAGAATGGTTGGCAGATGGACGCGAGAAATACTGGAATGGTATCCGAGAGGATGTGAAAGAAAGCAAGGTAGACCAAGTGGACGATGGGCTGATGAATTGAGAAGAATGTGTGGAGTCAAGTGGATACAGATTGCTCAAGACAGACAGGAATGGAAAAAAATTAGAGAGGCCTTCATCCAGCAGTGGATGGTGAACAGCTGAAAATGATGATGATGAAATCAACAAGTAAGTTGTGTAATTTGAAATGGAAAGTTTTATTTACACATTGAAATTTATTTCTGGTACCAAAATAGAAACTGTGCAAAAGAGAGCATTTCAGAAAGTCGAACGCCGCCGCACAAAGAAAGGGCATTCGAATGCACGCGCGCGCTCAACCGTACAGGGAAAACCTTGCACAAACACACTAACGCTTTCATGGATGCACTCTTTTCCCATATTAGAAAGCGGATGGGTTGACTTGAGCTTCTGGTGTGTTTACTTCATTTAATGGTTGCGAATGCGAGCCGTACGAAAGCGGTCTTTGGCGAGTTCTGCTCTTTGACAGGCGTTCCGGAAAAAAAATTGCTCAGCCCCCCGAAACACCTGAGCGTTTTTTTTTTTTTTTTTTACACAAGATTTTGCCTCCAGCGAATAATTCAACTGTGCAGAAGGATGTATTCGAATATAGACGGTGAGCTTTCACCACGCGGATGCAAATTAGAACAACTTTTTAATTAATAACTGGCAAAGTTTGACGCGACTATTTTTGCAGCAATTTTAAATGAAATTTTAACCATAATGTTATTCAGAAACAGTATTAAAACGTTTATTATAGAAAATAATTGTATTTCAGTTAAACTACAGTAGTGGTAATACATAATGAAAATTTCTCATACGCAAATGTGTAATTACACGATGGTAAAATTAAAACCGGTGCCGTAGCAGTTGATATATATTCACTTTGTATAACAAGACCATGAGCAGAAACAAAGCAATTGCATTGCATGCAACACACGTGTATCCGAGAAACACACTGCCGATGTAAACCACGTTGTATCAGTTTTGGAATTTATGTTACGTTCGTGAAACGTGCAGATTTTACTTTCAACTCCAGATGTTTCTAAGCACGAGTAGGGTTCTCCGCTAAAAATTTAATTTAAAAACATACGTTTATACGTAGCGCACGATCCAAAGGTATCATAATATATTTCTAACTTTCGTTAAAAAGAAATCGTAACACTGTGAGAACGAACGCATATAGGATGCCCGGAACAAGTTTTCCTTTGATTACGGCGCATACGTCGTGAATTTTTTAAGGGTGGACTCGTCCTTTGGGATTGGTCTGTATGATTTTGAGAGGATCTGCTCCATCCTTTTTTCCGATTCGATTGGGGTACAAAAGCACGTAAGTCGCACGACATATCTCCCGAGGCTACCTTTTTTTCCCGAGTCGAAAACTTACGGAGTGTGCAACATAAAAATAGACATAGCAAAGAATGTCATGCAACAAATGTTTGTATCGAATATTTTATATTATTTACGTATAAAAACATCTTGAGAATAAACATCATAAACTTATATATACTATTTATATGAACACAGAGTTTCATAATTATATACATAGTAGCACGAATGATTGCAAAAGAAATGTTTAAAATTTTAGTAATGAACATTTTACGCCAAATTAGACGTACATTCAAAATAATGAGTATTTCATTTCATCCAAAATGAAAACAATTTATGTGTTAATGCTCAAGTATCGCATTTCATGGAATTTAATTCGGTGGGTCATACAGCTTATACAGTAAATATGTTGGACTAACGTAATTAAAAATTAAATCACACTCAACTAATAGTGAGTGTGATATTCGATACGTACATACACATAAGTGGTGCTTGACGCGAGCTCGTCTACGTGTTTATTTTAATAAAGTTTCTCATACGACGAGATCTATTTCGGCTTAAATGGACCATTTAATATTAATCAACGTCGTCTTGCGCACGCAGAATATTAAATGTATAATAAATCCAGTTTGATGTTTTGGTCTCGCGTGATTGCATTGTAAACCCGTACTATACTATACATACACATATACCAGGGTATAACGAGTAAATTTCCATATATGTATGTACATAGAAAAGCATTTTCTTTGATATGAAAAGTAATGAAATTAAAATTCTACAAGCGATTCAAAATAACCGTTTAAAACTACGGGCATACAATTTGAATTTTTTGAACCGCAATGTAATTATTTTAAACGGAACTGAGATAAGCGTCATTATGATTTATATACTGCTTATCGCCGCTCACGTACGCCCTATCAGCGTCTCTTGTAAATTATCATTTTCTCGGTTGCAAAATACTTCCTTCCTGACAAAAAAAAAAAAAGGATATATAAAAAAAAAAATGAAACAGTGCGAAAAGGTTGCGTGCTCCTCCATTGCGGGCAACACAAGCTCCACTGTCGTTCCGAGAGCCCACAGGAAAAGGTGAATATCCGGTTGGTGGTGGACGCCTTAAATAATTTATGGTGCTCGGAAAATGCCTCGGGAAAATAGAAAAGGACTACGCTCTGACTAGATCGCTCAAAACAGCTATAGCCGAATTTTCCGCATTCGGCGAGTACCTAATTGGTTAAAAATTTTGTACTGTGCATTATACACAATGTATGGATTCGTAACAATATTTTATTTCAAACTAGACGTTTAATTAACACAACACTTAATACAATCAAAACTTATTGTACATACATACATATGTATATATGTACATCAATATTTAATAAAATATAATACTATAATAATGGTTTATTCCAGACGGCAAGGAGTGTAGTGCAATCCTTACCGTCCCTATAAATTTATAGATATAATATATATATATATATATATATATATATATATATATATATACAATATATACATACATACATGTATGTATGTATACTATAATCAAAAGATAATATCACATTCTTTTTGTCATAATTTATATTGTCAGAAAGTGAAAGATATATACGATTTGTGCTACAATCTTTTACTGCTACTACATACATACATACATATATGTACATATATTCTTTATTTTACTGCAGAACAAACTCTATACTTTGATAAGGGTGCTTGCGTTGAAATGTTAGTACATCGGAATGAGATAGATATCGATATAAAGTATTGTATATGCGTATAAATAAATGTGTCTAGTTCGAAACCGTTTTATAGATAAAAACATAAATTTGTTTTTGAAAAAATATGTATGCCAAAATTTAGCTTTTCGTTATTGGGCTATCGTTTACGTTTACGGGTCGTATAAAGTTGCCATATTTGCTTACTCGAAATATGAAAAGTTTTTTTTTATATCTAAAAACACACACACACACACACGTCCATTCTTCTGGAACGAAAAGCCGGCACGAAAAAAAAAAAGAATAAGTCAATTTATTATTGTCGTATTCCCATGACGAAATATTTGGGGAAAAACGACTGTTGTGAGGTCACACACAAAAACGCACGACCTCAACCCCAAACTTTGACACCGTCTGGATACGAAAACAATATACTACATCGCAGACGGCATTTTTTTTTTGGTGTTTGAATCGATTTGATAATTGGGCGAAAATTGCCAATTGAATCGTCCTAGTGTTGAATTCGAGGCGTCGACGTGAGATAACCCTTGGCGCGCGGACACGAGAGGCTGGATCGGATCCACCATCAATTCTCGCGACTCCTTGGCCTCGGCCACGTTTTACCGCAGCTTTACCATTACCCGACGGTCGTTCATCAATGTCCCTATTCAATTTCGTAAAGGAGATATCCCGACGTCTCTGCTTATATCCATTCGCATCCGCACTGGCGCCCAACGTGTTTAGAACTTGTTACGACCATGTGTCCTGTTATGTGTTACGTGTGAGGCTCTTCTGACTCACTCGCTAAGTGATCGATTTCACTGTCCGTAGGGAGGAGGGAATAAAGTGATGTGTTAAAACTCTATCATGCAAATTAGAAAACGATCATTCAAAGCAGTAAAGCAAGGCTTTATATAAAACCGAAACTAAAACAAAAACTAAGTTGTATTTTTTCCGGGAGCGTTGGTGGTAAATGTTAGTAATGAAAAAATGAGGTGACCAGGGGAAGTATTTCTTGTGGTTGGTGAAAAGTTTTTAAAACCTTATAGATTGTAATGATTGGTAAGCAAACTTATAAATATGAAGTTTCGGTGCGATATGATAAACGATTCTACAAACATCTGGATAACTCACAGACATTTTCCAAAAATTATGAAAACCTGATCAGAGGTCGGTATCCATCAAAATCTCTATGTTTAATTTTCACACGATCGCAACGCTTTATCTAAACTACGTTACTACGTAATCTATGATAATTTTAATATTAAATGAATGATTATAGCACACCTCCAAGTACTAGGTATTGTAAATTATATGAAAATATAAGTCAAATGAACATTGGTTCAGATTGAAATATTATATATAAGTAAATTGAGTGAATGGTTTTGAATCGTTTATAAGATATGTATATAAGATTTCACATTTACAATATGAGCCATGAAATACTGTTTGTCGGTGATATCTTCAGTGTGTTTTTATCAAATAATTTGTTCGTATTCGTGGAATGTAAACGTAATATTGTTTGTCGGTGAAAATTATCCCTTTTACTAAAATAAAAACATCAATATTAATTTGCGGGCGTATATGGCGAAAAAAGAAATTCCGGGACACGTGTCGCAGGGGCTTCGGTTGCGGTCCAAAGTTTCCGTTTTCAATTTTCCGACGTCAACGGGGCTTAGGACGCTGATAAGCGAAAACATTCGCGGGCTTTTAGATTTTCTCTCCGCAAAGAAAAAGCCTTTTTGGGAAGACAACCATTACGCGCGGTAAAATGCCCGGGGTTTTCCGGCGGCGATGTTTTGCCTTATCATTTTTAGCCCTCAAACGCGTGTATAATAAGACCTTTGTGCAATAAATAAGCGCATAATCTCTGGCGTGCGCGTTACGCGCCCTTTTTAATGTCAGTTGCGCGATAAAAACCTCACAATACGGAGGAAAGTAAAATAACGTGTACCGCAAGTGCGTGTACTTGTGCGCTGAGGATAATATATGAAAAACTACATACATATGTCAACTTACTTACTTAATACATTCAGGCGGGTGAACTAAGCTGAAGTGAAACTATTTGAGTAACCTTGTCGAGGTAAATTTTCCTCTATTGACGTTTGCGTAGCAAGAAAAATAATACATTTTCCGAAGGGAAACAAACGAAGTGAGATTACATTAGAATACCGACAAAAAGCGGGACTTTATATTCGAACACTTCATAGTTTCAGAAAATATTTTTTATTTGACCTAGTTATTCAACTTTTCCTTTTTTATACCCCCGAACATAACTTAGCACAAATAAAAAAGAAGAATTCTAAAAGAATATGCTGTAGCTATCACGATTTTTTTAGAATCAAATTTTATTTGTACATATGTATGTATACTATATTAAAGAGATACTCTTTATAAATAAACAATGAAACTTTTTCATATCGAGTTTTGACGCAATACTACAACAACATAACATTATATTTTTATTAACTGCTCAAAATTGATACAATACGGCTAAGATTTTTATCAATATTTAAAAACATTGATGAAACTTTTGATTAAATTTTGGAACAATACACAAGTCAATACGTTTTGGATAATAATAATAATACCAACGTATACAATATTAAAAAAGATTTCCTCCGTCGGTAGTCGAATAACGTTGAATTGTAATACAAAAGGCAATTAGTGGGAAAGAGTCGGGTCAAACCTGTTGAAAAGTATTTTCGTAACAAAAATACGCCCGAGGGACAAATGATGTAAAAGAAAATATGTTGCCGTGGAAAATGGGACCGTAAAGTATAAAGTACGACGGAAAAGAGGGTTGACATCGTTACCCACAATGTTCTGCCCGCTAGATTATCCATATGTAGGAGATGTGAATGCTTACGGCGCCATAAATAAAGTATCAAGCGAGCACACGTTTGATAAAGGACTCGCAAATTTATTATAAATAATAAAAAGCAAACCGGATCACCAATTGAAAAATTACCAAATTACCACATTGGACACGCCAGCGAGTCGGCATTGTTAGACCTGCGAGAATAAACGTACATGGCCCCCCATAAGTAATACCCATCAATCGTCACCGGAATATATACGACCCTAACTCGAATTCGGAAACCCAACACTGGAACCTCACCCTACACGAGCTAGCGAACGCGCGCTTATTTAGATTGGGACCCGTCAATGCTACAGATCCTCTAGGGAAATTTATATGTCAAACTATACCGAATGGGGTAAACGGACACGTACCACCCCCTGACTCGCATATGTACAGGCAGGGACAAAATAACAGACCAATAGTAATGACGCTAAACTCGTTTCGTATTACTCCCTACGAGTCCTTTATTTATGTAGATATTGATTCAAAGTGCGATCATTGCGATGCGCCTAAATTCAAAATTGCTCCGTACAAGGGGGAAGTAATGGTAACTGCCGCCTCATTAAATGCAATAGAAAATCCTCCCCAAGGGTAGAAATTAGTGATAATGATTCGGATCTTAACTGCACTGAATCCGGAAATGGGGCTATTACGGTGCAAGAATGAATATCATTATTCGAATTATTATGAGAATGGGATTCAAACCTTCCTTTTTTTATTATTTTCAATCTACAAATTATCTGATTTAATTTTTATAATGGGCTCACACTCAAACGTAAGGGTTTTACTGTAGATACTTTTGTGTAGAATGTGTGTGTGTTGTGTATGTTCGTGTAAAGTTAACTGGTAGAGAAGTTTTCGGGCCGTAGCGTTACCATCTACATTAGTAAATAAAGTTCAGTCGTAGCCGGTTCGTCAAAGTTTAATGGTCCAAACTACAGTTACGTTCTGGTCATGCTACGGGCCAACTTTATCCTACAGGTTACCAAAAATTCGCCGAGACAGTTTCCACAAAATAATTGGCATTGTCTATTGCTTTGATTGTGCGCTCAAAATTCAGTCAATCGTAACATAAAATGTGACAATGTTAATCGGTGAAATTCAATTGAAACATTTGAAGTTGTTGTGTGGTGTTAAATCGATGACAGTTGATCGTGAGGGACGACGTGGCTTTACGTCATTTCAACGTCAATTGATGTCAGTTCGTGACGTCATCTGGCGATCTGTCACTGGATCTGCCAAGATTTCGCGTGCCAAAAGCTGGACAAGTGTAACCGATGTGACGTCAGACGGGTGCAATTAGTTCGCAAAGGGAATGGATGGATTCTTCCCGGTCGCCGGACGTATAACAGTTAACGAATCGCTTTGATACTCATTTTAATTCCGTTCTTGCTTTCAATCTCGTCTATTAAATGATTAAATTCTTACCTAGTTATTCATTGATGAATAGATGTAATTAAAACTCACCTGAAAATATAAAAAAAGCAAAATATATTATAAAATGTCAGAGTTGTCGATTTGATGGAGGAACTTTTCCGTGTGTAGGAAATATTACACATACAGTACATATGTACATACATACATATATAGGTATATGGATATTCTTGTCAATCGAGCTGTCGTTAGCTCAAAGACATCCTCTTAAACGATGACGTGCACTCCCTCCTATGTTTTATAGGATCAAAAAGAAATTACTATCAAAGCTTTTCTATATATTTTCTTAGAGGAGATCTAAAATTAAAGTTATTCAAAGCAAAAGAAAACGAATGCTATGAGTTTTTGAGATTTAAAAAAAAATCATGGTGAATTAAGATAGAAATTAATTTCAAAATGAGTACGGACGTTTTCACGCTTTTCCACTTTCGCCAAGGGCGGCCGCAGTATTTGAGCGTCTTTTGGGGGAAAAATCTTCAAGAAAAACGTGAGGAAAATTGGCAAGAAGACGAAGAAGAAGGGTTGCCTGAGTGAAAGTGCCGAGAGGCCCAATTAACAATTATTATTTTTCCTTTTCCATATCAATTATTCGAATTCGCTTTCGGCGTGCGCCAGCGGGGCTATATCCCAAATCAAATTGATCGCATAAAGTGAAACGCAAAAAGGGAAAAAAACGACTATCATTTGCTTTTACTACGACAAAGCAAACGTTATTCAACAATAAAAACTCGACGGAAAAGCTGATGTAAAAATACATTGAGAAAAACTAGTATTCAACTCATTAAAAGCTTGCAGTATCAAATTTTTAATATGGGCGTCCGTTACTCCAACTTCGCTAGGCAATTTTGTGTTTCACTATTAATATCACAACATTAACATTCGAATTGAAGCTTTCAAAATCTGACTACAAATACAAAATACTCGTAACTTTAGAATGGGTGGGGCTTTCGTAAATAGTTATAATTCTGCATCATAAATAATATGTTGTTGAAATAATAATGTTTGTTCATTTTGGTGTATTTTCGCGAGACGGGCATGTGTCGTCTCATGACAGAAATATTTCAACATATTATTTAAATATTTCATGAATTTATACATAAATTTCTTGCTCTGTCAGACATGTCAGACCCCGTTTAATAGTTGAACGAAGATATACACTGTGAACCACGTCTGCATCCATCTGTTTCGTTAAGAAAAAAAAAAAAAAAGAATAATACGCATTGAGCCCAACCGCGTTCATACATCCTAATACACCCACAAAATTACATATTACATTATATATAAAATTGGATTCGTAACTATCTGTCGGTTCACTTCATCTTTATACATTCATACACCGTTTGACGGACTGCACCTTACTTTACCTATAATAGATATTTACTTTGATAACTCATAGATGGATGGAGTTTAATGAATTTTGCACGCAAAGTGTAGTCACAGTTTGTAATCATACTGTAGAGATAGTTATTTATACCTAGGACAATTGGTGAATATGACCGGATGTAAAGAAGAAGAAATAAAACTGGGATGGAGTGCTTTTGGAAGAATGAACATAGTTCATTAAATCCAACATTCCGCTGTGCTTAAAAAATAAGACATACGACCAATGCGTACTGCCAGTTATGACGTATGGATGTGAAACGTAGATGCTAAATTCAAGAATGCCACGTAAGATCCAATGCACACAGAGACGCATATAAAGATGTATGCTTGGTATAACAAGAAGATATCGTAAGAGGAATACATGTGTAAGAAGTATGACCAAAGTGGCAGATAGACGTGTGAAAAGGTTGGTGGATACATAGCGAGAAGAATGGATTGCAGATGGACGCGAGAAATACTGGAATGGTATCCGAGAAGATGTGAAAGAAAGCAAGGTAGACCAAGTAGAGGATAGGCTGATGAATTGAGAAGAATGTGTGGAGACAAGTGGATGTAGATTGTTCAAGACAGACAGGAATGTAAGAGGATCGGAGAGGCCTTCATCCAGCAGTGGATGGTGAACGGCTAAAAATGATGATGATGATGATGACGAAATGGATAGAGCTACTTGCAGCTAGTAAATTATAATTACATATATAACAAGCTGGCAAATTATTATCTGGATTTGAATGATTTAAAGAATTCATCTGAATTTTTGTTCATGAGTTCACATTTATCATCATTTTCATCCGTTCACCATCCACTGCTGGATGAAGGCCTCTCCAATCTTCATTCATTCATGTCTGTCTTGAGCAATCTGAAAAGTTTACATTATATTATACTACCTACATATATGTATATATATCATCATCATTTTCAGCCGTTCACCATCCACTGCTGGGTGAAGGCCTTTTTTTTCCATTCCTGTCTGTCTTGAGCAATCTGCACCCAGACTCGACACATTCTTCTCAATTCATCAAACCATCTTCCACTCGGTCTACCTTGCTTTCTTTCATATCCTATCGGATACCATTCCAGTGTTTCTCGCGTCCATCTGCCATCCATTCTTCTCGTTATGTGTCCAGCCCATTGCCACTTCAACTTTTTCACGATGGGCTGATGAATTGAGAACAATGTGTGTACTCAAGTAGATGCAGATTGTTCAAGACAGACAGGAATGGAAGAGGATCGGAGAGGCCTTCATCCAGCAGTGGATGGTGAACGGCTGAAAATGATGATGACGAAATGGATAGAGCTACTTGCAGCTAGTAAGTTTTATATTTTTTTGAACAAGCTAAAAGCTCACAAATAGTCTTGTTTATTATATAAATATACTTTTACTCAGGTACAAAAGATATCCCGCGTTAAGGGCACGTGTATCGAGGTCGAATGGAAATGGAAAGCCAGTGGGATGGGGGATTTATTTTCCCCGGGTAAAATCATCGATGGTAGAGAGGAGTGCTAACGTTTACCGGGTGCCGGACCTTCTCGCGTCTTTATTGAGTGGCCACATTAGAATGATTCATGGGGCGTTTTCCATAGCCAGCTAGCCCCGTGTACCACTTTCGCCGAATGGATATGGCCCCTACACCCCTACAGAACAGCATCACGGACCATTGGTCTCGTGAGAGACAAACGGACAAAAGTCTCTCGCTCCTACTGCTCTATCTGTCTGTGGAAAAGGGTCGTACCGGCTACCCCGAATAAATCTATCAGCCCCTAGAAGACGGCACGGCCTTCGAAACAAGAACAAATAAATGTTTACGTGCGCGTCCGCACAACAAACACACCGAAAAAGCAGTTACGAAAATCCTTACCTAGGCCGGGGGGCTTACCTTCGACCGAAACGGTCCAAGCTTTTATATTTATTCGCAACGTAAGCGTTCAAATTCTTATTGAAATTATAAAAGCAAGGCCGCTTCTGTGGATTTGTCGTGGGTCAATAACGTGCGCCTCGAACAATGGGTAATAATATGTATTCGATGGAATGATTGAAGGAATAGTACGACAGTGATGGAAACGTGGACGAAACTGTCAAAAAGGGCGTGTCCAACATAAGTGACGTTGGAATTTCAGCACTAATCCATTTTATTACACAATACTCAAACCGCAACTACATATCGATGGGTTAGTGCACAGATATAAAGATATAAGTGACATAAATCTCTTTTGCATGAAAAATATGGACATATTATATATTTGAATAGGGCAATAATTGTATGTCCAAAAATATTTGGACATACAATACTTTTTAAACATGAAGGTTTGATGTATGATAACTAAATTTTGGTGAAAATGGACACCCATCGATATGTATGTACATACGTACATATAGTCGAACATGTAATAAATTAAACTCATAATAAATTACATATTTTGTTAAATTTTATAATGAGGTTCTGAAGTTGGCGTATTCACTATTTGCCGTGTTTGAATAAAAATTACAAAGAAAGCTGTGTAAATGTGTTGTTATATCTCGGCATAATTATAACCGTCACATATCGCAGGCCAATTTATTTTAAATGAGGCATAATTATAGTATTATCAAAGCCTACGATTTTAGGTATATGTTAATTTTGTTCTAATAACCTACATATATATTATGCATTTGGTTCATGCTGCGTAAGAATTATATTATTTTTCTACGACGTTTTTTTTTTTTCATTTTCTATGAAATAAATTTGAAAAATTATTAAAACATGCTACGAATACAGAGTAGAATAAATATGTACAAATTCAATTTGCTCACAACGCACTGGAACAAGCGAAAAGAAAATACATATAAAAATAAAAGGAAACAAAGATCTGGTAATATGATTTATTTATGAGCTTTGGTATACGTACACCGTCAACCGTCGCGGCGTATCAAATGAAAAATAATGTGCGTTTACTGCATAAAATATTCATGAAATCTTCGGTCGAATTTCGTTCGTTCGAGGAGGGTAGCAAAAGAGACCGGGCAAAGTCCCGAAAACGGGAACGTTTGAACTTTTGCGGTGTTTGCGGCCGCCCTTTAACCCTTCGAATGGATAAATCCCCTGCATATTTCTGAACTCACGTATTTCAGACGTTTCTAGTCTGCATCTAAGACGGGCGCGGCTTTCAAAACTAGACCACTCGAGATGATTGTGTACAGTGGATGCTCTGATTTCAGGAAAGTTTCGGCAATATGTACGAGTGTTTGCGAAGCTCACTGTCGTAAATCTTCCGTTGAATTGATTCGTGTTGCCGTCCGCCTTTTGAACGGAGTTAATTTACCTAAATATTATGGCGCTATTCGAAAGCTGGGTAGAAGAAGAAAGTAAGCAACCGTTTAAAAAAAAAAAAAAAAACATTTTAATTCGACCTAATTTTTAACATTAACAACCAATTTCGTAATTCCAGGTAGCATTCTATGTATTTCGTAACTAGTGTAAGGCCGTTGAATATCAACGCGCGCTGAATTTTAAATATCGTAAAGCGCTTTTTTAATAGAGATCACCTATCGACATATCGAGAACGGTATCGAATCCCAAATCCTAAATTTTTTTTTTACTTTACTTATTTATATTATAATTATTAATTATTATATATATAATAATTATAATTTTGTAAGTGATTTTGTAAAAATCAAAAAAAAAAAAAAATAGTTTTTATAGTGCCATCTATGTATTATTAGCAGAGTCACGATCCCTTGTATAGGTAATGTTAAAAAAAAAGGTCCATATCGTCAACTGGTTTTGGCAGATTAGCGTAAGCGCGTTCTTCCCGTTCTGGTTTGTAATTATTTTTCCTCAGCGAGCGTTATCAGCAGACAGACAGACAGACAGACGGATTTCGGCTATTATATATATAATTCCAGGCAGGTGGCTGAGGCACGAACCAATATGGTGTCATCTTCTCCGGTGGCTAGAGCAATCAATTTTCTCAATCGGGTAGCTGTCTCGTTTGATATTCTCTTTGAAAGTTGCAGTTGTTTGATTGAGCAGATACTAAGGGTCAAATGATTTTGTGTCCATTTTGATTTTTTTTTTTTTTAAATTTACGCACCATGACGATTTGGTTAACAAAGCTAAAAACAGTCAATTGCTTCTTCTATAAAACATACTTTTGCGTATTTATAAATAAAAATTTCCACGTGAAAGTAAGGCCTATTTATCATACAGTTTTGTCATTTTATTCATATTTTATAAGCCTATTATCTGAGAACAAAATCACCAATTGAATTCTGATAATCCACTTTATAGATACAATAAAAGAAATTAATTGAAAATTAATACCTTCTACATTTTTTTGTTTATTTGGTAGCAAAAATTTATACACGTTATGTTTTCAATAAAGTAGAATGCCAGGTGAAATTTGTATTTGAAGCGATGGCTGTAAAGATTTCGAAGGATAAAATTTTGTAAAGGGTATAATTTTCTTTTGGAAAAAGATGCCCAGAAGTGTGCTTTAGCTGGTGGATTTAAGACGTTTCTACCATGGTAGGCTATTGTGTACAGAGAGGTCTTCAACCCCGCAGGGACAATGCAAATGAGTTTCACCGCGGTGGGCCTTAATGTCACTACATCCCTCTAAAGAAAAAAAAGAAAAGAAAAGAAAAGAAAAAAATATATATATATTTATATATAAAGAAACCGACCGAAATCAAATTGAGAAAACCCTTAAGCCTCGAAACATTAAACATGGATTTGGGTCGGAATCGATTAGCCCCTCTGTCGTCCGCCCTTTCTCTTCCAGCCAGAGTTTTTCCTGTGCGGATCTTCCTGCATCCTTCGATGCGTGCAAAAGCTCCTCCACTCCGCCAAAGCTCTTTATTGTCGCAAAGGGCTGTCTCTCGTTTAAATTAAAAATGACGACGTTGAGATTAGCCGGTCCCGCGGCAATTTTTCTATACCTCCCACTTATGTATAACTATGAAGATATCTGTGAATATTATTACCGGCCTTGTTAATTCTTTGCGTATATCGTCTAAGTTGTTTAATATATTTCGCCATGGTAAAACTTAATTACACTATCAAATAAATTGAATGAGGCATAGATAGACACAGGCTGATACAAAACTTGTTAAATTAATTTGAATATTAAAATGGAGATCCATACTTTAATTTTTATATGAAACATATGTTTTTCAATACAACTTTTCATGAAATGATTAAACAGATTTGATTAATTAAAATTGTGTTGAATATAGAGCGAAAAAGCTTTTATTCCTGTTATACGCTCTGATGGAAAAAGGAGGTCAACCATTGGTCCAATTTTCCTGATATAACTATGTACATTCAAATATCAATGTAAAGCTTACGTTAGTTTTGTTAACAAACACAATCAACGTTATTTGTGAGATTACAGAATATCCTATATAAATTATAGAAACCGAAGAAAGAGATGGATTGGTGAATACTGTATTATTGCATCTGGGTTGGAAAACCGAAAAATTTTCCTAAAACGAGCGGAAGTGGCGCGTTTCAGACTCAAGGGACACACCCGTAGAATGAAGAGAAAAAAAAATACGAAAAAAGTAGAACGAGAATCTCGTAGTCGCTTTGAAAGTAAGTGGTGAATCTTTTGTGCCATATCTATAGGAGAACTTTTTTGTCGGACTTGAGTAAAGACAGCATGGACATTAATGCATTTATATTTTATAATTATACTATGTACCGATAAAAAAAACTACGTAAAAAGAAAATTGTTTATGTACTTCACTATAAATTATTTCATATTACATATGTAATGCAGTGAGTGTTTACTGCGTGCGTACCATTGGTAATATATTCACGAGTTAAACTTTTCGCACGAAAACTTGGCACGATAAGGGTGTACAAATACGAGGACGAATATTTACAATAAAGCAATACCCCCCCCGACCCCTCCCCTCAAGCCTTCTCTGGGGGGGGGGGGGTTGAGTTGTCGAGGATTAATAACTGGAGCATATTAAAACCATAACTCAAATGCGCAACCGAAGGGTCGAATCTTAATTTAGGGGTTGAATGTGACTTTGTGTAGTTCTACTCGTGACATATATTATAAATGCGGTTTACAACATGCGTGACCACTAAATGCACAAAAGCCAATTTATTCCTCTTTGTTTTGGGTGAAAAAATCTGATGTGGTCAAACTGTGACTTTCAACATACATAATTCATGTCGTTTTCATTAATAGTGTGAGTGTGAATATTGGACGGTTGAATTTAAAATTTAATGAAAATTTAAAAAATACAAGGACTTATCGCAAAAGAGATTTGTTGGATGGAGTTCGTGGAATGTTACAGTTTGTTTTTTTGCCATCAATGGTAACAATTGAATTAATCAAATAAATTTTTCGAGAAATTAAGAATTTCCACGGAAATGAAACGCCTTTTGGAAACATCCTTAAATGCTCGCTATAATAATATTAACGTTTTAACAATGGAACTGGGGAAATCCTTTAATGAAGATTTGAGATGCAAATCCCAAATTTCATGAGCAATCATGTTTGCGAAATTTCATATTGAGTTAAAACTTTTGCGAATACCCTTGAATTGAATGTAAGTCGCAAACGTTTTAGTTTTCACAACTTTGACATCACAAAACGAAACAAATTACCCTTTTGTTTCAAATTTTATTGAACAAAAGCATTCTACACATTGCTTATGCACCATAAATACATTTCAACTACATAACTTACTTAACAATACTTTCAACTAACACAAAAACATTTCAACTAACCTTATAATTTGTGCAATACAAAGTACATACATTTAAATATCTGTAATATACTGCGCCAAGTTACAAAATGTTGAATTTCATTTTATATTATTGTATGTATGTATGTATAGTATATGTACATATGTATGTACATACATTGTATACTCTTTCTTCTTATTCTTCTTCTTTTGAAGGTGGTGTACTTGAATATCAAATGTTGCCTCTTCACTATTTGACAAAAATTTTACGATCTCCCATAGTGAAGTAACTAAGGAAATATGCTATCCAGTGTTTTCACATTGCCTTCTGGAGGGGAGGAAGGGATAAAAGGAATGGATTTGGTAGGCAGTAAGTAATTTTTTTTTTTTTTTTTTTTCTAATTTTAATTTTATGGAACCGTCTTACAATTAAAAAATTTTTCGACCTTAAAATATCGTTAGTCAAATATCATTTTATTATTAATATTATTATGTTAGATAAATTGGCATATTCTAACAGGAGACGGCCGACTGAATTTAGTAGTAATATCTTGTCATTGACGATATTTTAAGATCGAAAAACTTTTTTCGACATGCGGTTATCTAACCCCAGACCTTTCACTCAAGAGACCAATGCTTTAACCACTGGGCTATCGCCTGGCTATAACCCTTGATATATGTAGTATAGGGCAGTGTTACGCAATCTTTTTGTTACCGTGGACCCCTTAGAAGGTGCCTGAAGTTTCGCGGACCCCCCTTGAAAAAAAATGTGATAACAATTTATTCCATTTAAATATGAACCTTTTTTTTGTTGACATTTTAATAACAAAATAAAGAGATGAAAATAAAATATTAGATAAAATAAAATTGATTGAAACGTCATTAACATTTTAAAAATAAATAGCAAAACTTCTAATAATAAAACATTTAATTTCTTTTTTGTTCTTGCATATTTTTTGTTAACAAATCTATCCTAGGTTTTATGGAATTTAAAAGGGCCAGGCGCACACATGGTTCAAGACCTTTTTGAAGTCAATTTCTTGTTTTTTGTGTGATTGTAGTCATTACTGAAGACCCCGTTTCACACAAATATGCAAACGAGAATATAATTAATATTTGCAGAGCTTTCTCGCTCAGTGGAGGATATTCAGTTTTAACGCCAATCCAAAATGCAGGAAGTGCTTTTTTTTTAAATATTATTTTAAAATTATTGTCATTGGAATAAATTTATTAGTTTATCTTCTTTCGTTGGTGAAAGCTTATTGTTAGATTTATTTATGACGGAATTCAAAATCCATAAACTGTCTTCGCAGATATCTTTAGTTCTTGCGAAATATTCCTCAAATTTCTTTTGAAGTGTTTCCAAATGTATTTTTATTGCATCATCTGTCTTTTTTTCATCAAAAATAAAAGTTTTATCCTTTATTAATTCTTGATATTTTGGAAACTTATCGTAAATACCTTAAGTGAGTCTTTCAGACTATATAGTTTTTTCTTAAAGGCTGTAATTTTATCATTCATTACGAATATATTGTTTTAGAACCTTGTAGGAAAAGATTGAGATGATTTATAAGTGAAAATATATTAGAACAAAAATATGCAGCTCCTATAATAAACCGTTTGTCGTAAAATTTTAGTGAATACTATTGAAAAATGTCTTTAGTTTTAGGTAAATATAAAAAAACCTCGTTCCAGACTACCTGGGGCCTCACTACATATGTACATACACGAATAATAAACTTTCTTAAAATGTTTTTTTTTTACTTTCATGGCTCCATGCGCATTGGAATTCAATGGAAAAAACATGTGCTCAGGCTTGGTAACAATTGTTGCGATATTATTAGAATTCCATGTAAAATAAAAATAAATATTCAAAAAAAATCTTTTCTTTTCGTTAAGCTTTGAATCTGGAATATTTGTATGATTTGACTAGGCATCTCGCGGACCCCCTTGATCACCGGTTGCGGAACACTGGTATAGGGTATAATCTTTGATTTCTTACAAATATCAAATCCACATTTGAAACTACAGGTAGAAATGCTTGAAAATATTCCGCGAATAAGCTACTTCATATTGTACATGCATAAAATATGTGAATTATCCCACAGTCATAAAGTTGACATAACGCATGTGTGTTTCAAATTTATAGTTGATACAATTTTAGTTTCATCAAGCTTGTGTGTGTGTGTGTGTGTGTATAATGTTAAAATTTGTATCGGCGAACAAAGTTACGTTTGGAGGTTCCGGGTTACAATCCCGTGAGTGGCATAAATATTCCCGTTAAATTTCATAATGATGAGAGCTTAACAACGAACAGCGTCTATAGAAATTATGAAACGAGGCACTCGTTATTAAAACGCTAACTAAATTCATGGAAACATAAAAACCTCTATTTTTGTTTCGTTAGAGAGTGAAAATTTATTTAACGCAAGACCGTAACTACGTAACTACGTAACTACGCAAGGTAAATATGCGTAAGTTGGTATTATAGAGTTTAAGTTGGGAGAAAACTCGATATTTTCTGAAGGTGAAAACTCTCTGTTGAATATATTGAAGTTTTATGGGTTGTAGGAGTTTTCCCCGCGAGGGATGTGAGTTTCCCAGAAGTCTTGCTGGTATTCAACGTGGCTGTCTTTTCCTCTAGGTAAAGGTGAACTCCCTTTGGAAACTTGTCAGGGGTGGAAGACAACTTGTACACAATATATATGCGGGGGGGAAAACCGAGAATCTATTGCGATGGTTTTCCGAGAAACAACTTGGTTAAAAGTCGAATAGTTGTTTTAAGCGACGAAAACAACACAAGATAAATTTATAGCTGTTTTTCTAGAAATGTCCCAGTCGCCTGTCTAGCTAAACGCTGGAAAATAAAATATGTCGTGCGGGAAATCTATTACTTTTCTAATTTTCAGTATTATTTTAACGTTGCCTCGTGAAATTAATTTATAACGAACATTTTAACCATCTGTCATAGTTAAATGTTGTCGTCTGGTGAAGGAAAATGGGAAAGATGGAAGGAAAAATTAATTGGTTAGTAACAACAATATAAAGTTGTGCTAAATATTTTTATGAAACCATTTCAACAACTAAAATAAAGTCGACCAAATCTTGATTTGAATCACATGAAAATATTGCCAGCTGAAACCAATCAACCAAATTAACCAGACAATTTTTCAACCGTATTAGGAAATGAACCCTTAAGCCGCGTACTGTACTCCAACGTATAATGCAACAAAGTTCGTAAATATGTACGCGTTCGCGCGCGCTCTGCAACGTTCGTGGCGATCCACTCGGTGTCGGTGTCGGTCAAACACAAAGGAGCGCGCAGTGTGCGTACTCATTAGCGAACGCGAGCGCGCATTGCATCACACGTTGCAGTATGCGCTCGCGTTCGCTAATCAGTACTGTTATGTCCAAATGCAATTCATACATATTTCGTTACAAACCCAGGTATAAATAAAATAAGACCCTTCGTCGCTAGACAATTACATACAAGTTCAGTTACAATTTCAGTCACAAATATTTTGTGTGGAATGTGTCCACTGCTAAAAATTTTCAGAATTATGAACAAAGGTCTTCCTCCAAATTCCAAAAACGACCGAGTCTATAAATATAAGATGGACCTCTTTGTAGTCAGAGATCTCACTATCAGTCGTAGAGTAAACTACATACACACAACATTGTATTAACAAGTGTTTAATTAAATATAAATAAAATGTAAATCGACTTTCATTACGGAGTGGTGATCCACACTCACCTGGTGGCAGCGGATAATTATAATAAAACATAACATCGACACACAAAGCACCATCACACCCTCAGATGTAAACAGTACGCGGCTCTAGACTTATGTAAAACACTGTAAATATCATGGTGAACAAAGTCTAACAATTTGTTAAGGAAAATATCCAAATTGTATTCAAACGTTCAATCATTTATTTAAAACATCCTTAGATTGAACGAAATTCAAGATCACGATCCGGTTAAACGGAACATATTCCCATTTCGGCGACAATCAAACTGCGCTTTTATTACAACGAGGCTTTCGTCTTTCGAGCGCGTAAAGCAAATCGTGATCGAATTTTTTCGCTTCCGCAATAAAATCGACCGACGATAATTTTATATCCGAGTGCGAATCGTCCGGGACTAGGGCGACCATAAAACACGAGGGGCGTGCACCCTCCCATAAACATTTTCACACTCCATGGTCACCGGGAACGTTTCCTTTATTCCCCCCTTCTCTTCTCCTCATCCCTTTCTCAACCCCTTTCCATTCCTTTCTGTCTGTTTCTCGCTGAAACGCTCCTTACACTCGCTCACCCACTTTCTACTACCGCACTGAAATATAACCGTCGAGTGCTGAAATTCGCCTGCAAATATGGGACGAAAAAAAACCCACGAATGAACAGCCTTCACAGGGGAGAGACATAATGACGCAATAAAACTGATAATAGTAGTGGAAATATCTCAAACTCCTCCACCCAAAACAGAGTATGGATATTACTTATTATACATCCGGTATCGCTTTGTACGAAAAAAATCCTATGCGAAATGTATTTTCATATTAAACTAGCTGACCCGGCATGCGTTGCAATGCCCGATACCGTTCCCGTTCCCGTTCCGTTCCTGTTCCCGATCCCGATCTCGATCCCGGTCCCAATCCCGTTCCCGTTCCTAGTACGTTATCTGACGCGTGAGCCTGATCCCGTTCCCGTTTTTTCCCGATTTTTTTTCACAGGAATCATCCCCGGCATGATCAAAATAAGTCCTGAAAGTTTCATTGCGATCGGTTGAGTGGTTTAGGAGCCTATAAGAGACAGACAGACAAACAGACATTCATTTTAATATATATAGATGTAGATAAACGGATCAATGCACGTACATACATATATATACAGATAGGCCAAAAATGAATAAATAAAATATATTCGATAACTTTTAGTGTGTTTTTCGTCTCGGTGGTGATATTATCTTATCGCGGTTAAGTTTTTCCTACGGACAGACGAAGAAAAACAAAAGAAAATACGGAATATACTCAGTAAAAACGTGTACCGTATGTTCACTTTCATCGTAAAAACTGACCTATATATCATTACAAGCGTGTATCGAATAAGTTTTTATTGAAAATTTTATCGTCGTATAAAATTTTGTATGCACAATGTATGTAGAGTAGTAACTACATACTTTCGTCGCTTTGAGTTGCGTCAATTCAATATTTGTGCACCTTTGTGCACTGTAATTAATCATGAAAGCGTATTCGGAGCATTGGATCGTCTTGAAAATTACGATCTGAGATTTCCCCGAGTGAATTATTCAATAATATTAATTACCGGCTGATGAGGGTCAAAAGGTTGTGTACGAGGGTAGTTTGTCTGGAAGTGACTTTTTAGGACTTCACGGATAGAGGGTTTTGTTTGTAAACAGTATCTGTATTACAATGCGTTAGCGCGAGCCATATCAATTTACCATTCAAGCTAAAATTATATTGTATATTATAATACTTTCGATATTGAATTGTATATTTTCAATTTATGGCGAGGGCTTCTTAAAATATTGTATAAAATTATAATTGAATTGGAAATTCAGACAAAGCAGTATCGATTGCATCTTTGTAACCGTACACGCCTGTGACGTACATACGTAGTTACGCTTGAGAAAATCATCGGAAAATTGTTTGTCAGCCTTTGCGGATAAAGTTACCGAATTTTTTCAACATTCACACTCGACACACACACACACACACGCACACAGTCCATAGTTATTTTTTTCCATCCCATACATACTGCGCTGTTGACACGTCTTCTCGCGAATACATGAATGCCAAAGAAGCTCCTCCTCGGCTAAGTGATATGTGGGGTATTTGCGTGCAAAATGTTACGCTTTTCGCTCGGTTTCGCATTTCAAAGTTGCACCCCCAAAATAAAGTACGTTTCCGTTGTTTTTTAACAACATTACAAAAAAAAAACCTCCAGTCAATATAATATATCTACGATTGATACGCATATATTCGAAAAAAAACCGTGTCGTAAATGTAATCGGTGTTGTGCGTCAATAATAATGCATATCGGAGAAGCTCGACGTGATAATATTACTGGAAGAAAATTGTGTTTTCCTCGATATTTTTTACGTTTACGAAAATATAGACCTACTGATTTCTGAAAGAGAACCCTTCTGAATTTTTTATGTAATAAATATTCAATCATTTCATAGACGCATTCATCGCCTGATATAATGTTGAATTAATACCACACTCGGCGAATGTGAGCTTATAAGCGGCATTACATTATTTTTCGCTGTACATTATACGGAGAGTGGAACGACGCTGTGCAGAGAGGAGTAAGCTAATACAATATGGATATGAGAGGATCATTTATTTATACACACCTTACGTGTAACGGAAAAGGATATAAAATAGACATCAGGAAGGATGTATTGAAGTGCAGTTGCACATGCGCACGTTGCCTAATAGAAAATCCAAAGCCAGGGGCGATAAAGTTGTGGCACGCGAACCTCGAGATAAATTACACTACCGCTTTCCCGGTCCAGCCCTACAAGACCATCTGCATAGCGGACACGTTTATTTATTAACACTGTCCATGTCTTATTTGCGTTTTACTGGTGAAACATTTGTATGGTCATATATGTATTTTTAAACTCGTATACACGTTTACATATAAAACAATTGTGGGAGGGATGGGGATTTTCGTGAAGCCTCGTTCAAAGGAGACGAAGGACCCTCTAAGCGTTATTAACCCTTGACTCGAATCGGTTTAAGTAATTTATCCACAAACAAGTGGGGGGGTTGGTTAATGCGGTCCGGTGCGTGCGTGGCACTGTAGCGGTTAACCGTGTGACCCTAGTGCGGCCCTGGTACCGTTTGGATAAAGTTTTTGCCCCCTAGCCGGACCTGGATCCGGAGATAAATCAGCCCCTATCGCTTATGATTCGGGAAAATTCATCGTTTTCCCCTGTTGCGATATTAACTTGGTACATTATCAAATATCCGGATGATGTATCGCTCGAGATTTTTCCGATTTTCACCCCAGTTCTACCTAATTCATCTGTAGTTTATTATATTCTGTATGTTTAAAGACGGCTATTTTTAGCTTGGGCGTATTTTCAATTCAACTGAAAAAGCTTTGAAAGTCAACAGAGTGTTTCGCTTTGTTTTTAACCATTTGAAGCACGCTTCGAATATTCCTTGAAATATTTGTACGCAATAGGATTCTACATATATTTTATTTATTTCCATTTAAATTAATTTGTAAATGTTTGTAAATATAATAAAAAAATAAGATCTTCGGCATATATTCAAATAAGAAAAACTACCACTTTCGGTGGGCGGATTTTGATCAAAACCTTATCAACTCTTAAATTTTATATGGAAATTATAAATATGGATTTTCGACTTGATCAATGGGGCACTCACTTCCTGAAATATTCTGTGGTAAACTTTTCAACAAAAAAAAAAAAACCCTACTTCCGGTTGACTGATTTTAATGATTTATTTTTTGGTAAATAGCAATATTTCTCAGGATTACAACATTACAATATTGTGACGATACTACATATTTAAAAGGCCGAAAATAATAAAAAAACAACAAATCGTTCAAGAGTAAACTGCCACTTCTGCAAGAGGGGTTTTGACAAAAATCACAGTATACATACATATGTATCTTACGGCTAACGTGAAAATTATAGATATGAAATTACGACAAGATCGCCGGAGCAGTTTCGGAAATAGTCTGTGATAACAGAATTTTCTACACGAAAAAAACCTTACTTCCGGTTGACTCATGTTGACCAAATTCCTTATGGCTCTTACATCTTACGTGAAAATAATAGATATGAAATTTCAGCTTGATAGTTTCGAAGAAAACACACATATAAGTACACAGACATACAGACATTTTCGAGAAATCATGAAAACGTGATCGGGTGATGATACCTGATACAAATCATTCAAAATCTCGAGGTCGAATTTTTGCACGATCACAATACTTTATCCGATTAGGATAAAGTAAAAATATATTATATCTTTAGAAAGGGTTCAAAGAAGAATGCCACCTGAACTTCGATCACTACCTTATAACGAAAGGTTGAAAATAATGAGTATCACCTCATTGGAAAAGAAAAGATTGAGAGGTGACTTGAGTATTAATATAATCCATATAAATGTCCAATGATAAACTTCCTCACGTTCATACTCTGAGACTCTTTAAAGACAAATCAAACAAAATTGTCAGATTGAGTGGTTGAAGTTTGGAACCGCCTCCCAAATCAGCTGATAACTTTAGAAAATATAAACCTCTTTAAAAATCATCTCGACAAGTTTTTGAATATAAATCGATTTTTGTAATCCTGCAAATAAAAATTGTATGTACATATGTACTAATTGCAACAGATCCCTGGGCTCTACTAACTATGCCGCCTGCCCATGTACATACATGCTTTAAATAAATAACACCGACCACTAACAGAAGTGTACCTATTTTATATAATGAACATTTTTTTTTATTCATTCTTTACCTCTTTAAAAATCAACTCGACAAGTTTTGTAATAAATAAATAAATAAAATTTGTATGTACCCGGACCCCATCGGCTATGCCTGCTCATGTATTTTAAATAAATAAAATTATTAACCGCATAATAATCTTCATACCAATGTGCTAAGTTCAGTCACTGATATACATAAATACTAGTCAGAAATCAAGTTAAAGTTGATCGACCCGATATACCGAAGCTTACTTTCGTTGGTCAAACTTTCCTAATCACTTCCATCTAATAAAGTTTTTACTGCCGCATATTTTCGGAAGTGTCTCTATTTATTTATGAACACGGATAAATTTGTGTGTCGGTCACGCCAGATTTTTTTTACGACCCTGTATAAGAAACAAAGCCTCTCATCTCCCCCGCCCTCGTTCAACCCTTAAAGTTGCTTGTAAACGCTTGCCGATGCATCCGTTAAGCGTTTATTTACATTTTCGCTTACGTCGGCAAAAATATGAAGCGCAATAAAAGGCGCACGTGACTTATGGGCCTTATTGCCTCCGTTTTACGACGCTCTGTTTACATATTTTACGGGTTCGGCTCTGGAAGACGTTTTCCGAGTAATGCGACCACACATCTCTTACGTGTGCCGCATCTCGTATGTATGTATGTATGACATCTGCATTATGCGCCTCTAGTGTGCTGCCACAACTCTTCTATTATATCGATATTTAATTCAATACGTATCCAAATAATCTGTCAGCAATTATTTAATATCAGCGAACGTGCATATTCAATGTACATATATCCATATAAAAAAAAACTTTTATCCGTCCCGTGTTCAATTATCCGGTTCCGGGGCCGCGTATTTGCTCGCATGTGGCATAAATGTTTTCATTATCAGCTTCGAAACTACGTTGGCCGCTATACGAAGCTACGAGTGTGTAAGCTTCGTAGTATTAAAAATGCAAAATTCAATATGTGAAAGCGTCCGACTTTCATTTGAAATTGGCGTTTCGAGCCCAATTTTGCCGCTAAATCGAATGCGTGTCCAAGCTTTATACAACCGTTGATTGATGCAATCGTACTTTTAACTATGTAAATCAGTCGAGTGAGTGAATTTCTATTGATTCATATAAAATGTACAAGCAATGTTAATAATGATAAAATCAGTTTTGTTGGAAGCCTTAAAAAAGTATATGTTGGAGAGCACAGTTAACAAAGGAATCAATTATTTTCTTGCTAGATAAAATTTTTATTTATCATTGTGTTTAATTGAAAATCTCACAAAGCAAGATTTTTGGGAGTTTTCTTCCGATGAAATTTGAAATAAACCTACTCAGCGAAGCTTTAGTCAATTATATAGTAAACAAAACCAAAGCTTTATGTACGCTTTGGGTACTTTAAAACCTCTTACACACATCATTAAAACTCAGACAATGGAACAATTGAATAATCTTATACAATTTGTAAATGTGATTTTTAATGATCAAAATTTGGTAGCTACGCACAATATTTTTTTTTAACAATTAAAGCGTCGTTCAAACGACTCGATTATTAACTATGAATTTTCCCCTTGACTTGTCTGACCTTCTCAAAAATCTATAAATGTCGCGATGCGGAAGAATGAAAAAAAAATAAAAGGAAAAGAAATCGGAAACGTGAACGGAAGAAAGACTAATTCATTATCATTTATATGCAGGGGAAAAGATAAAAAGTGTTTGGGAGGCGGGGGGGTGGCTCTCGAAGACACTTGCCGTCTTAATTAATGAATCTTCTTTCTAATTAATTGCTTTGAGAGAGGTTGATTTCTCGATATCTCGCCAGGCCCTCTCTATACATAATTAAACTGAACGTGCGCACTCATAAATTGTACCTATGTATGTATGTACATCTCGTCGTGGAAAATTAAACATTAATTTTCCATATAAATTTATTAAAAGGCATAAATATTTCCAAATAATTTGATACAAATTGATACATTGATATTGTTGTGGCGCTATAGTTATTAAAGTGTATGTATGTATGTATATGTACATATGTATGTAAGTTCTCCGTACTTCGTATTACTTAGGCTTAGTAGACTATTGAATGCTTCAATAGCGCTTTTCATATGTTACCTATGTTATGAATACACTAAAAATAGCACACTATACAAATCATCAAACGTGGAAGCTTAATATGTTGTTGTAGATTTTGAATGAAAAAAAAATATACCTACCTATTATACAAACATATATGTACATATACATGCAAAAATATAGAAGGAATATAAATTTATCGATCAAACCTCTCTCCGTAATGTACATATGTATGTACATACATGTATTATATGTACATGTGTACATATATGTATTAGACTTGCGGTTCGTATTATGTAAACGTTTGAAAGGATTTTCTTCTTTGTATTTATAAAATTGCCCGGAGATAGCATAGAGGCTTTCATCAAACTGGCATAAAAGACAACGTCACTTACAGAAAAGCACGTGAATCAAAAAACTGAAATCCTTTACGTCCGTCTGAATGATCAAAATCAACATTTTCCACTCGACAAACATCACACACACATGTATGCGACTATACTTTGCTTTAACCGTGTGTGTTGTGTTGTCAAATAGCTTTGACAAAAGCGTCGAAAATCAGAATAATGCCATTTCAGATTCAATTGTATGTAAACGAACCACTAACTAAACAATTGACGCGATTGATGACAACGTTTGCTTTTGGTAGATGTGAGAATTACTGGATTAACTATGTACATACATAAATACCTAGTTAATGTTTGTACACTAACGATTTACAGAGCCTCGCATTCACAGAAATTTATTCGCCATTTATAAGTTGAAGAATATTTTAATGCACCAAAAACTGTATATAGTTCTCTATTTTAGCAACGAGTCATGAAATCAACAGTCGTGTAACTAAGATCCCAAATTGGGTCGCACGAACCTAATCTACAACTTGATTAAACGCCAACGTCCGAAGCTGTGGCTTTGTAATTAACATTTGAGATGAATCAAATCAACATATTTGACTTAACGTACATGTAACGGTAAAGCAAATCTACGTGGAGCCAATTTAAATTCTAATTCATATAAAATTTCATAGTCGTTATAAAACTTTCAATGCATTTATTTATTTAATTGAGTGTCCCGTATGCCCTCCCGTAAATTTGTATCAAATAAAAATGAAGTTTTTGTAGGACACGCAAGGCTTAGTAAAACAAATTTACTCATTGAATGAACGTATTATAATTGGATATTGCCCTCACCTGTAGCAAGCAAAGAAAAATATCGTTACAATATGAGTAATTAGTCGCAATACATGCAAACAATCAATCAATAGTATAAACGGGGAGAAAAAAATTGGTTCAGTTATCGTTGCTTTTTCAATGGTCGATAAAAGCTCACTTCGGCGAGCTTTCGCGCATGATAGGCGGTACACACACAGTTGCGGCTTTACAACGTTACATTGCGCATACAAAATGGCCGTGCAAAAGTCGTTGTCCATAAATAATTCGCAACTGCGACCGCGCAATTTAGTCCGCCAGGAATCGAACCGAATACAACACAGGTGTGTATACAGGGAAACCACTACCCAATCAGTCCCGCTGATGCCCCAATGAATCTTGCATATTCAAAGCTGCGATGATTTTGCATGATCGCAATTAACCAATTGAATTGTCGCGTAACATCATTAAATTGGCAAAAAAATATTTCAAATGACTCAACTTTAGTCATCTAAATTTGGAATTACACCAAATCAATACTGTGCGAAAATTATTTGCTGAATGATTCAACGTCTAATTTTATCGATTGAATATCCAGTATGTAAGAATACTTCAATTTTTTAGTTTATCAGTGCTTCAATTTACAGTGGTTACTCAAAGAAATTTCAAGAAACTTTCTAGTTAACTACAACTTGTTGCTGAAAAATACCACACTTTTCATGCTTAAAATATTTATTTATTTAAGGTAGCTTAAGAGGCTAATATGAGGATATGCTTCATATTAAAATACATATTATGAAAATAAACTCGTCGTTGATTAAATTTAAGCAACGTGGATGCTGAATTCTAGAATGTTATGAAAGATCCAGTGCACACAAAGAAGCGCGTATGTATGCTTGGTATGCGACTATAAACAAGCATGTGAGTTATGAAACCAATATATGTATATATTTCATAAAATAAATTTTATTTTATTTCTAAACCAAACTTGACACAAACATTTTAAAACCAATAGATGTTAAAATTCAAGAGTGCTACGCAAGATCCAGTGGACACAGAAGCATGAAAAGATGTATGCTCGGTATAACAAGAAGAGATCGTAAGAGGAATACATGGTGTAAGAAGCATGACCAAAGTGGCAGATATAGCGGAGAAGAATGGATGGCAGATGGACGCAAGAAATACTTGAATGGTATCCGAGAGGATGTGGAACAAAGCTACGTAGGAATACCAAATGCTCGATGGGCTGACAAATTAAGACGAATGTGTGGTGTCAAGTGGATGCAGATTGCTCAAAACAGATGGGAATGGAAGAGGATTGAAGTGGACTTCATCCAGCGGTGGATGGTGAATGAACGGTATAATCTTGTGTTTTACATCTCACCAGCGGTTCATCCATTGAAAGCTTTCGAATTCGACCGAAATTTTTCCACGTATCGCGTGCGTATGCTGGGCACGTTGGATTTATCGACCGGAAGTGTCACAATGAGATACGTCACCAATGCATGGGCTAAATCGAACCGTGGTACGGTCGGCCGGTCAAACAACCACGTTCCAATTAGAGCATTAATAACAAATAAGCCGGAAAGCCGACCGCAACAACAGATTAGCAGCGTACACGGTGGATCACTTTATTCGCGAATACAATGCGACAGGGGGGGCATCAAAGGCCGATGGTTGACAATCACTGCATTGTTTGAAGGCTGTACCAGACAAAGGTCTCATAGCCGCGGTGGCCTTTGTGCTCGTAAAAGCACGCGCGGCCGCTTAAAGCTCCACTCGAACACATCTCTGTGACCGACGAGAGCATTGTTTCAATCGAACGATGGTAAAAAAAATCGATCGTGTTTATTTATATAAATTGTATTTATCTTTCGTGAGTAAACAGTTATAAGACGGGAACGTTTGCGCGCGAGTCGCGACTGACTGAAAGCGGGGTATGGAAAATGTAAAAAGATACCATTTTCGCGAGTAATCTCTGAATTTTCCGATTCGTCACGAATGCTCGACTGGTGAGGGGAAACAGTGTGACGGAGTTCTCTCCTCCACTCGTGATCTACGTACTGGAGGTTGGCTTATTACCGACGAAGTGATGTAAACAAACGAAAGTCGCCAATTTGCAAGGCCTCACATCGTGAGAGAGTGCCGCCCAGAGCGATGCAAAACAAGACAAACATATGTACATATTGTATATTATATAACATATTGCAGACCATAATTATTCTCTGGTGTTTTGACGAATGTGCGTTGTTGAATAAATGTGAGCGAAGTTTGTACAAATTAAAAAAATCCCACGAGTATTTTCCTAATATGAGACGTTTCTTTTAGGTAACCAAAAAAAAAAAATGTTATTCCATCTATAAATACATACTCTCGGAAAGTTAAATGAGAGAATTATTATTGGATGCTTACTTGGGGTAACTTATAATACGACATGTACCTTTACAAAGAAAGTTACTATTTTTGATATACAAACATAGACGGGTATATTATTCGCACTGCTTAATTACATAGATAAATTACATAGATCTGGATTTGGTAAAATCAAATCTTACGGGAATCGTACCCCAAACCATTCGCTCTTACAGTTTATCATCATCACCTGGCTGTTACATATACATAGATATTTATTTTAATATCGTGAGATATGTATAAGAACTCTCAATCAACTTAAAACTCATTCTATCATCTTAGTCTAAACAGCCAATTAGGAAAAATAATAAAACAACAATTTTATAGTTTCCTTAAAGTTAAAGAGTCCTTGGTTCGGGTAGCGGGGTTTCCAGTTTCAATATAAAGCGTTTCTTATCTACTTCACAGCACGTACTTCCTATAATATATGTAACAAATATATAATCTGCTTAAAGCTTACTATAAGTATTTCATATAATAATCCATCCATTATGTCAAAATTTAACCACTTCAAAATTGCTGTACCATACACCTCCGAAAAGAAACCTTGCACTAGTGGCGCTGGTTTCGAGAACACACAGCATTAATCTATTCTGAAGGTGCGTCCCTAGACACCCCAAAACCACTTCATTTACTTAAACTGGAGCAGTTTGACGGTCGACTTTAGACCCCGGTGTGCGCTTAACACCTTACCTGCCCTTTTATTATACCATCAGTCAGTGCTAAATTCCCCGCTAAACCCACAGCGGGGAATATGAATGCAACTTAATTACTGCGTCGCATCGCCATGCACCGCCGAGTAGTGCTAAAATACATTCAAGTCTCGCACACAAGTTCATACATACATACATAACCGACTTTAATTTAACGCGATATTTTCCTTTTGCTACCACGAGCGAGGTTTATTTCAAAATAAACGTTTTCAAATTAAATTACACGTTAAAAAAAAAACAGCAGTCTCGTGTTAGCCTCTTGGTGGTGTGTTAGTGAGTATCTGTATTTTTCTCTCGTCGAACAAATTGGTGCGTTTGATCTCTCCGAAAAGCGGCTTTCGAGACGACGGTGTCGCCGCTTGATTAACTCCCCATAATCCACGTCGCTTTAATTACGATACGATGTTTGCAGGGTTAAAAGCCAGGTGAGGTGGAGGAGGTTGTAAGGTGTGGGTGGGGGTTCTCTAAAGGTTGGTTAGGGGGTTGGCTTTGTTGTATCGTCGTGATGATACGGGTAATGAGGGTGGTTGCTCATAGTCTTTTTAAGAAAATGAACCGGAAAATGTTCGCGATGAAAATGCTCATAATATTAAAATAATACCCCGAAAATATAATGCGTAAGTCGAATGAGACTGTGTGCGAAACCTTGATGTTTGTGCTGTTTATTGAATGAAATAATATATTTCGTGAACTGTAGGCTCAGTGCTAAAAGAAATTGCTTGATCAATATTCATTTAGCTCAGTAACCATACGGCAGAAGACTTCATACAATGCATCAACTGTCCCCAATTTAAAACAGTTTATTTTCAAACTTTAAAACAGATTTATTCGTTTTAAAGTTTGAAATTATATTATGAACTATAAACATTTCATTCGCGTATTTTAAAAACGTGTCCTTACTTACAAAACCTGAAATAATTTCGACATTTCTATAATAAAAAGTATAAAATAATAATAAGTACATTGAACTATGAATTAATGGAAATGAATTAGACATAATTGGCGGACTTCATTTTTGACTTTCAATTAACTCGTATAGCAATTAAAATGATAGGAATCTGAGCGTATTAGCAACAAGAACCTATAATTTGTTCATGATGTTATATATTTCAATATCCAGATTGGAAAGTTTAGATCTTACAGTTAACTGATAAGTCAATTTTTAAATTCAAATTAAAATTACGTGCAAGTCAAAATATGTATGGAACACATTTTACAAATTCTCTGACAACAATCATGAACGCATTCAAGGGAAAAATAACGACAAACAAAAGGGTGTCAGAGAGATAATAAATGTTTGCGTTACCTACCTTAAAATGTGCGGCGAAACGTTCAGGTGTAAACAACAACACTCCGGGCGTGTGGTTTGTTGGCCGCTTTTCCGCACTGCAGATATCGGCCACTAAACATTTAATGAAAAATGTGGAAAATCGATGGTGCGACCCCTTTAAAACATTCGACATAATCAGCCATCAACCTTCACCTTGTTTTGGATTTTATGCGTGAGATCGCGACGAACTCGCTTAAAGAGGAGATGAAAAGACGGACGAAAATTGGGGGTGGGGGGAGGGGTTGAACGAACACAAAATCGAATACGGAATGCCTCTAATTCAAAAGCGGAATACCTATCAATTTTTAAATTAAACGAAAGTCGATTGATCATTTTGAAAAAAACAAACGGGCGCTTTATCGCAATATACGTAGACCTATGTAAGTAAATATTTCATTCATAGATTTGTTAATATTGAACGGTAGCTACATACATACATAGGTAGAAACGAACGCGATATTACATTTGCATTATTTACATGAGGCAAAGTAAAATTTTTATAAATATTTATACATGAATGAATTGTACTGCACATGGACGTATAAAATTAAATCAAATTGCGAAAAATTAGCAATGAATCAATCTAAATTGGAGAAAAAAAAACGTAATTACAAATATTAACGTAGAAGAAAATCACTGATTAAGGTGAAAACAAAAAAAATTGCTGCGCGTACAAAGTTGACGGATGACAAAACAATACACAAATCGAGTAAAAATAATTTAAAAAAAAAAGTTAAATTACGTGCGTTTGAACGTTAGAATGAGTTTATCAGTATATTGTATAAGTACTTCAGTATCAGATGTGTCACTGTGTATTATAAATATTGATGTAATTTTCGAAGTGCGTAAGTTTCGCTAAGTTTGGTTTTGTACGCGTCGCGACGCCAGGCGTCGGCGTCGTCACCGAGTGGCGCTTATCGACTGAGGCGGGGGCTCTCGCCCGGCCCAGTTAAGGGCTCGGGCCCCTTTCCCCTTTCCCCTCTTCAGTTCCCCTTACTTCCCCTCAGCCGGCGCCTGCGCCCCTTTTCGGTAGAATCGAGAGGTACCCCCTTGGCCACCCCTCGAACCCCCAGTCGCTCCCGGTACGAAGCGACTCTCGCTCGTTTCGATAAACAGCATCTCTGCAAGATTGCACCATTGCATCGACGACTACCATAATGCAATCGAAATCAAATATAACTAAATGCGATGCACGTTGGATATAAATCGACTTATTCGATATCAAACGACGATGTCTTGACTTTGGACAAAAATTGTACCATATGTCTCAAAGGGAGCTGTCTAGTTATGTATGTACATATATGGAAATAACCCATATCGGTCGAATTACTATAAATATCAGCGTAATTGTCTCCCTGCCTAGGTCGTTGTGGTCACCCTACCATTTCCAAAATAACAAACAAAGCTGGTTTAAGTCGACATCACAATTTTATGGCCATACACCCATTCAATCAACGGTGCACAATCGTCGAGTGGTTGGCAACCTATGCCACGAGTGCCACTAGGTGGCACGCGGAAGGTTTTTCGCCTTTAAACCTTTAGTCTATCTCTTTTTAACCTTTCTATCTAGTCTATCTCTTACTATCTAGTCTATCTCTTTTAAACCTTAGAAACCTTTAGTCTATCTCGAGCAAATTAGGAATTTAAAAATTTTAGGCGAGCCACACAGGACGATGACCTTTTTTTTAAAAAAAAAGCAACAATAATATTACACTACTACTGTTTATTACTACTTCTAATCTACTACAAATTAAATACAATACAGGACAAATAAAACTTATGAGTCATACAATCATTCAGATGTTCATTTTTTAATCTGGATCTGAACTTCGATTTTAAAAATTCCATTGTCGAAAAGCCACTTTCACAAAGGTAAGTTGATCCAAAGCAGCAGCTTAACATTTGAAAAGTTTCCTTTACAAGTGGATATTTTCTCTCATCCACAAGTGTCCAAAACTCAGTTTGTGATACTCTAGTTTTTAATTGTAGGTCAGATTGAAAATAAATTATTTCCATTTCTAGAATACTGACATTTTTATTCAATATACTTGCAATCTTTATCTTATTAAGCCATCCAACTTCAGAATGTAACATTAAATTTCCATACACAACATCAAGTTCATCAGTCAATATTTTGAATAATACGCGAGCCGCGAGCCACATTAAAACGGTACGCGAGCAACATGTTGCTCGCGAGCTACGGGTTGGGCACCGCTGGTCTAGAGAATGACGCTCCATTCATAGATGGAGACTTCTTAAAAGAAACCTTTTTACTAATGTCTGAAGGTTTTTTTTTGCAATTTTTCAAATAAAAATACTTAAAAATAACAATTATGTGGCACTTCAGTGTATGTAAGTTGCCGACCACTGCACTATACAATTGTTTCACGTGCTGTAAAACGGGCTATGGGCTGTATTTTTATTGTACAAACAAGCGCGTATGGGTGAGGGCTTAGGGGTGGGGCTAAAATCCACCATCATATGGGGGGTAAACCATCTTGTACATATCTAATAGCGAATTTTGATTGATCGACGTTTATATTAAATATCAAGTAATAGATATAAATACGTTGCAGTTGCCGCTAAAGATGATTAAAGATAAACAAATTTTAACCAAAAATGAAAATTTTCGACGAATCATGGCATGAAATCCAAACAGATATCAAATTTCGTACGATTCGCCGGGTGAAAAGTTCTTTTAAAAAATAAATTAAATTATTATCACATGATACGATTTTAAAATTAAATCAAATACGTCGACTCGCATTCATCAATGTTTATATTAAAATTAATGGCTTTTCAAAAGTGGTTTGATACGAAGTCATTCGTTCCGAATGTGTACGATAATTACATAATTCGAATAAATTTAAGGTTACACCGCGATTAATTTAAAACTCTTCGACGGAGATCATAATTGAATCAATTCACAGAGGTCGCAATTGCGAAGGGGAGGGGTTCGGTCGAAAATTTTTAACCAGTTAACGCACTCTTTTCGCTTAATGAAGTCCGCATGAAATTATAACGCGATTGCGTGTTAAAAAGTTTCCCACGGAACTGCGACGATGGAGAGATGGGGGTGAGAATAAGGGAAGGGAAAGGAGTAGGGTTTGGCGCTTTTGTTTAATGAAATTACCGAAAATTACACACGCGGCGATGGACACGTCCCGATACGTCCGCGAATATTTGTTTCAAATTTTATAAGCCTAATAAAACGATACGATATCTGAACACGATCGGGAAAACCTTTATGGTTGGACGGGTGGATAGGCGAAGGGAAAATGGGAAAGCGGAGGGAAAAACGATCCCGATCTTAATTGCCCCGCATCATGTGATAGCGATTTTCGTGCCTCGTTTGCTTTATTTATTCACCGGGCACAACTACTAAGCGCGTCGCTCACATTAAATATAAATATGTGTACGAATGTATGTATGTATTTATATGAATAATATTTAATTGATATTCATATATTACATACATCCGAAGGTGATAATCTACCCTATAGTTTTATTAGATTTGGTTGAATTAGTTGTGTACTAGTACTAGCACTACGCAGCGTATCAAAGTATATAAATTTTATTTAATATACCTTAATCGTTCATGTATGTATGTGTGTATTTATGATTACTTTTTAACATAACAAGTTAAACGAATAAGCAAATCAGAAAATGACTGTTTTTATACTGCTATAAATATAATAATTACTTTTTGTGAGATACGCCTACGAGTGTAATGAAAAAACTGTTTTTAATAATTCAACGTTAAAAAATATGAACGGAGATTAAATAGAAGCACAATTTAGCTTAAATTTTGTCTTATAAAACTGTAATTTGATTTGTTGTAAGTGTAAGTGAAACGTTAAATGTATGTATGTTAGTTTATTATTACTTTATCCTAATCGGATAAAGTATTGTGATCATGCAAAAATTCGACCGCAAGATTTTGACTGATATCTATCAGTTATCGTCCCCCGATCACGTTTTCATGATTTTTGTTTTGTTTTCGAAATTACTGTGTGTAGAATCATTATATCTCAAAAGTCGTAAGTTTTACAACACTGAAACTTCATATTCATAATTATGGTATCAACCATTACAATCCATAAGGTTTTTATGTAAGTGGTACTTTCCTTACTTATTATAAATTATTTGATAGGTTATTTTGAAATAACAAAACCTTTTTCGCCGTAAAAGCTAATATCATAACAGCTAATGTTAAATTTCACCTACGTATTTGCGACAGATTGTACGAAAAAAATCCAAACACGCATAAATTCAAAATTATATTTCGTATATGGACAAAGCGATAAATCGTCTGGGGCGTGCGAGCGCTCGTTCTAAATTAACTCACTACAATAATACGAATAGCCGTAATAGTATAATAAAACGAAAATAATGGAGTAATTTGCTCGAATCGCTAATTATTCATGATCATCTTTTCGTGCGAATGTTGCGTTACGGACAAAACGATCGCTTCGATCGACCACGCGACATTTCCCACGCGGGAAAATTGAACGTGCGGAAAATGCCTTCGATTCCATATAATTTCTACACGGTGATTTTTTTTTTCCCTCACCACCCCCTTATTGTGTCGTGGTTTTTCATTGTAGCCACCGAACGCTACATTATCGGTCGCCGAGGCCACTTTTAATATACATTTTTAAGCGTTAAAGTTATTTCGTCGACAATGTGGCCATTGTTGTCGAAATCGAGTTTCGCGTACCAAACACAATGTATAACCGCGAACGTTACATTTTCCATGTTTTTGTCTCGTCGTTTTTTTTTGTTTTAATTGGACCTAACAAATATGTCAAGGTAAACAAACCATTTTTTGTCAGGTATCGACGATGCTTAATACTACCACGCCACACTGTTTCGATAGAAAATCTCATCAATTATATACAGCAAACCATGAATGATAACGTCAAAAACGGCATCGATGAATGGTCGTATTTAAAGGCACTTTAGTAGCTGTATGATTTTAACACATGGATTTTATAATCAACACTGAATAGCGTGGAAACGGTACAAAGTTAAATGAAGACATTGTATAATATTATATTTGAAGAAATGTATGTCATTAATTTAGAATAGCTTGTAAAAGTTAAAAAGTACATTCTTTACTTATCTATCTAATAGCAATTGTAAGGAGGCTTTGTTTTAAGGCTACCAAGATTCTGTCAACTTGGTTAATTTTTCTTAAACCATCTGGCAGCCCATTATAATCAACAACATCTCTGTACAAGATACTAACTTCTAGATCTACTAAATTTTAAATTCCTAACTTAATCCTACCCCAAGTATTATGATTATGTATAGGTATATTATATCGTCTTATTAAATATTTGTTGAAATATTTCCGTAACAAATTCATATCGAACTTAAAAAATATAAACTGACATGCATACTTTTAACATTTCACTTACATTCATCCAATTCAATTCATTCAACATATTTCTGATACTAGTCAATCTGCTTACATTTAAAATGCTTCGCAGAGCTTTATTTTACAATGTTTGCATCCTATTATGATTTAAATGACCAAAATTTTAGTACATAATGTGCTATGGCTATTAGTGATATGGTCATTTTGGGATGTCGAGTTTTATTGACATAGGTTCGGAAATTGACAATTATGTAGATTAATACTAAGTATTATTTAATATTAAAGTTGTTGCTGATAATAAACTTTGTGTCATGTCATTTTGAGTTTTAGTGTGACTTTCTTGAGATTTCATATTTATTGTGTGAGCCATAAGTCACTCACTGTACAATAAGCAAAGGTTTCGCATATGAAAATTTAGAAAGTCGATATAAAAAAAACTTTAATTTCGTCACTCAACTATGTACGTGTGGACACAGCTTAAGCATTGATAAAGTCATTTTCGCTAAGCGTTTCGTGTAAACGTTAAAAGTTTTAATAGCGGGCGAGAGATACATAGTCGGTTCGCGTGATTTATGTGAACTTTTGTTGTGCGCGCTCGCTGCAATAATTAATACCGTTAGTTTTCGCTGAATTTCTTATACATTATACCAACTCGCATTTCGCCCGACAATATACGAGCATTGTGTACAAATATAAAATGTCTGTATGTGTACGAATGACGTTTCGGCAACATTTCTGCGGCATTAAGCGAAAATTAATTCGCGCGGACGCAATAATATTTCTCTATTAAATGCGAGCCGACGTGCAAGTGAAAATTGCAGTTTTATTGCATCATTTTTCACCGGCGAATGCAACCTGTCCCAAAAATAACAACTACGGTTGTATTCGCGCGCTAAATGCAACAACAGTGTGTATACGTTTCGGTGTAACCGTCGTTTCGCTCGCAAATTAATCACGAAAGGAAAATCTTTGTTGAATATTTAAAATGTAATACTTCAATTCAATATTTATGTAATTGGTTCATATGAAAAGCTATTGAGTGTAGATTTAAAAATTGTCAGTAAAACTTCCCTCGAGTCTTTCCAGGAAAATTCTATAATAAATTGTGAAGTCCTACACTGAGTACAGACTTACAGAGTACTGAAGTCCAATCGCTACTTTTTCCGCATATAAAAGTGAAAATACGTGATTTTCTTTATATCGCTTTCATATAAACGAACGTATTCGGTATATTGTACTGGTACTGTCTTCGTACAAAATGGTAATGGAAATATTTCCTTTTGCACTACATACTTTTGAACAGCTCTCAATTACGTAACTACGAGTTTTTAGTACGATATCCACATTTCAAATGAAATATTCTCAACAGATTGCAACACACGATGAAATTCCGATATTGAATTTCAATAATTCGCCGACGTGGAAAAGTTAATATGAAATTTTCGTGCCGTGTATAAAAATGTTCATCACCGCTGAAAAACGCTGATACGACCGCTTCAGTCGAATGCAGAGTTTGCCCTACGTTTTTATTTTATTTATTTTCAGATCCCAAACAATATTACCCATACATACGTAGACAGGTATACATTTATCTCGATAATTTTGTTAAACCATGCGAAAAATCGACATTTGTAACAGAGACGGACAAAATAAAACACAAAAATTCAACCGTCAAACGATGAAACTGTTATATGGATATTTATTTTTACATAATAGATAATATACATATATATATATATATGTATGTATGTATGTAGGTAATATGGGTACACACCGAACTCTAAATTTTCTTACATTGTCGTCTAAGTCCCCTGTTCATATTTCACAATTAGCGGCAAAGTAAAGCAGTTCCCCATCTTTAGCACTTACGAGGCAATCCCAGAGACCAAGTTATTGTACATATGTATGTACCTACTACCACGTGCAATAACCAGGATTGTGGAATAATTTAAAAAAATATGATTCCATCTCCAGAAATTTTTAGAAGCTGACTCTGACTATGACCAAATTATGTCCAAATTTCTTGAATACAACTGCAATTTTTACCAGTTTTGATACTTTGATGTATGACTTTTTTATTGGTAAGTTATTTATCTACAAAAAAAATCATTTCTGTGAATATAAAAATGGTGAGATTGGAGAAGAAAGATATTTGACAGACTCCAAAACTGGATCCAGCCCCAACTGCAACTACAATTCCACATCCTTGGTTATAATAACTCTCAAACGATGAGTACACTCATCATTAGTTTCGTAGTACAAAATCTCCCACGCCCTTCCCACTTGCCAAATTTTGTTACAAGCCACTTGCCAAATTTTGACCTCAGACAGAAAGAGGGATCGGTGTTAATAAGTAACCGCACAACCTTAATGGATAGTGTGTTAATTTAAGTTAAATTGTAGAACATCAACCGCTGACGTATAATAATTTCGCTTCATCCTTTCACAACGCCTTGGGCGAACACAACCCTCGTTACACACAACGGTCAATGTAATTTAATAAAGCTCGCGCGAATAATTATCGATTCTCGTCTTCGTGATTTTAATTGAAAATTAACATTTCCGTCAATTGCGTGTAGCTGAATTGAAAAACTTTCCACTGGCAATGTACCCCCATAGCAGCAGTGGAAAAATAAATAATAAAAACGCTCATTGGTCTACACTTGAACGGGTATACTCGTATGTTCGATCGTATGCGAATGTACTCGTGCAGCTTGTATGCGCAAAATTGGCGATCCGCGGTCGCAAAAAACCCATAAATAAAACGCGGCCCAGCAATCTATTAAAGCGTTCATACCGAACTTTTACCGTATCGGAGGTTCGATATGGTGCCAATTTAGAGAATAGTGCATTTCATGAACGTGGACGCGATAATAGATTGTTCCATGAGTAAGTAGGGCACATCGTCAAAAACAATGATATCAGAAATTTTCGATGGGCTAAAATTATTATTTATGAAAGGATAATAATATTTTTGTATTGAATATTTTTAACGGTAGTACTTTATTGAATTTGCTTTAGATCTCCCACCGTTTATATTATGTATATTGTGATATAATCCGACTGCCGCCGCTAAGAATTTTGATAAAATTTGGTATTCCATATTAGTTTGAAGAATTTGTCATGGAATCTTTGATTAAATACGTTGAACTACTTTTCTGACCGCACCTGTAAGCGTACGAGTACATTTCTCATGCGAATTTTTGCATTAAAATAGAACATGTATAGTTTTTCATTGGACTATCTTCAAAACACATTTCAACCCACTTAATTCATTACGAACCTAACCTAAACAAACTTAACGCGAAATGTGTACATACATAAATAAAATGATCAATTTTTTATCGACTGGTAGATCAATAGTGATGTGAATAACCTTAAGTTTCTTATTAGTTAAAAACATTAAGAAACATACAAAAAGTGGATTGAATTACAAGTCAGTGCTTATTGTTTATTGGTCAATATCATATACTACGAATTTATTAGAAGTTACGCCGCTTAACCATGAAATAAAAAGGACTTTTCAGTTGAAAGTTAAAATTTCAGCATCGTCCACGAGAGCCGTTAGCTAAAATCGAATCAACAGTGAACAAAGTCTGCGGACCTTCCATACATCATCATTACCATGGTAGGGCCGGTGCGTAACTGATTAATAGGAGAAAAGCCTTCGGAAAATTCCCGTCGATGTATCAATCTTGCGTAGGAGAGGATCCTCGCGATTCGACGCATCCTTCGATGTTATTTGTGGTCATTTATATCCTGCGAAATACCAATCAATCATCTCGCCCGTATTGATCCATACGTCGAGACACGCGCGCTCAACCCCCAACCCCACACCTCCCCCTTTGCTCGCCCCATAAATAAATAAATAATATAAAAACCCTATGCGTTTATCCTGGAAACGTGTTAGTATATGTGCTTTCGAATTAATATGCGCGACTAGTACAGTCGCGCCTGAAAATATGAAGCGTTACGTATATTTTTTTAGGGGAAGCTGACTGTTAAATAAACTGAAACGGTCATACGTTTCTGGCAAATACAAAGCCGCGATAACGTTGCCACCTGGTGTGGTGTGCTTCTGATAGTGCTACTGAAAAATCAAAACCGATTTATTTGACAAATCGCCATATGAAGTGCAAAATTTACAAAAACAGCTTCATTGAAATAAATTACTGCGTACAGTGGGTACAGTGCGTTTATAGGCAATTTCAATCATTCCATCAAAAATGTAGAACAATAGCAATAAAAGTACACTTCAAATAAGCGATTTCGATTCAACTTTGAAAAACTGTATCTAGGCAAACCATCATATTGATATCAAACTATAAAAGTCGGTGTAAACTAATTATTTTTGAAATTTGACACCTGCTCTAAAACTCGATGCCTCGCTTAACTGATTACACGAACTTTCACTGTTAATTACTGCTCGTATCGGTATAAACTTTACAGTCTAAGTAACGACACTACTGAGTTTAATTAATGAAATTGTTATTTTTTTTGTTTAAAATACATGGGCAGGCGGCATAGTAGATGGAGCCCAGGGGTCTGTTATAATTTGTACATACAATTTTTAATTATTTATATTTGAAGGATTAAAAAATCCATTTATATTCAAAAACTTGTCGAGATGATTTTTTAAAGATATTCGTATTTTCAGCTGATTTGGGAGGCGGTTCCAAACTTCAACCACTTTATTTGAAAATAATGAGTCTCTGACAATTTTTGTTAGATTTGTCTTTTAGGATTCTCTGAGTACCTCTGAGATGAGGGCTTTTATTGAACGCGAGGAAGTTTTTTATTGAACATTTATATTTATTATTTTATACATTTTTTCGTCTCCAAAGAGGTGTGACTCATTCTCTTCAACCTTTCGTTATAGGTTAGTTATATAAAAAAAGTAAAATTTTTACTTACATACATACATATATGTACTATGATGTGCTATATGAAGTTTCATACGCGTACTGAAAATTTAAAATTTCAGATGTGGCGCTATTTTACAGCTACGACTGACCAACTGAACGATGATGGATGATAGCAAACCCGTCCAAAAACCTGCCATAACATTTCACTTAATTATTTCACATTGGAAATTTTGACTTGTCCGTTCGAGTATTATTATTCTGTCGTTCAACTCGATATACCTATACGTTCGTGGATGCATTACCTTGCATACATCGAGTTCACTTCACAAAGAGTCAAATCATAGATAATTTCTGGTTCACATTTATGTAAATGCATAAATGCTAGGCGTCCCCGTATACGGGTGTATGCGATACAACGAGACGGAGGCATTTAAACGCCAGACGTCTGAACTCGACGATACATACATTATAACAATATGCGAGGGTGTGTTCAAATCTGGTTTGATCCTGGTGGGGTTGCATCTTTACGACGGGGGATGAACTTAACTGCCACACCGCAAACCGGATGAATGGGGTTGAAGCTCGAGAGATGATCCCGTAGGAAGGCCGCGTCAAACCGTCTGTGGAGAGTTTAAATTTTCACTTAGGCCAGCACTTTTCTTGCTCTGGGTTGGGAACAACAGTAATACAGGCCCTGCCACTGGTACTGCCGCCTCCGTGGAAACTTTAAACATTAGCATAGTTAAATTATATGCGAAACGCGGCACGGTCCCGGTGCTGACAAATAAATAAGCATTATAGGATCACATAACGTGTCCATTATATGCAACTACACTGTGCGAGGGTTGTTCGATAAGTGAAAATCTGAAAAAATGCAAACGCCTGAACAACGCGATTTTGGTTTAAAACTATAGCAAAGCATTACAGTATTGAGTTTTAAAATTGGATATTCACTACAATTGCGGCTAATTTAAAATGATCTCAAACTTAACACTGACGTAATAATACTTAAAAATTAAACTTTGTTAACACTTCCTTGTGTCCTTTTAAAGTCACAAACATCTGTCAATTGACTTTATGTTTGATAAATGAACTTGCAGCCGTTTACACTCTTAGACACCTACATATGTATGTACATACATATGTATGTATGTATTTATGTACAAAATGCTGTACTCTCATTGTTTCCTTTATAACTACATAACTTATTTCCGATCATAGTGTTATAATAAAGTAAATCATACCTTCCTATTTTTTAACAATCAAAATACTTAAGTAAACACTTATGACTTGACCTTTAAATAAACACTAACACATTTTAAACACTTCGCATTCGTTCTTACCATTCTAACGGCCTATATTCATTGGGTCAGTAAATTTTCCGATTTTTGGTCAGCTATTTTAACCAAATCGTAATTTTAATTAGAGGTCAGCATACACTGGTCAGTACACAAGTGATCAGTAAATATATCAAATGGTTAGTAATACTAAACGGTCGGTATGTAAAGTAAATGGTCAGTAATTGACCGTTTGTGAAAAAGTTACTTAACGAAAATATATTTTTTCCTGATCATTTATTATTTTTACTGGCCATTTTCTAAATATAATACTCACCATTTCCATTGACCGTTTATTGATTTAAATACTGACGGATTAATTAGTTGCGCATTTCTAATTTTAAGATCTACACTTAAAATAACTATCATAGTCCTATTTTACATATGCATGTATGTATATTATTAAAAGTTTATGCATAAGATTCTTTGTTGTAAACTGTTCATAAATAAGCAAATATTAAGCTTGATGATTCAATGCGACTTTTTGTTATTCACGTGATCTCTCATCTCTATACAAATTGTATTATGATTAACTGTGTAGTTTGAATATTTAGTCGAATCAGATTGGAAAGTTGATGGTGTCAAAACTTGGTCTTAGTGAGTGGCAAAAGCTTAAAGTCAAAGAATAAAAGTACGCGTACCTTTTTCGCCATGGTAATGTCTATTATTATCGAAGTATTTTTTCGCGTCTTTACTTATTGATCCACCCTCGCGTGTCTACTCATGTGTGTGAAAAATACGAGGCTTTATACATACATACATATATACATAAATTTTTTTTTTTTACACGTTTTATTTATTGCTCGAAAGACGGTTATAAGTTGGGATACGGTGGTAGCGTTTTCAATTTCTATGTTAAAGCCCCGTGTACACGTTACGACTTTGCCTTCGATCCCAACCCCCACAATGCGATGATGTACGTTGGGTGTGTGGGATCATCGGCGTTTGATTGTGTTGGGTCAGTTTTACGAGCAAGAACATTCGAAAAATGGAAAAGCGAAGCAGAGGCGTCACGTGGAAAAATTTTCAATGAAAATTGAAAATTTTGTACGCCGACGAATGTGCGACAGGCTTCAAAGCCGAGTTGAATGAATTTTAAATATTATAATTGAATGTTTGCACGTGTGAAATATATTTTATAATATTTTGAATGGCATAAAGCTGCACACAGGTAGATTTAGAATATTCTTTCATGTTGGAATATTGCTCGAAATTGAAACTAATCGAATCGGTGCGGCACTGCTGTCCCGGATACTATGTACATACATAGTGGAAACAATAAGAGTATAGTATACCGGATGTGCTACAACACAACGGTGATAATATCGTCCGCGAGCCCGACTATATATTATTGGGGGTGGCTATAGGCGCGATTATTGGCCACCCTTTGTATTTATTAACTCGGAAAGACTACCCCCATCGTAAATTATGCGTGTGTGCCGCTATGTCGATTTATTGCCATTTTTTTGTGCACTTTTATCGAAACTCATTATGCATAAGCCAACACCGAAATAACCGCCACTATATCCTACCTATTCTGTAGAAAAATGGTAAAACTGAATACATGATTGCGTATTTTTTCATACGTAAAATATTCTACGTTGTGCGTGTTGGACGATCTCGCCAAATATAACACGGGATAAAAGTCGAAGCGAGTACGCTTAACGAGCACATTCGAAGCAGTGATTCTCAAAGATCTGCACCTGACAAGATAATACTAGAAAAAGTAAAGTACGGTCTTGATAAACGTTTAATTCCTACAGGCATCGATGTGAAAAAACGTTCAAATACATCATAGTTCAAAGATTCGTATAATTTTTACGACGATAAAAAGCTTTGACATTTTTCGTCGTGAATAAATTCCTAAGAGGTAAATTTTATTTATTTTGCTAGCGTACTATGTACATATAATGCGTATACGTGTAATGATCGTAATTACGTTGAAGCGTGCGCGAAAGCATATTCTTATATTTCGTTTAATTATGCCCTCGAGACTTGGTCGTACGTTTGACGTGCCGCATTTCTTATTTGTGTGTATTGCAACATTTCGCATTCATTTAAAAAGTAAAAGCTCATCGGAGCGTACTGGTACGATTTGTTGAATCAAATACTCATACATTGGACTTTTATTTTACTTTCGCATTATCAAATTTATACGATAGTCGCTGTGAAGAATGTGGGGGATGGGGCTAGTAGCGTCGAATACAGGAAGTCATAAAATTTGCCGCAGTGTATCGCACAAAGGTCTTCGGTTATAAAAGAATTAATGACGAACATAAATTTCGTCCCGACATTAACAAAAAGACACACGCTGAACTTTTATTTAATCTGTCGCGATAATATTTGAATGAGTGCCGTAATTTTGCAACAATATTTGCATCCGAAAGCAGACCATGCGATTAAACGAGACGCTAGCTTTCGCGGCCCGCGGAGCTTATCGGGTGGGAAAGTGGGGCGTTTTCCAGTTGCGTCAGAAGCTCGTCGTAGCAAAGCAAACTTTATGAGTTTGACTTAATAAAAAGTTGGTGCAGGCCTGGACTGGACCGTCTCCTCCCACACCCCCTCATTTTCAGACACTCTGCCACTTGTTTTCATTAAAATGCCGGTGCAGTGGCTTCTGTTCCCCCTTTATGCTCCGTACGTGATGTCGTTGTGGCGAAGAACACGCCGCGAATAACTGCCACGTGAAATATGACCTTTGACACGACGATTGAGATTATGTGTATTACACAAAGAAAAACTTTCACGTGGATTTTGCGCCGTCGAGAGATTTGGAAAGATCATCCCCCGCCAATCCCCAGTACATCATTGAAGAGGAAGAAGTGAGATATGAGATGAAAAAGGCAAAGGAACAAACAAAAGCTAACAAAATAAAAGAAGTAGGCATATACGAGAAAGCAGTAGTTATGTATGTGTAATTTAATCAAAAAGTTGCACCAAAGAAAGACGAAAACAAATTAGGTGCATGTGTACATATGTATAGGTATGTGTGTACTAACAAAAATTTTCATAGACACATTTTATTCCTTTTATTTGTATATGACATCGCTTAAGAAAAATAGTGTATTCTAATGCTAGCCCCCAACCCGTAAGCGCTAGTTTGTACAATAAAAATACAGCCCTAGCCCGTTTGGCGGTACGTGAAACAAATGTATAGTGTAACGTTGATTGAGTGGCCATTAAATCGCGCTGTTGAATCGAACCAGCTTTGACAGACGGCGCCCTGTTGTAGACACACCGTTAAAAAAATTGTTTGTTTGCAATTCGAGCGTGACCCAACGACCCAGGCAGGCAGACGCTCATGCTTATATACATATATATGTATATAGTATGTATGACTAACGTTGTTTAATAGTTGTCATGTGATTGAGTCACATAGGTCCTTATACGTAGATACTGCCGAACTTTCCAATTCTGGCATTGTACAAATGTATTGACACAGTAAATACGCGAAGTAACCTAACGAATTTCAATCGTGCTCCCGAATAAAGTTTGAACCAATTGTGTTATGGGATAACGAGCCCGAATCTAGAATTCTCATCAGTGCAGACAAAGCGACTAATGCTCCTTTTTCGACCTGTAACTTGTTTACAAGTGTGTGTGTGCGAATAGGTGTCCAAACAAATAACTCTATTAGGTGGTGCGTTCTTTCTTGGGTCTTCTACGGGGCTCTTCCGATACCGGTTTGTCGTATTAAGCCAATAAATACTCGGCCAGCTTAATTACCCCCAGCTTCCAATGGCCTGAATCTAAATTACAACCCCGAGACAAAAGTAGACACCGGTAGCGCCCCGCTTGATACGAGAGGGTCGTATTTTTGGACAACGAGATTAAGGTGAAATCCGCCCCGGCGTAAAAGCTCGCTAGATAATGAACTAGAAGAAAAACTTGCTATCGGGATTTGCACTGTTTTACGTGATCGTAATAAAACGGTAGGATCGTCGGGAAAAAAATCCAGACGCAAAAAACTAACCGGCAGAAGGGTAATTAATACGCCGTTCCTAGAAGTCGAATCGTAGAATTGTGCTAGTACGCTCTTCACGTAGATAACGAAATTAGCTTAATTCGCTCGTGTGCCTTTGATTAACTATTTCTATCATTTTACTTTGTCGCATGCCTTTTTGGCGTGCCGAAAAATTAAAACTCGTATAACAATGTGCGCTTCGGCTAGATTTCCGCCAACACTTTGGCAACCATTAATTGCATTTCCTTGTAACGCCTGATGAAGTATACATATATCAATCATACGTATGTGAGTAATGCGCAGATGATGGATGGAGGGCTCTGTTCCATTATTTTCGTTTTAATTCCATTACCTCGTAAATACCAAATTGACCACACATTCATACAGAAATAATACGTGTTATTAAATAAGCATATAAAGAAATGTATTTAAAAGATTTCCTGACTTTTCAATACATTTTCCGCATTCAAAGAAACCATTCATATTTTACTGTAGAAAAAATCGTTTTTCACAAATTTAATTATAAATAATTGGTACGACATTTAAAAATACAATTTGGATAAAAGGTAAGTAATCAAACGAAATTTTAAAAATCTGATTTGAATACATGCTTGTATCTAATATTATTTGCAGATTTTTTTTGAAATTATCCAATTTTACAATTCAATACTTTGTGTTGTAATTTATGTATTTGTATCCTAATAAGAATTTTTTTTATAAAATATTGTTTTGAATACAGTAATTCGTTGATTGGTTTCTCTTGCTTTTTAATTATGAAAATAAAAATCATATATTATACGCATTTACAAATTTGTTATATTGTATTCATAGAAAAACAAAGCTACATATGTAGGGTATATGATTTTTTATTAATTAAAATAAAAACGTATTAGTTTTTGGAAAAGTACCTACGTAATGTATGTAACGCAAACACTAGCCATTTTAACAGATCTTCATCAATCAACTGAAAGTAGCCATTTAAGGTACCACAATAATGTTTTTCCGAAAGAAAACCCATTTTTTTATATAATATGAAAGACCGAGAAGATAAATAGTGCTAATGATAAAATTCCTACTGTGATAAAAACAACGAATGAAAAAGTATTATTGTATAGGTATAAAAATAATGTTGAAAGTAGGTTCTGATCTCACCTGGGGATTTTACTAATGGAAAAATTTAAATATCTAGTATTTCAGCCAAAACATCAATTAAGAAAAAAATTTCATTTTATATACATAGGTAAATTCAAAGGGTACAACGTGACCTTTAGTCTTCTTAATGTGAGAATAAATTTTAACCTTCAAACATATGTATGTATGTATGTACATACATACTTATCACTTGGATTAAATGTATCATATATAGAAAAATAAACTAAAAACCGTACTATTCCTACAAAAAACATGGAAGTTCACTACACTAATATTAAATCATTTTCGCAACTTCCATACCCAATTTTACCACTTCCGGTCACGTTTATATGTACATTGAAGATCCTAATTCGTTTATCGCACTCAATATCTGCGTCACTGAATATTGATGAATAGTTTCAAACAGATATTCTCCAATGTAATTCTATTGAGCCAAACGATCGACCCATTATATAGGTATTATCAGAGACCTGTTTTCAGACATTTTATGTACCCAAATACCATCGACCGGATACAAACACATTATAGTAAAAATATGCACAGTCGTGAACAAAGTTATCAGCACGGTGTCCGGTCCAGTGGTCACACCAAGCGGATGACCACGCGCAACGTCCGTCACACAAACCCCTACGTGTCATTGACTTTTTTCACACCCTGTCGCACTTTTATCCCCACACATCGGTGCTCCTCAAATGGTGTACACCAATGCCTTAAATAATATTTTTTTACAATTCAAAATCGCGTTACTGTAATGTCCAAAACGAACGGATAAACGCATCGATTCAAATACTTTCTGCATTCTGTACTGTCACGGAATAAACTAACCAATTTTATATACATACATACATACATACATAGTTGTATATCATATTGCAACACAATATTAATCACACTTAAATAATATGAACATAGTTATGTATATGTAGTTGCATGTGACTCAGTTGATTTACAACATAGATTAACACAATTCAGTAACGCAAGTATGAAAGTATGTAGGATTAAGAATAAATTTTAATCAAAACTAAATGTTTAATTAATTTTGCAGGCTTAACGTCATCACAGCAGACAACCATATTGTAGAGGTTGATAAATCTTCAATAAGAAGGTATAATATACATATTCATAGTACAAGGTTAATAGTCAAGAATTTAAAATTAAGTAGATGCAGCAGAAGTATCTTGTACAGGGGTATTGTTAAATATAATGGCCAGCCAGAAGTTTTCAGAAATATAAATAAAATTGATAGATTCCTGGTAGCATTAAAACAGCTGTACACCTCGTGTACAGCTGTTTAGCTACCTACAAGTGCTAGTAGATAATAAGTTTATTTTGTCATTTAAACTTTAAGAAAATGTTTTTTTGTAATTAGCTTTTTTTGCTATCTTAAAGAAAGAAATAAATAAATAGAGGTGGTTGATAATTATTTACACCTAGGACAATTGGTGCACATGACTGGATGTTAAGAAGAAGAGATTAAACGAAGAATGAAATGTTGTATATCTAAAAGTTGACATCGTTGAACTAAACGCAAACTTTTATATCTTCTTCTATATGGCAGTGGTCCGGAACCTTTTTCGAGCTAAGAGCCAAATTAGGGAAAACCTTGCAAAATGTGCCGCAACTTATTAGTTTCAAATTATGTATACATATATGTATTTAAATGTTGTTATATAAAAAATGTTGCTCATTTATGAAATGTATAGCTTTTAGAAATGAGTTATCTTCATAATATTTCTTAACGTCCCACACATAAAGTTTAATCTGAAAAACGATCTTAAAGCTTTTTATAGCCATGGAGTTATGGAAATAGGATTCATTTTGATGTTGTGTAAATTGTGTGTCAACGTTTTGTGTTTCATGCAAAATTTTGGATGACAGCGAGAGCCGCATGCGGCTCCGGAACCACCGTTCTATGGCAACCAACACACTCGACTTATTTCACAGCAGTGAATAATTTCATAATTTAATATATGTATGTATGTATGTATGTACATGAACAAACTAAGAACAGTACTCTAAACAGCCTCTAAAATAATACTTAAGATAAAATCAACAATATCAAACTAGAAGTTACGCGGAAGTGGACGATCGTACACTTCAGATAATAAACGATTTTGCCTTTAAACTTTCCATTATAAAACTTAAGAATTAAAAGTACACACCCATATATGTACATACATACATACGTACGTATTACAGGTAAAGTGTTGTGTTCGTGTGAAAATTCGACCTTGAGATTTTGACTCGTATCGAGTATCGTCTCCTGATCAAATTTTCATGATTTTTGGACAACGTCCGTGTATTAGGCGGATGTGTGTAGAATCTCTCAAAAGCCGTCAATCCTATCAACACTGTAACTTCATGTACATTTATATAAGTTAACTTACCAACCATTGCAATCTAAAAAGGGGTTCAAAATGTTTCATCAACCAGAAGGGGTACTTTCCTGGTCACCTAATTTTTACTTTGTATTGTTTAATACAATACGATAAGGCTGTTCAGGTTCAATCTGTAGATGTCGTTAATTCTCAAGGAAAATAGTTTTTATTTACTAACTTGATAAACAGCGAATTATTGCCTTCGTCCTGAAGAAGTGTCCTGCGATCGATCGACCACCTTAATTTAATTTAAAGTTCCACCAACGTTTCGCCACCTGGTCAGGGGTTGCGAAAGTGGAAAGTTTCGTCCGGTGCGGTAGTAACAACAACAACAGCAGCATCAGACCACAGCTCGGTTCAATTCCACGGATGTCTTTTGCAACGAAAGTTAAATGTAGTGTCAACACAATCCGCTTCGGTGTTGAAAACCTGCTGGCTTACACCGATAAGCCGCATAGTCGGCTTGGGGGATGTGCAACGAACGTTTTGTGCAACACGCCGTGTGCATAACTGCACCGACCGCATCTCTAAACTTGCACACACACACACATAATATTGTCAATTACGTTGCCCGAGTTTTAAAAATATTTTCATTTTTCATCGTACGTATGTATATTTACATTTGTACGTATTTGTATACAGAAATTGCTGCGACAATTTGTGGGACGATCATTTCGCACGGCATGCTACACCAAGTGTTTCGCATTAGTATTGTGCCATTTGTGAACGACACGCGATGCATAATTTTAACCACAATTGAATTGATCTCTACGAATGTGAACTATATTTATGACGCGCAATTAAATTTTAAGTGCTGCAAATAAAGCGACATTTTCTCGTGTATTAGTTAGGACGGTAGGTGCATGCATAGTTACCGCAAGAATGTGTGGAGTCAAGTGGATGCATACTGCTCAAGATAGACAGGAATGGAAGGGGATTGGAGAGGCCTTCATCCAGGAGTGGATGGTGAACGGCTGAAAATGATGATAGGTATGTATATCGTATATGTACTGTTTTGGAGTATTTTCAGTGTAGGATGTTTTTTTTTCAAATTATGCATTTGTTATTTATTAATTGTTACCGTATATGGGATTACCGTTTCACAAAATAAAATCACAACAATCAGCGGAAATTGTAAGTGGTGTTTTATCAATGAATAATAGACATCTTCATCTCTATGTGCGTCGCTTTGAATGTTTATCAATTTGTGGAAATTGTACAAAGGCGCCTTCTATTATGTTTTGTGATAGCGAATATTAGAAACAAATCCATTAATCACGGCTCATTGTATCGATAGCCTGACACGGCGGCTTTGCCTTTGTTAAATCCTCGACAATGGCAAGTGTATATCCCACTGCGTATCTTAATCGTCTCGAATCACTTAGGAGGAATGGTCGGTCGTGGCAAAGTACACTTTATTCGGCGTTAGTTGGTCGAAGCAGCCCCGTGGTTTAACTTTGCAGTCAAGTCCACTCAGCTCAGCTGAAAATTTATAGGGTTTTGTCGCCCGCAGGCATAACTCTGGTCGAGTAGCGTTGGCGAAGAAGAGATTGCGATACAGTGCACCCTTCCTTCTCCCCCTGTTCATAATTTAGGAAACTTTACTCGTTAAATTTAACCATTGCAATAAATCGACCATAAGTGTGTATGTGTGCACACGCAGCATACAGCGACTGGCTGGAAACCGGGAGAGCTGAAAGGATGAAACTTTTGCCGTTCAAATTGGACCAGACAACGCAACAAGATGATCCAAGCCGATGTAATTTTTCACTTCAACTTTAAAATGATATAAAAAATTTAATGTCAACAAAATCTTTTAAAAGCATTTCTTAGCCTTATGGTGGCCATTCGTGATCCATTTTCCCCACCTTCCAAAACGGACGTCTCATTAAAACGGATCGTGAATGTGCTAAATCGACCGTTTTCAGAGCGGGAATGGAAACCGACACAAATCTAGCACTTCTTGAATTTCATACGGACGTTCTATGAATACCGCCGCAAAAATCGATCGTCAGTGAGTACCAGCCGTTTTTCGAACAGTGTTTGTTGTGACATTGTGGTGAAAAACTGGTGAAAATACAGTTGGTTTACACCGATCGTATGTAAGTCGGGTCGTATTTTTTTTTTCATCGAGGTCGTTTTTATCTCCGTATGCTGGGAAAACGGATCGTGAATGGCCACCATTAGCACGTTACAATATTATAATTAAATGAAAATATTAAATATTAAGTGGTGGCGGGTGAATACTGTTGATCATCAAATTTTAAATGTAATTGAAATAATATCTATTTAGAGATTGCAAAACTGATAGTAAACATAACAACTGCATCATCTGATAAGGCGATAAACAAAATGATAAACTCAATCCAATCAATCAAAGAAATTTATAATAAATACCGCAGAAATGAAATTGAATAGTTCACTTATATCAATAGATGACACACAAGATGGGTTTCATAAAATTGTTCTCAGTGTTCTGTTTGTTTACATGTTTACGTGAGTACAGCAATTATTTTTTTTATGTAAGAGTATAACTGAAATCCGTTTCGTATGGTGAAAGTATACGAAAAATGTCATATTTATTTTCTTCAGTATTGGAAGAGATCAATGGCTTCGAAAGGATTATAGGCGGAATAGAAACCACAGTGGAAAAGAGGCCGTATCAAGCATCCTTACAATACTTTTGGCCGGATCGTATACAACATTTGTGCGGCGCTTCTATAATCAATTCGAAGCACCTTTTGTCAGCCGCTCATTGTGATCCGTAAGTATTCAACAACTGCTATTAAATATAATGAGTTCGTATTTTAAATTTTAAACTGGATTTAAAATTGATTCAATTTTGCCACCATAAAGTGGTAGTAATCTTCCAATCTTGCACGCTCGCCTCGGCTCAACTTCGTACAAAGAGGGCGGACAAGTGCTGAAAGTTAAGACTTTTGAAATACATCCAGAGTATAAAGTGGAAATTTTAGACTACGACATTGCAATAATATCGTTTGAAGAAGGCGATCTAATCATGCTTGGTGAAAGCGTGCGCGTCATACCTCTAGCACACGAAGATGAACCCGAAGACGGAAGCTTATTGACCGTATCCGGATGGGGAGTCACTACAGTAATAATAATCAAAACAAGCAAATTTTGATAACTCTTAAGTTGTCGTTATACTAATTTTTGATTTGTTAAAGGATACATCAAACGTTGCATCGCATATGATGAACGAAGTCCAATTACCACTAGTGAACAATGACAAGTGTAAGCTATTGTACGACTTTTTAACTAGTAGACAAATGTGTTTGGGAGGAACTACACAAGGAGGTACTAGCGCTTGCTTTGTGAGTACGATTTTATTTAATAATGTTTTGCTTGTGTTGTTGGATGTAGTTTTAACTTTGAATTGTATCCAGGGTGATTCTGGTGGACCGGCGATCCAGAACGGGAAACAGTACGGTGTCGTATCAGGTGTTTACAGTGGGGTGGGTTGTTCTGCTCCGAATATTCCAGGATTGTATGCCAAAGTCAGCTCAGTAGGTGCATGGATCTACGGTCTGACTGGAATGTGAAAAAAACTGTTTCATAGATATCAAAATACCTTATATCAAGTGTCATATCTGTTTTGTATTACAAGGTTACTGTCGAAATTATCTGTGATAAAAATTTGAGAACAACTTAACTATATTTAATCTAATCATTTATTCCATTGCTGGATGATTCAATCTATTCCAATTGCTACACAAAATCAGTGATACGATTGTGGCCCTGTTGACCGCTAGAATGTCGGGAAAATAAATAAAATTAAACGTTTCACGTTTGTTCGGTTGTGACGCAAAATATGTATGGTTATTTTGGCGATTAGCTTTCGATTGCTTGTTTTTCCGGTGTCGGGTGCGTTTTCAGCTGAAAATTTTCGCCCGATAAGAATTGCACGACATCCGTAATTTCGACTTTCATCGTGTGTTTTTCGACTATTAGTGACGTTTTAATGGCTCGACAGTATTAAAAAGCAATTACGGCGAATGAAATAATAGAGTCATACGAAAAAAGGGAAAAAATCACTGACTCGCGTGTGACCATGGCCCCGCTAATGGCCATCCTGGGGGATCGCTTAACACGTACACCGCCATTGATAATTATGCGAAAAAGCATATACGAGTCCATTCGAATACTTAGCGGCTGAAAACCATTCTGAAACAGTACACGGAATATTTGCCCATCAAATTTTCCATTACGGTAGATGGACAGTAATTAGAAATATTTTTTAATGAATTTGAAACGAGCGCAAGAGTCAACCGCATGAAATTTCATCGTATACCTTGGTAATAACGAAACAAAAGCAATTCGCAATATTGACACAGTCATCAATGCTTACACGCATAATTCAATATTGATTTCACAAATTTGTTCCCGGAAACTAGAATCATGAAAATGAAGCACGCAATAAAGCACAAGCAGTTAGTAACTAATGGTAATCGATTGAAAGCCAAACTCGGACGTACGTTTGAGAAGTTGTTTGAATAGTGTTTACAATAGAAAAGTATCGTGTATTGTTTATAGTTTATACCATTGGTCGGGTACCTTTTTCGAGCTAAGTGCCAAACTAAGGAAAAACTTGCAAAATTGGTAAGTTTGGGAGCCGCAACATTATCTTCGGATTATACTTATATGTACATATGTATGTATGTACATATGTATATTCAAAATTAAATTAAACGTTACTCATTTATGAAATGGATAGCAGTAAGAAAAAAGCTATTTTCGTGAAATTTCGTGAATGTTCGACAGTTTATTACTAAAAAATATTATTGAAAAACGATTAAATGCTTTTTATAGCCGTGAAGTTATGGAAATAGGATTCATTTTGATTTTGTGTAAATTGTGTGTCAACTTTTGTGTTTCGCGCAAAACGTTGGATGACAGCGAGAGCTGCAGGTTTTCATGCAAAGATCCGCATGAGGCTCCGGAGCCGCCGGTACCCGACCGCTGGTTTATACACTCATTTACAAACCTTAAAGACCACAATGCAAATTGTGGTTTATAGAATATAAACTTATAATATGTACATTAAATTTATTTAGTACATTTTTAACCCAAACCAAAATACACTATAGCATTAGCATCTACCTTTAGTTAACAATAAACTTGTTAATGGAAATTTGACACGAATTGTACATACACATGTACATATGTATGTATATGATTTTCACTAGGTGAGCCCATTTCAATACTTATATTTATATAATTTAGTTTGAATGCGAATTCTCAATCGAATCAATTTCTTTAGTCATAGACGGATCATAATGGGAGTCATTCACGATCTGTTTTTCTAACGTATTGGAGGATTTGCTCGTACGGAGATAAAAACGACCTCGATGAAAAAAAAAATACGACCCCACTTACATACGATCGGTGTAAACCAACTGTATTTTCACCAGTTTTTCACCACAAAGTCATGACGACCAGAATTTATGAAATCACATACATAGTAACAAATATGTATACACCACAATTTGCAGGCGTCACAAATTAATTATCATAATTATATTCAATATCTATCATTTTATTTACTTTCGACGGCTAATAATTTTCCAATAAAAATTACGAAAACAATATGTATACATATGCACAGTAAAACAAAATATAAAAAGTTTAAAAAATATCAGTAGGCAAATAACAAGAAATAATATAATAATAAAAGTAAAAAAAAATCATCGAAAGAGTCAGCCACCTAGTTAAGGTAATATACATATGTACATATATGTATGTATGTACATAAATGAAAAGTTAAATAATTCAATAAAATGATATACATATGTATGTATGTATGTATGTATGCCGCCTACGGAGATGTCTCTAACATAGGCATGTCCAACCTGCGGCCCAATTGAAGTTTGCAGCTTTTTATATATTTTTTAAATCAAATAATTTATTCATCATGACTTGAAGAAGAATTGAAAAGAAGAAAAGAAAACTTGAATATGAGAATAGAAGGTTCCAGAGTGAATGGGAAGATTTGTACTTTTTCACTCTAATATAAAAGACAATGCTGTATGTTTGATTTGTCGTGATTCCATTTCAATGTTCATTTGCCATTGCTTTCTGCACCTCGAGAACCTACATATGTATGTGCACAAGTATTAAATATGTCGCATGTGATGTCAGTTGTTGTCAAGGTAATTAATTCAATTAAAAATAATTCAGTTTCAAGAATATCTTCACGAACTCGAATCCGAATACGGTGATCTCATTTTTTATGCCGAAATAGAGTCGTGGAAACTGCTTATTAAGATTTTGAAAATTGAGAGAAGATTTTTTGAAAGAAAGAAAAAATAATGTATCTGAATTTTACGATGATCAATGACTTCTACATTTATGTTTTCTTACAGACATAACAATTAAATTAAATTAACTAAATCAGAAGCTACACGGTGAAAATAAATAAATTACAGAATTATAAATTATCAAGATATAAAATCTTTTGTAACAAAACTCAAGCTTTATGAAAATCAATTACGGTCAAATAATGCAATTCATTTCCAATTATTAAATGACTTTAATAGTGACCGTTAAGATTTATTAAAATATTCGAATGAAGTCACAAAATTAATTAAAGAATTAGACACCAGATTCTGATATATGCAAAAAAATGTTCAAAATATTCTTAACTCCATTTAATGTGGAGGTGGAATCAGCGCCTCCAAATTTACAAATTGAGCTAATAGACCTGTAATCAAGTCTGGAGTTAAAATGCATATTCGAAGGGAATAAGCGTGAGTTTTATCAGAAATGTATCCTCGAAGATAAATTTTCAAAATTAAAACAACTAGCAATGTGCATTACAGCTGAAATTAAATATAGTAAAAACGAAGTGTCGCAGCTGGTTGACCAATGAAAACACGACTGCGATGCGAGTCAACTAAATTGTTAGTTAATATGAAAAAGATATCAAATAATATACAATAACAATTGTCACATTGATTATAGGTAATAAAATATTTTGAATAAGTTTTGTTTTATTTTTTTTTTTATGTGCGGCTCACCTAAGCTCAATAATATTTTTTTGGTCCACCAAACGATTTGGGTTGGACATCCCTGCTCCAGCATCTTCCTCTTCAATACTACATTATAAAATGGACGGCTCAAAAGTCAAACAAAAACCATTTTGTTTCTCGAAAATTGGTTATATTTTTGAACCGTCCAAATATAAATATTTTTTTACATTTATTTAGACTCCAGTAACATTGGCAATCCAAGAACGTGCCGATGAAATTCTGGCGTAAATCCCCGGGCTCTTATGCAAAGAACAAGCTTCGCCACCTGATACCAATCCGTATTGCACACCATTTTGAACAGCTGGAGCCCCAGAATCACCCTAATTTTTTAAAATGTAATTATGAACAAAAATAAGCATTTGAATGTTCATTTACAAATAACAACTTACGAAATAAGGCCTAGTGCGTCTTTGTGTGGTTTCACCTAAACACATCTGTCGTGGTGTAACAGACGGGTATACTCGTCTGCACACTTTTTGAACAACAACTGGTAGATCCACCTCCCTTAAGTAGATCGAACTAACGTTATTTGATTCCTATTTTACAGAATATCCAATTATACAATTTATAAAATCTTACGAAGTATATGAGTAAATGATCTTAAGTTAAAATATATGTATGTACATACATATGTAATTCCCCATCCAGATACGGTCAACATGCTTCCATCTTCAGGATCGCTGCCGGACGACAATGGTATTGTAGCGTTATGAGACAGCGTGGCGATCCCGCCAAAATAGACCAATGGCGTTCTGATCGCCTACTATAAATAGAGGCACGATTGGCCTCAGAGAGCATTCTCGCTCAGGATGCTGGACCGAACGGACCGTTCGGCTCCAGTGGAATAAACCTCTTACAACCAACTTCGATCTTTCTCTCCGTTCACGGAACCACCCTTCCTGCCCACGCAACAGTATTATTGCTACGTTACTGCTAAGTACGATTTCTTGGCCACTTTCGAATGAAACGATGGCAAAGTCATTGTCCGAAGTGTGTTTATTTAAATCTGGATGAGGTGTAAACGTTGCCACTTTTAAAAGTTGTCCACCGATGGTGGAAAACGTTGATCCGACTCGAGCGTACAAAATATTAATGTTGTCTCCTCTAAAATATCACAATATTCCATTCTAATTCGCATGGTTATTTTGGGTGTTACAACGAGAGTATTAATAGTAAACACTTGCGGGTCACAATAAGCTGCAGTCAATAGGTATTTAGTGCTGATTATAGAGGCTCCACACAAATGACTGTAGCGGTTAATTAGGGAAAATTCAAGGGATGCTTGATAGGGTCTTTTTTCAATAGTGGTTTCGATTCCTCCTATTATCACTCCGAAACCGTATGCGCTGGCCAAAACTTTTAAATTAAACAAGAAACGAATCCATAATGCTAATGTAAAGTACGTGTAAATATATTCAATTTAGTCGTAACTTACGCGCAACGCACAAGACAACGAGTAATCCGATGAATTTGACTCCCATTTTGATTATGAATGATAGTTTAAATTTTACTTTCACCTATATAGTCTAATTTAAGTTTGTTATCAATTACTGATATTATTATCGGTTCGTCTAAAAAATATATGACCACATTTAAATAAACGCGTAATCTCTATTTAACCTAATCTAATTTAATCACGTAATCTCTATCTACATATAGGTTACTATTAAAAATATATGAACACAAAGCTCAATATTCGGTTGTGAAAATGATAAAACACTGGCAATGATAAATTGTAATTACAACGAATTAAATTTTACGATGAATTTAAATCGTAATGAAAGTTTTCTTTTTCGCTTTGGTCCCAAAAATGCATTATATTAAAAAATACTGTTGATTTGGCTTTATAATATTTTATTAGGCAAACCATTGTAGCGTAGAGATGGGAGAACAGGGGACGTAGCAGTAGAGATGGGAGCAAAGAAGACAACCGTTCAGGGATGAGGCTGAGATCTAAGTCAAATTAGGGGAGAATAGTGCGTCCTTTTATACCTGCCGCCCCGAGTCCCGTTATCTGGGTTCTCGGAAGCGGAGGCTGAGCGAGAGGGGGTCATAATCCTCTCGCTCAGTGCGACGTACGTTACACCATTTTACATAATTATTTTAAAATAATTTGGATTGAATATATTTTAATAGAACGCATACAAATTATTAGTTTGTATTATTTTTAAATACAAATATTAAAGTTTCAATTTGTGTAACCAATTCATGCATACATACATATGTATGTATCTATCAAACTTTTGCTAATACGAAAAGGTGATTCCTAAGACATATGTATTTTCCTTTTTTTAAAAGATCATCATTTTTCAAAATCGAGAATTTATCATTTTATTTATCATGTAATCAGACATAGACGGCTGTTGTGTATTAGTATCAACGATTAAAACAATATCTGCATACTTTATCTTTATTTTCGAGCACCCGTAAATTCACCCATGAAAAAAATGAAAAAAATTCGGGTGTGGCCAACCCATGACTTTATCCATATATTTGAGGAATACAAACAGTAACGAAATTAATTTTTTAAGTACGCAAGTAAATAAAACGCATGCACAGCACCACACCAACCAAAATACATACACACATACATATCATGAAATCACTGTGTTGAGTGCGCGCGCGTATGTAAAATACGATCTTCGGCATATATATTTATACTTTATATATATGCATATATATACTTTCCAGTCCTAACTCCTAAGTTCTTTTCTTATTTTGATCTGTTGTTCGTTTGCAACTATTTTGGCTGTAGTGTATTGTGTGATATTAATATTATTTTGTATTTATATTTTATTGTACATATACTATAAGCTGTTTGTTGCATGATTAAATAAATAAATAAATATATTCAAATTAGAAAAACTGCCACTTCCGGTCATCAGATATTGACCAAAATCACAGTATCTCTTTACAGCTAACGTAAAAACTAGATATAGAAATATTCTGTGGTAAACTTTGTAAACGACAAAAAAAAAACTCTACTTCCGGTTGACTGATTTTAATGATTTATTTTTTCGTAACTAGCAATTTCTCTCAGAAGTACAACATTACAATATTGTGACGATACTACATATTTAAAAGGACGAAAAAAATAAAAAAAAAAAAAATCGTTCAAGAGTAAACTGCCATTTCTGCAGAAGGGATTTTGACCAAAATCACAATATCTCTTACGGCTAACGTGAAAACTATAGATATGAAATTTCGACAAAATCCCCGAAGCCGTTTCGGAAATATTCTGTGGTAAAAGCATTTTAGAATTTTCTACAAGAAAAAACCCTACTTCCGGTTCACTAATGTTGACCAAATTTCTTATGGCTCTTACACCTTACGTGATAATAGATATGAAATTTCAGCTTGATAGACTTGATAGTTTCGGAGAAAACACACATACAGACACACACACGCATAAGTACACAGACACACAGACATACAGACATACAGACACACAGACATACAGACATTTTTTAGAAATCATGAAAACGTGATCAGGGGATGATACTCGATACAAATCAGTCAAAATCTCGAGGTCGAATTTTCGCACGATCACAATACTTTATCCGATTAGGATAAAGTAAAAAGCATTAACGAAAGATATCAATTTATTTCTCCACTACAAGATTAAATAACAAAACAGCTCATTTTACGTATTTATTGATATTCTAGCCATGCTTATGATCTAGGAGCGTAGTGATGAAATTCTAACAAAAAATCCAGGCCATTAGACAAAGTAGAATTTTCCCCATTCGGATACTATCAACATGCTTCCGAACAAAACGAAAAATTTCAACAAGAACAAATGTTCTCAACGGGTCAAACTTTTAACAGATTAATTAGTCTCCCCTCGGGTAAAAAAAAATTATTGCACATATGGCACGTTATAATATATTTTCTTAAATAAATGAGTATAACTGATTCCACCCACCAAAAACTAAATGCGCAAAAAATTATTCATATCCTATTGATATACATATGTATGTATGTATAATTTATTGCAATAACTGAACTGCTCGAATGCATTATCACTGCATTTATTAAAACTTAGATATTTGTCGAGTCAACTATCGATGGTGTTCGCCTATTACTACACAATATTCTCATTTATCTCAATTTATCTTCGAATACTTGGGGCTTCAAATGGGTGTCGTAAGTGAAAATTGCTCAAATGTAACATAAATATACATTTATTTTACTATATGATATTTCATTACAATAGAACTTATTAGGCATATTAATTTACACTCCGGTCAAACTGGTGATCCAGGATCGTACTGACGAAATTCGAGCGAAAATTCCAGGTATTTTCGGCAAAGAACAACTGTTGCCACCAGATACCAAACCGTATTGTACACCGTTTTGAACAGCTGGACCACCGGAATCACCCTGTAAAACATAATAATTATAGATTTATGTACGCGCTACGATATACATATGTTAATGTATAAAATACATGAAAATGTATATCGAAAAATAACTTACGAAGCAAGCGCTCATGTTTCCTTGTGTGGTTCCACCCAAGCATATCTGTCTTAATGTGATGAACGAGTATGTTTGTTTGCAAGTATTTACACTGACAACTGGAAGGTTCACTTCTCTTAGAATGACAGGGAGAGAGGTAGCCTGTTCCTGTGGTACGATATCACCAATTTAGACAAAACTTCGAAGTGTATGAGATAAAATTTTCAAAGATTATATAACTTACACTTGTGACTCCCCAACCGGATACGGTCACCATGCTTCCATCGCTGGGATCGCTACCAGAAGACAATGGAATTATTGCGACATTATTTCCAAGAGTGATTTCTTGACCACTTGCAAATGAAACAATGGCAAAATCATAGTCCAAAATGTCTCTGTTGTAGTTTGGATGAGGTGTAAAGGTAGCAACTTTCAAAATTTGTCCACCACTGTTGTAAGACGTTGCACCGACTCGAGCATATAAAGCGGTCAAGCTTGATCCACTAAAATATAATAAGACTTTATTTTTACTTCGATCATCATTTGCCTTAAAATAACGAATGCATAGTAAGCTCTTACGGATTACAATGCGCTGCAGATAAAAGGTATTTAGTGCTGATGATAGAAGCTCCACAGGTGTGAGAGTATGAAATTCCCGTGTAGAACTGAAGGGATGCTTGGTATGGTCTTTTTTGAATGTTGGATTCGACTCCTCCTACGATCCTTCCAAGACCGTATGTGCTGGGCAAAACTATTAGAGACAATAAGAAATTATAATAATCAATAGTCAATGCAAAGTACGTATGTTCAAGTGAGTCGTAACTTACGCGCGGCACACAAGACGACAAATAGTCCGATGAGTTTCATTGCGTCCATCTTGACAACAAAACACGATTAATGACTTCGATGTGATTTTCACGCTATTTATATGAGGCACCCTTTACGTTTTCAACACGTGTTGTAATCTATTTTTTGTCGATTATCTATTGTTATTGATGTTTCTTATTAAAAATCTGTGTGTTTAAACAATCGCGTAATCTCTGTCGGTTTCATCAGAAATCGCTCTGCTCGATAAATGAATGTGGGTACTACAAATCAAGCTCGGAACAAAATCAAAAAATGAGTGCTATGTGTATAATCTATTTGTATTAATTATCCCAAGTGTATCTTCATGATAAAATTATCATCAAAATAATTATTGAAGATCAGATATTAAAATATTTTAGATATATTCAGAGTCATTTTGTATAGATATCTTTCACTATTTTCAGATTTATTTTATTTATATCAATAGCTTTGAAAAACTAAAGAAAGTTAACAAGAAATTTTGTATAATTCTTATAAGATTCTTATTAGCACATTATATCCGGACCTCCTCCTAAATTCTTTCATGGAAGTCGATTTCCATGCAATTTAAAATAAAAGAAGTAGCTCTCAAACTGAAAAAGGTGGAGCACCCTAGTATGCAGAAATTAATACTCGTTAGACTGAGTCAAACGAGTGACATTTTCTGCATGTATGTATGCAAAAAAATCGTTATCTCTTTATAATTATGTATAATTTGTTACAATAACTGAACTGTTTGAATGTATTTTCACTACATTGATCGAATCACTTTTCTGGATTTGTAGTTGTCGAGTACAACTATTGATTATGGCATCAATTACTACACAATATTCTCTTTTATATAAAAAATCATCTTCGACTACTTGTGGCTTCATGTGTAACATAAATATAAATTTCATATACAATATTTAATTGCAATATAACCTATTCTGCATATTTATTTACACTTGGGTTCAAACTGGTGATCCAGAATCATACTGACGAAATTCTGGCGAAAATTCCAGGAATGTTCGGCAAAAAACAATAACTCTTGCCACCGGATACCAAACCGTATTGCACACCATTTTGAACAGCTGGAACGCCGGAATCACCTTGTATAATAATTATAGATTTATGGATGTGCTGAGATGTATACATATAACTTTCAAAGCAATAAATAAAAATTAAATTAACTTACAAAACAAGCATTCGCATTTCCTTGTGAGGTTCCAGCCAAGTATATGTACATATCTATCTGTATCGGTGTAATGAACGAATATATTCGTTTGCAAGTTTAGTATCTACACTAACAACTGGAAGATTCACTTCTCTTAGAATGACAGGAAGATAGGTAGACGGTTGCTTTGATACGGTATTACCAATTTGTCATTTTTTAACATTTTTGTCGCTTATCTTTTATTATTGTTGGTGCTTAAAAACAATCGCGTAATCTCTGTCTGTTTCATCAGAAATCGCTCTTTGTACACGCACTTGAGTAACGTATGTCGATAAACCCAACATTATAATCAAGCTTGCAACTAAATCGGAAGATGAGTGATACTATATTTTATTGATTATCCCAGTGTATCTTCATCGTAAAATTATCATCAACATGAATTATTGAAGATCAGAGCCTGAAAATATTTTAGACATATTCAGAGTCATTTTGTATACCTTTCACTATTTTTAGATGATGTATTTATTATATTATTATTTTTGCAAATCATTTTAGAAACAATCTAGTACAGTTTCGTAAGACTGGAATAATTAATTGGTCGTTCCATTATTAAAACAGAACAATGATAATAAGAAAAAAATTAGGCGAAACCTAATTACTATACTCTATGTATGTATGTATATATGTATAATCCCCAGCTGGGTAGTCGTGGATCTCTCGCATACAGTCACGGCATGGGTAGCACGAAGCGCTCGCATTTTTCAACTAGGTATATAGGTATATTACATTTTGGATAAATTTTGAACTACCATATACACTATAGGTATATTCATAAGTTATAGCCACCCGTTGACACTGTCTACGGACATTGACTAGTACGGAAAATAAGTGTATTGTTCTTAATATTTATCTCGTACTCGACTTTTTGATAACCATAAAATTAACAAAATTACGAAGAAATAGCGAATATTGTTTTTATCAACTGGTATTTCTCAGATTGTATCAACATAAATCTATCTATATATATAAAAATCAATGTCTGTCTGTTTGTCTGTCTGTCTGTCTCTTATAGGCTCCTAAACCACTCAACCGATCGCGATGAAACTTTCAGGACTTATTGTGATCATGGCGGGGATGGTTCCTGTGAAAAAAAATCAGGAAAAAACAGGAACAGGAACGGGAACGGGCCTGCTCACGCGTCAGATAACGTACTAGGAACGGGAACGGGAACGGGATCGGTAATGGGATCGGGAACGGGAACTGGATCTGGAACGAGAACAGGAACAGGATCGGGAACGGGCCTACTCACGCGGCAGATAACGTACTAGGAACGGGATCGGGAACGGGAACAGGAACGGGAACAGGATCGGCAACAGGATCGGGATCTGGAACAGGAACGGTATCGGGCATTGCAACGCATGCCGGGTCAGCTAGTACATTTATAAAAGGTCATTAGAAAATAAATCTTTATCTAAAGGAAATGCATAATGAAACACAATATTAAATGCATAATATTCAAATTTATTTTTCTTAATATACATATTTTATTACAATAATTACTTTACTTTACAATAATACAAAGATTGTCTAAATTATTATTATTATTAAAAATAGCTTTTTCTTCCATATTCCTTGGTAAAAGTCCACATTTTAATTTTTGGTCCTAAAAACGCACCTCCTCAAAAGAACAAGCTTTTAAATTCATCTTATGTACACAAACCACTTATTTTTTAAACAACACCAGTTTTTATGTTTGTTTGTTTATTATTTCTTGAAATAAATTTATTTTTAAACATATTTTGCATTGAATCAACTTTAACCGAACATTTAATTTAATTTAAATTTGCCAAACTAATTCATATCTACCAATAATGACTAACACAAATTTACTTACGTGAATATACGAAAAAGTGGTTCCTAAACTATTTTCAATACATATATATTTTAATCGCGTATTGATTGCACTTTTATAACATTTATAAATACATTTAAGTATAGCGTGATATTTCAACTTCAAAAATAGCGTTAAAATGGAACGTGAATTATGAATAGGCGAGAAAATATTACACATCGATTATATTTTATTTTACAATAACATCAGCTTAGGAACCTTTTTTTTATATTTGTATTTCAAAACATGCACAATCACAAGCTGGCGTGCACTATCGTGGGGAAATTATAATTACGTATTACAAAACGACGAACGCACTCGCGGAACGCAAACCAATTTCAAAGACAAACAATCGAGATGAAGGGGGAAAAATCTATTCAAATCGATTAAAAAAAGGGCAGTTCAATCGGAAGGTATATTTATTTTTGGCCACATCCCCATCGAACGACCCTCCAGCCGAATATTTTATAAGAGCAGTCGACGGGGGCCGGCTTTCATCCTTTGGCCGGAGGCTTCTGGCCTTTTCGAGGCTGCAGCATCCTTAGAGGATCCTTGTGGTATCTGGCGAACACCTCACGTTTGAATACGTCAAAATGACGTCTGTTGACACTGTTTTGGCGCTCACGCCACGCAGGTCTCGACTTCTTGTTCTGTAGACCCCAATGGCATGTGAAGATCGGCGATAGGACTTGGAATTGGTAACCGGCCACGAACATCTCGTATACCTTAAACAATAAAAACAAGAACATTAATATTGATATGAATAAAGAGTATCCTATTGATGAGTTTTTTCGTGCTTATAGTATGTATATATGTATGTACGTAGGTACATTAAGGCGACACACGAATACAATATTCCGGATAATCCGGGGTAAAATTTTATATAGCGTATGCTTAAATGAGAAATCGCTCGTATAATGAAGATTGATCGTATGCGAGGAAAAAAGCACATTTCCTATTTTCCTCCCAGTGCTTACGTGTGTGTATATATATATGTATGTATGTATGTATGACTGGGAAACACACATCGTGTCTCGTGGGATTCTAGCGGACCTTTGACATATCCCGAGGCCCTCGTAAAAAGAAACGTAAAAAAACTATTTCAACCGGGCGTGAAATCGATGTCCTGTATCAGATTTATCCGTTTATTTATTCCGTTTTTTTTTGTTTATTTATTTATTTATATTTTACTTTCTACACTTTCGGCGTACGAAATATCGCACGTCGCATAAATTACACTGAAGGAAATGAGGCGTGTTTGAACTTTCAGGTTCAAGTTTAACGTGAAATTATAAGATATTTTAAGGCACTGCCAAGTTTGGCAGTGGCGGTGCCTTTTGTTTCGTATGTACGTACGTATTTCGATGGCGGAAAGTTGAAATTAATTTGGAAATTAGTGTGATATACACGTGTTGTCGCTTTGTTTATAAATTCACCATTATACTACGTCGATTTCATTTGGCCAACGAGCACAAGCACAATTCCATTTAACTCACAACGTAAGAGCTTTCTACATAAAGGAGGAAGTATTTTTTGCTTAATACTACATATGTACATATGAATGTACATTGAACTACCATTGTAACAAATTATAAGTATTAAGAATAAGAAGAAGGAATGGTGTTTTTGTTTTTAACCGTTCTTTCACCAACTCTTGGATTTGGGTCATCGTCATTTTCGGCCGTTCACCATCCACTGCTGGATGAAGGCCTCTCCAATCCCCTTCCATTCCAGTCTGTCTTGAGCAATCCACATCCAGTTGACTCCACACATTATTTTCAATTCATCAGCCCATCGTCTACTCGGTCTACATTGCTTTCTTTCACATCCTCTCGCATCCATCTGTCCATCCAGTGCCACTTTTAAACTTTTTCACACGTTCTGCTATATGTATCTGCCACTTTGATCATACTTCTTACCCATGTATTGATTTATGCCAATTCTTTCAGTTTATAGAGTCGGGGTTTTAGGGCTGCGAAGAAGAAATTTGTTATTGAAGATTCTTGATTATGAGTGATCTGAAAAATTTGGGGAGATAGTCTTCTATGAAAGAAGGATCAGAAGAAAGAAAAAAAAAAACTTCGGATGTAATAAATAAAATTATTCCTCAGCGTATGTTATAATTTACTTGAATTTCAGAATGAAGGCCCTGTAGAGTGTAGAAAATGCCTAGTTTTTTTTTTATTCGTAGAAAATACCTAGTCTCTTACGATCTCTCCTCGTTATACCAAGCATATGTACATAGATCTTTCCATGCTTCTGTGTGTGCAGTGAATCTTGCGTAAAATTCTTGAATTCAGCATCCACGTTTCGCATCCATATCTCATAACTGGCAGTACGCATTGGTCGTATGCCTTATTTTTTAAGCAAAGCGGAATGTTGGATTTAAAAACTATCTTCATTCTTGGATTTGTGTAACTTTCTGTAAATCGTGCAAATCGGTTTATTTCCATATGGAGAAAGTTGAGTGAGGATCGCGTCGAATTTTTCATTAATAAATTACAGCCCCGCTTGTGTTTGCATTGGAGTCCCCTGTTTCGTTTTGTGTGCGGCAAATAAAATCGGAAATTAAACAGTGCAACTGTAAGATAACCGTGCGCGAGCAGGGACGCGCAACCGAAAGTTTTACGAGCGCGATTCGGTCCCGCCAAAATCTTACGTAATTTTCGCTCCCTCTCTCATGTTTGCTCAGCAGCTATTTCGCGTCGAGAGGGTCGTGTTAATTTCACCTAATACCCACTAACTCCCCAACCCCCGTTGTGTTTGCTAATACGTTAATAAGGAAATTAGCGAGAGTGTTTTCGGTGCTTCGGCAACGGACGACGTTACATTAAGAAATCTGTACCGCAATTATTAACTTTCACGCCGCGCTTCATACAACATTTAACGCTATTGTTATTATAAAGTTTTAATCTTAATTAAAAACAAAATTTCACCCGTTGCGAAGCGCTATAACCGGAGCCGGCTTTCTACACCCGAAACAACGCTTGACGAACCAACTCAAAATTCGTACATTCTATAATACCCTTTCGAAGTATTAAAATTTAAATATACTTACGACTATAGTAAAAAGGTTGCCGATGTGGCTTTAACAGACTCGGGTGGACCGCAAAGCTGAGTAAATATCGTTAAGAGGCGGCCCGCATAACGCTCTCTACACAGATATGAAAACTGCCGGGTCCAACTTGCAGCGGAAATTTTCCCGGTAGTTTCCCCGGCAGAGGTGTTCAAACACGAATATAATCTGATAGACAAATATAATAATGTGTCTATCTGTCTGTCTGCGGGCGATACGTTCCAAACGAACGAAACTCAAGCTTCAAGCACGCTAAACTTACGACGAACGTAAAAACATCACATATAAACGTACGACATCCATCTCTGATTATATAGTTTTCGTATTGATATAATTTTCATTTTATCGCAGTACAAGTGCTGTACATAAACACTTGTATGCAGTCAAACTCAACTTTACTGTTTTTAAGCACAATTGGTACAAACGTAAAAACTTTTACTGAGAACAGTTAGAAGTTCATAAGTTTGGGGATTCAATAACCTTTAATCTGTTTAATTATTTTAATCCACGGATGGTTTAAAATAAATTTTAAACAATGAAACATATCGAAAAAGAGTTGGCGGTGGCTGTCGTCGTGGGGGTTGGCATTTACAAAGCTTTGTTCCAGCGCGATTTTTGTTTTAAACTTTGCGGACTGTTAAGCACAAGTGTATTGGATATGCCCATTGAGCACAACAATGACGCCCGCCGGAAATCAAAGGACAATTCAGAGAACAATGGTCGGGGGAAATTGGGAAGACAACACTGTGAGTGGCCCCCATTGTCGTGATGAATTCGGGTATGATTTTTAAGCGAAAGTTTATGCCGAAAGTGGGTGGATGAGGGGGGGGGGTGGGGTATGACTTTGAACCGGGCCTCGAAACCTTTAATCCCCATTCACGGATACGTTCAAGTTCGTCGAAAGTGAGATAAGAATTGGGATATCTGACGGAAAGAGGGGATGAGACCCTCCTCTCTCTCCCTCTCATTCTCTGGTCTGACCCCACCTAAAACCACCCTTTTCCTACCCCCCTCAGCCCATCTGAGGTCCCAAAGGAGCGGCAAGTAAACTTTCGCTAATTTCATTTGAGTTGGGCTCTTCTGTTTTACTTTCATGATTCCGTTCTGAAGTTTCTACGTGTATTCCGTATCCCGTGTACACAAATGTATGTATTTTGTCATTAAATTATACATATGTACATACATATATATATGTAATATTATAGGTGACCTGAAACCAGGTACTGTTTGTATCAAAATGCAAACATTACCTGGTATTTCATATTCTCAAATTGACGCGCTTGATTTCAGGGGTTTCTTCATTACTTTGATAAACATTTTTACTGTCTGTTATATTGAAGTTATGCTCGGACTAACGAGAAGAGATCGTAAAAGGAATAGGTACATGAGTAAGAAGCATGACCATGGTATGTATATATGTATATGGCAGATATAGCGGAACGTGTGAAAAAGTTGAAGTGGCAATGGGCTGGACACATAGCGATAAGAATGGATGCAAATGAACGCGAGATATACTGGAATGGTATCCGAGAGGATGTGAAAGAAAGCAAGGTAGACCGAGTGGACGATGATGAATTAAGAATAATGTGTGGAGTCAACTGGATGAAAACTGCTCAAGACAGACAAGAATGGAAGAGGACTGGAGAGGCCTTCATCCAGCAATGAATGGTAAACGGCTGAAAATGATGATGACGATATTGAAGTTCTATCAAGAAGGCTATATTTATATGAATGGGACGAAAGTAAGTATATTTAGATTGAGTGCTTGCCAATTTCATAATGTGCCGATAGCTTGATGGTACTTGAACGATATTAATAATAGTTGTACACTATATCGACAATATCATAATATGATTCATCGAAGCCATTGCATCGACGTGGTTTAATTAAATTATATTGGTTTTTAAACGGATACTTCATTATTGCACACACGAGCAAATTGATTTTAAATAGATACATACATACAACGATGCAACAGATGCAGCACAACCGTGTCGGATGCCAAAAGCAATATCGGGTGCATTCACGATACACCTGGACACGTATCGGTATACAGAAATATATATTTAATTTTTAGCGAACCCGAAAGGGTGTACCTTACAGTTACAGTGCACGATCCAAATATAGAACCGTTGAAGTCAATATTGATTGGCAGTTGAGCAACAGCACCGGCTTAATGGCTCGTAACTGTCCGTTAACGAGAGACATCGCCTAGCCAGAGTATACAGTGAGAGAGTGAGTGCTAATGAATTTTCCAGCATCTTTCCGACCTAACGCGCGCTTTGCCTCGCAACAAAACGTGATACTTTACTCCCCTTTCGCGTTTAACTTTGCGCCCGGAAAGTCCACAGATTTATTCGACGCCTCTCAGTTATTGGAAAGATTCGCCATCTGCGTACTCGATGGCGATGCAATCGATGCTGAGTGCACTTCCATCATGGCGGCGGCTTGCATTGTTCGACGATTTGCATAAAACAAGTAGAAGCTCGGACAACAATGGTTTCCGGGAGACCCCCCATGCTACGACATTTCAGCAAGACTCGGTTCGACGTGAAAGGAGTGATGAACGTGCGCTTGCGAAATCCACTTCCATTACGTTTAACTCATTCACGGTGCCTGCCTTGGGGAACGTATGCATTAGCTCTAACGTGTTAACGGGCCGTTACTTATATACCTATATAGATATTTGTGTATATTGTATGTACAATGTACATATGTACATATGTATGTATGTCTATACACGTCGTCGCATCGCATCGCATCGGTTAGAACGCTCTCCTCTCGCGATATCATCTTATCTATACCCGGTCTAAATTAAAATCAGAAGCGTCCTCGCCGATCAACAATGTACCTATGTACATACATATATATGTATGTAGTAAGATAGGAAAATAAATGACAGTGTGAATCGCTTAAGGAAAAAAAGGCGAATAATCTATTCGTATTTCATTCTACGTATGTACCTACATATATGTACATACATATGTAGTATGTACATACATAGGTATGTGTTACCCCTAATTATTGTAACTGGCTCTTATGCGAAAAAAGCAATATTTCTCCGAATTCGTGAAATAGCGGATTGATAATATCCATGAAATCAGGAAAATCTCTGCTGATTACGTGTAATTGCAGGTGTAAAATGTAGATTTAATTTGAAAAGCAAAAATCTATAGAAACTGTCATTTTGACAGTTACCGTATTCGTCAAAATGATGGTCATTATCAATCAGTATATCTTGAGAATTAATTGAAAACGCTGCATTCGTAACGTCACGTCACATTGAAATTTCGGTTGACCACATGTTTAGAAATAAATTGGGGAATTGAAAAATACTTCTTATTAGGTACTAGCTGACCCGGCATGCGTTGTAATGCCCGTTCCCGTTCCTAGTACGGTATCTGACGCGTGAGCAAGCTCGTTCCTGTTCCCGTTCCCGTTTTTTCCCAATTCCAGATCCCGGTTCCGTTCCCGATCCTGATCCCGTTCCCGATCCCGTTCCCGTTCCTGTTCCTAGTACGTTATCTGACGCGTGAGCAGGCCCGTTCCCGTTTTCGTTCCCGTTTTTTCCCGATTTTTTTTCACAGGAACCATCCCCGGCATGATCACAATAAGTCCTGAAAGTTTCATCGCGATCGGTTGAGTGGTTTAGAAGCCTATAAGAGACAAACAGACAAACAGACAGACAGACAGACGACAGACAGACATTGATTTTTATATACGTATATAGATGTAGATGTAGATAGGTACAAAAAAATTTTAATTGGAAAAAGTTAAATCAATCATTTCAAGATCGATCGGTTTTTTTTCATAATTATTTCTAATCTTCTATTTGAACCTTGAATTCAATATTAGATATCGTTTTTATTTTCTGGCACATCTGTTTCGCATTGAATATTATCATTGATTAAGATTATATCATTGATTAGGTGATTTTCGATAGAAACATAATAATCATCTACTATCAAACTGCAACGAATAAAGAAGACAGTTCGCGAAATTTAGCGTTTGACGGATATGTGAAATATGACAGCGCAAAATAAACAATGCATATACAGCTGGTATTTTGCCGATTTCGTGAATATTACCGCTACATTATAAGTATAATCAATATAATTTAGAGATAGAATAGAGATATACATAAATAGAGTGACTTGTATGGTGCAGATTTTGACAATGTGTATGTAATAAGGCATTTTTTTAAATTCGTATATTATAAATGGTGAATCGTTATGTATGTACATATGTAGGTATGTATGTGTATATTACTCATTGTAATAAATTGATGAATGGTTTGTTTGATTCAAAGACAAAATAATATTTAATAATAATGCTGTTTAATTTGATAAATTGCCTACAGAAAGTAAAACCAAATATTGTCCGAAATGCTCAGATAATCTAATGAAAAAATTTGAGAAACACCCCAATCAACGTCAACCGAGAACAAAGCAGACACTTAACCGCAAAACAAGTGGAAAAGGAATTCCGCTTAATTTATCAAGGAATTCAAATATTAAAATAAAGCGCGAGTCATACTTATCTATACATATGTATGTATGTACCAATACAGTCGTACGTATGTATGTACATAAAATTTTCAATATCACGGGGTTAATAAAAAATTCATCGTCTGCGAGTACATACATACATACAACATAGGTATGTACGTGTATTTGTGCGTTAAATTTAATTTCGCCGAGTGAAATTTTTCAATGTCAAGCAACTGAAACGTTCCGATTTTTCAGCGCATCGAAGTCGCAACACATTTATCACTCCAAAAATGAAATGATGAAAAAAATATATAATATCTTTTCAATCGGCTGAAAGATAAAAGGAGGGGGAAAAAAATGAAATAAAATAGCGATTGCGCGTTTTCGACGCGGCCGTACATCATCATTTCATTAATTTTAGCTCGGATCTGTTTCAAAAAGAGATTAATAAAAGAACGCACTTTGACAGGGGTGCGATCGTTTATCAAACGGTTCCCAATCGGTGGGGCGTGCGTCTTGTACGTATCTATTCGCGACCTTACTGAAGATAAATCATCTCGATCTCCTTTTTATACGAAATTATATTGAGAAGAGCACTTAACTGAATAACAGGACTAACTTGACTTTCTATTATTGATGATACGGAGAGTGATTTTACTATAGTTATGTATATCCACATCGAAAGAGACAATTGAAATTGACTTTTTAGACAATTCAAAAGATTCTCGTAAACCGTAGGTACATACATTTTTTTTCACTTTAGTTCTTTTAACAATGATCTACGAGGGTATTAGCGATTGCGATATTCCGAAAAGCAAAACCGTGTTCGTCAATTTACAAGCCCAAAGGACGCTCGCGCGCGTTGTAGTTAAACTTTCAACAAAAAAAACTTTCAGTACGACTTAAAAATAGTTTATTAAACCATATATTTATTTATTCCACTGTAAACCCGCACATAATACAGTTTACGTGTTCTAAATAGATGATAATATACGTATACGACGCGCAATAATAATTAAATTTAGGCGAAACCGTTTTAATGTATAATAAATTTTGCATACGTAATTGAATAAACGTAGGTAGTCAAAGTACGAAACCGTAAACAATTAATTACGACTAGGTCGAATAATTATCACGAACGTTACCAAAATGGGAGAGATAATAGAGAGGGTGGATGCGTGCAATATCAATAGTTGTACACTGTACAACATGCCACACACTGGATTTACAATATTTATATTAAGTGAATTTTATTATTAGTATGTACATACATTAGGGTGGAGCGACATTGCATAAATTAAAAATAGGCATTGTAATACCTACCAAAAGTTTCGTTGTAACATCCGTATTCTTGTAAAAATACTGAAAAAAATCTGTGAATATGTCTTCAGGCCCCTACCTGAAGGCGAAAAATAAAATTTGCCTATTAATTTCGAAATCTGAACACAGAATACAAAATTTTAGATAACATGCTCATAAAATCACCCGAACTTCATTGAATATTATAAGTACTTTTTTTTAAACTTATTTACGTATTCCTTGAATTATTCAAATAAGTGTGAATTTGTGAGAGCGGTGGAGGGAGGCATACGAGTAAATACGAGTAAAGTCAGTATGTATAGTAAATATAAATAGTAATTTTCCAATTAAAATTAGAAAATAAGTATAATTTTTAACAGAAGAGTTTTTATAAATATTTCAAAAAGAATATCCCAAAAAAAATAAAAAAACAACAAATCGTTCAAGAGTAAACTGCTACTTCTGCAAAAGGGATTTCGACCAAAATCACAGTATCTCTTACGGCTAACATGAAAACTATAGATATGAAATTTCGACAAAATCGCCGGTGCAGTTTCGGAAATATGATTTTTTACAGGATTTTTGAATTTTCTGCACGAAAAAAATCCTACTTCCGGTTGACTGATGTTGACCAAATTCCTTATGGCTCTTACACCTTACGTGAAAATAATAGATATGAAATTTCAGCTTGATAAACTTGATAGTTTCGGAGAAAACACACAGACACACACACACACACAAAGTACACATTTTCACAGACATACAGACATTTTCCAGAAATCATGAAAACGTGATCAGGGGATGATACTTGATACAAATCAGTCAAAATCTCGTGGTCGAATTTTCACACGATCACAATACTTAATCCGATTAGGATAAAGTAAAAAGTTCCATACATCGACGCTCTACCCTAATGTATAGAGATACGTGATTATCGCGTTTTGCGATAAGTGCGATATAGATGCGATCAAACCGATAATCGCGATATAGATGCGAAAACAGTAAAATATGTGAATAGATGCGAAAAATGAAAAATATCTCGCACAAATATCACTTCTCTTTTTAGCTACTTTTTTTATTAAAAATTGACCGTGTAACTTAAAATCTAACTTATCATCGAATATTATACCTTTAAATTATACTTAATAAAGTATTAAATTATATTTAATAAAATATTATACAATTTAATAAAAATAAAAAATATGCATACATACATGTATATATACATACATACATACATATATGTATAGGTATATAAATAAATTTTACTCACTTGCAGGCTGTAGAGATATTACTTAACGTTACACAATTCAGTCCTAAAAATAAATATTTTGTCTGAAAACGGATTTTAATGTTATTTTTAAAAGCTAATGCGTATTTTGAACTTGTACATTTTTGGAAAATTTACATAAATTCGGAACATATTTAGTGTTCTTCAATTGCATCAGTGCATTAAAACTTGATTGATTACGGTACGAATTTTTCACAAATTTCATTGAATAAAAAAATTGTTGTCTAAACATTTCCGTTAGTTTTTCAGTTCAAATACTTCTATTTTTTATTTCTATAAGACGCGAGTAAATTTAGGGTAAAAAAAAAACTAATTTACATTTTTTTATTTTTATTTTACGAAAAGTGTTGGATTATAAACGGAGCCGCCAATTTTTGCGCCCGGAGCCGCATGCGGCTCCAGAGCCACCGGTTCCCGACCACTGTACTAGATTAAAACAATCATCTATAGAAACAGTTCTATGCTGAGTTTTAATTAATTTTAATCATATTTTATTTTTGTATCCATGTTTTGTTTTGTTTCTCTATTAATTGTATTTAAATTGGACTTGTTAACTTCAAATTTGTGAAAAAAGAAATAAACGCTAAATAGATGCGAAAATTTGTTATTTTATTTGCTCCAAAACGCGAAATTGAAGAGTCAAAACGCGAAATTTTATAAAAATAGATGCGAAAATCACGTATCTCTACTAATGTACAATGTATGTACCATACATTATTTGTATCGAACCTTATTTTCAACATAATTTTATATGTACATATAGGTATATGGCACAAAATCGGATTTCGCATTTGCATATTGTACAAATGAGAATTTTTCCGATGTGATCGTTGCGAAAGGCCATCTCGTAGAGGGGTTGGGGAAGGTATTAGCCGTCGGACATTTGCGATGGGTGTCACGTACCCCATCTGGGGGGTGCGTCCACGACGGGTTCTAACCCAATTTACCCCGACTGTATATATAATTCACGGTTTGTTTGAGAATTAAAGCGGACGAGCGCATAGTTCGCGCGTCCTTTCTGCGCACGCGTGATCTGAATACCCGAAACATGATCAATTGCATCGTAACGATAACAGGAGAAGGCTCGTCCTGCTAACAATCCCCCCCACCACAGCCACGAATAAGGCCCGTAACGCACTTGGCTGCCTGGCTGCGGCAGCCATGGTTGCGCAGCCGGAACGATGTTAGAAAATTTATGTGGCTGCCTGTTTGATAACGCTCTGGCTCGAAACTCTGGCTGCAGCCAGGGTTTCCTGGCTGCATAGTGCGTTATCAAACAGGCAGCCACATACATTTTCTAAAATCGTTCTGGCTGCGCAGCCAGGCAGCCAAGTGCGTTACGGGCATAAATCTCGATGAGCGATGGCAGACGTGTGTACGGCTGTTAATTTCCAGAAACGTCTGTCTGGAGCGGTTCGTGCAACTTTTAGGGGTTGTTAAGCTGACGCCAAGGAGGCTAGAGTGTGGGTGGGTGGTTGGGTGGGTGATGGCAAGTTGCAAGCCGACCTCGGGCAAGTGGCCCGTCGGCGGTAATGAAGAGTGAACAAACTTGCATCGTTTAGAGGCAAACTGCATGCGCTACGAACATGCCTTCCCCGGAGACAACGCCGTTATAAATTTTGCGAGAGGAACAATTTCGCTAAAGAGAAGCCGCCTACCCCATCTAAACAATTCAATGCCCCAGAGCAAGTAGTGGGTTTGGGTTATAAAAAGTACTAACTTTCAGCTCTGTACACCTACTGGTTTTTGAATAATAGAATAATTTTAAATGAAGAATAATAATCCAGCATATATTAATCCTTTTCTTTATTCCTTGACCTCCTTCAGAACTCCTAAAGTTCCTTTCTCTCTCGTTTTCTTATTATTGATTTGCATTGGTCCTGCCTAGTGACTAGATAATTTTTGATTTTGTTTTATTTTGCTTTATCGTCTTTTTTTCGCTATGATTTGTTTGTTTGTAACTATTTTGGCTGTATTGTATTTTATGTATGTAGTACTTTATGAGCTGTATGTTACTTGTATATTAAATAAATAATCACAGACAGACTAGGAAGTAGTCAAAACTTTTGTTGAAAACAGTTTCCTATAATTATTAAAAAAAAAATCCATAATGTTATCGTTAAGTTATGTCAAACTTAACACTAACATAATACAATCAAAAAATAAACTCTGTTTTCACAAAGGTGTTCTTTTAAAGCCGCCAAGAGTCTGTCTAATATGTAGCTTATTATATTCTTGGACACATTTGTTCAAAATGTTCAATCTACTCCTACTCTTATTGGCTTTTTTTTATAACTAGCTTTTTAAATTCTAGTGCTGTAATTATGTATTTAAAAAAAATCCTCTTACAACAATTGAAATGATCAAGGATTAGGATAGTTATCCGATTAGGATAAAGTAAAAATGGATAGCTGTACGAAATGTTTATTACTAAAACGTATTACGAACTTTAATCTGAAAAAAAAACGATCTTATAGCTTTTTATAGCCATTAAGTTATGGAAATAAGATTCATTTTAATTTTGTGTAAATTGTCTGTCAACTTTTTGTGTTTCACGCAAAACGTTGGATGACAGGGAGAGCCGCAGGTTTCCATACAAAGAACCGCATGCGGCTCCGGAGTCGCCGGTTTCCGACCGCTGATCTAACTTATAAATAAACACTATCATACATTTAACTCACGTATATAATTCTAGTATGTATGTACATACATCTACCGATACTTGAAATAACTCTTCCAGCCCATGTTGTATGACTTTGTATGACTATTTTTTGAGCATACAAATTACAATTTTCTTGTGCTTTAGACAATAAATTCGTCAATTTACATAAAACTCTCACTTTTTTGCCATTTTTTAAATATCCAATCTATATGTTATTTCAAATTTAAATTTTTATCAATAGAAACACCTACATATGTATGTACAAATAAAAATGTATTCTATTATACTCCAAATAAAGTGCTTACATGGCACTGCCCATTGACGATATAAACTAATGTTTATAATTGACGTGTGAGTGAATTAACAATCACGGTAACTACATATTGCCCACAGAAAAAAAATTATATAAACAATAATAATTCAAGTTTTGAATGAAAACAAAAAAATGTGTCGAGCGTTCCAGCAGACAAGGCCTTTATGTATGTACTAGCTTATTGCCCGTTGATAATCAACGCCCGCTGAATTTTTAATGGTTTTGATTTTTTGATCTGGGGTGGTAAGGGGCCGGCATAGCTTTTCGGGAGTGCAAAATGGTGCCGTAGGGGTAGGGAAGGGGTCTGGGGGGTGGGGAGCCGGCATAGCTTTTCGGGATTCCAAAAATGATGCCGTAGGGGGAGTGGAGGGGTCTGGGGGGTGGTGAGGGGCCGGCATAGCTTTTCGGGAGTGCTGAAAAGGTGCCGTAGGGTTAGGGGGGGGGTCTGTGGGTGGTAAGGGGCCGGAATGGCTTTAGGGGTATCAAAAGTTGAAAAATCCAAAAAAAAAAATTCAAAAAAAAGTTCCAAAAAAAAAAAAAAAAAAAAAAAAAAAAAAGAAAAAAAATCCAAACAAACCGAAAAAAAAATTCATTCAAAATTCAAAATATATTCATAGAAAAAAAAAAAAAATCAAAAAAAAAATTCAAAAAAAGTCCCAAAAAAAAAGTTGAAAAAATCCAAAAAAAAAAAATTCAAAAAAAGTTCCAAAAAAAAAAAAAAAAAAAAAGTTGAAAAAAATCCAAAAAAAAAAAATTCAAAAAAAAAAAAAATTCAAAAAAAAAAAAAAAAAAAAATCCAAAAAAAAAAAAAAAATCCAAAAAAAGTTGAAAAAAATCAAAAAAAAAAATTCAAAAAAAAAAAATCCAAAAAAAAAAAAAATCCAAAAAAAAAAAAAAAGTTGGAAATATCCAAAAAACGAAAAAAAAAAAAATTTTCAAAAATATATTCATAGAAAAAAAAACGAAAAATCCTATAGTGACGTCATAGCGTTACGGGACAGACACACACACACACACACACACACACAGACACACACACATTAAGCTCTTTATTAATATAACTAGCTTATTGCCCGTTGATAATCAACGCCCGCTGAATTTTTAATGGTTTTGATTTTTGGATCTGGGGGGTGGTAAGGGGCCGGCATAGCTTTTCGGGAGTGCAAAAAGGTGCCGTAGGGGTAGGGGTGGTCTGGGGGGTGAGGGGCCGGCATACCTGTTCGGCAGTGCAGAAAAGGTGCCGTAGGGGCAGTGGAGGGTCTGGGGTGGTGGTGAGGGGCCGGCATAGCTTTTCGGGAGTGCAAAAAAGGTGCCGTAGGGGTAGGGGGGGGTCTGTGGGGTAATGAGGGGCCGGCATAGCTTTTCGGGAATGCTGAAAAGGTGCCGCAGGGTTAGGGGGGTCTGTGGGGGCATGGTAAGGGGCCGGAATGGCTTTTCGGGAGTCAAAAGTTGAAAAAAGGGGGTCAAAAAAAAAATTCAAAAAAAGTTCCAAAAAAAATCCAAAAAAAAAAGTTGAAAATCCAAACAAACCGAAAAAAAATTCATTCAAAAATTCAAAATATATTCATAGAAAAAAGTTGAAAAAATCAAAAAAAAAAAATTCAAAAAAAGTCCCAAAAAAAAATCCAAAAAAAGTCTGAAAAATCCAAAAAAAAAAATTCAAAAAAAAATTCAAAAGTTCCAAAAAAAAATCCAAAAAAAAAAGTTGAAAAATCCAAACCGAAAAAAAAAAAATTCAAAAATATATTCATAGAAAAAAAAGTTGAAAAAAATCAAAAAAAAAAAATTTCAAAAAAAGTTCCAAAAAAAAATCAAAAAAAAAAAATTCAAAAAAAAAAAAAAAAAATCAAAAAAAAAAAGTTGAAAAAATCCAAAAAAAAAAATTCAAAAAGTTCCAAAAAAAAAAAATCCAAAAAAAAGTTGAAAAATCCAAAAAAAAAAAAATTCAAAAAAGTTCCAAAAAAAAATCCAAAAAAAAAAGTTGGAAAATCCAAAAAAAAAATTCAAAAAAAGTTCCAAAAAAAAAAAATCAAAAAAAAAGAAAAAATCCAAAAAAAAATTCAAAAAAAAGTTCCAAAAAAAAAATCCAAAAAAAAAAAAAGTTGGAAATATCCAAAAAACCGAAAAAAAAAAAAAATTTCAAAAATATATTCATAGAAAAAAAACTCGAAAAATCCTATAGTGACGTCATAGCGTTACGGGACAGGACACACACACACACACACACACACAGACACACACATTAAGCTCTTTATTAATAGTACTAGCTTATTGCCCGTTGATAATCAACGCCCGCTGAATTTTTAATGGTTTTGATTTTTCTGGATCTGGGGGCAAAAAAGGTGGTAGGGGTAGGGGTGGTCGGCATAGCTTTTCGGGAGTCCAAAAAAGGTGCCGCCGGGTAGGGGTCTGGCGGGTGGTAAAGGGCCGGCATAGCTTTCGGGAGCGCAGAAAAGGTTCCGTAGGGGCAGTGGAGGGGTCTGGGGGTGGCGAGGGGCCGGCATAGCTTTCGGGAGTGCTGAAAAGGTGCCGTAGGGGTAGGGGGTCTGTGGGTGGTGAGGGGCCGGCATAGCTTTTCGGGAGTGCTGAAAAGGTGCCGTAGGGGTAGAAGGCGGCTCTGGGTGGTGATGGGCCGGCATGGCTTTAAGTGAGTCAAAAAAGGTGGTGAGGGGGCCGATATAGCTTTTCGGGAGTGCTGAAAAGGTGCCGTAGGGATAGGGGTCTGTGGGTGGTGAGGGGCCGGCATAGCTTTTCGGGAGTGCAGAAAAGGTGCCGTAGGGGCAGGGAGGGTCTGGGGTGGTGAGGGGTCGGCATAGCTTTTCGGGAGTGCTGAAAAGGTGCCGTAGGGGTAGGGGGTCTGTGGGTGGTAAGGGGCCGGAATGGCTTTAGGGGTATCAAAAGTTGAAAAAAAAATCAAAAAAAAAAAAATTCAAAAAAAGTTCCAAAAAAAAAAATCAAAAAAAAAAAAGAAAAATCCAAACAAACCGAAAAAAAAAAAATTCATTCAAAAAAAAATATATTCATAGAAAAAAAAAAAAAGAAAAAATCAAAAAAAAAAAAAAAAAAAAAAAATCCCAAAAAAAAAAAAAAAAAAAAAATCAAAAAAAAAAATTCAAAAAAGTTCCAAAAAAAAATCCAAAAAAAAAGTTTCAAAAAAAAAAAAAAAATTCCAAAAAAAAAAAAAAAAAAAAAGTTGAAAAAAAAAAAAAAAAAATTCAAAAAAAAAAAAATTCCAAAAAAAAAATCCAAAAAAAAAAGTTGAAAAATCCAAAAAAAAAAAATTCAAAAAAAAAAATTCCAAAAAAAAAATCCAAAAAAAAAAGTTGAAAAAATCCAAAAAAAAAAAATTCAAAAAAAAAAAAAAAAAAAAAAAAAGTTCCAAAAAAAAAAAGTTGAAAAAAAATCCAAAAAAAAAAAAAAGTTCAAAAAAAAAAAAAAAAAAAATCCAAAAAAAAAAAAGTTGGAAATATCCAAAAAAACCGAAAAAAAAAAAAAATTTTCAAAAAAAAATATATTCATAGAAAAAAAAAAAAAACTCGAAAAATCCTATAGTGACGTCATAGCGTTACGGGACAGACACACAGACACACAGACACACACACAGACACACACACAGACACACAGACACACACACAGACACACACACATTAATATAGATTGCGACATGAGAATTTTAGCAATAGTATGCTCCGACCGCGAAACGACGTGGAAACATATAAATTTTGCGGAATGTTCTGCGTCTGGCAACCCAGATATGAATTGTATGTTTAATTACCATTGAAAAAGTTGTAGCCTGCAACAAATTGCCCGAATTTCGAAATTCTAGTCATACAAATTCCGTACACATTCACATTTCATTCAAACCATGAAAAATATTACGACGTAGGCACAGATGCATTTTATCGATATATGTACATATGTATATAAACGGAAGCTTCATAAATATGGAGATTACTTGATTGTAATCTAAATTCCAATAAACACTGTAGAGTTTCACAAATTTTATTTTATTATTGGATGTGTCAATATGGAAGTAAAATTAAATGTAACATCCGCAGTGTGAAGTTAACGAACGTTCAACGTAACGTAGCCGTTTCTTCACTGTTTAAACTTAAATATTATTTAAGTTCGACTGTTTAAATTACACAAAGCAAACTCACAGACTTGACGCAAAGTTCCATAAATCTAGAAATAATATCCTTGTACGGTGTATGCCAAAAATGGTGGTATAAAATAATTTTAATTTGCATACTTATACGATTGCACCCAAAATTTGTGATATCATTTTGAAAAATTATTCATGATAGTAGATATAGTAAATTTATAATAACACTTGTAGTTCATGTCAACTCATTGTAATAACTGATAAACTTTTGACTGAAAAATTTTACAAATAATAACTGACACAACTTTTAGATTCAACTGTAGACAGTATGTCAATTTGATGTAGCCTTTGGGCAACCGTTATTTATTTTTCATTATCGTTTCGGTGTGTAACTCTAATTCTAGAGACGTTTCGTTCAACCGAAACCAAACTTGTAAGGGGCGAAAGTGTGAAAAAAAAAAAAAAGGCGAGAGGGGGAGAGAAAGTTCACGTAGAGGAGAAACGTTGGACATAAAACTTTTCGCTTTCGGATTCGCGTCGAAAATTCGTCGTCCCTGTCCAAAGAAAAAGTGAAAGGCGGATGTGGGAGAAGAAACAGAAGGAATGAGGACTCGGGGGAATGTCTGACCGTATTGAAATGTTAATTTAAAATTTCGGTAATTAATTAAAGTTGCCGTGAGTAATTTAATCGTCTTGTTTATTCTGCAACACCTCGAAGTTTGGCCGCCCTGAATTTTGATAGGGGGGGTCCTCCACCAGGTGGGTAGGCAGGGGTGGTTGCCATTGTTCGCTCTTTTCGGTTACAACACTCGGAAAATTAATTTTGCCAAACAAAACAATCGAAGATTGCTTCACGGGCGCGAAAACAACAAAGCAAGCGAGAGAGAGGTCGCCCTCTGAGAAAAGACGACAACGACAACGCCTTCCAATAATAATAATATGACGGGGTTGTACCGATAAATAACAATTTCCAAGTTGTTGTTGTTGTACCACAATGAATCGACTCGAGTTTTAATTTCAATTTCGCTCGGTTAAGGCACGCTAGACTGTGTACAGAGTGACCATAAAGTCCTATGCATGCTATACCTAAATTTTCAGCATAAATTTTAATATTTTTCATGATGCTGATGCTGATTTTGACTCAACTTCCATAGTATCGGCCTGTCCTCAACTGTTGACGCTTAAACTAAAAGTTTCACATAAAATCATACCCATAGTGGTATGTCTTATGAATGGAGGTGCGAATTTTGGGTGAAACCGTCTCACAATTAAGTTAGATAAGTTGGCAAATTGTAAAAGGATACGGTCGATCTGGATTTAGTAATGTCCAGATCTTGCCAATGACGATATTTATGGTAGAAAAAATCATTCGACATGCGGGCATCGAACCCCGAACTTTCGCTCAAGAGACTAACGCTCTAACCACTGGGGTATCGCCTGGCTATATGTTATTTAATTATTACACGCCTTTTACATAGATAATACATAATAAATTATATTAAAGAAAAACAAATAGAAAAAAGAAAAACTAATAAATAAATTATGTTTAGTTGATAAATTAAATAATGAGTCACGACATGGGGGACGACAGATTAATATAAAAAAATCAATAAAATAAGAGTATTAATTACCATATCTAATCATTCTGGGGATGGAAGAATGAAGATAATAATTGTTACGTGAAATAGTTTCATAATCTTATAAAAATCGAGAACGGGTAACACGAATCGGAACTTTTAAGCAGAGTCGAATGAATAAAAATGCTACCATCTACGTATTATAAAGTTTAATATGTTATATAAAAAAAATTGGGTGTGGCCAACCCATGACTTTATCCATATATTTGAGAAATACAAAGAGTAACGAAATTAATTTTTTAAGTACGTAAGTAAATAAAACGCATCCACACCACCACACCAACCAAAATACATACATACATATCATGAAGTTACTGTGTTGAGTGCGCGCGCGTATGTAAAATACGATCTTCGGCATATATTCAAATAAGAAAAACTACCACTTCCAACTTATCAACTCTTAAATTTTATATGGAAATTATAAATATAAATTTTCGACTTGATCAATGGGGCAGTTTCTGAAATATTCTGTGGTAAACTTTTTGACAAAAAAAAACCCCTACTTCCGGTTCACTGATTTTAATGATTTATTTTTTTGTAACTAGCAATTTCTCTCAGGAGTACAACATTACAATATTGTGACGATACTACTACATATTTAAAAGACCGGAAAAAATAAAAAAAAAAAAAAAATCGTTGAAGAGTAAACTGCCACTTTCGCTCGTCAGATGGTGACCAAAATCACAGTATCTCTTAAGACTGACGTGAAAACTATAGATATGAAATTTCGACAAGATCGCCGAAGCAGTTTCGGAAATATTCTGTGGTATCTGTTACCACAGAATATTTCTATATGTGTATATACATACATACATAGGTACATATCTATTACCACAAAATATGTATTTAATTACTAAATAGATACGACACATCGAAATACGAAAAAAAAATTATTTTATTTTTCCACTGTTCGTTTTGTCATTGTTCTCTTTTTCGCTGTTCTGTTTTGTCACTGTTCTCTTTTGTCCTGTTCTCTTTTGTCATGTTCTGTTTTGTCCTGTTCTCTTTTGTCGTGTTCTCTTTTGTCCTGTTCTCTTTTTTTGTGTTCTGTTTTGTCATGCTCTCTATTGTCCGGTTATCAAAATATACATGTGTAAAAATTTACATATTATATTACGGTTCTGAAAAGACCCAAAAAACTGAAATGACTCGACATTATTTAAACGACGAGTAAATTTTGCATGTATTTTAATAACATTTCACCGCCACAATCCTAGTGTTCATATAATCTGCAATTTAACAATATGTACAGAATTTTTGCAGTTGTATTCATATCACTATCATGTTGTATTCCGGTGACTCCTTGTATTCATGACGTCACGAAAGACACTTTAGAAAACAACGATGGACTGATAGGATCACCCAACGATGCAATTCCTACAAGAATCCCGTTGTATACCACGGGACCTGCAAGATCACCCTAAAATTAATATAATTTAATTTAATTAATCTCTTTGAAAACTAGAGTTTTAAATTTATCTGACACGATCCTATTCCTCCAAAAAAACAATAGTCCACCGCAGAACATTATATCGATTGTTGTCAATTTAACCAAACAACAGTCGTAATCAGTCGTAGTGCTATTGAATAAAGCCTGAATAACCATACTTAAAATAGGATAAGCTGTACCACCCAATCCAAAACTGAAGAAATAGCTATCACCTCTACGCCTGGTGAGAACAATCACATTATAAAAAAAAAAATTTGTCGAATTTTCTTTAAAAATATTGTTACCTTTTGATATACCTATTATACGATGTGTTACCTATGTATGTATGTATGTATGTACATATATGTTACCTATACGATAAAAATTAATCCGATGAAGAATTTCAATTTGATGTATGTACATATGTCAGTTTCCAATGATAGTGATTCGTTGGAAAATGTTCTTCGCCTTTTTTTATACGAATTCGTCCATTGATTAAGGATTAAGCTACCGGTTTGGGGAATAATTTTCACGATTTTACACTGCGAAACACATTTTTATCGATGCGATGCTATAAAATCTTTATTAAGCTTCGCAGCTATCGCGGATAATTTCCGTTTTATATTGAAAATGTATATAATCTTACAGTCATTGTCAAAATGCCATTTAACTTAATTGAGAAAAATATGATAGAAAATATATACAATAAAATAGGTTGACAACTTTACGTCATTAAATTTATTATTACGTATTATTATTATTTCGTTAAGCGAAAAAATAGTCGATATATTTATACCTTGGCCACAAAAAACATGTAATGTATAAAACAATTTAATTTATATGTAATTAAAACAACAAGCTCGATTTGCATTTTTCTTATATTATTCCCACCACCATAAATCGTAGTGTCCATTTAATTAGCAATTTAACAATGAATATATGGAATATAAATATAAATCACGTCATCACGCTGTTACAGCTATCGCGGTGACTCCTTGAATCCAAGATGTCACAAGGGAAACCTTAGAAAATATTGAAGGACTCATAGGATCACCACAGGCAAAACCGTTCGATGCAATTCCTACAAGAACCCCATTGTTCACTACGGCTGCTCCGTGATCGCCCTACAAATTAAATATAAGATTTTGTAAACATAATCAAAATTATTTTATTCGAAAACTTCATTTTTGAATCTACCTGACACGTTCCCCTTCCTCCAAATAATAAAATTCCACCACAGAACATTCTATCGGTTATTGTCACTCTACTTCCGTACACAGCATTGCATATTATGTTAGGAATTATAGCGAGATTCACAGATCTTAAAACCGACGAAAAAGAAGTAGAAGCCGACTTAAAATAAAACATAATGAGAGTTCATAATTATAGCTATTACAAATAAGGATTGATTTTTCATAATTTATAGAGAATATTGATGTTTACGGTTACGTATCCCCATCCTGCAACCGTCAATGGGTATATGGCCAATTTTGAACTTTGTGGCGGTAATAAAACAGGCTTTATAGTAGTGCCAAACGTGAACGTTCCTTCAATCTGAACCAATCCATAATTATAATCAGACGTAGTACTATTGAATAAAGCGTAAATAGCCGCGTCTCGGACATTATAAACCGTACCACCAGTTGCAAAATTTATTGATCCAGCTTGCACCGTCGTAGTGGCAACACTCAAACTATGAACAAAAAAGCATTCTTCACAAACCAAAATTATTTAGATACTAACATACATATTATTGAAATAACAATGTATTTACTCAATCTCAATGATACAGCTAGCAGATGTAATTACCCACGAACTTGATATGATAGCTCCTGAGCAAATGCTTATATTACTTTTACTATCTTTTATTAAAACGTGGTACGGATAGCTTTCAATCGTTGCAACTTCACCACCGGCCACTTTCAAATCTTGCTGATTCCAATCATCATCGTCGGGAAAGTTCGAGAGTAACTCTTCTTCGCTATAGTCGTAACCTTAAAAATATTTGTTTTAACCTCGTCGTAATGTCGTTATATATATACATACATATGTATATGTATATTAATAAATCAACAATTTGTTAAATTTAAAATGTTACCTTTTGCGATGGTTACGACGAAAAGAAGTCCGATGAACAGTTTCAATTTGATAGATGTCATTTTACAATGCTAATGATTCGTTGGAAAAGTATTTTCGCCTTTTATACAAATTCGTTCAATGACTAAGGATTTAACTACCGGCTTAGGGAGTTATTTTCACGATTTTCCAATGCGAAACCCGTTTTTCGCGATACGATTCAACACAATCTTTATTGAAATTCGTAACTATCGCAAACAAGTTCCGTTTTGTAATTAAAATATATGTATATATGTATGGAGATTGACGGTCTTAATGTCAAAATGTTATTTAACCTTATACTAAAAAAAAATTCGAGTGTGGCCAACCCATGACTTTATCCATATATTTGAGGAATACAAAGAGTAACGAAATTAATCTT